>JAHLMG010000010.1:0-1200000 GCA_019914985.1 Auriscalpium microsporum | reverse complement strand
TACAATTAATTAGTCACCATCTCCTTCGACGAGTGCTAAATTGTCCACAAATGTGTTGATTCCCTCAAGCTGATCACCCAACCAGTCATCCTCATCTGCACCGACATCATCCATATCGTCCTCTTCCGTGCTCCCATCGCGAAGGGCGGGCAGATCTGTACCTGTGTGAACGTCACCTGGCGGCCTCTCAACAGCAACTCCCGCTCCCGGGGCGCCCGAAAAGTGCTTCAAGGCGTATATCTTCGTGATGCGCACACGATGGATTGAGTGCACTCGGACCCGCCGGGCCTTGCGAGAAGCTAACTCTGCAGCTATCAAAGGCGATGCACCGCGCGCATCAGAAATAGCGCGATCAAAGTCTTGCTCTTCGTCGCGCATCCAGGTCAGAAGGCGTCGGATTTCCATGTTGAGGCGTATGCGTTCCTCGTGCGCACGCTCGATTTTGAGTGTGTGTAACATCGCCTGACGATTGATGCTGTCCGCCCACGGCATACTGCGGATGTCCTCACGAGCTTCCCGCAAGAGCTCGAACTCCGCGAGGCTGCCATATGTCGATATGTCGCCCCATTCGAGTTCCGGTCGGCCAATTGCTCGCGCTGCCGAGTTGTACTTCTTGAGCGCATTTTGAATTGCGCGACAGCGCTTCTTCAGTGAAGCTGATATGTGCTTACGCATCTTGTAGCCTGTCGAGCCAGGATCAATCAAATCAAACGCAGAAGATCTGCTGTGCACTCACCAGTTCCGGACAGGCCCATCTTTGCTAGCTCAAACAGACGCTGTACCACGAGACCTTCAAGCTTCTGCAAAGCCTGCTGATACGTCCGAGTTGCCAGATAGTCGGCCGCTTCCTTCCACTCAAGCATGTCTGACGTCCAACGTGGGGCGATGTTGTTCTTCCGCTCAAAATCGTGTACTAAATCTGACAAGATCGCCAGATTCTCTTGAGCGTGGAGTTTCGCTACGTCGAGGCGTTTCCGTAATGCCGGCTCACGCGGCGGCTTCTCAGACTCCTTCATAATCTTGTCGAATGTCGTGCTGCGGAACATCAGCCTGATGCGATCAAAATTGCTTTATATGGACGGACCGTGCTGCTCGGAACTTGATCAGCCGGTCAACATAGTCACACGCGAGTGCCTGCTCGGCAGACTCTTTCTTCCGCGACTCGATGTACTTGCGCTCTTCCTCGAGATGCTTGTGGTATTGCATATCTTCTGAGGACTTCCCAGCTTGAAGTGCCACGATGGCAAGGGGCAATTCTGTGAGGATGGAGTCGGCCTGGCGGTAGTTGTTGAGCAAGAACGTAGCTTTCAAAGATAGATTAGCATCTAAGATCGGACAGATGCTGAATCACGTACACAATTCCTCATATTTGTCGTTATCCCAGTTACGCGCGAAGACGTGAATGCTCTGATGGCGATGAAACTGGGATTGGTACCTAGTGACCGGCGAGAGGCCGTTGAATGCCGAGAAGATTCGCTCCGCGGTTTCGCCGTCTTCGAGGCCAAAGCCTTGTATGAACAAGGGATGCTTACGCAGCTGGCACAGGCGGTTGTGCGCATACCCATGAAATGCGTTGACGATGAGGTGGAGCATGGCGGCCTGCGCACGCTCCTGCAATGAGCTCTTCGCAACGGTGGCTGTGAACGAGCACCCGATATCGTAAGCGAGGCCGACACGATCTCCGAAGACTTCCAGGGCCTTGTCGACAATGGCGAGTGGGTATTTGGCTCTGCCAACATAAATGTAGGGTCAATAGTAAGCATGACACAATCACGATCAAGACATACAGTTCGCCGCTCTCGATCATGTCGCAGATCCACCAAATCATGCTGTGTCGGCAAGCCGACAGGAAAATCCCGGTCTCTCGATAGATAGCCCACATACGCTTGACCGAATCCTTCATCGCCGCTGTCCAGCGTTCCGTGCACAGAGTGTTGTTTTCGTCGCCATCAGTCGGCGTTGCTTCGCCCTTGTCGGCGCTCAACATGTTGTCGTCGACGTCGCCAGCGTCTTCGTCCGCTTGCTTGGCCTTCTCCGTTGGCACCTGCGACGGCGTGTTATGCATGTTATGCAAATGCCGGAGTCATATTTCAGGCACGCACTTTCGGCCGCGGCTTCACATCGTGCTTGAATTTGTCAACTTGATCCTCGGATAGAAAGTAATCTGTCTTGAAGTTTCGGGGATCTGCTTGGAGACCCTGGCGAAGTCGGACTCGCTTAAGCGAATTGTTTCCATCCATTGCGCCGATGACTGCGACCTCCAAACTGGGGTCGTCGTGAAGCTAATATTACAAGGTCAACGAAGTACCAATACATGTCGGGGGCTACAAGCAACCTTATACTGGCAAGACGGACATGAGTGTCGGATGCGCCAGTCCGGCGCATCGCGTCCGAGATGCGAATCAACGAGGGCATCAACCGACGCTAATATCCTGAGATACACGTCAAGGGCATCACTAAAGTGTTGCCAGTAGATCCGGGCATACGTCACCTGTATATTGCATTAGCGAAGCAACAATCAAGATAAGATGTCGCGCACATTATGCTGATCACAGATTACACGGATGAATGCCTGGATACTGACTCGTGGTTGACGGAGACGTAGCCTTCGATACAATTCGAGTGTCCGGATTGAGATGACAAAGCTGACATCCTGGGGGGTGCAGCCGAGGTAGCCCTGGCGAAGAAAGGCGATGTTGAGTGTGGGAGAGTCGGCCAGTTGGTGGAATGTCTTCAATGAGAATTCATCTGATCTTGTTAATTGATATGCGAGTAAGACGGCAAGGTACTCACCAAATACATCCATTGCTGTAAGCTCGAACGTGCCTGTGGAGGCGACCGCAATCTCGACGGGCGAGTGGGTGTACTCCATGTATGCATCTACAAGGAGAGGCATTTGCGCGGCCCAGTTTGCAGCCTGATTGCGGATACGAGTCGACCATGACTGGGAGTGAAGACGCTTCGTGGGCCTACAGTGATCTTAATTCAGCTGGGAATGACGCGAGTGAACAGGAGACGCACCTGCCCGCATATGCGCGCATGTGATCCCCCTCATCCCCTTCTCCCGACATGAACGGCATCTCGAGGTCTAGCGGCTCGTCCTCATCCACCCAGTTGCTGTCTGCATCCTGCAGAGCATCGCCTTGATCGCCTCGCGTGATCGCGTTGATCGTGCGCTTACCGCTCTCGGTCAAATCTGTATCATGTTGATTAGATTGATCACTAGATGAACATGCACGATTGAATGTCTTACTATCCAATGCTTTTGCTGTCCGAGCATCCGCCGCTGCATCGTATTCGAGCTGCTTGGTCCGGCTCAGGTGTCGGTTAGTGGCCAATGTGTCACAATCGGGTTCCGTCCTTGACCCTAGACGGGGCCCAGTAGTACGAAAGTCGACCCTTCCGGTCTTCCTCCGCTTTGCGGCCATGGCGAGACTCAGATGAGAGCAGGGAGCAAGGGATGGAAAACACGCCACAATCTGGCGCTAATCTACGCTTATGTCAAAACAAGACAGCCGCCGCCGGCGCGGAGGCGCCCACAAAACGCCTACATTATTACAAGTGTCGGGGAGGGCTTCCTGGAAAGGAAGGAGCGCTGTGGGACGCGCACACAGGCTCGGCGTCGGGTTGGCGGCTTCCCAGAAGGGAAAGCGGCCTGTGGGACGCGCACACAGGCTCGGCGTCGGGTTGGCGGCTTCCCAGAAGGGAAAGCGGCCTGTGGGACGTGCGCACAGGCTCGGCGTCGGGTGGGTGGCTTCCCAGAAAGGAAAGCGGCCAGTGGGACGTGCGCACAGGCTCGGCGTCGGGTTGGCGGCTTCCCAGAAAGGAAAGCGGCCAGTGGGACGTGCGCACAGGCTCGGCGTCGGGTGGGCGGCTTCCCAGAAGGGAAAGCGGCCTGTGGGACGCGTCGGGAACGCGTCCGAGCGGGGAGGGCTTCCCGAAAGGGAAGGCGCTCTGTGGGACAACAACTTCTACAGGCCTCGCAAGGCGGGACTACCGCATTGGGTAGGAGACCAGTGGGACGGGAAAACATGATATTTAGTGGTACTACTGTAACAGGAAGGTGACCTGTGGGTTGTCCCGTATGGGACGGTAGCCGAGGCGGACAGTATCGAACTAGGGCCTACCATGCACCCCGGTGTTATGGTCTAATTAGGTACTGAAGTGATGAGGGGTAGGTGAGCACAGCGCCGCGACGCCTCCTGGTCTGTCAAGGATGCACGGTGAGAGATCGGCGCAAACGACGGCCCGTATATATTTGTTTTCGGCAAGCTGCGGCCGGGGTAGATGGCAGGGCAGGTTTCAAGCGGCGACGACCGGCCGTTGGCAAGCCGAACCTCCGAACGTTGTCGGACCCAACACCGTGACAACAACACTAAGTAGTACTACTCTGCGGTCAGTTGTCCATCACTAAGAATGGCGTGGCTGCGTGTGGAAGCATCGACGAGTACGGCCGGAGGTGAGTCGCGCCTAGTCCGAGTCCGAGTACTTACTCGCCCAGCCAGGCCGTTGTCATTACCTCACGCACTTCTAGTCTCAGAGAGCGGACGATCATTGCGTGCTAGCTGCAGAGTCGCTGTGCTCATCGAGGAATTCTCAGCACTCGTCCTGTCACCTGTCGAGGTGACGCTGTTGCTGTTTGTCTCAATGACGGGCGAGCACCTGCCATTGCACGCAGCGGCACACTGCGCGTTTAGCAGTCCCACTCCCACTGTCACCTCCCGGAAACATATGGACGCTCCACTACACGCGCCACGAATATATGATCCTCCATCAGCGTAACAAGCAAGGCTCGAGATTGCGACCATCTGGGCAATTGTTCCACTTTTCCTTGACTTGCAGGTAAGTACCGTGCGCCTCTATCGGCCTCTTGGATCCGAACTGGTATGTCTCTTTCTTCGTATCGCGCCCAGTCGTCATAAAAGCTCGGCGTACTTATAAGGTCGCGGACTTGGGTGTACTTCACAAACGAACGATGGCACTCCCCGACTGGTCCCTGGGCATTCCGTTCGTCTCGTCGACAACCGTGCTTACCGCTTGTCTATGCTTTGTTATCACACTCCCTCTCCTCGCTTGTTTTGTGCCTGCGCGAAAGGGGCAACTGCCTCTCCCTCCTGGACCCAAGATCCCGATACTCGGGAGTCTGCTTCACATGCCGCGGAAGGAAGAGTGGAAGACGATGACCGCCTGGAAGAAGCAGTTCGGTGCGTTGCTAAAGGTCGAGCTGGGTGACGGACTGACCCAGGACCGACCACTCTCGTAGGCGATGTCACCCACGCAACCATCGGCACCAAATCGCTCATCATCCTCAACTCCATCGATGCCGTTACCGACCTCCTTGAAAAGCGTTCTGCTATATACTCCGACCGGCCGTGGCTTCCACTCATCGACCTGTACGCTCGTACATCTGTTCGTCATGTTTTCCTGTACTTATTGCGACCCAGAATCGGCCACATTGATTGCGACTTTGGCTACATGCCCTATGGAAAAGCCTGGATCGCGCACCGTCGGCTCTTCTCCGCCCAGTTCACAAAATCTGTGCTGCCAGCGTACTATCCCAGCCACCGCCGCGCCGTCCTAGCACTGCTCAAAAATCTACGGAACGATCCGGAGCCGTTCGTCGACCATCTACGCTTGTAAGTGGCCCTGCGCTGAGTTACTAGGATGGTTGATAACGTGCGGGCGGTGGGTGACAGGCACTCTGGGCAGCTCATCATGGATGTGACGTATGGCATACAAATCTCGTCATGCAAAGACAGGCTCGCCGTGCTCGGAGGAGCGGTGATGGACGCAGTCTCGATTGCAATCACCCCGATCATGTGGATCATCAACCCAGTATCATTCTGTGAGTATGGCTGCGGTTTTGGATGCGGTGGAGGACGTGCTGACGGTGCACACAGTGCAGTATATCCCATCCTGGCTTGGTGGGCGAAACTTCGCACAGAAGGTGCGCGGGTGGCAGGAGGACATGCACAATTTGAAGCATGTTCCGTTCAACATGGTCAAATCCGCTATCGTACATGACCTTTTTGAGGATCGATAAGGCCAAGTGGACTGACATTATGGCAGAAATCTGGGACCGCAGCACCGTCGTTCACCGCTCGCCTACTGCAAGAAATTGACGAGAATAAACCTGATCTGGAGCAGGAAACGCTCATTATGAATTGCGCGGCCGCGGCGTACATGGGTGAGTACTATATATCATGCATATTCGACAATTCGTAACAGTCAAGAACACAGGCGGCTCCCACACGGTATGTGACCAACCCGCCTCGACTGAGATGCAGTGCGTTGACATTGTGTAGACCCTCTGTGTCGCCCGCGTCTTCATGCTCGCGATGGTCCTCTACCCTGCCGTTCAGAGCGCCGCGCAGGCCGAGATCGACCGCGTCGTCGGCGCGCTCCGGCTGCCAGACTTCGGCGACCGCGCGGAGCTGCCATACATTGAAGCGATAGTCAAGGAGGTGCTGAGGTGGCATCCCATTGGGCCGCAAGGTATGCCAGGTCTACCCGGAGGAATGAGGAAGAGTCACTCATGAGAGTTATGCAGGCGTGCCACATCGGCTGATTGAGGACGATGAATATCGCGGATACCGGATACCAAAGGGATCGATAGTGGTTGGTAACGCATGGTATGTCCCCATCCCATCCATCTCTCGCATGCGGGAATGTCACTTGCGGATGTCTCTAGGGGAATCCTACACGATCCCGCGATATACGCCGACCCGCAAGACTTTACACCCGAGCGACACCTTGACGATGGCGAGAACGCGGCGGAGATGGACCCGACGCGCGTGGCGTTTGGATCTGGACGGCGGTCAGTCTTGAACCTTCATTCCGCTCTCCTCAAGTATTGAATTTGATGCACATAGAATTTGTCCAGGGAAAGCATTTGCAATGGACACACTCTGGCTCCTCGTTGCGCAAATGCTCTCCGTTTACCGGATTGACCCTGTCCCAGGCGCGCCGGCGCGGCCAGAGTTCACGTCCGGGGGCATAACGTACATTTCTGACGGTCTTCGAACATTGGCGGAATGCTAACGCGTCGGGCGATATAGGCATCCGTTGGACTTCAAGTGTGCGGTACGCGTGCGGTCGGAGAATGCTCGTGCGCTGCTTGAAGAGGGCGTTCTGGCGGATATCGCGGCACACTGAGTACTGTAAGTGCACAGCAATTCAAGAGCTTGTGTGTCAGTCAATGTTCGAGTCGGAGGGCCATCGTTGGGCCGGTAAGTTTGGTAACGAAAGGTATGCATACATCTGTGTACCAATTCAGCAGTCTGGGCTCACCATAGGTTTCAGCTCATGATCACTTGGGAATCTGTAGTTACAGTGTTACCGGCCGTGCCATCCAGCGACGTATATAAGGATGATTTCCAGCCTCTTCTTCGTCCCCCCATTATCACTGTCGCACTCTGTTGGCCATACTCACTACGATGACCCTGAAGCTCTTCGGCAATCTGATATCTACCAACACGCAGCGCGTTGCGGTCGTTGCGCGCGAGGCGGGTGTTCCCTACGAACTCGTCGAAGTCAAATTTCTGCAAACCGAAAACAAGACGCCAGCATTCGTGGCCGCGATGCGCTCGAGAACTCCCAGTAAGTACAACTACACGCACATATACACACAGGCTGCTCCTGGCTGCTGACTGGCGCCTTCTTTTAAACAGCAGACACGTTACCATCCTGCACAGGAGGCCCAAAACTCACCGCGCGGACGAGGGGCAAGTAGAAATTCAGTGCGCAGGACTCCTTGCATTCAACCACGGATACCTCCACCTGGCCCTCCTGCAGGCCAGCTTCCTCAGCTGCGGTTACTCGCGCGTTATACGTGGCGTTTAGAGGTAATCTATGAGTACATTAGCGCCCAGGATACCGGAGAAGACCTCCTGCTCTCCCTCGGATCGGACGCTCCACCGCCGCCCACAGCTCAAGACGCCGGGTCTCTATACAGAATTCCCATTTTGCCGCTTCTCAATGTTCTCATCGCGTTCATGCAGGCCAGGCCTTCGTTGTTGCAGGCAAGTACTGCAATCGGGGGCGCCCACACGTTCTTGGCAGCCGCCGGCACACGAGCTTTGTCCTAGCGATCCGGTGCAGAGCTGCGAAATCACAACGCGACGCACTTGTGAATCTGCCTTTGTCCGCCTGGACTGTACTACTCAGCGCGCTTGTGTATCTGACAGCTTCGTCTCTTCCAGGCGCGCGGCTTACGGCGAAGAAGAATCAGTGAGAGATTGCCATGGCTCTAGTATAGACCCCAACAGCTCCTGCCTCCAAGATGCTCGGTCGACTCGAGTGCTTCGTCGAGATATTGGTAGGCGTTGATTTGGACTTTTCTCCCACTCGAATGACAGGAAGGAGCGGACGTGCGTGCTGTAGGAGCGCAACGATGGCGCGACAGTCCGAGAGGCGCTGTGTGGTGGCGGATGGGAGCGTGTCGGAGCGTGCGCGAGTCGGCGGCACATGTATTCCAAGAGGGCGGGAGGGTCCTGGGCGATGGCGGTGTTGGGAGAATATGCCTCGGAGAGACTCAAGAGACCTTCGCGTCGCGTCTGTCGGCTTGTGTTACCATTGGTGTAGGTCATACTACTTGTACTTAGTTGATCATGGTCGTCGAGAGCTTAGGTGGTTCATGTTATCTCTGGTGCTGGCTCACCCTAAATGCTAAGGTAAGGCCATATATGTACTACTCGGAGCTACTCGGTGTCTCAGTAAAAGCCTTCATAACTTTGTCAAGGTGTGCGTCAACGGTCATCGGGCGGAGGTGCAGGCATCGGTTCCGGACAATCCAGGTTGGATCCTCGGTTATGCCCATCACCTGCTTGAATGCCTGCAGTCCCTCCGTTTTCTGCGTCCCATCCGCCTTCGGCCAGTATTCCTCCGGCAGCATCCATATGTGGATGTACATGTGCTCGACGCCTATCTCTACGCACTTGCACTTGAGGTTCTTGATATTGGACTTCGGGAGATGCTTTGCGAGAAGCACGCTGGTGAGTTGAAGCATAACACTTCCCACATATCTGGCCCTTTCAGCCTCGGTCTGGCATCGGGCCGCATCGGGTAGAGGCTCGACTTCACCGCTCGCAACGCTGGCCTTGTAGAGTTCCACCTCATCGATAGCGAAGCCGTAGAAGGTCTCAACCGACGGTGCCATAGACTGCAAACTGAAGCGACTGTCAACAAAAAAAGATATTTGTGATAGTGAGTTTCTGCTCACTGGAATGATTTGTAGATCGTGGTCTGCGTCTGGGAGCGTTCGATTGTTGCAGATTGTTGCCCTCCTCATATTATTATACCACTTCACTTAGGCTCGGCAGGTTTCAAGCGGCGACTCGGACCGGCCGTTGACAAGCCGAACCTCACTTTACAGCGGACTCAACACGTACTCCACCACTGTCGCTCTGCGGTCAGTTGTCTATCTCTGAGAACGGCGTGTCTGCGTGGTGCTATTCTGGAGGCATCGACGAGTACGGCCGGAGGTGAGTCACGCCTAGTCGCGCTCGCCCAGCCAGGCCGTTGTCATTATCTCTTGCTTGTGGTCTCGAGAGCGGATGTACGATCGAGCTGCAGAGTCGCTATGCTCATCGAGGAATTCTTAGCACTCGTCCTGTCACCTGTGGAGGTGACGCTGTTGCTGTTTGTCTCAATGACGGGCGAGCACCTGCCACTGCACGCACACTGCGCGTTTAGCAGTCCCACGGTCACCTCCCGGAAACATATGGACTGCACTACACGCGCCATGAATTCATGATCCTCCATCAGCGTAACAAGCAAGGCTCGAGATTGCGACCATCAGGGCAATTGTCCCACCTTTCCTTGACTTGCAGGTAAGTACCGGTGCGCCTCTATCGGCCTCTTGGATCCGATCTGTTCTTCGCATCGCGCCCAGTCGTCATAAAAGCTCGGCGTACTTATAAGGTCACGGACTTCTGTGTAATTCACAAACGAACGATGGCACTCCCCGACTGGTCCCTGGGCATTTCGCTCGTCCCGTCGACAACCGTGCTTGCCGCTTGTCTATGCTTTGTTATCACACTCCCACTCCTCGCTCGTTTTGTACCTGCGCGAAAGGGGCAACTGCCTCTCCCTCCTGGACCCAAGATACCGATACTTGGGAGCCTGCTTCACATGCCGCGGAAGGAAGAGTGGAAGACGATGACCTCCTGGAAGAAGCAATATGGTGCGTTCCGCTGATCGAGCCAGTTGACGGACTGACCACTCTCACAGGCGATATCACCCATGCAACCATCGGGACCAGGTCGCTCATC
Organism: Auriscalpium microsporum; assembly: GCA_019914985.1. Classification (NCBI taxonomy): domain Eukaryota; kingdom Fungi; phylum Basidiomycota; class Agaricomycetes; order Russulales; family Auriscalpiaceae; genus Auriscalpium; species Auriscalpium microsporum. The sequence continues at coordinate 1,189,729 of JAHLMG010000010.1, read as the reverse complement.
ATCCTCAACTCCATCGATGCCATTACCGACCTCCTCGAAAAGCGCTCTGCTATATACTCCGACCGGCCATGGTTCCCGCTTATCGACCTGTATGTCCATCCGTCTCTTTGTCTCGTTTTCCCGCACTCACTGCAACCCAGAATCGGCCATGTTGATTACGACTTTGGCTACATGCCCTACGGGAAATCATGGATCGCGCACCGGCGGCTCTTCTCCGCCCAATTCACAAAATCTGTCCTGCCAACGTACTATCACAGCCACTACCGCGCGGTTCTGGCACTCCTCAAAAACCTACTGAATAACCCAGAGCCGCTCGTCGACCATTTGCACTTGTGAGTGGTTCAGCGCAGAGCAAAATGGGGAACTGATGTGCGGGTGGTAGGCACTCAGCGCAGCTGATCATGGACGTGACGTATGGCATCCAGGTCTCGGCCAAAGACAAGCTCATTGTGCTCGAGGGAACGGTGATGGACGCAGTCTCAATTGCAATCTCACCAATCATGTGGAGTATCAACCCTGTATCCTTCTGTGACTCTAGCTGCTGTAGATGTGATGGGTAGGGTGCTGACGGTGTACACAGTGCAGTCGATCCCATCCTGGCTTGGTGGACGAAACTTTGCGCAGAAAGTGCATGGGTGGAAGGAGGACCTGCGCACTCTTAGTCATGTCCCATTTAACATGGTCAAATCCGCTCTTGTATGTGACATTTTCGTGGAGACCGGACAAACCCAAGGCCTTGGACTGACAATGTGGCAGGCATCTGGGACCGCAGGGCCGTCATTCACTGCGCGCTTACTGCAAGAACTCGCCGAGCAGGAGCACTCAGATCCGAAGCACGAGACGCTCATAATGCACTGCTCGGCGGCTTCATCTATCGGCGAGTTGCGCATTATCATAGATCTATGACAGAGACATAACATCCGAAAACACAGGCGGCTTCCACACGGTATGCGGCCTCACCTCTTGCAAGGGAGTCAGTGCTGACGTTGTGAAGACCCTCGGTGTCTCTCGCATCTTCATGCTTGCGATGGTCCTCTACCCTGCAGTGCAAAGCACGGCGCAGGCCGAGCTTGACCGCGTCGTTGGCGAGCTCCGGTTGCCAGACTTCGGCGACCGCACGCAGCTGCCGTATATTGAGGCCGTAGTCAAAGAGGTGCTGAGGTGGCATCCGATCGCCCCGCAAGGTTTGACAGGTTTACCCAGCAGAACTCGGAGGATTGAAAAAGGCTCATGAGTGTTTTGCAGGCTTGCCACATCGGCTGGAAGAAGATGATGAATATCGCGGATACCGAATACCGAAGGGGTCGACGGTAGTTGGTAACATATGGTATTTGACATTCATTAATCTCGCATTTGTAAATGTCATTTGATGCAACTTGTCGGATCTTAGGGGTATCCTACATGATCCTACGATATACCCCGACCCGCAGGAGTTTGCACCCGAGCGACACCTCGAAGATGGTGAAAACGCGGCGGAGATGGACCCGACGCGCGTGTCGTTTGGATTTGGGCGGCGGTCAGTCTTCGGCCTACATCTCGCTCTCCACAAGCACTTATCACGAGGAATAGAGCTTGTCCCGGGAAAGCGTTTGCAATGGATACGCTGTGGCTCCTCGTCGCTCAGTTGCTCGCCGTTTACCGGATTGATCCTGTCCCAGGCGCGCCGGCGCGGGCAGCGTTCACGTCCGGAGGCATAACGTACGTTTCTGACAGTCTTCGCAATTTGGCGGAATGCTAACGCGTCGGGATATAGGCATCCGTTGGAATTCAAGTGTGCGATACGCGTGCGGTCGGAGAATGCCCGTGCACTGCTTGAAGAGGGCGTTTTAGCGGATGTCGCGGCTCACTGAGTAAGGCACAGCATTTCAACAGCCTGTGTGTCAGAGTCCAAGTCCGAGTCGGAGGGCCATCGTTGGGCCGGTAAGTTTGGTAACGAAAGGTATGCATACATCTGTGTCCCAATGTAGCGATCTGGGCTCACCATAGATTTCAGCTCATGATCACTTGGGATTCCGTAGTTACAGTGTTACCGGCCGCGCCATCCAGCGACGTATATAATGCTGATTTCCAGCCTCTTCTCCGTCCCCCATTATCACTGTCGCACTCTGTTGGCCACTCTCTACTCACTACGTCTACGATGACCCTGAAGCTCTTCGGCAACCTGATATCTACCAACACGCAGCGCGTTGCGGTCGTTGCGCGCAAGGCGGGTGTGACGCAGCTATACGCGCAGGCTCGGGTTCTAGTAACACGGGTTAGAATGTATTCTTCACCACAATGAATAGAATGGGTCTCTATCTACCTAGTAACACGGGTTAGAATGTATCTAACAGGTAGACAGTCAGTATGGGAATGTAGAATGAACGTGTAGCGTACTTACTCTTCACCACAATGAATAGAATGGGTGAAGAGTGTAGGTAGCGAGCGACGAACGAAAACTTTGCGTGTTACGTAATCACCTAATGATGCGCCACTGTCCTGCAGTGAACGCTCGACTTTACGGTCTCACTTCAACACCCTCCCTCGAGCTGAACTGCTCCCCGCTACGCCCTCCCTCACTCCTCACCTATTACCCCAGCCATCTCCCTGAACTTCTCCAGCTTCACGCGCCCGAGCGGCTTTGTGAACATGTCGGCCACCATCTCATCTGTAGGACAGTAGAGAATCTCCGCGTCGCAAGAATTGACGACGTCGCGGATGAAGTGGTAGCGTATGTCGATATGCTTCGTGCGCGGGTGGTAGACCGAGTCCTTGGCGAGTGCGACTGCGCCCTGGTTGTCGCAGAAGAGCGTGGTCGTGTCGTCGTCAAACGACTGCGGGAACAGCTCGCGAGCCAGTTGGCGTAGCCATAAGAGCTCCTTGACAGCGTGTGTGAGTGCCACGTACTCCGCCTCGGTAGAGGAGAGAGTGACGATGGGCTGCTTCTTCGAGCTCCAGGACACAAGGCCTTGACCCATATAGAACGCATAGCCGGAGATCGAGTGGCGGTGAATCTGCGTCGCCCAGTCGGAATCAGAGTAACCGATCGGCAGAATGTCAAATTCGAGTCCGCCGAGGACGAGGCACATGTCGATAGTGTGCTTGAGGTAGCGAAATACACGCGTAAGAGCGCGCAGGTGTGTCGTGTGCGGCTGCTCGAGATATTGAGACAGAGTCGCAACAGCGTACGTGATGTCGGGGCGAGTCGAGACAGACAGATACATTAGCGCACCAACACCTTGACGATAGAGTGAATGCTCTCGCGCACTGAGAATGACGGGCGACAGCGCCGGCGAACCGTAGTTCAGGTCGACACTGGGCTCCATCGGCGTGACGAGAGGTGCAGAGTCTTTGAGACCCATGCGGTCGAGGATGTCGAGGATGTACGCCTGTTGTCCGATCGAGATGGTGCGTTTGCCGTAGTCGCGAGTGATATGCAGCCCGAGTAGCCATTTGATAGGCCCAAGGTCCTTGACCTCGAAGTGCTGATTGAGCTGCTGAAGGAGTATGTCAATGAGCTCGTCGCGCGGTGCCGCCATGGTGAAATCGTCCGTGGCAACTGCGACAATGACGTAGTCGGTCTCGGATTCGCTGAACCAGTAGAAGACGGCCTCGTCTGCCTTGCAGACGCTAAAGCCAAGGTCGATAAACGTCTTGCGCAGGAATAGGTACCAAACGCGGCCTCCTTGCTTGGTGCCGTAAAGACCCTTGAGCAGGCGGGCGACGATGAGGCGTCCCGGGTTCTCGTCGCAGATGCGCGCATATTCCGGGTCGAACTCTCTGTATCGCGGCGGAAGGCGCATGTAGACGGTCTCCTTGATAGGCGCATTGAGATACGCATTCTTGACGTCGGCCTGACGAATGACGTCGCCGCGGCTGCTGGCAACCGCGAGGATCGAGCGAATGGACGCGTGATGTGCAACCGGGCTGAACGTGTCCTGATAGTCCACACCCTTGCGCTGGCTGTAGCCCTTCGAGATGAGGCGCGTCTTCTCCGTCGTCGTGTTTCCAGCCTCGTCGTGCTTCGTCCGGAAGACGTAGCCACTGTTGACGATGTTCGCACCTTCGGGTGGCTCGACGAACTCGAACGTCTCGAGCTTGTTGATCTGGTCGACTTCGCGCTGAATGCTAGCGCGCCAACGCTCGGACTTTGGGCCACTGAGTGCCTCGTCGATTGTCCTGGGGTCGTTGCCAGAGTTGGCGACAAGTGCGTGCTCGATGAAGCTGCTCGCCTCATCCCAGCCGATGATGATGCCGGGTGAGCTGATCGTGGTGTCGACGTTGGCGGTCGCGGCGGCTGCATTATGATGCATACGCTTGTACTCGCCAGGAGGCAATGCGGCATTGCGCTTTCCGCGTCCGAAGTTGTCGTCGGCTGGTATAAGGCCGTCATCGCGCTTCTTGTTGCCCTTGGACTCAATCGCAGGTGTCGGCGTCGGTTCGAGAGGTGCAGGAGGGCTCGAGGGTGCTGTGGGGGTGCTCGCCGGTTCGGTTCGCTGTTCCTCCGGGCTGCGGAGAGCGGATTCCACTCTCCCTCCCTCGATTTCCGCAGTCTCCGGGGCGAGTGCCTCGTCGTGAGACGGGTACACATCCCTCTCGACCGTGACGCGTCGCTTGCCTGGCCAGTAGATGCGGCACGCCTTCGACTCCTCGTCGTATCCAACGAATCGTCCTTCGATGGCGCGCGGCTCCAGCTTCGTGGCATCGAGTTCCTTGACCCAGACCTTGGATCCCCAGGTGATTAGCCCAGAGAGGTCCGGTTTGTGTCCGGTGGCGACCTCGAGCGGCGTGCGGCCGTCCGGGTTGGCGCTGGTTGGCGTGCGGTTTCGCATCCAGACCGCGTGGTGCTGAGCTTCAGCCCACAGATATTTTGGCAGACCGGAAGCGGCTAGGATCGCGCGTGCGTCGTTGAGGAGCGTGAGGTTGAGACGTTCTGCCGCGCCGTTGGACTGGGGCGAGTCGTGCGACGTGAAATGTCGGACGGTGCCCTTGCTCTCGGTGTGCGCGATGAACTCCGCGCTCATGTATTCTCCTCCGCGGTCGGAACCGAGCGTCTTCACGTGCGCGTCGCGCTGGACGTTGACCCAGGCCTCGTAGTTCGTGTAACACTTGAAAGTGTCCGACTTCTTGGCCATGTGGTACTGCCGGATCTCGTGGGAGTGAAGGTCGATGAAGTTGAGGGCGTAGTTCGCGCCTCCGAGCGATTTGACTTCCGCGGGTCCCCATACGTCGGTGACGATCTTGTCGCCATAGACCTTGACGTTGGCGCTCGTGCTCTCCTTTGGGAAAGGCTTGCGCACGGCCTTCGCGCGGGTGCATATGTCGCATGGCTCGGGCGTCGAGTCCATGTCGAGGTTGATGCCTGTGATGGCGCCGCTAGCGACCATCTTGCGAAGGGTGTCGTGGCTGATGTGATTCGCTGCGCAATGCAGCTCACTAATCGTCATCTTGCGCGGCGCGGCGGCGGCGGCATGGACAACGTTGGCGAGGGCTCCTGTACCGATGCGGTACAGACCCTCCCTGAGCGGGATGCGCCCGACTATGCGGCGCTCCGGGCGTGGCGTGCGGACTGTGCAGATGCCGTCCTCGATGCTCGCAGAGAAGCCCTTCTTGTCGATGACCGGGATCGAGATCATTGCGTAGGCGGCACCCGGCGCGTAGAGAACGTCGGTGATCGTGACACGAGTCGGCGCTTTGCCTTCTCCCATTGGGAACTCGAGCTCAACGTTGCCCGTGCCGACGGCCTTGAAATCGCTGCCGTAGGCGGCCGTTATCTCGATGTCGGGGATCGTGCGGAACGTGACGAATTTGGAGCGGTCGGGGCATATGTGGATGCTGGCGCCGGAGTCCATGATGATGCCGTAGTACGTGTGCGCGGCGGCGGCGGTCGGAGCGATGGCGAGCGCGACGCTCTGCTTCGACTCGGAGCTAGCGGCGGCCGTGTTCTGCTTCGACTTCTTGCGGTTCCACGGCGCCTGGGATTCCTTCGGTCCACCCTTGGCATAGCAGTCCGCTACGACGTGACCGTCTCGGTCACAGTTCGAGCAGCGCTTGTCCGATTTGGACTTGCCCTTGCCCTTTCCTTTGCCCTTCGCCGACGTGCCGGCCTTGCGTGCCTCCGCACCGAGCGCGGCGTTAGCCTGCGTCTCGTCCGTGTTCTTGTCGGCTAAGTTCGAGTCGTAGAACATCTTGATTTCCGCAATGACGGACTCGCTCGTCGACGGTGTGCCGGTGGCGCGCTGGACGGTGTCGAGCGTGTGGAGAACTTGTCGGTAGGAAGGGGGCATGGCGGCGCGAATGTCCGCGGCAAACGTGGCGTCTTCGATCGGAACGCCCATGAGCTTGAGGCGCTCGTAGTAGTTCGACATCTTGGTGAGTGTCGCGTCCGGATCGGCGCCGTCCGGGCAGCGTAGCGCCCGCATGCGGCGTAGGAGCTCGCGATGCACGTCGACGCTCTTGGTCTGCTGGTACTTGACGAGCTCGGCCCAGAGGTCCTTCGCGGTGGTCGTCGAGCGAAGTTTGCTGATGACGAGGGGGGGAATGGATTGGAAAACCATCTCTCGTACCGTCGCCTCCTTCGCGCTGTAGTCCTCCCACTCCGTCTCCGACTTCTCTATCTCCGCATCCATCAGCGGCGGATCCTTCTTCGTGTCTGCCCCCTCCTTGAACCACTTCCCATTCTCCGTCTCCTTGATGACCACAGGCTTTCTTGCGGTGCCTTTGACGTGCCGCATGAGCTTGCGCCGCGTGAACGCGGTCTCCATGTGTTCCTTGAAGATGTTCCAGTTGGATCCATCTTCGAGGAGTTTCTCAATCTTGAAGACTGAGGAGGTGTAGGTGTCGAGGGAGTTGTCGGGCATGATAGCAGGGCCCATAACCTGACGCAGCTATACGCGCAGGCTCGGGTTCTAGTAACACGGGTTAGAATGTATTCTTCACCACAATGAATAGAATGGGTCTCTATCTACCTAGTAACACGGGTTAGAATGTATCTAACAGGTAGACAGTCAGTATGGGAATGTAGAATGAACGTGTAGCGTACTTACTCTTCACCACAATGAATAGAATGGGTGAAGAGTGTAGGTAGCGAGCGACGAACGAAAACTTTGCGTGTTACGTAATCACCTAATGATGCGCCACTGTCCTGCAGTGAACGCTCGACTTTACGGTCTCACTTCAACAGGGTGTTCCCTACGAGCTCGTCGAAGTCAAATTCCTGCAAGCCGAAACAAGACGCCAGAATGCTTCAAGCACAACCCGTTTGGCCTGATTCCGTACATCCGGGTATGTCTTCTTGCCCCAACGGATCGAAAATTGAGCTCACGTAGCCTTGTATCACTGCAGGATGGGGATGGCTTCGAGCTGTACGAGTCGCGTGCGATCTGCCGATACATCGCCGCGCTGGAGCGTGCCGCTACCCTCGTCCCGACGGAGCGCAAGGCTAACGCTCTGTTCGAGCAGGCGGTGAGCAGCGAGCAGAGTCATTTCGGCCCGCTTGCGACGGAGCTTGCCAAGGAGAAGATCATCCTCCCGTGAGCACGTCTCGTTACCTCCTCGACTTTGTCTCAATCATAGTGCAGGGGGAGAGGTCTTCCGCCCAACGAGGCGCGCATTTCAGAGCTCGTCAAGCAGATGGGGGCCACGCTGGCCGTGTACGATGACACCTTGGAAAAACAGAAGTACCTCGCAGGCGACGTATTTACATTCCCTTGCACCCTTTCCATCCGGACCTCTCGCTGAGGCAGAGCGGTGTAGGTCATAACGCTGGCGGACTTGTTCCACCTTTCCTACGGGGCCCCGCTCGTGCAGAGTCACAAGTGGCCTCGGACTGATTGAGGAGCGGCCGAACGTTGCACAGGTGGTGAAAGGACATTTCGTCGCGCCCGGCCTGGCTCGCTGTGCAGAGTGATTATAACGTCGGTCAATGACCACATTGTTATGCATGTCATGATTTGGCCATGGTCATCTTACCTTATCATGTCGGCCTTCAAAATGTGGCTGCAATAATCTACGGACAGATGCGAGTGCCGGTATTATTGGTTGCGGTGGAGACAGCGAGGATTGCGCTGGTGATGGTAGACCGCCACGAAAGTAATTGCAGTCCCGTCTGCCATCAATGACGGAAGTAATTGCAGCCCCGTCCTTGAGTCCATTCAATACAAAACAAACGTACATTTGGTTCCGCCAATGGCCAATTGACAAATGTGCAGGAAGTGATCCAAATCGGGCCACTCTTTCTGGCCGCGACCATCCTCTCCTCTCTTCCGCAGTGCCCGCCCCTCACCCTTGCGAATTGCCTACTCTCGAGGGGCTGGAAGCTTTCAATCGACGCGATACGACGTGCGAATCTGCTGCTCAAGCGCTCGACATCTTATCATAACCCTCCAACCCATCAACGTAACCCCGGTGAAGCTTTAGAGCCTGCGCGGTCCCGCACACTTACTTGCGCACGCTCTGATCACGACGACGATCATTTGACATTAACGCAGGAGCGCTGAGCGCCGAAGTGCTTTCGACGCGCAGTCATGAGCTCGCTCGCCTTCCTGGTCACTGAGCTGCAGGTGCGTCTCCGTCCTTACATCCTCGCGTTCTGTGCCGACCATTCTGGAGTCCCTGGCCAGCGAGACGAGGAGAAAACATCCGGAGGTCCGCGAGGTGCGTCGCGTCCACGTCGTGCGCGTTCCAGCGTCTGATAGCGTCAACCCTCCAGGCCGCAGAAAAGTCGCTCGCCATCCTCCGCGCCTCACCAGAACAGGCCACCGCGAACCTCGCCTCAGGTGCGTCCCGCACATCTGCCCACCCGTACTCTTCTTCTGACATGCACACGAGATGGCCCGCACGCGGAAGACCTCCTGCGCCCCGTCTTCATGGGCTGCGCAACCAAAAACGCCAAGGTCGTCGGCATCGCGCTTGGCTCCCTCCAACGCCTCATCGCGCTGCGCGCCGTGTCCCCCTCCGCCGTGCCCGTCATAGTCAGCACGATGGCCGACTGCATGAACCAGGGCGTCGACATTCAGCTCAAGATCCTCCAAACCCTCCTTTCCCTCGTCACCAACTTCCCCGCCATCCATGGAAAGCTGCTCGGAGACGTGCGTGAGATGGCGTTGTGCGTATTTTGCGCGCAGGGTTGACGGTTCTTTTCTGTGCAGGCGCTGCTACTATGCTTCAAGCTGCAAGAGTCGCGTATAGGGGTGGTGTCGTCGACGGCGGCCGCGACGCTCCGCCAGCTCGTCATGTTCGTCGTGGACAAGGTCGTCGAGGAGGACCGCACGGACAACGCGCCGCGCGAAGACACGCGTCTGCCTGACGGGTCGACGAAGCCGCTCGGCCCCGCCGCGCTCGACGCGTTCGCCATTTTCCAGGACCTGTGCATGCTCGGCAACGGCGAGAAGCCGCTGTTCCTGAAACTCGAATACCTGCACAAGACCTTCGCGCTGGAGCTCATCGAGAGCGTGCTCACGAACTACCACGATCTGTTCCGCAAGGTGCGCGGTGCCTCCGCTTGCGCGCGTCGATTGTCCTCATCATGTTGTCATCTCAGCACACGGAACTCTTGTTACTGCTCCAACATCACCTCTGCCCCCTCCTGCTGAAATCCCTCTCCGACCGGCCCATATTCCCGCTCACGCTGCGGTCCACACGCGTCGTATTCCTCCTACTCAAGCAGTTTTCATTAGAATTGCTCACTGAGTCGGAAGTCTTCATGATGCTGCTGATCCGCATCATCGGCGGAGACTTTGATCCGTCAACAGGCACACACGCGGACAGCGGCCCGCCGCGCCCACCATGGATGCGCGTCCTGGCTATGGAGATCATGCGCGGGTGCGTCCCAGCATACACCCCCTTCGCGCACCACTGACCACAGCTGCAGCCTGTGCGGCGACGCGGACTTCATGCGCAACATCTGGCAGCGCTACGACGCGCAGCAGACCGACACTGGCGCGAAGGTCTTCACGCAGCTCATCGCCGCGCTCAAGCGCCTCGTGACAGCCAAGCCCGCGATCCTCGGTGTGAGCCACCAGATGATGGGCGTCGGGGTGCCGGCTGCTGAGGGTGCGGATGGCCGGGTGTATGGACTGGATAAGAGCGGGGTGGCGGGGATGGTGGCGACGGCGGCGAGCGCGACGGTGTCGAATGTGGTCGGCATGATCGGCTCCGAGGCGGGCTTGAGCACGCAGGGCTCGGCGATGAAAGTGCAGTGGTGCGTGCACCCCGTACACCCTTTACACCCCGCTGATTTTGATTGCGCATAGCATTGACCAGCTCGACAAGGCCGACGCGCCGCCCATCCCCGAAGCATATATCTACCTCCTCGGCGTGCAATGCCTTGTCGCGATCTGCGACGGCTTCGCGACGTACACCGCCCCGCTCTACACGTCCCTCATGGTCCAAAAGCCACGCGCAGCAGGCGACACCGTCGTCCGCGCCCCCGCCGCGCTCGACCCCACCACCCTGCCCACCACCGAGCCCGCGCGCGCTAGCCTGCTCGCCGTGCGCGCGATGATCAGCGCGGGGTGGCCCGCTCTGCTCGCCGCGCTCTCCTTCCTCATCTCGACCAACCTGTCCGACGACCTCTTCGTCGACGTGCTCGCGGCGCACCAGGCGCTCACGAACGTCGCGGGGATGCTCGCGCTGCGCACGCCGCGCGACGCGTTCCTCACCGCGCTCGCCAAGGCCGCGATCCCCGCGCGCGTCGTGTCCGCGCTCGACTCGTACGTCGAGCCCGCGACGCCGCGCACGCCCGCGTTCTCAGAGGGCCTCGGGCTGTCCGGCCCCGCGCCGGGCCACGCGCCCGGGCTGTCCGAGCGCAACCTCGCGTGCCTCAAGGTGCTCGTGACGAGCGCGCTGTTCCTCGCGGGCAGCCTCGGCGAGAGCTGGTTCGACGTGCTCGAGGCGCTGCAGAACGCGGACTACGTGCTCACGAGCAAGGGCCAGCGCGGCCCGAAACGCGGCCCGTCGGCGTCCGGCTCCGCGCGGCAGGTGTCGCAGCCGGGGCCTGCGTCGGGGCCGCCGCCGCCGGGCGCAGGACAGGCGCGGCACCCGCTGCTCGCGGACCTGGACACGGACAGCGTGCAGCTGGCGATCCAGCGCCTGTTTGACGCGTCGAAGCTGCTTGAAGACGCGGCGTTCAAGGACTTTGTGGACGCGCTGTGCCGGCTGAGCGCCGAGATGGTGGGGATGCAGTCGATCGGGCTGGTGGATTCGACGTCGGTGCTGGACGTGGAGGGCGGCGAGGACGGGGAGCCCACGGGAAGCACGACGAGCTTGGTGTCCCCGAGGGCGGAGTATGTGAATCGGAGGCGGGTGAGTGGGATACACCTGCCGCGCACGCTGGTATGTACTCGCTTGTGTACCTTGCGGTGGTGGGCTGACTGACGTTGTGTGCAGCGCTCCGGGGACTTCGGCATCAACAAGCTCGGCGGGGTCGCGATCCAAAATATACACCGCCTGATCTACCGCGCATCCGACATCGCGTGGGACACGATCACATCGCACCTGCTCTTCGTCATCCGCCTCGCCAACGCGCCGCAGTCCATCCGGCTGCAAGCCGCGCACACGCTGGACGAGATCCTCATTGTCGTGCCGCGGAACCTGACGACGGCGGGCGAACAGCAGGCGGTCGTGCAGCGGCGCGTCCTGGACGTCCTGGCGCAGCAGATCATGCTGGACCCGCCGTCGTCGAGCGCGAGCGTCGAGCTGCGGCGCATGGGCCTGGAGACGCTGCACCAGATCCTGCAGGCATCGGGGCACACGCTCGTCGTGGGCTGGGAGACGATCTTCGCGATCCTGAACAGCGTCTGCAAGCCCGCGGGCCCGGTGGCGTCTGCCTCGAACGAATCGACGTCGTCTGTGGTCTCGTCGCCCGCGTCGGCGCGCCCGAAGCCGCTGCCGCTCGGGTACTCGCAGGAGCGGGGGTATGCGACGCTGATCAAGATCGCGTTCCAGTCGCTGACGCTGGTGTGCGACTCGCTGTCGGTGCTCTCGCCGGAGCACCTGCGGATGTGCATCAGCACGCTGGGGCACTTTGGGCTGCAGGCGGACACGAACATCTCGCTGACGGCGGCGGAGAGCCTGTTCTGGAGCGTGTCGGACTCGATCCAGGCGAAGCGCAAGGACGCGGAGCAGGAGCCGGCGTACAGCGCGCTGTGGATGCACCTGCTGCTGGAGATCCTGCAGCTGTGCACGGACGCGCGGCCGGAGGTGCGGATGGGGGCGATCCAGACGCTGTTCCGGACGCTGCAGCTGTACGGCGCGACGCTGAGCCTCGAGACGTGGGACGAGTGCGTGTGGAAGGTCACGTTCCCGCTGCTCGACGCGCTGACCGCCGCCGTGCGCCACAACGCGGTCTCGCCGAGGCCTTCGCTCGATCCGTCCTCGTCGGCGGCGGCGGCGGCGGCGCCCCCTGTCGCTGCACGCGCCGAGGCAGCGTCAGCGTCGTGGGACGAGTCCAAGGTGGTCGCGCTGCAGTCTGTGGGGGCGATATTCGGCGACTTTCTGGTGACGAAGATCATGCAGCTGGCGTCGTTCGGGCGGGTGTGGGAGACGTTCGTAGAGCACATCCGGGACGCGTTCCTGCTGGACAGCCGGGCGGTGAGTGCGCCGGCGCTGCGCTGTCTGGAAAAGGCGCTGCGGGCTTCTGTGGCGGCGGCGGCGGCGCTGGTCCCGGCGACGCGCGTGTACGAGCTGGCGTGGCAGGCCGCGGACGAGATGGGCGAGACGGTCGTGCGCCGGGCTAACGCCGCGGGCGACAGTGCGCAGGTGCACGTGCCGTTCACGCAGGAGAGCCTGGTGGCCTATGTCGATGTGCTCAGAAGCATCCGCACCGTCAGCCTCGCCGTGGAGAACGCAGAGTGGCCGCTCGTCCGCATCGCCCGCCTCATGTCCATCCTCAAAGGCAAGCCCGCCCGCCGCCGTCGTGTTCTACGCTGACCCTCGTGCCAGGCGTGTTGACCTACCCCAACTCGCCAGACTACAGGCCGGACATCGACAGCCTGTCGCCGCTTCAGGTACGCCGCGCTTGTCTTCGCGTCGTGTCCGGACGCTGACCTTGTGTTCGCGCCAGAGCGTCGTGCTCGACACGGTCAGCAGCATCGACCTGTCCGCGCCCGGCGTGCCCTCGACCATCCTGCGCGATCTCTCCGAATATGCCACCCTTCCATTCATCGCCGCCTTCGATGTCCCCGACCCCAGCGCACCGCCCGCACCCGCGCCCTCCGCGCTCGCCGTGCAGGTATCGCCCGCGCGCACGTCGACCGCCTCGTCCAAGCAGAAGCGCGTCACGTACATGGCGCTGTCGAAAAAGACAATGCCCATGTTGGTGGAGCTGTTTCTCCGGTTTAAAGACAAGGAGGAGATCTATGTCGACGAGACGTTGGAGGCTCTGCTGTCGGCGTACTCCATTCCGATTAAGCTAAAATATGATTGTCCGCCGTCGTCCAAGTTCGTCAACGATCCCCCGATATGGAAGACAGCCACGACGAGTTTCTTGCGCATTGTGAAGGAGATCGCGTCGCAGATCCAGAGCCTGGGCACCAGTGCGTTGCTCCGCTCTTCCCATTCCGGTCTTTCATCTCATGTTTCTGTCAGAAATTTCTCCCGAGCGCGTGGAGAGCATCTGGCGCCAGACCATCGACGTCTTTCGAGGCGGCATCCTCGCAGACTGGTACGCCGTCCCCGTCCCCGCCCCCGCCCCCGCCCCTCACCCTGACACGCACCCACAGCTCCGCCGCCGACACCTTCCCGTTCGAAGACCAAGAAGCCGAGGAGAACTTCGACCTGCAGCTCATCGCCTCGCTCGAGATCGACGTCGTGCCCTTCCTCGGCGACGCGCGCGTGCCGGACCACCTCATCCTGCAGCTCGCAAAGGTCCTGCAGCAGGGCAGCCAGCTGCGCGAGTACGAGCCGGACGACGACTACGCCTTCACGCCCATCACGCCCATGCGCCCGCGCGAGAAGGCGTGGGGCGCGAACACCGACGCCGACGCCGACGCCGACGGCGCGTACGGGAGCACCGCGCCCGCGATTGCCGTCTCGCGCGAGCGCTTCTCGTACTGGTGCTTTGACCTGCTCTTTCTCATATGCTCGGACACGTCGCAAGGTACGTCGCTGCCCCCGCTGTGTGTATGCGCGCTGACCTGAAACCGCGCACCGTTGGCAGACCAGGAGGAGTCCCGGAAACGCGTCGCGGCGCTGTGCCTGTCGGCGCTGCTCGGGCGGTGTCGCACGACGCTCGCGGGGTTCGTCGCGGACGAGAGTCTGCGCGGGAACCTTCCTTTTCCAAGGTGCGCTCGCTCTCTCGCTGTGTGTGTGTATGCGTATGTGGGCTGACGCGATGCGCAGAGTGCGGGAAGAGGAGCTGCTCTACGTGCTGCACAAGCTGCAGGAGCTGCGCCTCTGGCCCGGCTCGCTCTGGGCCGCGCTCTCCGACAGCCCAAGTCAGTACGCGACGCACCAGCCCCGTACGTCCCCTCCCTCCCCACCCACTGATATCGATATCACATCTAACTCGACTCGCACGCAGCGGTGGACACGGCCCTCCCGCCCTCCGCGCTCATCGCGGACTCCGCCAAGCGCTCGACGCGCGGCCACCTCTTCCACTTCTACACCGTGCTCGCGGAGATCGCGAGCGTGCCGCGCAAGGCGCCGTCCGCGTGGGTCGTCTCGGATCAGCTGTTCGCCGCCGACACCGGTCGGGATCGGGAGGACGCGCGGGGCGGGGGCGGGGGCGGGGGCGGGGGCGCGGAGGGGCACGCGGGGAGCAGGATCGCGGCGGGCGGGCTTGCCGGGGGGCGCATCACTGCGCTCGATGCGCGTGCGCTGGCGCGGGAGTGTTTGAAGGAGGTGGGGCGCGAGCTCGGGGTGCCGCGGTGAGTGGGCGGGCTGCGTGCGTGGACTTCACTGTCTGTTCGGGTCCTCTTCAGTTGTTTGCTGTTGTGATGCTGTCGGATAGATTTCATTTGTATTGTAGGCACGGGAGGCAACATGTTTAATTCTGGACACGGCATAGGCCTCTTGTGTTTGGTGCCGAATGCCAGGCCGGACGCGCAATGTCAGGGCGCGGAAGATCGAGGGCCCTACATGGGCAGAGAGAACGCGACGATATCACACAGGCTGCCGATATGCAGTAGCGAGGAAGGAAGTTTACTCGATACTACATAAACATTCTGATTACACTACAATCTGAAAGGACTCCGTCGCCATGCCCATGGCTTCAAGTTCATGCCGCAATTTTATAGTGAACTCCCTGACCGTGGCGGTCGGGACCAAGGTTCTGCTTGTGTCTGCCAACCGATTATTATCCAACAGAAGACGATTGCGTGCGGTAGATGCTAGCTTACTTGGCTCGAAGATGCTGCTTTACCCCAAAAAGGTTGAAAGTCCGCGCAGATGGTATGCAATGAATGCAGAGATATCGATCAGCGCCCAGGCGGTCCCCCTGGGCTGAGCTCCGTAGTTTCGACGGCTCCGGAGGTCTGGGAGGTGCCCGAGGTGGCACCTTGTAGGAGACAGGTGCTGGATACTCTGCACAATCGCCAGGCCGGTAGTAACGAAACATGTCGACGTCTTCCACAGGTTCTGAGACGCTGTGACTGGAGATATGTTCATCAGTATGGGGGATACAGGAAAGACGCGACAATACAGACCGTTCTTTGAGGTGCGTGATGACGACATCCTGTGTCTCTTCTTTACACGCGGCGCAGTGATTACAGCGCCAGCTATACCGACTTCTCAGAGTCCATTGCTCGCGGCGTTTGATGAGATCCGTCTCTTCGGTACCAATCAACACCCATTGCGGATCTTCGTGGCCAGCCGGCACTGCCCTCGGGGACCGACAATCGACCTGGTGTGCGACCTATCCGCGTATCAGAGAGAGGATTGGAGACACCGGCAAAGACGACTCACACAAGCCCTCCACGAATACGCCTTCAGGGCATCGGGAACGTAGTTCGCGATCCTCAGGCAATTGCCGCACAGAAATCGCCTGTCCAGGCCATCCAACTCCACTGCGGTCGCCTTGTTGTCGTCTAGCCCGAGAACTTTGATGACAGCCGACGCAGCTGCCGCACCATTAGGGCAGAACGCCGGTGTTTCTCTGCCGGAAAATTGAAGCTTCCAAGTATGACAGAGCGCACGGCCAATCAAGAAAGCGTTCTGATAAATGAAGACCGCCCGCCCGAGCTCGAGTGCCCCCGCAAACATGTGATTACGTGCGGCGCGTACGGCGTTGATTGTCGAGCTTGTCAACGGTACAAGCTCCATGGAGGGAAGTTGATCCTTGCTTGCACCAGGCGGTAGGTGTTTGATGTACTCGTCTCTTTTCCTGTGCATCCAGTTGGTAAGTTCCAGGGAAACCTGATCCATGCACTCCCTCCAGGCGTCCGAAGTGGGATCGTCATCCTGCTTGATGAGCGCTGTGATAATGGGGAAGTCTCGAATCTGAGGTAGCGCCGCCACGTAGAACACTTGCGTGGGCAGCAATGTTGCGAGTTTTTCTGCGATTTGCCTCGCGGCCATTGCGACACGTTGTTGTTCCACTCTATCGCGCTCATACATCTGACGTTCCATCCTTTTAAACCACAGAAGCGTCTCCAGCTGTGGGCGCATGCGATTCCAAGCTGATGGAAGGGGGTCAGCATCGTGCAAAGCGCAAAGCAACAGCAATGCTTTACGAACATCGTTCAGTCAGCTCTCTGTATCCACGCACACCACGGACCTCGAACTTCACATGATAGTTCACGTAGTCGATGTCGACACCTTCATAGCCTAGCTGTTTGATCCGTCGAACGATGCTGCGATATCTGTCAGTATTGGGAAATAAAACTGAACATCGTGGAGCTACCTCTCGTAGCGTTTGCGGCGGCCATTGTCCCTTGCTGCGGCGCGGCTTTTTGGAGCCGCTGCCGCCCACTTATCATAGCGGACGGAGTCCTGGGAACCGACGTGAGGCTGGGGAAGCAATCTCGTCAAATGGGCTCACCACAACTTTCTGCTTTGCTAGAATCTTGTGAGCCTGACGAAATTCCGTCTCGCGTTTGGGATCGCCTTTCAATTTCAGGACCTTTGCGGCCATCAGTTTGACGTCACGGTCGTACCAGAACTTCTTCGGCGGTGTGGGATAATCAGGATATCTCTCATGTAGGGTTGGGTCGAGACGATATCCGGTTTCTACTCGTGGAGTCAGTTCTCACTGTCTCTAGACAGCATGAGACGGACATTACTCAGGTTTGTCACGTAAGGAAGAAGCTCTAAGATAGACGGGTCCGGATCGTACCGCCAAATGAGGCTAACGGAAAGCATAACGATGAGTTCATGGGTGCCCCGGAAAATATGAGGCCGGGCGTACTGTTCTCGCCTGCACGTATTGCAAATCCTGAGAGCGAGAGCGAAATCGATGGCTGCTATGTGATGTTGACAAACATTGCATTTTGACCGGCCGAAGTGCAGGACAGCCCAACGCAGCTCAAGAACGTCTTTGGGCGGACTGGGAACCGGGAGGCCGAGAACTTGGCCACGAGCAGACTTCCAGATGATCGATGCGGAGGGCGAGGTAAGGAAGCGGTAGAAGTCTTTAGATGTGCGAGCAACGTTCAAAAGGACAATCGGACGCAGCATGGACAAGATCTGGATTGAGAGTTCAGAGACCCGATAGGAAGCTGGGACTAGACTGCATCACCTCAACGAGTACATCAACGGGCATGCGTTGTAGATAGGGTTGAAGTTGTTGTGGTTTTGGCTTCTTTTCCTCCGCTGGTAGAAAGCCCTGAGCGCTTTGAGGCGGAGGTGGCACATCTTCAGTCCTTGCTCGCTTTTTACACGGCATGCCTATACTGACAGGTGAAGAGAGTCCGAGTCTACGCGAGACACAGAATACGCACTGGTAATGTCAGGACTGCCACTTATATCCTCATCGTCCAGGTCGGACTCTTCGTATTCGTCGGACTCTTCATAATCGTCGGACACTTCAGAGTCGTCACTCTCGTCGGCCTCTGTACCTTCATCAGCTACAATTTCAGATTAGTATGTCACCCCAGACGAGATGCACCAGGAGTAGCTCACAGGATTCTGAGTACGGCTCCTCGCACTCGTCGGATTCATGCCCTAGGTCATACGCCCAGTACTCGTCCGGCTCGTCCGACTCTAGTCCTAGAGGTGGTGATGATTGCGCCATGAAGAAGATAGCAGCAAAATTCTCTGCTTATAATGGCGCTTGGAAGACAACTAGAGAGTTCAGAAAATAAACGGGAGGGCGAGCGGGAGGGTGGAAGATTGCGGTCGAGTCGCAGTGGCGCGTCACGCTGCCTTGCCATTCACGCCGCCACAAGCGCGATTACTCCGATTCAGTTCCCGACGGCAGGAACGGCACGCGACCTGCCACACCCACATGATCCCCCGCCAATCTCGGCCGAACCGCCGCCGCATAGCGCGTCCCGTCCGTCGTCAATATTGCGCTCGTACAGCACCAGCGTCGAGCGTCCACACTTATGTCATTCGCAAGTGGGACTTGGAGAAAAGGCTATCGTTGGTTTGACTCATCTTTATTTAAGAAGTAAGACCGCTATTCCTTAGGCCGCCTCACCATCCACCGGAAAGCTCTCTCCAACTATCAGCGCTCTAGCTTTCTCCGACCGCACGCGTACCGCACACTTGAAGTCCACTGGGTGCCTATCGCCCCATCCGTTAGCGCCCTGCACACCTCTGATGCTCGTTACAAACGCACGTTAGCCCCCCAGACGTGAACGCCGCTCGAGCCGGCGCGCCCGGGACAGGATCGATCGTGTAAACGGCGAGCACCTGTGCGACGAGGAGCCACAGCGTGTCCATCGCAAACCCTCTCCCGGGACAGACTCTACCCCTCGGACGTCAAACAGAGTGCTTGTGCCTGTCGAGGCTGTATAGGACTCACCGTCGCCCAAAACCAAAAGACACCCGCACCGGGTCCATCTCTGGGACGTTCTTCCCGTCGTCGAGGTGCCGCTCGGGCGTGAATTCGTGCGGGTTGGCGTAGATCGCGGGATCGTGTAGGATGCCCCTGCACTCAGGGAGGTGTGCAGATCAAATACTAATCGCATGGGCGATGTACGAACCACATATTCCCAATTATCAGAGATCCCTTCGGTATCCGGTACCCGCGGTATTCATCATCGTCAACTAGTCCATGTGGGACGCCTGTAGATTTCCCATCAGCTCTTCGCAGGACTGCTAGGTATACCAAGTCCAACCTTGCGGCCCGATGGAATGCCACCTCAGCACCTCTTTCACTATGGCCTCAATGTATGGCAGCTCCGCACGGTCGCTGAAGTCTGGCAGCCGGTGCGCGCCGACGACGCGATCAAGCTCGATCTGGGCAGTGCGCTGGACAGCGGGGTGGAGGACCATGGCGAGCACGAAGATGTGAGCGACGCTCAGGGTCTACACAGTGTCAACATTGCTTCTCAATGGGAGAGGTTTAGCGCACATACAGTATCGGATCCGCCTGTGTTCTTGGCTGTTATGCTATGTCGCAAATGCGTGGTATATAGTGCTCACCCATGTACGCCGCCGCCGCGCAGTTCATAATGAGCGTTTCCTGCTCCGGATCGGGTTTCTGCTCGTCGATTTCTTGCAGTAGGCGCGCAGTGAACGACGGTGCTGCGGTCCCAGATGCCTGCCAACATTGTCAATGCACTTGGGCTTGTCGGATCGCATGAGAAGGGAACATACAATGTCGGACTTGACCATGTTGAAAGGAACATGCAATAGTGCGCGCAGGTCCTCCTGCCACCCGCGCACCTTCTGCGCGAGGTTTCGTCCACCAAGCCAAGACGGGGTAGACTGCACTGTGTACACCGTGTCAGCACGGCAATCACCGCATGGATACCTTCGAGGCTCACAGAAGGAAACAGGGTTGACAATCCACATGATTGGGGTGATTGCGACAGACATCGCGTCCATTACCGCTCCCCCGAGCACGACGAGCCCGTCCGTGCGCGACGAGATCTGGATGCCGTACGTCACGTCAATAATGAGCTGGCCAGCGTGTCTGTTCGTCCGCACAGTCCTCACATCAGATCACTTTATTTGCCAGCACAGAGTTACTCACAAGCGCAGATGATCGACGACGGCCTCTGGCTCCGTCAAAAAGTTCCTGAGCATCGCTAGAACGGCGCGACGGTGGCTCTGATAATACGATGGGAGCGTAGACTTGGTGAATTGGGTGGAAAAGAGCCGACGGTGCGCCGCCCAAGTCTTTCCGTACGGCATAAAGCCAAAGTCGCACTCGATATGGCCAATTCTAGGTCGCGGTCAGTATGGTGAGTGGACAGGTAGAGAGTAGTATGTACTTACAGGTCGATGAGCGGGAGCCACGGTCGGTCAGAGTATATAGCAGAGCGCTTCTCGAGGAGGTCGGTCACAGCATCCAGGGAGTTGAGGATTATCAGCGACCTGGTGCCGATGGTTGCATGTACGACGTCTCCTGCGGTATCGGTGAGTGCGAAAAGTAGCTCGTTTATCAGCGAGAACGCACCATAACGTTCCTTCCAGGCTGTGATTGTCTTCCATTCTTCCTTCCGCGGCATGTGCAGCAGGCTCCCGAGGATAGGAATCTTAGGTCCAGGGGGGAGAGGCAGTTGACCCTTTCGAGCAGAGAGAAGACGAGGGATGAAGAGTGTCAATGCAAGGCATACACAAGCAACGAGCACGGTTGTCGAAGACGGGACCCAAAAGCCTATGGATAAGTTCGATAGCGCCATTGTTGCTCGGTAAGTGCAGCAGATTCCTTGTGAGGAGGGTTCGGTGTCGACGCAGAACTTCGAGGCGAGGGTCATTGAGCACTGTATATCAGTTTTGGTGGCTGATATATCTAGGTTTGATTCATGCGCTGCGGTGCCCCATCTTCGCACTTCAAATTGGCGTGGTGTTATGAAGGAGACCTAACAGATCGGAAACAGGAGGTCGATAGAGGCGCATCGGTGGCTGCCTGTCAGCCAGAAGAAGTACTGGCGCAATCCAATGCCAAATCTTGACTCAAGTTCGTTGGGCTGGTGTGTGAGGACATCCATACCGGAACCGCTGCGTTCGGTTCACATGATGCTGCAAGCCGTGATATGCTCAGTAGACCGACATGAAGAGACTTGGGAGGAACCAGTTGGCAGTCACTAGTCACGAATCACCAGTCGCCGCTTGGACAATGCTGCTCGCATCTGGAGGTGCGTCTAACAGCCTGAGTGGGAATCACTATGTGTTGCAGTAATTGAAGGGGCACGCACCAGTCATTACCCATTAATTGCCTAAGGGTGTCAGATGCGGCAGAGCCTGAGTCCACGCGGAAAATATTTAAAATATTCGCACGATGTGACGTCGGCAGGCTGACTCTGAGCTGCCGCACAGTTCTGACTGCGTCGTGCGGCGCGGGGCTAGCGCTCCTTACATGTAGCTCGTAGTTCGATAGATTTCTGAAAAGACGTCAGAGCTCTTGTCAGAGCTCTTTGAGCGCCAGCGCTCTGTTGAAAGAGGTCTTGCTTCCGCCGCGCACCCACCACCTCGAGACTCACGCTATGATATGTCCGCACAAATAGGATGCCAGTGCGATGACCGGATCACAAAGAACATATGTCCTCCGCGGTGCTCAGAGTGTTTCGTACACGTGCTCGGTAATTCCTCTGATGCCAACAGTCAGGTGGACTCCACCCTGGTATGCCCCACCCCACCCATCAGCGCGCGTGCATCCTCCGACCTTATGTGGACCGCGCACTTGAAACCCACGGGATGCCTGAGCCACAGTGATCAGTGCTACACGTTGTTGGAAAGACTGAGAGACGCACGATATGCCCCCGGACGTGAACGCTGCCTGCGCTGGCGCACCCGGGACAGGATCGATTTGATACACAGCGAGGACCTGCGCGATAAGGAGCCACAGCGCGTCCATTGCAAATGCCTTGTCAGGGCATCCTCTAGTCATCGCACATCAGCCATAGCATGGCGCTGAGGGTAGTAAAAGGCTCACCGCCGGCCAAATCCAAACGCTACGCGCGTGGGGTCCATCTCCGGCCCGGTCTCGCCGTCGCTGAGGTGTCGCTCTGGTCTGAACTCATGGGGATCCGAGTAGACTGCGGGATCGTGCAGGATACCCCTACGCTCCAGCAAGAAAGTAAGAACTCCAAGCATGGTAATTGGAGAGAGATTGGCACGGACCATATGTTCCCTATCACCATAGATCCCTTCGGTATTCTGTAGCCACCGTACTCATCATCTTCATTCAGCCCATGCGGCAGACCTGCGGATATCGCATGAGCTTCTTTACCCCTGTATCTCCCAGGCAGGTCAACATACCCTGCGGAGTGACGGTGTGCCACCTCAGCACCTCCTTTAATATGGCCTCGATGTACGGCAGCTGTGCGCGGTCGCTGAAGTCGGGCAGCCGGAAAGTGCCGACCACCCGGTCAAGCTCAGCGTGCGCAGTGTGCTGAACAGCGGGGTGGAGAAGCATGGCAAGCATGAAAACGCGAGCTGTGCTCAAAGTCTTCCCCGAGAGTTCGGAACCGTCCGTGTGAGACTCGTACACCACGTACCGTGTCTGAGCCGCCTGTAATCTCAAAAGGTTATTTCGCTTGTACCAGATATCCTGCACGGGACTCACCCATGTAGGACACCGCCGCGCAATTCATGATGAGTTTTTCCTGCTCCGGATCACTGTGGTTCTGCTCGTTGAGTTCTTGCAGGAGGCGCGCAGTGAACGACGGCCGGGCGGTCCCTGATGCCTGCCCAACGTCGAGTTGGTTATATAAACTGTCCCATCGGGCAATCATGCACGGACCACCGCATATTTGACCACGTCGAACGGGACATGATTGAGCGCGTGTAGATCCTCCTGCCATCCACGGATTTTCTTCGCGAGGTTGCGTCCGCCCAGCCAAGACGGAATCAACTGCACTGCACCGGTGTAAGCCCATTGCGCTGTAAGAAGTGGTAGCGAAACTGACAGAAAGATATGGGGTTGACGACGAACATGATGGGGCTGACTGCAATCGAGAGCGCGCCCATCACGGCCTCCGCGAGCACAATGGGCCTGTCGGCACGCGACGTAATTGGGATACCGTATGTCACGTCCATGATAAGCTGCCCCGAGTGCCTGCTCACCCGCAAAGCGCATCAGCTCGCTGTCTCAGCAGGGGACTCACATCACTCACAGGCGCAGATGATCCACAAATGCCTCTGGGTCCTCAAGTAGGTTCCTCAGAAGGACAAGGACGGCCCGGCGATGGCTCGGGTAGTACGCTGGCAGCGCGGACTTGGTGAATTGGGAGGAGAAGAGCCGTCGGTGCACTGTCCATGCCTTGCCGTAGGCCATGTAAGCAAAATCACACTCAATGTGACCAATCCTGTGTCGCCGTTCGGTCAGTATAAGAAACACGGTAATGGATAGCCGTACAGGTCGATGAGCGGGAGCCACGGTCGGTCGGAGTATTTAGCGGAGCGCTTTTCGAGGAGTTCGGTCACGGCATCGATGGAGTTGAGGATGATAAGTGACTTGGTTCCAATAGTTGCGTGTGTTACTTCGCCTTCGAGACGCTAGACATATCAATCGGCCGCTGCAAGGCGTTCACCTGCACGTACCATATCGTTTTTTCCAGGCCGTCATTGTCTTCCACTCTTCTGTCCGCGGCATGTGAAGAAGGCTACCAAAGACGGGGATCTTCGGCCCGGGAGGGAGAGGCGGCTGTCCCTTCCAATAACAGACGAGACGAGTGAGCAGGGGAGGCGTTAATACGATACATATGAAGGCGCAGAGCACGATCGGCGACAAGAAAAAGTTGAGGACTAGAGGCCATTCAGAGAGCGCCATCATCGACGGGGAAGCAAGATGCGATAGACAAGCACCAAGTGCGTTGGCTTTATGTCGACTGAGCGCGATCCAAGGAGGTAGTACGGCCAGATCGGGCCAGAACCATCATTTGAGGAGCGTCGAGTGACATCATACTGCAAACCGCGCACCTGCAATGCCAGCCCAAGACTAGGGTACTGCTAGCGCTGTCCTAGCCGTTGGCACTGCCGCCGTGTCGTGGACAACAGGAGAGTATTGTGCGCCTTCATGATGGAGTATAAGCCTTGCTGGATCCGTTGCGTTAGCAGGCCCACACAGTCCGCCTAGACTCTATGATACCAGGGTAGGTTTTTGATCGCGAGTCGACTGGAGGTGGTGACTGGTGACCAGCTGCAGTCGCCGAGTTCAACTTGAAGAAGTAGCGCGCGGCTGGCTTCTGCCGGAGCGTCAGCAAGCGCCAACGAGCGTCAACAAGCGTCAATGCCTCAGTCTGACTAAGCAGTTGTCCTCCACTTGTTGCCAACATAGTAACGCTAATACAAAATGCTGCGCTACTCTCACGAGTCTCTCAGTGCCTAGGCCCTGTACATAGTACACCTTCGAACACTGCCTGCTCACCACGATGGTTCCGAAGCTGCACGGTATGTCAATTGCCGTGTGCACGCGCCGCGTCGCGGTCGTCGCGCGCGAGGCAGGCATCCCCTACGAGCTCGTAGAGGTCGACTACCATAAGGCTGAACACAAGACGCCCGAATTTTTGCAGCATCAACCGTTCGGTCTTGTCCCGTATATCCAGGTTCTTCTCCCCTTCGGCTTGGTACTCGCCTGGGAACTTACTGCTGGGTTTATTATGCAGGACGAGGATGGCTTCGAGCTGTATGAGTCGCGGGCGATCTGCCGGTACATTGCGACGATGAAGCAATCCAAGGCGCCCGCGCTTGTGCCGAAGGCGCGCAAGGCGAACGCGCTGTTCGAGCAGGCAGCGAGCATCGAGCAGAATAACTTCGATCCACTTGCGTCGGCCCTTGCAGACGAAAAGGTCTTCGGCCCGTGAGATCATTTCGACTCTGCTTTTGCCATTGGTTTTGATCGGGTTGCTGCAGCATGAACGGCGTACAGCCCAACGAGGCACGGGTTGCTGAGCTCGTCCAACAAGTGAAGGGTAAGCTAGATGTATACGATGTGATATTGGTCAACCTCGCAGGAAATGCACGTCATCCCCCTTTCGTCATGCGAAGAAATCACTAAAGGGGTACGCAGGAAATCACGCTGGCGGACTTGTTTCACCTTCCCTGCGGCGCTCTGCTAGTCGAAACTGCCTTGGGGTTGATAGAAGAGAACGTGAACAGGTGGTGGACGGACATTTCGACGCGCCCGTCATGGCTCGCCGTGAAGGATGGAGCTCAGACAATGCACGTTGGAATAACCGTATATACAAGAATCAAATGCGAGAGAAAGTTTTCAGGCGAGCGATTATTATTATGAGTAAGATTGAACGGACGAGACCACCCGGAAACAAGTAGTAAGGAACGCGCGGAAGGAAATGGCTTCAGGAAGACGTTACATCTCAGGCGAGGACGAGCGTAAGCTCGCACGTCTGGCCAGAGGCCAGCTCCGAAACGGTCTTCTGAAGACCATGCGGCGTGGCAGTCCCATCGGCTGCCTCCTGCGTGAACGCCCCGCCGTCCAGCGCGCGGGTCGCCTCGGGCGCGGAGAGGGACTTGGACACCTCGTACAGCACCGCGCGCAGGCGAGTCTTCGGGTCGGTGCTCACTGGATATTGCAGCAATCAGCGAGGGCCCTGGATGAACAGACGGGAAGGATACACACGGGAGATGGCATTGTTGATGGTCTTCGTCTTGTCTGTCACCTTCACGTTCACTTGGATGAGCGTGGAGGTCGCATTGGGGTCGCGAGCAGGGCGCTGTGATGCGAAAGTGTCAGAGCGAGGTTCGTAAATTGTGCACGGAGGAGCTTACAGCGGTGATCTTCTGGTTCAGCGCGTTGAGGCGGTCCTTGTCTGCCTTGACCGCGGCAGCGAAGGTCTTTTCTTTTGCGGTCCACTCGGTCGCAAGCTGGATAATAGGGCCAACGTCAGCCCTCCAGAGCCCCATACGAGACAGATCTAGCCACGCACTCCGAAATCCGTGAAGGCAGTCTTGACCTTGTCTTTGGCCTCGACATAGGACACTGTCGCAGCGTGGTTCTCGAACTCGTCGAGATTGAACAGGTTTATTTGCGTGACGGCATCGACGCCAGCCTGCAAGGCTGTGAGTGTTCCCTCGATGGCACTTTGAGCTCTTTGTCAGACGCAGTTATAGAATAAGATATCAGCAGAAGACGTACTCCTCCAAAGAGTAAACGTTCTTCCTCGTCTTCTTCTCGGACTTGTCGAACTCCTTGGCGAGCGCGCGGCAGAGTGCGACGAGTGCCAAGGCCTGGGCGAGGTAGGGACGGCGGGTCTTGCTGGCGTGCTTCATGAGGCTGTTGAATGACTCCGGCAGCTCGACACCAGGGGTGTTCTGTGCGAAACGTGTGAGACACGGCGGCCAGCATAATCGTTTTGCGACTAACCCTTAAAAGCTCAATGAATGCCTTGTAGTCTGTGTCAATTTCTTTGTACTCGTCCTCGTCGTCCTCGGTGAGATCGACCATCCGTTGGAGCAGCCTGTCGTTGACATTGTCAGGAGAATAAACTCACGGAAAACAAGGGGAACTTACGCCTCTGCCGCCTTCCAGACGGCCTCCGACCAGAGGTGGTATTTCCATTCTTGATCAACGTCCGCAACACCCGCGACTCCCATGGCCCCGTGGAGTATCATAGCGGACTTGATTGTGAGCACAGTCAAGCCCTGCATCGGAAAGTTTATGAAAACGAGGAGACAACGGCCAGAAAACTGGTGCAGCTCACATCGCTGGCTTCTCCAGCGTGGAGCTTCGTCTGCAGACTCTCAAAGCGCGTGGTCACCTCTGCGATCAACCCAGGGACGGCACTGATGAAAAA
Organism: Auriscalpium microsporum; assembly: GCA_019914985.1. Lineage (NCBI taxonomy): Eukaryota > Fungi > Basidiomycota > Agaricomycetes > Russulales > Auriscalpiaceae > Auriscalpium > Auriscalpium microsporum. The sequence goes on along the minus strand of JAHLMG010000010.1, from coordinate 1,162,943 downwards.
CAAGATGAAAAAAGAAACAGAAATATAATCGGTCAGCCATTCCCCAAGCGTTGAGGCTTGAAGATGCACACTCACCCGCGAGCTGTCGGCGGAACGTCAAAGTCCTTGATGTGTTGCACGACCTCGGCGTAGAACGTGGTGTCGTCGTGCTTCGCAGCGCTGTCGATCTCTTCCTTCTCTTCGTCCTCATCGGCATCCGGGAAAAGGCACTTTCAACAAAAGTGAGCCTGCGAAGATACGAGGAACCGTGAACCGACCAACCGTGAATTTCTTTTCGGTGCGCAGTTTCTCCAGGGCCTCACGGAGCTCCTTGCGATTGGCTTCCCACTTACTAGCAGAGATAATGCTGTTGTCGAGAGCGGTGGCATCTGCAAGGTAGTGGGAAGCCTCGTCCTCCGAAAGAGTAGTAAGTTGGAAAAGCAGGCTGCAAGCGAAGCGCCGTCAGACCTCTGGGCAATGCATAGCGCTATGATCACTCACTCCTCGAGAGGATCGATGGCTTCTGAGAACTTGTCGTAGCTGTCCCAGCTGTCTTCGTCCTCCAGCTTCGCGATGAGTTCGTTGATCTTGTCGCAGATGTTACGGACGCGGTCGACGAGCCGATACGAGACCTGCGTGTTGCGCTGGAAGGTGACGACATCGTGACCTATAGCCTCAATCAAGTACTTGATGAGCTCGGTCACGGGGAAGCCTTGACCGGCAGTCTGCGTGAGGTTGATGAACAGAGACGTAGACATCTTGTTGGCGTCGCTCGCGTCGGAGGGGGCGTAGCTGGTGGGAACGTCGAAGGTCGAGGAGGTTGGGGACGACTTGTCAGATGAGGACATTGGTGCTCTTAAGTGTCCCTGCGATCTGCGGCGCTCTTTGAGAGGCTCCGGATAAGTGCGTGGGGGAAGCAGCATGAGTAGGGATTTTTATCGGGGGATGAATTCTGAGGACGTGAAGGCCAAATGAATCAGAGCGATCTGACAGAATCCTCCGCGCAGGAAGACGAGCGGAAACGATTGTGGATGTCTCCGGTTGTGCAGTGCCACAGTGTGCTAATGCAGAGGGTGCGAGGGACCACGTACAACGAAGAAAAAAAGAGATGACAGAGATATCGAAGGCGATCCGGGAACGCACATTGCATGTCCCTCGCCCTTCATCAAATTCCTCGCGGTTGCCGATATCGCGAAAAAAGCTTGCAGGAGTCGCTAAGCGAACAGGGAGGCTATGAGGGTGGATAGAGCCGGGGAAACGCTCCGCAAACGAGCACAAGCCTCGTTGTTGATCTCGGCGGCGACCAACAACGATCTGCTGAAAATCGATCCGGCATCGAATCCAGTTCCAGCTAGTACAGGTCATGATTGTCCCGAAGATGGAATCGGATGCACTTGGTTTATGTTGCCCAGCAGCCGTGAGCAACGCGGAGGCATGAAGGCGTCCACGTTGCGTCAGGGCGTCCAGTCACTGGCGCCTCAGCTTCAAGGACAAGGTCTTCGCCTTCTGTACGACTCACCTCCTTGTGAATTCACTGGCCGCACACTCCCCGATGGCGACTGCCGTCATTAGCTGTTCGTAGGCAACTACCTTCGTCCGAGTTCGTAAAGGCTGTCGTTGGCGCTGAGAGAAGATCGCGAAAGGTGTCGGCCACGGGTAAAAGGGCATGAAAACAACGTTGCGATCGCTCCGCGACTGGTGACGGCAAAGCGAGCTCACCTGATCCCCCTGCCAGAGACCAGATAACAAGCTCCGAGTGTGCACAGTTCATATTCACCGCAGTCAAGCGCAAGAGAAGTAGCGCAGACCGCAAAATTGCGCAATTCACATTTTACTCCTGTTCCCACGCTCAATGTTACCGAGTCCTCGGACCGGCGGCGCCTCCTCGTTCTCCTTGTTTTCACCGTGCATATGCTTCAACTCATTCCTCGGGGGCAGATGGCGCGAAATGTGGCCGTCGCCTGCGCGCGTTTTCTTGATACACGCCAGTGTTGATATCCACTTCCATGTGGATTTTGCCATTCACAAACCTAGGTCGGACTCCGGAGTGTGCTGCCGCCAGAAATTTCTATGGGCATCTCACTCGCGCAAGAAGATGCCTTTGGCTTCAAGAAACTCGTCAAGAGCATCGGACGAGCATATCAGAAGCGAGCGCTGGAGCTCATACGCTTATGTCGTCTTCTAGCTCACATCTCGGATGGAGGCGAAGGACAGCTGAAGAAATCGGATGGTCTGGCCAGGTATGTGTCATATCAACTGGAAGTGTATTGCTAGACCTTATGGTTCTTGTTTATAGGATTCTTGGCCTTGTGTCAGCGGCGATGGAGGCCGGGGGGAAAGCAGGCAAAGGCACGACGTCCGCCGCCGATGGTGCCTTTACCCAGGCTGTGAGTGCTCTGCATGCGTACATGGACGAGTTTTACAAGGGATATACGTATGTCACATGATTTCTGTCGCAACGTAGCCCTGATGAATGTCGTGGACAGACAATTAGGCGATGCTCGCAAGGCCCTCGACGATGCAACACAGAAGGACAGCTCCTCAATGACGCTGAGCAGCAGGGTTGCTGCCCGTTTGGGGCCTAAAGTCGGGTTGCTTCTTCCAATCACAATCAAAGTGGCTGAACTCTCCTCTTAGCCTGGCTCCCTGCTCGGTGGAAAGGTCGTCAGGGTGAACTTCTGCCTGCTGAAGTCACCGACAGGCTGCAGAGAAGAAGCCATTATAGTCTCCCGTGAGTAGTGCCGCCTGTTTTCATGAGGTTATTCTCACTCGTTTCCCTTGTATAGAGGAGCTCGATACCAAAGCAACTCTCGCGGAGGTTCTGTGGATGTTCAACCGCTTTCGAGACGAACGCCGGATCGCACTGAACCAGAATGCCCACTTTTACACCGGATTGCCCGACAACCCCGCTGCCTACACTCACAACTTTAGGGTCGAAGCCCTTCAGGACATCAAACCCGGACAGATCTCGACTGTCTATGTCCTTGTGGACCGGCCCTCCCGCATCATTGTAGACATAGGAAACCTGTCCAGGACCTTCGGCAATATCTGGAAGCCAGGTGAAGTAGTGATATTGAAGGGTGCGCTCACACTTTGATTCGGTTCACATATGCCTCTCAACGATATGATTGTAGACCTCAAGGGCTCACTTGAAGCCGCAGACCTCTTCGGATATCACATCCAGGACACCCCAGCGACTTTCTGGCGTCGCGGCGATCCCGGCCGTAGCGAGATTGCGAAAGACTGGAAGGCTCTTCTGCATCAGGCTCTGAAATTCGAGCATATCGACTGGCTCATACGGACGGACTTGTCGCCCGAAGAGCCTCCGGAGGAATGGGTGAGCTACATTGAGCCCCAATCAGCGCGTTCGTAGTTAAGTGCCGACTTCTTAGGTACCATGCTCCCCGGTCAAGGAGAAGAGCCCGTCCTCAGGCAGCGTATCAACCCAGGAAAGAAGAGGTCGTACTAAGCGACCGCGCCTCAGCAAACAGGCGCAGGGCAGTTCTTCCACTAGCACCATGGAGTCCTCACGAACTGTGGAATCCCCACGAACTGTAGAATCCTCACGAACTGTGGAATCCCACAAGGCCCAGTCTTTCCTCATTCGCGAGCACAAATCTTCAACTGTGTCCGCATCGAGCAGCGTCAGCTTCCCTCGCCCTCCTGGTTCCCCTGCTTCGCCTATCGTAGATCCATCGAGTCAGGCTCAAATGATTCAAGGCGGAGTCAAAACCCGTTCTGAACCCATCGACAGCGGAGTGATGATGTCCGACGCCGACTCTGCGCGGAATATCCAGTCCTTCGCCGCGGCCTCCAGACGCACCCGTCATAGTATCGCAAGCGTGCATGGTGCCAGTGGCCCCGCTCCGCCCGATGCTCCTTCTACGTCAAAACCGGCTAAGAGGCACACTGACCCACCAAGCGCAACAGGCCCAACTCCTGAAATCTTAAGCCCCCACAACGTTCTAGGAGGAGCTTTCCGAGAGGCGCCAGAGTCTGTCAAGCCTCCTGCCGATCTTCAACGCGGTGAGGCGACCCCCGTGATGGCTATTCGGGGGCGCCAGCATCTTCTGTTGGTGCCAAGAGTTTGGGAGCAGAGTCGTCGTATGTCCCTAGAGGCAAAACTACGGCCGTCGGCGGACAGGCAGCTGCAGAGAGCCCTCCGAAGCAGAAGCCGATCGCAATTTCTCCTGCATCGACTCCGCCGCCACAGGAAGTCTCACAGCCAGCCGCACATGTCGCTCGAGCGTCGCCTACCACATCCACCTCAGTGCCGCCAGTCTCGTTGCATACACCGCGCTCGTCGCAATTGGCTGCAGAAGGCAGCCCTGGCTACGTGACGCTTCTGACAAAGACGCAAGCTCCACTGTACAACCCTACACCTACACCCCCTCCTCGCTCGAGATCCCCCGCACAATTTCCGTCCATGCCTTCGTCATCGAGTCACAGTCTTCCGATGAAGCCTCCGATCCCTACCTTCTCCCTCCCGCCGCAGACACCGCCGACTCCAGCGCCTGCAAAGAAAGGGTGGCTGAGAAGACATGTCCTCGACCCTCTGAAAAGCGCCGTGCTGGGCACCTAGGTTAGTGATGTGGACGTGGTAGAGCGTCGATCGTCTCTATCATACTTACCCACCGTTCTTTTCTGTTCAACTTCCATTAGCCCTATACCTCTTTAATAAATTCACTGAAGACAATCTTTAGAACGCATCTTGCGGAGGTCTCTGCCTACTAGGTGCTCCTCGGTGCAGGCGCCTGGGTGACCTTCAGTGCACTCTAGGGCAAGTCAAACGACATATAAGCTGTCAGCGGTCCGCCAACCGGCGCGTATCCATCGACTTGACAATGTTCGAGACGTCGCGAGCTGGAGGAGAGACTTTCACGGCTGGGGCTCTCTCCATCTCGTCGAGGTTTTATACGGTGCCCCACTAGGAGTCTGGACGGTGAACGCTACACCGTCATTACGACAGGCCGGTGTGCACTGGTATGCGAAGTCCATACTAGCTGCTGTTCATCTCCGTGCGTTGTGAAGATGTAGAGTGCCGACTCTATGAGAAGCTCCAGCTTCGGGGAGACCCAAGTGACGGTCGGTGTCCGCATCCCGGCCACGGTCCTCTACTTTCTGCGCATTCTGGATACTGGCAGCCTTGGCCGGCGGCGATTCGTGCAGCCGATGTCTCGCATCGGCCACGTGTTGGTAACGGACCGCCGCCCCTACAGCGACTTCCGCCTTCGAAACCTACTCCATCCTCACCGTTACGCGTTACCTATGATCCACGGTTTCAGTGATCCGGATGTATGCCTCACACAACACGCGTTGTACTGACACAGCTCCCGGCAAGGCTTACTGCAGTCCCCACTCCTCCCGCCACCTGCCAATGGTGCAGGAGTGCACATAACAGTGATATTGGCCCCGCTGTATAGCGGCGTACCCCGGGTATCTCTTCGGCATCTCGCGGTCTTTCAATCGATGGATGCAGAAGCGCTCGTCATTTCCGCTGCCGCCTTGTTCAGGCGTGTTCGTCGCGGTGTGTTCATAGATACCGTTCTTCCCATCGGCCGCCGCTGTGCCTTCAATACTTACGTCAAGAGCAGCGTGGATGGTTTGTATTTCTGTCAGTCCTCTCCCCTAGCCGAAGAACAAGGCTCCTACGCGCAGTCTGCTGTAGTAATTGTGCTACATTATCAAGCGCCTTCCGGTCGAAATGAGTTGCTTCCCGGATTTGCAGCCGCTCTGGCGATCGATAACACTATTCACGCTCCAAAGGTTCTACGAAAGAAGGTCTCGGAGTCGACACCAACCTGCGGTGCGTGTTCTCTCCTCCGCCCTGCCCAAATCTATCAAGTCTTAGCTACTGTGCTAGCACCTCTGATACCAAGCCAACAACGCCCGCTCATTAGTTTTCCCCGACGCCGCCGGCACTCCATACCACGCCTCGAGGCATCGAGCTCGCCGCTCGCCTAAACCTTGTCGGCTTCGGCTGGGCACCCGTGATCAGCAATATGGAACGTCGGGCTTTGATGCGACGATTTTAAGGTCGTTGTGGGCCCATGTAGGCTTCTGAGTCCGTGCACTTAAGTGCGTAATGATAGCCAGGGTGCATATAAGGGTTGTCCCTCGGGCGATTGCGAGTCCCTTGCTTTAACTGCGTGCACTTTGCTGCCAGTGTCTCTTCTTTCAGATGTCACAACGAACTCCAAGAACTAATGTTGCTTGTGCGTCTCTTGCTCTCCTTACGTTTCTAATGGCCCACTGTCACGACCAGACGAGCTCCCAGCCACTGTGAAGTCCCTCAACGAGGGCTGGCTAGCCACTTTCCAAACTGCCGCTACAATCGTAAGCCTCCCTCTCTTACTGCACGAAACGCAGCTCAACTAGGCGCTTCTTCAAGTCAGGCCTCTTGGCGGTCGTCCAAGCACAGCTCATCTCATTCGTCAAAAACCCTGCAAATTACGACTCCACGCCCAGTCATGCGTCTATGCAGGCGCTGCTCGCGCTCACCTACTGCGACCTGTTTCTCTGCCTGAGCGCAACAGTCAGCGCGCTCATACTGACGGACGAGTTTGGCGAGCTGCCCGTGCGCGCGTCGCGTGTGTCGGACCCAATCAAGGTCGGCACGTTCGACAGCAGTGCGGCGAGCCTGCTGGAGGTGTACGGCGCGCGCAAGTCCTGGAGATGGGTGATGTTCCATTGTGCGTGCTGCCCCGCATCGACGTCCACAATTTCGCTGACTCGCGATGTACAGGGCTTGCTACGCTGCTCCTGGCGATTCTATGCATGATTGCCCAGGTTGCACTGTACGTGTGGTTACAGGAGTCCCTCGCCGTGAAGGTCACGGTGGTGGTTGTCGGTGTCTTCGGCATTCTACCACTGCTGCACTTCATACCTGCGATCAGAGGGGCGAGGCGGGACAGCATCATCATCACGAGTCCTCGTAACTCAGCATACGCGGCCGCTAACCTCACGCTCATCGGTCCATTTGTTTCTTCGAGTCCAACCGCAACCACCGCGTAGAATGCTAGCAAAGCAAAATTTGTTCACATGAGCATACTTACGATCCATTTCCGTCTACACATCGTACATTATGAAGAATATAATGATATCTACGATGCAGCTCAATAATAAATCTCCGAAATTTACTGTGTATTCACTCACTCACTTGAATAATCCGAAGACATCATAAAAGGTGTTTGACTAATGAGTCGTTTCGTCGCCGACATTGCCTAGAGTACCGTCCGGACCGACAATGAGATCCATCTTCCAATCATGCTCACTCATTGGTACTGCCCCACTTTCCAGGAGCTGCTCGCGCAGAGACAGCGCGACTGCCTCACTGCTCAGTCTAGGTAGGAAAGTGTGAAGTCGAATGCAGCGTACCTAAGAGAGGACGCGGCGCGCTCTTGGATGCAGCATGCGCGGCATATGACGTGATGTAGCGATCATAGTACCCCTTCCCGTGGCCGAGACGCGCGAGGGACGGGTCAAACGCGACGCCTGCGATCGGGCGAGGTCTTCGGGAATGAGAAGGTGCGGAAAGTGTGCAGCGTACCTGGCACTAAGATGAGGTCAAGGAGGTCATTAGGATCGTCCATGGCTTGCGCGATGTTGTCAGAGAGGAAACGGTGTGGGACGGTAGAAACTCAAGTACTCACCTCTCTCCCGAGGGCCTTCTCGCCAATGTGTCGTAGGCTCCTTGATTTCCCATACACCACTCGGCATCGACGCCAGGTCCTCTTCTCCATAAACTCTCAGCAGATCCATTCGGCCCGCGGTCGACACGTCAATCTTCGGAACGAACAACGCCTTTCCTTCCCAAGACAGAGTAAGCCTCAAGGTGGTGCTGTTCACGACGTCGCGACGTACCGAGGCGGAGAATCTCATGGACCAAAGGAGCTGTGTCCACCTCTCCAGTGGGCATGCTGAGGTAGCAGCTCACTGTGCGGGTGCGTTGGAACCAGGGGGAGGAGAGGACCCTGTCAGCGATCTGACGCGCTGGCCTCCTGGTCAATGCTGCGGGAGCGTGGAGGCGGGCGTGGTCTCGTACATTGTGATTCGACATCGGTAGAAGATACTGATTTAGTGCGGATTGCGACAGCTTTCCGGAGGGCCCGCTTATGAGCTCGAACACTGGCCATAGACTTGGACGGTTGCCAGCGAGAGATGCGGACGGAAAGGCAGAGAAAGGCAGCCGCGTGCAAGCCAGTGGCAGACGCCCCGGCCTGGCTTCCTCCCTCTTCCTCCCACTTCTGCTCTATATCTTCCGACTTGTCTTGGCTCTCAAACCTGCGAATCACACAATTATGCACGTCTCAGATCTTGCACCCTGGTCTTACCAGCCCATCTCTATCGAGCCCAAGCTCGAACATACCAACTACCCCGTCTGGCAGCTCAAAACACGCACCATCCTCGAATCAAGCGGACTCTTCGGCCTCGTCGACGGCTCAGAGTCCCCCGAGCAACTGAACAGCGCGGAAATGCTCGTCTGGCGGCGGCGCGACGGCTGCGCGCGCCTTCAGATCATGCACAATGTCCCCGACGGGTGGCTCTGGATCCTCTCCTCCGTGCGCACAGCGGCTGCCGCGTGGCAGGCGCTCGACGCGCACTTCAACCAGCGCAGCTCGTTCCGCGCGACGGACGCGCTCGCGCGCTTCCACGCAGCGCGCCTGGGGGACGGCGGCGACGTGCCCGCGCACCTGCAGCGCATGGGCGCGCTGTGGGCGGAGGTCCTCGCGGCGGACGCGTGCCCGGACGAGAAGCACCCGGACACGTACTTTGCGCGCCAGCTGCTCGCGTCGCTGCCGCCGACGTGGGCCGAGTTTGTCGAGGCGTGGAAGGGGGAGCGCGTCGGGTCGGCGACGGTCATCGGGCGTATGTTGGACTCGGATAGGTGGAACCGGGCGAGGAGGGAGAAGGCGGGCGCGGGCGCGCGGAAGGTGCGTGTTGGGAAGGCGGCCAGTGGGGAGATTGCGAGGCATGTGTCGGAGGGCTCGGCGAAGCGGTCTGTGGATGACGGTTCGTGGAATGCCCCGTCGTAATGGACTTGTGAGCTCGGACTCTGATCTTTTGTGCTCAACACTCGGTTGCTGTGTTATGTTACAGTGATTTCTTGTATGTTGTATCATATATCCCATATGCTTGTCCAAATTATGCGGGCGGGCCCACAGGCGGCGGCGCGTCCATCCCCTCCCCTTCCTTCGCGCCAAGCACCTCCAACAACTCCGTCTTCCCAAACATCCGCGCCGTCTGGATGGCATTCGGCGTCCCCAGTCGCGGATCCGCGCCACCCTCGGCGAGGACCCGTACCACTGCCTCCTCGCCCTTGAACACAGCGCCGGCGATGGGCGACTGTCCCGCGTCGTTCAGCCGATTTGGGTCAGCCCTGCGAGCGATAAGCTCTCGAGTAAGGTCGGCGTGACCGGAGTACGCTGCAAGCATGAGGAGTGTGTTTCCTGGACGACAGACCGGTCAATCAGCAGACATCAGTGGAGAGGAGGCACTACCTTTGTCATTTGTCAGGTTGGCGGGCAATCCAGCGTCGATGGCTTGCAGCAGGAGCTCTGAGCTTCCTTCCCGAGCGGCATTGAACATGCGATGTGCAAAATCGATGGTATCAGCGGGTAGTTCGTTCACCGTCGTCGTTGTCCGCGATCCTTCATCAACAGTAGCCTCAAAATCGGTGAGCAAAACGCGAAGCAGATTGAAATGTGTCTAGCACACCATTTGAATGTGGTGCTATGAAATCGAGCGGACAGTCTTGAATGGACTTATATGGTCTGAATGTTGGAGAAGGTTGGCAGATCAAGTCGTCCGAGGAGAGATCGCGAGTATATAATCATAATCTTATCAGATACACTGTAAGTACTGAACGCTCTCAGCGCCTGTACAGCGCCTTCAGTCTTTGATTCACTCCATTACCACTGCCGCTGGCCAGGAAATATCTGGTGCACCTCATCTTCTCATTCGTCGCAGAAATCGATCTCTGGTCTGCTGCTTCACCCGTGCGGTCTGGGCCGTCCATCCTGGGATGCAAGATTCGAAATGCCCGCTCTGGAAGACCTTGGCGAAAGACATGAACTACGCCCACTGAAAGAGGCTAAGTTATCCATGTAGAGCGCGACCCGCCGTCGCCTCGAGGTGTGCTCTTCTTGTTTCCGCTCATGTGCACGATCCCTTCAATCATCGTGGCCATCAGATAAAAGCCATATCGGCCGCAAGGGTCGTCTACATCGACCACCTTTCACCCCACCATGTCCACGACCACGCAAAACGACACTCCGACCACCCTGGAGATGCACATCCTCACGGTGCTGGCCCTCTACGAGCACGGGCCCATCCCTGAGTCCATCCCGGTCTACACCGGCCCCGCCTCTCCCCAAGCGACCGAAATCCTGCGCGCCATCGACACCATCGCGCGCCGCACTCAGCCCGCCATCGACGCCGCTCCCCCCACCGTCCTGACCAGCGTGCTCCACCCGACTGTCATACCCCCGCTCTCGCTCTCAGAGGCAGAGCAGGAGCTCAGGCTGATGAAGGCGCAGGTCCAGGACGTCGCGCGCGTGTGCAATGCCATCGCGAAGGGGGACATGCGCCAGCGCGTGACGATGCCTGCGCATGGCATCGTGATGGTAATGCTCAAGGACGTTGTTAACAAAATGGCGGACAGACTCGACTCCTTCTCGACCTCGACGCTGCGCGTGGCGGTCGAGACTAACAACGGGTACGTCCGCTGGTGACTGCATGCTGAGCACAGGTTCTGATTGCGCGGATGCGGCATAGGGCGCTCGGCAGCATCGCGCTCATCGAGCTGGAAGGCGTCTGGCACCAGCTGTCTGAGTCGGTCAACAACCTCTCCACCGTGCTCACGAACGAGGTGCGCTCGGTTGCGCAGGTCGCCACGGCCGTCAGCCGCGGCGACCTCTCGCTGCAGATTGACCTCGACACGCGGGGAGAGATGGCATCCATGCATGCTCGTATGAACGAGATGGTTGTGCTGCTGCGCGCGCTCGCCGCCGACACAGTCAGAATATGCACGGAGTATGCGGCGGATGGGCGGGTCGGCGGCCAGATGCAAGTGCAGGCGGCGCAGGGAGTATGGGCAGAGATGCTGAAAGAGCAGAATACGGTGACAACATACGTGAGTTTTCGCTCATGGGACGTTCTTGCGCCTGGGCTTTCTGACAGACTTTCGATGCATCTAGTACTCTGTCTTAGTGCGCGAGCTCATCAGGGTCACGGTACGTTAGCTTTCCTCGTCTATGGCTATGGGCTTATCGCTGTGCAGACGGATCTGGTGAAGGGCAAGACTACCGAAAAGATCAACGCTGGCGCCGCGTCTGGAGACCTATTGGAACTTATCACCGCCGTGAACCAACTCGTCGACAGACTGGCGGCGTCTCCGCCTGCCGCGTAGGGTGAGAAAGTTGACTTCTCGTTTCCGATCCCGTCTGAGCTGACGTTCTTTAGCTCCTCTTTCTTTTGCGAAGGACGACCAAGAGCGTTGATGTCTAAAAGTGTCCGAAAGGATGAAGTGCGCGAAGGTATCAGCAGTATATCAATCAAAGCTTGTATCTGTGGCAGAAAGAACCAAACTTGCTTCGCCCGTGTCATCGACGGATTCTGCGACAACCCAGGACGGCGCAAGATCGCAACCATCTACGAGAGCAAGGTCTACGTCTGCTACGCCAAGACCGATGTCTTTCGCGAGCGCGACCCAGTTGCCGAAGTGCTGTTTGATGTACTCCTTGTACTTCTCGCGGTTGTGGCAGTCGCTGCGCCGCGCATCATCAGGTAGGAATAGAAGTGCACCATGTTCTTTACCTTCGAAAATGATACATCGTCATCGATGGAAGAGCCTGCAGGTCTAAATGTTGATCTCAATGTCAACGAAATGGAAAGCAGGATCCCGTTCAACCTCACGTCGACATCCGGACACCCGCGGCGGCGGTAGGACGTACTGACTTCGAGCGATACGCTCCTCGCTGAAGGGTACTTTCAATTAAACTGGAGTTATCTAGAGGCATCTGCTCGAAGTTCGCTGGCAAGTCACTCTGTCTTGGATCGTCCTCGGGGAGGTGGATGTTGAAGAGACGATAGAAACCGCCGTCGCGCATATAGCCGACGTCTCCGATCGACACCGGGGGCTGCTGCCTAGGTAGATTAGGCCTCCAAAGTGCATATCCAAAACGATATCTGTGCATTTGGGTGGAGTATCGTTTGTACGGAGGAGCCATCGGGTAAGGCTTGTCCCTGGCGAATCATTTAGTCTGGAGGCCACATTGCAATGCGAGGAACACACATGGTAGTGGTTGGAAACTCTCTGGAGGATCACGAGCGCACAGGAGGAAAAGCAAGATAGCGAAGATGGACATCTAGTATCGGGTCTTAAATACTGCTAGTGATTGTGGCACTGAGGTGTGCCCCCGCTACTAGTAGCATAGATAAAGCCTGCGCTTGTAGTCTGGTCCGAGCAACTAAAATCACATTTGAGACTGTGCAGCGCATATCACCGAACTTCGGGGGAAAGCACAATAGAATAGCACTCACTCCGTTTTGCCAACGACGTTACGTCAACGTAACGTAACCCGAAAACGAACAAGACAAAGCGCACAGAAGATACAAGACAGAGCGCATAGAAGATTAGACGAATGCAATGCACGACAAATTCGGAGGGGTGAGCAGCACCGGCAAGTGGCAAACTTTGGCAAGTGCCAACGGTGGCACCAGGGGGCGTGGGACACCAGCCTCACGCTGCGCGCGCAGTGCTGCTTCAGTGCTTCCCAATATCTTGCTAACTTTCAAAGACATTCACACCTTTTCGGCCAATGCCATTTAATTGCCAACGTTGGCTCGCACGTTGTAGCGCTGAAAGTGACATGGCGCTCACCAGAGCGCGCCGGAGAGGCCACTGATGTAAAGAAGAACGTTGGTTGCAACCACAAGGTGCGTTCAATCCTCAATGTTTTTCCTGAGTGTATTGATTCTGCATCGGCCAGCTCCGTATACCTCCATGCCCCCAACCTCGCAGTCCGACCCTCCGAGCCCCCTTGAGGCTCACCTCCTCGCGGTGCTGACCCTCTACGAACACGGGCCCATCCCCGAATCCATCCCGGTCTACATCGGCCCCGCCTCTCCCCAGGCCACCGAGATCCTGCGCGCAATCGATGCCATCGCACGCCGCGCACTGCCCGCCGTCACCACCGCACCGACTACCGTTGTCGAAGGGCTTCAGCATGCATCAGTAAAACATCAAATCAGCTGACGGCGGCAGTTCAGGGCAGTTAAGCGCATTTCAGCGCAGTTCAGCGCGCTTCAGCGGACTTCAGCGCAGCGGCCGTCAGTAGCCGAAAAATGAACGGTCAGCGCGACTCCGTCAGGACGCGTCAGCACAGGTCAGAAGGTGTCAGCTCGTCAGAGTCTTTCAGTGGTTCAGCTCACGTTGATACGCCTCCTACGCGTATGACTACCGTTTGCGCTGATGAGATAACCCCCACTGCCGTCGCTGGAGGGGCTAAGGGTAGGGGCGAGGAGCGCTCTGCTGCCTGGGGCGAGAGGAGAGAGAGAGAGAGAGAGAGCGTGAGAGCTTGCGTGCGCTGGCGAAAACCCCCTTTCAAACCCACAACGCGCTCGTCTCGCTGAGAGCGCGTCTCGGCTACGGTCTTCTTCTACATAGATATCGTCAGTCCCATCGAGAACGTCGGCCACATACCGTCAGTCTGGTTGCCCGTCGCACTACTCCATTTACCGTTTCGCCCACCGTGTTCGCCGAAGTCGGGTTGACTTGGTGACTCTTCGCCGGGACGCCCACCTGCACCTCTACTACCGTCCCACTGTTCCTCTATGGCATGGTACTGACTGTTCCCTTGGTTCGCTGGCCGTCTGTTAGTGTTACGCCTTTCGTTTGAGCTGTGAAGTCTCGGGTGTCGCTCCCCAAGAGTAGATTGCTTTGTCATCACTGATACAAGTACACTCTATACTCTCCGTCCCACCATTCCCACGTTATCGGCCCGTATCTCTCTCCATCGCCCTGCTCCCCACCGGCCCCTCCATCGCTCGTGAGCACGACCACGTCTCCGGGCTTCGCTGGGCTTCGCTGATCTTCGCCGAGCTTCGCCGAGCTTCTGGTATGGGTGTGAGGTTCTGAGGTGTGCGGCCCGGTCTACGTGCCCGTAGCGCGCGGGGTCCCATCATTCCTCCCCCCAACTGAGCTACCGACTGTCCTCAGTCGGAGTTCCCTTCGGCGAACCTCGGCGAATCAGGCCCCTGAAAAGGCCACCCCCCTTCGCTGCGCCCTATCCGACAGCACTGTCTCCGAACACCCAACCCCTCAACATGGCCTGGTCTCCCTCCCTCCTTGCCTTCCAGCTCCACGTCATCCGTCAACTCGCTGAAGCGCCGCGTCCCTTCGCCTTTGCCGAAGATGCGGCGGCGTCCCTGACCGGATTGGAGACCTGGGGACGACAGCTGGTGGCCCTCCTGGTACGTGGACCACACCGCTTGCCCCGCTTTCTTTTAGGCCTTACCGTAGCTGTCCACAGGAGAACTTGGATCGTGGCAGCTCGCCCAGCATTTTCGCCGCCGCCGAACGGATTGCCATGCCCTTGCTTGAGCAGGCCATGTTGCTCGCGCCTACGACTACCGCCGGTTTCGCCGAATGGGCCCGACCCCTCCTCCGTCAGTACTCCGCGTACCACGCCCCTATGCACCCCTGGGATGCCGTCCTGGGTCCAGACGACGTGCTCCCCGAGCGCACGCTTCTGTTCCGGGCTCGTATCGTCGAAGAGGACTTGTGGACCACCTACCGCGCCGGTACGAGCGACGTCGGGTCATATATGGAGGAGCTGCGCCAGTTCCATGCCACCTTCCTTAATCATCGCCCGCTCGGGATGCAGGCGTTCGTCGCCGACGTTCTCTGCCGCGTTTTGAACCAAGCCGCCCTCGTCATCGACCATTCCGATGGGGGCAGCCGCGTTTTACTCGCGACCGTCGACCAGCACTCTTCGCTGACTACCCAGCTCAACGCGCGCGCTTCCCGCGGCCGTCACCTCGCTGGACTCAGCGGTCGTTTGTTGGGCGCCTTCGTAGCCGAATCCTCCAGCAGTTTGGATCGCTTTCACTCTGCCTTGCGCTCCTTGGCCGGTATCCGCACTGCATGGGCTGACGCTCCCTATCTCCTCGACCTTATCGCCGAGCCCATCGTCATTCTCGAACGCAGCTTCATAGCATTCCTCGAGCGCGGCCGCGTTTACTACCACTTCCTCCTGAGTCTTCCTGCGACCGCCACCGTCGCCGACCCGTTCGCTGGATCCGCCGTGGCCATGACGTTGCTCGGTGGCGACTTATCCGATTCTTCCGATGGTGACGACGGGGACTCTTACAGTCCCCTAGGCGTTACCTACAGTCCCAGCCACAGTTCGGCCGCTTCAAACGCTGAGGTCGCCCTAGCGATCGCCGAAGAGTTGGGGGTGGCCCCGGACGATGAGGAAATACAGGCGTCCTCCGTGGTACTGGCAGCGTCCGCTGTGGCCGATGCCCTGCGTGCCGCAGCCGAGTAGTAGATACCGATGTACTGCCCTGCCTTCGCTGAGGCTTCCTACGTACACCCCAAATTATGACACCCGTTTCAGGTGACCGTCTCGTGCGAGTTTCGGCGAACGTCTTATCCTCGATCGCTGTCTCTTCGCCTGTTCTGATCCCTTCTGATCCGGCTAGGTCGGGCCCTTGCTCGCTCCTTGCTGTTCCCGGCCCTATCGCTGTTGCTATCTTCTCGCCCTCCAGCGCCCCGTCCACGTGTCTTGGTTTTGTGATCCGTCCGCTAAGCACGCGATAGGTGCCCTGCCTGCTCCGCTGACTTGTTCTCCCTGCTAGTTGCCCGCGGATCCCGTTCGGCGATCTTCGCTGGCGAACCGTGCGGTTTTTTCCACGCGAGACTTCCCTGCGCTCCACGCGGCGTCCTCCCCCCAACTGTAAGTTCGCCTGTCCCCAGGCGTTGTGTCCAGCGGGCTTTCGATACCTCCGTACTTGCGGTTGAGGGTATAAAGTCCGTCCGCGTTACCGATGTCGCCGAACGTAGTCCCTGATGTCCTCGTCTTTTGCGCAGTCCGTCCGGTCCCTCGACTTACTCACCCTCCTTCTTGCCCCACCCCCGTTGGCCTTAGAGGCGATCCCAGTCGCGGGTCTGGTGGAGACTCGGGAAACATGGGGTCGACGCGTGGCCGGTGCCGTTGTATGTGAACGTCGCTGTCTCGTGGACCAAGAGTACTGATTTCCTCTAGGAGGGTATTCGCGCGCAATCGCGCCCAGCGTTCTCGCGGTTGGCGGCCATGATCACGATTCCTGTCTTCGAAGCGCTGTTTGAAGTCGTCCCCCATATGCGTGACGCATTTGTCGTGTGGGGTGGCCCCCTCGTTTTAACCTCGGCACCCCCAGCGAACAATTTCGTCCGCGGCCCCGGCGGACAACCGGCCCTCGCTGCTCCCCTCGTTCAGGACGGCCTGGGTTACGGCCAGCATGTGGTGCGCCTCGGCGAAGAAGCCCTGTTCAAGATGCTCGGGGGCGGCCAGCTTTCGACCGCTACATACCACAGCGAGCTCGCGGCGTTGTACCGTACCTACACGTCTCGCCGCCCCGATACGGTCTGCTTAGCCCTGTGCGAGGAGGTCATAGACGCTATCAACGGGTGTTCCACGGCTCTCCGCCGTGAGCACGGCGGGGCCCATGTCATCCTGGCTGCGGTCCACCACACTGTCAACCCCGCAGTCGCGGGCACCGCCGTGGATCTCGCCGAAACCTTCCAGCACATCGCGGGCTCCATTGCAGCGTCCTTTCTGACGTACGCCGAAGACTCCATTGTCCACCTTCGGCTCGCTTTCGATTATGTCGAGTTGGTCCGCCGCTCCCGCGCTCCCGCCCTGTCATGTGACGTCGATTTTGCGCGGGCCGCCGACAACCTGGAGGCCACTGCACGGGAGCACCTCCACGCGCTAACGTTATGGGCAGTGACCCTCGATCGCCTCCGTCTCGTTACTTCTTTGGAGCGCACCCTCCGTACCGCCGGCCTGCCTTCCTCTGTGACCGGCCACCTTGGCGAGGAGGAGTTAGCCCTGGTCGGCGCTACCATCCGGGGGGACCATCGAGTTCCCCACCCTACGGAAGCGGGCGCGTACGTGCCACCCGCACGTCGTGGCGGGCGTATTCGCCCCCGCTCGGCGAACCCAAGGGAGGCCGGCGTCGAGATGTAGGGAGGTTTTCGGCGGTAGTGACCGGCGGAGATCTGGCAGGTTAGCCTTTCGACACGCTCTCCACTTCCCGTATCTGTCCTTGATTGCGTAGGCTTGTTGCAATAAAGATCCGCCGGCTGTTTCCCTCCGTTTGCATCGCTCTGGACCGCGTCTTACGTGTGTACCGGCTCCCAGCGCTTGCGAGTTGCCGTACCTTACCGCGACCGGCGCTCTGAGGTAAACGCGCCGGTCTTCCTCGTGAGTAAGCGCGTGTGACTGATGCGAGCGCTTCTCAGCGGAAGCAAATCGCCTGACGTCCCGGGCCGGGCGCTGCCTGCTTGTACGGCACGCACGCCTCCCGTGCCACAAGTTCGCCGTCTCCGCTTCTTCGCCTTCAACCTCCACTTCCCTACTTCGCCTCGCTCGTCTTCGCCCAAAATGTCCACGCCCCCCAACGTTGCTGACTTCGCGCGCGACGCTTTCGTCGCGGACCTGGCCCTAGTGGAGGCCGCTCTCCCCGCTTCGGGCACGCCTGCTGAGCGGCAAGCTTGGTGCGCCCGCGCGGCGACTGCCTCGGTACGCCCCTGCCTCCTGCGACCTTTCCCCGCGGTACTCACCCGCGACGCCCCACCTTTTTAGCAACGCCTTTGGAGCTTGTTGAGCCGCTCCGTGGCCCTACCTCCTGGGGTCGCCGATCGGCTGTTCGAGCTGGACTCCGCCGTCGCCCGCCTCCGCGCCTCTGTCCCCGCGCCGGCCCCAACGTTTGCGCCCATCGCGCCCTTCCCTGTCCCGTCGCCTCCCGTTACGAGCCCTGCCCCCTCCGCGCCTAAAAAGAAGGCGAAAGGGCACCAGTCCCTGTAGTCTAATAGTAATACATACCGATGCCAGTCGGTCCATGTATTACAATGATTGACCAACGACACATATATTGTATATATTGGCTAATATGGCCTGTTCTCCTTCTGGCCAGTGCATTCCCACACCCCGGGGATCATCTTGGGTCACCCCTATATCATTCCCACGCCCGGAAAACACCGGATATTGGAAATAGTCAGAAAATGACAAAACATACCAAACATACCAAATGTGGAAACAAGTTCCCACACACCACAGATAACCCCGAAAAACCCGAAAATAATCGGGAGGCCGTGGTTTCTCCAGGTCACGTTGTTTGCCTACCAAATGCGGAAATAGCTTCCCACCCACTACAAAATCCCGCAGAAATCCCCGAAAACCCCAAAAATATTCGGGAACCCGTGGTTTCTCCGGGTCACGTTGTCCGCTTACCAGATGCGGAAATAGCTTCCCACACACTACAAAATCCCGCAGAAATCCCCGAAAAACCCAAAAATATTCGGGAACCCGTGGTTTCTCCGGGTCACGTTGTCTGCTTACCAGATGCGGAAATAGCTTCCCACACACTACAAAATCCCGCAGAAATCCCCGAAAAACCCAAAAATATTCGGGAACCCGTGGTTTCTCCGGGTCACGTTGTCCGCTTACCAGATGCGGAAATAGCTTCCCACACACTACAAAATTCCGCAGAAATCCCCGAAAAACCCAAAAATATTCGGGAACCCGTGGTTTCTCCGGGTCACGTTGTCCCTTACCAGATGCGGAAACAACTTCTCACGCACTCGGGCACAGACAGAAAATGGTCAATATGTTCAGGAAACTGCAATTTCTGCAGTTGCATTGTGTTTGTATTCATCATTGTCTTAAGAGCTCACCAGATACCAGAAATAACCAAGCAAATGATAGACTACTACTAGTACAAACCGCTGATGCCGAGTTCAAGTTCACACAGATGAAAGTCCAAATTCCCACGCATCAAATATACACTAAATTTCTGGTGCCACGATTCCTTATATAACAAACAACTACAGCAGTGCTATATCTAAACAGTAATGCGAGCATGAGAGGACAGTGGGATGCTGTGTTCAAGAAATGCTGGGATTGTGCGACAGGTGTTGACGCACGGCGTGTCAGGGTGGGGCAAGGCGAGAACTGATAACCGACCGATGTTGACACGAGTCAATGTGGGTGGGGCTGGAATGGTCGAGCAATGGGCCATGCTCTGATATGCATCAATGCAGGCGGGGCAAGAAGGTGACACGCGGGGCAGGAAGGGGGTACAGGGGTGTGGAGGAAAGGTTGATGTACAACGGGACATATGGGCGATGGGCGATGGGCGATGGGCGATGGGCGATGGGCGATGGGCGATGGGCGATGGGCGATGGGCGATGGGCGATGGGCGATGGGCGATGGGCGATGGGCGATGGGCGATGGGCGATGGGCGATGGGCGATGGGCGATGGGCGATGGGCGATGGGCGACAGGCAACGGGCAACGGGCAACAGGCAATGGGCAATATGCAACAGGCAACGGGTGATGGGGCGACGGGCGATCGGCGATGGACAATGAGCGACGACACGCTAAGGGCCTCGGGCGACGTGTGTTGAATGTACAGGACTTGATGCAAGGTGCACACAGATTATTTGCTGTGATAAAGACACAGGTTAGTATGAAGAGAGAGGGGGAGGGATGTGCAGCGCACCGTCGCTTTGCAGGCCTCGCGTTGTCGGTTTTTGCGGACGCACCACGTCCCCTCTTTCCTCCCCGAGGGGGCTTGGATGCAATGGACGCGGCGGTGGGAGCGCTCTGCAAGGCGTGTAATCGCATGGTGGCGAGGGTGATGCGGGCGTCGGCTATGGCAGCAAGCCAGTCGGCCTTGGATGTGCTGTCGGACAACCTCAACGCGTAGCCCCACCAAAACAATGTGACGATGACGACGAGAAAGCCGCCCATGCCTCCAAGGCACAGCCTGGACCAGTTCATCGTGCTGGACGGCGGTGCCAGCGCACCGTTGTTGAGGCGTCGCTCCGAGGGCTGAAGGCTCGTCCACCAGAAGTTGAATTTACGGACGAACTCTGCGAGGTCTTTCTTCTCGAGCTTGCCCTTGTGCCAAGGTCTTCCATCCTTGAACCACGCGGAGACTTGCGCCGGTCTTTCAAAGTTGTCAAGTTTCTTGGAGGATCCATTCTGAGTGCAAGTCAGTAAAGGTTTGAGTTGAAAAAATTAGTGGGAGGACGCACCCCGAACCGCATGATCTCCTCGAAAACGCAGTAGTGCCTGAGCAATTCATGCCACTCGGGCCCCAGTTCGTCGACGCTCATGGTCTCGATGCCCTTCTTGAAGAAATCGGGCCAGCCTCGGTCCGCGAGAGAGCCGGCGAGGGCGTGAACGTCCGCTGACGGGGCCAGGGCAGAGTTACCGGTTGCAGCTGGCGGCACGGGCACTGGCGCTGGCGGCGTCGGCGGGTGGAGGGCTACGGTGGCGGTGGAAGACAGTGTGGCTGCTATGACTCTACCGTTGGCGTCCACAGAGGCATCAGCTGTGGCCGCAGCGGACACAGACGCGCTCGTGCTTGCGCTTGCACCCGCACTCGCGCGGGAGGGCGGGATGGCGGTGGATGCTGTCACCATCACCTCAGACGTAATATCAACCGCATTGGGAGAGTGCATGGGTGTGGACGGGAGTGGAGGCGTGGGCGAGGGCGCGCGCGAGCGCACAGATGCGAGCGAGGAGGCATGCGCCGTCAAGGCCATGGGAGTAGGGATGGGGATGGGGATGGACGAGGACGAGGACGAGGGAGGGGGCGGAGGCGCGGTCACGGGGCTGGGTGGCGTGGTCGCTCTCGCTGTCGCTGTCGCTGTGGCCGAGGAGCCGTCCGCAGGCACGGTGACCGTCGTGTTCGCGACAACGCTGACAGCCGCCGCCGCAGGCATAGGTGAAGTGGGTAAGGCGTCCGTGGATGCGGAAGCCAAGGGGAGTACTGCATTGTTGGGAGCCGGGTGAGAGGTGGACAGTGCCGCGCTTGCGCTTGCGCTTGCGTGAAGGATGGAGGAGGGTCCAGCGACCGGCGACGGTGACGGGGGCAACGTGGTCATCGCAGAGGCGGGCGTGCTTGTTGCAAGGACGTTGTTCGAGGTAGCACCTTCGCTGGCTGACCGCCACGTGTTGGCCTCGTGGCGCGTGCTGCCTTTTCGAGCCATGACTTTGATCTCGTCCGCTACACAATCTCAAGAGTCAGTACCGCGACCCTACAGGACTGCGAAGGTAAGCCTCACCAAACACTGCCTCTGCAAACCCCGAGATTGACGACGACGTCTCTTTGTATGCATTTGTGTCGTATAGCGGCCATATTTGGTCCATCGCACCGCGCTTCTTCCCTGCGTGGACCCTGGAGGAGACGGCTCAGCGACCAGAAGGCACAAGACAACACAGCCGGCGACCCACGAGAAAACCTCGACCTTTCCATCCTTGGATGGAGTGGGACCCGCCATGAAAAGGGACGCCACGCAGTTGAAGCGCTTGGCGACACTGTCGACAAGCGGCTGGAGGACCATGTACGCGTTTGCGCCCGCCCTGGCCAACGGTGAGTCGCATTGTTATCAGAAGCCAACCCCACACTTACCACTCCTTTTCTTCATCGGTTTGCAGCGTGTCCATGTACGTTTGGTTGTACTGAGCGACCGCGGCTTCGTATCGCCTCTCCACCTCGTCGTGTATTTCCTCACGGAACGCCTCCGTTTCCTCCTCCCATTTCTCCCTAACAGCTTTCATCCGCAGATGAACGTCCTTCGGCATCGGTTTGCCCGCGCTGCCTGCGATGATAGCCGGCAGCGTCTCCTCAAAATGCGCCTTGATGCGATCGTCCCAATACAGGTCTGAGTAAACGTGGTGGGCGTGCTCGCGGCGTGGAGGCTCAACAAATTTGCGGGCAACAGCTTTGTACACATCGTCAGCCGCCTCAGCAGGCAGTGCAATCGTGGCTGTAAGCTTGCGGACGCGATGCGGGTACCAGTCTCTGATTTTCTGCGGCGAACCGGTAAGCACCGTGAATTCGGATAGGATGAGCGTGCTTACTTTGAAAACATCGTTAAAGGTGCCCTCTCTCTTCGCGCGGGCCTCGTCATCTTCATCCTCATGGTCCGAAGCATCGTCGAGCCTCGACACGTCAGGCTCCTCGGGCTCCGTCTCCGGATTTTCGCTGATGGCCAGGTCGTAACTGAACACTATGAAAAATAGGCGGGTGACTCGTCTGTAGAACTCGTGAGCCTTTGTCTTGCTGCCCGCTACCTTCCGATAGTCATTGACGTAGCGCTCTAGGGAATCAGCTTTGAACCCTGTGGCCCAAGGCGTGCGGCCGCGGGGCTTTCCCCGGCTCTGAGCGCGTTTTCCGGTCATCTATGGCTGGGTCACAGTACAAGGAAGGTGCGAGAGAGCGTGGGCGGGACAGAGACGGAAGGTGACAACGCAGAGAGGTCTGGGAGTCTGGGTATGCTGCCCAAATTGTAGCTATAATTTTTGCAGCGACAGATCTTCTTCCCCTGGCTATAGATAGACTTGACCCAATTCCCTAAAGTATTGGTCTGATGCGTGCCGACATGATCGCCCGGTAGCCAAGCCAAATCGGTCGCCAAGGGCGCTCAACATCGAGACCAACTTCTAGTCCACTCATCGCAACTGTGCTAGCGCATTGCGCACGGGCACATACAACTGACCAGCTCATTACTGCAGCAAGATATGGTTCATTTGTCTGAAGGTCGCGAACACGAGACAACGAGTATGTGAAAACACAAGGCCTGGACGTTTCAAGCAGGGAGATTCCACCCCCTCAATCGGGAATCGAGCGCTACATGTAAGACGTCTGCAAAATGAACCTGCCTAGCGCCTTCCATTTCCCCTACCGCGCGGCATCGTGGGCCCCACGGTCCTCCTCTCCCAGCTCCGGGAGAACTTGACCAGCTGGTTATTGTTCCTCGCGTGGTCGTCGGACTCGCGAGCGAGCTCGTACGTGTCGAACCTTTTGACGACTATGAGACGAGACACACCGCGTGCCGCCAGGAAGTCCTTCCTAAAAGAAATTGAATAGATCGTACACGATTTGACAGGCAGTGAGCTTACGCATAGCGGTAAATGCCTGGCTGCAAGCCCTTGTACACCACCCACGCGTCCCCGTCCCATCGCTGCTGCTCCTCCTGCGTGCCATCCCCAACATAGCTGGTGAATCCCGCATCCAGACGCCTCTCGTTGTCAGCGCTGCGCGTGTTCTGAGCGTCGTCCACACGGTAGATAATGGTGTTGGGTTCTAATTGTGGAGTGGGTGGTGGCACGGGAGGCACGGGAGGCACTTTGAGGTCCTGCTCACCCTGCACGCTTGTGGGCATCTGTGGCGTCGAGAGCGAGAGCGAGACATGGTTCAGGAGGTTCGTGACCTCGTCGGTGAGTGAATCCATAACAAACGCCATGGTGGAAACGGGCAACATGAGGGCTGGGCGTAAAGCGGCGGCGGCCTGCACTTTATAAGGCGCAGAAGAGGCGCTCGCACCATAGATGCCGTAGATATGGGGTGGCTGATGCGCTGGATGTGGCAAAGAGAACGTACCTCTTGACCTTCTAGACGGAACGGTGGCCCTCCAATGGGGAACGAGGGGGCAGGATATGAATAGCAGCTTGAATACGCGACTTCATGCAGCCGGCAGACCTGTCCAGAATGCTAAGGCCCAAGCGGCGCAGAGTGGTAGAGCAGTGTGAGCACCATGTGTTGCAACTGGGACGGGAGCTCAATGACCCGCGGTATATTGCCTTTACCTGAGTGTGTCAACGGTAAAGTGGATGAGGAACATGGTAGGATGGTAATTTGACTCACATGAACAAATAGATATGCTGCACATGCTGCGCGGTCCAAATTGGACATGTATATATATATATGTGCACGATATGCCTCCGAGTAGTGCGTGGCCCATCACAGCGATCGACACAGATAGCAAGAGGGCTGGAGGGTGCAACCAAGGTAAACGTCGAGGCGCAACAGCGATGTAATGTAATACGTACCGCACGGCAGAGTCCCGACGGACACGGCGGACACAGATCGAAGTGGTGCATGACATGCAATGATGTGTTGCAGAGACATGCAGCTATGTGCACATGTAGATGTCTTGGTAAATGACTTCGCTCGACTTGAAGCGGAGGCACAGGCGTGCCCATGTGCTTGCGGGATGCTAGCAGCGGCGATTTGTCAATGAGTAGAATATAAGCCACAAGCCAGTAGGCCACTGATCAAGAGGCGCACCGTTGTTTTGTTCTCGAGCTTGTTTAAATGCTGAAATGTGTGGGATTGCGCAGACCGCGCAAAGGCCGACTCGGAAGTGCGATCGTCTCCTGCTATCGGACCCGGCGCAGTATTAAACAGAGAGGTTAGAATTCAGCTACGTACCAAAGGTAGCCGTGCGTCGAGGGATATTGCTGATGAAAATGGTCGGTGTGCATGGGGGTGGGATGAGCCCGAGCCTGAATGAATGCCTTGTTCAAGCCTGGAGTATGCAAGCCTTGCAGCCATCGCGGACACCTAAAATAAAATGTAATTACAAAAATAGTACTGTACACAGATAGACGTGCTATATGCCCTAGAAAAATATCGAAATATCGATCTTCGCCATTGTTCATGTATTGTGAGGTCCAGGAGGCAGGAGTGGCCGGCGCTTACATGGCGCTTAGCTCTGCTTGAGACATACCGTACCTGTGACCGTGTCGCGGCGTTCAGGCCACTACCACCCCCTCCCCATAAAACAGCTGCCCCACTCCTCACGATTGTCCTGCGTTACCCTGGCTATTACGCCCTTGCATATTCCTGTGAGAATATTCTCCTGCTGCCACCTTTCTCCGCCCGCCCCTCCTGCCCCCCTTCGGGTGTCGTAAAGTCGAGAGCCCTACCGGGACCGCATGCGATACTTGTTTGGAACACTGCACGCAGAATATAATCCAGCGCAAGCCTTGACGAGAGCCCTACCGGGACCGCTGGGTGCGCGTTGGTCACGTTGCGCAGTCGTATGCTATGGGCACCCACTTTTCAACCCGTCTGCGTCCTGTGTCAGCTCCGTTGCCCTTACTGACTTGAAATTGCCTGGACACCAGGACATCCTTACCCGGCGCGTCGCACTGTCTGGAACGACGTGTCAATGTCACGCACGGTGGGCTTTTCTGGCACCTGCTGATGCCGCGGGCTGACCCTGCCACCAGACGCGCTCAAAACGTATTTTCTCCCCATACGACATTCCTCAGGAATTGGCTATTGAACAGCGTTTGCTGCCAGGCTCCATCATCCATATTCCATTTGATTGTGATATCGAGGAGCTTGTTGATGATGCGTTCGAGCGCGACGACGCGGAGTTCGAAGGCGCAACATCTCCATCCCGTAGTGCGAGTGCATGTACCCCTGCTGCCCCACCACTGTAAGCCATGCCTTTCTCTCTAGTGTCCTGTTATGCTGTGCTGAGTTCGACATCCGCAGAATAGCCGAATTGGTGCCACCGGAGGATGACGACGCTCCGATCAGCAAGCGCAAATACCATACGACAATGCGACGCCAGCGCATGAAAGAGAACAGGAGAAAGTCCGAGCGTGTAACGCTGTACAAGATCCGTGCACGCACAGTTGTGAAGTACAGCAAGCCAAAGAAGATTGAGGTGCGGCTTCTTGCTGAGAAGATGCCGCACACACGCAACGGCTGGGTGGGCATGCAGGATCATCTCCTGCCATCAAGTACGGTCCGGGAAATCAAGAGGTACACTTCTGCTGGATTTCACTATGTCGCTTGGGATGGCAAGTCAGTAAGCTCAACCAGCCTCGCGCAATTTCCGCTAACGGTGCCTGCACAGGCAACTGATGGGAATTGCAGACTCGAAGGGTCGGATACTTGGTACCTTGGCAGGACGGCCACCCAACGATCCTACCTGGGACGACTCCGGAGTGGATGCCTATGAAACCTTGGCGCGTGCGCGCAGCAAGCTCAAGCTGGCGAGCGGTCAGCTGGTGCATAGGCGCGGCAATTACCCCACGATTGCCACAGGGATTTCCTTCGGGGGCGGCCAAACGGTGCGTGTATTTCTTTTCTGCCTTCGTATCATACCGCGCGCTGACGATCAAATGCAGTGTCCTTCGCATCTGTCGCTGCACGGTAACGATGAAGTGGTGGAGGAGATAAAGGCACGGCCCAGCGTACGGCGCTTTGCAGGTTTTATGAATAGTGCGTTGTCTGCGCCATTGTCTGCAACCGCCAGCTAACTGCAATTGCTCATAGGTACTTTTGCCTTTGGATCGCCCAAGCACTACAAGGAGTACGAAAGAAACATGCAGGATCTCCTGGAACATGACCCCTCCCTCACTCTGCCCTACGACAATTCTATATGGGCTGCCACGACATTCAACTTTGGTCCGAATGTCTACACCAACATCCACATCGACAGTGCCAATTATGCCTGCGGATGGTGCAGCATCGCGTCGCTTGTTTCCCCCACATTCTGTCATCAACATTTTGTCGGCGGTATTCCCTCACGGCAACATATCTATAGGGGACCACGAGACTCGTGCATCCATCACCCAGTACACAGCCGGAGGGATATTTCGCTGGAATGCATACGGCCATCGCACGGAGGCGCAGTTCGAAGCCGAGGATCCCGCTGCAAAGAGGCACATGGACCTCACCCGGAAGCAGCGATGGCGCGACTCAGTGAACCTCTTCTCTAAATACGACGAGCTCGCGTCGGATATTCGGGAAGCATTTGGCATAGATTCAGCCCCGTTAGCTACCGTCTCGCAGTAGCACGTTGTGTGTAGTGTACTTGTGACTTGTCGAATCACAGACGCCCTTGGAACGCCGTCACGTGCGTCTTCTTCGTTGATTGAGCGCCAAAGGGTCACTGCCCGCAACCCACCACCATGCCAAGTGAACGATCCAAGAAGAAGAAGAAAACAACAAATGTTGGGTGGTTTGAAGACACTGCCGCCTCGCAGACAGCATCCACAGTCCTCCAGGCCTCCGCCGACGGCCGTCGTCTCCTCAGTGGCTCTACGCATGTGGTTCCGACACGCCGCCTCCTTCAGCCTGTCACCCCGGTGCCGATACCGAGGCGCTTGCCGTCCGCCCAACCCGACCCAAACGCCCACTTCGGGGGGGACTACGACAGCATTTCCGCCCCGAACGACCTCACTGATGCCGTTGAGGGAGGGCTATTGGGCGTGGACGATGTTGGCGAAGTTGTCCACATTACCCCCGCGGACGTGGCACTCGGGCGCGCGCGCCGATACCAAAACTCAGTGCGTCCCATCTGCTCTCGTGTATCATTAGTAGCTGACGGTTTCTTACAGGACTTTCCCCTTCTCACCTGGATCCCGCTCCGCGATGAGTATCTGGACGAGGTGCTTCGCCTCGAAGGACGCGGCGCATCGTTTGGTGGGGCTGCGTGCTCAGGTGGCTGCAACGGCGAAGAGGAGGTGACTGTCCGCTGTCGGGACTGCTTCGGCGGGGGCATGATGTGTGTAGGCTGCGCGGTCAGTTGCCATGCCCTGCACCCCTTGCACCGTGTCGAGGTGAGTCTTGACTTGTTAGTGTTGCGGCTACCGCTGACTTTTCGATTATTCCACAGAAGTGGAACGGATCTTTCTTTGCCCGCATCTCCCTCGCATCCCTCGGACTTCGCGTGCAACTCAACCATCCACCCGGCACGAAATGCGGCCAGCGCGAGCCGGCGCGTGGCGAATTCACCGTCATCCACACCAACGGCATCCACAAGGTCAATCTAGACTTCTGCGGCTGCGGCTGCGCGTCAGGCATCCAACGTCGCCAGCAGCTCCTTCGCGCATCCTGGTGGCCCGCAACAACAATTGAGCCAAGCACCGCGGCAACATTTGCAGCCCTAGACAAATTCCATGTGCTGTCCTTGACTGGGAAGCTGACGGGATATGACGCGTATCGCGCCCTAGAATTTGAGACAGACAATTCAGGACTAATGGATATACCCGTATGCATGCCATGATCTTAGACACCTGCCGCCGTTTAACCTGATACATCATAGGATCGTCTGCCCAGCTGGATGACGATGGTACGGCAGTGGCGCCATATCACGATGGTCAAGAGGGCAGGCCGTGGGCACGATGAGTCAGGAATCGCAGGGACGAAGGATGGGGAGTGTGCAGTTGTATGCCCTGCTTGTCCCCACCCCGGTGTCAATCTCCCTGATGACTGGGCCTCGGCGCCCTCGAATAGAATGTGAGTTGTCGTACATATTTGTATCCTGCAGCTTTTAACGCACCGCAGGTGGTTGTACCGGCTGAACATCGCCGTCGACGCCAACTTTCGGTTGAAGAATCGCCTGCGTTCGTCCAAAACCCTTGACCCAGGCCTCAACACCGGCAAGGCATATTTTGTCGGCGATGCAGAGTACGAAGAGCACCTTGCAAAGTACATCGATCAGGATGAAGTAAGCAGTGCTCGTGTCAGCTTGAAGTGGTGGTCCTGCTGACATGCGCTTTGGAAGATGAGCGGTTGCTCTCGATTTGCTGCCCTCGCCGCGGCGAACCTCAAGAGCACCAAGGGCCTACGTGTCACCGGAGTTGGAGGCGCGTTCTGCGCACGGCACGATATGTGGCGACCTGTGGGTTTGGGTGATCTTCAGAAGGGAGAAAGGTGCGTGTCGATGCTCTGGCACGCGACTGATATGCTTACCCCTTTGCTCTAGATATTGTAACATGGACTATATATTTTTCAGCACGATCAAGGGCATCAAGAACTCCTCTCTCCTCATTTCCTACGACATTGCGTGCCAGTGGTCAAAAAATCTACGGAAGCGTATGGCCGATGTAGCCCAATGGGTCCTCCCCGACTTCGTACGCTATGCAATCCCCAAGTTCCACCACCCGGCGCATCGAGAAGAATGCCAGGGAAAACTCAGCTTACCGTCCGAGCCTGGCGCGGGACAAAACGATGGAGAAGCCCCGGAGCGCAGCTGGTCCAACTTGAACGGCGCTGCTGCCAGTACGAAAGAGATGGGGCCTGGTGCACGACACGATACGCTGGACGACCATTGCGGACATGCCAACTGGCGAAAATGCGTGGGCATGCGTACGTAGCCCTGCTTCTCTTACATTCAAATCGTGCTCATGCATTTCACAGTAACCTCGCTGCCACGACGCCTCAAAAATGCAATACTGGAGGCAACTGTCCAGGGCGACGTGTTCACAGACTTTTCCACCGCCCTGCAAGACGACCATCCCAAGGAGCTTGCCCAATGGAAGGAGGAGATCGTGCGCTGGGAGGCTACAGAGGAGGGGGCGAGCCCTTATTGCCGCCCGACCAGTGGTATGTGCTGCTATATTCACTTCATTGTCCATCCTCACCAATGGATACAGATGTCACCGTAGCCGATGTCCGCCTGGAGCTCGCTGAGGAAGATAACGACGCCGTTGTATCCGAAGACATGACAACATTGCAGCCCGCAGCCCACGCGTTCATTCTGACTGGTTTGAGAATACAAAGCATGCAGTGCGTGCAATTCATCGACACCGAGTGGCTGTGGTTTACTAACCCGTGCTTGCAGGCTTCGATTGCGTCTCGATCGGCGTCCAGGGGACGGGGATACCGCAAACCAGCTCGCGCAGGTGCAGGAGTCGCGGACCTCACTCCTACGACTCATCCATAGATTTCGCGCCGACCAAGAGATCCATATGCCACGTGTCGCCTCCATTATCGACTACGATGAATCCACTTCCTCCCATACAACCGTTCGGCCCGAGAACATCAAGCTCCACCTCCCCTCCGATGTTTCGACCAGGGAGCGGCACGCCCTGTGCGATAGCTCACTCATTGACATCGAGTCGAAGCTGCGCTTGGCCGCCGCCAGTGATGCGCTGGATGGTGTCCGCCATCAGCTGCGATTCCGAACATACGTGAACAGGTTCAAGATCACCAACGTTACCGGCCAGAGAAAGAACACCCGGGCGCGTGCGCTTCAAGCCCGTATCGAAGTCGGTGTCAAGCGTCAGGCGGAAGCCTACCGCATGCATCGTGCGGCGTACCTGCGACTTGTGGGCCCTGGGGAGTGGGAGAAGAAGCTGCAGGTGCTCGACGACAGCCATCTCGTTGGGCTTGGGGCCCGCCTCATCGACGCTATCGACCAAGCCGATCAGGATTCCGTCCTGGAGTTCTTGCGGTCCCGCAGGGGTGGCGAAGCGAGTGGTGAAAGCCGCTACAAGCTTCCATGGATATGGTACTCTGAGGCGTCGGGCGAGGAAGACGATGAGGACGGCCTTTCAAAAGGTACGTACTGTGCCATCTTCCAGAGGCTAAGCTAACTGCTACCATCCAAGATCTGAAAATCGAGTGGTTCAAAAGCCGAGCACGATCCACACGGTGGCTGGAGGAGGTGATGCAAGTCCATGAAGACATGCGAAGGGTCGAGACGACATACCGATCACTGTCCAGCGCGTGGAATGTACGCGGGTCAGCACGCGAAAACGCCTCGCCGCACCTGTCCGATGGCCTCCTTGCATATGCGTCAAAGCAAGCCGCCATGTTTCAAGCCCTCGCGGATCAGTGTGCCACCCAGTGGGCTGAAGTTCGAGCAGACGCCGTACGCTTCCTGGAGGGACGCCAGGATAATGGATTTCGCATTGGAGGGCCGGAGGACGAGGCGATGAATGTAGACTGAACCGTGCGTGCCCATTCAATTGTTTTCTCTTCAAATACTGAGTTTAATAATTCTCTACCGCTCTCTAGGCCCCATTATATCAGTCTCCAAGCCTATATTGAAGTCACCTAGCTGTCCCAGCCCCATCACCTGCCCCCAGTATTATATTTTGATTTTTAAAGATTTTATGCCGCTTTTCCGAGGTTTTCCCGCTCCCCTGCCCCCCATTCCTACCCCCTGTAATATAATTTGTATGTTTTACGATTTTTTCGGCGCATTCTAAGCGGGTATTTCAATATATTGCATGATCGGTATATATTTGTAATGGGTCGACCGATAAGCATTGGTATGTATAACTATTAAGCTACAGGGACGCCTGGAAAGGGGGCGCCAAGAAGAAGACGAAGGTGTGTGTTTCCGCGAGTTCGCCCATCCTTTCGCCGCTGACCACGTTCGCCTCACCCGCTCAGGTTGCGACCACGCCTCAGCGGCTAGAAGTCGTCATTCCCCCCCAGCCAGTCGTAGCACCTCCCGCCGCGGTCGCTCCGCCCGTGGTCGAGCCCCCGGCGGCTCCTGTTGCCCCGTCCGCCCCAGTCTCGCCACGTACAGAACGCGCGCAGCGCCACGCTGCCCGTGTTGAGCGCGCGGCGACTACCCCGGCTGCTCCTCCCCATCCGCGGGGGCGCGCTCGCCCGCGCGCCGCCGCTCCCATTGATGCCGACGCCCTGTGCGACGAAGTCGACGACGAGGGCGACCCCTTATACCGCAAGTCGAAGGTGCGGCCGACGCTCGTGGAGCGGTACGCCGGCGAGCGTGTGCGCGTAAGTGGTGTTCCCCTTTTTGCCTCATCGGGTGGCTTGCTCACCGCCGTCCCTCACCTGCAGACCCTTCGCCGCTGCACCTACTGTGAGACGCGGTTCGGCACCCCCGCTGATTGTTTCTTCAAGCCCCACAGCCTTGCTCTGTGCGTGAAGTGCCGGGTCCACAAAAAGCATTGCGGCGGAGCGGTCCTCGAAGCGCCCTTCGTTCAACAGCCGAAGAAACGCACCCGCGCGAATTCAACTTCGCCGGGCCCGCCCCCTCGGAAGCGTGCTCGTGCCCGCTCGCCGGTCAGATCGCGCTCGCCCCCGCCACACCGACCTGGCTCGCCCTCGCTCCCCAACCACCGCGGCCTTTCGCCCGCCGCCCGCACGGCCATGATGCCGTTCCCAGAGGCACTGGTGTTCGCCGGTCTCCCTAGTACGTCCTTCGCTACCTCCTTCTCTCTCTCTTCGCTTACTCCTCCTCTTCCCTTGCTAGGTGCATACGGCCCGGCCGCGCCACTTCTTCGCAACATGGCCGCGAAGATCGAGGCGGACCCCGCTGAATGGGAGTCGCTCTTGGCCCGCGTGGCGGACTACGACGTCTCCTTGGCGGGCCTCAACGGCTTGTACATCGAGATGTCGGCGAACGCGCACGCCCTCTTCGTCCTGGCGCACCGCCACGACCGCCTCCTACGCCGCGCCCGCGAAGTTGAGGCACTCCTCCACCGCTCGCCCTCTCCTCCTCCCGCGCCGTCTACTCCCGTCGTCCCCACCCCTCCCCGAGTCGCGCCTGGCGGTCGCATCCTCTCCACCCCTCCGCCCGTCGCCGGTCCTGCCGGCCTGCAGTCGTTGTCGCGCCTCGAAGACGAGCTGGACGACATCGCCCGTACTACGCCCGGCTTCTCTTACTCCCCAGGTCCCGTCGCCGGCCCGTCAGGCGTCCGCTCGCCCACCCCCGTTGACGACTCCTACGGCAGCTGGGGTGGTTTCGAGGGGTCCTTTGAGGAGGTCATAGCAGGGCCGTCCTTTTCCGACCCTTTCCGCCCCTCACCTCTCCCCGAGTCCGCCGCCCCATCCGTGCTCGCTGCCGCTGAGGTCGAGGAGGAGGACCACCCCGGCCTTTTCCTGCCTGGTGCGACCGCGACTCCCGTCTCGGTCGTTAGCGATGTCGGCCTCCTCGTCGACGTTCCGGAGGAGTCGGAGGAGGAGGTGGTCGGTGTCGTCTCGTTGGAGTAGAGGTAGTATCTTCGAACCTTACGCTTCACCTTCTGGTTGTCGGTCTCGTTTCCTTCTACCGTCCCCGCGTCCGTGTTGTCACCTCCTCGCCACCGCTGTAAAATAGCTTATGCTTTTCGTTCTGCGCGCCGTGCGCGCCCCTGTGCTTCAATCAAAATCTTGTCCGCTCTTCCCCTGTCGCTTCTCCTGCTCCTCCTGCGTAAGCTCTTCCATCGCCTCCCCCCAACTGAGGCCCGCGCTGTCCCCAGCGCTCACTGCTCGGCGTGAGACGTCACGTCGCTCCCTACGCTCGCGCGCCCACTCCCGTCGGTGCTGTCTTCGCTCAGCGAACGTACCTCTCTCACATCTTCTGCGGTGCTGGAGTGCAGTTGACCGGTCGTGAGTGCGACGACCCGATCGACCGGCACATCGATAAAGTCCGGCAGCCTGGGTAAGTCCATGTGCGTACGGGCGAAGTAAGGGATGACCCGAAATTCGGCGACCGGGCGGTCAAAGAGCGCGCCGTTTAGATCGCAGAGTATATACGGTCCGCCTTTGCGCCTGGCCACCACAATGAACGGCCCATCACTACCTGTACCACATTATTTCAAAAATTCCGTGGTGCTTAGCACAGGACCCTAGTGTACTGCACCACAGAAAATAGAAACATTTCAATTCCACCATTGACAGGATTTCAAACTTCACCATTGACAAGCTTATCAATGGTGACTTTGATAGACCTTTGCATGCCCCGTGATACAGCTATTCCCTGGTCACATGCTATTGCCGTTCGGCATTTGCGGCGCTCCGGGCGTTGCCGCTGTGCCCCGCCGCCCGCCGCCCGCCGCCCGCTGGCCACGCTGCCCCTACCCTCCGCTCCCGCTCCCAGCCGCCGGGCTCTCATAAATCATGCTCCCCACGCTCCCACAGTGCTCTCGTCGCATGCAGGCTGTCACTGCGCCAGCGGTCGCGGTGACGTGGCACCACGTGGCGCCGGCGCTACCGCCTGCTGCCTGCTGCCCACCCCTCTGCTCACTCCCCGGGCCTCTGCTCCTGATCCTGGCCCCAGCCGCTACCCTCTCCTGATCACGCTGCCCTCGGTGCGCTCGCCGCCTCAGCTGTGGCGCCGTCACTGTGCCTGCAGTTGTGGTGACGTAGCACCACGTGTCGCCGTCGCGACCGCCGCCCGCTGCCTCGTACCCGCGCTCTATACCGGCCGCTGTTTGTGCTCCACCCCGCGGCGCGGCTGGGCTCTCCCAGACCGCGCTCATCGCCATTAGTGGGCTGGGTGCTTGCGGTTCTGGCGCTGCCACCGTGCCTGCAGTTGTAGTGACGTGGCAGACTGCCCAGCACCCGTGGCTCTCACTCACTCCATGCACTTGTTACACCGCATTCCGAACATCCAGTAGCAATTTAGTATTACTATGTACACGAGTAGCCGTCTTTTACGTCTTATAGATCCTGCGAGCAATACTTGGTGATGTTGCAAGTCATGAGCCAAACTGCACGTGATGTTGGGACTTGGCAAAATTCAGCATTGATTATTCAAACTAGCTACGTGTGTCTACGTCTACCTAATGAGCGAAGTGTGAGATTAAGAGGTCATTAAAGATGAAAAATGAAAAATGTGATGCGTAGAGTGAAAGAGAGTGAAAGAGGTAGGGGACTTGGCCATCAACGACGCTTCTTGGATCGGGCAGTCACTACCGGTGACTTGCGCTTGGAACCCGTACTTGCGGCTCCGTCGGGCTCACGAGCATGCGCGACGAGACGCTCCAGCACCCACACAACATCACGCGCCGCATCCTCGGCCCGTGCGACGTCGATCGTGTCCGTGGCCTCCCTTATCCACCATGACAATGACATGACTACTAGAAAGAACCCCGTACGGCCCCCACGACAAAGCGCTTCCCAATCGCTGTATGTTTCCTCGCCTTCTGCACGCTCGAGCGGCCAGCGACCATCACCCACGCGCCATTCGGGCTGCATAGAGATCCACCACGATAACCAGGTATTGCCGTATTGGGCCAAGGATTTGATGTCCGGGGAGTACGTAGCCTTCTTACCGCGCTTCTGCCAAGCGTGAACTTCGTCTGGACGTCCCTCGATAGGTAGCCGGCTATGAGCACCCTGAATTTGAATCAATGAGCAGACCAACGATATTGGAACGATGTACGCACCTTGCCGCCGTCTGGAAAACCGAGCGTTGCTTCTAGCTGCGTCCAGTTCTCCAAGACGGCGCACCAGGAGCGCTGGTCATTTGCTGTGCACAGGTGCTCCAGCGCTTCGGACATCCATTTTGGTAAGGTCTCCGCCGATGGTGCGTCATGAGGCTCCGCGAATGTCACGGGCTCCGGGAACGGGAACGTCGTGGCCTCCGGGAACATTGGCCCAGAGGGCCCCTGATCAAGGTTTGAGTTGAACATGAAGACCGGGGGGTGATTCGCAGCATGCTGGGAGAGTACCGGGGCAGGCGGCTGTGTGCTGGCAGTCAGCGGCGCGTTAGGAATTGCCGGTGCTACAGGGACGACCGGGGCCGGCATTGGAGGCACTACAACAGGCAGGGCCGCCGTCGAAGGTGCAGGTGCCGGCGCATGGGAAGACAGCTGCGCGTGGACTGATGCGGAGGGCACAGTTGGCAATGCGACAGATTCTCCCGCTGGCGACAGCGGCGGCGTGGGTTGCACTGGCGGTTCGAGTGGAGCCGGTGGGACGTGGACCAGGGAGGAGGGCACAGGTGCCGTAGAGCTGGCAGACACCGATGTGGGCAGCACTGGCCCGACGACTGTCGCAGGCGCCGGTGTGCTGGCAACCGATTGATCCCGTGTTTCGAGTACAGAGGCGTCGTAAAGGCTTGGGTCGATCAAGGGGTCAAGTTCAGAGGTGGACCTTGAGGGTGACTGGGCTGGCATGGACCACTCGTCGCTACGATCAGAGCGATCCTCGGACGAGTCTGACGACGTTGAGGAAGACCGCGCCTCAGGTTGCAGCTTGTAGACTTCGAGGTCGGGCGCTGGATGACGTGGCGTTGAGAAAAATGATACGCGAGGTAGAGATAGCATACGCACGATAGCAGTCAGCTAAAAAGTCCATGAAGGGTTGCTGGACATCCTCGGAGAACGTTGCCATATGATCCTCCCACTCTAGCCCGCTGTCGATTGCCGTGCCTTGGTGAAAACTGGAGATTGTCGTCAGCCTATGTATTCCAGAACGTTCAAAATACTCACATGTACGTTGTGATCTTGCCTCCGCGTTTCGGCGTGGGCCCACCGATGAGAAGACAGCTTTTCCAGCCGGTTTGCCGCTCGATTGACTCGAGGACACGTTGGATGGTTCGAGGGAGCGCATCAATCGCGCTAGGTGAATGATCAGCGCATGTAAGGACTAGTGAAAAACTGACTTACTCCTGCATCGCGCGAAGACACGTCTGATCAATATCGTTCGCGAGCCCTATGCCACCTGTTGAGGCGTACATCTCGCGAAACCTCTCCAGTGCGGCGATGGATTCAGGGGGCTCAGTTTGCACCATCTCTTTCGCTACACGAGTCGTAAAATTGAGCTTGTTTGGCCTTGATTCCTTAGGCATCGCATTCCATTGACGGTCACGCTCGGTTTTGACTCGTGTCCAGTCCGATTTGATGAGAGCCTCGTAGAGATGAAGTTTTCGTTTACTCTTGCCTAGCTCAAGAACGTCGCGCTTGTCGTTGCCAGACGTTGAGCTGCGGTTGTGATTATGTATCCAGTGGTAGATACGCTGCGAGCGACAGTGAGCGCGCGTTGACAAAGGTGAACAAACAAGATCTTACGTTGCGCTGCTTCACCCTTGCCTTCGCAGCTGCCACCACTGCGTCTCCGCTTGCCTTCTCCAGTTCTTGAGCTGATGGCGGCGGCAAAGGAAATTCCTTGAACCAGTCTGCGTAGGTGGTCTCCCACCACTGTTTCTTCCCCGGTTGCTCACCGCTGGTATTCAAGAATTGAATCAATAGTTTCTCGAGCCACTCCTCTTGCATGGGAGTGGTCCAGCTCTTGCGACCCATGCCAGCTAGCGAACGGGGGGAATAAAGGAGACGAAGGGCACTAGCCGAGCCGTGGTGTAATATTTTGGACGCGCTGTCGCGGTGTATTTATTGATGCAAATAATCGCCAAACAGATAGACCAACAGACCTGCGACGGACAGGCGCCTGCCAGCACGCTCATCTCTCCCCCACGTCCGGAAGCATGGCGAGGCCCCGCGATGCCTTCTCACCTAGTATGTTATTTTTTTTCCTACGGTTGCAACCAACTTACTCGGCCTCCAGTCGATGATGGTGGCGCCGACTCGTCTTTTTTCAGCGAACCCGACTTTTCCTCGCTCGAAGACTTCAATGTCTCGACTCCAACTTCTGACATGTCCTTTGATCAAGTAAGTTAAATTTCGCCTAGAGTATCTACATCACTGACGATAGTTCAGTCCTATCTGACAGACACGACGGGCAGAATGCTCGAGTCGTCGATGTTAGGGCCGCTGCCTCAGGATTTGCGCCCTCCGCGCGCCGAAATTGGCTTGCCACCAAGCCATAGTATGCCCGCAGCAAATCATGCTGCTGCTGCCGTTCGACCAAATATCGGGTATCAACCACGCCGCTTGCCCGGCCTTCGTCACACGCCGTTGACCTATACGCCATCGGTCGACTCTGAGACCGCGACACCAGTCGTTCTACCATCGCCGCACTCGAACTCTCCACGGCTTCCGCTTACCAGCACCGTATCGCCACACTCGAACTCTCCACGGCTTCCACCTCCCAGCATCGTTCTTTACGAAACAGGCAGCAGTGCAGGCGACATCTGGTTCGCCCCACCGGAGGCATGGCCCGCCGGATGGTGCCAGACCCCTGCCGCGTCAACACAGGCCAGTCACCCCGCAGATCTCGTAGCCGCTGTCCGCCGAAACGCTCCACAGCCAGAAGCGGAGCGTCGCGGACACTCTGGAGATCGCTGTATCGAGGTTCCGTCCCTCGATGTCTCATTCAGACAAGACACAGCGGCCATTGCCATTCCCCGCTCGTCTCCACATGAGTGGTATGCCGTCACTGTCGGCCGTCGTGTTGGAGTCACGTCATCCTCGTACGTCGTCAACATGTGCTCGCGATTTCAGCATGCTCATATGGATTGACAGTGTCGTTGCTTCCTACTATACTGCTAACGTAAATGGGCATGTTTGTACAGCATATTTGACTCTGATCGCAGCCATGAGGGCATATGTTACTGCGACTCGCACTGACAAGGTTCGAGTTGTGACGCCGTAGAATTACAAGTATTTTACAATCAACTCGTCTCTACGATCATGTTCAAAGACCGGTATTAGACTGCCTGAATTAAAAGGTTGAGTTGACGAGCCTGAGTGAAAGTGCGACATAGCGAGCATGTGTGCCCGTCGAACGTGGTGTGTCGAGCTTCGTCGTGGCCGGAACATCAGTATTGGATCACTGTGCTGTGGAGCCGTCAAAATCGTTGCATCGCGTCTCTATGATCATGTTCAAAGACTGGGAATGACCTGCCTGAATTACAATATGGAGTTCACGAGCCTGAGTGAAAGTGCGATATAGCGAGCATGTGGGCACTGTGCCCGTCGTACGCGGTATGTCGAGTTTCGCAGTCGTGGCCGGAATATTAATATTGGATGTTGCGCTGTGGAGCCGTCAGTATCATTGTTGTAAGATGCATCTTGCTGCCTCATATACAGAGCAGGTGTTGTGCCAGTGGTCGAAGATGTCGGATGTATGCAGCAGCGCCGCTCAAGCTGTCGCAGCTAATCGAGCCGCGCTCCAAGATTGAGTACTCTACTAGCACTCACTCAAACTCAAGTGCATACTCTTCATTTTTCAACGCTACATAGATTCTGTCAAGAATACTCCTGTAATGCTGTATGCGTAGCTGCTACGACACATGATACTTACCACTGAATTAAAGTGCTCCGAGGAAAATATGAGCGAGGATGCCGATCAAGCTTTGAGCAGCTTAACCAGACGCGCGCCGCGGCTTGCTCTCGAGCCATACCTCTCCATGCCTCCATCCTCAAAACGTCCCTCGGACACGCCGAATGATCATTCATCTAAAACGCCTCGTCTCTCGTCTCTTCCAGTTGGCATACCATCATCATCCAGCCCTTCCTCTACTTTTGTGGTGACGTCCGCAGCTCCGATCCCACCTTCAGAGCCAGCCCCGACTCTGATCTATTCAACAACGAACAACACTCGTGCATGGATAAATCGCCAGAAGGCTGCAGCACAGAATCAGGCCCAAAAGTCATCGGATACTTCGACGCCAGCGGTGGTCCGGTTCTCTACGACCCGCTCAACCACCTCCGGAGCCTATGATCCACGCTTCGTCCAACAATCCCGCCCCACCCAGACGGCAACGCAATCGACAACGCAGTCTGTGCAGCAGGCTCGAGCGGTAACCATCAGAAAGCGTCCCAATGGTCGCCGCGGTCAACGATGTCAGACAGTAGCCATCCGTGCCGCTGAGCCCGCTTCTGCAGCAGACACAGAAACCGCACCCGACCCTTCACCAGACGTCGACAACAATCTCTACGACCCTTCTCCTTTAAGCTCTGACAGTGCATCAAGGCTGCCTCGGGAGCGTGCGGTGCCCACACCACTGCCAAAAAAGCCTAGCCGCGCGGCGAACATCGTACGTCCATGCATTCTTTCATACAAGACTTGAGATTAATTATCGGCCCTCAGAGCAAGCTCTTGGACTGGATCCCATTCCGGGATCACTACCTCGATGAGCTCATCCGCCAGGATGGATACTGCCCGTTGCCAGTGCATCAAGGCCGGTGCGCGTCATGCTGGAAGACTGCGAAGGCGAAAGGAGAATACCGGTGTACGGACTGCACCAGTGACAGGCTCTTGTGCAGGCAGTGCATTGTCGCGGAGCACCAACGACTCCCGCTACACAGACTTGAGGTACGTGCCATGCAGGTACCGACAACTTTGTGTCTTACGGTTATATTCACAGTACTGGAATGGCTCGTTCTTCAAAAAAGTGTCACTGTTGTCCCTGGGCTTTTGTTTCTTCTTGGGACACGAAGGCCACTGCTGCCCTACTCCATACACCACATCGCTTCTCGTCGGGGACACCAGCGGCTTCCACTCCGTCAAGGTCGCATTCTGCCGATGCTATCACCTCGGCGCCGATATACCCGTGTACATGCAACTGCTGGGCATCCGCTGGTACCCGGCCACGCCCAACAATCCGACCACAGCATTTACATTCGACCTGCTTGATACATATCACGAACTGTCGCTTCAAGGGAACACCAATATATACGATTTCACCCTTGCGATCGAACACCGCACGGACAACACGGGCTTGAATTCGCCAAAGGTACGTGATCTCATCAATCAAGGTACGACCGCCTGACATTCTCCGAACAGACACGCTACAGGCAGCTCGCCCTCGTTGTGCGCCAGTGGCGCTTTTTGAAGATGCTCAAACGAGGTGGGCGAGGCCATGATCCTGCTGGAGTAGATGCTACGCAGCCCGGTGCGCTTGCTATTGAGTGCCCCGCCTGTCCGCGACCTGGCGTTAATCTACCCGACAACTGGGAGTCAGCCGCTCCGGATCAAAGGTTGGACGTGCTGATATATATATTCGCACATCCGCTGACTAATCGGTACAGCTGGCTGTACGAGCAAGTGTTTGCCGTCGACGCTAACTTCCGCCTGAAACTAAAGGACCGCAACCTTCGAGACCTCGAGCTTGCGCCTGGTTGGGCGTACTATGTCGAAGAAACTGCATATCAACACCACCTCAAGAATCATGAGGATGTACCGGAGGTGAACAACGGACGAAGACGTCCCAAAAATCTCGCTGACATGTTTTCTTAGCCCAAGTACTGCGACTCCCAACATAGCGCAGTTGCCAAGGCCGCGACACTCAAGACCATTGGATACTCAGTCTCCGGGGTCGGCGCGGTTGTATGTGGACGACACTCAATGGTCCGAAAGAACGCGGTCGCAGACCTACAGAAGGGGGAGCGGTACGCAAATTATTTCCCATGGTTTGCATGAGTAGCTCACACGGCATTTTAGCTACGTTACCATGGACTACATTATCCTCTCAACACTCGTCAACACCTCCCATCGTCGGCTCACCATCTCATACGACATAGCTTGCCAGTGGTCGCGCAACTTTGCGAAGCGCGTGCCCCA
Organism: Auriscalpium microsporum; assembly: GCA_019914985.1. NCBI lineage: Eukaryota > Fungi > Basidiomycota > Agaricomycetes > Russulales > Auriscalpiaceae > Auriscalpium > Auriscalpium microsporum. The sequence goes on along the minus strand of JAHLMG010000010.1, from coordinate 1,122,003 downwards.
CTTTCCTGAGGCCATGAGGCTCAACCTCTCCAAGGTATCTCTTCGAACGGCGGTCCCCAAATTTCATATGGCGGCGCACGGGCCAAAATGTCAAGGGGAGTTCAATCTCAACTACATGAATGGCTCAGGACGCACGTACGGAGAAGGAGTTGAATCAGGGTGGTCGTATACCAACGGCCTCGCGACAAGCACACGGGAGATGGGCGCCGGTGGTCGTCATGAGAACTTGAACGATCACTGGGGCGCCTGGAATTGGCGAAAGGTCATCGGCTTCGGTGCGTGCTTCTACGTTCCGTCACACGTTCTGACGCTTACGACTCCTCGCTTTTCAGGCGCGTACTTCCAGAAGGGTCTTCGTGAAGCTCTCCTTTGGCAAGCGAAATCTGCGGCGCAGTTTCAGTCGTCTTCAGCAACATTCCCGGAAGCAACGACCGAGAAGTGGCGCAAAATGGTGGAGGATTGGGAACTCAACAAGAAGAATCGGGATCCATACGCCGAGCCGTCATATTGTACGTTCATTATTACCTTCTGGAGCAACATTCATATTTATTTCGTCATCTCAGCGATCACGACTGCCGATGTTCGGCTTCAGCTGGCAAACGAAGAAGCACAAGCCACCGCTCGCGGCGACACTCCCGCCCACTCCATGTCACCCAGCATCTTTATCCAGACAGGTTTAGACCTAGAGGACCAGCAGTACGTGCATACTTACCTTTGTCTTTTCGCATCACTTACATGAGGACAGGCGGAACTTGAAGCTTCGCGTCATTGAATTGAAGGGGACCCTTACCTCGTATGAAAAGGCCGACCTCCAGGAGAAGCGGAACAGCCTGACACGCCGCATTGAAGCTTGGCGTGTCGTGCAGGATATCTACATGCCCTTTGTCGCGGCTCTTCGAGCCATCGCGACCAGCTCTCCGCGTGATGACGACGGCGCCGACCACAGCGTCGCTCTTGAGAAGGCAGAAGAGCTAGATCTCTTCCTGCCGTCTTCTCTTCCTCCAACACATCGTCGCCTGGGCACCACGAACGGGCTGTCGCGTATAGAGACGCGCTTGCGCATTGCTCAGGCCGATGACGCATTGGCAGAAGTCCGCATGCATCGACGCGTCACGCAGGGCCTAGCAGACTTCAAGAAGTTACAGGTGTCCGGTACTGGCCAGGCTTCAAACACACGCGTGCGCAGCCTCTTTGCACAGGTTGGGGCACGCACGTTGCGCAGCGCCGAACGCTATCGCGACGCGCGTCAAGCGCTTACAACACTTGATCTGGGTGGCGACTGGTCGACACGCATGCACGTCCTGCGAGCCGAAGACATCCGCGGCCCACACCGTGAAGAAGACGAGCGCAGCGAGGGCCGCCACGAGGTGTCCTGGATCTGGTTGGCACCTCGTCAAGGGCCACGAGACGATAACGACGAGTCGACAGAGGAGTTTGGGGAGGCGATGCGAGTGGAGTGGGTCAAGGCACGTGCTCGGGCTCGCCGTTGGGAGGAGGAGGTTGTCTATGTCCAAGAGGAGATGCGGCGCGTCCTTCAGACCCTCGAGAGCGACGCAGACTTGTGGTTGTCGCGTCGCGCTCTTCGTGAGGACGTCGGGGAAGAACTTCATAGTGGCCTCGCCGCTTACGCCGCGAAACAAGCTGCCATCCGACTCGACCTCGCCAAGTCCTTCGCTACCATGTGGATCCCCACGTTACGCGCCTTCAATCTCGATCCGCCATGGGCCGACAAGTACACCGATGCTCCGAGCGAGCTCGCCGCAACAACGATGCTCCCTGCCGAGCATCGTTCTGTCCAAGGGTACGATGAAGATGTCAATGAGGACAACGACATCGACATCGACATCGATAACGTTCGTGGTGGCGGCGCTGACGCTTTCGGGGGCGGCAGTATCGGCTTGACAGCACCCTCCCTTGCCTCTCGACCACCGCTAGATGTCCGGGTGGACATGTTCGATATTTCGGAGTAGGTGACGTTGTATTTGATCTGACCATCGAATACTAGGTAGACTATCGTACTTACTACCTGTACAATGAGATTGAGAGTGTGTGGGCGTGTGCAACCATGCGCCGTGTTCATAAAGTAGCGTAGCGCCCGCTTGGGAAACTGTTCTAAGTCGCGCGAATGGTACCAACGAGCCGTTCTTCTTGCTCGAGGCCCTGTATATTGAGGAAAACACTATGATAGCATAAACTGTCACTGGGGTGGGGCATGGGGCACGAATGTGCACAGAAGTTTCGAACTTTTCGTCCTACAAGACAAGTGCCTACCTACTGTACACGTGTCACGGAGTTGAGGGCCCCGTAATACGCGTACCACAAACAAAACAGCATACTGGGCACGGTAGATCATACCAAGCTAATAAGACAACCTTTTAGAAAGCATGCTGGGCTGACGGAAGAAGCTACCGGCGTGGGCAGGCTAGTACGGCCGTGGCTCATTTACAACAAATAGGCTATATTACGGAGCCCAAACAGTTGGGAAATGAAGTATACAGATGAAGTTACATATAGAGATATTGATACGAGCCCAAAAGCCCCTGCAAAGGCGCCAAAAGTGGGGTGCTGCCAACAAATACGGGGGAGCGGGAGTGCATACCCAAATAGGAAGTGCCGAGGCCGGACGGTGCCGCCGCAGCGCCGCCACTGCAATTACGCTGTATTACAGAGCCAAAACGGCTGGAAAATGAGGAATATAGATGAAGGTCCTTGTAAGAATATAGATACACGCCTGAAGGGCGCAAAAATAGGGGTGCTGCCGACAAATACAGGTCGAGCGGGTATGCATACCAAAATAGGAAGTGCCGGGGCCGGAAGGTGCGCCGCGCGGCCCGCGCCCGAGCTGCCACGGAAGCAGCCGAGGAAAGTTTTCAAAGATGAGCATTGAGATTCTATCAATGATCGAATTGAAATGTTTTCTATTTTCTGTGGTGCAGTACACTAGGGTCTTGTGGTGCTCACCACGGAATTTTGAAATAATGTGGTACTAGGACTCATGAGATCTGTCGTAGACAATATCGAGTCCGGCGGCGGTAGGAGATACGTGGCTTCTACGATATCCAGGGGAAGTAACGGTTGCGTGCCCGTGGCGGCGAAGTACGGCGAGCACCCCATGCGCCGGCGAGTCGTGACCCTATCCGCCCAGAATACGGAGTGAGCGACGTTCGCCCACTTGGCTGCGTCGCCGTCCGCTGCCTTATACAAGGCCTGGCGCACGTCGAAGTGCGAGCGTTCGACCAACCCATTAGAACGCGAATTATAGCCTGAGATCCGAATGTGCCGCACGCCATACTGTTCTTCGAGAGCCTTCAGCGCCGCCACATAAGGGGTCCAGTTGTCTGTGACGATTTCACGCAGGGCGCCCCACCGGCACAGGACATCCTCGAAGATCCATTTAGCGATGGAGGCCGCGTTTTCCTGCCGGAGCATGCGCCACTCTGGAAAGTGGGACACCGAGCAGCGTCCTTGAACCAAATACTTGAAGCCCTTTGACGCCGGCATGTGCATGGTATCCGCGTACATTTTTGCGAAGAGTCCAGCAGGGGTGGCGACTTTCGGCGGAATTAGCACGTGTTTAACCTGTCGCGTCTGACATATACCACACGTCCGTACGAACCAGGCGACGTCTCGGTCAAGGAAAGGCCACCAAACACGTTCAAGCAACAGCATACGTGTCGCATATATACCGCGGTGCCCAACATCGTTGTGGCAAGCCTCCAAGGCTGCCATCCTCTTCTCCTGAGGCAACACCAGTTGGTGACGCCCCTGGGGCTCCTTCTTGAAAAGGCTTGTGCCGTCGAGGAAAAATTCCGTGCAGTACCGCAAGAAGGTAGCGTATTCCTGGTCGGTAAAGTTCGCCGGTCGCTGCAGCGTACGGTGCCACACACGCACTTTATCGACGCGCGCGTCGGCATCCTTGCTGCGAGTGTCGCGATCCACTTTCTCGTAGGAGACTGAGACCCCTTGATTCAGCGAAAAGAACGTAGCCACGGTGGATGGCGGGTCCTCGTTCCGGTTCTCGGGCGTGTTTCGGCGAACACCAGGCGCATAGACGTTGATGAGATGTATAAAGCCGTACAATGCGTCAACCCAGTCTTCAAAATGATCGTCGTTGGGTTCGTCGGGGTCGCCCGGTTGGCGACGTCGGCGCGATAATCCATCTGGACCGTGGAAGAGGCCTGGAACATGCACGAGAATAAAATGGAACATTAAAATCGCGATGATCCACCGATTGATGCTCGCTGACGGTTCAATGTCTGGATTATCCAGCATGCCTTTTATGTACCTGGCATCGACCTCCACCACCAGGTTCCGTACGCCAATCAGGTACAGCTTCAGGGCTCGTAGCGCCCTAAAGAGGCCGTATAGCTCCAGTTTCGGCTGCGAAAAACGTGCTTCCCGGTCGTTAAGAGCTATTGACCCGAATCGTGCGTAGTGGCGCTTTTTACGGCTTTTTGGCTCGTCAGAATCTGCTTGGCAAAGCAAAAATCCCACGGCGATCGGCGAAGTGTCCACCGCGAGGATGACCGCGTCGCCAGAATGGTAGTCGATAGGCTGCAGTGCCGGTGACTCTAGGACAGCGGCTTTCAGGTCTTCCATAGCTGCTAACTGTTCCGCGCCGAATTCGAACGGTACGTCTTTCCGCGTGAGGTGGGTCAAGGCGTGTGCGCGATGCGCGAAGTGCTGGATGAATACGCGGAGGACCCCAACCGTCCCGAGAAATGCGCGCACGTCTGACAGATCACGACAAGGCCCCCAGTTCATGATTTTGGACACACGGGCCTCGTCGGGTATCCGGCCCTCCGACGTACAGCGATGGCCTACCACCATGATCTCCGGTGCACAGAGCACGGTTTTCCAACCCGAGAACGTTCCCCCAGAGTATTTCATCCGTTGAACCACACGGTTGAGGTTCTGAAAGTGTTCCCACACAAATCGGCGAATTCCCTCGTTGTCCGCGATGGCCTCGTAGTTGCCGTCCCCATCTTGGTATCGGCTCGCCGGCCCCCTGATCGGGACATCGTCAATGAATGGCACCGTAACGTGCGGAATTTCTGCCTGCAGAATATAAGTGACATCGTCGTGGAAGATTGGCACCAAATTCGTCCACCCCATGGGCAAGGTGACCAGTCTCAGCGCCCCGTACGGTGTCTGGAACGTGGTAAGGTCCCGCGATGCCGCGTCCAGGGTTCTTTCGTCGTAGCCTACGTACAAATCCAGCATGCCTCCGCACGCTCTTCCGGCGAATTGTTCGGCGAGTTGATCCGTGAATGGCGGAACGCCCGAGTGCGCAATCGTCACTGCGTTGAGGGGCTCGAGGCTATGCACCAAGCGCAGACTCGTGCCGTCCTTCTTGACCACGCAGAACCATTTAGACCTATAGGAGGAGTTGGATGGTTCGTAGACGTTAGCTGCCAGTTTTCGGCGAATCTGTTCGCAGACTTGATCGTAAATGCCAGGCGGGATCGGAATGTTGCGCTGCACCCAGGGCGTGTGGGGGACTACCGGAATAGTAACTGGCGGGAAGAAATCTTCGCGGAAATGTCCCCGCTCCGTATCGTCCCAGGCGAACGCCTCGTTGTGCTCCGCCATGAAGTGATGCATCAATTTACGTTCTTCCAGCCACAGGAATCCCTGTGCATGCACGACGTCAAATTGAGCCCTCCGTTCCTCCGTGTACCGCCCTTTCGGCTCAAACTCAGGCGGCTGCGTAGGTAGAACCGGCATCTCCGCCAGCGGGTCGCCAGCGATATCGCGCAAAATGCGAAACTGCTGGGGCAGATCCGCCAGGACGGGTTTCACTTTAAGATGAACAGGCTTGTACTTCTTCTTGGTTGCCGCAAAGACTGCCTTCGCCTTTACGCTCTGCTCCATAAGCTCCGCGCCGTAGACCTCTTCGCAAGGTGCATGCGACGGCAGCCCCGCTGCCGCGAAATGAAATACAGGGTCCGTGGGTATGTCGGTGACATCGACCGGCGATGTCTTAAAGAATGGCGGGGTATCCCGGGGTAAATCACAGAGCGATAGATATGTGGCGCGTAACTCATCAGCTCCTGTCGAGGAGTCAAAGGGGACCAGGCTTTCAATCTTGAGTTCGTCGGCGTCTCCGGGTCGGAACGAGACCACTAGCGCCACCTCTGCCTGATCCGCCAATGACCCCTCTAGTTCTGAAAACCCGCCGTCTTCCGTTCCTGCTCCACGATCCGCCTTGATCCCCGTTCGACCGTGGGTACCGTGACCATCTCTTGCGTATTAGGGTCGGTGATCGTGATGGTCTGACGCTCATCTGGGAAGTTGCGGACTACACTCCCCGTCAATACGTCGAATGGTCGTCCCAGGAGGATGTCATATGCCGGTGAGCGAATGACATGTATCTGAACGTAGAGGGTGATTTCGCCGAGTTTCAGCGCGACATTGCGAGCTAAACCTAGTGACTTATCCACGGCCCCGTTGGCCGACAGCATATCCAGGGTGATGGTGGGGTCGTAGGCCAGGCCCAAAAAGTGGCACGTGTCTTCTGACATCGAAATAACCTGCGATCCCGGGTCCAGGATCGCCTCTATGTGGGCTTGATTGTCAACCAGTGGTAGAACTGCTCGTAGGGCCGACGACTCCTTCGCCACAATCAGCGGCTCTGGTGATCGCTCAGTCGCATTGAGAAACTGCGACAGCACCGGATCGGGCAAGATGAGGGCCCCCTCGGGCGGTGCCGCTGTCTGGAACCCCATTGCCTGCATGAACGACGCCGGCATGTGCGGAGCAATCCCACGAGCACGGTTTCGCTCGGCTCCTCGCTCACTGTCGCCGTCGTTGAATTCACCGAGTTCGCCGAACGCTTCGGCGAAGTCGTCTTGTCTAGCCTGTAGTTCCGTTTGCATTACTGCAACTGGGTCCTGCGACGCCTTTGCCGGCGCTGTAGGTATACGTCGCGGCGTGACCGCGTGTCTTATCTGGGCCCGCACCTCCGGGGCCAACGACAATAGTTCACGTTGCGTCAGCGTGACCGAAGCGGCCATCGCCCGCTCGTACACCGCCGAGGCTATGCCCTCCTCGTGAACCGGTGTGTCTTTAACGTACGCCACCGTTGCCCGCTTATTTCGCTCCGCGCGCCGCTCCTCCTCGGTGGCCACGTAAGTGGCATCTGGTACCATCGCGAACGGGTGTATAGGCTCAGCCTCTAGCTCCGGTTCTTCTTCGACCAGCATGCCCGCCTCGTTTGCTTGTCCGGCGTCTTCGGGTTCGGCGAACGCGACTTTCTTCGACTTCGCAGTATGCTTGGATGGCGGAATGACTACCTCGGGGATCATGCGCCTCGTCTTAACCCTTTCGCCCGGCAGGGGACCTATGGGTTTGGCTAGCTCCCCATTTGCCAAGGCTCGCTCCCGTCTAGCCTTCTCTTCCGCCCTCTTGTCCCGTAGATTCATCAATACTTGTACTTCCTGATGCAGTTGTTCGATCCGTTCTTCATCCGTGAGTGGGGGTATCATCTGGATCATCCCTGCTACCGGTTGATCGCGCGCGGGCCTCAACGGATAGTCAGTGACCGCGATCGGCCCCGACGTGGCTAGCATCATATTCTCGGTTACTGCGTTTCCCAGTCTTGCTGCCACTTCCGGCCGCAGCGCCGCCGGATTCGCTCGGTAGTAGTCGTCAACCAGCTGCTGCAGGGTCCCTTTGCCCCATGGTATCTCCAGACCGCTGGCAAGCGTCACCTGCCCGCGGTTGTTTCGGCGAACCTTTCCGTCGGCGATACTTTCCTGTAAAACCATGCACTCGCGCATGAAGTGGTCCGGTCCACCGCAGAATGTACAACGCGCTCCTCCTTGTCCAGGGCCTGGGCGTGGCCGATCGTATCCCATGTTGGCTGCCTGCATTGGGCCCGCGGGCCCACGCGTGAAGTTCGGCGCGCCACTACCACTGCCCGCTAAAGCTTCCGCTCGCCCAGCCTGGTATGCCCGCGCGATCTGTTCGGTCGCTTTTTCCAGCAGCGCTCCAAACTGTTCGACCTTTACTGTTGGTTCGGCGGCTTTCGCCGGGGGCACCTGCGTCTCGGCGGCCGCAGTCACTGGCGGCAGGTCCGCCTGTATACGCGGTGTCGTTGTTGTCCCGTGTAACAGGTACTCAGCTGCAGCCAGGACCTTGTCCAGCGGGTACGGATCGTCTCGGTCATGGTCGGGCTCCTTGTACTGTAGGCGTTGGTCCACCCTATCCTGCAGCGTCCTCGGTAGGCCCCGCAAGAACGTGAGGTCTTGGTCTCGTGCCGATATGCGACCTTTCTTCTTCAGGAACTCGGAGATAGCGTAAAATTCCCGATAGTAGTGGCTCAGGTCACCGAGTGAGAGAACGCCCGCCCCCGCATATTGACTGACCAGCCTGTCGAGGTCACCAAGGACATACTTCCGCTCGCCGTCCGCGCCAGGATAGAGGGCCGTGATTGCCTTCTCGAAGTCCGCGAACTTCTTGCCCTTCTCGAACTCCGGTCGTATTACCCACTGGTCCGCTGTGAGCACGTCTAGGTAACGGACCGCGTGAGCCTTCATTTCTTCATCGCTCGTAATACCGGCCTGCGTAAGCAGGTGCTTGAGTTCGGCGAAGTAGCGGGGTAGCTCCCGTGGACGGCTCCCATCGAACGTAGGGGCACGTCGGTCACCGCGCGTGGGCATCGGAGTGGTCATTTTGCTGGATTGTATCTGGTTTACTGGCGGATTGGGTGCGTCTGATAGGGGGGAAGAGGCAGTCGCCCCACCCCGCGGTCGTTCGCCTGATAAACCCCCTCGCCGCCCGTGGATCGGCGAAACCGGGCTACTTCGCCCTGACCCTACGATTGATGGTTGCCGTTCCCCTCGTCCATCAATGATATCGGCGACTTCTGGCTCCGAATCGTCCGCTTCCGCGCCCCGTCGTGATAGCGCCATATCTCCTGAACCAATCCTGAGCCTTGCCGGACTCTCGCCCATGCGCAACAGCTCCCTATGCAGCATCCGCGACTCTACCCATCTGTCTTGCTCCGCTGGGCGACCATCCGGTCCCTCGTATCCGGGCAATGGCGGGCTCGGGCGCGAGGCGTAGCTCTCGTAGGACCCTCCACGGCCTCCCTCGTCCCCCTTGGGTTGCTCGAAAGCGGTTTTGTAACCCGTCGTGCTCTCGTCGTGTCCCTCGTCTCCGAAGTGGCCTGGCATTTCGGCGAGTTGCGCCACTGCATATGCGTCCGTGCGTGAGGCGCGCAGCGGCTGTCGTCTCGTGGGCTCCAATACTACTCTGGCCTTCGGTCCCATTGTGAATTTGAGCAGAGAGAGAGCCCCTCGCGGTGGGCTCCACAAATGATGAGATAACCCCCACTGCCGTCGCTGGAGGGGCTAAGGGTAGGGGCGAGGAGCGCTCTGCTGCCTGGGGCGAGAGGAGAGAGAGAGAGAGAGAGAGCGTGAGAGCTTGCGTGCGCTGGCGAAAACCCCCTTTCAAACCCACAACGCGCTCGTCTCGCTGAGAGCGCGTCTCGGCTACGGTCTTCTTCTACATAGATATCGTCAGTCCCATCGAGAACGTCGGCCACATACCGTCAGTCTGGTTGCCCGTCGCACTACTCCATTTACCGTTTCGCCCACCGTGTTCGCCGAAGTCGGGTTGACTTGGTGACTCTTCGCCGGGACGCCCACCTGCACCTCTACTACCGTCCCACTGTTCCTCTATGGCATGGTACTGACTGTTCCCTTGGTTCGCTGGCCGTCTGTTAGTGTTACGCCTTTCGTTTGAGCTGTGAAGTCTCGGGTGTCGCTCCCCAAGAGTAGATTGCTTTGTCATCACTGATACAAGTACACTCTATACTCTCCGTCCCACCATTCCCACGTTATCGGCCCGTATCTCTCTCCATCGCCCTGCTCCCCACCGGCCCCTCCATCGCTCGTGAGCACGACCACGTCTCCGTTCGCTGGGCTTCGCTGGGCTTCGCTGATCTTCGCCGAGCTTCGCCGAGCTTCTGGTATGGGTGTGAGGTTCTGAGGTGTGCGGCCCGGTCTACGTGCCCGTAGCGCGCGGGGTCCCATCAGCGCATTTTCGATGCACTACAACACTCGCATAACTGCTCCGACCATTGCCAGACATCCCCGACTCTATCGTTCTCGCCCGTTCGCTCGCACGATAGCTAGCTCTGTAGCTGTTCGCCAACGTTTGCTCGCACTCGCCCACCGTTATACAACGTTCGCCGAAGTCTCGCCATGCTCCCCCACACCCTAGACACTTGCCAGCAGTCAGTCAACGTTCGCCCAAGGTTGCACCAACTCGCTATGCATCCAGGCATACTTGCACGACTTGCACACACTCGCACTCGACGTCGCAGCTTCGCCCGAGCATTCCTACACGCTCGCACCGTTCGCCCGAGCCAACTACGTCATTGTCGAGGTCGCGCGACTCGCCCGAGCATCTAGAGCAGCCCACCGAGCGTATAACTCCTCGGATCTCGGCCTTGTGTCACGACGATTAGCCCATTTCGCCGAAGCCCGATAGCGACCCCTTCCGCATTGTCGCAGCCGTTCGCCGAAGTTCGCCTGTACTCAGCGACCACAGTCACGCATGTCCGAGCTTCCAGCGACCAAGAGACGCACCACACAGTCGCAGAATATCGAACTATCGCCCAGCAGCATCGGAGATGCTCCCCGAGCCCGAACCATCAGCGATCCGGATCAATGACCACTTTTGATACGTCGCTATCGTTCCCCGAGTGTCCCGGAGACTTCGCCGAGGGTAGCACAGCTTTGGCGTCTAGGCCTTCGATATTCCTCTTCTCTCATTCGCTATAATTCGCCGATGCTTCGCACGGCTTCGCTGACCGCATCGCACAATTCGCGTAGCTACTCCGACGCATTTTCCCATGTATAAGTGTAGCTAGTGACGTCTGCATGCAATAGGAACTTCTCCCCCAGAGACAGCACCTCAAACCTCGAGAACTATCGTCTTTCACCTTCGCAGCGCATCGTTTAGCCCTTTTATCGACATCGACATCGCCTTCACCTTCGCAGCGCATCGTTTACGCACTTGCATATTGAGAACCTTCGTCCTATCGTCGCCCATCTCCCCCAGCCGTCGCCCATCGTCCCCGACCTTCGCCCCTCGTCGCCGAGTCTCGCTACGCCACCCCGAGACTCGCAGCACCTCTCACACCTTCGCCGACTCTCCTCCCCCTCCGCCGTCGCTCGCTACACTTCCCCAGTGACAGCTGCGACTCTCCGAGCCCTCTGGTAGACCTGGGACACGCCCCCCAACTAAAACAGTACTACTCGACGAGCAGGATTTGGTTTTGTCATCTGACCGCCTGTCCGACGAGTTTGGTCATCAACGTCAGTCTTGTGTGTTTCTTATGCAGGGGGGCTGCTCTGCTCGATGGACTCCGGACGCAATTAGCTCGAATTCACAATATGAAAGACTATGTATGGAGTGTATGGGTACTGTCGGTTATTATATGTCTACATCTACTGCTACAGGCCAGCCGCTAGCGTGCATCGGAGCAACGGGTGAACTATCACTGGAGTGTGTTCGACGGCGTGCTGTCGACGTGCATGGTTGGCGTGCGGGCACGGGGCGCACGTCGATTGGAGGTGGCGTGGAGGTGCAGGACGTGCTAGCAAGCGGGATCGGGTCTCGTGCGTTGGCGTGGCGCGCTGGCAAGTGGGTGTGGCGTGCACGGGGTGCGGCGGCTGGCGGCTGGCGGCATGGACATGGGCGTATGTGGGCGACGGCCGTGTACACCCGCGATCGACAGAATTTCTCCGCCGAAAGTGCGGAGAATTCCTCGCGTACGTGCTGGAGAAATTTCGTGGTGAGCAGGGACACAGCTGCACATGGGTGCGGCGCGCTTGACGTGAGTGACCCATTGGCGGTGTTTCGTAGCATACCGACGGGAATCGCGGGCGACGGGCATGCGCAAGTGACGGGCGTGTGCATACGGGCGGGTGTGCGTACGGGCGGGTGTGTGCGTACGGGCGGGCGAAGGGTCTATGTGATCGACGGGTGCGCAGGCAAAACTATCAAAGGTATTGTCAGCCTCAAAGTTTGGCATGTGGAGGAGACCGTGGAGGGACAGGGCGACACGGAAGGGAAGGGTATGTCGCGTGCGGAGCCTTTGGAGAGAAACTCACCTTGGTTCCAAGGCCTCAGCCTGTCGGTGCCTCTCCTTGTAGGCACCATGCTTCTCTGGGTGCCCAAGATACTTGTGAAGAGTTTGACGGTTGGGAAATACCGAGGAGCGTTCGATGGGGTGACTGGGATAATGGAGTATAGCCAGCGGCTGCCAGCGCACGCCAAGTCAGTTGTTTGCTTGTGTTTACCTCAAGTTGGACTTCCGCCAGCGCACTCGAGCTGTTGCGGCTTCCCGCTCCTCTTCTACTCACCTCAGTTAACAACAACTATCCCATCGATGCTCTACACTAGCTCTACTAGCCCTCTCGGCCAGCTAGTCTCATGAAGCTCCGCGATGAACATACCCCAGAAGCTGGTGCACAACGCTCTGACAGACGTGCTACAAGGCCGCGCTCGCGCAGGCGCTGCGTACGGGGCACGGCGTGCTTGCGGCGGGCAGCGAGGCGAATGACGCGGTTGTTGCCACCGTGATTGTGCTCGAGGGCATCCACGCCTTTCTTACTGGCTGACTCTGACATTCTAACTTAACATCGCGCAGACAACCCGATGTTCAACTCGGAGTAGGGCGCAGTGTTCAACCGCCGGAAAGGTGTGTCTTACCCAACTCCCGCGACCGCTCTATGTGTGTGTTAACCACAAATCAACCGTGCAGAACGAGTTCGAAGCACCCCTCGCGCTCTCGCGCTCGCCCGCCCCACCGCGCACGCCCAACCCTCGCACCTGGCGTGCCTGGTTCACGCCGCAGCACCCCTTTCTCTCTCGCGCGCACGCCGAGGCGAGCCGCCCATCGCGCACGCGTACTTCTGAAACGCCCAGCGCTGGCGTGAGCACCGGCGCGGGCTCGGGATGCCCGAGGAGGAGAGGAATTGGCGAGCCGCTCCTCAAGCTCATGCCGGGCGGCACCGTCGCCGTCGCGCTCGACGCGCGCCGGTGCCTCGCGGCGTGCACATCCACTGGCGGGCTCAGGAACAAGGCGGCCGGGCGCATCGGCGACACGCGCACACCTCGGCACGGGCTGGGCGGGCTAGTGGCGCGCCCGGGCGGCGCTGGTGGCCGTTCGCGCACCTGGACGACAGCCGCGAGCTCGAGCAGCGGCGCTCACGACGCATTTTTGCGGTGGACGAGGCTGCACGGCGCCGAGGACACTCCAGCGGTGGACGAGACCGTCAAGTCCTAGTCGGGGATGTGCCGCCTGCCAGCGCAGGTCGCAAGACGCAGCCCGGCACACATTGGAGGGTGCCAGCAGGGTATTCCGGTGACAGGGCGTGCCACTGGGATCTTGCGGCGCGAGGATGCGGCGGGGCCGCACGGCGCCGGCAATGGAGGGTGTTGTCACCACATGCCTTGTTACAGAGGACAGCCATCGTAGATAGATTAAATGATAATAATTCATCATATGCTAGAGCATATTTAGCCTCAGCTCCGTGAGCTGAATAGCACTGACCAAGCTGAACAGCACTGACCGAGCTGAACAGAGCTGACGGCACTGACTGAGCTGAACCGATTTGGTCAGCTGGTTTCAGCGCGTCAGCCACGGACAAAGTACTGATGTGCAGCCCCGCCCCCGCCTTCGCAAGCGGAGGAGCGGCTTGCGCTAATGAAGGCGCAGGCTCGGGATGTAGCCCTCGTGTGCAACACAATCTCGTGCGGAGACCTGAGCCAGCGCAGGACAGTGCCCGCGCAGTTCTCGGAGATGGTAGAGCTCAAGCAGGTGGTCAATAGGATGGCGGACAACCTAGAGTCCTTCGTATCGGTGATGATGGGCGTGGCAGAGGCGGTGGGAGACACTGGGTGCGTCTGTTGGCGACTGTACATGAGTGCCATTGCTTACGGTGACAAGATCACTAAGTGGGCTCTGGGGTTGGCACACGGCGATGGACGGCAGCTGGGATGCCCTATCGAAGGCGGTCAACAGAGTCTCCGCAGCGCTCACCAACGAGGTGCGCGCGGTTGCGCACGTCGCGGCCGCCGTCTCCCGCGGCGACCTATCGCAGCTGATCGACCTCGATGCGTGGGGAGAGGCGGTGGACATGCATGCTTCTGTGAACGCGATGGTCGAGCTGCTGCGCGCGGTCGCTTCCGCTTCGGTGAGGTTGGCCGGGGAGTATGGGTGGGAGGGGCGGGTCGGCGGGCAGATGCAAGTCCAGGCGGCGCAGGGGGTTTGGGCGGAGATGGTAAAAGAGTTGAATTCTGTGACAGCCTACGTGAGTATCTATTCGGGTTTTTTTTTGGGGCTCTGACAGACTCTAGTACACTGTCTTGATGCGCGAGCTCATCAGGGTCACGGTACGTCAGATTGTCCGCATATACGGCAATCATTCGAGCAGTTCATTTTTCTGCAGACGGAACTGTCGGAGGGAAAGACCACCGAAAAGATCATGGTCAACGAAGCATCGGGGGACATGCTGGAACTTGTTACAGCCGTGAATCAACTTGTCAACAGACTCGCGGCGTCTCCGCCGACTGTGTAGGGTATGTCAGTCTCGTCCGGTGTTATGCCAGTCGACGCTACAGATCTTACCTTGGGAGGGACATCAGGATGAGTGAGTGACCAGAAGTGCCCGAAAATGATGAAGTGCTCCACCTCTTTACGTCCTCTGTGCGGTCTGGGTCGTTCATCATGGGTCGTGTCAAGACTCGTGTCAAGGAACACACAAAGAGCCGCCCAAGTCACCGACCGGACCAGAGGGACGAGATGAGTGAGAGTGCTGTGATCAACAGCGCAGGCAATAGATTGCGTACGGTGTAGACGAAGTGAACAGTCTGAAGAATAGAGAGCGAAATGCGAGTCCTTATATACTAAGTAAAGCCAAACAAAGGTAAACAAGAGAATAATAGATAGCGGAACAATAAGGGAGGAACCATGACAATGGAGAACAATCAGAAGTGAGAACAATAGTGTGCATAGCCTCGCCATAGACCATCATGGATGGGTCCGGAAAGACCTGGATCAAGGGGAAGTCTGGATCATGGTCCGTGATTGATGATGGGTGTGGATAGCAGTCAAGAGAGTTGAAAGAAATGGAGCGATTCGTGACATCACCCCCTCTCTAAGACGCGCTTTCTCCTGGAGCGCATGATCAGCTTGTAGTGCATCAAAATAGATGAGTCCACGTAGCGCAGGAGGGCGCACAGCCCGCGGATGGTCCTTGTAGAACTTGGTTATTGCTCCGGTGGCATTGGTCATAGCTGTCCGAGGGAGCCATTGATTCTCGGAGTCGGGATAACCAACCCACTTGACAAGATATTGAATGCCACGCTTGTTGGGTGTGAGTCTTGCGTCTAGGACCACTTCTACCTCGTACTCCTCTTCAGCATTGACTATTTCAGGCGGTGGTGCAAGGAAGTTGGGTCCGTGAGCCGAGGTTTCGACGTAAGGAGTCAAAAGGGATGCATGGAATACAGGGTGGATTCGCCAAGTGGGGGGAAGTTTCAATCAATAGTTCACTGGTCCGATGATTTCAGTGACTGTGAAAGGTCCTACACGTCGCGGTGACAGCTTAGCTTTTGGTTGTGTCGTCTTGATGTGTTTCCCATCTAACCATACCCGATCTCCCACCTTGAAGCGTACACTGTCTTTGATATGGTCGGCGTTGTTGCGTTTCATAACCTCCGCTGCAGAGCGTAAACTGGCTTCGACCTCCGCACGTACTTGCTCCATGTGTTGAAGGCGTTCTTCTACTGTAGGAATGGTCGACGTAGAGTGAATGGGGGGTATGGCATGAGGCGTATATCCAAGGAGCATCTCGAAGGGTGACCGATTCGTGGCGCTATGAACCCGATGGTTATGCGAGAATTCAGCGAAGGTTAACCACTTCACCCAATCATCCTGTCGATAGTTGCAGAACACTCGTAGGAACTGCTCCATCTCCTGGTTGACACGTTCGGACTCGCCATCTGTCTGCGGGTGGTAGGCTGTACTGAGGGCCGACTTGATGCCTAACTTGTCGAGTACGCCGCGCATAACTTTTCCTGTGTACTGAGGTCCGCGGTCGGAGATAAGTCGATCCCAAAGGCCGTAATGACGGTAGATTTTGTCGATGAGAATGTCCACCGTGCCATCGCTTGTGATTGTCTTGTTGCAGGGTGTGAACGTGACGTGTTTAGTGAACCTGTCAACTATGACACAGATTGAATCGAATCCGTCGCAGGGTGGGAGTTCAACTACAAAGTCCGAGGTGATGACTTGGAATGGTCGACTGGGGATGGCGTTCGGGATGGTCTCAACATGTGTTCGATGATTCTGCACCTTTGTTGCTTGGCAAGTAGCGCAACCGTCGACGTAGTCACGTATGAAGACTGACATACCGGGCCACCAATATTCGCGTCCAACTAGTTCATGTGTCTTGTGGCGTCCTGGGTGTCCTGCTGAAGGGTTGTCGTGATGCATCCGAACAATGTCACGTCGCAGTTGATCGTCCGCAGGGACGTAGACTTTTCCCCGAAACAGGACCAGTCCATCCTCGGTGTTCCATTCTTCTAGGTTCTTTGTTAATGATCGAGGCCCATTGCCGAGTATGACGTCGAGAGCCTTGACAACTTCTATGTCCTTGGTCTTTGCTTCTCGGATGCGACGTCGGAGGTCGTGATTGCCAAGGGAGGTGACAGCGCCAGGACGAGTAGCGCGGATGCGGAAAAATTGAGGGTCCAGTAGTACTCGTTCCGCGTTATCGTCCTCCACCCCCTCTCTATGGTCAGGTCGCCTCGACATGGGATCAGCACGTTGAGAGATTCCTGGTTTGTGGATCAGTTCGAAGTCGAAACATGTAAGGAATAACGCCCATCGAGCTTGTCGACGACTCAGCTTCTGGGCGGAGCGAAAGTATTCCAAATTCTTGTGATCCGTCCAGATTTCTATGCGATCTGGAGCGCCTTCGAGGTAGTGGCGCCAAGCTTCGAGGGCGCGAATGATGGCCAGGAGTTCTTTGTCATAAATGTCGTAGTTGCGTTCTGGGTCGGAGAGCGACTTGGACAGATATGCGACTGGATGCCAGAGGTTGTCGTCACCACGCTGCGAGAGTATGCCTCCTGTTGCGTAGTCTGAGGCGTCGACTTCCACCAAATATGGTTTGGTAGGGTCAGGCATGACAAGGACGGGGGATGAGGTGAACGCAGCTTTGAGGTTATCAAAGGCCTCTTGGCATTCGGTTGTCCAGTTCCAGGCGTAATCCTTCTTGGTTAGGGCAAACAGTGGGTGCGCAATCTTGGAGAAGTCACGGATGAAACGCCGGTAGAAATTCCCAAATCCTAAAAAGGATTGGACGTCTTTCACCGTTCGTGGCGCTGGCCAGTCTGCAATTCCAGCGACCTTGACTGGATCCATAGCTAAATGATCATGGGAAATGATCAGACCCAGGTACTCGACTGAGGATTGTTCGAAGGTGCATTTCTCGGGTTTCAAGAACAAGTCGTGTTCGCGAAGTCGTTGCAAGACTTGTCGTACCAGGCGGCGATGTTCTTCAAGGGTGTCGGTGAAGATAAGAATGTCGTCCATGTAGATGATGACTTTGCCGAGGTCGATGAGGTCCTTGAAAAGTTCATTCATCATTGCTTGGAATGTGGCAGGTGAATTCATGAGGCCGAAGAACATCACCAATGGTTCGAAGAGTCCGCGGTTAGTTTTGAACGCAGCTTTCCATTCGTCACCTTCCTTGATGCGTACGTTGTTGTAACCCCAGCGGACGTCCATCTTTGTGAAGACCTTGGCGCCCTTGAGCTTGTCGACAATTTCGGAGATAAGCGGCAACGGGTATTCATTCTTGATTGTACCCTTGTTCAGTGCGCGGTAATCCTGAACTGGTCGTAGCTTGCCATCCTTTTTCTTAACAAAGAAGAATGGACTTGCCATGGGTGACTTAGATGGACGTATGTAGCCCTTCTCCAGATGTTCATTGAGAAAGGCATCCAATTCCACTTGCTCAACCGGTGACAACGGGTAGACCTTACTTGGTCGTGGTTCAAAGTCGTCCTTGAGGTCGATAGAGTGGTCCCATGACCGGCGTTCCGGCAGACGTTCCGAGGAGGCCTTGTCGAAGACGTCGCGGAAGTCTTGGTACATGGGTGGAACCAGTTCTTCAAATTCCTTTTGCACTGAGGATCCGGCAGCTTTTTCGGCAAGCTTCTGCGCGTTTGTGAAAGCTGCCCGTACGTGCACCGGTCCTGGTTCGACGGGCGGAGAAGTGAAGGAGACATTGAAGGCGGGTAACACACCAGCAAGTTGTAGTCCATGCACCATCCACGCATGTTCCATGGTAAATTGTTCTTCGTCATCCTCCGTGAATAGGGCACCAAGTATTGGAGACCGTGCCGCACGAAGTCGTACTCCATGGACGCGACGAGCCGGAACGACGTACTTTGGTATCGTTGGTAGGGGTGGTGGATCCTCATGGCGTGGCGTGGCAGATCGTGGAGCCGTGGGTGGTTTTGGAGTCTGTCGCTCTGTGCGTGTTGATAGGTCCTTGACCGGTGGTGCATGTAGTTTGCAGGATGGTGGACAACGAGTCATGTCGACGCGCTTTTCTCGCCAATCGACTGCTGGATTATGAAACTCCAGCCAGTCTGTACCCAGAATCATGTCGTAATCGCCAATGTCGGTGAGGAAAAACTCAGCTTCTTCCTCATGATAGGACGTTGAGTTCTTGGAATAGACGCGAATTGTCTGAGTTGTCGAGTAGCGTACCCAACCCATGATGTTTTCAGTGTTATCGACATTGCGGACAGGGAATGGTCGGGGTAAGGGTTTCAGGGGGAGTCTATGTTTAGCGGCAAACTTGGGGTGAAGGATAATTCCTTCTGCTCCGCTATCGAGCAGAGCATCGGCGTCGATGTATTTTCGTGGTTCGTTGAGTCGTAGTTGTACTTGAAGGGCTATTGAGGGTGATTGCCTGTTGCGAGTGACAGCGGACATGTAGATCGCAGAGGGATACGATTGCTCACAAATGTCCGATGAGAAAAGTACAGCATAACGATTCGACGAACTTAACGAAAACCTTGAGCCACCCGCGGACGACGCGACCGGGGGGCGCTTCAAAAACCCTCTACCATGTCCTTTAGGAAGGCCTTTGCTTCCTCTGCCTCGTCTCCTTCGAGCCTCTTGATATGCGCGGTCAAGTCCGAGATGGCACGGGTGACCGGCGGTATCTCCGCGTGAGTGGTCGCAGGAGCTACTCCCGGCGCCGGGCCGGTTTCTATCGCTCGGACCGTAGGGGTGTTGCGCGGGTTCTGCGGGCAATTGACCGCGATGTGCCCTGCCTGGCGGCATCTGAAGCAACCACGTGTCAATCGTAACTGCTCGCGCTCCGGTTCCGTGAGCTTCGTGAGAGTCTGGGACGAGGTGGAAGTTACCGCTACACGCGGACGATTCTGCGGAGTGGTGGGCGGGGAAAATGAAGTCCTAGCTGGGCGCTTGGTTGCCGCCATTGTACGGACGCGCTCGATGTAGGCGGCGTTTCTGTCCATTGCCTTCTTCTTCCACTGCTCCAGCGTTGCTGGTACGGGGTCTGCGCGAAGACAATCGTCAAGGAGCCCTGAGTTTAGTCCTTTCTTAAAGAAGTAGACGAGGGACTCCCCCGTGTACTTGGTCCTAGGGACCAGCGCGTCAAAGTCCGTGATGTATTCCGTGACCGTTCGCGTGTTCATCTTGAGATGATCTAATTCCGCGCGAGCGGAGTTCGTCTCGTCGAGGGGTGCGAAGTCGATGTCGAACTGGGCGAGGAGTTTGGCGAACGTATCAAAGCGACGCACGTGAGAGTTGCTTGCCAAGTAGGAGTCGTCGTCGTCGAGTATCTCGTTACTCCGAGCCTCAGCCCATTTGCCGGCGTTGTCTCCTTGGCAAAGGTCAAGGAACAGTGTGATCTTGTCGTCATCCGTCACATATTTGGTGGCGTTGCCTCGCAAGAACATGCGGATGCGCGTTTTGAAGTGCTTGGACATGGTACGATCACCAGTGAACGGTGTCGGCTTAACACCGATCTCGCCTTTGGCAGGGGCCGAGGTTGTCGTAGTCTGGTTACCGGGAGGGGGAGTAGGAGGGCCTGCCATGATGGTGGACGCAAGTGCAATGGGGGTAGGGACACGAGTCGGTGGTTGCGTGGGTACGGGAGTCTGGGTAGCGGATCGAAGGGTATTCGAGCGTAGGGCCTGCTGAACGGCAATGTCGCGGGAAACTATGGCACAGGTGGCGAGCTCTTGGACTGAAAGTAGGCGATCGTTACTCACCCAGAACCACCAATCTTGCGTAGGATCACCAACTCGTGGCTGCCAATATGTTGCTCGGCGAGAGTGGTTGCGTAGCCAAGCGTACCACTTGTTGGTGCGTTGATCAAAGTGGATGCCTTCCGGGACAACTGCGGGTGTGGTGCGGGGAGCAGGTGGGGGTTCAGGGGACTCGGGGCTTGGAGTGCGCGATGGAGGGAGCGGGGTTTGTAGTGCCCGTGCTTCGCGAAGATCGTCGTCACGGATGGGTGAGAGGTCGTCAAGGAAGTACCACTCCCACTGTTGGTGGTTGACTTGGGCCCACTCTGCTTGCCGTGGTCCTGTTGCTGTGTAAAGGACAAAGTTTCCGTCGCTTTCCTGATGAACTTCGCTAGGAACCTGGTTTATTGCAGTGAGGAACCCGAGGTCGTCGTTGGGATCAATGGTGGTCTAAAAGAAGTCCGCCGCTACGGGGCGACGAGGACGTGGCTGAGGGGTTGAGGGCGGGGCGGGGCGTGTGAGGCGACGGAGTCGTTGAGCGAGGGAGATCGTGGGTTCAGGGCTTGGAGCGGGTGTGGGTCGTCCGCCGACAACAAAGTGCACCGGGTTGGAGCGAGGATCAATGTACTGATCGATGGGGGATAGCTGAAATG
The DNA here is from genome assembly GCA_019914985.1 of Auriscalpium microsporum. Lineage (NCBI taxonomy): Eukaryota > Fungi > Basidiomycota > Agaricomycetes > Russulales > Auriscalpiaceae > Auriscalpium > Auriscalpium microsporum. The sequence goes on along the minus strand of JAHLMG010000010.1, from coordinate 1,101,028 downwards.
GTTGATGGTACGCGTACTCCGTGATGTCGAAGTTGTACCGATTTAGATCAACGTCAAAGACTACCTTGATGCGGACGTATAAGAAAACGCTGACCGCACTGTGGTTCCAATGCCACTCTGCTATCAGAGCCCACTTTCCGTGTATTGCCCAGAGGTCCTGTTCGCAACGGTCGCGGACGTTGAGGATGTAGTTTGAAGCGTTGGCAAGATCAATTGGTTGCGGGAGATGTGGCTGGTGATCAAGGTGATAAGGGCTGAGATACCTCTGCTGATATATCAGCCAGCAAGCGTGGGAGGCCGTGGTGTCAATGGAGGTTTTACGTCGCGTGGACGGCAGAGATGAGAGAGATGAGAGAGATGAAAGAGATGAAGAGGTGAGGTGGGCGTAGGAGAGACTGTTCAAGTGTCAAGACTCGTGTCAAGGAACACACAAAGAGCCGCCCAAGTCACCGACCGGACCAGAGGGACGAGATGAGTGAGAGTGCTGTGATCAACAGCGCAGGCAATAGATTGCGTACGGTGTAGACGAAGTGAACAGTCTGAAGAATAGAGAGCGAAATGCGAGTCCTTATATACTAAGTAAAGCCAAACAAAGGTAAACAAGAGAATAATAGATAGCGGAACAATAAGGGAGGAACCATGACAATGGAGAACAATCAGAAGTGAGAACAATAGTGTGCATAGCCTCGCCATAGACCATCATGGATGGGTCCGGAAAGACCTGGATCAAGGGGAAGTCTGGATCATGGTCCGTGATTGATGATGGGTGTGGATAGCAGTCAAGAGAGTTGAAAGAAATGGAGCGATTCGTGACAGGTTGCAAGATTCGAAATGCCCCATCCTTGAAATCCTTCGAAGATTCTTTGACTCATGTCCACTGAAAGAGGCGAAGTTGTCCATGTAGAGAGCAAACGCCGTCGCCTCGAGGTGTGCTTTTCTTGTTTCCGCTCATGTGGTCAATCCCTTGAACCATCGTGGCCATCGGATAAAAGCCCTTGGCCACAAGAGTCACCTACATTGACGTCCTTTCGCCCCACCATGTCCACGACCACGCAGACCAACACCCCGAGCGCCCTCGAGACGCACCTCCTTGCGGTGCTGGCCCTCTACGAACATGGGCCTATTCCTAAATCCATCCCAGCCTACACTGGCCCCGCCTTTCCCGAAGCCACCGAGATCCTGCGTGCCATCGACACCATCGCGGGCCGCACGCAGCCCGCCGTCACGACCGCTCTCACCAACTTCGCTCCAGATCAAGAAGGCGGGATCCCCATCCAGTCTGCCGCTCCGCTCTCAGAGGCAGAGGAGCTCCAGCTATTGAGGGCGCAGGTCCAGGACGTCGCCCGCGTGTGCACCGCAATCACGGAGGGCGACCTGAGCCAGCGCATGACAATGCCTGTGCATGACGGGGCGATTCATCTGGGAACTCCCCCGCCCCTAATTATCTCTAATTATCTCTCATTAGTTGCTAATTAGCTTGAGCCTAAATTAGCTTACCCCCCCCTATATAATTAGCCCTAATTTGTGCTCAAATGTCACACATACAGCACCTGCTTATTATCTCTCCAATATTGCACAGAGACTAGGGCCTCTTAATTACAGCTCATATTCAGCTCATTATCAGCTCATTATCATCCAATAATCTCATTATTAGGTCAAAGTAGCAATGACAATCAGACATTCACATCCTCTACCAGCTGCCAATTGCACACAATTTAGACCATCTAATTAGCATCTAACTAGCATCTAATAGATATTGAGGAGCATATAATGAGCAGAAATGAGCAGAGAATCAGCAGCCCCACACGCTCTGCAATTACCCAAAAAGGAGCTGCCTGCGCCGAATTTGTCAGGGAATTAATTCATAAGCGTACCAGCCTACACTTATAACCCCTACACCAAAAGGCGCAATGTCAAGCTTAGCTTGACATCTTGGCTGGTCGTATATATAGTAGCTAAGTGATGAACGGATGCGTTCATGACATTAGCCCCTCCTCAAGGCACACTTCCCCGGGTGTGCTACTATATATGCCGTTGGCCCCAAGGGTTACCCGCTCTGGGCTTAACCTTGACAATCTATGCCAGCTCGAGGAGACCCAGTGTTCAGCCCCTGCGGGCTTATTTACAGGTGTCGGGTCCAGCTCTGACCCATTCCGGCGACAGAGCTGTGTGCCTTTATTGGTCACATGCTAAGCGGGCCGGTTCCCCTCATGTGACCTCAGCACTACCGTGCACCTACACCGGGAGTCGAACCAACGACTGCTTGAAGCTTGACATTTGTCAGGGAATTAATTACATAAGCGTACCAGCCTACACTTATAACCCCTACACCAAAAGGCGCAATGTCAAGCTTAGCTTGACATCTTGGCTGGTCGTATATATAGTAGCTAAGTGATGAACGGATGCGTTCATGACAGAATTGCTGATCGCACCGGCCCCTGCCGGCAGGCGCCTACAAGAAGGCCTGGAGAATGGTGTTGGGATTAATGTGCGGATTGGCGGTCCCCACGAGAGGCGCCATGATTGCAGTATTGGCAGCTTGATTTCCAGGGACATTGCCACTAGAAACGATATGGAATACAAGTCAACAGACATCCTCAACACTGCAAAATGAAACTCACGTGACGCGTTGATACAGCCCGCTCATCAGAGCGTTGTATGCGGGAATGCTTCTGTTCTTCAAGTCCCGCAGGGTGCTCATGTGGTCGAGGTAAGCCCGAACGAATTGTGTGCCGGAGAAGTCGACTTTGACAGCCTCACAGCCCATCAGGTACCCACGCAGCCCAGCTTCAACCTGTCCGCATATGCTGGTTAGCGTGGGAAATCAACCGGATCTGCCATCTTACCGCCGCCGCACTCGAAGAAACCATGGCGTCAGGGAGTTGAGGACCGTCGTGGCCGGCAGTGTAGAGCGCAGTGTCGAACCGAGTGGCTGCCTTCGGGCTGAAGAATACCAACCTGATCACCTCAATGATGCCGTTGTGGCAGAACGGCAAGTCCTCATTGTAAGTGCTCATCTGCGAATCGCTGCAGTCAGAGAGCAGTGTAAGTTCACAGAAAATGACGTACCACTGTGTCCCCGGGGAAGATGTAGAGCCTTCCCTCCTCGGCGACGAGCCACTTGATGATGTGGACATGGCGCGCTGGGGGATGCTGGTCAATTCCATACGCGTGTCGAACAGCCGCATCAGCCGCATCTTTCATCTTCCCTCGAAGGTTTGACACGCGGGCCTCGGGCTGCAAAGAAACCACACATTAGTATGCACAGCACGTATCATAGCGTAAATCCTTACGATCTTCGAGAATGCCGCGGTGTAGTCTCTGTCGACACGCAGCCGAGCGGCGATGACACTGTCCTCTTCAGCTTCAGCAGCGCTCACCATGACAGCCCGGAAGAACGAAGGCCGCTCGAGCGGCTGCGGGAACGTGTTCTCAAAAAACAGCTTGTACGGCACATGTTGAAGAGAGCCGATGCTGCGCACGGCATGCGATTCCACCCAATCAGGCAAGCTGATTGTATAACAAGTGTGAGCCGGGCGGTAGCGTGGGAATTAAAGATATGAGCTGTACAGGTGGCTGACTCGTGGGAGTTTGGTATGAGTACTCGTGCGCCCCGGCGGCGTACGAGGACTAGGGTGCGGGGAAACAGGCGATCGTAATTTACGGCTGCTATTTACCACCCGTAAATTACCGTAACTTACCGGTGTACCCTACGACCAGCGTAATTTAGGGTCTAATTGACCGGGTGGCCTGAAGCGGGCAGGATCACCGGTTGCTGCCCGATCGGGGCTGAGAACAATAGCATGGTCCACTTTTGCGGCCACGTCACGCAACTTATGGCCTTGCGTGTGGCCGGTGGCCGCGATATATATGCATGCCAGTCTCCAGAAACCATGAACATGAGCAGAATCAACTCTCGTGCTACAGACATCACCTCCGAATGGCCCCAACTACTCGCGATCTACTAAGCTTTCTCCGTGCATACCTCCGAGGACTACCTGAACACCTTCCCTGCCCGGACGCACCGTCGGTAGACCTACGGCACTTCTCTCCCGACGAAGAATGGGTTGTTGCGGAGGGTGTCGAGTTCGCCGTGAATCGCTCTCTCGAAGTCATCTTGGGCCCACGCACAGGATCGGGAAATACCTTCATTATCACAGAGCGCGGACCTGGGATTGAAGCACTTGCGGACGTGCTGGAGACCTACCTCGAGAAATTCCCTGACTCGGTGCTGTTGAAGAAATGGGTTACAGATTCAGGCCGCGCGGCGGAACAAGTCTACACAGACTCGAACATCCCAGTGAGCATGTTAGCACTGCACAATAACTGCGGCTTGCTCACAGTTCCTCAGCGCCCGACAGTGCCACTTCCGAGGGCATCTCGTGGTGGCAGTTCGACTGCTGTAGTCCGCAAACCGCCGCCTCCGACACAGAACGTCCTACCTGACGCCGTTGTGGACAAGCTTCTCGGAGCTGTTGATGACCGTATGGAGCCTCGCCCTGCAAAGAAGTCCAAATTAGCATCGAGGAAGCCAAAGAAGTCGGCAACAGAAGCGGGGAAAGCTTCTGAGCGCCCATCGACGCAGCAGCTGAAGAGCTACGACGACAGTGCCTATCAGGACCAAGATGAGCTACGTGATAGCCGGACTGGAGGGCGCAAAATCCACCCTCTCATCCCGAAGGTTTCGAAGCGATGCCTTCGTGCAGATGGAACGGCGACGCAGAAGGTCATCTTCCGGTGCATCGGAAGTGCCGGATGCAAAGTTACCTGGGTCAACCGCAATCAGAGTCGTATTTTTGGCCATACGAAAGACTGCCCTTACATCCAACTGCCGCTGCGACGCGAGGTTCTTGCAGTCTTGGCGGGAAAGGCGATTGGACCTGACGCGCAGGTGCTAGCTCCGTCCACCGGAACTGCGGACAGTGATGAAGACATCATCGTGTGTTCCGACGATGACCAAGACGCATCTCGGGCGTCTTCATCATGTCACGACGGTCTGCCAGGTCCGCAGGCCAGACTGAAGGCAGGCTCCCTTGATATCTTCGTCAGCCAAGGGAAGAAGGAGGTCAAAGAGCGAGGCGACTATCACCTCATGCTTCTACTCGTCAACAACGGCATCCCGCTGAGAGTGGCGGGCTCACCCGAGCTCAAGGCATTTGCTTCCGGTTTGAACACGGCATACATCCCAACCTCGCCCACAACCATTCACGATACTCTGATACCGAGGGAAGCAGCCAAGCTCTACGCTGCAACAACAAAATATCTGCGTACCTGTCGCAACCTTACAATATCATTTGATGGCGGGAAGATTCGGCGACCGAAGGGGGTGTATACAATACACGTCACAACGCCGGATCGACGCTCTTTCTTGCGAAGCCTGACAGATGCCTCGCGCGTCAGTCACACTGGCGACTATCTCAAGACTCTCCTGTTGCAGGTATGTGAGCGTATGTCTGCAAATTTCATGATAGTCACGGCGCACCTTTACATAGATTGTCGACGAGATTGGGCCAGAACTCTTCTCGGCAATTGTTTCTGACAATACTGGCAACACATCGAAGGCCCGTCGTCTTGTCGTGGAGCTTCTGACGCAGATATTGAACCTGCAAGACCCATGTCACACAATGAATTTGGCGGTGCAGGCCATCTGTCTTCTCAATGAGTTCAAGGAGGTAAGCCTATGAGAAACATTAAGTGCGCAAAGGCTTACAGATGTTCTAGACTGTTGCGAGCGTGCGTCAAGTCATCGCGTTCATGAACAAGTCGACCTATGCAATGGAGCACCTCAACGATGCCCGCGCGAAGCTCAAGATCAAGCGCGGGCTTGAGTCTGTTGGCGAGACACGTTTCAGCACGATATACTGGTCCGCTGAGTCACTTCTTCGATGCTTACCTGCGCTGCGAGACATCGTTGCAAACACGGGACTTGCTATTGATATTGCGGTATGACGTGCAGATATCTCTCATGATGTGCAACACTTATACCTCACATAGGGAAGTAACAAGCTATTTGAAGCTGGAACGGCGAGATCCCTTGCCTTTGAGCTTGACCTTGCAAAGTTCACAGCAGTGACCGCCCCATTTGCAAAGGCTATCAAGTGTCTTGAATCTTCTCACTCGACAGCGGCAGATGTCTATCTGTTCTGGCTTGGAGTAACCGCACAGCTGGATTCAATTTTCAGGAAGAATCAGTACCGCATCTCGGAGACCGCACAGGAGCAAATACGCACGATAGCCAACCGCCGGTTCAATGAGATGATCGTGAATCCCAAGCACAATGCATATCTCAACGCATTCTTTCTTGATCCTCGTACGTCCTCATTCCTGCCGGATGTGCTATGAGATCAACAAACAAACAACAGGATACCGAGACGCACCGATATACAAGAACATCAACCCGCTCTCGACACCTCCTGTTGGCGCTCCAAATCCTCATGGTTCGACATCCAGCAAGTCGGCAAAGGAGAAGACATTGGAGCGGGTTGGGCTTGCACTTCAGGCCATGTTGAAGAACGAGTACGGGCCTGTACGCAAGAGTGTCGATCGTGTCGAGGTTCAAGAGGTGATGGGAAGGAGGAACCCACTTTTGGCCGACATTCTTCCCTCAGAAGCGCTTGCAAAGATCAAGAGCCAGCTCAAGGCTTTCACGCGCGGAATTGAACCGTTCGATCGTCGCTTTCATGCTCACAAGATGCTCGTCCTTGACTGGTGGAAGAGGGTCCAGAAAGATGAAGACGCTGACGTTCTCGGGGTGTGTATGCTGCAATCTAAGTATCACGAGTCTTTTTTGCCGACAAGATCAACAGGCATTAGCGATCAAGCTGTTCTCTGTGACCGTCAACTCCATGGCAGAAGAACGTACCATGTCCAACGTGACTTGGCTCAACACCTCTTCAAGAAATCGCCAGGATGTTGCATCAGTGCAAGATCAAATCACGATCCGACAGTGGCACCGGTGGAATCCAGAGGTGCGTACGAAATGATATGCGTAACCAGCGCATCACTGACAATATGCATGTCGACAGAAGTCGGGTACTGCACCGAATAAAGCCCCAACAGTGCGCTGGCGAGACATGGGCGCAACGATCCTCGGGAAACGATCTGCTGATGTTGCCTCCGCTGAGGACATGCAAGTAGAGATGGAAAATGTCCGCAATGCCGAGGCTGCGACTGATGCCACAGGTGCCGATGGTGAGCCGTCTCTCGACTGGCTCGACCAGGAAGCAGATCCGGCAGATTTGAATGGAACTCGTGAGGAACGGCGCAGCTTCGCGCTCTCCATAGGCGAGGACATTGACTTGTCGGCACCATTCCTCTTGGATGTTCTCTCAGATGACCCCAGAATACCTACTCAAGGCCTAGTCGAGACTGCACCGTCGAGGCCGACCATTGAAGTGCCCCAGGACCTTGCCTGGGACACTTGGTAGCCATCTACATTACTCGGAGACATGGCATGTAATTTACTGTAATTCTCGTATGTAATTCTCGTGCATGGGAAACGCCCCGGTAAAATAGCTGTAAATTACCTCCCTATGCGAGAATACCCGCACCCTAACGAGGACTCAGCTTTTATCACATCATTGTATCATCCTCAGAAATCCAATCTGGGTCTGGTGTAGCAGCTGCGTGATTAAGTTCTTACACTTTTTTACACCCCCAGTCAGTGTCGGATCGACCTGAGAGTTACAGCACACCAATGCCTACTAGAACAGTTGCACAAACCCGAAGGGGCCGAACCGGCACCCTCCAGGTCACAGCCAACAACGAACCACCGGCCGATAACGGGTCCCCGCTCTCGAGCATCGACGATGACGAGAACGGCCACGCATCAGGCGACGACATTGTCACGCAGACGGCGGACAACGCCAACGGCGGCGCCCCTGACAATGAACCAGGAAGGGGCGAGCCCGACGAAGGGCAGTCGTCGGAGTCAGGGGACTCGTCGTCCGAACACTCACCGCAACACTCACGTCGGAGCGGTCAGAGAGAGACGACCCCGCCCGAACTGCAGATCTGGGACGAGCTCGACGAGATGTGGCACGGGGAACAGGCACAGATCGAAGACCTGCGTGAAGCTGGCAGGGCAGTGATGGAACGGGCCAGTGCGGCGGAACGCCGTATGCTGCAGTCAAGGCAGAGGTACGGCAGCTTGCTGGCGAGACTTGGATTACAGCGCCCAAGAGGGGCAACACCCACGAAGCAGGAGGGTGATAACGCTATTCTAGAGCGTGCTACAAGGAACCTAGCCGCCCCGAGAGGCGCAGAGGAAGACTCACCACAGTACAGACGGCGCCAAGCAGCGGCCCGACGTATGAGTGTGGATAATGCTACCCCGACAGGGCGAGCGAACCCGCAGGCCGATGCGCCGGACGAGACGCCCGCGCTAGGCCCCGCATTTTCCCCCCGATCCCGCAACGTGCTGCGGACGTGGCGAGCGCACGACATGCGGGAGAACGGATTCTCCAACCTCCCCAGCATGCCCTCGCACAGCTCCGGCGGATCGCCCCAGCGCCGCGCGAGCGAAGGATCGCGACGATCCACTGGACGAAGCGGGGTGAAGGTGACGAGAGGTGACCGCAGTGATGGCGGAGCGCCGTCACCACCTTACCCCGGAGACAGCCATGGAGGCGGCTCGTCAGGGGAGGACGATGATAGCGACGAACCGTCCTCACGCCAGGAGCCACGGCCACGCCGAGCGCCCCCCAAGAGGAGGCGACACAACACCGATGGGCAGGATGGAACATCCTCAGGTGACGGTGACGTGGACCTGGACCGAGAATACGACCGACGTGGTACATCCAGCCAGCCTGGAACACGCAGGGTCACAAGAGACCGATTGGCAACGCCGAGGAACGGTGGTAGGGCACGGGAGCACGCGCATGACGCGATGCAAGCATACAGGGTGCTCATTGACGAGAAGGTTGGAGAGGACGTCTCCCATCTTCCTGACATAAAAGGAATTAAGTCCGCGCCTTTCGACGCTTACGGCGGGGAAGATAATATCAACACGTTTGATACATTCCTCATGTCTATACTGCGAGCACTGAACCTATCACGCATATGCGGGCCACGCCGTAACCAGGACCAAATTACGGTGCTAGGGAATAATTTGAAGGGCCCCGCCGCGACGTGGTTCAACGCCGAGGTAGAACATCCGAAGCGTGCGATCCGCGACTGGCGATTTGCGGACGTCATCTGCGCCCTGTACCGTCAATTTATACACGAGGCCACGGCGCAGAATGCGTCTGACCAATTTGACGCAGCCCGGTACTCACGAGGAAAGGGCATAGTGGCCTACTTCAACGAGTTGATGGACTTTGCTGCCCGCATGATCGAACGGCCAAGCAAGTACACGTTCAAGCAGCGGTTCCTGAAGGGATTGCCGCTCGAGTTCGTCGAGAAACTCATGATCAATTATGGGATCTCCGCGGAGTTTTCCACGCTCAACGAAATCATGCACGCCGCGCGGGAGCTTGAGAATGCAGAGCTATTCCTCAAGCGCCACTCGGCGCGGGCAGAAACGCGAGACACGGCGAAAGTGGCCGCGGGCTCTGCCTGGAACAGGCAGCGTCAGAGAGCGACAGATCGGGTGGGCAGCGATAAGTTGGCCACCGCACCCGTACCGTCGGTGCCACGCCCAAACGGCGCAGCATGGCCGGGACCCGGACGCAAAGACGTACCGGGGACCCGGATGGGGAATGTACCAGCAGCACAGAATGGGCAACCTAGGAAACGAGACGCGTCGAGGGTGACATGCTTCAAATGCGGGCAAACGGGTCACTATTCATCGGACCCGACCTGTCCGAAATACGAGACCACCAGGGGGCCTCAAGTATTCGCAGCTCAGGTAGTCGACGACAGATCCGACGACGACCACGCCCCCAGAGAGAACGTCGGGGCAGGCAGTACGCACGGAGGCGAACCGCAGGCAGAGGAGATAGACGGGTCGCAGTACGACGAGTCGGACTACGATCGCGCATTCGGAGCATACGGTGAATCCGAGGAATACGCCGAGCGCCCGGAGAGCAACGAGAGCAACGAGAACGCCGTCTACGTCCGCGCGATGCGTATCGGGCTAGAGCATCAGATCATGAGCGAGGAAGAACAAGAGAGTATCGACCTTCCGCCATGGGCACGACTCCGCGTATTCGACGATTCGATCACGTTTCTAATGGCCCCGGACGAATACCTGGCATTGACACCAACACCAGGAAACCCAGGGCCTATAGACTGGCGTTCACTGAGTTGGGCGCCATCGCGGGAGTACGGCCTGGTGCATTTCCTCGATTGCACCCCCTGCAACAACTACATAGCCCATCGACAGGAGGCACACGAGCTCCAGGAGGAGAGTTTCATGGTGGCGCGGCATGCGTTTCACCGTTACGAACACTGGCTCCGCCAGGTAGGGTGGGAGAACGCGCGTGCGGAACTCACTCGGAGAGGCCAGGGCACCAATATGTACTTGCGCCTGAGGACCATGTTTGAAGAGGTCCGCCAGAACGCAGAGAGCGCACGTGGCGAGGCGGACGAACTCCGTCGCCAAGCCACTGACGCCCGTAGGCACATGGAGGAGGCGGAACGCCGACTCCTGTGGCTGGAGGGAGAACATGAACGCGTAGTCAACGAGCTGCATGAAGCGCACCGGTCCATCGCCCGCCTGCAGACGGTAGTGTCTACCAGGCTCGCCCAGGAGGCCGCAACTCTCGACGTACAGATGTCGGACGCCGATCCGCTCTCCAGGCTCCCCGAGGATGCATCCTCCGACTCTGGGGAGTCGCACGTTAGCGAGGATACGGGGGGAACGTCCCCAGCCGTACCTAGTGAACATGGATCTATGCCCGACTTGGAGGATCCGGCGGAGTGGATGGCGGCCATGAGGAGCGAGGACGAGAACCGTGAGTTCCGGTCCGCAACGCGCCACCCCTTCCCACCTGGCCAACGGCCCGATGTGCCTGCGGATCATCGTCAGTGCATGGCGGCCTATGTGGAGATTAACGGGGTGAAGGCATATGCGCTGTTTGACACGGGCAGTACCACCGTGTCAGTGACGCCCGATTTCGCTCGGGTGAGCCGCATCCCGCTCGCCGCATTGGAAAACCCGGTCACCTTGCAGTTGGGATGCGTCGGGAGCCGATCGAAGATCAACTTCGGCGCATCTGTGAACATCAGTGTAGGGCCAGTGAACGAGCCGCACTATGTGGACGTAGTCAACATAGACCGGTATGACATGATCGTCGGAACGCCGTTCATGTACCGGTTCGGGGTTTGTCTGGATTTCACGCGACGGGCGATCAGCGTACGGGGCCAGGACCTACCACTCCTACCTGACTCCGACCACCTGACTACAGCAAAGCGGCGGATTGGACCGTTCACGCGACAAGCCTGCGCATTGACTCGTGGCGCGCGGGAGTGGAGCGGGCGGCGTTCATGCACCTCCGGACCACCCACCGCGCAGCAACGAGAAGGCAGGCAATGCCGCTCGTGACTCAGGCGAGCGGCTACTGACCATGTCAAAATTACGGACTGATAATCAGCTGACCTCTGGAGCAGAGGCAGACCAACTCACAACCGTGGCGACGCACGCGCATAGCAGCGACCGGGCGATGAACGCAGAGATCGATGTGGCGCCACTGCGTCAGAGGTGGTACGCGCGTTGCCTCGACATAATGAGCGGCGTACCCCCAGTACTACCCCCTATGCGCGAGATTAATCACCACATTCCGCTGATTGACGACGCTAAGACGTACCGATATCGGATGCCAAGATGTCCTGATGCCATGAAATCGCAGCTTATGGATAAAATCACAGCCTACACTGCTGCAGGATGGTGGGAGGCCGCCACGACATCGCAGGCCGCGCCGCTTCTGTGCATCCCTAAGAAGTCCGGGAAACTACGTACCGTAGTGGACTGTCGCGAACGCAACGACAACACCGTCCGTGACGTCACGCCGTTCCCGGACCAGGATCAAATACGGCTGGATGTGGCCCGGGCGCGATACCGATCGAAGATCGACATGTCCAATGCCTATGAACAAATACGGGTCATGCCTGAGGACGTACGCAAGACGGCATTTGCCTCCGTATACGGGACATACCTGAGTCATGTCATGCAGCAAGGCGACTGTAATGCACCGGCGACGTTCCAGCGACTCATGACCGCGATATTCCGTGCATTCATAGGGCGATTTGTGCATGTGTATTTGGACGATATATTTGTATTCAGCGATACGGTATCAGAACATGAACGACATCTGGAACAGGTGTTCGATAAGCTGAGGGAGGCGCACCTATTCCTGGAGAAGGAAAAGTGCGACCTATATGCGGTCAAGCTCGACTGCCTAGGGCACATCATTGATGACCGCGGACTGCACGCAGACGGGGATAAGATGGCCAGAGTGCGTGCGTGGAGGACACCGCGCAATTATCACGATGTCCAAATGTTTCTGGGCTTGGTACAATACCTCGCCCATTTCATGCCCGACGTATCCGCGTATACGGGACCGTTGTCGGCGATCGCACGAAATGGCCATGGATTCGCGTGGCGCCCGCTGCACGACCGATGTTTTGAGATGATTAAAGCATTGGCCTGTAAAACCCCCATATTGCGACCCATTGATCCTCGTATTGACGAGAAAATATGGGTTATCTGCGACGCATCAGCGTCAGGGGTGGGCGCAATGTACGGTCAAGGACCGACCTGGCAGACGTGTCGCCCCGCGGGGTTCATGTCGAAAAAGTTCACCTCAGCGCAGCACAATTACCGGGTATTCGAGATGGAGACAATCGCCATCTTGGAAGGGCTGCTGAAGTGGGAGGACAAGCTTTTGGGTCACAAGCTCACCGTGGTCACTGACCATACTTGGGGTTAATGGGCCAATGCACACATGGCAGTACAATTACTCTTAATCATTTTTAGGGGAGAGGGGGGGAGGGGGGCTTGGCCATGCAATGTACAAAGGTGAGCATTGTTCTCAATCACTGACAGCTTGGGCTTGGGGGTTGTCTACTATATTACTGGGTGGTAGCTCAATGTCCTGTGTGTTCTAATATGCTATGTGGTAGGAGGTGAGTGTTGCAACATTGCAATGTTGTGCTCATTCATCCAGGAAGAGTACTCCAGAATGACAATCAGAATGATTGCAACACTGACCCAAACACAAAATGATTGGGATCAGAACAATACGGTGCGAGCTTGAGAACTAACATAGACAATGGTGCGACTGCAGAGGTACTCAGACATCATCAGATCAGAATGGCATGGTGTATGTATTCTAATGACAATCTTGACAGTCAGTATTTCTGATGGAATTCAGACGAGTTATGGCAGCTATGGGAGGGACTTCAGTTCCATGGGGCACCCTCCGGGCTCACTTAGTGTACTCCACAGGGACCTTGCAGAGTCCCACATGCACCCTATGGGCTTTGGCTGTCTAGCGATTGCTGGAGCTTGCATGTCTGCCCAGTCCTGGTGGGCACCCTCACTGCAGATAGGCTGCGCGGTACAGGCAGGATCCCGCCAGGTCCAGGTGCGCTGTCAGTTGTACAGGGTGCAGACAGTGGCAACATCTATGGTGCTGCTGAGCCCTCGCTGCAATCCTGGCAGCTCCTACGAGGACCTTGTGGCGTCTCGTGCGTTGCATGCCTGTCCCAGCTGCCTGCAATGGCTGAGCATGCCTGAGCCCACAGGGTGCATATGGTGCTCCACAGGGTCCCTCATGGAACTGAAGTAGTATGCTGTGGAAGATGCTATGCTTGAGGTTGCATGGTGGAGGTTGAAATAATAAGAGAGAGGTTACAAGACTGTGTATGCCTTATGCAACTAGGTCGATAGTCCAATTCCTATCATGCATACATTCTGCGAGACTGTGACAGTTGGAGCTCTGGCTCCAGCCTTGCAAAACAATCCTCACAGGACGTTCACATGATAGGAGTCAAGAAGACCACTTAAATGGTCTGAACGCTACTGCTTGCAGCACGAAGCAAGGTGTATCAATATTTACTTAGCCCTATTATATATATGATACATGATATCCTATAAAGAGCGGGTACCTAATGATCAAAAAGATCTGGACACAGGTGGTAGATAACTTACTATGTTTGCATTATTGTGTCTTTCATAATTCATGAGACTCCGTAAGAAAAAAAAAGTTGAGAGGTCCTTGACCCGTGGGCTGTGGTGCCACCAAGTACCGCCGCTCTGTTGATACACCTCCTACACGTTGATACGCCTGGCTCTGAGCTGGGCAAGGATATCACCTCACTTTTCAAACTTTTGTCAAGTCGCGCAGTTCATTTCAAAGTCACATGACTTTGACTTCCGAACTCGCACCGCTCCCAGCCCGCTAGCACAACCTCCACGGATCTTTCCGAAGCGCCCGCACGTGATTCGGTCCAGACTTTGAAGGCCCATCATCATCAGACCCACCTCAAACATGATCGAAAGTCAAAACACTCCACGAGATTGTTAGGCTGCGCCGCACGTAGGCCATGTCAACTCCAGAACATTGCCCCCTCATTCCTAGTATGGTCCCCCCCATTCCGACTCTATTCCTAGCCCTCCAGATGTGCTTCGAAGCGTTCCTAACTGCTTCGAACCGCTACGCAACGCAATACTTTGGAAGTTTGCACGATCACCGCAGCGACTTTGGAACACATTTCGGAGTTAGGTGCACATTTTGACAGTGGAGTCCCTTATGTTTCATCATCTTATGTTTCATTCCTATTCTTCTCAGGCTCTCTAGCAATGGTGTTTGACTTACTGTTTGTTTGTGACTCACTCACTGCATGTGATCTTGACCCACTTGCTTCGTGTTTCGTTCTACTTAAACTCTGGTTTGTTCTCATGGTTGTATATTAGTTCGGACTTGTTCGTAGTATATATAGGCCTCGTTAGTACGATATTTGACATCAGATCAACCCCCCTGATCATATCCTATGCCCCCTTCATCCCCCACGTCTCGAGACTCTTGCTAGAGCCTCTCCTCGACCACTCGTGTTGTCAAAGCGCTTCTGACTTCGCACCTTTTGACTTCAACTTTGACTTTGCCGCATGCCGCACGCCGCATTTGACTTCGACTTCGGATCTCGACTCCGACTTTGATTTCGCCTTTGACTTTGACTTTCGACTTCACCTTTGACGCACGTATTGTATTCGCCTTTCGATTCCACCCTTGACCTTCGATTTTGATTTTGATTCATATCTCGACTTCAATTTTGACTTTGGATCCCGACTCCAACTTCGATTTCGATTTCACCTTCGACGCACTTATCCTATTCGCCTTTCGATTTCACCCTCGACCTTCAATTTCAATTTTGATTCACATCTTGACTTTGATTTTGACTTCGGATCTCGATTCCGACATTAATTTCGATTTCGATTTCACCTTCACCTTTGACTTCACCTTCGCCTTCGACGCATGTATTCTATTCTCATTTCGCATCTACCTTTGCCCTTCAACTTCGATTTCGATTCCAACCCAGACTTCACCACTTCGTCACTGCCGCACTTCGACTTCGACTTCGACTTCGACTTTGGCACTTTGACTTCGATACTTCGACTTCGACTTCGGAACTTTGACAGTTCAACTTTGACAGTTCAACTTTGGCACTTCGACACTTCGGCTTTCAACTTTGCCTACACCGCACGAATGCTCCACGCTCCACGCATTGTTTCCGAACACACAGATTGTAACATTCCCCCCACTTCCCTGTCCTTCTTACTTCAGATCATCTCCCAAACACTTTGCCTTTGCCTTTCGAACACCTTTCCCCCACTTCGGAGACACTCCCAGAGACTTCGGGACCACTGCCAGTGATGACTCGCCCCTCACACACGCACAACGGTACCGTGCGCTGCACTCTAGGGACAGGTATACAAGACATTTACCGCCCTACTACCGGCTAGTACCCATCAGCGTGTGGCTACTGTTTGCGCATTTTCGATGCACTACAACACTCGCTGATAAGCCTGGTGCAGTGCTGGGAGGCGATTCTTCGCCAATTTTCGCACTTTCGACAAGTCGACAAGCACAGCGTACAAGCTCCGACCGCTCGATTCGTCTCTCCGACCGATCGCAAGACCAGAGTCATAGCTCCAATCGTCGGAGTCGCACATGGCGGTCGCGTGATCGCAGCAATACCTTGGACACCACGCTTGGACCATCGACCCAGTCGCACGCCATCTACGCAGTCGTCCGACCACTCGCACACTGTTCCGACTGCGGCCACGCGACCTCGAGCACCACGTCTCCCACAGCTGTCGCAACTCAGCGGAATTCTGTCAGACGTTTCGATCGTCGAGATCATCGCTCGAACATGTGCGCCATGCCGCTCCGACGACTCTGCGACCTCCGAGTTCCTCCACAGTTGCGCGATTGTCCTCCGACCATTGTCCCACTCAGGTCTCGAACTTGTGCCGTATTTCTCCGATCCCGATTGTTCCCTGGTTGCTTCAGCACTCCGATTATCGCCCTATCGCTCCGATCATTGCGCACACAATATCGCATTCGTCCGACCGTTCGAAGAGTCGCAACATCGCAACACTTGCTCGCGACCCCCTCGCACATCGGAGCATATTCCCTTGCTCACCACGTCGCCATTGTCCCCTATTCTTGTCATATTGTCTTGTCCGACATTGTAGGACATCGCTCTCACACTTCTTGACAGTGCAGATCATTTTCCATGTGCCTGCACTTCCCTCTTGACAGCGCTGATCACTTGCTCTACATTGTTTTCTACAGCCTCGCAGACCTTCAGATACGTTCGCATGACTCCCCTCTACTGTCTGAACCATGTGCGACTTGCGCACTATTGTTTGCTTTTGTTCCGATCGGTTTCCTTTGTTCCGACTGCATTTTCGATCGGACTCGTACTATAGCGATCGGAACGTATAAATAGCGGTCGGACACATGCTGCAATACAGATTCGGTTACCCCCTCACGGTTCAGATCTCATTCGGAGCTCACACCTTCGTCTCTATCGTATAGTTAGCTCAAGGCTAGCTTCGTCGCCTTTGCCTTTGCCTTTGTCTTTGTCGTCGTCTCTCGTACTCAGTTTATCGCTCTCCTCGCTCTCATCTTGTTCCATCGTCGTCCCATTAGCCGTCGCCCTCGCGCCTCACTGCTCCGACCATCTTGCGACCTCAGCGATCGCAGTCGCACTGCTCTCGTCCCGCAGCGGTCACACTGTCGACCGAATCGCTCGCACGACTCGCCTCTGCCTTCCGACCGTCGCCCCAGCTCCTCCGACCGTTCACACGTTCAGAACGGTCCAGCATTTCTGCCTGCACGACTTGTCGTTGCTCCGACCACATCACAGCAACATCACACATCGCCCATCGCGTCGCACGTCGCCCATCGAATCGCACGTCGCCCATCGGCGCCACCCTCCTCACATCCTCTTCGACGATCGTACACTCAGCCCCCGGTCGTTCGCAGTCGTTCGCAGTGGTTCGCAGTCGTTTGCAGTCGCTCGCAGTCGCTTGCAGTTACGTCCAGTCGCGCACAGTCGCTCACACCACACCCATTGAATCGCACGTCGCCCATTGGCGCCACCCTCCTCACATCCTCTTCGACGCTCGTACACTCAGCCCCCGGTCGTTCGCAGTCATTCGCAGTTGATCGCAGACGTTCGAAGACGTTCGCAGTCGCTCGCAGTTGTTCGCAGTCGCGCACAGTCGCTCGCACCACGCCCATCGAATCGCACGTCGCCCATCGGCGCCACCCTCCTCACATCCTCTTCGACGATTGTACACTCAGCATCCAGTCGCTTGCAGTCATTCACAGTCGATTGCAGACGTTCGCAGACGTTCGCAGCCGTTCGCAGTCGTTCGCAGTCGTTCGCAGTCGTTCGCAGTCGTTCGCAGTCGTTCGCAGTCGTTCGCAGTCGTTCGCAGTCGTGCACAGTCGCTCGCACCACACGACCCCATCTTCGGACCCTCACCGGCGACCCTCCGAGCATTTGCGCATTCCGACCAGGCCCACCGACCACACATCTCGTCGGAGACGCACCTCCGATCGTCTTCGGGACCCTGACACTCACTCGCACACATCAACGGTACCCTCTTCAGCGCTCTAGGGATCTGGTATCACACACATTACCGCCCTACTACCTGTGGGTGCCCATCATCGCATAACTGCTCCCACCATCGCCAGACATCTCCAACTCTATTGTTCTCCCCCGTTCACTCACACCATAGCTAGCTCTATAGCTGTTCGCCAATGTTCGCTTGCACTCACCCACTGTTCTACGACGTTCGCCGAAGTCTCGCCATGCTCCCCCACACCCTGGGAACTTGCCAGCATTCAGTCAACACTCGCCCAAGGTCGCACCAACTGAAGAAATTGGCGAACAATGGCCTCACAGCGCAGAGCGAGGCATATAAATGCACCACATTTTAGCCTGACTCCTTGAAATAAATAAATGATTTAGAGTACTTGTAACAAGTCGTGCAAACTCTATTACCCTAACCATTGTGTGCACATTAAATGTAGCTTTCCAATGATATATAATATGCATATATTGTATCGAAGAAAAGGCACCAATCTAGCAAAATGTAATGTAGGGCAACAGGAGATAGGAAGTTGATAGGGGCTGTACCAGCTATGTGCACATACTGCCTTGTAGCCTAGTGGTTAACGCTCTTAGGCTATATTATGTAAGCTATCTGCCCTATGCTGTTGGTTCAATCCTCTCTCTGTGCATTTTTAGTAATAAAGAAATTGAGCCCGGGTACTGTAGTAGCCGGAGTAGAGAAAAATGACGTAGTAAACCGGGTCAATTGGCGGTTTGTCCTCGAAACCTACGTCATCTTTCTCTACCCTATCCGTGGGAACTTTTGACCAAAAATAGTAACTCTGGGGCCTCTTTGTCTTATCACAGAACAATTTGAATTATATGCATATCTGCGCTAGTTAGCTTGCAAAACACAAAATACTCGCAGACACGAGTGTCTTTGAAACGCAAAGGCATGAAAAACCATTGGGCAGAAGCTACTTAGGTAAGAATTACTGAAGTAGGCAGGTGGGACGACGCGACTTGACTTTGGTCCGAACTTTGGGACCTATTTCCTAAAGCGATCTTTCTGATGTGTGCGTTTTTTGCCTGACTGATGGAAGAAAAAAACGATTAAGAGTAATCGTAAAGTCATTGGAATTCTTCAAGACCCAAAAGCGACTCTCCAGCAGGCAATCACGCTGGTCCGAGTATTTGGCTCGCTTCGACTATGACATCGAGTATGTCAGAGGGGAGACAAACAAGGTTGCGGACGCACTTTCGAGGTACTTCGAGAGTGATACGTGGGACGAGCAACACCCGGCCTCGGTCTACGTGGACGTCGACGCCAGGTTAGATCCAGAAGGGGAGGACCTCCCGTTCCATCGAGTAGTCGAGATCCGCGCCATGCGCACGGAACGCCCAGTACGTGAGCGTAAAGCACCACGACGGGCTGACGATCCCCGCTCATTTGCGCCGATTAAACTGGCGGAACGAGTGGAGGAGCGTGTAGAGACGTCCGCCGCGCTACAAGCAGCCGCGCAGCCTCGTGAGGAACCGGCGCCCCGCACCACAAGTAACGAGCCCGACCCACGCATAGTGGACTCCAGTATGCAGGGTCTACCCCTAAAGCCTGTCGTCGAGCGCGAAAGCGATTTCGTCCCCGCCGTCGAGAGGGGGTATAAGGATGATCCGCTATTCAGCAAGGTATTAGCGGATCCCGAGGCACACGAGCGATTCAATGTGCACGAAGGGCTCATCACAACGCGGAACCGCGCAGGAGACGAAGTCCTGTGCATCCCATCTACGTTACACAAGAAACGCAGGCTGACCGAGGTTGTCATTGATCTGGCGCATGCAATGCTCGGTCACTTTGGCCCACAGAAAACGGCGGACTACGTGCGGCGGTTCTACTGGTGGCCAAAGTTAGGGCAGGACGTCGAGAAATTCTGCGTATCCTGCGGCAACTGTCAGACCTCGAAGTCACGGACACAGCGGCCACAGGGCCTATTGCATAGTATGCCAATCCCGGAGCGACCGTGGGGGTCAATCGGTATGGACTTCGTCGGCCCATTTCCCATCTCCCGAGGGTACGATTACCTCTGGGTAATAATATGCAGGTTAACGTCCATGATACACCTCGTGCCTATCAACACCACTACGACCGCAAGCGAGCTTGCGTGGCTTTACGTACGAGATGTGGTGCGACTGCATGGCCTGCCGGAATCCATCGTGTCAGATCGCGACACCAAGTTCACTTCGCGATTCTGGCGCGAGACCCACCAATTGCTCGGAACAAAGCTATTGATGTCTACCTCATTCCACCCGCAGACCGACGGAGCCAGCGAGAGGGCCATACGCTCCGTCGGGCAGATATTGCGTGCCTGTGTACGCCCGGACCAGACGGACTGGGTGGAGAAAGTTCCCCTAGTGGAATTCGCGATAAATTCCAGTGTCAGCCGGTCCACGGGGTTCGCGCCGTTCGAACTGAACGCAGGGTACTTACCCAGAATGATATCCGCGGTCCACCCGACACCGGCAACTCCGCCAGGGGTCAAACATTTTGCTGAACACGCCATGCGGAACTTGGCCATGGCTCATGACGCAATCATGGAAAGCAGAGTGAACCAAACTCACTACGCCAATCGCCGCCGTAGGCGGGACGATCCCATCGAAGTAGGCGACCTGGTGTACGTCTCGACGGAGAATTTGTCGCTCCCCAAAGCGCGGGCGCACAAACTACTGCCCAAATTTGTTGGCCCGTACAAGGTGACAGCCGCGGCTCCGCAGACGTCGACTTATTCTGTCGAATTGCCCGCGGCACTGCGTGCGCGCCGCATACACCCGACATTCCACGTCAGTAAGCTGCGTAGGCATGAAGCGAATGACGACGCGCACTTCCCGCACCGCGAGACGCAGGTCCACTATGACTTTGGCGACCCCGATGATGTCGAATGGCTGGTTGAGGAGATCACTAACCATCGCTGGCTAGGACGCACCCTGGAATTGGAAGTGCTATGGAATTTGGGAGACCGCACCTGGGAGCCGGTTCGGGTGTGCCAAGAGCTGGAAGCCTTGGACGAATACCTCAAGGTGCAGGACGTACGGCGGTGGGAGGAGCTGCCTCGGAAGATGCCGGTGGCCACACCGTGACTCGCGGCGGGAGGCTACGCAGCGGAAGTAAACCTCTACTCGGCGACCGGCATGGTCATCAGTGGAGTTAGAACTTTAAAATTGATAGCTATCACAAGCTTTCATTCCCCGCTCGAGCACTCCCTCCCCATCTTCATTTCTCCCACAACACCGCTCACGGCGCGCGCAGGTTCTGAACGCCAGCACCTCCGCGCTCCGACCCACGCTCTCATCTATTGCTACAGATATCGCGCGAAGCGCGAGCTCACTGACGCCATGTCCGAAATGGACCAAGGCGACGACGCGGACGGCACGCATAGCACACGCCGTCGCTCTACCGGCTCATCCACCACGATGCGCCACACGCACGGCTCTCCCGAGCCGCCTACCTACGGGCCCACGCAAGTCGTACGACCCGATGGTAGGCTCCATGAACACTTAGGGCCCGAGGACTGGCGCGCAGAGCCGACTTCAGGGGTCGTGCACCACGAAACGTGCGTGTGCAAGCCCTGCTCCGGCTACGCCACACATGTCATGCAACACATGTGGTCGGGCGACCAGTCTCTAGTGCGCGCGTTTGCGGATCGCGACGCCGCCATCATCAAGCAGGCGGACACAGGCAAACAGATTGCGGCACTCAGGCGCGAACTGGCAGACGCACAGCAAGACAACGGCGACCTCGCCGACGCCAACGACCGCCTGCGCGCGGAGGCGGACGGCCTCCGCGACGACAACGACGAGCTCATCCCTACGCCGACGGCGCTGCCGCTCGCCGACCGTGTGCCCCGCGTCCCGCTCGCCGATCGCATCACGCCCATCGCGGGGCACACCCTGCTCACGCCAGACGAAGACGGGCATATGCGCCGCACGTACATCCCCGCGCATGTCACGCAGTCCGACCAGGCCCGACTCAACATATCATTCGGCTTGCCCCCACCTCTGGGGCACACGCCTGTGGGGGGGAGGGGCACGTACCTGGCGGACACGGACCCATCCACCGTAGCCGCGGTCGACTCATTATTCGCACGAGCGCGATCCTACCCGTCGAGCGCCGCAGCAGTGAAAGCACGATACTTCATGCAGCGCGTCTCACTCACGCCGGTGGAGCACCGGTCACAGATACACGAGCATGCCCTGGCGACGTGGACGACACCAGTGGCTGTGGAACACCCGCCAAACGGTAATCCAAGCGGGCTGGTCACCGGCGACGCTTCCCCGTCGAAGATGCGGGGAGCAGAACGCCCGATGTCTCAAGACTCACCGGTCACGTGGAGGAAGTGGCTGCTCACGCACCCGGACACAAAGCATCTCCGACAGCACACACGAGGCGTAGGGACCAGCGACGAATTCCCCATACGCAACGTGCGAGGATACGTTGCGGTAATCCGGCTGGCTCCGCCTCGAGGAAAGGCCAAGAGCACATACATGCTTCGGGCCGCGGCGCTGTTTGGAGTCCCCCAAGCGTACCGAGAGGCACTCGAGGAATCCGGTCAGGTAATAGCCAGTGAGCGGCACGACACCCCCATGGCAGTTGACTACGACCCCTCATGCGAGGAAGTAGTCGGGCACTTTGCACGCAACGGCCTCACGCTTGCGGAAGCAGACGACTACTGGGCTTGGGGACAGGAGTTCATCGCTACATACATTATCGACGTACAGCCATCGGCAACGCACCCCGCTCGTGTCGCGTACAACGAGATGAACTCAACCCCTCACCTTCCTCCGACACTCGAGGGCTTCCCGTACGACCACGAGACCTCCACGGGTCGTGCTAGGTCCCCGCTCCCTCTCTTGCCGCCTGATGAGACGCACGAGCACGACAGCGACGTCGGCCCGTCGGATGACGTGTCGTCTCCTCGGTTCTGAAACTCAGCTCACGAGCTTCGCGCTGGTCGCGAGGCTACCATACTCACCTTCTTCTTCTATTTGATTTCGTTCCCAGGTGTATGGCCTCGCTGGTGGGGGAGGGTGTGAGCCGGGCGGTAGCGTGGGAATTAAAGATATGAGCTGTACAGGTGGCTGACTCGTGGGAGTTTGGTATGAGTACTCGTGCGCCCCGGCGGCGTACGAGGACTCAGCTTTTATCACATCGTTGTATCATCCTCAGAAATCCAATCTGGGTCTGGTGTAGCAGCTGCGTGATTAAGTTCTTACAACAAGATAGCAGATGAGTTCTATGATGTTTGAGTTGATGATCAAAAATACCAATTGTGTGAGGTCGGTCGTAAAATAGTTCGTAGCTAGTCATTGGACAACTCGTACGAGTGTCAAGGATACTCGGCGGGGCGTCCGCGAGAATCGACATCGCACTTGAGGGTCTCGATGTCCTCTAGTGGGTGAGGTAAAGAGGGATGTGAGAGGGCAGGGAGCAGAGCGAAAGGTAGGGATAGAGGAACCTAGAGCTCGATCCATTGAGCGGGCGACCGGAATATCTCGACGGGAGCATGCTGATAAGGGTATGAGAGCAAGAATAGATTGATTATCTAATATACTGTGTCCGTTGTGTAAGCTATCGGCTCTCGAACGTTACTGGGTCGCAATCATATACTCTACGGAACATTAAGCTATACGAGTTCATGAGTATAGTAGACATCTCTGTTACAAATTGAATGCTAACAGTCGTCAATGTACATCAGAAGACTTAATCAATCAAGTAACGAATGAAGAGGAAAGTTGAAACTAATTATGAAGGGGTAGCAGAGAAGCTTACCTTACATGGAAAGGATTAACTGTGGAAGAGAGGCAAAAACAAATATAAGTTGTTTAAATTATAAAGAAATAGGAAATATTAATATATATATTGATTTAAAATCGATTTTTTTCGGAAAACCTCGGTGAGGAATTGGGTGAAACTGTGTAGCATCTGTGGCCTGACAACAGAACTTGAAATCACACAACCATGAGTAAATGTATTGAAAAAGAGCAAATTCCGGAGAACCAGTGCCTCAGGACAAGACCAGGAATGCAGGGAACATGCCTAGCATACATGTTCTCATGTCATAAACGACCAAACTCACTGGAATATCGCCAAAATTTTGACGAAAAAAGCATACATTTTTCCTTTTTTATTCAGTAATAAATATGCGACGACATACAAATTATTGTATAACTCATGATCCGCCCATCCAATCGAAACGAAGAGAATACCATCGGACAGCTGTGCATCGTCGCATTCGATACATACAACAATTGACAATGTCTGACCAAAATCCAGCACAGGAGAGGCAGAACATTAAATCCGGGTAAACCCGGAATAATTATCGGATGAATCCGGAAAGTGTACCGGAAAAACGACACGAATGACATATAAAGGTCCGTTAAAGTACTGATCCCAATATGGAATCAGAAAAGCTGTCTTGAGAGCCTGCTTGAGGACCTTCCGCACGCGTGGCGTTTGTGCCTTCATGAGCATGTGGCCTTGCTCCGGCAACTCGACATTTGTGTCTGCAGGCCATTGGCCGTTGGACTGCACGGGGGTGACTGGATGAGTGCCAGCGGGTGTCGGCACGGAGGCCGTGGCCGCGACGGTGGGCACGGCGGGTGTCGCCATGACGGGCGCGGTGACAGCGGCAGGGATGGGCGTCGGCATCGGCGTGGCTACAATTGGCATGGCTGCGAGGGAGGGCATGACGGGCGTCGCTGTGCTGATCGGCGTCGCGGTGTTGGCGGGTGTAGCAGCGTTGGCAAGCGTAGCAGCGTTCGGGGTTACTGCGTGGGCGGCGGCGGGCATAGGGGCGATGGTGGCGACAGACGGGGTCGACGTGGAGGACTGGACTGCCCCCCCTGAGCCAGAGTTGGAGAGGGTGCTCGTTCCTGCAGGCGTCCCACCTCGAGTTGCACTAGAGGTGACCATGCGCGGGCGCGGGCCAGCTCTTGATGCCGTCGTGGTTGTGCTTGGCTCCATGCTACAATCAGACTCAGGTAGGAAGGAAAGGAGAACACACATACCATCGACCGGGGTGGCGCCTGCGACGAGGGCAACCCCATCCCACTAGCTTCACTGAGAGACGCCATGCCACCCTACGTAGTAGTGTACCCGGTTCCATTGCCAGTCAGTCAGTGGAGCACAAACCAAGGCCAAAAAACTGTGCTCACGGAGCTGCCAGAGGTCGCCGGTGTGTCTGAATTGTCATTAGAGGGTCCACCGAGAGACTAGCTCAACCTGTCAGCGACAGCGGTGACGGCAGAGACTAGGCGGTGCTCACCTCGACTGCAGGCAGCAGCGACCGACGTCGCGCCTCAGCAACAAGAGCTAAGTCGCTCTCGTCGTCTGAAAAGTCCACGGGGCCGTCTACGATGGTGGTGCGTCCGTCGTGCGCCTCTTCGGCGCCTTTGTCCTTCCAAACAGGCAGCTATTGTACTCTAGGCGTCAATCGTCACTCTGCCGCTGAGCCAGCCAACTCTACTCACCGCACGCTCATACTGGGTCCTCTGGTTCCTGGTCATTTTCTTTGGAGCTCGCTCGCCATCGAAGTCCTCACCACTTGCGGCGCCGACGGCCTCCGGATCACTGTCACTTTCTTGCTCTCCAGCGGATTCCTCGTCGTCGGAGACATCGACGACAAGTTTGCGTTTTCCTCTCGCTGCGACCGCACGCCGCGCAACAGCGTCTGGATCGCTATCCTCCTCAAGGGTCTCTGAAGGCCGATGGTCAGGATGCGTCCGCACATGAAGGTACGCCTCGCACCTTGGTTGTCATGTTCGTCTTGCTCATTAATGCTCCCAGCGTCAGTTTCGTTTGCTTCACCTCCCCCCTTGTTCATGCGGGCTGTTTGTTGTACAGGTGAGTGTCGGGAGGCGCTGCATGCAACATCAATTGGGTTCAACTTACCAGACTTGGACTTCTTTGCAGCCGCCACGTGGATCTCAGTCGCAGAGGCAGCCCTCTTTCGACCATCTGCTGTCTGTTCACCGCTGCCTGCTACCGTCGTTGTTCTCTTGTTTTGTTTCTCTGCCAGCTCAGAAGGTCAGCAAATGCATTCAACAACAGACGAAAGAGGTGTGGTACGTGGTCCGCTGGCGTCTTCCTCCTGGCGAAGCTTTTTCAATGCCTTCGTGTACACCCCTTTCTTGCTAGGGGCTAGAGCTGCGTACTCTTCAGGCGTCAAGACCCGAAAGGCATCCGGCTTCTGGGCACGGGATTGCCTCCCTTTGGTGCCAGCTGTCATATCTAGGATGACCCGGCGTGTCAGTCAAGTAGCTGCGCAGGGGATATGCATCTTGGCTCGAACTTCAAACGCACCGCTGGTCCCAGTGATACCTATGGCAGGGGAGTCCTGGGGAAAGGAAATTATGGTGAGGTGGCAAAGGGGTGGCAACGCGTCGCGCGGTCCAGTGAGTGAATTTATATACTTTCTCCCGAGACGCGCCCTGAGCGGACTTTTCTTTAGATTCGCCACGCGGTCGCTCCACTAGGCCCGCTCCCCGCCATCAGCTTCCCTACACCTGTACCGGCTGCTCCCGCTCGTTCGGATTCGACGGGTTGACGAAGCACCTTCGGTTCACCCAGCAGCCCAATTGTATCGTGGTCCGCATCGCTAGTCAGCTCTTTGAGGAGGCTCAACCTCCATCCTCACAGCCAGGGCCGTCGTCTGGCCCACAGGTCGCATCCGTGCTGCCCACTGGCATACCATCCTTCCATCCACCACGCGGCACCGGCGTTCCCTCGGCGGCTAGGAGCGCTCCCGATCACCCGTCAGTTGAACCCAACAATGTCGACACAGACGATGACGACGATGCTCACCAAGAAGGTGAAATAATCCGTACGTGCGCGGCCTGCCAACAAGCCCGCAGATCGCTTACGTTTTTTCAGCTCTGGAAGGCCTATCACTTCCCCAGCCTTCTTCGCTGCCCGCCGAGGCTCTGGAATGGGGAGCCGATGACGATGAAGCAGGCAATACTCAACCACTTGATGAGCTGCCCTCCAACGATGAGAGCGACGACGTTGAAGACGCTGCAGCGGCACGCGAGGCGGACCTTCTTGTGGAGGTTGCAGAGGACCGTGCAGACGAGCTAGATCGCTCGGTCGTGGAAGAAGGTGCGAACGACTTGCCTGAACCCCCGACCCTGCCTATGGACGAAGACGACGCCGTGGCAAACCATGACGAACGTGTCAGCCACGAGCGACGACTATCAGAGGCCGTTCATGAGCGTCGGACCGACGATCGCAAGATTGTGTTCGCTTCCCGGGTCTCGCAGGAGCCCCTGTTCCTCACGCCGCGCCACGCACGTACGACGCGTATCGCGAGCATCTCGCGGCGGACGACCCTACCAACATGTGGGCTCCCTTCGCGAGCAAGATGGAGTGGGAGGTTGCTAATTGGGCTAAGATGCGTGGACCGACGTCCACCGCATTCTCTGAGCTGCTCCAAATTGAAGGGGTGCGTCTGCTAATCGTCGTCTCCTCTACTATCTGTTGCTGATCAGAGTTACATGACGATTTTCCAGCTGCGCGACGCTCTCGGCCTCTCGTTCAAGTCCTCAAAAGACCTCAATAACATCATAGACTCTCAACTACCCGCTGTCCCCGAATTCAAGAGCGAGGAGATCGTCGTTGACGGCGAAACCTATGAATTCTTCTTCCGTGATGTCATGGAGTGCGTCAAAACGCTTTACAGCAACCCCGAGTACCTGGAGCACATGTCCTTCGCGCCAGAACGCCACTACGCGGATGAAGACCTGACGATACGCCTGTACCATCAAATGCATACAGGAAATTGGTGGTGGAAAATGCAGGTACGTCGCAAAAGCTCTTTCTTCACACTGCCTGGCTAACTCCATGCGCAGAAAATTCTCGAGGCGCTCAATCCCGGCGCAACTGTGGTCCCCCTCATCCTCTCGACCGACAAGACCCAAGTAACCGTGTTCCGCAATCGGTCCGCTTATCCCGTCTACATGACAATCGGCAATATAGCAAAGGAGATTCGTCGGAAGCCTTCCAAGCACGCCCAGGTCCTTGTCGGATATCTCCCAACTGCTCGCCTCCTCCACATCACGAACAACGAAACGCGGCGACGCGCCTTGGCAAATCTCTTCCACGGTTGCATGCGCCGAATCATGGGCATCATCAAGACCCACAGCCGAGATGGGGTCCTGATGGCCACCGGCGATGGTGTAGTGCGCCGCTGTCACCCCATTGTTGCCGCGTACGTTGCCGACTATCCCGAACAAGCACTTGTTGCATGCGTGAAGAACGGCGAGTGCCCCAAGTGCCAGGCCGGTCGCGACGAGCTTGGCATCTACCAGGCATTCCCTCCGCGCGATCTGGCTGTGGTCCTCCACGCGCTGCGCACTGTCGATCGCGGGCCAGAGATCTTCCTCGCCGCCTGTGACCAGGCCGGAATCAAGCCCGTGGATCACCCTTTCTGGCAAGATCTTCCTCACTGCAATATCTTTGCGAGCATCACTCCGGATGTCCTTCACCAGATGTACCAGGGCGTGGTCAAGCACATGCTTGAATGGCTCAAGGACGCATTTGGGGAGACGGAGATCGACGAACGGTGCAAACGGCTTCCACACAATCACAACGCACGGTGGTTCTCCTCTGGCATTTCGCACCTGTCCCGTGTCTCAGGACAAGAGCACAAGGACATTTGCCGCTGATGACCAAACTCGTCGGACAGGCGGTCAGATGACAAAACCAAATCCTGCTCGTCGAGTAGTACTGTTTTAGTTGGGGGGGCGTGTCCCAGGTCTACCAGAGGGCTCGGAGAGTCGCAGCTGTCACTGGGGGAGTGTAGCGAGCGACGGCGGAGAAGGAGGAAGGTCGGCGAAGGTGTGAGAGGTGCTGCGAGTCTCGGGGTGGCGTAGCGAGACTCGGCGACGAGGGGCGAAGGTCGGGGACGATGGGCGACGGCTGGGGGCGATGGGCGACGATAGGACGAAGGTTCTCAATATGCAAGTGCGTAAACGATGCGCTGCGAAGGTGAAGGCAATGTCGATGTCGATAAAAGGGCTAAACGATGCGCTGCGAAGGTGAAAGACGATAGTTCTCGAGGTTTGAGGTGCTGTCTCTGGGGGGAGAAGTTCCTATTGCATGCAGACGTCGCTAGCTACACTTATACATGGGAAAATGCGTCGGAGTAGCTACGCGAATCGTGCGATGCGGTCAGCGAAGCCGTGCGAAGCATCGGCGAATTGTAGCGAATGAGAGAAGAGGAATATCAAAGGCCTAGATGCCAAAGCTGTGCTACCCTCGGCGAAGTCTCCGGGACACTCGGGGAACGATAGCGACGCATCAAAAGCGGTCATTGATCCGGATCGCTGATGGTTCGGGCTCGGGGGTCGTCTCCGATGCTGCTGGGCAATAGCTCGATACTCTGCGACTGTGTGGTGCGTCTCTTGGTCGCTGGAGGGTCGGGCATGCGTGACTGTGGTCGCTGAGTACAGGCGAACTTCGGCGAACAGCTGCGACAATGCGGAAGGGGTCGCTATCGGGATTCGGCGAAATGGGCTAATCGTCGTGACACAAGGCCGAGATCCGAGGAGTTATAGGTTCGGTGGGCTGCTCTAGATGCTCGGGCGAGTCGTGCGACCTCGGCGATGACGTAGTTGGCTCGGGCGAACGGTGCGAGCGTGTAGAAATGCTCGGGCGAAGCTGCGACGTCGAGTGCGAGTGTGTGCGAGTCATGCGAGTATGCCTGGATGCATAGCGAGTCGGTGCGACCTTGGGCGAACGTTGGCGAACAGCTGGCAAGTGCCTAGGGTGTGGGGAAGCATGTCGAGACTTCGGCGAACGTCGTATAACGGTGGGCGAGTGCGAGCGAACGTTGGCAAACAGCTACAGAGCTAGCTATCGTGTGAGCGAACGGGCGAGGACGATAGAGTCGGGGATGTCTGGCGATGGTCGGAGCAGTTATGCGAGTGTTGTAGTGCATCGAAAATGCGCAAACTGTAGCCATACGCGTTGGAGGCGTATCATCTCCTCCTCACTGAAGTCTTGACCGTCCTCGGTCATTGCGTACGTCGTCGGTGAATGTGTCCTGGGTCTCGGGGGGCTGCGGCGATGAAACGGAGGCAAAATGGAAGGCATAGAAGACGTAATCTTGTAGGTAAAATGTCCCTTCTTGGTCTCTGGAATAGTGCGATAAACAAAAGGAAGCTGAAAAGGAATGAAATGCATGAAGGGGAACAAAAGGAAAGGACCGGCGAACGAAATGGTATCCTGGTGATGTTTAAGTGGTGGCTAGTCTTCAACTCCTGCATCATCGGGCTTGATGTCTTCGGCGAATGGTAGTGTTTCAAAGTCGTCATCATCTCCTTGGGATTGCGAGGCCTCGAGATCGCGAAGTCGGGCTGTGTCTATGTCAATAGCGTCGAGGCTGAGCTCAATCTTCTTGCGTGCAAAGAATGGGATGACTCGAAATGCTGCTATAGGGCGATCGAATACAGAACCGTCGAGTTCGGCGACAAGATAGGCACCTCCACGGTTCCTCGATATGACTACGAGCGGGCCGAGATAGCGAGCGCGCATCTTGCGATTCAGCGACTTTTCGATTGCTGTGTGGCGAATAAGCACTAGATCTCCTCGCTTGAAGTTGAAATCTCGTATGGTAGCGG
Source organism: Auriscalpium microsporum (assembly GCA_019914985.1). NCBI lineage: Eukaryota > Fungi > Basidiomycota > Agaricomycetes > Russulales > Auriscalpiaceae > Auriscalpium > Auriscalpium microsporum. The sequence goes on along the minus strand of JAHLMG010000010.1, from coordinate 1,070,347 downwards.
CGTGTTCTTGCTCGAAACGTTTCGCGGCGGCGACCCGATGTTCATAGACCTTTGAGCGAAGTTCTGCGACGTGTTCGTGCCGTTTCTGAAGCGCTATAGCGCGACGCGCGATGAGATCGGTGGTCGAGAGGATCGATGTTGGTGCAGGAAGAAGGTACGTCGCTTCCGAAATGTCGAGTGGAATCAGTGGATGGCAGCCTGTAACAGCGAAGTAGGGCGAGCAACCCATGCGACGACGAGTCGTCAGGCGCTCGGACCAAAACACAGTGTGCGCAGCTGTCGACCAGCTATTCTGTTCTCCATTGCAGGACTTGTATAGGGCTTGTCGTACGTCGAAGTGTGCGCATTCTACGATTCCATTTGCTCGAGAGTTGTAGCCACTGATGCGAATATGTCGGACGTTGTACTTCTTCGATAGGTAGTCGAGCGCTTTGACAAATGGACCGCCGTTGTCTGTAACGATCTCGCTGAGCGAACCCCAGCGACATAGGATATCTTCGAAGACCCAATCTGCGATGGCTTTGGCTGTCTCACGTCGTAATAGGCGAAACTCGGGGTACTGCGTGAGCGAACAGCGACCTTGAACGATGTAGCGAAAACCATTCGATGGTGGCATATGCATAGTGTCGACGTAGATCTTGGCGAAGAGTGCAGCAGGTGGTGCGACGGTCGGACGCATAAGAACTTGTCGCTTTTGACGTTGCTGGCAGATGAGGCAGCTGCGAACATACCACATGGTGTCGGCCTCGGACGCCGGCCACCAGAAGCGTTCCTGTATGAGCGATTTCGTCGCGAAGACTCCGCGATGTCCAGCTCGATCGTGACATTCTGCGAGTACTCGGAGTCGGTTGGCTGGCTGAATTACAAGCTTGTGTGCACCGTCGGGACTGCGGCGCCATAGGCGAGTGTCGTCGATGAAAAAGCGAGTCGCGTAGCGGATGAAAGTTGCTAATTCTGCGTCGGACATATGAGCTGGTTGTTCTGGGTTCTCGTGCCAATCGTGAACTGCTTGTACGCGTTCGTCGTGGGATTTCGCCGAATCGGAGCGAGGGACGTCGTCGTAGCTGAGCTCGGGCACCTCCTCCTCACTGATTTCGAGACCGTCCTCGGTCTGCGAGAACGTAGCGAGTATCGGCGAAGGGTGGGTGGGTGGGGCGAGTATGCGCGATCGGAATGCTGAAGGCGAAGGATAAATTATATGAAGGAAGCCGTGTACATTGTCTAGCCAATCGTCGAAGTCGTCGTCGTCGTCGGACTGCTTGGGCGATTCATCGCGATGTCTCGAGAGACCGTCGGGGCCATGGCTAATACCTGGTACGTGGCGAAGAGCGAAGTGGAATATAAGAATGCCTAGAATCCATCGGTTGACACTAGCACTTGGAACGAGGTCGGGATTCTTGAGCATTCCTTTGATCGCAGTGGCGTCGACTTCAACAATGAGGTTGCGAACGCCTAGCAAATAAATGCGAAGCATGCGCAGCGAGCGGAATAGGCCATATATCTCGAGTTTCGGCTGAGAGAACCGACGCTCTCGGTCGTTCAACGTGATAGAACCGAATCGATTGACATAGCGAATCTTCCTTTTGGGTGTCTGGATGTCTTGAGCTAATATGTAGCCTATAGCGATGTAGGAGGAGTCAACAGCGAGAATGACGGGATCGGGCGACTCATAGTCGATAGCGCGAAGTGCTGGCGATGCTAACAAAGCTGCTTTGAGGTCCTCTTGAGCTGCGATGTGCTGTGGGCCAAACTCGAACAGAACACCTTTCCGAGTGAGCTGAGTTAAGACATGTGCTCGCTTTGCGAATGAGTCGATGAATATGCGACAAACTCCGATGGTTCCTAGGAATGCGCGAACATCTGAAAGGTCTTTACATGGGCCCCAGTTGCGGATCACTGAGACGGTCGAGTCGTCGGGCCGACGGCCCTCAGGCGTACATCGGTGTCCTAGGACGGTAAACTCGAGGCTGATGAGGATCGACTTGGTTCCAGAGAACGTTCCTCCAGAGTACTTCATGCGCTGCAATATGCGATTGACATTCTGGAAGTGCTCCCAGACGAATCGGCGAATCCCTGCGTTCTCCGGGATAGTTTCTGCGATGCCATTTTCGTCGGGGTACTCGGTCGGAGGTCCTTTGAGCGGTACGTCGTCGATGTAAGGGACTGTAATCGCAGGAATCTCGGGCTGCAAAATATGCGTGACGTCGTCGTGGAAGATAGGCACTGAGTTCGTCCAACCCATCGGAAGGGTGACGAGTCGCTGGGCTCCAAAGGGCGTCTGAAATGTAGTGAGATCTCGAGAGCGTTCGTCGATAAGTCGCTCGTCGTAGCCAACATATAAATCGAGGATTCCTCCGCATGCGCGACCACCAAACTGTTCGGCGAGATGCTCCGGCGTCGGGGGTACTCCAGAGTGAGCGATTGTGACGGCGTTGAGAGGCTCGAGGCTGTGTACGATTCGCAGCGACTTTCCGTCTTTCTTTGCGACACAAAACCAGCGAGAGCGATACGACGAGTTCGACGGCTCATAGGTGCCCGCATCCATCTTGCGACGAATGAGTGCACAGACTTCTTTGTAGATGCCAGGCGGAATCGGGATATTTCGCTGCACCCAGGGTGTATGCGGGACGACAGGGATCTGTACAGGGGGAAAGAACTCTCGCCTGAAGCTGCCTCGCTCGGAGTCATCCCAGGCGAATGCGTCGTTGTGCACCGAGATGACATGGTGCAGGAGCTCGCGTTCAGCTGGCTGTAGAAACGCATAGCACTCTTGGCGATCGACGGCATCTTTGCGTTCTTGTGTGTAGCGTCCTGTGGGAGCGAAAGGCGTCGGGTGCGTCGGGAGATAAGGTAGTGATGCGAGTGGGTCTCCTCGGATGTCTCGAACGATGCGAAACTCTTCTGCGACTGAGCCTAGAATCGGCTTAACCTTCTGCGAGACGGGTTTGTACTTACGCTTGGCGAATGTGGAGCGAGTGGGAAGGTCGGGGGTATCGAGCGATAACTTAGGCGAACTGGGCGAACAAATATCGAGCTTAGAATTGGAAGGAAACGTTGGTTTTCTCGAGGCGATAGTCGGAGCGAAATTGGAAGACAATAGAGTGAAAGAGGAAGGAGCAGCATGATCGGGGAGTAAAGAGCGAGCGTCGGAAGCGGTCAAATAGGCGAATTGAAGCGAAGACTCGTCCGCTGAGTCGAGCGAGGTATATGCGATAGCGCGGACATTTTGGTTGTCTCCTTCTAGGATGAGGGCGACTTCTTCTCCATCAGCGAGATGTTCAAGCAGCGAATGTTGTCTCAGGTGGGTCTCGAAATCGATGCTTCCCTCGCGCGAACGTAGGTACTGTAGTAATGCTCGTCGAGTTCGGGCAACGCAAGGTAATCGTCTGATCTTCGTTCTTGAAGTTGCGCACGATGCTCTCCGTTAGCGCGTCAAATGGGCGACCAAGTAGGATGTCATAGGCGACGTTGCGGATGACATGTATCTGCAAATAGACAGTGATGTTCGCTATCTTCATGGGGACGTTGCGAGCTAAACCGAGCGAGCTGTCGAAATGTGTGTTCGCACTTTGAACGCGAATGCGAATCGAAGGATCGTAGGCGAGGCCGAGATGATGGCAAATTTCCTCAGACATAGATATGATCTGTGAGCCTGGGTCCAATAGACATTCGACTGTATCCTTGTTGTCGACGATCGCGTCAATCGAGCGAAGTGCTGCTGATTCTCTGGCGACTGTGAGGACTTTGGGCTCTTCGTCGGGTGCGAGATCCATTAGGTACGACACATATGGATCGTCGACGACTAAAACACCAGGCGGAGGGTTGCTGCGATCGGGTGCGATGACGCGAGGAGCGGGGACGAAGTTGGCGAAGGTTCTGGCTTCTGCTTGTGCGATAGCTGCCTCAGGCGAAACGACAGCTTCTGCGACTTCGTCGACGGTGGTCGTAGTGTACGTGACTTGCTCGTTTGCTGATCGGCGAGGCGTTACGACGTCGCGATACTTAGCGCGAACCTCTGGCGAAAGCGATAGGAGTTCCTCAGGCGTGAGCGTGATCGAGTTCGCTTTCATCGAGCGAGCGAAGACTTGGTCTGCGATCTCGGTCTTGTGCACAGGTGCGTTCGTCTTATAGGCACCATCGCGTGCGTTCGCCGATGGTCTCGGTGGGTCTGCTGGGACGAAACGAGGCTTGACTGGAGCTGTAGTAGCGTCGCGCGCTTCGGCGAAAGGGTGCACAGGCGCTCGGGGAACTTGCGGCATATTTCTCGAGGCTGGAGCGCGAACATCTCGGGGAGCTGCTGGGACTTGCGCAGGCTTGGCGGTCGCAGGTCGACGAGGGGGCACTTCAACGCCGTCGAAGACCAGCTTGTACGACTCGCGCGAGCCTCGCAGTTCAGACAGTTCAGCTTCGAGAGCAGCGATGCGATCGTCCTTGGAGAGCGTGTACGTCGATAGCGGTTCGACTGCGATCATCATCTGCGCTTGGGCTCGCTGACCTGGGTTTCGCTTGTGCCATTCCATAACATGTTCGCGAAGATAGTTGCCGACGATCGAGCTCGGAACGAAGGCGCCACTGGCTAAGATAACACGTCCTTCATGATTTCGCTTGACGTATCCTGTGCGAATGTCTTCGTCGACGGTGGGGCATTGCATTATACGGTGCTCAGCGATGCCACAGTAATGGCAGCGATTGTCTCGACGAGGAGCGTCGGCTGTCGCGGGCGAATTCGCAGTAGACGTCGCTGGAGTGATAGCGTTCGCTTGAACTGCTTGTGTGAGCGATCGGACGAGGGTAGCGAGTAGGTCTTCGGTCTTAACAGCTGGAGCGGATGCTAGCGACGAGCTGGCGATGCTGGTAGCGTCGGTGCGAACGGACGATGCTGCTGTGCCATGGAGAATGTAGTTGGCGGCGTCCTTGACGTCTGCGACGAGATACGGGTCCTCAGGCTCTTGGTCTGGTTTCTTGATCTGCAAGCGAGCATGGACGCGCTGCCAGAGCTCGGCTGGGAACGTACGAACGAACTCGCGCTGCTGCTGCAGGTCTGAGAGTCGGCGGTGACGAATTAGGTAGCTGGAGATCGCTAGGAAGTCGCGATGGAACGTAGCAAACTCCTCGATTGTCGCGATGCCTCTCCGATGACGTTCGGCGACTAAGTGCTCGAGATCGGCGACGGAGTACGCCTTGTCTTCACTAGCACCTGGGTAGAGCTTTGCGACGGCTTCCTTGAAGTCCTTGTACGTCTTGGTCGCGTCGGTAAACTCGGGCATTGCGTCGAAAAGATCGGCGACTTCGATAGGGACATAGCTCTGTGCCCATTGCTTCTTTACTTCACCATCGACGATGGCACAGCGTAAGAACAGGATATCTAGGTCGGCGAAAAAGCGTCGGATCGATCGGGGCTGCTCGGGCGTAAACGTCGGAGCGGTGCGATCACCACGAGCGGGCATAGAGGGAGTAGCCATGATGCGACGAGGTTGGGGATTGATTGGAGGGAGTGGGGCTGTGGTAGCGAGTGGATTAACGATGGACGATGTCGGAGGTGATGCAAGACGGTCGGTGAGATCACCCGGTGGCGACAACGGCTGTGGCGAAGGCGACGGGGGTGTGCGATCGGGTGTGCGACGCGATTGCGAGCGATGCAAAGGCGACGGTGTAGCGGATGCAGGGAACGGTGAAAAGTCTCCTAAAATTTGCTGAACCTCGGGGTCGCTGTCTGAGGCGTCGGGAAGGTTGTTGTGTGTTGCGAAAGGACTGGGAACGGAAGAGAAGAGCTCTCCTGGACTAGGAGGCCAAACGACGAAGTTTTGACGTAGTTCTTCTGCGAGTGACGTGACTCTGGTCGGATAACGATGCCGACGAGAGGGGGGAGTCGAGGATGAGCGTTCTGGAACGATTCTGGCAGTGCCCCTCGCGGTGGGCTCCACAAATGATGACCAAACTCGTCGGACAGGCGGTCAGATGACAAAACCAAATCCTGCTCGTCGAGTAGTACTGTTTTAGTTGGGGGGGCGTGTCCCAGGTCTACCAGAGGGCTCGGAGAGTCGCAGCTGTCACTGGGGGAGTGTAGCGAGCGACGGCGGAGAAGGAGGAAGGTCGGCGAAGGTGTGAGAGGTGCTGCGAGTCTCGGGGTGGCGTAGCGAGACTCGGCGACGAGGGGCGAAGGTCGGGGACGATGGGCGACGGCTGGGGGCGATGGGCGACGATAGGACGAAGGTTCTCAATATGCAAGTGCGTAAACGATGCGCTGCGAAGGTGAAGGCAATGTCGATGTCGATAAAAGGGCTAAACGATGCGCTGCGAAGGTGAAAGACGATAGTTCTCGAGGTTTGAGGTGCTGTCTCTGGGGGGAGAAGTTCCTATTGCATGCAGACGTCGCTAGCTACACTTATACATGGGAAAATGCGTCGGAGTAGCTACGCGAATCGTGCGATGCGGTCAGCGAAGCCGTGCGAAGCATCGGCGAATTGTAGCGAATGAGAGAAGAGGAATATCAAAGGCCTAGATGCCAAAGCTGTGCTACCCTCGGCGAAGTCTCCGGGACACTCGGGGAACGATAGCGACGCATCAAAAGCGGTCATTGATCCGGATCGCTGATGGTTCGGGCTCGGGGGTCGTCTCCGATGCTGCTGGGCAATAGCTCGATACTCTGCGACTGTGTGGTGCGTCTCTTGGTCGCTGGAGGGTCGGGCATGCGTGACTGTGGTCGCTGAGTACAGGCGAACTTCGGCGAACAGCTGCGACAATGCGGAAGGGGTCGCTATCGGGATTCGGCGAAATGGGCTAATCGTCGTGACACAAGGCCGAGATCCGAGGAGTTATAGGTTCGGTGGGCTGCTCTAGATGCTCGGGCGAGTCGTGCGACCTCGGCGATGACGTAGTTGGCTCGGGCGAACGGTGCGAGCGTGTAGAAATGCTCGGGCGAAGCTGCGACGTCGAGTGCGAGTGTGTGCGAGTCATGCGAGTATGCCTGGATGCATAGCGAGTCGGTGCGACCTTGGGCGAACGTTGGCGAACAGCTGGCAAGTGCCTAGGGTGTGGGGAAGCATGTCGAGACTTCGGCGAACGTCGTATAACGGTGGGCGAGTGCGAGCGAACGTTGGCAAACAGCTACAGAGCTAGCTATCGTGTGAGCGAACGGGCGAGGACGATAGAGTCGGGGATGTCTGGCGATGGTCGGAGCAGTTATGCGAGTGTTGTAGTGCATCGAAAATGCGCAAACTGTAGCCATACGCGTTGGAGGCGTATCACCGCATACTCCTCGGTGTCATCATCGATATTCCGCTCCCCGACGGGCAGTCTCCTGTGCGCCTCGTGCGTTGATGGGCAGCACGCGGTAGTAGGGCGGAAATGTAGATATCTCCTGTCCCTATAGCGCGATCAGTGGTACCGTGTCGGGTGTGCGAGCGTATGGAGGCTCTAAGCGATCAGCCTCGATTGGGAGGTCGCGGCATGCTCGGCTCACCCCGTCCCCCAGAACTCCTACCTGTATTAGTCAGATAATACTTAATTGATCAATATCCAGTGATGAGCACCCGTAGCCAAAGATAACGGGACAGTATGTAGATAGTAAAGAATACACAGGATACATATAGTGAATGTGGTGAAGGACTCGGAGGGTAAATGAAGTGGACCAAACTATGGGGCAGAATTGACATACTTAGTCGGACTTAATGACTTCGAGTCGGACCAGATTCAGAGTAGGACTCAAGTCGGATTCGGACCAGACTGTCGGACCAAAGTCGGAGTCGGGCCAGAGCAGTGTTGGCCAGTCGGGGACCGAGTCGCCACAGTCGAGGACCCTAAATACGGTACATACGACCGGGCTGTGGCATGACCGATAGCGACCGATGACTGTCAGCGGTTCCGGAGTCCTGATTGAACCCGTGAGAATGTCGCGATCGGTCGCAAAGTCTCCATCGCGTCCTACCGCGTCCTGCCTCTTGTTGATTTGTTGAGCACTGGCTGAGCTGCAAATAAAGCTTATTTTGTTCCATGCATACTCCGCTCCCTGATGGCAATAAATAAGTGAGTGGCAACTGCTGATCAAGGCACCCGGGCGTCCTGAATGGCTCCTCACACCCGCGGCTGGTGGCGGGCCCACTTCTACGATCACCCGCTGCTTCCCCTCAAGGCTTCCGAGGCCTATGCCGACACACGTAAGGACAAGGCAAAGGTTGCCTGCAAGGCTTGCTTCGATACTCGGGTGGCTGATGAGCATGCCCGGGATGAAGCTGAACTCCAGAGCGGTGCTCGGGGATCTACTCGGGATTCCAGCGCGATCCAGTCTACCCGTGCGTCATCTTTGCTGTTATATGACGTCGTCTAATACCTGTTACAGTATGGTCAATAGATCTGCCACCTGCCGGTCGCATTTGGCTGTCCAGTCGCTCGTCGACCCTCGTCAATCACCTCCGCCATTGCTCGCATCAGACACCGGCCGTTCAACAGCGAGCAGAGGAAGAGTTCAAGCTCGGCTCGCCGTCTCGTCGCTCCTATGGACAGGTCCTGTGGCAACAAGCTATCCCTTTCCCAGGATTCCGCAGTGCTGGTGCCACCAGTACTAGCAATCCACAATCTCAAGGTCCGTTATCTCACTTGCATATATTTTGCTCCGGTCATTGACAGTGCTGTTTGCGGCTTTCACACAGACCTATATCTTTCACCAGCAACACCTACCAGCATGTCGACATCAATTTATCCCGCGTTATCCGCACCCGTGCCGTCAACCTTCGGCTTCACCGCTGTTCCCCATTCTACCCCGCTTTCTCGCACGGCGTCTTCGGTCACATTGTTTGACACGCCATCCCCGTCGCCTGTTCCCACACATCATCGCCCCATAAAGCGCCTGAGGTCTGCGGACTCCAGTCTGACTTCATTTTCACTTCCACCTCCTTGGACCAGCCAGCAGCAGGCTCGCTTCGAAGCATTAGTCGGCCGTTTGACCGCGGCCATTCCTGTCCCGTTCTCATGGGTCGAAAACCCTGCCTGGCATGCTTTCTGTGCCGAGTTCATCCCCGGGGCACGCATGTTTTCACATCAGACACTTACCCGGCGCATAACCCCGCAGGAGCTCTCGACATACCGGCAAACAGCTCGGGAGCGCGCCAAGGGCAAAGAAGCGACAGGTCAGTGCGATGGGTGGTCAGGTGAGAACCACCACCATTATCTCGCATTTATGATGATGGCTGGCCGCGAGGTATGTGTGTGCAGACTTGGTCTACCGTGAAATACTAAAATGATTTGTTATCTAGTGCCACACAATCCAACTCGTCGATGCTTCAGCAGAGCGAAAGACAGCTGAGAACCTGCTTAGTCATATGAAGACCTCGATCCACATCATGGAGACGGAGTTCGGTGTCATCGCCATTGCCTTCTGTTCAGATGCATCAGGCGAGTCAAGGAAAGCGCGGGTGATCCTAGGGAAGGAGCGGCCGGACCTTGTTTTGCCAGACTGTTATGGGCACCAGGTATGTTCAGTCTATATTCACGCACGACTACAAATGTGAATATAATGTTGTGCTAGGTTAATCTTGTTGTCGGCGATTACTTCAAGACAAAGGCACCGTTCCTCGAGTTCACCGAGCAGGCAACGGAGCTTATCGCCTGGCTGCGCAGCAAGACGTTCGTGCTTGCGCTTCTGCGAGACATTCAGACAGGAGGCCGTGTCCGCACCGTCATTCGAGCTGTTTTGACGCGCTGGACCTCGCACTACCTTGCGTATGACCGCCTTCTTGAATTGCAACCCGCGCTTTGTGCGCTAGTGTCAACAGATGAGCTCCGGGGCATTAGCAACAGCCAAATTATCACCGGTGACGCCGGTGCAAAGCGCCGAGCAACGCGCATGATCGGCATAATCAAGGACAGTGCTTTCTGGGATGCTCTAGCTTGGTAGGTTCAACAACTTTACTTTGGGGTACACAACAGTTGCTGATTTCATGCATTGCAGCATGAAGCTACACCTAGAGCCCTTAGCAATTGCCGCAAACATTGCACAGGCGGCTAACACACGGCCGGACACCGTTCTCCTCATGTTCGGAGTGCTGCGCCTTCGATACGACTCCCTTCCGCAGTCCGATCCCCGCCACATCATCGCGCGTGATGCTGTATGCGCAAGCCTTGAGAAGCGCTGGGCTGTCGCAGACCAGGATGTTTTCATTGCTGCTGTCATTTTAAATCCATTCCACAAACTCCGGCCCTTTCGTGCGGCACGATGGTCGACATCTGCCGGAGCTTACACCCTCATTGCGCGACTCTGGACACGATTCTACAAGGACGAGGAGGTGCCGCACTCTTTATTTGGAGAGCTCATGAACTACTTGGCAGGATCAGAGGAGTTTGAAGGCCTATCGGGGCTGTCCGGCGTGGCGCGCGCTGATGCGGAGAAGAAGGTATGTGGGCGCAGCGTCCACTTGACTTATTTTCTTCAATGCTGACATTTGGGTTCGTCAGGGCAAGAAGGTTGATCCGTTGGACATCTGGGCTCTCTTTGCACATCCGCATCTTCCCCCATCGCCTCTCGCGAAGCTTGCACGACGTGTGCTCTCTATCTGCATGAACTCCGCATCATGCGAGCGCCTCTTCAGTTTGTTTGGCATGATTTTGACGAAGTATCGCAACCGGATGGGCACGAAGACACTACTTGACGTGGCTGAGCTGAACTCGCACCTGCACGCCGAGTATCGCCGGAACGGTACTGCAAGACAACGTCTGAAGCGAAGGTTTCAAAGCCAAGCAACAGCCTCTCAGCCAGGGCCAACTGCATCAAGCATTCCTATCGCCGACGCCGAGATTGATGCTTCCGTGACCGCGGGCCAGCGCGATCTGCAGCAGCATGTGCGTCCCTTTTACTCTCTAGATTGAGCTCTTGGACTTACTTGTCTCAATGCCAGGCCACAAATATTATTCAAGACGGCAGCACTGCACCTCCACACACCGACCCAACGCTGCCGTCGTCGACGATTTCCGCAACCATGCCGGACGACGTCGCATTTTCGGAGACTGCCGATGAGATGTCTGCAGAGACCTCACCCGCACCTCCGGAGCACTCCTTTCAGGAGATAGGCGGCAATCTCGCATCTCTTGTGAGCGTATCAGACCGGTTGGATGATGAAATGGAGGTTTTGTACGCAGCAGAGTCGCACCAGAGCAGCACAGGCATGCAGCAGGCTAGTGTCCGACTTCGGATCCCGCTACATGAACTGTTTGATTTTTCGCAAAGCTATTGGGTATCTACAACAGAGGGACATGGCTCAGAGGGGCTTGTAGAGGAGTTGGAGCTCTATGAGCTCATGAGCATGCATACTGACGCAGCAGAGGCAGAGGAGCTGCTGGCCTCCGAGAATTAAGTTAGATAGGTCTTATAGTACTATATACTCTTCACAATCACAAGAAATACCGAATCTCCATGTATTCTAAGATAGCAGGAATGTTTCCAAGACCCAAGCTCGACTGGGAATGAAAGTTTTGAGGGTATCTCGCCGCCGACAACGTTGCCTTCGGCAAATCCCGAGGTTGAGCTGCTCTGCTGTTAAGCAATATCCTATGGAGACGATGCTCTACCGCTAAGCTACGAAAACTTCAGGGCATGCAATGGTACAGATTATAAGATCACATGAATTTTTTCACGACCCAAGCTTGACGGTGAAGCAATGAAATGCGACGCGCGAGGCGTGCCCACAGCAGCCCACGCGCACGCGCAGACAGGGACCCCAGAACCGCCACGGTCGCGGTCGTCAATCGGTTGCGACTCGGTCTAGCGACCCGGCGAGGGACAGTCGGCGACCGAGTCCCCGACTTTCACTACACTGGGCCAGAGTCTGAGTCTGAGTCTGAGTGGATTTGGTGGCAATTCAAGGTGTTTAGAATAAAACACGGAGCAAGGATTGAAGGATCAAAATGACAGAAGAACAATGGTAGAGAGCAAGTGTGAGGTGAGACAGACTCTGACACGTATCGGGACTGACAATAGACGAAGTTCACAGTATCATGCTGCGGGCAGAAGAGGAAAAGTCCGAGTTAGAGTTGGAGTCCGAGTCGGACCGGTTTTGGAGTTGGAATCGGATCGGAGCGTCGGACTGGAGCATCGGACTAGAGTCAAACTCGGATCGGAGCATCGGACCAGAGCGTCAAAGAAGAGTCGGACTTGAATCGGAGCATCGGATGGAGTGTCAGACCGGAGTCAGACTCGGATTGGAGTGTCGGACCAGATTTGGAGTTGGAATCGGATCGGAGCGTCGGACCAGAGTTGAACTCGGATCGGAGCGTCGGACCAGAGTCAGACTCGTATCGGAGCGTCGGACCAGACCGTCAAAAAGAGTCGGATTCGGATCGGAGCATCGGATAGGAGTGTCAGACCGGAGTCAGACTCGGATTGGAGCGTCGGACCAGAGTTGGACTCGGATCGGAGTGTCAGACCAGAGCATCGGACCAGAGTTGGACTCGGATCAAAGCGTCGGACCAGAGTCGGACTCGGATCGGAGCGTCGGACCAAAGTCGGAGTCAGACCATAGTCAGAGTCAGAGTTAGGGGGAAATTGATGTGTAGATAAAACCTGGACAAAGCACTAAACGGAAGGCGTAGTATGCTCAGGCTTCCACACTCTGAAGGTGCAATGTTTTTCTAAGTCCTTCAGAATAAATTGTGTTGCCACACTGAACACGGGGGTCTAATTCCGAGGCGGTCACGTGATATTGGACTTGCATCCTCCTCAAGCTCGGATCAAATTCAAAGCTTGGAAATGTAATACCAGGTTAGTGAGCATGCACCACTCTGCCATACCACCTGATAAGGGGATTAACTTGGCTTGAACTCTGTATTTCTGTATTAGGAAGGTAGATGACACATTTGTAGTGGCTGGGGTCCTGCCACTGATGGCATCAACAATTTCCTCTTATGGGCTGATCTCTTAGAGCCTCCATACGAGCGAGCGTCACAGTCCCAAAGGCTCGCGAAGTGTCTCCATCGATACACGAACGGTGGTCGTGACGAGGATGCGAATACGCGGGACGACGCGACGACGACGTCCGAACAGGAAACGAGCGGGGGAAAGTGTACGAGTCACCGAAGTGACGAGACAACGAATTCGCGACGTGCGAGACCCGGAGTCGTTCGTGGAGAAACGCGGAATGATGTGGGAACGATGGAGGGAAGGACGTATCACGACGATCGGGTTGGACTCGAGTCGACTTGTGTGATCGGGAACGCGTTTTCTGTGGGTCTGATCTTGACGAGGCTTCGAAGCTGCTATCGGGGTTCGGAACGTAGTTCGAGTGAAGTTCGGGAGTTCGGAAGTCGTGGGGGCGAATGTTCGGAAAGTTCGAAAGGTCGTGCGGCGTAGTCGAAGTCGAAAGTCGTGCGGCGTGCGGCGTGCGGCGTGCGGCGTGCGGCGTGCGGCGTGCGGCGTGCGGCGTGCGGCGTAGTCAAAGTTCGGAAGGTCGTGCGGCGTAGTCGAAGTCAAAAGTCGTGCGGCGTGCGGCGTGCGGCGTAGTCGAGGGTGAGGTTACAAATGGAGTGTAGGACGAGGGGTTGCAGCGTCAGTAAGAGCTGACGATGCTGGCGACGTTGCAGAACACTCTTTCGAGATTCTGACTATGAGGGGGGAAAGTAACTTGTATTTCGAGTGCGCTACAGGGCCGTATATATACTACAATCGAGTCCGAACCAGTATCGTACTGTGCGAACATAGGTAGGTATATACGGAACGAAACACGGACGAAGTGGATAAATATCACGAGTGGCAAGTACGAGGCGTGCGGAGCGAGTATACGAAGTAACGAGGACTCTCTACGAGCTCGACAGCGATGGATATAAAACAAACGATCAGCGCTGTCGCAACAAATAGGCAATGGAGTACAACGGAATACGAACGATGAATCGTATATACGCCTCAGCGGCTCGAAGCGCGCCAAAGGTATATTCCGAACGCCGAAGTCGCAGCGAGGGGGCTACGAACTTCGTAAGTGGCTCGGTGCTTAGCCCTGGCTCTTGGCTCGGATCGCTACGGATCGGATGGATCGGGACGTCGGAGGGAGCCAATCGGGAAGCCTATACGTGTCGAAAGGTGCGTGGAAGGGAAGGGTGATTGACAGCCGGCTATCTCGGGAGTGGCGCGCCCGGGGCGTTTCGTGACTCGGGCTGTGCGCTGATTCGCTTCGACGATGATATTGCGGCGTGGTCACGGTCTGTTGGGCCGTGGGGCCTGGGCCGAAACACGTGCGGGCGCCTCGAAGTGACTCGGCACTGAGCAGGAGACGCTCGAAATGCGGAACCGAAGTCACGTGACTTCGGTTCGTGCCGAAGTGGCGGTGGCGCGAGGGCGGAAACGACGGTCCGGAGACCAAAGTCACGTGACTTTGGTCGAAGCGAAAATCCGAAAAGTCACGGTGGAATCCCCGCTCGACGGGGAATCAGGCGCATCACCTCCTCCATACTTTGATACTGACCGTCCACGGGCAGCACGAAGAGTGGAAAGGCGATTCGGAGACGGATGTGGCAATGATGGGAAAGTTCGGAAGGTTCCGAAATGTGGCGGAAGTCTGGAACAAAGTGAGGCGCGCAGCGCGAAGTCTAGATTCGAAGCGATAGACGAGAAGCGAAGTAGCGGGCAAGTCGGACGGATGATGTGATGAGGATTTGCGTCGGGCGCCGAGGAACAATGATTTAGCCGCATGCGTGGGAGCGAGGGGGATGTGGAAGGTAGAGGCGAAGTCGAATGGAGGCGATGACGTCGCGATGACGTCGAATTGATGTCATGGCCTAGGCGCTATTGGAAATGAAGCCGAATGTGCGTACTTGGATTCCGAACAGGTTGAGACGCGTGTCGATGGCGTGGGAACGGGGTTGCGAGTTGGACGATTTTCGCGAAGTCGACGGAAAGGCCTATGTTCGTCTTGGGGGCGCTTAGCTTCCGAACAATGCGAAGTGGAAAAAGATAAAAGGAGGCGAAGTCGTTCGGCTCGTCTCCATCTTCCCTTGTTCCACTTCGGCTCTCACTTCGGGCGCTCCACTCACACCTACGATGTCTGCACCAACCACTTCGACCAGCGACGCGCGGCCTCGGCAGTCGATCGACATCGCGAACCTCCGCGCCGGCCTCAATCGGCACATGGTCAAGTTCGACCCGAACGCCTCCGAAGCCGACAAGTTCGTGTGGGCGAAGCCCATACTCCACTGGCTCGTAAGTGTTCGCGCTCTTCTTCTGGTGGTTCGGCGCTGACTTCGTGACTGGACAGGCGAAGGGGCGGGACCACCCCGACTTCGTCACGTTCCTGCGGCCGCTCCTGCCTCGCATGCAGGAGCTCTCGGACGAGCACGGCACGGCGGAGTGGATCGCCGAGGCCAAGGGCCTCTTGCGCCTACCGCCCGTGGTAAGTCTTGACTCTGTTCATGTCGGAACACCGCTAACTGAGTACTTGTAGCCTGTCGACCCCGTTGCCGCGTTCCTCGACGTGGGCATGGTCGGCTTCGAGCTCGACATGCCGGGGCCGAACGACGCCGTCGCGACCACGCTCGTTGCGCCGCCGCCTGCCGCCGCTGCTTCGCCCATCCCGGAGCCGCCGATCGTCGCCGCTGCGCCGATCGCGACTCTGGCGGTTCCGCAATCGGAGGCGGGTTCCGAAGGCCCTGAGGACGACGGGATGGAAGACGAGGGACAAGACGAGCTCGAAGGTGACGACGCGCCAACCACGTCCGCGCAGCCGAAGCCGCCGAAGAAAAGGGTCGGGTATGAGGTTCTCGCCACCTTCGACGAAGGGTACGCGGACGATCCAAACTGGGGGTTTCCGTACCGGGAGGCCGTGGCGTTGGTGAACGAGATCGAGGGAGGGGAGTATGACGTGGAGGGGTACGGGCCGGTACGTGTTCTTCCTTCGTGTTCGGACACGTGCGAACTAACCTGCTTTTTGTTCGTAGGTCTGCGACTACTGTCGGCGGTTCGTCTTGGTGCACGGCCACGACTGCAGCGGCCAAATCGTCAAGATGAAGACGAAGATCAAGGTGTCGTGCGACCGGTGCATGCAAGCGGCGCAGGGGTGTTCGTGGACGAACGCGCCCGTTCTCGAATCAAGTAAGTCGTTACCCTTTATGTTCGCGTTCGGTGCTATGCTGACGACCGGCGTCTTTAGAAAGGAAGGGCAAGAAGAGCAAGAGGGCGCCGGAGGGTTCGCCGGACCAAGGCGACGAAGTCGCGAAGCCGGCGCCGAAGAAGGCGAAGCCTTCGCCGAGGAAGGAGGTGCGCGTCCAGGCGCAAAGTAAGTGTTCTTTGTTCTTCGAAGGCCTCCGCGTCGCTGACCTGCACCTACAGAAGTGATCGCGAAGCTTCCGTCCGAAGTCGACGTGACTTCGGACATTGAGATGGCCGGCCTGTCGCAGACGCAAGCGACGATACCAGGTGATCTCACCCCGCTCTTCCTGCCAAGTCCATCGTCTGACGCGGGGGAAGATGTAGGGCTCGGAGGCGGTGGTGCAGAGGCGTGGGATAGGATGGGACAAGACATCGCAGGTACGTCGTCGTGAGTCCGTGTCTGTTCGGAAGTGTGCTGACCAGTTCGTAGGTCCTTCGGCTCGGCAGGCGAGCGAACCCGTCGCGGGCCCAAGCCAGATACGAGACAAGGGCAAGGGCAAGGCGACGCAGTCTGAGGCGTCCTCGACGGCGGGCGAAGCGGCCTTCGCCGACTTCGAGGACTTCAACCCGCGGTTCGGCATCCCTCGAGGCGACCGCTTCACGGACGTCTCCCTCCCCATCCCTCCGACTCTCGCCGACCTCGACGCGATCGCCAACTCGGTCGACGACGACATCGCGACCGGCCGCGAACTCACCCCCGGCCAGGTTCTCGCTATCCGAGCTTACCGTCAGCTCGAGCAGGGCCTGTGCGCACAGGTGTTCGCCGCGTGCCAGCTCATCCGTGAGCTGAAGTGGCGCCAAGCGGAGATCCTCAAGCCGAGGCTCTACGCGCGATACAAGGCAGGCGAGAACGTGACGCCGTGGGATGAAGAGGAGGCTGGTGGTGCCGCGTAGGCGAAGGGCGAGGGGTGTCGACGAAGTCGGGGGAAAGGATGTGAAGTAGAAAATGTAAAATAGAATGTTCGGACTTGTTCTTGGTTTTGAATTGATTCTTTTTCTTGCGTCCTAAATGCGTGAGATCGAAACGAAATGGACGTACGAAAGCTGAAGCGACTTCGGAACTCAGAAGCGCAAACGGCTAAGTCGAAATAGATGAAATGAAAATTGAATTCTTTTGTTTAAGTCTCAGTACTCCTTCATAGACTTAGGACTTTGATCTTGAGTAGCCCTGCGCTACAGCGGTAAACGCGAGCGACTTAGTACGTACAAGAAAAAGTGAAAAATATGAAAAGTGATGGGGAGGATAGGGAATTGGTGTTGGTTCTGGATTGGTTCGGTGTTCGATGTGCGCGGGGTCTAGTATCGTATGGGGATGATCAATAACAGATGGGGAGGAAAGGAAGTGGTACTAGTTCTGGATGGTTCGGTGTTCGATGTGCGCGGGGTCTAGTATCGTATGGGGATGATCAATAACAGATGGGGAGGAAAGGAAGTGGTACTAGTTCTGGATGGATCCTCTGCCTCGATCGCTACTCTTGTTCAGCTTCGTCTTCATCGTCAGGAGCGTCAACTTCGGGTGGCTCAGCTTCGGGGGGATCGGCTTCGTCTTCGTTCGCCTGCGACTCGCTTTGTTCGAGTTCGCGAAGACGCTTCGTGTCAATGTCGATCTCGCGAATGTCAATGTCGATCGGTTCGCGACGAGCGAAGTAGGGAATGACTCGAAATGCGGCAATGGGACGATCGAGGACGGACGCATCAAGTTCGGCGAGGATGTACGCTCCTCCTCGATTGCGCGAAATGACGAAGAGAGGGCCGAGGTAACGTGGACGCATCTTTCGATTGAGTGACTTCTCGATCGCAGTGTTGCGCATGAGGATTGAGTATCCTGAATTCGGGATACGAAGTGATGGAGCACCGGCCTTGGACGATGTAGCGGTACCCGTTCGAGGGCGGCATATGCATCGTGTCGACGTAGATCTTCGCGAACAATGATGCGGGCATGTCGACAGTCGGGGGCATGAGGATCTGGCGTCGTTGTCGCTGTTGGCAGATTAGACACGTCCGAACATACCACATCACATCGGCTTCGTAGGACGGCCACCAAAAGCGTTGGCCGATGAGGGATCGTGTTGCGAACACTCCTCAATGGCCTACTTTGTCGTGACAGTCGACGAGGATGTCGACGCGGCGTTGTTCGTTCGGAATGAGCTTGTGTCCTCCGTCGTGATTGCGACGCCAAATTCGACCTCTTCCCAAGTAGAACT
Source organism: Auriscalpium microsporum (assembly GCA_019914985.1). Lineage (NCBI taxonomy): Eukaryota > Fungi > Basidiomycota > Agaricomycetes > Russulales > Auriscalpiaceae > Auriscalpium > Auriscalpium microsporum. The sequence goes on along the minus strand of JAHLMG010000010.1, from coordinate 1,052,023 downwards.
TGGTGGCCTAGCGAACGAACCTAGTGAACTCGGAATCGGATAGCGTTTCGGGACGTACTGGGTCTTCGAGCCATTCGCGAACGTGGATGAGTCGTTGGTCGGCTTTGCGTGCGGCATCCGTTCGAGGGATTTCGCTATACTCGAGCACCTGCTCCTCCTCCTCCATACTTTGATTCTGACCGTCCTCGGTCAGCGCGAACACTGCGTGGAGAGACGGCGAAGGGAGGGAGGGAGTCGTGATGGGCAGCTCGTTCATGCTAGCCGTAAGCGTGATATTGAGGAAACCGTAAAGTTCGTCGATCCAGTCGTCGAAGCTGTCGTCGTCTTGGTCGGGAGGGTCGCCGGGCTGGCGAAGGCGTCGGGAGAGACCGTCGGGGCCGTGAAAAATTCCTGGGACGTGCCGAAGCACGAATTTGAACGCTAGAATCGAAATAATCCAACGATTCGTGCTCGCAGTTGGGACTAAATCGGGATTCTTCAGCATGCCAGCAATGGAAAGAGCGTCTACTTCGACGATGAGATTCCGAAGGCCGATGAGGTAGACCTTGAGCGATTTCAACGCTCGATAAAGGCCGTAGATTTCGAGCTTCGGTTGCGAGAAGCGGCGTTCGCGATCGTTGAGCGAGATGGATCCGAACCGAATGTAGTACCGCTTCTTCTTGTTCTCTTCGTCTTCCTGAGCGAGGATGTAGCCGACGGCGATGTACGAAGTGTCGACGGCGAGGACGACGGCGGCGGGGGATTCGTAGTCGATGGCCCGAAGTGCGCCGGAGTTGACGAGTGCGTTTTTGAGGTACTCCTGTGCGATTAGCTGCGCGGTACCAAACTCGAAGTCAACTCCTTTCCGCGTAAGCTTCGTGAGCGGCCATGCGTGCTTCGCGAAGTCCTTGATGAAAATCCGACAAACGCCAACGGTTCCGAGGAACGCGCGAACATCCGAAAGATCGTTACAAGGACCCCAGTTCGTGATCGCGGAAATGGTCGTAGGATCTGCGCGTCTTCCTTCGGGCGTGCAGAGGTGACGAAGGACGGTGAATTCGCGGGAAATGAGGATGGACTTCGTACCGGAGAACGTGCCCTCGGAGTAGCGCATGCGCTGGAGGATACGATTCACGTTCTCGAGGTGCTCCCAGACGAAGCGACGGATGTCCGGGTTCTCCGGGATCATTTCGTACGAACCGTCTGGGAGTCGATAATCCGTCTTCGGACCTTTGATGGGAACGTCGTCGATGAAGGGGATGGTATACGTCGGGATTTCTTCGCGAAGGATATGCGTGACGTTGTCGTGGAAGATCGGGACCGAATTCGTCCAACCCATTGGTAGGGTGACGAGGCGATGCGCGCCGTAGGGGGTTTGGAAGGTGGTGAAGTCGCGGGATCGTTCGTCGATGACTCGCTCGTCGTAGCCGACGTAGAGGTCGAGGATGCCGCCGCAGGCACGTCCGCCGAACTGTTCGGCGAGATGCTCTTGGATGGGCGGTACTCCGGAATGTGCGACCGTGACGGCGTTGAGCGGTTCGAGCGAGTGGACGATGCGAAGCTTACCGTCCTTCTTCGCGACGCAAAACCACTTCGAGCAATAGGAGGAGTTGGACGGTTCGTAGACGCCTGCGTCGATCTTCTTCTTGATCATTCGGCAGACTTCGTCGCGGATACCGGGGGGGATGGGAATGTTGCGATCTACCCAAGGAACGTGCGAGACGACGGGGATTTGAATCGGAGGGAAGTACTCTTCTTTGAAACTTCCTCGTTCGCTCTCGGCCCAAGCGAACGCCTCGTTCTGTTCGGAGATCGTGTTGTGCAAGAGGTCTCGTTCGGTAGGCGTCAAGAAGTCGTAGTTCGGAAGGGCGTCCATGGCGTCGTGCCGCTCTTGCGTATATCGTCCGGTGGGTGTGAACTTCGGAGGATGAGGGTTGAGCGGCGGCATTGACGCGAGTGGATCGCCCTTGATGTTGCGTTCGATTCAGAAGCCTTCGGGAAGTGTGCCGAGGACGGGCTTAACCTTTTGTCCTACGGGTTTGTACTTCTTTTTGCCGATGAAAGTGCCGTGTATATCGGGGTCGACGGGCGAAGTCGATGGTGCCGTCAAGAAAGGAGTCGTAGTGTGCCGGGAGTCAAGATAAGAGTCAGGAGATGGTTTGGAAAGTGAGGGGGATGGCGTCAATGGTCCTGTGGAACCGGGCGGTGATTGCGAACTGGGACCGAGGGGTTGCGAACTGAGAACATAAGTGCGAGACGATGACGAAGAGGAGGCGGCAAACTGGTTCGGAGACGCGTGTTTGGAATCAAGATGTGAGCGGTCAGCCGCTAGTGGCTTTCGAGGTTTCGTGGGGCATATGTTCTGCAAGAAAGCTGGTGCGCAGTGTTCGGGAAGATGTGAGCGTTCTTCGGAAGCGGTGACGTATGCGTGGCGAACCGCCGACTCGTCCGATGAGTCGATTGGGGTATAGGCTATGATCCGGACATTTTCTCCTTCGCCTTCGATGATCATGGCGATGGAGTCACCTTCGTCGACTTCGTCCTCAAAGTCGGGACTGATTAATTTGCTCTTGCCGAAACCGATGGTGTCCCCGAGGATACGTTGGGAGGACGAGGGTGTCGCCATTGTTCGGGTTGGTGATCGTGACGGTCTGATCTTCGTTCTGGAAGTTGCGAATGATGGACTCGGTGAGGACGTCGAATGGGCGACCGAGGAGGATGTTGTAGGCCACTTCGCGAACGATGTGAACCTGCAAGTACAACGTCATGTTCCCGAATTTAAACGGGACGTTACGAGCGAGGCCGAGCGATTCGGAGAGTTGCCGGTTCGCGGATTGCATCTGGATCTTGATGCTCGGCGTGTAATGCAGTTCGAGGAAATGACAAATCTCCTCGGACATTGCTATTACCTGCGAACCAGGATCGAGGAGGCATTCAATGGCGACGCGACTTGCGACGATGCCGTCGATCGACCGGAGCGCGTTCGAGTCGTTCGCGACGGTGAGGGCGTCCGGATCGAAGGTACGGTCAGGAGCGCGGTCGTTGATGTATACCTCGACAGGGTCCTCCATGACCCCTTTGTTGTTCGTAGGCCAGACCGACTCCTTCGTCGACTGTCGCGGGTCGGGGGCGTGGTTGACGAAGGTCTGCGCCTCCGCCTCGCGAATCGCAGTCGCTGGCGAAGTGAGCGACTCGTCAATTACTTCCTCGAACGTTACCCTGTGCTTCGGGGCTTCGTCTTGGACGTTCGTGGACCGACGTGGCGTGACCGCTTCGCGGAACTTGTTCCGAACTTCGGGGGCGAGCGAGAGCAGTTCCTCCGGCGTCACCGAGAGTTTGAGCTCCTTCATGGCACGTTCGAAGACGCTGTCAGCCAGTTCGGAACGATGAACCGGAGGTGTGTTGCGAAACTGCGGCTCGCGAACAGCAACCTTCGGCGGATCGGACGGAACTATCTTCGGCTTGACTGGGGCGTTGGTCGCGTCGCGAACATCGCGGAAGGGGTGAACGGGGAGAGGCTCGGGCTCTACCTCTGGTTCGGGAACAGGAACTACGGGCTTCGGAGCCGATACTTGCGCGCGCTTTGGGAGGGACTTGGTCGGCCGCGAAATCTCTACGCCGTCGAATACTTGTGCGTAGGCCGCTGCCTTCCGAAGTGAGGCCAGTTCGGCTTCGAGACCGGCGATGTGATCTTCCTTCGTGAGCGAAAACGTGTAGTGCGAAGAAGGCACCTTCTCGATCATGAGTTGCTGCGCGACAGGAGTGACCGAAGGGTTGCGCCGGTACCATTCCCGCACGCGTTCGCGCAAGAAGTCGCCCGTGATGGCGCGAGGTACGAAGCTGCCGTTCGCGAGCGTGACCTTGCCTTCGCCGTTCCGAACAATCACGCCGGCGCGAACGTCTTCTTCGACGGACGAGCACGACGAGATACGATGTTCGGAAGACCCGCAGTACAGACAACGTCCGGCAAGGCGCTGCATTGCTGCTGCGCGTGCGTCCGTCGAGGATGTATTCGCTGCGGGTGCTGCGGCTACGGGTGGTGCTGCTGCTGCAACGACTGCGTTCGCCGCTGCGGTGATGGGGCCAGACAAATTCGCCAGCGAACCTCCTTGCATCAATGTTCGGACGAGCGTTGCGAGGAGGTCCTCAGCCTTGATCGTGGACGCTGGCGACGGCGAAGTGGTCGCGACCGCGGGGGCTGGTGCGGTCGGTGCGACGGGGACGGCTACGTGAGCGTTGGTGCGAAACGAATCAGCACCTGCCTGGAGGATGTATTGTCCGGCGAGGTGGACGTCCGCAACGGGGTAGTCGTCTCCTGCTTCGACGTTGGGCTTCTTGATCTGCAACCTCGGGTTTATCTTCCGCCAGAGCACGTCGGGGATACCTCTCGAGAACTCCTTGTCCTGCTGCATAGTCGAGAGGCGACGTTTGATGACTAGGAAGCCCGAAATGGTCAGGAACTCGCGATGATAAGACGCGAACTCCTCGAGCGTTATCGTAGACTTCTTCCGAGTCTTGGTTACGAGGTCTTCGAGATCGCCTGCTGTGTACGCGCGATTAGCGTCGGCGCCGGGGTACAACTTGCCAACAGTGATCTTGAAGTCATCGTATGTTCCGGCGCCCGTGAATTCGTCCATGGCGTCGAACATATCCGAAACGTCTGTGGGCACGTACACCTTGACCCAGTCCTTCTTCGAACGTTCGGTAACGACACCGGCGGGCCCAAAGTAAGATTCGAGGTCGGTCCAGAACCTTCCGATGTCGCGCGGTTTTTCTGGGTCGAAGACCGGCGCAGTCCGAGCGAGCCTGGACGGCATGGGAACGATAGCGGCCATCGCTGGTGGCTGAATGTGGGCGGGGGCGACTGGTGGAGGGATGCGACGAAGCAGCGAAGTGAGTTGCGAAAGTTGACGAAGTGCCGAAGTCGAGTGCGAAGTCGAAGGCGAAGGTGATGGGGGAGTTCGGGGAGTTGGAGGTCGAGTAGGTCGAAGCGGAGTGAGCGAAGAAAGCGGGGGGAGAGGCGAGATGCTGCGTGGAGGCGTACGAAATCCGCCTGGTACTTGGAGATCGAACTCGACGTCAGGCTCACATCTGAAAAAAATAACCTTGCTATAAACTGCTATACTACTGTGATAGCCTATATAGGGCCATAGCAAGGTACAGGTCCTCATAGCTTATGTAGGACTTTAGGCTTCCTATAGAGTAGCATAGCCTAGCTATGGAGTGCTATGGAGTGCTATAGAGTGCTATGAATGTACGTACCCTTGCTATAGATGCTATGGATGCACATGTCCTTGCTATGTGAGCTATGTAAGTGACCTGGCAGCTATATATACTAGTAATACTATAAGCTTGATATATCACATATAGATTCAATAGTCTACTCCCGCTACTTAGTAATATTCAAGCAATAAGATTTTCATCTTAATGTAATATTTGAATTATGATGATGTCAACAGCATGAACATTTAAAAGTGATTTTATTGATTTATCTCCATAGCTACACAACAGCAATACCAATATGTTACATATCTACAATCTTAAAAGAGCTCTGAGAAAAAAAGAGAACCCGGGGTTAAAAAGTAGATAACATTAGGAAGATGGAGAACAAACTTTCCAGTCAAGACTCATTTAAGCCTAGAAGATAAGGTAGAGATTATTAATAGATAACCAAACCATTAAAACCAAAACACTTACAAGTCGAGGTGAAGTAGAAAGGAAGGAAGTTGTTGAAGTCGAGAGGGCACAGGTGAACAACGCGGAAAGGCAGCTGCCTTTATAGGCAGCTCGTGTGCACGGACCATGTCGCGTCACGTGGCATTTTCTTTTGCTCGGGTGGCGGGTATCAGAAGTAGCACAAAATGCTACCTTGTTCTAATGAAGACTCCTAAATCTCGGGGTATGGTCCGACGGTGCCCAAGTCACCCCTAGATTATCTACAGATATCCTACTAATTTATAATGCGGCGATCGGGCGGATCGTGTATTCTGTGCATCTTTTGGCAGTGAGTACACAGTGTTTTCGTACTTTTAACCTCTGTAGACTACCCAATTTTAATTCCGTTTAGATTCGAGTATATCTATCTAGTAGCTATACTCCTCAAAGTTCACAGAGCCTGAATCAGGCTGAGTGTACTGCGATCTGCCCGATACACGCGCGCTAACGTGTCTCGGGCAGCTCAGGTGTGCATAGCGCGTTGCATCTTCCTCCACTTCTACTTCTACTTCTACTTCCTCTTCCACCCACCCTCCCTCAATCGCAACATCATCGCAGCACATACAGCTGCACCCGCCCGTACGCCTAGGAGATGATGGAAGAGAAAATGAGACAGGAGGAGAGGACGAAAGGACGAGGGCGAGCGAGCGAGACTCGGTGAACGCAGGTAAGTTCACACTTCTTCTACCTCGCTCTCCGGCCTCCGTCTTCGGCCCTTCTCCACGCCTACCGCCCACCAACCGTCCCTGTGCATTGCAACCTGTGCGCACTGCCCTCACCGCACCCGCAAGTTGCCCACCACCCTCACTCGCCGCCCACCGTCCTCGCACGTTGCGCACAACTCCTGCACCCCATGCACCCCAACCAACACCCCCGTTCCCCTCACCTTGCGCCCACACCATGTCTTTATGTCACCGCCTGCGCACACCGCCCCCGCCACGTCACGCACGCCGCCCACCGCGGCACACTGTCGTTGTGCGTTGCCAATTGCGCATGCGATCTGTTCCTCATGTGTCGTTGCCATGGGACGGTCGTCTCCACCCTTTCCCGCACGCCCACATCCCCCACCTGCGAGTGCTCAGACATTCTCGCGCTGCCACGACCACCTCTTCCCTGCCTGCATCTCATCCTGCGCATTTCCTGCACAGTTTGCCCCTGCCTCACGCGCCGCCCGCTGCGCTCAACGCACACGTCAAAACTCCCACGCCGCCGCTGCCCTGGTGTTTCTCGGGCCCTCGCACTCTTGTTTTTCACGCCAGCAGCGCCTCCTTTCTCCCTTGTCCCCAAGTCCACCCCCCTCACTGCAAATCATAAGCGCGCTTCGCACCACCTGTACGCTGACACGATGACACGACGGCCCACACCGGGCATTGACACGCACGACTGCTCACCCCACGCGCCGCCACGTCACATCCCGAACCGACACCTCAGCTCCGCCGACGACACCGGCTCTCGCCTCACTGGCCCGTGCACCACCGCCACCTCACCACTCACCTCACCCTCGGTCAAAACCGACGATGTGACGCACACCGGCGCCACGTCACCGTGCACCAGCCGCGCATGCTTTAGAGGAGAGATTGAGCAGAGGCGGCAGGCAGAGGGAGCAGGACGAACAAGCCCAAGGGGCTCAATCTTGGTGAGTCGCCCATCTTTTCCTCCCCACACTTGCCGCCATGTCACACCTCGCTCGCCCGCGATTCGTCTTGTTGCAGTCGCGCGCGCCACGCCACGCCCTGCACCTGCTTGGTTCGCCCCACACCCACATCGCCCGCCCATGCGCCGTCTTCTCGCCAGACGCGCATGGACCTTGCCACGTCACGGACAACGCCCGGACGACTTCCACGATAACTGCACGCCGCCAACCACACCCGCAGGACACTTATCGCGCCCGGACTGTTCCCACCACACCCACCGCCGTGTCACGCCCCCGCCCTACCTACATGCCGACACAATACGCGCGCCGACGACCCAACACAGTCCCGCACTGCCTACGCCTTGACACGTCAGCCCACCCACGCTGCCCGTGCTTCACCCGCACCGTTCCTGCATACCGCTGCGCAACCCAGGTACGTGTCCTGCTTTTTCTGTGTGGTATCACATATCTATCTGCCCTGCACCTGCACTCCCCTGCACGACGTCGAACCCGGTGGCTCCTGGGAGTGCAATTGCAGAACGGATGGCTATGAGATACAGCCCAAGAAGATGTATGTATATATATGTATATAAATATAAATACAATAATGATTTTGTTTCTGAAACTGGAGTGTGACATAGTGTACATGGGTACACACTAGTGATTATAGCTTGTATAGCAGCAACCAGTGCTCCATAGCATCCATAGTGATCATGCAAAACTATGACAGCTATGTAAGACTATAGCTAAGGCACCTCAACCTATGACAGCTATGTAAGACTATAGATTAGACACCTCACCTATGCTATCTATCATGGCTATCAAGAGCTATAAATTTCACAGGACAGATATATAAGCTACATGCTATGACTGGCTGCTAGATAAAATTGAAATTTTTCAGATGTCAGCGTCGTGCTGGGATCCTGAAGCTTCGAAGTACTCTTCGTGCGCTAACTCGTCTTCGGAAGTTGGTTCGGAGTGATGTTCGTTACCGGATGGGTGAACGACGTGAGTCCGCCAAATTTCTTCGGCGAGGGTGGCGGAACGAAGTTGATAGCGAGAGACGAACGGCGAAGTGGCTTCGGAACGCTTTGGAGGAATTGTGACAAGAACCCTCGCGGTGGGCTCCAAAAGTGATGGGCACCACGCGGTAGTAGGGCGGAAATGTAGATATCTCATGTCCCTAGAGCGCGATCAGTGGTACCGTGTCGGGTGTGCGAGCGAGCGTCACAGTCCCAAAGGCTCGCAAAGTGTCTCCGTCGATACACGAACGGTGGTCGTGACGAGGATGCGAATACGCGGGACGACACGACGACGACGTCCGAACAGGAAACGAGCGGGGGAAAGTGTACGAGTCACCGAAGTGACGAGACAACGAATTCGCGACGTGCGAGACCCGGAGTCGTTCGTGGAGAAACGCGGAATGATGTGGGAACGATGGAGGGAAGGACGTATCACGACGATCGGGTTGGACTCGAGTCGACTTGTGTGATCGGGAACGCGTTTGCTGTGGGTCTGATCTTGACGAGGCTTCGAAGCTGCTATCGGGGTTCGGAACGTAGTTCGAGTGAAGTTCGGGAGTTCGGAAGTCGTGGGGGCGAATGTTCGGAAAGTTCGAAAGGTCGTGCGGCGTAGTCGAAGTCGAAAGTCGTGCGGCGTGCGGCGTGCGGCGTAGTCGAGGGTGAGGTTACAAATGGAGTGTAGGACGAGGGGTTGCAGCGTCAGTAAGAGCTGACGATGCTGGCGACGTTGCAGAACACTCTTTCGAGATTCTGACTATGAGGGGGGAAAGTAACTTGTATTTCGAGTGCGCTACAGGGCTGTATATATACTACAATCGAGTCCGAACCAGTATCGTACTGTGCGAACATAGGTAGGTATATACGGAACGAAACACGGACGAAGTGGATAAATATCACGAGTGGCAAGTACGAGGCGTGCGGAGCGAGTATACGAAGTAACGAGGACTCTCTACGAGCTCGACAGCGATGGATATAAAACAAACGATCAGCGCTGTCGCAACAAATAGGCAATGGAGTAAAACGGAATACGAACGATGAATCGTATATACGCCTCAGCGGCTCGAAGCGCGCCAAAGGTATATTCCGAACGCCGAAGTCGCAGCGAGGGGGCTACGAACTTCGTAAGTGGCTCGGTGCTTAGCCCTGGCTCTTGGCTCGGATCGCTACGGATCGGATGGATCGGGACGTCGGAGGGAGCCAATCGGGAAGCCTATACGTGTCGAAAGGTGCGTGGAAGGGAAGGGTGATTGACAGCCGGCTATCTCGGGAGTGGCGCGCCCGGGGCGTTTCGTGACTCGGGCTGTGCGCTGATTCGCTTCGACGATGATATTGCGGCGTGGTCACGGTCTGTTGGGCCGTGGGGCCTGGGCCGAAACACGTGCAGGCGCCTCGAAGTGACTCGGCACTGAGCAGGAGACGCTCGAAATGCGGAACCGAAGTCACGTGACTTCGGTTCGTGCCGAAGTGGCGGTGGCGCGAGGGCGGAAACGACGGTCCGGAGACCAAAGTCACGTGACTTTGGTCGAAGCGAAAATCCGAAAAGTCACGGTGGAATCCCCGCTCGACGGGGAATCAGGCACATCAGCGTGCAGTCCGCGCCCTCCTTGACTTCCTCTACCTGGCTCAGTACCCATCACACTCGGACGACACGCTCAAGTACTTGACCAGCGCATTGGAACGCTTTCACGCCAACAAGTACATCTTTGCGGAGCTGGGCATTCGTGAGCAGTTCAACCTGCCCAAGTTACACTCACTTACTCACTACGTCGACTCTATTCGCCTATTTGGGACGACGGACAACTATAATACGGAGGCCACCGAGCACCTCCATATCGACTACACCAAGGACGCCTACCGCTCGACAAACCACAAGGACGCATTTCCGCAAATGACGCGATGGCTCGTCCGTCGCGAGCAGTTGCACCGACATGCTCAATTTGTACAGTGGAGAATCAAGCAGGATCCTGCCAATACGCCTCAGATTGAGCCAGCCGCCAACGTGCCCCCGACCCGCGTTCATATCGCTCGCTTTCCGAACGACAAGTCCGTGACGTTTGCGCGGCTGGGCACCCAGTACGGGGCCGGTGACTTCCAGGCAGCGCTCGCTCGCTACATCGTCCGTGAACGGAACCCCCAGCTGTCGGAGCGGCAGGTTGCGAACGTTGCGGATAGCATCACTCTGCCTTTCCGTGCGGTCGCCACATATTACAAGATCAAGTTCATCATGCCAGACCCACAGGGACACGAAGAGTTTGCCGACATCTGTGATGCCATACACGCCCGCCCCGCATACGAAACAGGAAGGCATCGCATGATTCCAGGGCGCTTTGACACAGGTTTGGTGAATACTGGCGGCGGCGGCGACTCAGAGGTCAACGGTACGTCTACCTAACAAACTACCGCCTTGTCGATGGCACTGAACGCGTTTCCACAGGCTATCAAGTGTGTCAAGTTCGCGTTGTATTCAGCCTGCCCATCAAGGCACGCGAAGCAGCATTTCCCCCAGGATACGACGGCCCGACGCACCTTGCGTATATCGAGTGGTTCACACCATTTCCCCTCAACGAGGAGCCCAATCACTTGATGTACAAAATTGGCCGGGCATTTAGAGGAACGCGGGATAGTCGGCGGTGATAAGCCTGGCTCTGCGCTGGGCAGGGATCTCACCTCAATTTTCGAACTTTCGACAAGTCGAGAGGCTCGATTTGAAGTCACTCGAGTTGTCGATTTCGATGCCGCCTCTGGTGTTTCAGCTCAGCCACCACGGACATTTCCGAAGTCACATGACCTTGGATTTCGAAACTGTGGCGGTCAAGGTTTTGGTTGAGCGTGGTCTATGCCGCTGACGCGTCATCCCGCTGACCAATCCGCCAGCCACAGGCGCGTTCCACTGGCCAGTGGAACGCGCTTGTGGCCGACCCGGTGTAGCCGGCCCGTGCGCGTACTTACTTTGTCTCTTTCATTCCTTTCATCCCTTTGTGACTGCAGTAGTATATATCACTGCGAGTGGTGGCTTGGACACGCCGTCCTCTCTTACGCCCCGCTCGCAGGTATGCATATTTTACCTATGCTTTTCTTTTCTAGAGTCCTCTCTTACGCCCCGCTCGCAGTGGTTTTTTCGCCCCACCTCTCCTCCCTACGTTTATTACGTACATTGTACTCTCTCCGGCCGTTTTACGTCCTCCATGAGTTGGCCTGACGCGGGCCCACTGGGTTTTGCCACGGCGCTCTGGGACCGCAATTTCACACGCTTTGCCCCGCCTGACGCGGGCCCACTGGGTTTTGCCACGGCGCTCTGGGACCGCAATTTCACACGCTTTGCCCCGCACTCACGGAGACGCTGAAAGTGGCCCAGATCGTACCTGTTTTCTGATCTCCCTTCGATTTCTTCTCTCACTTCGTTTCTGATCGTTCTGATTGCTTTACGCTATTTACAGTACCTACTGCCTCGTCTCGCCTTCCTCTAGCGCAGCAGGCATTGAACAGATCATTCCGAAACGCCATCACGTGACCCAGCCCAGACTTCACAGCCCATCATCAAACCTGCCTCAAACCCGATCAAAAGTCGAAACACTCGAAATACTCCACAGATGAGCCCCAAACAGTCACATCTATGAAGCACACCCATCGGAAGATATTCCTATCGACCCCACACATTTCCCATATCCTCCCAACCTCTCTTCCAGCTTGCACATCCCTCCAAGTCTGAGCCATGCACTTTCGAAATGCTTCGGTCCGAAATACACCAAGCCACTCAGGAAGATTGTAGGCCACTCGCTGCGAGTTCAGGATGAGTTTCTATCATTGTCACACCTTGCCACAGATCAGCCTGAGTCACTTTATTGTCTATCGTTTCATACCTATTTCCTGACAGTCCAGATTATTAGCCTGTCTGGTTCTGTTTCAGAACTCGCTACTTACTTAGTATATTCGCTCCTCACCTCAGCTTCATCTTTCTTGTGATATCTGACTCACTATGTTGGTGTTTCATTCATATCTGACTCACTCTGTTGGTGTTTCATTCTATATATGCTCTCCTTTGTTCACACTGTACTATATACTATTTCGAATTCACTTACAGTATATATATAGGCCTCATTAGCACGGTATAGGAGATCAGACTTGACCCCCCTCATCGGATCGGACTTATCCTCCCTGATCACTCATATCAATCCTATGGTCACCTTTCCCCCTTCACAAGATCTCTAACAGAGCTCTCTACCTCGCCATATCGTATAGTCAGCTCGCTCTGACTCTTTGTCGCTCGTCTCACGCCGCTAGAACCTCGTTTATCGTATTTGCCACTCGCCTTTGCCTTTGCCACCTTCCCTCAACATCCGAAATCATCCCCGCGTCTCCACTTTGATTTCGAAGCATTCACTTGCTTTTCGATATATCTGCTTGCCTCTTGACGCATTCCCTCGCCTTTCGAAATATTCCCTTGCCTCTAGACTCCGCCCCTTGCCTTTCGCTTCATCTCCACATATTCCGATCCATTCCCTCGCCTTTCGACTCATCCTCTCGCCCCCCATAGTCCATCACCACTCCTTGCACTCGAGCCACATATTTTGCAGGTCACTTTCCGATCATCCCTCGTCTTGTCACTTTGGTGGTCCTTCCCATCGCATCCGCAGCTCCCAAGCACAGTCGAAATACGATACACCCATCCCAGCACATTTCGAAGACGCTTCCCGCAGCTTCGGGACCCTGACGCTCGCCCCGCACACACAGAGGTACCTTCTGCAGCGCTCTGAGGATAGGTTATCAAGACATTACCGCCTCACTACCTGCTGGTGCCCATCACAGCGGCGCGTGTGCGAAGTCATTGCGGTGGACGATATCCGTCGCAGCGTCCACTTGATCCCCGCGTTCGGCGCATCGGCGCCGAGAGCGTGGACGGCGAGCAACGTTCTGGAGGAGTGCGAGAAGTTCTATGTGTCCTCATTTACTGACCGGCATACATACATTACTGTTTATTAGCTATCTTGTTTTCAAGTTGTACGCTCATACCAGCACATTGGACACCGAATGGGGACACTAGCAAGATGTATTAAATGAACATGGGCTTTGTACAGCTAAGAGAACACGGTGCTAGCCTACTGCTCAAGGAGAACAGATAGCAAGCAAAAGAGGAGGGTGAATGACGTGAAGGAAGGTGGATGAAGTGACAAGAGAATGTGCATTGAAATTTGCGACCCGACCGTTGCGGCAGGCAGCATGGAGCGTGCTTAATCAGAGCCCGGAGAAAAGTGCACTGGAGGTGTGCGTGTTAGCTGTAATTGTTGCCCCGACGCATGCTGCACACACCTGCGTTCGTCTCTCTCGGATGCTGAGTCCTCGTCCCAGTCCGACAGCTGTGAGAGCCCCGCTCCATCCGCGCTGTCCTGAGGAGCCGACCTGAGGTCACCGAAGTCACTCAACGGCGGCATGTCTGGGTGATTGGGGGCCGTTGCGGATGTACTGGGGCCTGTGATGTCCGGGGCGATGTCGCTTGAGGACGCAGTCGCTAGGGCAGGGGTCGGGTGCGCGCCTTCAGGCATGTCCGGGGTGATGTCGCTTGAGGACGCAGTCGCTAGGGCAGGGGTCGGGTGCGCGCCTTCAGGAGGCATGGGGGACGTCGTCGGTGGAGAGGCTGTTGCATCGATGGGAGGCGTCATGGGAGGCGGAGGGGACGCAAATGTTGGGAAAGCCGGCGAAGTGAACGTTGAGGGCAGCGGGGTGGGCGGCACATTGGGAGTTGCGGCCGTGAAGACATGCTTGATTACGAGGGTAAACTCCTGTGTGAGAGCATTCAGTAGGGCGTGGTGCTCAACGAATATGCACGCACATAGCGCCCAGGCTGGGCAAGGATCATATTCAGTTGAATGGGATTGGCCATAGTTGACGGCTGTGTTGTACGAAACGAAGTTGAAGGGTTGTTGGTTCAAGTTCCACAACGCGACTCGGACAAGCATAGTGGCTTATGTCACACCATCGCGACCCTGCATCGAGCATCTGGCAGCAAACCCGAACGACGTGCACAAGATTGGTTCACCAGCACAATAGGGTACATTTGGGGCTGTTTGTAGATACAAGGCAACAATTTAGAGCCCGACAGCACACATCAAATTACAAGCTAAGTACGTAGGTCGTCTGCGAGCTCGTCCCACTTCGAAAAGTATTGCAGTGCGGTCTCCCAACGGGTAGCGCGCTCACTGTCGATCTTGGCAGCAAGCAGAGGATCCTCTCTCCTCATAGTGTCCTCTGTGCGGCACCCGTAGGCGGCCCAACGAATCAGTGAGCCCGAGACGTACTGAGTAAACGATTGCCTGAGCTCTCCATCTTGAATCGGGGTATTGCTATGCGTGATGATCGCGGAGGGGATGAGAATTGTCGAGCCCGGGGGAAATTCTATAACCATCTTGAGCTCCCACAGGACGAGATGTCCGCCCTTTGTTGGGTCAAATTCGCCGAGCGCTGTGATAGCGCACCAGCCATAAGGCAAGTTGCGAGTGTCGCGGTGAGGAATGGTCAGCGCATTGGGCCCAAAATTGAACGTGGCCGTCGAGAAAACGCTGTTGGCGAAGGGAGGCTTCGGGCCCAGGTTGTGGGGTATCTGGGGGTGAAAAGGCAGTCACAGATCAAAATGAAATATCCGCGGACCACACACTGCACTGCTACACACCGTGGGGCCGCCTCCGAACGAGTAGCCTGTGGTGAGAATGGGGTATTCTCCACGGCCGTGGACGTAGTGCTCCCGTTCGAAGCCCAAGTCCGTCGCGACGCTCTTCATGGCGAGGTTGATAGACTGGGGCACCCCCGGCCAGTTTGCATCGCCGCGCGGTTGGGCCTGCAGCTTCACGATGACGCGCTGTTTGCGGTCGAGAACGCATCCAGCAGTGCTAACAGGAGGCAACGCTTAGAACAGCGGCTATGAGGAATAGAAGAGCACCAACTTACTAGCCGTCCCACCGCCTTAGCTGAAACTTGAGGTCTTCAAGAAGAATCGGGAGAGGCACCAGCTGGCCTTCAAAGAAGCGAGCAGTGCTGTCCATGTAGACGCCCTTGCCTACAAAGGCGCCGCGTGCAGCTGGGAGGTCGGCGGCGTCCCGGTGAGAACTAATCGCGTCCGGCTTGCTGAATTTCTTGACGACATGCTCTGAGGGCAGGGGAAGACCGGTGTCAGTGAAGCTCCGGGCGTCCAGGCGTTTTGCCTGGCGATATATTTTAGTGCGCTCCTTCTGAGTCTCGCTCCTGGGGGGACGAGGCTCGGGCCTGGGCGGCGGGTCGAGAGGTGCCAGCTGGCGGTCGCTGGGGGAAGGCGGCGATGCTGGCGACAGCAACGGCGCATCGCGCTTCATGCTGGTTGCCGCGGGAGTCTCTCTGTCCAACCTGTCCGCACTGGCTGCGAAATGCTCGTCGTCCACTTTGAAGGATGCCACGAGCTCGGCTTCTAAGTCGTAGCCCGCGTCGGCATGCCAGGTGTACGGTGAGTATTCTTTTCTAGATCGTAGCTTGCAGGAGACGAGTGAACAATGTGAACACGGGCAAAAAGGCTCAGAGAAACGTACCATAGCAAGAGAGTAGCCCCGTTATGTTGTAGAGCTGGCGTTCTGGAGACGACGCGGTCAGCACACAGCTGGGTGAAAAGGCGCGGAAGTCGCGAGATGCCAGGATTGGCTTCATGCACGACCGCAGCGAAAATAAAAGAGGACTTGCCTTGGACACGCAAGCCCAGTGGAGGGCTAAAGAGATGGGCGTTGGGAGCGAGGGGCGGCGGGCAAGCTGCTCGTAGTGTTCCCCGCCCCGCTCGAATATAAATTCGGGCGGAGTAAGCGCTGGGGAGGCGTTCGACCGCAGAGCTTTGACTGTCACTGGTTGCCGGCTGGTCACCGGTCACCGGTCACCAGTAACCGCAGAGGCGCGAAGGCACGTACCTCAAGCCAGAGCATCCAGAGTCGGAGCGACAGTAAGGAGCACAATTTCTGTCTGCTCCGCTGTAAGTATTGCGGTGCAGTGTAAGTATTTGCGGTGCAGTGCGCCCCGGCGCGTCAGATAGATGATCCCTGAGCTTGCGAAGGGTTGAATCTAGCTTCTGCCTCAGGGAGACTACCCGGCGCGCACGCAGCCGCGCCGTCTTGCCATATCGGGGCGCCCCAGCCCGCCTCCGAGCACTACTTCCTCTGCCGCCCCCACGATGGCCACCAGCCTTGCCTGGTACGTCACCCTTCCCCCGTCTACGCGCTATGTGAGTATGCCGAAGCTCTGAAGGTAGCTATGCTTGCTTACCTTGCATCTTGTGTAGGTCGTGCAACTCGTCGTGTCGGCCGAGGGCGTCGTGTCGTTCGTGACGCCGAGCCCCCCAGTTGAAGAGCCAGACGAAGACGGCGTTCGCCGCCCCGTCCCTTATCCGCCAATGCTCTCGATGAAGGCCATCCTCTCATCCATCAAGGCTGAAGACATGGACAGGGTCATTGCATACGTCCCCGGCGCCCGCGGCCCCGGTCCAGCCGACGCTGCGGCCTCCGTCAAGCTTACGGTGGCTATATGCACCGACGAGAAGGGAGACGCGACGCTGACAGTGGAGGATGGTGGATTGGTGGAGGCTAGCAGGTGAGTGAGGCTTGAAATCAGCTGCATGCAGCTTGCTGATTTCAGGATCGTTCGCAGATTCTAGCCTCTGAGCAAGACCTTCGGTCTGAACTCAATGGAGGCATGACTGAGCATGCGCTGGCCCCGCCCCGTTGCGCGCAGAGGTCGAGGGGTTTTGGTTGCTTGGATATGCTACATAGATTTCCGTCGTTGTACACGTTTGCCCGGCTTCACAATCTTATCACAATCTGCCTTTTGAACGCTCTTACTGGGGCCCATCAGCATACAGAAGAGAGGGCTTGCGCCTGTTGCATAACACAACAACTACGTTAAGTACTCTTTAGGCGATGGAGTCCTTGGGGCTGTCAAGTACTCCCTACCCTGGGGCGAGCTTGGGAGGCGGCAGTGCCAGGACTCACGAACGATGCCGTGTCCACCAGGCTTGTCAACGCGTGCTCTTTTCGCTGGAGAGGTAGCCAGGGGCCTGGAGCCACTGCTGACTTGGGAGGAGGGGGCACCATGGACGCGCGTTGTCGCTCGGGGGGCAGCGAGTAGTCCAGTCGTCGGGTCGAGGGATTGCTGCGCGTCTTGCTCTTCTATTAAGTCATAGAAACCTTGCGACAACTCGAATGGGCGTTTGAGACGAGGGAGCCTGTCGAGCGCGAACGAGAATGTCTCGTTTGGGTCGTAGCTGTGCGAGCAATGTGAGGTTAGCTATCAGCTTTGGCAAATAAGTGTGTGAATGCGCACCTCTCCTGTTGCATCTCTGGCACGCACGAGGCGCTGCGACGGGATGCCATCGACGGCGCGGGGCTTGACGGTTCTGTCACAGAGAGTGCGGGCTTCGGGCTCGATGCAGGGACATGTCCGCGAGGCGGGAGCGCCTGTGGCGTACGCACCAAGCGCGAGGGCGCTTGCCAGTCTGGCTGTGTCTCTGGCACGAACGAGGCGCTGCGACAGGATGCCATTGGCGGCGCGGGGCTTGACGGCTCTGTCACAGAGGGTGCAGGCTGCGGAATGGCGGGGGCATCTCCGCGAGGCCTGGGTCGCATGCGCGGGCGCGTACCTGGCGGTGTGATGTTCCCAAGGCTCCGGTGTGCGCAAGATTGTCGACGGGGTAGGTGCGGACGGAGGGTCAGGCAGCGCCGGCTCCGGCGATTGTGCAGGCTCGAGCGTTTCGAGCTCTGCCGTAGGCGGCACAGGGCATGGTCGAGTTGACGGCAGAGTTGACGAGGGCAAGTGAGAGGGCGTGCCGTCGCGCGGGTCCGAGTCATGTGTCGGAGCGTTTTGCGTAGAGGCGGGTGCAGACGCTGCGGGCTCGGGGGTGTTGTTGGCGGGAGGAGGTTGGGATGCAGGTGCGGGCCATGGGGAAGATGAGAACCGAAGATGCTAGTAGTGGGTGGCGGGGATATGAGTGAAGTCTGTCGCGAGGCGGGAGAATGTACGCACTGTAGAGCCCGAGCTAGCGCCTTCCGGGGTGTACGACAAGCTGACCGCGCCAAAGCCCGCCATGTCTATGACAAGAGACCGGAGGTGTGCCTAGTGAACCACCTCAGTGAGTGACGAGTCATCCAGGACTGCTCGAGACGTACCTGTGCGCCGTTGCCGGCCATAGTAGCTGGTGTGCACCGTTCCTGCGTTGCTTCGGCAGTCAGGCGGTCCTCATAGAGCGTGACCTTGTGGTGACTTGGCGTGACAGACCTGCCCGTTTAGGTGATAAAGTGATGGCATCACATCACGCATCAATTAGGCAGGAAGTAGCAAAAAATAGCGGCGGGGGAGTTCCCAGATGTTGTGACGGTCAAGGACGTAGTTGACAATATGGCGGACCGACTCGCCTCCTTTGCGAAGTCAACGCTGCGCGTGACGCTCGAGGCCAACAATGGGTATGTCCGTGGGTCAGTGCATGCTCAGCACATGTGCTGACTTTGCGTAGGGCGCTTGGCGGCGTCGGGCTCTTGTTCGATCTCAACGGCGTCTGGCGGGAGCTGTCTGACTCGGTCAACAGCCTCTCTGCTCTGCTTACGAGCGAAGTGCCCTTGGGCACGCAGGTTTCCGCGGCCATCATTCGTGGCGACCTATCGCGGCAGATGACTCTCGATGTGCCGCAGGGAGAGATTCTCGACAGGCATGCCTTGGCGAACGCGGTGGTCGAGCTGCTGCGCACGATTACAGCCAATACGGTGAGGCTGGCTGAGGAGTTCACGCGGGGACATGTCGGCGGGCAGATGCAAGTGCAGGCCGTGCAGGGGGTCTGGGTGGAGACGGTGAGGGCGTTGGATACGGTGACAGCCTATGTGAGGATTTACTCGGCCTCTTTGTTTGGGGCTTTTCTGACTGGGATTTTGACTTCAGTACGCTGTCATGGTGCGCGAGCTCATCAGGGTCACGGCACGTCGGATCACCCTTATGTGCGGAGATCATAGAGCTGATTATCTCCTTCGCAGACGGAATTGTTAGAGGGAAAGATTACCGAAAAGATCAAAGTCAACGACGTGTCTGGAGACCTGCTAGAGCTTGTCACAGCCGTCAACCAACTTGTCGACAAAGTCGCGACGTCCGCATCTGCTGCGTAGGGTATGTTGGCCAGTCGTGCCCGGTATCATTTGAGTTGACGTACTCCAGATCGTAAAGGGCATAAGAATGAGCGAATGATAAAAAGTGCCCAATGAAGTGCTTCATTTGGACGCAAAGGTATCGAGACATCAATGAAAGCTTGGATTTGTGTCTTTCTCATTTCATGATTCCTATGATCTTCTGCTGTCAGTTTTCCCGTCACGTCCGCCACTTAAATTACTCTGGGGTAGGAGTTACCTGTTACGACGCAAACACTGATAGTGGCATCATCATGCCCACCTTGCCCACAACTCGTCAGCCCACACACCCAGTTTCTAACGGAGAGCAACGCACCACGTAATTCGGCATGTCTACCTGCTTGACAATCAACCCATCTTTTCTGGTGGAGGTAAGGTACGGAGCTCACCACCTCATGCAGCCGCAGATCACCCGCGACGCTGCACAGCATGTACGCGTCAACGCGCGAGAGACCCTTCTCTGCTATGAGGAACTCAATCATGTGGCGCACGGCAGCGCGTGTAGCTTCCTTCAAGTCTGTTGAAAATGTGAGGGCCTGCTCTGGGGTAGAATGGACGAGCCATGGGCGTACCGGGGTCGACACCGGTGGTGGTATAGTATTCACTCTCGGCAGGAAGGTTGCGTGCGTGGAAGTGGGGCGTTTTGGTGTACGGTTTGTTTCTCAGGACTGTGAAGTGGAGCGATACTTTGACCGGCGTCTCGATGGCCGTGCCTTGGTGATATCATGACGATGCATGGCCGGGAAAAACGTGTTAGAGGTGAGGCTTACCGCAGACCTCTGTCTCGATACAATGGACCTCATTATTCACACTGCAAAAACAAAATGAACGAACCTCCGTCTCCCTGCGCCGTGTGCCCGTCCTACAGACACCGTCACTAACTCAACCAGCTCACATATCACCAGACGGACTCACCCCGCAAGAGAATAGCGCCCCTTCTACCTCCACAGGCAGATACAGCGTCGAGCCCGCGGTGAGGTACCTCGTGTCCACGTTCCCGCCCGTGTTGTATGGCGGAATCGTTGACCACTTGCCCTCTAAACCCCTTGCCACCCCCATCTCCCCGCAGAATGGCCGCACCGTGACCTTCAACGCCGTCCCGCCGCCCTCGCTGCCCTCCCACACCGCCAAACCGCTCTCGCGATCGATCTTCCATATCTGCAGCGCCGGCGTGTCGCCGGCGAACTCGTCCTGCAGAAAACCGAATCCAGGGAACAGCCCCGTCCAGCCCCACTCCGCCGTCTCGATGGACAGCACGTCGACCTGCAGCGTGTCGCCCGGGAGCGCGGAGGCGATGTGGATGGGCCCGGAGACCTGGTCGAGCGTGGTAAAGTCGAGCGTGGCGAGAGACGCGGGGAGCGAGGTCGGCGTGACCTGGCCGTTCAACGCGTTGAGGCAGTCGAAGGTGATGGTTTCGCCGGACTGGATGTGCAGGATGGGTGGGAGGCTGAGAAACGGTTCCTGAGGACATAGTACTCTTTAGGAGAGCGGGAAGGGCTCGTACGTTTTGTCCCAGGCGAGATGGTTCTGCGAGCGGTGGACAGTGTGTATCAACATGGCTGTGTGTCTGAAAGAAATGCACTCGACCGGTGTGTGTCCTTAAGTATGTGGGGTGCGTGAGATCATCAGGCCCGGAAGCCCGCGTGTCCGGGGAAGATAAGCAAGTTTGGCACATGGGCACATATCTCGGGATAGCAAGTAGATTCTCACTAGTACTAACTTTGTGATTACCAATATCTATTGTCGCATTGGGTGCACGCCTAGAGTTGTTTGGACGGTCAGTCAAGACTAGACGGCTACTATGGCTCGAGTCATTCATGCATAGGTTTTCTCAGCAATGTTTTTTTCTTTTGGTGACAAAAAGGATGCATATTTCAGCGTTCAGATTCAGTATGATTGCTTTAAGCGGCCCCTGTCCCCACAGAACGCGCGGATATCCCTTCGACGTACCTTTGACGCGTTCCCTCCTTCAATCACCTGACACGCACCTAAGCACCACGTGATATTCCCGGCCGGGCCGAACATTCGAGCTGTCGCCTTGAAGACAGTCGTTGTCTTCCTTGTTCTCTTCCTCAACTTTCCACTGCCACCGCCCTGTGTGGCGGCATATTTTTGCGGCTCGCTTGCCAATGGCTGTCTTCAGAGGCTCAGCAACTTGCTTTACGTGCTAGAAATCAATGGTGGCGTGCTTCTTCGGGCCCAAGTTCGCGAGGCTAGCGTACTCGTGGCGTTGATACCCGGTCGTCATCTCTACAGTATCTCGTACCCCCAAGAGCCTGTGTTGCCAGATAACGGTTCTGGTAATACTGTGGTCGCAGGTGATCACCCCCACCCCCAACGCCGATCCGCACTTCCCCCGCTGCGCCTCTTCCAAGATCCTAACAATGTTCCTGCTTCGTGCCTCCTACCTGTATGACCCATTGATGGACGCCCATAAGTACATTCCCCTTTGTCCCACAGTGATCAATTGATTTCCGCCCGGAGTCCGCTGCGCCGTGCCCTCGATGCAGTGTTTGAGCGCCCGCGCAATTATCACCGCCGCTTCTGTTGGGGTGCTCGGCTCCGCTGGGGTACTTAGTCTGTCAAGGTCTGCTCGCCGCGCGCGTTCCGGTATTCTCCTTCTCCTCGCCTTTCTCCTCTGGTTACCACCTCATTAGATTCCTGGGAGATATAATGGCGGCGATATTCGACGATCTGGCGCACCTGCCGCACAGGCTGTTTTCCATGCTCGGCGTGACAGGCTCGTGGATTGTGCTCATCCTTTTCCTTATCAATATGCGGTCGTGGCCCTTTAGCTGGCATGGTACGCACCTCCTTCGTATACTACTCGCGCCATGGCTGATGTATGATTCCAGCACGGCTCTTCAATCGCGCCTTCCGCCTCCTTTTGCAATCGGTATGGTTCGACCTCACGCACTTCCTGCAGCCCGCCGAGCAGCGCCGCGCGCTGAAGCAGGCGTGGTGGGAGAGCATGTCGCCGATCGGGGTGAACCCCTTGGATGAGGTGTCGGTGTACAAGACTTGGGCAGGTACGCCTCCTGATTGCGACATGGCAGCGTGGGCCCTGGAGCTGACCGGTGTCCGGCCGCTTAGGACCTGACGACTGCGATTACAATCTGCATCTTAGCAACTCATCTTATGCGAAGGTGAGCTAACATTTCGATTTCTATGTATTAGACCTGACATCATGCAGTCCTTCGACGTCGCGCGCGTCGGCGCTGCAATAAAGTACTTTCCAACGTACGTCCGTACCGGCGGCTTCTTGGTTGTAGGGGGTAAGCAATCACATGTATTGCATGATGTCTATTGATCGAGGCGTCTACGTATAGCTACACACTTCAGCTTCCTCCGCGAGATCCCGGCACTCAGCAAGTACGAAGTGCACGTCAGTATTGCAACCTGGGATGAGAAATGGGTACACTTTTGTCCATTCTTACCCTGTTGGTCACGCAAACCAATTCCGCGTTTCTAGCTCTACCTCGTCGCGCGCTTCGTCACCTTCCCGAAGAACGGAAAGAGTAAAGCCGGAAAGCGCGCCCGCCCTCCGCCCGTCGGCACAGTCACCACACCGCTCTCCTCAGACGCTGAATCCGGCGCGCACCCTCCACCCGCAGCGCTGCTGGCCGCGCTCGCCGCCGAGTCCGCACCACACAATGCCGTCCTGCACTGCGTCGGCATCGCGCACATCGTGCTGAAGCAGGGCCGCGTGACGGTTCCGCCTGCACTCGGCCTTGCGTGCGAGGGCTTCAGCGGCGATGGGCGCACGGTGCACATGCAGCATGTGCGGGAGATTGTTGGGAAGGGCGGGCTGGGGGAGCTCCGAAAGTTCATGCGCGGTGGTTGGAGAGAGGTGAACGAGAATAAGCGCTGGTGGGACGATGCGCTGGGGGGCGCGGTGGAGGAGAGGCGGGTGAAGAATTTAGAGGTTATTGGGCTGGTGAGGAAGGGCTTGGAGGGTGCGCGGTTCATGAAGTGACGTATGGCTTAGAGTTTCGCCTCGGTGTGTGTCCTGGTGTGCTGCAGTTTATTCACTGACTTGGACGATAGTAATTTACTGTATCGATATATACTTAGAGTCCTTTAGCGTCGCCTTTCTCCTTACCGACGCTGTAACGGAGGGCCGGCCCGAATCGGCAACGCTCTCGGCAGCAACGTTCCAATCAAACTCTGCACAGCTCTGCAACCACCCACTGATGCGGGCTGCCTGTGCCTTGGCCTGTGATAGTCCAGGGTCCTCCGGTCGGGAGTCGGGACTCTGACCGTTCAATGACCCCAGCGGTTTTTTTGTACCTCGACGGTCACTGACACCAACATGTCCTCAGGTGGCACAGACGACCGCAAGAGCGTTCTCATCACGGGCTGCAGCGCAGGTGGAATCGGGCACGCGTTGGCCACGGAGTTCCACGCCAAAGGTATGTGACGTTGTTAGCTCACCATGCAATAATAAGATTGAATTGCGCATCTTGCAGGCCTACGCGTGTTTGCCACATCGCGGACCCTCGCGTCAATGCAGCACCTCGCCGACATAGGTATCGAGACGCTCGCGCTCGACGTCACTGACGCGGACGCAATCCAGGATGTGCGCAATCGCGTCTCCGTGCTTACGGGCGGGAAGCTGCACGTACTCATAAACAATGCGTACGTTCGGGCCATACTCTCTTTCACGCAATGAGCTTGACACTATAATCTGCGTTCAGCGGACAAAGTGCGGACATGCGTACAGACCTTCACATATCACCTACTAAGCACGGGCCCTTGCGCAGGCGCCCCCTCTGCCATCACCGATGTCTCTCTCCCCGCCGCCCGCGCGGTCTTTGAGGTCAACTTCTTCGCACCCATCGCCGTGACGCAAGCCTTCGTGCCGCTCCTCATCGCTGCGGACGGCGCGCGTGTGGTGCAGATCGGCAGCATATCAGCCGTGCTGCCCCTGCCATTCGGGGCGGTGTACAGCAGCAGCAAAGCGGCGCTGCATGTATTGAACGACATGATGCGCGTGGAACTGGCGCCTTTCGGGTGCGTGTCATACCGGAGGTGTGAACGCCGGCGCTGATGATGATGGTTTTGCGGTTAGGATCAAGGTGATCAATGTACGCGAGTGTTCTGGCGGTTGTGGGACGCCATCGCTGATAGGCGCTTGCAGATCTGCTCCGGCGGTGTGCAGACCAACATCTCGCAAACCCCCAGCCTACCTGCCGACTCACTCTACAAGCCCATGGAAGACCTCTACATCAAGCACCGCATGAACGTCACACAAAGTCGCTTTTCCCGTACTCTGCCTTCGTCCCGCTGTTGACCCTCGCTTCTTTATACACAGAAAATGCGGATCCACTTCCCGAGTACGCGCGCCGCGTTGTTGCGGAGACGCTCAGGGCGAACCCAACGGCGTGGCTGTGGATTGGCAAGTACGTGTGGTTAGCGTGGTTCCTGGATACATTCTTGTGGAGGACGGCGAAGGTGAGGCCAGCTTTTTTGGATGATGTCGTCTGCTGTGCTGATGCTGTGGTAGAGCTGGTTTGTATCCTGGAGATTTGGTCTGAATGTGTTTGCGCAGCGGCTGGCAGCGCGGCGGAGGTGAGATATTTGGCGGCTGGAATTCTGCGTCTTGGAAGATCTGCCAACGTGGACTACAACGACAGCAGCTTCGATAGAATATTGGTGGTGAGCATGAAGAAAGTAATTATTTTGACCTGTGATTACAATTAGGACCAGTAACATGCTCTCGCGGCATCATAACCATCGTGTCTACGAGAGACACCTCCACGTTCCCTGAGTCAACTATTGCAGGATCAAGACCAAGTCGCATGTCTGTCCGTCTGCGAGCTCGTTCACGGAGTCCGACAGGCGGCGTGCGGTAAAATTCTGGTCTGCGCCCTGCTTCTGGAACTCAGACGCTTTCAGCGTCCTGTCAGACTCCGCGGCATCGAGTGCCTTGGATACATGCCACCGAACGGCCCTCAGCCTGGTATTGCCAAGGACGCTCACTTTATGGGGTATGAGGACACAGTAACTCGTGAAGGACAGAATTACTCACGCGTTGTCTCATTGATGAGCCGCCCAGTTGACGTCCGGTCGTGCACTTTGACGTTAACTTGGATGAGCCCGGCGGTATCATTCGGGTCGCGGATGGGCCGCTTCGCGTGGGATGAGTAAAGCGTCGAAGAAGAGACATGAAGGTCGTGGCTCACAGCTGTGATCTTATTATTGAGTTGAGTGAGGCGGTCCTTGTCTTGCTTGATGGCTGCCGTCAGTCTAGTCGCGTTCGCAGCCCACAGGTCGGATAGCTGATACAAGGGACGTTGGCTGAGCAATATTAGAAGACAAAATGTATTAGCACGCACGCCAAACTGTTCGAAGCAATTCTCGAGGCTTGTCGCCGCGTCGTCGAAAGCGGTCTTGGCTTCATTGTTTTCGAATATGGAAAGATCGTAGAATTTGATCTCTTTGACCGCCTCAACGGCGGCCTCGAGAGCAGCGAGCGTATCGTAGAAGGCACTATGAGAGAGCGTTACGAATACTCCCTCCTGAATATCAGAAGTTGACGTACTCTTCAAGAGGCCAGATGTTCTTAGTGACCTTGTAAGTCGTGTCTTCGAACTTCGTCGCCAACACACGGCAGATGGATACGAGCGCAAGGGCTTGAGAAATATACGGGCGGCGGATCTTGCCAGCGTATTTCATGAGCTCCGTGTAAGAGTCGGGAAGTTCGATGCCAGGAATTGCCTAGGAGTAACGCCATCAGCGAAAGTCAAAGTATGAAGCAGTATCATTACCCTCAGCTTGGTGATGAACTCGTCGTATTCTTTCTCGACGAGCGCCAGTTTCTCTGACCCTTCCAGCTCGTTGCTCGCCTCGTGCAAGTGGGTGATGAGACTGGCGTTCCGATTTCAGGGATGTTATATTGTGTACGTATTCCAGACGGGCGGAAGACGTACCTGGAGGCTGCCTGCCATACCAACTCAGATTTGAGATGCCATGCCCAGTCTTCGTCGGTCGCTGCATCGCTGTACACTTCCATCACGCCGTGGATGAGGATGGCAGACTTAAGAGTCAAGACCACGACCAACTAGGAACGCTAAGAGTCAAACGACGGACTTCAGAAAATGAGGGCAAACTAACATCAGTTGGCTGTCCATCCATGATCGCCGTGTACATGGCCTGCAAGCCGCTATGGGTGTCTGCGATAATTTTGGGAACAGTCCTGAAGGGCAACGGTCGTATGTCAGATATGCGCAAAGATGATAAACAAAATCTACGAACCCTCTGGTTTTATCGGCGGCCTCGGCACGATGCTTGTCGATGAATTCGATCAGCTCGCTGAGGAACGAAGTGTCGTCCAACTTTCCCGCCTCTGCCGTTCGCGCGATGTCCGCGGATGCATCACCGTCGACTAGCAGCTCCTGCGGCGCGCATCAGTCATATCGAACAAAACGATTTGCAGCTTCGTCCAATGCATACCTTAATCCCCTTGGTTCCCTGGAGGCCAGTCAGCGCAGAGCGCAGTCCTTGACGGTTGGTCTCCCAGGTTACAGTTGACGTAATGCACTTGTCCACGGAGCCGCCTTCCGCAAGATAACGCTGCGTTTCATCCTCGGAGATGATGTTCAAGGCGAAGAGAAGGCTAAAAGGTGTAGCGTCATTGTGCAGGCGTGAGACGTGCACTGAAGATAGGCGTACTCTTCGAGCGGGTCGATGGCGGCGGTGAACTTTTCGTAGCTGTCCCAGCTGTCCTCTTCGTCGACCTTCTTGATGTGCGCATTGATCTCATTGCAGATATCTCGAATGCGATCGACGAGACGGTACGAGACATGCGCGTTACGACGAAAGGCAGAGACGTCTTGCCCGATCGCTTCGATGAGGTACCGAATAAGCTCCGTAGCGGGGAAACCGCCACTACGCACAGAGGCGAGATTGATGAAGAGCGAATACGACATGTCACTGGTGCTGGCTTCCGATATCGCGTAGCTCGATGGTATATCGAGTGAAGAGGATGCGGGGGATGGAGATTCGATTGACATCACGATCTCTTATATGTAGATTTATGGCAGGGCACGGGATAGGAGAACAGTGTTGCGGAGTTGCTATCTGTTAGACAGCGTCAGGGTGTGCAC
Organism: Auriscalpium microsporum; assembly: GCA_019914985.1. NCBI lineage: Eukaryota > Fungi > Basidiomycota > Agaricomycetes > Russulales > Auriscalpiaceae > Auriscalpium > Auriscalpium microsporum. The sequence continues at coordinate 1,024,401 of JAHLMG010000010.1, read as the reverse complement.
CGAGTAAACAATGCGCTATATTGAGAGTGCTCACTAGCACCTGTGCCATGGCCTGCTTAGCGTTGGTCGAAACTGGAAACGCCGTGTCAAATGCCTCATGAATACCGAGCAACATGTGTGTACCATGCTCACAATCAACCCATGTGCGCTCACAGCAATGTTGACGCGGTTCTCTTGTCAGTTTGGAGCATGTGAGTCATGCCGCGTGCATGCTATGCGATACATGGCTGCAGACTCTCCAGCTGAGATCGATAGGAAGAAACGAACAGAGTGTCGAAACGAGCAGGGACGGATCTAAAATTGCTCGTGATCGTGACTAGTGCCTACGAGGTGTAGTTGAAAAGGGCACGCACCAGGATGCATTTGATTGACGGAGGCAGTGGGGGAAGTAGAGATGGGACAACCTCGAGGAGCGACATGCGAAGGCCGCATGCTATCAACACGAGGAAAGTAGCGACCGTGACGTACACAGAAGCTATCAGCCTCGAGCAGTGCTGCGATAGAACTGTTGTCCGTACAGCTCAAGAGATGCATGAGTCCAAAAAAGCGACGAGGGATGAAACGAAGACACAGTTTTCGCTTGTCCGAAGCTACGGCCGCGACGACTGCACGGACGGAGCACCTGGACGATGTTGACGGCGTGGCAGTGATGGGACATGAACCCGTCGCAGGGCGCTGGGCAGCGTGTTAACCTCGTTGATGACTTTGATAAGGTTTTGTGAGCAAAATAAGTCAACAGCAGTCGAAGTTGAGATTTGAGAGGCTGCGCCTCGCTGTCTCAAGGGCAATTCCGAGCGGCCACAACGTGTTTCGAGATAAAGAGAACTTGAATCTTCACGTCCCAAAGAGCACAGTCAGCGAAAGAAACATGAAAGCTTGTGTCGACATATCGCGCGGGAACGAGATAGTAAAGCACTGGACGGTAGACAGCAGAGGCGAAATAGTGGGGAAAATGTTTTCGGCTTTCGCCGGCACTCGCTGACATCGACACCGCAAACATGCAAACATGATCTTCGCACCATGTTTTGCTAAATGTCGCATTGCCACGGATATTTTGGATGAACAGCGGGCCACGCTGGCAGCACGCCCCGGAATATGATACCGATGCTCAGGCTAGCAACGACTGACATGGTAAGTACTCTTTCCTCCTCATCCCGACCACCCGACAGCTCATACACTCTCATGATTTATGCCGTTCTCTGTGACATCTGCAGACTCTCTTGCCTTCAGAAGAATCGTCAAAGACATCGGACGAGCGTACCATACACAGTCAACCGAGATGATACGCATCTGTCGTTTGCTGACTGAGTTCTCATCCGGGAAGCATCATGAGAGCGAGGAATTATTCAAGTAAGGCTAGGACTTCCGCTCGCTGGTTAGGCACTACTAATCTCGATCGGCCGTTTGGCGTCCCGACCTAGGGTGCTACAGGTTGCACACACTGCCCTCAGCCTGGCGGCCAATGCCGGCAAAGATGAGAGCATGGATGCGACAAAAGCTTTCATGGAGGCAAAGGAGAAGATCGCCGAGTATCAGAATCTGTACAAGCTGTAAGTTGCGTGTCTCGTCAGCGCCGGCCCAGCGCATTCTGACAGCTCTCCGACTTGCGTGGCAGCCAGGCCCTAGCCGACGTCCACAAAATACTGACTGACGCCAAAGTCAAAGATGCAGGTATGATGAAATGGAGCAAGAGGGTGATGGCACGCTTTGGAGCTAAAGTGAGTATTCATGAATGTCGTTGTTCTGCATACGCTTAACGCGCGCGCGTAGCCTGGGGCACCATTCTCTGGTCCTCTCATTCGTCGTGAATTCGTTCTTCTTCGGGGTCTAATCTCGGATCCTGCCCCTGCCCCTCCCCCTATCATCGTATCTCGTGAGTAACTTTCAAGTCAACCAGGACTCGTCAACTGACTTTCGTTTCGAATCAGAGGAGCTCGATGTCAACACGGATATTCCGGCAGTTCTCTGGATATTCAGTCGCTTCTCCAAGACGGACAACAGGCGCATTACCCTTAAGAACAACCCTCATTTCTATGTCGAGATGCCCAAAGCGCCTTCGTCCTTTCATTCGACCTTCAGACTAGAACCCCTGAAGGCACTAAATCTGACCCAGTCGAACACTATTTATGTCATCATTGACAGGACATCTCGCATTTTCCTTGAATCGTACGGAAAAATCAACCGAACGTTTGGGAATATCTGGCGACCGGATAAGACCGTAATATTAAAGGGTGGGTATCTGTGGCCGTTTGAGCAAGTATCACTCACCATCCGAGTTCTAGATATTGCCGGGCTGCTGGAAGCGGCTGATGTCATTGCGAGCGACACAGTGAAGGACAAGCCCGCGGCGATCTGGCAGCGCTCGAACGAGCGAGCGCAGACTTCGGTCAAGGTCACGAATGACTGGAAGGACGTCCTTGAGCAGGCCCTAATTTCAGATGGCGTTGACTGGCTTATCCGCCCCGAGCGCTTGCGTGTTGAACCGCCGACAGATGATTGGGTATGCACGGCTGTAGAAGCCGCCACCGGATCCAACTGACCTTTTGCCAGGTACCTTGCTCTCCCGTCAGGGAACATACTGGCACTACTGCTCTCGGAAGCACGTATAGCCTCGACGGCACGGCGAGCCGTAGCGGCCATTCTTCCAAGAGGACGCGCTCCCGGCATCATGGCGCAGGAGCATCGACCACCACCCTCTCCTCTGCGCACTCTAACTCGCAAGCGAGTCGCAGTACGCACCCCGAAGCGTCTCGTTATGGCTCGACCGCAACAAGCAGTGTTACTTTGTTGGCTGAGCCGCAGACGGACACAGCGACACTGGCGTCAAGCAACGGACCTATGACTTCCACGACATCGTTGGCACCGCCAAAGCCTTCCCTGGTACCGCGGGACAGTGGAATTGTTTTACCTGATACGGCGTTTGTGCGTGGCAATATACGCGATGCAGGCACCCCTGTCGCGAACGTGAGCGAGCCTGCTACTTCAGGAGCGCCACCTGCTGGTCGCGATGCTGTGAATGCCGCACGATCGATCCCCGGTTCTTATCTTGGCGATCATCAAGTCCGACCCGCAGGCAGTCTTGCTGATCGTGCGGGCCAACCCACACGCTCGAGCTACGCCGCTCCAGCTCCTGCAACCCCCGCACCGTTGCCTGCCAGTGCTACGCCATCGAGGTCAGAGTCGGCGCCCATTGATAAAGCGAAGGCTGTTCAGGCCCAGCAGCAGCGCGCTGCCTCGACACCATTCGCGTCTTCCAGACCGGCACCAGCACCTACTCCGTCTGCTACATTACCTCCGGTACCACAGTTTCCCAGTCGTCAGCCAACTGCATTTAAACAGGAGCCTCCGTCGCGGCCGACGACGGCGCCGGAGATGTCTCCTCTGCGCACAGTTCCCACACAAACCCCACCCGCACCGCAGGCGAAAAGTGCGCCGCGAGCTACAGATGTGCCACAATTTCGGTCCATACCTGTTCCCCCTCCCCCTGCCGCTCCTTCACCTCGACCCACATCAACCGCTCCCGTGGCGCCGCCTCCGCGAGCACAGCCTGTCCCTCCACCTCCTCCGCAAAAATCATGGTGGCGGAGACATGTCGTGGATCCATTGGCTAATGCTTTCATTCAAAACCAGTAGGTGGCCGATTATGTGTATGTATTTGTGTAAGCACACGTCGCAGTACCATCCTGTCTGTGAACAGTGAAGAGGCTTATTACCGAGCGCACAATATTTACGGAATGTACTTACTCCTTCATTTGCTACTTCATTCACATGACATGAGGAAGCGGCGGCTTCGGTAAATCTCGGCCCGACGAACGCATGCCGAGCCGAGCCTGTTCTTCCTTCATTCTTCCTGAGTAGCGCACTCCTTACCCGTTTGCTCATTCTTGGACATCTACATCTCAAGACGACACCAGCACAGCACATGCATACGTCTGAAGTTCTGAGTGCTGGCGCAGGCTCAAGGTACATCCCGCGGGCCGCCACTGACAGCAGCGACTTGTCTGTCCGTGTTCGAATTGAAGCCTTCTTGGTGAGCTGGATTTAATGGGCGCCTCTAGAGATATTAAGGTCAGTCTTGGGTCAGTCAGCCTTATCGCCAGATGACTGCTGTGCAGTTGAAATTTTCGGTGGCGACGCGTCGTCACTTCGCCTGTGATCATGAGCGACTCATCTCCACTGTCATGCGCGTCCTGGTGCCCGCTGGTCGCGTCTCTGGTTCCCTTTACGGACCCTCTTCTAGCCCTCTTGTCTGGAGCGTTCTGGCCGAATACTCGATGCTTGTTCGGACCTAATTTGATGAAAAAGAGTTCGTGTTTACCGCACCTTCGCTTGCAACACATATCATAACAACGCAGTTACCTGGTATGCCGCGCCTTGTTGTTCTAGGGCGCCTCGTCTGGCGTCCCCTTGAATAGCTGATTCGGCTCCTTCACCCTTGTTCCATCGATATCCTCTCACCGACTCGGAGATGAGGGCCCCCGAAATGTACTCTCGTACGTTCTCAGTGCCTCGTACGGACCGTAGAACTGCCGCGGATCAGGAGACTGGAACTTCCGCTGCATGTCACTTTGTCCTTTACAATACGCCGCCGCCGCTGGCCGCGTCTTTTCGCGCATATCACCCTGCCGGGGACCACGCCGACATGGCGCCTCAAAGGTAACCGTCGTGATCAGCATGCACGTTGTCCGTGCTCTAGGCACCGCTTGAATGTTGTCGAACGTTTAAAGCACTTCGGCGCACTGCCTCGACATTGCACAATCCTCCTCGCGTCCGCGCGGTATGCTTTCATTGACCGCAGAAGACGTGCTTCCATTGCATCCTACAAGGTCCTTCAAAAAACGGTGTATCACAGTAAGTGTGAAAGTTGTATAAATCACGTCCGAGCACCGGACTACCGATGTTTTTGCCTTTCTGGCAGGAACAGAAGATGGTAAGCGCGCCAACACTGGGCTTTCGACGTGACAGCAACCTCAAGGCCCCTCGGTGTGGAGCCCAGACCGCCCGGTTTTCGCACCCTCAATGCTGCTTCCTGCTGGCACTGCACGTCTTCGTCGAGGTGAAGGCGGTGCGTTTGTAGGCACATGTGGACTCCGCGACGACTCCTCGCCGGTAAGATTCGGTGGAGCAGGTCTACATAAGACCTCGAGCCGCGGCTAATCTTCACCAGCACCTGACCTCCACATACACATCCACACACACAACGCCTGCAGGCAGCGCACCCATACCGTTTCTATACACATACCGAACGATATATAAAGCATGAACACGAAGACCAATATTGCATGTACGTCGTCTGTCTGTGCTATTTCCCAAACCGAAGTGCTGAGCAACGTACCTAGATGAGCTCCCCTCGACCGTCAAGTCGCTGAATGCTGGCTGGCTTGCAACATGCCAGAGCGCCGCGACAGTCGTAGGTTTCTCCATTTTTTTTTTCAACAAACTTCTAACCTTCACCGTCCTTCGACGCCCAGTCCGGCCTCCTCGCCGTCGTCGAGTCGCAACTCATCGCCTTCCTCAAGTCGCCCTCCTCCTACCCCCACGCCGCCTCCACCGCACAAATGAATGCACTGCTCATCTTCACCTACGCGGCGTTCTTCTTCAGCCTGAGCGCGATGATTAGCTCGCTCGTGCTGACGGACGAGTTCGGCGAGCTGCCCGTGCGCGCTTCGCGGCGCTCGGACCCCATCAGGCAGGGCCTATACGACAGCAGTGCGGCGAGCCTGCTCGAAAGCTACGGCGCGCGCAAGTCGTGGCGATGGGTGATGTGGCATTGTGAGTGACTTCAACGGATGCCCGGTGTGCCGTGCTGAAAGGCTGTGGATAGGGATATTCACCCTCGTTGCGTCGGTGGTCTCGGTCACCGTGCAGGTCCTGCTGTACGTCTGGCTCCAGGAGACAGTCGCGGTCAAGGTCGTCGGCCTATGCATTGGCGTGTTCGGGCTGCTCCCGCTGTTGCGTTTCATCCCGCACGGCATCATGACGACAAGGCGCCCGACGAGCGCAGTCGTTGTCACGCCCGTCAGTCCCGTGCGCCTGCGAGGCCCGATGGGACCGTGACCGACAGGACAGGCAACATGGCACAATGGAACTCGTTCTAGGCGCTGGCCGCTCTAACGGACTCAAAGGTTTCTACTATTTCGTCGGCGCGGAGACTGTCAGACATCTCTGCGCCGAGACTCACGCTCCTTCACTCATCTCACCGCCCGACGCAATCGCATCGAGCTTGCTCTGACGGCGACCAGAGTTGAGGGAGAGGCTGCTGCTCGGCCGATGGGCCGGACGGCAGCTGTACTTCCTGCTCTCTTGTCGCCGATAGACGTGCACGCATGCACGGACTACCAGATTCATCCGCGTCTGTCCTTACGAGTACTCTACTATTGCAGACCTACATTATTTAACGGACTACTACAAGAAATATTAGGCATATATCACATGCTAATCACAGTGCACCATCCAAGAAAGCTCAGGCTAGCATGTGCTATATTGATTGGTTGTATCCAGCGCTGCAGCTGGCGCATGCGTACATCGAACTGTCTATGAGTATGGAAAGCGTATACACTATACAGGCAAGTGCTAAAGATGATAACTTATGCAAGACAAGATCGCGCAATACAACACACGAGATGGCCTTCCCTCGTAGATTTTCGTGGTAGCGAGACCCGCACGCAGAGCATCATGACGAGCCCACAAATTTCTCCCATCGGTTCAAGCACGAGTAGCCATCATAATCTGCCGATCGACAGCGAGGATTAGCACATATAACGGCGGAACGAAAAGAAGGGGCGCACCGAAGCTCCGCACGGGGTCGCATGAGCAGCGCCCGCGCTCCCACAGGTCCTCCTCCTTCGGGCAATGCGTGTACGGATTGTGTTCGTATCCCACCTCGCGGAAGAACTGGATCTGGCTCCGGCTCGTAAGCAACGCGGCGCCGATGGAGTGTACCGGCGCATCGCCCCAGCGCTAGGATGGTATTAGTAACGAGCGAGACATGCCTGGGAGGCTGTGACGGAGAGATCTAGAGTCAAAGACACACCTCGTAGTAAAACCCGCCCTTGGAGTCGAGGTAATTGAAGAAGGCTGAGTACGCCTCGCCCCGCCAGAAGTCCATGTCTGCGATCTCGAAGTTGCTCCAGACTGGCCGCGGGTCAGATTAATGCGTGCCCAGTCTATTAAATGCAGGGAGACGCACAGTGACAGCCGTTGTACTTGGTCCCGCCGTCGTCGGACATGAAGCCCATGCTGTTGTCGCGCGCGACGTATTGGGGATTGAGCGCGGCGAATTCTGGGCCACCGTCAGCATACAGAGCGTAGTAAGATGGACGAACATACCCCGCACGGCAGACCAGAGTGTCGGGATTGTGGCCTGGAACTCATACATTGTAATCGTGAATCCTGCGATACACACGTGAATTCCGTCCAGCAGCGTGAAGGGCGAGATACTCACCATATGTTTTGTTGTTGTCCTGCATGTACACGAAAGGGTCGATGTTCATGTTACAGTGGAAGTGTACATCGGGCCTGCGAGGCCGTCAGCAAAAGGCACCACAGATAGGAGCCACCACGCACTCGACACGCCAATAGTACCGATACGGCTGCAGCAGTTCATGACGATAGAAGAACTACGCGGGATGTTAAATCGAATCGGCGAGTGAGTTGGGTAAAGACACGCACGCCAGAATTGAAGCGGCACATATTGCGGTAGGACACGCTGCCGCCATAGATGATGTCATCGTCGACCATCTTCTGGCGCGCTGCGGACGCCCGCCCCTCGTCAATCCATGGCGGCTGATGCCACATCTCCTTCGGAATGACGCCAAAGGAGACGGGTGCGGTCGTCAGGACGCTCACACGCCTGGCACCACCGCATCAGCCGCGCTCCACAGACGGCCTTGCACGAACGAGGATACGCACTTTTTGAAATTATCATCGAACGGCTCGTCGTTGAGGAAGACCCAGGGGTACTGGAAGTTGCGGTTGAAGCGGTCCTCGAGGTCGCGTATGCTGCGCACTGCGCCGTCCGCGTCCGAGTTGCGCGCGAGCATGAGGAGGGTGGCATTTGCGCGGCGCACGAGAGGCGAGGTGTCGGTGGCATTTGGGAGAGGGGGGGACTCAAACTCGGTGTGGTAGTACTTTTCCGGAATGCGAGAGGGCTTGCTCGAGCGGAAGAGCTTCGACACGGGTGTGGAGGGGTGCAATGTGAGTAACGCGAGGGAGGATAGCACGAGCTGGGGAGGGGGGTTTAGCGTCTGATGATCGCAAGAGTAAAGCAGATACTCACCAAAGCGACGAACAAAATCCCTACAGGACGAGATATCCGTGACATGGCAGAGTGGGGAGGGAAGACTGAAAAAGCGATAACGGCCTGTGTCAAGCGCTAGTCGATTATTGAGGCTAGGACCACTAGTCGAGGCGCACCAGGCGAGATCGAAAGCGAGATTTCGTCCTCGTCGACGCCGACGGCGACCGTGACTGTGCTGGGAGTTGTTGAGCGACAACAGGTCACTTGTTGGCTTCAATCATGATGCAACTTGCTCCTGCGGCCCAACTCTTGCCCCCGGTGCTGGCGGGCCGGCGGCAAGCGCCATAGCAACGATGTAAGTACGCGTGCGTATTACGTCCGGCATCCGACAATTCCCCCTTACTCACAGTAACACTTTCATTGAAATTCGTCTCTGATCACAGAGCAAATGTCAACTCGTACAATCGAACGGCGTACTTCGTCTGATCAGGCTCCCGGGCCTTTCCATTTCACCTACGCGATGCATCCTCTGTTGTCGCTGACCTGCTGATCCGAGCTCCGCGCAGAAGTCTGGCTTCCCGCAGCTGCGCCGTCAGGCTTTTCGGCAGCTGCGGCCAGAATGAACTCGAGCTTTTTTGGAGGTACTCGATTGGAATACCGAAGTGCGGAGGATACCAAGGGACTATGGTCGCGTGGCTGCCAAGCAGCAATAAGTTCGGCACTACTGACACTCTGGTTACGGAGTTATCCTCTTCTGGGTCTTGGCTGTCGTCTGGATCGACTGCAAAAGGGCGTTTGAGTTTAAAAACCCGGCCAGACATTGATGCGCGTACCGTCGACGTGCCTTCATGAAGGTCGGGATCACCGCTGACATCGGAAGTCCTGCTGCCATTGTCGACGGATAAGCTGCCCAGATTGCGGGGTCAGAGAGCCGTGAGGGGCCAAGATAACGCCATACTTGTAGCAGAGGAAAGCAGAGATGTAGGATCACGAGGTTTCATAAGGGCGCACGACAACGCTTCATCTTTTAAAAGACAACAAAGAAAGTTTGAACGTCTGCGGGTCAGCGATGAGGAGGCATCGCTCGATACTATCTCGTTATGTCGAAGTGAAGGCTTGCTTCGATCCACTTCGGAAGGTTACTTACCGTGACCGTATATGCGACGGTATTTCCCTGAGACGGCCGAGAGATACCACAGGCGCTGAGCTGTCTAAATGTAGGACTACAGCTAACATCAATCGCCTAGGGTAGAGCTTGTGTGAAGGGCTCCCCGGATACCAGACGGCTTTCGAGCACGGCGATAGGCTGCTTGTCCCAGAGCGTTTCCTTGTAGGTTGAGCATGCGACCTGCGACCCTAGGATAGCCACATGTGAGGAAGTGCCCGCAGAACAGCGCTTTATTGCTGCCAGTTGGGGGGACAGCGCTGCGCTGAAAGTCCCTGATGATGGCAAAAACGACACTGTAATGCTGTTTCTGCTCACGACGAATGTTACGAATGGTCGTCGGATGGTTTTTTTTTTTAAAAAAAAGGGAGAACGCACGATCGCTTCCACTACTCAGAAAAGATCGTCAATGGCGACTCGATCGGCTCTACCATGATTTTCAGCTTGCCCGGCCGTTCCGACCAGCCCTGAGTATTCTTGTCCGCGAGCACAAGTCCGTCTAATCCACCCGACCTGTCACTGCAATCGCCAGATGTCTTGCTCCAGTTCTTTGGACGTCCCAGTGGAGAGGAGTGAACGACATGCTCCATCACAGTGAGGTTCTTTGCTGGACGTTTCGCGATGTGCGGCTTGCCTGCCTGTTCGCCTCAGGGCGACTGTCGGCATGCAGATTTCCCATAGCAAGATCATTGGATTCGGACGAGGAGATCCTGGGAAGTCGAAGGTCGGGCGGAGTCTGGTTATAGGAGTCGTACTACATGCCAGAGAGTTGTGGTCAAGTGGTGGTAAGTACTGAATGACTGAATCCCGTCAAAGGCACGGTGATTGCACGTGACGCTCAGGCGCCACTGCCGGGGCCCGGCCCGGTGGTCCGGGTGCATGCGCGACGTCACTTTGAGTCTGACGGCGGACACGCGTTAACTTCTGAGTTTCCCTTGCAGCACTCCTCATCTGCGTTGACACGGGCCACACGGCCTAGGTCGAGCTGTGTGCGTGAGTACGTAGTGTGAGACAATCTTGTGGATCTGCTCTGGAAGCTTTTTGTCACAATTGACGCCTGTTTGGGTCCCCGCTGGACGGAAATGAATTCGGTGGCCACCTCTCCTGAGTTCCTTGTACCCCAACTCTTCCCACCTCTTGACAACCTGTACTGTCGCCGACAATGCCAACAGTCAAGGGTCGCCAGTCGGATGAAATCTCGTCGCCGAGACTGCCTAGTGCTCAGCAAGAAGCAGTTGAAGACGACATCATGGACGGGGACCTCACCGAGCTGGAGCACTCGTCATCGTCATCGTCCGAGAGTGAGAGCGAGAGTGTAAGCGATGAGTTCGCAGAAGAGAGCGGCGGCTCAGATTTTGACGGAGATGGTACGTGTGGCCTTTCTGTCATGCCATGCGAAACGCGTTCTAACAGCGCACAGACAAACGCCCCGCCAAGCGACGGAAGACCAATACATCGATGGTCAGCAAAAGCTCTAAGAAGTCTAACGCCGCTGCACCCTCGAAGCTCAAATCAAAGCCCAAGCGCCAGAGCAGAAAGGTGCAAGGGCGGCGTCAGAATATGCTGGCTTGCATGCCACTTGATGTTCTAGTCGAGGTACGCGACCGTTTGCCTTTTAGACTCTTTCTGCGGCGCGCGCTCATCGTCTCGTCGCAGATGTTTACGTACCTTCCGCCCGTAGACTTGCTGAGCCTTGCACGTACTAGCAAGGACTTGCGCAAGCTGCTCATGTCACGCAGCTCCACGTCCGTGTGGAAGGCATCGCGCGGGCAGGCGCCCGGCCTTCTTGCGCCCGAGCCTCCGGAGGATCTCTCGGAACCTGCCTGGGTAGATCTGATATATGGACCCGCAGTCTGTTCGGTACATACTGCGGCGCTATGTCTTTGCTGCCATTGCTGATTTGCATCTCCTCTAGGTATGTGGCGCTAAGAATATCCATCGCGTCGATTTCGCGCTGCGCCGGCGCATGTGCACGCGTTGCATGAAGTCGAAGTACATTGTCAACAATCTTGCGGCTTTATGTGTAACTAACGCCCTTGCAGCCTTGTCTTTGCTGTTCAATTTAAGGCAAAGTGTCCTGGCGTGAACCCATCAGTCATGGACCTCCTCCCTTTCACACATAGTACGTTTCTTACATTGACACATGCGCTGTCTTAACATCATGACGTTCGCGCAGCCGGCGGCTGGGCACACGGGCACTCCTCCAACAGCAAGTTTTACTGGCGGCCCGATGTCATGGCCATGCACGAAAAGCTGGCCGAGTTCAAGGACGACGCGAAAGCACTGAAGGCTTTCCGAAAGGAACGTCTTGCCATCGTGAGTGCCATTATTGAGGTGCGCAGACGTTTCGCTCCGTGACATGAATATTGTTTGACTCTGCGCGCCCAGGATGTTGCAGACTACGAGAAGTGGGCGCACGAAGCCGTAAATGCCCGAAGCCACGATCATCAGTCGCGTAAGGAGAGGCGACGCGCAGAGTACGTTGGGCTCCGCTTACTTTCTATGCGTCTGACACGATGTCCTTTAGTATCGTTTCCCGTCTTAGGGCGGCCGGATACGAGAAGGCCGACATCGACTACGTGAACATCTCACTCATTCCTGGCGTCGACGGCAATAAGGACCTCACCGAACAAGGTACACAGCCGCCGCATCGCACGTCATTCCGCCGCTGACATGTCTGCAGCATGGAAAAAACTGAAGCCCAAGCTGGAAACCGCTCTCGTCGCCGGCCGTCCCGTACGTCTAGCTAAGGAACGTAGCAGTACAATCTGGAAGCGCACACAGCTAGCTTCTATCTGTTACACAAACTTCTGGCGAACATGCCTTCCTGCGATGTCGTTTTACCTGCCTCCCTTGTCCTGGGCGCCCAAGCTACCGTGCTTCAAGGACATCATAAACCGCGAAGACGACGTGGCCGAAGACGCCTGGGTCGATGCGCTCGAGCAGCTGCCGATGTATCTCGCGGAATGGATGGAGGGAAAACGAAACGAGTGCCTAGCCATGCTGCCTAGCGGTGGCACAAATAGCGCGTCGATGGAGCCGATCCTGCTCTCCAGCCCTGTTGTCGCCGTCAAGCGGCAGGAGCGCATGCGGGGCTACGCAGGCCAGCTCGAGCTGGCGACGTCGGTCTTCAGCGAGGGCTTTGCCGAGAAGCCTGTGATTGGTCGCGATACATGCCATGCTTGGAAGATGGGCAAAGCGCTCAATTTCTCAGTTACGGGAGCTGCGTCGGCAGCCGCTGTCATAGGTGCGCTCAAGCTGGACCCGAATACGACGATAGACACGCAGCTCGATACGCTTGACGGCCGCCTCATCTGCATGAACTGCTCGCGCAACAACCAAAACAACGTCGACAACCTTTTTGTTTTATCATGGAGACTATGCGTGGGTGTTGCATCTTCACCTTTCTGCTCACATCCTTGCTGAAGCTGCGCACAGATCGAGCACGACATGCAGATGGCGAAGAGTGTCGATTCCGGTCACAAGCAGCCGCGATGGCACGCATTGCAATTTGAGGACTTGAAGCGGGTCAAGATGCGGGAGAGCAGCATTCTGAACCCTCCGTGCTCCAAGGACACCGGCTATTTCTGTAATCACTGTCCTGCGCACGCTTTCCAATACCGCACCAACTACATTCCGCCGGTGTGTTCTCATCTTCAAACCAAGGAGATGGTAGTGCAGCACCTGTTGTCTCAGTGAGTACTCACCATCTGCTGCAGACCTTCATACTGACTCTGGCGAAATTCCAGTCATCAAATTACCGCTCCTATTGAAGAGGTGGACTTCCTTTACCTGACGGAGGCGGGGACGATGAGGCCGCTCGTGAAGCCCGTGTTTTACCGCGAAAAGGTGCAGTCTCGGGCAGGCCCATCGCAGGTCAGTACCAGTAGCGAGCAGTTCTTCTGCGTACATTGCGGTCCGGGCCGCAGCTTCAAAATCGACGGTGTCAAGTCACACATCAAAGCCAAGTATGGCTTGCCGCTCATCTATAAAGTGTGTTATACTGAAACTTGCGCTCGACAGGCATAAGCCTGTGGGTGACATCTTGCTGTATGTCGATTACAAGTACCACAATTAGGTTGCCCCTTCTGCAAGAAACCCAATATTGCAGCTCGCGGACCCGGTGTGTCTTGAGAAGCACTGACCAGTGGTATGTATGCTTGAAATCTTCTTTTTGATCTATAGGCTCGGTGAACGCTCATGCAAATGGGCCATGTTGATTTTCTTGCGGCCTCCTACTGTACAAATCGTATTAATTTCCCTATAAAGGCGTGTACATGTGATAACTGTAATTTACGCGAACAAAATGTTATCGGCAGAAAAACTCGGATATTTGAGGGCTGTGGGCCGGCGACCGCAACTCTCTCGTCGACTCCCCACTCACCTGTTTTCAACATCCCTTCCTAACGCCGTCATAATCCAACACCACTGCCTGGCCCCTGGCCCCTGCGCTATGGCATACTATCGCGACATCAGGCTTAAGCGTTTATCGCCGCCAGTTGGCGCTGGCCTCGCTTGGGTCGAGCCAATCAACTCTGAACACCATGTCTAGCTTCTTTTCGTCAGCTGCACTCGAATTACCATGCCGGTCACCACAGTCGACGTGCTCGTGCTCCTCGCTCTGAGCATTGCATTCATCAAACTCTACAGCAATAAGCGCAGGCCATTCCCGCTGCCCCCTGGTCCGCGCGGCCTTCCTATCATCGGCAATTTGCTCGACATCCCCAAGAGCAGATCATGGATTGTGTACAGAGATTGGGCACGGAAATACGGTGCGTCGCCCCTTGCTCCTGGCCGCCCTCACGCTCACAGAGCGCCAGGCGACATCATGTGCATATCCGCGCTCGGGCAGCACATCGTCATCGTCTCTTCAGTCGCGACCGCGCGCGATATCCTCGAAAAGCGTGCGGCGATCTACTCTGACCGCATGGTCGTGCCCATGTACAACCTGTGAGTCCCATCTTACCCGGAGCAGACAGTACGTGTCTCATGAGGATGCGTGCTCAGCATGCAGTGGGAGTGGTTCCTTCCCGTCACGCGCTGGGGCGAAGACTGGCGACGCACGCGCCGCGCGCTCGACCGTGGCCTGCGCCCCAGCGCCGTCACGCAATATCGCCCCGCGGTGACCACGAAGGTGCACAACTTCCTCCGGGCCCTGCGCACCAAGCCGGACGCCTTCCGCGAGCACATCGAATTGTGCGTCTGCTATCGCTCGATCCGCGGCGCAACTGCAACTGACCAGTAGTGCACGCGCAGCTTGCAGTCGTCGATTATCATGGCCATCACGTACGGGTATGACGTGACCGGCCACGACGACCAGCACCTGCGCGTCGCGAACGACATGAGCAAGCTCGGCTCGCGCACGGTCCTCCCCGGTGCGGTCCTCTACAACGACCTGCCCATCTGTGAGTGCCCTCGGGCCACGTGCCTACAGTACAGTTCATCCCGCTCGCGACGGCTGATGAGAAACCAGTGGGGTATTTGCCCGAGTTTTTGCCGGGAATGGGGTTCAAGGCTCTCGCACGGACCGGGCTTGCGCTCGGCATCGAGGCGCGCGACGCGCCGATGCGCTGGGTCCAGGAGGCCATCGTATGTCTCTCGTCTTCTACATATCACGCGCCCCTGAGACTCGATGCAGAAGAATGGGAGCGCAGCGCCGTCGCTGACGCGTGAGAGCATCCGCGAACTTGAGGAAGATCCGGAGGCGGACCATGCACAAGGCCTGCGCGACATTGCCGCTGCCTCGGGTTCGCTGTTCGCAGGTACGCCTTACTGCTCTGCCATGCCACCGCTCTAACAAGTCACGTCCACTCTAAGCTGGCGCCGACACCGTGCGTTGCGTGTCTTCTCAGCTCTGACAGCCTTCTCACCTACCTGCAGACCGTGTCCGCGATGGCCGTGTTCTTCCTCGTCATGGCACTTTTCCCAGACGTGCAGCAGCGCGCGCGCACCGAGGTGGACGCCGCGACGCGCCGTGAGCGAATGCCCAACTACGACGACCGCGCGGACCTGCCATACGTGAACGCGATGATTCAGGAGATCCTGCGCTGGCATACCGTCCTCTCACTCGGTACGTGCTGCTCGCGCGTGCGCGTGATATGACGGGGCTGACGTGCCGGCGCAGGTCTGCCGCATGCGGCGCTGGAAGACGATGTGTACGAGGGATACTTCATTCCGAAGGGTCTGTCCGCAGGCGTGCTCCCCGACATGATTTTGGTAGCTGACACGCCTTCACAGGCTCGCTCATTATGACAAACACTTGGTGCGCTTTTCTCTTTCTCACACTAGTCTCAAGTCGTCTAATCCCATGTATCGCTGCAGGGCCATGATGCACGACCCCAAGGTTTACCCCGACCCCGACGCGTTCAACCCCGCGCGCTACGTCAACGCGGACGGCCAATTCACAGAGGACCCCGCGGTCAACGCGAACTTTGGCTTTGGGCGCCGGTACGCGGCTCCCCTCCTTGCTCACTCGTATGTAAAGCTTTGGTATCTGACACTTCGCAGGATATGCCCTGGTCGACACCTCGTCGACTCGACGCTGTACCTCGTCGTCGTGTCGGTGCTCGCGGCGTTCGAGGTGCGCGGGGCGCCGGGGACGCCGGCGGAGGGCGCGTTCACGGATGCGCTGGTCAGGTGAGAACGTGATTTCGTCGTGATTCGGAGGTGGTGGGATGCTGATGGGAGTTGGCAGCCACCCAGAGGAGTTTGCGTGCGCGATTGTGCTGCGGGATGACGTGTCGGAGGCACTGATCGCGGGTGGCGCATGAGCGAGGTACAGTATCAAGATGTACTTAATCGAGCTCAGAAAGATGAAGGCAATGCAAGGCAGACCGGGTGATTGTGACACCCTGATATTCCTGTGCCAGATACTGAATTAGCCAATGACATCGGGGACGCAGAGCTAAGTATACTGCGTTTCCAATGGGCCAATATCCATTTCGCAGCATCACCAATACGTTCGGAAGCAGCGGTATGTTTTTTTATCGACGAATCCCCACTCTATATTAATGTTTTCTCGCTACCGGCCAGATGATTTCTAAGCTTCGCTGAGTGCTTCTCCTGATCAGGGTCGCAACCTTGTCGTGACCCTTTATCATCTGCCCCATAATAAGCCTCCCAGGATGCCTTGCGCAGTTCGTCACGCTGCTTGGGCGGTATCGTGCTGCGATTCATATCGATCATGCTTGTCGGCAGTTTCTTAGGACCCTTCGGCTTGGGCTGCGGTTTAGGCTGAGGCGGACGGATAAAATCTTCTATCTCCGGGTGCATGCATTCTTCATCAAGCAAGTCTTTCGAGATTGCGAGCCAGTTCTCAAGCAGCCACTGCATGGTGCACTCCGCGCCATAGGCCGTGCCACCGAGCATGTTACGGCCGTAGCACTTCGCAATTTTCTCGAACGTTACTGACTCGTCGCAGCACCCGGGAAGCTGCGCGAGGAAGTCGAAGACGTAGAACATGATTGACAAGCAGTGCGTGGGCAAGAGACGTAGTAGGTCGCGCGCGATGCGGACGTGCCCAGAATCGCGTAGCCTATCTTCCTCTGCCTCTCTGCGGCGGCGCTCGGCGAGTTGGCGCGGGGAAGGGCCGGGCAGGCACTCGCCGGTCTTGTATCTGTGCGTGCGCCGGCTCTCCCTGTCGATATCGTCGCGGACCTGACGCTCCTCATGGCAGTCGACGGCGGGCTTCACGCACCAGTGCCAAAGAGGGTCGATGATCGCGGCGGGCATGAGAGGCCGTACGTTTCGGAGCCATGTATTGAGCAAGGCGGCGACATCCTGCGGGTCCTCTTTGCTGAGGTCGAAGCCGTACCCGAAAAGCGGCGCGGTGTTGAAGATATTGATTAACTCCATGTGGCGCTCGGGGTTCTTTGGACGGCGCATGATGCCCTCTTCGAGGACTCCTGCATGTCGAGGGTGAGTTTTTCGTGGCGTGCTATTGAATGAGTCTACCACTCACCTCTGTGGCAGAGATCCTCGACGCACATGTACAGCGCGATAGGAATTTCATGTCTATGGCCGTCGATGATCGCCGTCACAGATGCCCACGTAGCGACGAAGTCTAACGGCATCGCGAAGGCTTCTGCAACGTGATTGTATGAGCGCCAGGTCGGTCTCCTGAGGACTTCAACTTACCGGCATCTTTCGTGAAGGGATTTTGGACCTTCCGTGAGCGAACCAGGGCGAGGCGCTTTCGATTACGCTCCCTCTCATACCGATCCTCTATATCGTTATAGAAGATCTCCCACAGATCATCTACGTCAAGTCGATGTCTGATGTCCACCCTTTCCTCCCGGAGGTACCTCCTTAAACGGGCGTGAATTCTCTTGTAATGCCATTTCGCTGCGAGAGGGGGTGCGTCACCCTGAAGCTCCAATTCGCGGCGGAAGATCTCCTCTGGCGCGGGGTCAGGAGGGCGAGTGAGTGGCAGGCAGCTTGGACGGTAATTGCGGCGCGCGCGCTTCTCTGCGTCTTCGGGCTTGAGGCCGAGCATGTCAATGACTTTGCTGCCAGATGGGAGCGACAGTCCGAGGATGCGCTTTTTCTGCGGTTTGGGTGTATCCAGGGTAGGCTCGGAGGCTCGACGACCAGCGTCGACATTGTCTTTCTGCACCAAGCGCATCGCGTTCGGGGCGGAGTGCCGATGTCCCCGCATCACAGGCAGGCTGGACTGGGGGGATAGTTCAAACCGAGAGTGTGCAGGGGTGCGGTGAGGCATAAGGCTGAGACTAATAGTAGTTATTGGAATACTAGGCTTTGCGCGTGGTAGCGGGTATTGATAGGGGTTATTGTGGTTAATGGATAAGAAAAGATGCTTCTTGAAAGCGCGTGAGGGCAGGATTTTATACGTGCGCGGAAGCCAGTGCGGATGTGGCGCACTTCCCGCTCCCGTCCCGCGTCCCGATCCCGCGTTCCGATGCAGTGCAGCAGCGTAAGCGGCTTTACGCTATGTACATTACATAGGCCCCAGGCGTCGGGTAACTCGGACTCGATCTCATGATTTGCTTGGCCAGTGATCTCTTGTGCTAACGGTGCAGGGTAAAAAGAAAAGTACAAGGGCAGTATGTGCGTCGCATTTGAGGCGGCATGGCAGTAATCTTCAGAAGGAGGACATGAGCTGAGGCTTGGAGCAAGTTCATCAAAGAATGCATACAGGATAGCCACCGAAACTCCCAGGGAAAGCTATCCCAGCACGCAAGAGTATGATAAGGACCTCTGACCTCGAGAACAAGATAGAGCGATCCGGGCCACCAACGCCTACCTTGGTGGGTGGGCCACGCACAACGGGCGGAGGATATTCAGCCTTCCCAATGATCAGCAAATCTGTCAGGATCCAGATGAACCAAACTCAGCCATGCCCCTGGAGTCTTCGTGGAGTGCGCCAGGACTTGACACGAGGAACGCGACTCCGAGTCGCACACAACAAAGGTGCACCGACGAACGGCGGGGAGGGAAAAATTTGGGCCAACAGCCCGGAAGACATCCAAGTATCCGAGCACATGAACAGGCTTCAATGAAGACGCCTGCGCTGCAAACTCAGAGGAGTAATCCAAAGGACACACCACCCGTGGGATCCGCGTACTACATACCCGCGAATGGGCTCCCGTGCGCACGCAACTCTAGATGCCGCAAACAAACACTGTTGCAGGCGGCTTCCGCCTGCTCGTGTTGGACAAATAGGGCGCTGCCACATCACGCAGCGCAGCGAGACGCAAGAAGAGATAGCAGAGATCGGATGAAATGGTGCGCCCTCCCGTCGCGACACACCCAACGCGTTCCCTGGCATAAAAGGTGGCCTCCTAATCGCCCGACGAGGCCACGTCCTGCAGGTACCCGACCCCGCCCGGCGAAGAGGGACCACGCAGCTCTGCCAGAGAGGCGTATGGGGGGTGTGGTCACGCCACACCAGATCGACCTTGGGCCGAGAGCGCGATAGCACTCGTCGCTGACATTCGGCTCGGATGCCAAGCTCGCTAGAAGCAGCGTGCTGAACGGCGCTGTGTACGGGGCGAGCGTCGTGGGTGTCGGACTGTTGGCAGTAGTGAACAGGAAGTTGCCAGCTGAGCGGCGACTCGAGCCTCATTGATGAGGCGTGGGATCCCTCGGCCGAATGAGGAGAGACTGTTTTCACGCCACAGGGCTGCCTGAGCGGGCCGCCGACTGAGCGAGGACTTACTAGTCAGTTACCAGTGCGTCTCCTAGAACGATTCTGCGTCTTCAAGCACCCGTCGCCATGTCATTGACCGTCTCTGGTCCTTCCTCTCTGTCCGACCGCCAGCGCGACCTCGATTACTCGACCTCACCCCTCGCAGGTGCTGAGAAATCGGAAGATCACGACGAAGCCGAGGGCATGCCGGCGCCCTCTTCCCACCCACCGTCCTCATCGACTGCACAATACAATGGGCGGTCATCGGCGCGCTTAGCGGGGAAGAAGCGGCCGTCTGGGAGTTCGCGCGAGGCGATGCAGACGCAGGCCGTCGCGTCGCAGTACCCCTTGGCCTCTGTACGTTTTCGTAAGAACACAGACATCTCTTTCCTGACTACTTGTCAGAAACCGTGCGACAGGTGCAGTCGCGTTGGGATAGAGTGCCTGATCTCGACCAACACCGCCTGCATTTCCTGCCAGCGAAAGAAGCAGAACTGCTCCTTCTCCCCGGGCAGGGGTGCTGGCCCTCGCTCTAAAGGTCGCACTACGGACCGTGGTCGTCCGGTCGGTGGCACGGCGAGGACTGCTGCTGGGCAGGGGCAAAAGCGGAAACGCGTCACCTGTATGTCGCGAGTTGCTTTGCGGAGAAATAGATTCACGGCTTTGCAGATGTGGGATTACCTCCGAAACATGCGCGGACGGAGGGGCCTTCGTCCAGCCGTGATGCGAGGACGGAGGGGTCGTCTGCTAGCCGTAATACGGCCACCCGTGCGGAGGAGCAGGATGAAAACACAAGGAGGCTGATTGCGATTGAACGCAACACGGCGCGTATGGTGGAACTCTTGGCCCAGCTATTGGCGCAGTCGACGGATTCGTCGCGGAGCTGATGCCTGCTCAGAGTCACCTCTGTCTGTTCTCGCCGGTTGAAGGGCTTCTCACAAGTCTTCCAGTCAGTCTTACTGCTGTCTGCCGTACAGAGTTTGTGCATTCACTGAGCAGCCACCATGTACAGGAAATGTACAATTGATGTCACCTTGACTGTCCTAATTGGAGCCATTCTTGTAGTCCGCATTTGCGAGCGCTTTTGGTGGAGGGCTAGCCATCATTCATCCTCTCAATTCAAATGAAGAGGCACTGCAAGGGCGAGCTATACGCGTCAACGTCACGTAGGATCTAGCGCTTTCATACTTAACGAACTCAATGATGCCAGTTGGCCCCCCTGCACCGCCTTCCACCGTCCAACTAGCCCAGCTGCGATGTTGCCTCAGGCTGACGGACACCATGTCACTAACTCTCCCTCATCCCATAGCCTGCCTGCTCTCCCGCCTATCTCGTCCGACGCTCATGCTGAGAACGAGCATAGATTGGCCATCCTCGCCGAGCTTGACGATGCACCCTTCTCGTAAGTGCTGCTGGTCCATTGCTTGCATCCGCCCTCAGATTCTGATCACTTACAGGCTGTTCTTCGTGAAGGTGGCCGCTGTGGCAGGGGTGGGCTTCTTCACTGACGCGTAAGGCACCGTCCCAACATCCAGTGCGACATGTTGACGCCACGTTCCAGATACGACATCTTTGCAATCAACATCGCATCGACGATGTTGGGATACGTCTACTCGGCCAATCATACGAAGTTGACCTCGAACCAAGACTTGGCTGTGAAGGTTGCGACGCCGGTCGGTACTCTCATAGGGCAATTGCTCTTTGGCTGGCTGGCAGATGTCATTGGGCGCAAGCGGATGTGTGCGGAACTTTCCTATCCACCCTTCAAAGCATCCTCATAGTATCATTGGCAGATGGCATCGAGCTCGTGATCATAATTTTCGCGGCATTCGCCCAGGCGCTGTCCAGCCAAGGTCCCACTGTAAACATCGTCGGTGTCCTCGTTGTCTGGCGCTTCCTCATGGGCGTGGGCATTGGAGGGGACTATCCATTGAGCGCAGTGATACCTTCCGAGTTTGCTGCGAAGCACTCCCGCGGCCGGCTTATGACGTCCGTCTTTGCATGCCAGGGATGGGGCAACCTTGGTGCGCGGTGCCCATCTCGCATCCTCCAATTGAATTTACAGTGCCCATCTTGAAGCCGCTGCGCTCGTTTCATTGGCCGTCGTATCTGCCTTCAAGTCATCGATCCTCCATGACCAGCAGGCCGATCAGCCCGTCTACCGTCATGTTGACTTCTGCTGGCGCATCCTCATCGGCCTCGGCTGCATCCCCGGCGTCATCGCGGTCTACTTCCGCCTGACTATTCCCGAGACGCCGCGCTTCACCATGGACGTCGAGCGCAACGCTAGGCAGGCGACAGATGACATCACGAGCGTCCTCATCGACGGTACCTACTGGGTGGATCGTGAAGCAGCCGTGCGGCGCGTGGGCGCGCCTCGGGCGAGCAAGCGCGACTTCATCGGTTACTTTGGCCAGCGGAAGAACCTCAAGATACTCATCGGGTGCGCGTACTCGTGGTTCGCTGTCGACGTGAGCTACATCCCATTGTGCTCTGTCTTTTTCTCTAACTGCGAGTCGAACAGATGGTGTACTATGGGCTTGGCCTGAATTCACCGATTATTCTTCAGGGTATCGGATTCGCTGGCTTGAACTCAACGACGAGTGTTCCAAATGTCGCCTTCGCAGGATTCTACAATGTCGACAGAGACGCCTATGGAAGCTTGCACAGGATCTCCGTTGGCAACATCATCTTGTCTGTGGCGGGCCTCATCCCGGGATACTGGGTGTCCTTCCTCTTCATCGACTCGTGGGGCCGGCGACCGATCCAACTTCTAGGCTTCAGCATGCTCACCTTCATACTCATCATCATGGGTGAGCATGTCCAGTCCTTCGCCATCGAGAAGTCTGTCTGATCGCACGACAAGGTTTTGGCTACGACGCGATGAAAAACCACGCCAACGGCGCGCTCGTCTTCCTCTTCTGCCTGGCGAACTTCTTCCAGAACTTCGGCCCGAACTCACGACCTTCGTCATCCCGGGCGAAGTCTTCCCGACGCGGTACCGCTCCACGGCGCACGGCATCTGCGCGGCGTGCGGGAAGCTCGGCGCGATCGTCTCACAGGTCGGATTCGCGCATCTGCAGAACATCGGCGGCGATGACCACTTTCTGAAGCACATGTGAGCTGTGTGCTCGCCTGTTGGCATCGCTTCTTGCTGAAGACATCCTCTTGGGGGCGCAGCTTTGAAATATTCGCGTTTTTCTCGCTGACGGGGGTCTTCTCGACCATGTTGCTGCCCGAGACTAAGCTTCGGACGCTGGAAGACTTGTCAAATGAAAACAAGATGATTTCATCCAAGGTAGGCCTTGATCATGCTAGCATTACATGACAACTCATATATATCATCACTCGGGTAGCAGCTACAGGTCCAGGCGAGCCGCATGACGCTATGTTGCGGCATGTCTTTTCTGTCTTTTCCTTTCTGTGGCATTTAGTTATACTACTCGGTACCCATGATAATAAAGTTGCTCGTGCGATTCTTAATGGCTGCTGTGTTACCGTTGGATGCATGCAATTGCAAAACAAGTTGCCCGGGCCGCGGCCGAGCTTCTTTGTGTATGTCAATAAACAAATATTGCTGCTGCCGCCAACTGAGTCGACGCCGCGGTCGCCCCCACCTTTGCGCAGATCCGTTCGCTGAAGACGCAGTGTTTCTCCCCGCGGGCCGTGCTCGAGAACTTCACGAGCCTCGAGGAGCCCATCACTGAGGGCCTACCTCCCAATACGCCGGAGTAGTCCTGCCCCCGCTGCCGCACACCATCCGCCCTTTGGCTACCACTGGCGCGCGGATCGAAGGGAGTACGAGGATCCAGAGGTGTCCGGCGGTTCGTAGAGCTGATTGATAGCCTCCCGGCCCTCAAAGGCGTAACCGCATGTCGCTCACCCCCACACTACCTCTTTGTTGAGGTGAAACGCGCCTGTGTCTCGATGTGTATACCAACGACCCAAAGCAGCTTCGTCGAATTGCACGTGCTGATTGGAAGACAGCAAGCTTGGCACGCACACTGGATTCAACGGCGCGCATCCATTGATCCCGACTTATCCAGCCTGCGCTCGATTTCATACTGTACAATGTTCTCCCAGAGCAATAGTCAATATATCCGAAAGCAAGCAGAGTCATTTTGTGTATGCCGCCGCTCATAATGCGTTGCTCTTGCAGGTAAACGCTTTCCCCACAACATCGGCATTGTAGTCGTCGATGATGCTTTGTATCGATACCTGCGCGGATGTCAGTTGCGAGCCAGCGATGCGGAGTGCGTACCCACATATGTCCCCGCAAAGAGCACGTAGAATCCGAGGAGGATGAGACCGAAATTCAGGAGGGTCTCTGCGGACCGGCCAATGCCAGCCCACTTCTTTGCGCCAGGGTAGAACGACAGATACGCCATGCCCCAGAAGATAAATCTGCCTTCCTGTGAGCTAACGCATCCTCCGTGCAGTCTGTGCTTGCACTTACCCAAACCAGCCATCTAAGCACGTAGCGAATAGATGGAGAATTAATAACCTATGCCAAGGAGTGGGTGAAGATGCGCACCGAAGAGCGAGCTCATGAGGCTGAGCATGTCGGAGAAGAACGGTATGACTTCTGCTATGATGAACGCGAAGACCCAAGTCGTCGCGATGATGCCGACCCAGACACTCCACCCGACGAGCGTGTTTGAGTGCCGGTGCCGCGAGTTGCGGAAGAGGCGGAAGAAGATAAAACGCGCGGTCACAGACTGTAAGCCGCTGTGAGGATGTGCATTGGATGGTGATCGGACGAATACGCACGGAGTAGAGGGCACCGAGGAAGAGGATTGTCGGAAGGGCGAAGGAGAATGCGATCTTCTTGTAGACGGTTTGGAGGGAGCCGAAGGCAGGCGCGGTGATGTATTGATTTCCTGCGCGATGTGAGAAAACTTTCAAGAAATTCAAGTGGCGTCGGAAGGCTTACCGACGTAGTGGTACATAAGAGCTCCGCAGAGCGTGAAGACGACCATCTCGGCAATTGTTACAGCCCATAATGCTGGATGGAAAGTTATGACACGCGCACTTCGACGGAGCGTGAACAAACCTTTAGGAAAGTCCCTTGGGTTCTTCATCTCGGCGATGAAGGACGGGAGCGTGATTTGCCCAACGAAAGTGTACGTGATATTGAGGAACGCCGACATGCCTACCACATCCTCAGCTATAATCTGGTTACTGAGCACAGTGTACTTACCTGCGACATATGACGTTCCTTTGACAGGGGTCGCTGTGACCAGGGGCTCTTCACCAAGAATGTAGCCAAAAGGATGATCTTGCACGCCAGAGAAGATGATCGCTAGTAGGACGGCGATACCCATCGTAACTGCGCTGAATACGCCAAGCCCGCCGAGTTGATTGAGGGTGCGCGGGAGGCTGACGAAGAAGCATGCGACGGCAGTGACAACGCTGAACGCGATGGTGCACGCCGCCGAGTTCGACAATGTGTTGAGCAGCTTCGCACCGACGAGACAGTGCAGCGCTGTCATCCACGTCGTGTCAGCCGGCGAACGTCAGAGCGCTCAAGGGGAGAGCGCACCCTGGATGAACGTGTTATTCAGGATGAAGAGGACCGCGGTCGCGTTGTACGCCCACTGCGCGCCGCCAAAGAGCTTCTGTCCAATATCACACACGTCGCGGATCTCCGGGTACTTGAGGCAGTAGCGCCATAATATGAGCGACGTGTACAGGACGCTCGCCGCGACCGCAAGCGTCACTATAATTCCTGGAACCATACCGAGCACCGAGAACGACCTGCACCGCGTCAGGCCCGCTCCTCGGGAGGAACCTGGCCATGGCCACGTACCAGGGAAAGGAGAGGATCGCGAGACAGATGTATTCAGAGAAGAGAAGCGCGGCCGTCTGAAACTCGGTCAACTCGGAGAAATCTGCAAGGACTGTGGGGCGCACCTTCTGCCATGAACACGTCCTGTACTTAATCTCATGATCGCTTTCAGCGCGGACCTGCAGCTCTACATCATCGAAGTGAGATCCGCCGGTCGAGCTGACGCTATCTGAATCCTTGGGCGCCGCCTTCTCCTGGCTTGGCGTCGCTCGCTTGTCGCTGCTCATACCGTGAGATTGACGTGGGCGAGGACGGCAAACAGCAAGTGGGACCAGAGGTCAAGAAATGCTAGGGGCTGGAAGACGGCGGCATCCTCGCTATCACGGTCATATACTCTCGAGAAATTTGCTGCTCCAAGCTTCGAGGCTTCGAAAGATGGTGCAATGTGCGGGGAAATGACGAAATCCTCACCTCGATCGGGCCAAGCCAAAAGACTCCGGATGCGAAGCACCGGTCTATAGACGCCTTGGCTAATCGCTCGTTGCCCCGGCCTGGTGGAATGCGTTGAGCAAAGCTGAGACCTAGCGACCTCAAGTTTTCCAAGTGCTCGGTAGTGGGCAGGATAGGAGCTCGAGGCCACGCAAGCCGAA
Organism: Auriscalpium microsporum; assembly: GCA_019914985.1. NCBI lineage: Eukaryota > Fungi > Basidiomycota > Agaricomycetes > Russulales > Auriscalpiaceae > Auriscalpium > Auriscalpium microsporum. The sequence continues at coordinate 998,412 of JAHLMG010000010.1, read as the reverse complement.
AATTGTTTTCCCTTCTGTTTTTTTTTGCTTCCGCCACCCGCGACGAGAATGCAGATAACGAATGTATGTCTGCACTGCGTCATAAGACTCGCTGGCTACGGTATTTATCGTGACGAGAAAATGCTGTCACGGCGCAGGGACCCATAGGTAAGTATTCAAAAACGCACGGCTGTTGAGCACTCACCGCGATGACAAGATTCCCAGCCGGGTAGAGTTCGAATTCAAATTGCTCTTCTTACGCCTTGTTCAGTGCACGCGGTCACCTTTCCATCAGGCCTGTAGAGACGCGCGGTCTCTCGTGGCTGACCCCACAGAAGACACGGGACTTGCAGTACGTGGTTGTCGGCGGCGACAACTTGGAGTCGGTGAGGCGCGTCGGCCCAGCGATGTGCCAGCATGTCACTGTTCTCACGGGTCGGGATAAGGATCGGGAGGTACCGGACCGTCCCGATCGACCATCCGACTATCATACTAACTTCCTCTCAGTTCCTCCGAGTCTGAGCACGACTCTAAACATCCTCGGCCCCTACGCTCCATGTAATCTGTTCATATCATCCCCATGTACTCTCGCATTGCGATCAACTACTTACTGGCACTCCTCCGCCTCTAGCAACACCTTGGCGCGACTGCACTGGCATGCACTCTTGCTCGGCTCAAGAGTCCTTTCTCTTCGGATCGCCTCGGTGCTCGTACTTGTATCGTCCCGTTGGAAGCTCCTGCTCGCCGGCGGCCGCTTGTGTCGACTCCCTTCACTGCGGAGGTCAACGGGAAGACCTTACGTGAGCTGGCAGAACGATGGGCGGGCGCCGGGTTGAACTGCTTGGGGGAATTATTTTAGCCTGCCTCACCTTCTCGATGGGTGTACCCGGACCGCCATCGAGAACAACGGAGACAGTTCAACAACGCTATGAGGTCACTGTGAGCGGCGGGTAAACAGGTGCGGCGGAATGTCCTGTTCCTGCAGCTCTGGCTTCCGAAGTAGCCCTAGGGGCGAACATGAAGAGCTACTCTGTATAAAAGGGAGGTGCTTTCGACTGCTTTCTCTCATCATTTCCATTCATTACATCCGCCCAGCTCTCTCCCCGCAACCTCCGTACTTTCGCGTCAATAATATCCATCCTCAACATGAAGGCAAGTTTGACGCGAGCCTCCGACTTGTCTTATATGCTGCAGTTCTGACGGCAATGTATAGGTCCTCGCTATCCTATACAACGGCTTCAAGGCGGCCAAAGCTGAACCTCGTCTCCTTGGTACCGTTGAGAATGAGGTATGCACCATCTAGCTTCTTACTTCGCGTTTGAATATTTTTTGACTCCGAATTTAGCTCGGTCTTCGCGCCTACCTCGAGTCCCAGGGCCACGAGTACATCGTATGTCGACCGTCTTACCCACAATCGATTCATTGACTTACCTGCCGTTTGATTATCAGGTGACGAGCTCCAAGGAGGGCCCGGACAATGACTTCCAAAAGCACATTGCCGACGTAAACACTCTACCTCATCTGATTGTGCAGGTCATAGACTGACCATGCACTCAGACTGACATCCTCATCACGACGCCTTTCCACCCTGGATACCTCACCAAGGAACTCATGGCCAAGGTAAATTATATCGACGCACTACCTCCGCGCATCGCTAACAAACCCATAGGCCAAGAACCTGAAGGTCTGCGTCACCGCCGGCGTCGGCTCCGACCATGTCGACCTCAACGCCGCCGTCGAGCGCAAGATCCAGGTGCTCGAGGTCTCCGGCTCGAACGTCGTCTCCGTCGCGGAGCAGGTGATGATGTCCATCTTGCTCCTTGTACGCAACTTCGTGCCCGCACACGAGCAGGCCGTCAGCGGCAACTGGCAGGTATCCGACATCGCACGCAACGCGTTTGACCTTGAGGGCAAGGTCGTCGGCACGCTCGGCGCGGGACGTATCGGCCACCGCGTGCTGCAGCGCCTCGTGCCGTTCAACACGCGCGAGCTGCTATACTTTGACTACAAGGGGCTGCCGAAGGAGGCGGAGAAGGCAGTGGGGGCGCGCAGGGTTGAGGACCTCAAGGTCAGTGGCGGAGCAGTGGTCTTTCCATCGCGGAGCTAAACACTTGGACTTGCAGGAATTTGTGTCGCAGTGCGACGTTGTCACCGTCAACGCCCCCCTCCACGAGGGAACCAAGGGGCTCATCAACAAGGATCTTCTCCAGCACTTCAAGCCAGTATGTGTACTCTGTTCCGCCTGCTCGCATCCGCTGACCCCAGTCCCCAGGGAGCATGGCTCGTCAACACCGCCCGCGGCGCCATCTGCAACGCTGACGATGTCGCTGCAGCAGTCAAGTCCGGGCAGCTGCGCGGCTACGCTGGCGATGTGTGGAACGTGCAGCCCGCGCCGGCTGACCACCCGTGGCGGTCGATGCGCAACCCGCTTGGCGGCGGCAACGGCATGACGCCGCATTACTCCGGCACGACGCTCGACGCGCAGACTCGCTATGCGGAGGGCACGAAACAGATCCTGCAGAACTACTTCGAGGGCAAGCCACAGGATCCGGGCAATGTCATTGTCGGCGTCGGTGAGTGGTCTTGGTGTGAATTGACAGGAGGTGAACTGATAATTACACCGTGAGCAGGCAAAATCGAGAGCGCGTCTTGTGAGTTTTTTTCTGCTCTAGCCAGCGTTAAGTTTTGTGTCTAATTCGATTTATCAGATGGCCAACGCTAAAGTCCGAAGCAAAAGAGATGCAGTAGTGACCCTCGCGACCCATCGCCTCTTGTGACATAGATATTCTACTTAGCACGATAAAATAATGAATGCATGTCCCGTCTATACAAGCTGTCGGAAGCCTGGACAGAGAACAATGCGACCAGCATACCAGCCCCAGATTTCATATCTCAGACTCGCCTACTACTTCCTGAGGCCACTCGGGTGTCTGGATAAAGTCTCTGACCTTTCCAAATTTTGATTGATTACTGTACAATGCAAAAAACGTACATCGAGACTACTTCTCATCCCAGGCAGCATCCCACCCCAGCGCGCTCCTATCCCATTGCCCCTCCTCCTGCCCCTCGCCAGGACCCACCCAGCCCATCACATCCACCAGCACCCCAGCGGCCCTAACAAACACACTCCCGTCAACGCCTTCTCCCAGCCCTCCGAAAGCGCCCTGCGGCACAGTCGCATAGCGCTGCGCCGCGTGGTACAGCGCGCGGAACGCCTTCAGCGTGTGCGAGTCGCGCGCGGGCAGGACGTGCGGGAGGAGCACCGCCCACGCGTTGTCGTACGCGGGCTCTCCAGCCCGCCCCCACACCGCGGGCGGCGGCGAAGGGAAGGGCTTGCCGCGCTGGGAGGGCGGCGTCGGCGCGGCGGGGTAGGACATCAGCAGCGGCACGTTGATCCGCGGACGACCGCGCATGAGGACAACGGCGAGGAGCACGGGGAGGTACGAGTTGAGCATGCGCGCGCGGGCCGCGGGGGACGAGAGGGCAGCGAGGAGGCGCGGGACGAAGAGCGCGCTCGTGAGGAGGTGCATGAGGAAGAAGTCGAGGCGCGGCGCACGCCCGTCGCGGCCGGTGCCGGCGAAGATCGCTGTTGCGGCGAAGAAGAGCTCCTGCGATTTCTGCTCGACGGCAGCGGGCGTGAGGGTGTCGGGCGTGCAGTTCCAGAGGGACGCCAGGCGGTGGATCTCTGCGATGCGCTCGGGGGTGAGCGCGTCTTTGAAGCGCTTGCCGATGAAGGCGTCGGGGTCGTAGGGCATGACGGGCTTCATGATTGGAGATGCGTACAACTGCTCCAGGATGCCGAACAGCGTGGTTGGGTTGGGAGTGCCTTCGGGTTCCGTGGCGAAGAGTTGAGGTGAGAATGCTGAGGTGACGGCCGTCTGGGCGAGAGCCTGGGCGACCATGGCGTCGCTCCCAAACTCAACGGCATACTAGATACATAGAATGGTGAGTTGTGTGTCGTCATTCGATAAGCCAGCAGAACTTACGCCCATCTGAATCAAAGGGTGAAGCCTATGAAGATGCGACCGTAAGCATCTGATCAAGTGAGAACTATGAATTGCCTACACGCCACCAACAAAGCGTTCCATCATTTGTCCGCCATCTTCGTGCGCAGCAGACGGCGAATAAACGTAATGCTCGAAAGCTGCGAAACCACCAAGGCGCTTCACTTCATCCGCGAAGAATGCCAAATAGTTTGCGTAGTACCTGTGAAGTAGATTCTTTAGCCGTGGATCACAATGCCGAGTCTTAGTGTGCTCACTTCTCTTCTCCAAGGTAATGTTTCCAATTGCTTTCTTGCACGACAACGTCCTGGCGCTCGACGCGTTTCTCCTTGCGGATGGCGAAGACAGACAGAAGGCTGTCTTGCTCGGCGTCGTAGATCGCCTGCAACTGAGCCGAAGACGCTCCAAGATCGTACGCAGCGAGCAAGCTGGACGGGCGGCGGTCAGTCGAGCTGCACGCCATAGGATCAGCCTAACGCTCACTGGTGACTGCGATGGTTGTGAAATCCAGGACCGTAGAAACAGTGTTGCGCCTCGCGATCCTGCTCTAATAGGTGTTCCACGAGCGCCTTGGAATCCGGTGTAGCCCCTGGGACGGTGAGTACATCCTTTCGGATGGTGGGCGCAATCCCAGTCTTGAGGACGCCGTGCGACGACATGGCTCTGCTGGCGGATGCTCGCAGCAGTCGAGATGCTGGGAGGAGGCGAAGGTTCATGAGAACGCGACGTCATTGGGATACATATTTGTAGTAATGCCGTCCACGAGACCCACATCGGCCGCTTCATGCGCAGTGTCGAAACAAACCATCCACTAAGCAAACAGTCAGCTGCAGTCAGCGTGTATGACATATCGGTCATGGGTGAGGATCGTAGGAACTTTGTTAGCATATACTGCGAGGACTTGACTGGAACGTCCAGAATGATTTTTCTGGGCCGCCGCCGTGGGCCGGACCCCGTGAGAATTTTATCCGTCAATCATGCCAAACAGGGCCGGATATAGTACCCGGATCCCAGCTATCCACTGTCCACACTGGTCCTAAGCCCTAAGGATTGCGAAGGCGATATAAAATAGGATAGGATCCGGATTGGATTAGATTCACTGAGTCACTTCTTCAGTATATCTATCGACTGGCGGAGAAAGATGCTGCGCGGTCAACGTGGCGCGCCATGCACAACAAGTGCGCATTGCGGGCACGATCTCGAAGAGCACAACCTCCTCGCGCGGTGGTGATTCGGTAGCATCAGAAGCTCGGCACCGCCAGTCCCGTTGCTAGCTCGTTGTCTTCTCCTGGGTGCACGCAAGTATCGTGGGTCCAGTTATCCGGTCGCGAGCAAGTGGGTGGTCCACGAGGCGAGAAAATCTATGGCATGTGGACCGCGGCCGCGACGACTCGCGCGGAAGTATCGAACACAACAGAAGCAGGCGCAGAAGACGGCGTAGTGCGCGTGGCCTGGTCAAGCAGGCAGCCGCGCACGTTGCGTAGCGCAGACGCCTGCCCGAGAGTCGGCTCCTGGAGGCGGCAGACACAGTTCCGTGGCCATGGTATGGGCATCGGAGGGTCTGGACATCGGACGACCGCAGAGGCGCCTTCAATGGGGCGGCGTGCGGCGTGGCTTCGACAGGACTGTGGAGGTGGAAGGCGAAGTTTCGGCAAAAGACGAAATTTCCTCTGTTTTGCGCGCATGCTTCGATGCGTGGTGGGTGACGCTCTGCGGAATCAGAGCCAGTGAAAAGTCGACGGTGCCTAGAGCCAAACTAGTTTGAGCACTGGAACGCTGAGGGAGGGCGTCTATAATAGGACTGACCGGAGGGCATGTTGAGTATATCAATAGGTCGATACCGCGGTCGCAGCACGCCTTGTCGAGTGTTGTCAAGAATTGGACAGACGGCCAAGGCGTGGAAGTGACGAGCTGAAGGTGCTCTAAAGCACGCAGCGCTTGTACAAAGAGTTCGGTCTTCATGGAATCCTCTGTACTTCTAGTTATGTCTTCTGAGTGGTAACCAACACGACGTAGAGTCTTGGGGAGCGAGTGCGAAGCCGCGGCCAGCTCACCGAAGTCCAGGTGGACCAGGTTTGTGAGCTGATTTAGGACGTCCTGTGGTGGAAGGCTGGTCCAGGTTATCAGCGTGCGGAGCTGCTGGAGCATACCCGACGCGCGCGGCTGCTGAAACCACGCTGTATCGAGTACCACGGGATATTTGAGTTCCAGGGTACAGAGCGCGCGGAGGCCACTTTCAGGCAGCACGAAGTTTTGAAGGAGCCCGTAGCAGATGGAGAGCGATTGAAGAGCGTGAGGCAACATGATCGGCTGGGCCGGTCCTTCAAGTCTCACGATTAGTTCGCGGACGCTAGGCCACATGTGCAGTAAATTTTCGATCATTTGGGGCCCGCCAGCGACGCTGAGAAACACGGGGCACACTGGTGGGAGCGGTCGCAGGGGCGCATCATTGAAGGCGCCGTTAACGATGGGGTCGACGTCCTGCGCAATGATGCCCTTGATGTTCGGACAGAGCTCGAGCAGCTCCATTTCAATGCCTTTGACTCCAGGGTCGAGGGCGCCCGGTACTGACCAAAGGAACAAGTCGATGTAATGCAAATACGTGGCGAGGTGGGGATGGGCGCGGAGAGCATCGAGGAATTTGAGGGTCGAGTCGTCTTCAATGTTGTTGTCGTAGGGGTCATGCAAATCGGTTACGCGGCGGAAGAGCATACGCTGCGCGGTGGGTGTCCATGCGCGGCATACGAGCGCGCAAGCGCACAGCGTGGAGACGTTGATAAATCCGTCTTGCGTATAGTATGCCGACTCGATGATCATTAGCTGGATTTCCAAGGGGAAGGCTGCCATCATGTGCTGCGAAGGGGAAGGTGTAAAATGGGTTGCCAGCGTTACAAGATTGTCCGAGTCTGGCGGGTTTCAAAGAGAAAAATGAACACCCCCGATATTGCCAGAGAAAGAGTTCGCGTACCCGCTTGAGGCTTGACCGCTGCAGTCAGAGTGTATCGGATAGTACTGTAACGTGGCGAACACTTCGACGATGTTCAGTAACTTCAGGTCAATTCGAGGTCCCTCACATAAATAACCCGGTCAAGACCCCGTACACCTGCCAAATTCAACTCGTTCGTCATGGCAACCACGCCCCGAGCGCCCAGTGGCCAGAGGTGTGCACATTGCTATATATCATAGCTCTAATGCATCGGTATGCTCACGCCGTGGCGGCACTGGTAGTATCGGACGGTGAGACACTGCGCGCCATAGTCCGAACTACTTAATGCTCCCGGGCTTCTAGCAAGCGGTGGTCTTTCTGCCCATCATTTCGCATTCCCGTCTCACACTACAGAACGACTATCTTCTGTGCCAAGGTCAGCCACGGAGACTACTCTCACACCTCTGTGTCGTGCCATGTGTTCCTGCACAGTGGCAGCAATATCCCTACCACCGTCTTCCATCCATGACTCGCACGTGAGCTTGGAATCTTGCAACAGTGCCAACACCCGAAGCGTCATCTGGAGGAATTAAGGTTAAAGATCAGGACCCAGCGAGGCCTACCCCTGTCGATCGAAATCGCCATCTCTCTGGGGAAAGAGTGCCCAACCTCGCTTATCGGTGCGTTACAAGGGTGAACTCAGGGTCGAGGAGAGCACATGTATGAAATGTATAGAACATATGCGGGATGTGCGGCGCCTTACGGTCGAGGGCGAGCATACCGGTGTCGCGCTCGCGCACTAGATTCTCCTTGGCAACTTCAGGGCTCCCCGGCGGGCGTCACGGTGTCGGTGTCGAGTCGTGTGGCGCGATTATACAGTAACGGTGCATGAGCGCCGCCGGAGGCGCGGGAGACGCTGCATGGGACGCAAGTGGCATATTGGGGTCGTTGTGAAGCACCCAAACGCCCGTATGTCAATGTCTGCCTGATCGTAGGCAGAGCCGTAGCGTCAATTGTAAGCATCTGAGCATTTTTAGGCAGTTCTGGGGAGACTACATACCTGAAACTGTTGATGGCGAGAAGGCGTGCTCGCGTTTCACGTAGATCCTGGACAGTTCTGCATGTCTGTCAATGTAGCTGGTGACATTGACAAACCAGTGCACATCAGCGGCGGCTGCAGCTGAACACGGAAACTACCTATGTATCGCAGAGACTAGTGCTACAAGATCAATGTAGGGTATACCAAGGCATCGACAGGGCATGTCGTAGAAGAGTTCAAGAAGACTACTCAATGTGTCGGGCTTCCAAGAAAGATAAGTATCACCAGCACATGTGGCCCCAGATCATATGTGACATCGCTGGTCGACAGATGGATACTGTACGCTGTCAAAGTCACTGCGACTACCTAATCGCGCACGGATCCTGCCAAGGAGAAGACAACATCAGCCAACTGTTCGCATGTGCAACGGTAAACGCCCACTCACGAGCGGTCTGCTGAGCAGGCATGGCACGCCGCCGCTGCGCCACTCTGCGCGCGGTATCGACGCGGTGACGGGCACGTCGCGTCCAAGAAACTGATCGCAGCAGCAAACCCAGGCACAGTTGCGCCAGGTCCGCTGCCTGCCCTGCGCCGGGCATCACACCTCCTCCAGCGCCTCCGCAATCGTCGTGCGGCCGACGGTCTGCACGCCGGCGGCAGACGACGTCGTCGCGCCGCTGTTCGTCGGCGTCATTTCAAACTCAGTGTCCGCCGTCCCCGGGGAGCGCGCGCCGAGGCCCATGCGCGTCCAGTCGCCGCCGCTGCCCGGCAGGCCAAGCCCCATCATCGCGTCCCACGGCGTGCGCCGGGCAGGGCGCGTGCGCACGTGCGCCTCGTCGGCGAAGGCGGACGAGAACTCGATGCGCGAGGAGAGCACGGTGGAGGAGGGGTCGCTGCCGCTGTCGAGGGTCTGCATGTTGAGGATGAGGCGCGAGCCGGCGAACGCCTCGATGCTGATGAGCCACGGGAAGCCCACAGAGGTGAGCGGCGACGTGGTGCCGAGATAGAAAGCACCGTTCACGCAGAGGGTAGCTGAGGTGAGGCCATCAGGGATGGAAATAAGAGGGAGGACAGGGCGGTGGTGACGCAGAGCAGGGCACGTACCGAATATTAGGGCGAACGCCCAGGTACCGTCGCGCATAAGCAGGGTGATGACCGGAGTACGACCCCAGCCGGTCTGGAACGCGCGGATGAACTTGAACAGCGTCAAAATGAAGAGCATCGTCTCAAAGAGCACGAATGCAATGCTGTGGATTCAATCATTGTGAGCTCCACATCGCCGACGCGTCCGAGGAATGGAACGCACGCAAAGAGGAGGAGCCGATGCGGGCTATGTAAGACCACGCAGTATGAGTTCATCTGCACATCCTGGGCAACGGAGACGAGCGTGGCGGTCATGGTTACATTTTCCGCAAGGAAAAGGAGAAGGAGTGTCGCGGTGATCGCGCGGTTGCGGTCGTAAAGCGCGTGGACTGTGGCCGAAGGAGGATATGTCGGAGTAATGATTTAGTCGGAGGAGACAGGTCGTGCGGAGTGACGCACCGCGGATCATAAGGATTATCTCAACTGAGGCGATGAGGATCTGTGTGGTGACTTCCTGGAAGATGTACCATGAGACACAAGCGTGAGGGCCGTAATGTAGCGACGCGGCGATCTCGGTGCCCACGAAGAGCAGCGCACTGGGGGAAAATGAGAGCGCGATGGTGGCGAATGGTAAAAACACGCACATCTGTATCATGACCGCGAAGTACCGCACAAAGAGATAGAGCCATTTCGCCCAATTTCTGTTGGGCTTCCTGTGTGGAGATCGGTAAGGCGTGGATGAGTAACACCACAGGCCACGCACCGCCAGATATATTCCACTTCGTCGTCAAGCGTGATAAGGACGTCCCAGACGAGAAAAGTGAGCGCAGCAACTGCGCGTGTGCAGGGGGTTTGCGTCAGCAAAGCAAAAAAGAAAACGAGGTCCTCGGCGACGCACCTGAGCTGTAGTCGACAACCCGCTCTGCCTGCAAGTCGCTGGCGGACTCCATGGTGTGTGGGGAGGGCAGGCAGCTGGGGCAGGTCGCCCCGCGCCCGTGGACGAAGGACGGGAAGCGATGAGGAACGCACACGGGAGTTTTATGCGACTGGTGGACTTCCCTGCACGTGCTCGGAGATCCTACCTGATGGGCGACCGGGGCCAAGATGGAGATACGATCATATGCGGCCTTGCTAACGTTCCAGAGCCCATAATGATTCCGGGCCATTCGTCGGACTTCCCATGTCAAAACTTTCGTAGGGCATAGCGAGGTGGATGTACGGATTAGCATGTATATGTGGATGAATTACTGTGGATGAATTACAAGCACGCTGTCACATACCGTAAAGTACACGCCCGACACCGCGCCGATTGGCGACGGATGAACTGCCAGCCGACGCCGCGGTTCGACTCAGCCGCGGCTCCGGTCAACTCGATCGGTAGTCCACGAATATCCTTAGGATAAAATCCTAACCGTATATCGCGTGGCATGCCGCGATAGCAGATACACATTCGTTGCGCATGGTAGCAACAAGTCGATCCCACCCGCGCACTCGGATTCGTCTTTTTTCCCACCAGCTTAGCTTGGTTGACGCTGCTATTCGAGGACGGCATCCTCGCGCGGCCATCAACAATGTGTAAGACTACGTGAATATTGTCCCAGCGCGCCTGTAGATCATGCCGCCCGGGTGTCACTTATATTGACAGTGAAGGTGATGTCAACACCCCTCGTCCAGAGCATTTGACACACGCCTGAATGTTTCTCCAAGGCATGCCAGATGTGACGACCATGATGTCGTAGTGGCAACGTAAAAAGGTCAAGTGTGCGCCCGCGAACTCACCCCACGCAGTCGTGCGAATTCTCCGAGTGTAGTGAAGATATCGGGCTATAGATGCAATCGTCGAATCGCATGGTCACGGTATGTCCGCCCATCGCCCGCACACCTCGCGCACCACTACGGATCCGAATGCTCCGAGGCATCCGATTGATCACTGGGGAGAAGCGTTGTGGCGTCTTTCTCTCACCGGAAGGCGTTCTCCCGGGTGCAGTGCAAGGAAAATTCCAATGCTCGACACATGAACGGGCCCGAGAAAGTTAGAACTCAGCAGTCATGGGTGGCCGCTAGAGAGGCAAATGGCTCGACTCAACCTTCAATAAGCCTGCTCGCCTTCTTCGTAGGGAAAGAACCGGCTCAGCAATGCACGCCAAGGGCCGTTGAACGGATGCATGGAAGGCCACCGTTAGGGATGGGCCCAAAACAAGATGGGCGTGCAGAGAACGGCGCCGGCCATAACTGATGAGAAAGATCAGAGGCTCGAGATTACAGAGAACTTTCGAATCACCTCCTGCAGCCAATCTTTCGTTAGCTCCAAATCTATTGCCCTAACAGCTCCGCCAGGCTCTGGCCAGCGGATCTGGTACGAGATTGGGCCCGTGGGGCCGCAGAATAGTCGACGCACGTCAAAGCGCAACGGCGGTGCTCCCAGAATCAATCAGTCATCGCGTACAGCCTTGATGTCGTGGACATAGCGGGTGAACTGGAGTTATGATGGGATGAGGCAAAGGATAAGGAATTCAGTTTGACGAAGAGATATTGAGTCAAGCTCCGTGTGCAGCGCACAACGGCGAGATGAAAACAGTGACCACGAGGATGCAGATCGAAGACTAGGGCCTAGCACTGCCAAGCGGTCCAAAACAAGGAGATCGGTCTGGCAAAATGTCATAGACAAAGCGGTTCGAGCTTTATCGGGTGTGCGCAACCGCCGGTGTCAATTCTGTTGATCGAGATGCATTATTAAGCCTGTAAATAACTGAGTAACATTCCTGCATTTCTGAGAAGAAGCGGAAAATTATAGGATAGGATAGAATATTGCCCCAGTTATACCGATAAGGAACAAAGCACGCCATAGCAGATAGTATCAGTAGACATCAGTGTCAAGCAGGCGGCGTAAGAGACGACGACGAAACCGAGGACAAAGAATGCTTCTCGGCATCATCATACTCCCTGGACAATCCGGGGCCGGGGAAGAAGTGGAGCAATGGCAGCAGCCCGAACAATGCGATGCATAGCGTTACTACCTTCGTGACGAGCTTCTCGTGCACCCATATGTAGATCAATACCTGTATGATCAAGCACATAATGGACGATCCCAGCGACAGTAGCCCTGTAATGTGACGACACTCGCATCAGCGCGTGGTGATACAACCCTCGAGCAGACACTTACAGTGCATCTGAACCCAGAAAAACGACGGCCGCGCGCCGTAACGCTGCAGCAGCTCACGGGTACATTCAAAGATGATGCCCTTGTCCTCGGGCTGCGACTGCCTCGCTGCTCGCATGGGGAGCTCACCAACCTCACCGGTGATTATGAGGGAACTGATGGTGGCGCTGACGCTGAGGAAGAGGCCGGCATAGGTCGCTATCATGATCGCCATGCACTGGACATCGGGCGCGCGGGGATCCTTGAAGAACGTGAGAAGCTGGACTTCTATGGCGGCGAGAAGGGCGGTCTGCTCGGTGCATGCATGTCAGATATTATGGGCCACTGTTGATGAGAAGAGTCGCATACAACCATAGCGGAGCTCTGACACGTCGCAGTCCAGGCGGCACCAATGGATTTGACAGTATGCGGCAAGCGATCTGCAAGGACATCGACTGAGTAATCGAAAGACTGATGCAGAAGACTCACAACCAATATGAATACCCATGGCGGAGCGAGGAGACATGATTAAGGGCTACTAGCTGGCGATGAGTCGTGACTCCCAGGGTCGGACAACCTTTATAGCCAAGCGCCTGGAGAGAAAGACACATAGCACGCGCAGCAGATTCCGCGTCCAAGCCATCGTCCACCACGCTGACAAATCAGACACTACCAGTGGAGGCCGTCTGTCTGAACATCACTGTGCAAGCGTGTGTGGTGGCGGTGGTGGCAAATAACAGCACCCATGGCGCTTGAGCTAGAAAGTCGCACGCGCTGCTACAACGCGGCGCCGCGGGCGGACCGTATCGTCGTTCGGGAGATAGACACGTACGCATGTACGGGTTTTTTCTGGGTCGTGATGATAGGGGTCAGACACGGCACGTTTAGAGCAAGGCAACCAGGGGCTAGTGATCGACAGTCAGGAGGTGTATGGCACCTCGAGGTGCGAGTCTAAATTTGCAGTAGCGCTGAGAACGGTGGAGGCCCGTGTGAGGACGGCGGACCCTGTAGGTTGGCATCAATTTAGTCGCCTCACATCCACACCGTCGTCAACGCACCTCGCCCAAATTCTTCAAGCTTCACGTGTTCGCCTCGCGGATCTGGCGCTGGCAGTGCGCTGCAGGAGTCCTCCCAGTGCACAGTCCAGGGTTGACATGCCACGGTATGCAAGGAGTAAGCACACTAGGTGGCATGTCCGAGTCGTGCCATGCTGCCAAGTGGATAAAGAGGACCTTCAAACATCACGGTGGGTCGGACTCGAAGAGTCGTCGCGCGGTTAACGATATTGTAACGGTGGCGTGGGATCCCTCTGCGGCAGTCGCCGAAAGTTTGATTTCTTTTCAATTCTCACGACTGCATGTACATCGGAAAACACATAAACAAATATGGTAAGGCGTAAGTAATCACGCGAAGCGAAGACCAGCTCAACGTCGTCGAAGTAAGTGGATCCTAGCACGTACACGTTATTTGAAGAGACCTGAGAACAATTGCAGCAGAGGAGCAAGTGCGACGGCACACACACACGATGCTGTGATTTTCACAGGGAGATCGGTATGCAACCATACGAAGAGCAAGATCTGGGTGAGGATGCACAAGATCCCCGCTTGGAGCGTGAAGAGCCCTGTGCGAAAAAGAAAGTTTCGATATCAGAATTAAAAATTATCCCCGGAGAACCGCTTACAGTGCCAAAGGAGCCATACGAACGACCGTCGCATTCCAAAGAACCTCAACATTGCAAGGGGACCGCTGTAGAATGCCCCTTCGTCCATGAGGCCAGGTTTGGAAGACGCGCGGAGTGGCAGTTCGATCAGGCCCATGGTCAGGACGAGCGAGCAAACGCTCGTGCTCAGTGTGAAGAACACAGCGATATACGTGAAACAAAGGAGTGCGTTGTGCGCGGCAGAACTCGATGATGTATTAGAGACATCTGTGATGAAGACGAGGAGTTGAGTCTCGGCAACGAGCAGGAGTCCAAACTAGATCGAGAGGTTGCCCTGAGCACGATATAATTCATGAGAAGTGTCTGTGACTTACAACGATGGCTACAGTCTGACACGTGGATGTCCAAGCATCAACGAGAGATTGTACGGCGGACGGAAGGCGATCTGTTCTGTGTCAAAAGCGTTCAACAGCACTCCCAAGAAGCGTGCACCTACATGTTAGCTTGATTTCAGGTGGGCTCATCAGATGATGGGTGATTCGTGGGCGTTCATGGAGCCTGTCTCTCTTATACACCTACTAGCTCTCGCCCAACGGGAGGATCCAAGCTTTCGCGGTTGGGCGATGCGCACGAACACAGGAGCCTTACTTATTTTTGAATGGATTAGACAGGATGAAACATGCGACATACGCCAGTATCAGGGGCAGGCGTACGCCTGGTATGCAGTGCAACCGGAAATGAGTTTCTATGGGCCCAGTTTGGTGCCGCGGGAGCTGTCAAGCGAAGTCGGCCGGCTAACACGACGCCATGCCTCGCGAACATACTTAACTTCTGAACTAGCAGGAGCGCCCGTCGAACACTACTGTGAACTCCCTCGAACGCCACAGCGACTGTCAGTGATTCAGTTCATGCATTCGTAGGAGAAGGTCGAGCCGCACGCAGTATGGCCGCTAGCCACACGTGTTCTCCGCGTGTGTGTTGCGTGCATGATGTGCAGGCACGATGCAGCACGGGCCCTGCGCGGGTCTTTTTTCATAAGAGACGCTCCCATGTGAGTTCCGCGTACCTCGCTGTAGGCGTGAGGGAGGTGGTCATAGGCATCGCTCCCAGAATCCAGGCTCCACGGGTCGCATGGTTCTTTGAACCCTCGAGTCTCTGGTTCTAAAACTATAACTTTGATTGTGTTGTCTCGGACTAGGGAGAATAAGGAAGACCAATGATAGGCGCCTTCAGTGTGCATCAGGCGCAGTGGAAAACCGCGTCGCTGTCTGCGTCACCGCGACAACCGTGTTCACCACATGCGTCGCCACGGAGGTCACCACAGATCGAACCGACCAACGCTGCCTTGCTCGCGGTGGAGCAGGGCGCGCGACGGCAGGCTGCTGCACGATATTTACAGATACCATGGACGAAGTGAATGAGGGCGGGAGCATTGCGAGAGCGGGTGTGGGAGCGGACCCATCCGACCATCCGTGGAGGCGATGCCTATCCGACTCTGGGGTTGGTATTGCCTGCGGACTGCGGTACGATGTGCGATCCGAAGCAGGTGCGGCCACAGCGAGGTGGGACGAACTTCCCTGTGCAGAAAGAGATGGTGGAGCTGCGTGGTCGCCAAACTCTGATGTGCCCAGCAGTGGAGCCGGCGGCTCAACGGAAGGTCCGGAGATGACAGACCCTGACGTGGTATCGATTTCCCGGCCGAGCGAACGTTCCTCCGTATCAACGGAATGTCGCGCTGACGCTGGTGGTGAAGCAGCAGGAGATGCGGCGACTAGTGATGTAGACCCCACAGACGTATGTGACGTGCGATCAGTTGACGCCGCAGATGTCCTGTCCGTCCGGGAATTTCTCGACGCGGTGGTCCTATTCTCGAGGCTCGATGGTGTCGCTTGTGAGAAGGTTCTGGATGAAGGAGAACGGACAGAGGCGCTGGAGAACACAGAGTCTGTGATCCCATTTCCGCTGGATGATGAGGTGATGGCGGCATGAGATCCTCGGCTCTGCGGTGTGCGTACAAGCCAAGTGCGACTAGCGGTGCTCGATATGGAACGAGGCTTGGCCTATTGGCACGCCCGCGTCAGGAGGTCCGGAATGCCGAGAAATTGAGTGATGACGGACCTTCAAAGTAAATAACCAATCTTCTGTGTCGTCAAGAGTTTCGTTGAGGGTCTCAGTCCACTCTCCAGCCGCTGCGAACGGCGTCCAGCGTGTCTCTTCTGGGTCGGGGAATAGACCGACACTTGGTTGCGAAATATTGAGTATTCTTTCGGCCGGACGACGAAACACATCGACACCCGTAATCGGCGGTAAGGCGCGACTGCAAAGCTCTGCCGACTCTATTCTGCCCTTGGAATCTAGAAGAAGTGAGCGCACGAAACACGCGACATGGCCAGGTCTCACCCTTGAGTAAGATGGCAGATCCATCTAGCTTCCACAGGTTGCCGAAGGTCCTGGATATTGTTCCACACTCGAGGAAGATACGTGCTTTTCGATCCAAGACTACCATGAAGACAGGATTGCCGCTCTTCCAGTCATATACCCCGCTTAGTGCCTCAAACGTTAGTGAGCGAGCCTTCGCTGTATGCGTGTCAATTAAGTAGATATGCGGATTGTCTTGCAGGCAGATACGAGTCTCTGGTGGCAGGCAGCTCAGTATCCAGAGCACTTCTGAAACTCTTGCATTCTTGTCGACCGTCACTGGAATTAATCTTCGTGAGTTTGTTGTGCACGAAACAGTTAACAAGACTGACCATGCGGGATTATCTTATCGTTTGAAGACGATTTCACCGGAGTGTAACGGACACAGAACGTCACGGAGACAGTGGATTTCTTGGGAAGCTTCTTGGCGGGCTACGGCGAAGCGTTGGTAGACGCACCGCACATTTAGTTGTCGACGCACCTCCTCGCCCACGCGATCAACCACCTTCTTCAGCTTCTCTTCGACAACAGAGTGCTTGGTTTCCGCTTTCTGGAGTGCTTCAGGGAGCGATAATATTTTCTTGCAGACTTCACTGTGGCCTCGTCAGGTCAGAACATGGGGCAAAGGGTGTCCGTACCTCGTGGCTCGTTCGTTGGCATGTTCCAAAGAATATTTTTGCAAAAGAGAGGACGCCGACTGAAAGGCACTGTCTGCCGCTTCAGTCTTCTTCCCTCCTCTAGTGCCGGCGACCACAGCTGCGTCAAGAGCCCTCGCAACGCTGTCAAACATCCTGTGAACGGGGCACGTGTTAAGAGGAACATGCTGCTGCGAATGTTCACCAGCAGCAACCGTGCGCATGAAGACAGAATCGTACCTCAAAAGGTCGTCAGCCGGCCTGTGCCCCCCACCGCCATTTGCATCGACAAGCTTCCGACAGATGTCGATCATCTCGCTGGCTTGGGCTTGATAGACCTTGCGAATATGCGGCCGCCTCTTGAAGAGTCCGTTAAGAGCCTGCATAAGGTCAGTGATCATCGCGGCTTTCGAAACAGTTTCTCGTAAAATCGATGGGGAGCGACTCGGACAATGAGGCACTGGCAGAGCGGCAAAGCCTGATATGACCTGTCACGATGCCCATGACATCGACTGTGTCACGATGAAGAGGTCGATTGCTCGTATGGAAAGCGGCACGGAGAATGCAAACGTGTTTTGAAGGTCAACGCTTCTGAAGACTTGCATCCGGCAAATGCCGATACCTTCCACCTACTAGTAATCCCTTCCGGCGCAGCTACAGTTGCATTTTATGATAGCCTAGTAGTGCTAGACGTGACAGTCCACTTGTACAGAGCGTAACCAGAAAGCTTCGTTCCGGCGTTGGGAATAGAGCGGTGTTGCGACTCCTATGCAGTTGAGGTTTCCCCCTTTTAAGTAAGTGAGCTCGAGGGCAACAACTTTCACTGTGACATAAAGATATAGATGTACATTGAAGCCGCGTGAAAAATGAACGTCGACCGCGCGGGGCCCACGTTGCGCCAAGCTCAAAAACGGGGCCAGTTGATTATCGTGTTACCAGAAAGGATGCAAGTGCGTACTTGAACAGACTGGATAGCGGAACAACGAAATGTCATGGTATGCAGCGATGTATCAGCCAGCGTGGCCACATCGCAATTTAAACTATAGAGGGGATTGAGGGTACGGACGAGAAGCGTGATATGGACAAGAAATACATGACTATTAACGGCACATATGTGAGTAGCATGAGACGGAACACAATCGCAATGCAAGCAATGATAGGATACAAAACATGGACGGAACAAAAGCAAGATGGGTGGTATGACAAAAGACGCGTACTATGTAGCGACCTCAGTGCTTGAAATCTGCCATGAGGTACGGTTGCAGTCGATGCTTGACACGCTCTCCTGCGAGCTTGGAGATAGAGTTCAACAAGTCTCCTCGCCTTAGGGGTTCTGTTCAGAGGTATTAGTACGGAGAACTAGGAAGTCGAGACTGGCCGAGACATACTCGTGATATGATCGTCCTGAGCACAGCAAGTAAGCATCCAATCGACCAGCGAATCAAGATCAAGGTGCTCACCATGCCTGCTTCGAGACAGCGCTCGCGATCTCCAATCACTGTGCGCGGGGTGCGATGATGAGTTCCTTATTCCTCGAGAAACAACATGAGGCTCGTGACTTACTGGCGTGCGCCGTTAGCGCAATGATCGGTGTTGGCACCAGGTTGTTGTGTAATTCGTACGCTCGGATCAGTTGAGTCGCCTCCATACCACCCATGAACGGCATGGACACGTCCATCTAGCAATCCAGCATTGATTTCCCAATGCCCTACCAAATGCGGAGGCACGACGCACCAAAATGATATCGAATGGCCGACTCCGCTGCACCCGAGCTTTGAAAGCATCGATCGCCAACGATCCGTTCTCTGCGATCTCGACTGAGTGCCCGTACTTCTCGAGGATCTTCACAGCGAGCTTCTGGTTGACTAAGTTGTCCTCCGCGAGGAGGATGTCGAAGACCTGTTCGTTGGTAGCCGCCGCTGGGCTGACAGTGCTCGACTCTAGTGCGGATATTAGGGCAGAAGCGAGGTCCTGCGCTGTCACTGGCGTGGTGACCTCTGAGCTGATGCTGTTGTCCAGACACCATTTCACTACGATGAGCGCGGTCAGAGATTCTCCTTCCTCTACAGCTGAGAATCGCACGTACAGTTCAGACGCGGTAGATTCTATGATTGCATGGTGTCAGTGCGACGCAGTAATGTTGCTCCAGCCAACTTACCGGTGCCAGCAACACAATAGGGATATAGCGCAGATGCTCGTATTCACGTATCGTTTCCGTCTGCACCGTGCCAGATGAGCTAACATCCTGAGTCCGATGACGGAGTGTACTCACCACCAACAGCGAATCCACAACAATTGTGTCAATGTGTGGGCACGTCGCCTTGTCTGCGACCTCCAGCGCATCGTGGATGACATATGGCCGCAGTCCGAGCTCCTGTATCCGGTCCACAACACCCGTTTGATCCTGCAGTGTGTCAACAAAGAGGATGTTGCGGTTGCCGAAGGGTATCATCTTGGCAAGGGTTTGGTCGAGCGTCATCTGCCCGATCTGGGACGTGATCGTGAAGAAAGAACTTGCTGCCCTTGCCAACCTCACTCTCGACCCACATGTTGCCGGTCATGAGGTAGACGAGACGTTTTGAGATGGATAGTCCAAGACCGGTGCCTCCGTATTCCTACCATCAGCCTAGAGTCAGCTCTGCATACGAGGGAGCATTGCAAGCTTACTCGTGTGGTAGACCCATCGGCCTGTGCGAAAGTGTCGAATATCAGGTTTAGCTTGTCCTTCGCGATGCCGATACCCGTGTCCGTAACGCAGAACTCCAGGGTAACGCTCGCATCATCCAGAGCAAGTAATCGGCAGCTCAGCGCGACATGGCCCTTCTGTGCCACCTTCTGCGGAGTGAACTTGATCGCATTCCCGACCAGGTTAGTGATGACCTGGCGCAGGCGCAGCGAGTCGCCGATCAGCTGGTCTGGGATGTCCGGGTCGACATCGTACGTCAGATCCAAGTTGTTCTGCGACGCGCGCACGACGAGCGTCTTCAGGATGCCGAAGACGGTCTGCCGGAACGAGAAAGAGACCTGCTCCATGGTCATGCGACCCGCTTCGACTGTGAAGTGGAGCATCTTGATTGAGTGAAAGAAGACTCGAGTAGAAGACGAGGACGTACTCTTCGAGATATCCAAGATATCATCGATGATCAATAGTAGTGAGCGCGCGAGGCTGTGTACTAGGAGAAGGCTCTCCCGCTGTGACCGGTTCAAGTCGCTATCGAGTGTCAACTCCGTCATGCCAATGATACCGTTCATCGGCGTCCTGCACACGAGGCCGCGTATCAGTAACGCGGCACAGCAGCTCCATGGGATAACGAAACGCACCGGATCTCATGCGACATATTGGCCAAGAACTCTGACTTACTGCGATTCGCCAACTCCGCAGCCTCCCTCGCAGCCGTGTTCTTCTGTATGCTGTCACGTAAATTGAACACCATTTGGTTGATCTGCGTCTTGAGGGAGTCCATCTCGCCGCTCGCCTCGACGGTGATGAAGCGCGTGAAGTCGCCATCCATGGCGGCGGCCGAGATCTGCGCGAAGCCACGCACTTGCGTCGTCAAGTTCCCAGCCATTGTGTTGACGGACATCCTACACACGATGCGTCAGCCAAGAAGATAGTTAAAGACATCAAGATAGACGAACGTGATCTCCTGCCAAATACCCTGCACGTTTCCGACCTCCGCCTGCACACCTAGCTTACCCTCCGTGCCGACCTCGCGGGCGACCTTCTTGACCTCGGACGCGAAGAAGCCGAGTTGGTCAATCATGTCGTTGATTGTGTTGACGAGGTCGAGTATCTCGCCGTGCACGGATACACCAATGACCTTCTGCGTCAAATCTCCCGCCGCGACGGCCGTCTGGACAAGAATCGACGTCAGTGCCAGCAGAAAGAAATAAGGCTTCGCCACGTACCGTGGCGATGGCGATCGTGCGCACTTGAACCGTCAACTAAGATGCTCATATGTTAGCAAGGTCGTAGTATTCAAATGGTTTACTCACGTTGGTAGCCATGGTGTTGACATTGTCGGTCAAATCCTGCAGCCCCAGCTGTTAGGTATATTTGTCAACATGGCGGTTCATGTGCGTACCTTCCACGTCCCGCCAACGTTCGCGACATTCGCCTGTCCGCCCAAACGACCCTCAGTGCCGACCTCCCTCGCGACACGGGTCACCTCGTCCGCGAACACGCTCAGACTCTCCGTCATGCCGTTGACCGTCTCCTTCAAATCGAGCATCTCTCCGCGCACGTCGACCTCGATCTTCTTCGTCAAATCTCCATTTGCTACGGCCTTGGTGACCTCGGCGATCGAGCGCACTTGATTCGTGAGGTTCATAGCCATCAAGTTCACGTGGTCAGCCAGGACCTGCATTCCAGCGTAAGATCTTTTGCGGTGATGGAAATTGAATAGAAAAGGCAGACCTTCCACATTCCCTGAACATCGGGTACGGTCGCCTGACCACCGAGGATACCCTCAGTACCGACTTCGAGGGATACACGCGTCACTTCGTTGGCAAGCGTGGAAAGCTGCGCCACCATGGAGTTCACGGTCATCTTCAAATCCAGCATCTCTCCCTGAACGTCGACGTCGACCGTCTGGCTCAAATCTCCCAGCGCAACTGCCTTCGTGACCTTCGAGATAGATCGTACCTGGTCGGTAAGATTGCGGGCCATTTTCTTCAAAACAAACAAACTGTAAGCAGGTACGCGATGAATCGGTGAGAAACCTTACGTTGACATTGCGCGTCAAATCTGCCCAGGTGCCCTGCACTCCCTCTACCGTCGCCTGACCGCCGAGAATGCCTTGTGTGCCGACTTCCAAGGCAACGCGTGTGACTTCGGACGCAAAGGCGCTGAGTTGGTCCACCATAGCATTCACAGTGGTCTTCAATGTGGCCATCTCGCCCTCCACTTGTATCTCAATCTTGCGTGTCAAATCACCCTTGGCGACTGCCGTCGTAACACCCGCAATAGACCGCACTTGATCCGTCAAGCTTGAGCACATCCGGTTCACCTGATGTCGACGTCAGTGCTTTGATAAGATAGAGTTTGGCAAGTGTGCATACGTTTCGCGTCAGCTCCAACCATACACCCTCAACGTCCGGAACGTGCGCCTGACCGCCCAATATACCCTGAGAACCGACTTCCAATGTGACGCGAGTAACCTCCGCAGCTAGCGCACGCAATTGCACCACCATGCCGTTGACCGTATTCTTCAAGTCCAGGATTTCACCGCGCGCGTCGACGTCAATCTGCTTCGACAAGTCGCCCGCTGCGACAGCCTTGGTCACGCGCGCGATGCTCCGCACCTGGCTCGTCAAGTTGGCTGCGAGTTTGTTCACGACGTCCGTAAGATCCTTCCAGGTGCCTTCAACATCAGTGACGAGCGCCTGGCCACCGAGTTTGCTGCGGACGCGTCAGATAGAAGGCCCCACTGCCGAAGAGAGCAATTGTGCGACTCACCCTTCCGTCCCGACTTCCTGACTGACACGCGTGACCTCCTTCGCGAACTCCGCCAGCCTGTCCACCATCTTGTTAATCACGTCCTTGAGCTGCACCATAACCACGCCCTGGACAGGAACGGTAATCTTCTGCGAGAGATCGCCAGTCGCCACCGCGTTGCAGACGCGCGACACGTCTTGTACCTGTGCCTTGAGCAATTTGAGCTCTTCGACGGCGCTCATGCCGCTCTCGAACGCTGCAGCGGCGAGAGCACCGGGGGAACGACGAGGGGGGAGCCGGAGGGGGAGCCGCTGAGTGCCGAGGAAACTCTTGCGTTTGTGATAGCGTCCGTGATAGTCTTGCCGCACGTCGGGCACATGATGTGGTCTGGGTGAGAAGTCGGTGGGGCGGATGAGGACCAGTTGGGGGCGCCGCGCTTGAACATGTTGGTAATCGCGGAGACACCGTCGAGTGAGATGTTCATGGGGGATGGGGTGCGGCCGACGCCGGTGGTGCGGTGCGAGGGATCGGCCTGCGTCTCGCCCTCGACAGGGTCACTAGACTGAGCAGGGTTAGGGAACGGGAAAAACGACGGCGCAGCTGCGGTAGGGGCAGCGGGGGTGATGTCTGTTGAAGGAATGACACCGTCGGCGATGGGCGACGCACTCGTGTACGATCCCGTCGTGGACGACGAGACGGACGAGGTGGGGGAGACAGTGCCAGGCGCGTCGCCGACGCTACGCCTCTTCTTCGTCTCGGGGCCTTTATCCCAGTTTTCCGAGGCCTTCAGGCTGGCGAGGGTCTCTTCTGCGGTGAACATCCGGCGGGCCATGGCGCCAAGGGCGCGGAGAATGCCCTCTGTCTGCCAATCGGATGGGCCATCGTAGCGTGGTACGGGTGCAGAGAAGGGACCGAGCTCGTAGAGAGACAGAACAGTGATGAGATGGGACTGGAACGGATTTAGCTGCTGAGTTTCGGTGCCCATCGTCGACGGCGGCGGCGACGCGACGGAAGGTGAGGATAAAAGGCCTATCTGACCTTGTGAGTATATAAGCCGAGCGCCACGTGCGACCCCTCTTAGGCATAGGCATATATATATAGGCGCCAGCTACGGCTCCACACAGACTTCACAAAAACGCAGATGTTATTATCAGCCACGTCGCACAGCCAAGGGCATAAGTAGTCCATTATTTGGCAGGGAAAGCCGAGTCTCGTATCGGTTCATCTGCTGCAATATGTAGAACTCACAATGACGGTCCAAGAAACCATCGGAATAAGTAATGTGCGAAGGCTCTAGGCCCTCGCCTATAGCCTACGCTTACACAAGTGGGTGAGCAGTCTATCATGGACCATCAACATAGCTTCTCCCAAGACGAAAAGAAATGTAGGGAATCCATGCTTACTGGAAAAGAGGCACGGGAAGCGGCGTGTCGGAATGACGGCACCATGGCCGCCATTGGATGCTGAAACCCGCAACCAGTCAGGATGCAATGCACTGGAAGAATACTCAGGTACTAAGGTCTAGAGCATCATCTAGGGCCGGCCGTCATATGAAGTGGATGTTGCAGAGCCTGGACGCTGAAAGGATGTAAAACAACTTGCCAGTTGCGCGCAGGTAATAAGACGGGCCCAGAACTCCTGACATCCAGCCGCTGATAGATCTCGAAGAAACAAACCGCCGGAGAAATTTGGAGTCAGAGCGAAGCGCGGCGGCTACGCTGTCGACAAAGATCATGATCGCGAGTGGACTAAGCACTGTTGGCATGTCTGCGTAAAAGTGACAAATGGTCGCCAAATGAGAGATCGCACTCCAGAGCCAGTAACTTGTGGGATAGTAAAACCAGCCTCGCTGTCAACTTGCTGCATAGGATCAAGCGTAGAGCAAGCAGGCCGGCGGGTTCCGCTACTGGCGCTGTGCGATAAGCTTTAGCGAAACAAGGCGCTAGAGATGAACGCACATAAGTGTATGCGCCACCAAAGAGAGGGATATGTGTGCCAGTCATAGGCCCGCGAGGTGGCATGCAAATATGCGGTCTGTTCAAAGGACTGACAACTAAAACCTCGATATGTCCTGGCAGATGCCGACTCAATGTAATACGAGGTCTGCAGCGTCTGCTCTGCCTTCGGGAGACAAGACAAGCTCTGCACTTCGCCGAGCTATTGAATAAGTCCTGCACGACCGTAACACAATTTTCATGGCAAGACCGAGATGATAGTCTGACCAAATTTTCGCAGTTTCGAGCAGCGGCGTAGAAAAATCATATATCTGAAGCAGCAAAATATGAGAGCGCCGCCATCCAGACGCATAATCTACTCATCAAGCTAGGACCACACTGAATGGGTCCGATCCGCCATGTTCCAGCCCAGCAAGCACGGCATGCCTCACGGCACCGATGTACTCGCTCAGTCTCCGGCCATTCGGGCCGGTGAAGTCCTCATAGAGTCGATAGCGCGAGTCTGCGACGACATTGGCAAGGTCCAACGCGTGCTTGGTATTTCTGTGGAACAAGCAGGTCATTTAGCGGCACGCCAAATGAAAAGATTGAATAAAAACGACGCACGCAGGAATTTTTGTGCGGGAGCTGAGGAGGAGCACGTGTAGGCGCAAGATGAGCTCGGGGACGTAGAGCTGCCTGACACGGGTCAATTCGCGCAGGCGGCGATCTCCTACAGTGAGCAGTAATGCATGAGATGATAGTGTCTCAGGAACAGAGCAACTGGATCGTACCGCCGGTATTTTCGCCTCCGGGGATCAACCAGTCGGTCGTGAGCAATTTGACGATCTGATCTCGGGCCTGCTCAATGAGGCCCTGATTAAACAAGGAACCGATCAGAGATGCGTGAAATTGATGATAGGAACCACGCACCTGGTAGTCTTTCAGCCACGCTGTTCGCGTATCCCGCGTCATCTGGGGCGCCTCCAGGGCCTGGCACTCGACAACTCTATCCAGCGTTTCCCAGATAATAAAGAACTGCCTGTAGTGCAGGTACTCCGTCACGCGGTCTTCGGGCTCATCGATTGATGCGAGCTCTGCAGGGAGCATGTCAAGGAGCAAACGAGCAACTCGTACCCTCCCGCGCGCTAGGCACATGATGCATGTCAGACAGATGCCGATGTGCGAAGTGCATTTACAACGCACCCAAGAAATACCGTAGGATGACGTTTGCCTGCTCGAGTGCGTAGTCGGCCGTGCCATCCAGGAACGTCGTCCACTCGATGGAGCGCAACAGCAGTGTCTCCGCGTCCGTGGGCGGGCCTTGCATTGCTGAGAGCACAGATGGCAAGTTTCCTTTTGCCGCGGATGGGAGCAGCTCAAATGCCCTGTCTACTGTACGCTCCGCCGTGACAACTGCCACACGCTCCATGTCGAGCCCATGGTCGCGTGCGCGCGTCAGTGCCAAACGTCGTTCAGTGATATCGGCAGAGAGCTCCAATGACGTGAGGAAAAGAGCGTATCGCTCGACGGCGTTGTCGCCCAGGGCACCGGCGTACATGGCGATGAGATCGCGCTGTCCGGCGGCCTGAGGTAAAAAGTGAGCAGCTAGTCTACGTCTTTGTTATTAGGATGACTGACCTCGAGGACTCGTAAGTACGCTTCGAGGATGATCTGCGTGGCGAGTGGCGAGACGGGAATATCGATCATCTGGAGAAAGAGGCATAGGTGAGCGAAGAACCGCGTCATCGTCGGATACCTGTGGGTCGTTAGAAAAAGCCAGCATGGGAATAAAGGAAAGGGAGACGCACTCTAGCGAGGACGGATCGTACATCCCCTCCTGGAGCCGGATGGCGAAATCGTTCAGAAGGTCGTCAGTCCGGTCGAGGATGATGTGCAGCTGCGACATGTGAAAGGGATTGTCTGCAGGTAGCCTGCAACCTTCGTCAGCTAGTCTGATCAAAGCACATTCGCGCGCAACATACCCATCTTCGAACGAAGCGTTTGCTATATCCTGTAATGTTTCGACCACCTCTTCCCGCCACAACTCTTCCTCGTCATCTGTGTCTTCCAGTGTGGATGCCTCGGGATCCTTCTGCAGCGCACCAAGTCCGTTTTCCCAGAAGCCCCCACCCAGTCGCGCCAAGGCTGCGGTCTGCCTTTCCTCGCACATGACACTGATCTGGGCCCACAGCAGGTCCTCCCACGTTCGACAGGCAGCGCGGAGGGTGGATGCGGTCTGGGAGGACGGAGCGAGAGCAGCATAGAGTGCACGTTCGGCGTCTGTGAGGCGAGGCTGTGGGTTTGTTATGATGAGCAGGAGAGGAACGGGAGACTAGAAACACGTACGTCAAGAGCTGCACGCGTACATGTTGATTTCCATAGATTGCGCCGCCGGTTGCCACTCCATGCCTTGGGGTCATCTGGTGCAGGCTCGTCTTCGTCTCGCGCTCCTACCGCTGAGAAAGAGTCAAGAAGGCGGATGGATAGCCAACATGGAGACTCACACAACGCTTTCCACTGGAAGAGGAGAGATCCGCGGATGCTAGCGGCACGCCATGGCTGGTGCGCCTCTCTGCACAGTTCTACTGCCTCTTCTAACCGGCCAGCGCGCACGTACGCATAGAGCGTCTGCGCTAGTGCTTTGTCGTAACTCTAAGTCGTCGTCGTCGCATCAGTCCAACGCCCGCGCAGTATATCGAAGGACACGCACTGCGTCGTCCGCCGCCAGATTGCTCTCCCCGTTACTCCTAACCACCGCATCCGGGTCCATTTGCTTCACAACACTATCAATCCCCTTCCCATCGTTCCCAGTCCTGAGCGCCTGCATCACACGATGCTTCGTGAAACGCCAATAGCCCGTCGACGCGTCCCCATGTGGTGGCGGAGGAGCGGTCTCGTGTAGCCATTCGCGGACAACAACCAGTTCGGAAAGTGTGCCGGATGCCTCCATTGTAGCCTGGGCGAGCGTGGCTGTGGGGGTATATGGATTTTGTGCGAGGAGTGTGCGTGCAGACGGAGATGGGTCTTGCTCTGTCTTCCGTGCTCTGTCGAACATGTAAGGTTATTCAATAAGGGCGTGGATGTGCGACGCACGGGAGGAGGGCCTGGAGCAGCCCCCAAGTGTTGTACTCCATCCGAAGCGCGTCGAGCTCTTCTGGCGACGATTCACCCGACTCCTCAAGATCTATCAACCTAAACGACGCGTGAGATGCATGGAGGTGAAGGTCAGTTCGAACGGACGCACTGGTCGTGGCATATTTGACGCAAACGCGGAGCAAATCCCGCGTCTGGGTCAAGGAGAGTGGCGAGGTCGTCCTTCTGAGTCTGACATAGCGACAAAACTTCTGCGCACGAGGTGTAGAATGTATCCGACATGGTGAGTCTCCGGGACTCTTGACGCGAGGTCGCTAACGGCGACTCGGAAGACCCAGTCGTCGGTCCGTTGGTCGAGTACGAGGAAGCAGTTTGTAATGAAGAGGCCCCAGCGAGATTGAGGAGTGCAAGATTTTTGTCGTACGTCGATGGATGTTTATAGCAGGAGAAGTCTGATCATGAGGTGCTACAATTGCAAGAGCCTGCAGAGGGCCAAGCGCGCCAAAGTCTAGATTCCCACGGTGCTCTCCTCCCGCCGAACGTTGGCAGAACCGGCGCCTGCTTGCCCCTTCACCAAGTTCATCTGGCTTGGAAATGGACGTCAAAAGTCATTCAGCCATGTTCCATCTATCACAATTTCTACAAATTCTTCAGCTCCCCCTCATTTGACATCCCCTACTGCTTTGCACTGGCCGCCATCTCACTCTGGAATTTGACCAAATATGCGCTGTCCGCAAACTCAGCAATCTTCTTGATCTTGGGGTCCTTTTCCACCTTCTCGAGTGTGAGAATATAGATCGACTCGGCGTCGTACGTGAGGCCTGTGACTGTCTTCGCGGTGAGCCGTGTCTACTCGCACATCAGCTCTGATATCGTCTAGTGCAGTCTGGGGCTTTGGCTTGATTGTACTACACTCACGTGTGCCCATACTTGGTCCGCGTTCTCAGCGATGCGATATACCTCAACCTGCTCCCATGGTTAGCAAGTCCCAGATAACTAGACCGCATGGCACACCTTGGATGGCTTCCCCCCCTCGAAAATCGCCGCCGTGCTCTTCACGAGGTCCAACCCCGCCTGCTTTCCCTTGTCAGGCACGCCCAGCGACTCAGGCAGCATCGACGACACGTAGTCCTCTGCGAAGAGCGCGCCTAGTGCGTCTACATCGAAGTCGGCTACCGCCTTGTACCACTTGTGCACGACGGCAGTGTTGACGGATGTAGGCTCTGGGGCAACGAGCATGGTGTGTGTGGGCTTGTGGAATATTGTATGATGTACGTCGTTGTGGAGAAGCGCTGAAGCCTTTTGAATGCCCCAGAGCGCTTGTGATTGATCGATGAAAGGAGGCCTGCTCGCTCGCCATGCGAAGGGCTTCCGTTCTAGCAGCGACAGTTCGGTTCCTGCAGGCTTGGGGGCCAACGGCGCTTAACCATGCTGACATCGCGATATCGATGATGTCGGATGACAGTGAACACGCGTCCGTGACGGTGAGGTCGTCGGTGTCATGGTGGGCATTCACCGGCAGCTTCACGTCGATTGGCAATGTTACTGATCTTCTGGGCGACTCGGGACAGCGTGGCTGGTTTGTCGTGTACCCATGGTTATTCCAGACACTGACCTTTGTGCGGCTTGCGTGGTGTATACAAAAGTGTCTGTTCCTTCGACCGGAAGTTGGCGGGGTCTGGCATATCCGCGTCACGTTTGCTGTTTGTCTTCGAAGTCGACGCCTCCGCGGAAGCGGGCTCAATGACCTGTGTGCCGGCTGTCTCGGCATATGGCGTCTGAAGCACGTCCGCGAATTCACTCAGTCTCCTCGACAGCAGCATGCTGATCAGCCAGGTTCGCGACTGTTTGTCGTCTGCTCCTGATCATCTTGAACGCTGACCAGTTTGTGTGGATTGCGTAGTGTATAGAGGATCCTCGCTCCGCGGCCTGAGAGTCGACGCATCTCCATCTCACATCGTGAAGCCTAAATTCTCTTACACAGCTTCACCTTATTTCAGGACAAGGAAGAGCTGAGAAGAGCGTCCTCAGAGACCAAAAACACCATCGAGGCGATGTTCCGACACATCCACGTTACTTGGCACGGCAGTCTTTTGTATTTATCCCCACCATCACGTCCACAATTACAACTATCTATTATTCCGTCTAGCACGCCTTCGTAGAGGCTGATATTCCGGTATACACATCGAGAGATCGAGGCGAGCTACAGACTACGAAATGGATGGGTCATGCAAACCGAGCCACAAATGGGACCCATGGAAACGTAGGAGCAGAGACACAGGGAGGCGCGGGAAGTAGGTAGTGACACGTTCATATACATTCCTCTGAGATTGGTAGTAATATATTGGAACGGGAGAGGCAGAGAGAGAGAGAGAAAGCAGCGAGAGTCATGAAGGTATACGTCGCAGGATCCGGAAGCCCAAGCATTCGTAGTCGTGGAATATCGGGAGCAGGAGATGGCTAGTAGCTGAGCGGGACTTCCGCGGACTGGAAGCTGTAGTTGCTTGTCGGCGCATTCATGCCGTACATGCTCTGCGCCGACACCACGTCGGGCATCGCCTCCTCGGGCCATGAGAACCTGCACCGAAGCACCACTCGTCAGCGAGCATACTCACGACCGATGTACAACGAAAATGAACACATACCCGGGCATCATCATCGTCGACCACCACGCAGGATTGTCGATGGCCTTCATCACCGCGAGCACATCTTCAGTTCCAGACGGCCGCATCGTGTCGAATGCGAAATCCATGGACTCCGTCGGCACCGCCATCGCGTTCGTTCCGAACATGTACGGCGCCTCAACCTGATAAACAGGCTCGTTCGGAGTCGGCACCACATGGGACGATGGCTCGCTGACGGCATTCGCCAAGGAGGACGTGTCGAGCGTCATGCCCTGCGGTCGCTCCCGCGCCCTCACGTCCTGCGACCCCTGGGACGACGTCTGGTTCGGCGGCGAAGGACGCTGCTGCTGTTGTTGCTGCTGACTTTGATGGTGCGCAGCTGAGCTAGAGCCTTGGTGAGTTTGCTGCGAGGGCGGCGGCTGCTGGTGCGAGCGTCCGCGGGCGGCGCCGTCGTACCTGTGCTTCGCCAGGAGGCCAGCGAGGAATCTGGAGTATAGCTTGGGCGTGTGCCGGTCATCGATCGCGATTTGCGGGGAGCCGATCGTCTGAATGAGACCATTGATCACGTCGTAGATCTCGTTCTCCAGCCCGTCCGTGATGAATAACGAGCATTCTGGGCGCAGCAGCTGTCGGCTGAATTAGCGCTGAATATACATTCCTACTTGCATGACTAGCGTACCTTAAGAAGGAATGCAGCAGCGAAGGAGGCGAACATGAAGTAGCCTGTGGTGGGATCAGTCAACTTTCGGGTCAGAATGGGAGGTCATCACGCACTATCTGGCGCAAATCGGATGTAGCCTGTCGGGCAGAGCGAGTCGACAAAGACAGTGACCACTGCCTTCGCAGCTTCCAAGCACTGCAGTGAAGGCGTCAGCAAGGATGCGCGTGATGTCTCGCGGCACAAACCTTCGTGAAGAACACCTCATCCTCAGGGCGCAGTCCATGATGGAAGGCCTTCTGGAAACCAAACGAGAACGTGACTAGCCGAGCGTAGTTGGTGTAGCTGTTTGGCGATTAGATAAAACGTCTTGGTATACTCCCCAGAAGCAAGACTTACAAGGGCAGGAGCTTGCTGCGGAAAGAGCAGGCCTCGTCTAATATACAGAATTAGCCAACTATGCCAGGTGTATGCTTGAAGTACGCACCATTCGGATCAGAGTCGTTGGCAAACCGCTCCTTCCACTCCTCGTGGTACGCCACCAACAGCGCCTCGTGCTCCATGGTCAAGGCATGGAAATCCATCGACTAGAAAAGAATATCAGCGTTTATACTTCCCGGGGAGACACTGGAGAGCGTACCTGGTTCAACCCATGGGGAGAGTCGGCGTTCGAGAAGATCGTGTGGTGGAATTTGTTCAGGATCCTCATCAAGGACTGGTAGCAGATGAGATGGATATCGTACTGCCGAACGAAAGAGCGATGTCAGCGGCGAGCCCGGTTCAGAGACTCTTGGCTAACACTCACGGGATGGTTGTACTTCGACTTCTTGTACCAAGCCATCGAGTTCCGCACGATACTGGCAAGAAAACATCAGAAAGATGCACCCGTCGGCAGTCGGGCAGGCTACGCACTAATCCTCCCGGACCGTCGACGGCTTGCCGAACTGCGTCGCGGTCGACTTATCCAGGTTGAAGCAGATCAACCACACCCGCGTCCGGTTGAGCATCTCGCGTTCCTCCATCTCATTCGACGCCTTCTTGGGCGAGTACTGGTGCAGGTTCAAGTCCGTCGCGATTCTGGATGGGGTCAACTCGGAGTTAGTAGACGTTCGCTTGGCGCAAGTCGTATCGCATGAGCTTACCGGATCGCGAGGCCGGTGTACAACCAGCTGCGGTCCTCCTCCCACCGGCGCGCCGGTACTGCGTATATACTCATCAGGATGTACGCCTGACACAGCTCGACCGTCTTCCAGCCATCGATGAGCGCATTGGCCGCCGCACTCTTGGCAAAGTGCATTGCGATCGGGTACACCTCGGGTTTCTCCGAATAGCGCGAAGAGATGGCACAAACTGAGGACTAATAAGCATATTTGATAGGCAAGTGTGAAGACGTCATAACGCACCGACAGTGAAGAGGAACGGACACCGGGAGAAGGTGGAGGCGGGGGTATGGATTTTCGGGTCCAGGAGGGAGATGAAGGGATTGACACGGGCGTAGAAGCTGGGCAAAAGGGTTCAGGGTTCCTCCTCTTCAATGAACAAGACATAGCACGTACATTTCGAAGAGCTTGTCGACGTCCTCGGGCGTGACGAGCCCATGCACGAGGATATCTGGGGGACTTGTCTTCGCAATGAGCGTTTTCCGCTGGTCCAGATCATGCGACGGGCCGGGCAGGAAATATTGCTTATTCGCGACGCCGACCTCCTCCTCCTCCTCACCCTCCCTCCTCAGCTCCGCCGACTTCTTCCCCATGTTCACCGCGTCCTTGGAGTTGCTGATCGCGAGGTTCGCGAGCATGCCGATGGGCACGGCGTCGTCCGGCAGGCCGGGGTACGTGCCGGCCTCTTGCTCCGGGTCGACGAGCGTGTGCGCGGAGCCGGGCTGGCCGTCCGACTCGTGCTGCTCGCGCGCGTCGAGCTCGCCGTCCACCTCCGCGCCGTCGTGCTCCTCGGCGCCGTCGGACTCGTCGTCCTCGGCGATCGCGTTGCGCGCGGCGCCGAGGCGGTACGCGGTCCGCAGGTCGCTGGTGCCGCTGCGCCCGCCGGGCGTGCGCACGGACGACTGCAGGCGGTCGAGCCACGCGATGACGTTCTGTCGGTGGTGGTCCGTCGAGGGCGTCGCCATCCGGTAGGCCTCGATCGACAGCGGCGTGGCGAGGTACGGGTTGTGCAGCTGTGGTGTGGGAGTATCACGTGCGAGATATGGGCGTCTGTCGTTAGCGCGGGCAAAAGGAGGACCATGTTCGTGTGACGCACCTGCTTGAGCAGCGACTCGATGATTGCGTCCTTCTGCCGGATCTGTGCGAGCAGATACTCGCGCTTACTGTAAGTGGTGGAGAACGGTGAGTACTTGGACGACTCGGACGACGTGGGAGACGAAGTGGCGGAGAGAGAGGGAGATGGCGGCGGGGACGGGAGAAGAGCGGTCCAGTTCGCATTGAGCGTGTGGTCACCCATAATACACTGTGGAATCAATCGGAACGAGCAGGGAATGTGCGGGAAAGGAATGGCACTAGGACCGGCGAGGGCACCCACAACTTAAATCTCGGACGCGCGGAGACAGCAAATACCGCCCGATCTGCCACACGCCAGAGCCGAAACCAGTGTTGATCAGAAGTGCTTACTCACTTTGGTGCACTCCTCGGCTTGCGTCCCTCGACCACGCAGTGGTGCTTGCCGGCCTTGCACCGTTTACACACATTTTCGTTTTTGGGAAAGTCGCATTTCATCTGTAGAAGGCGAGGTGTGATAGAGATGCGGGTGGTGATGGAGAATTTGCATGGTGAATTGGGTGGTGTGACAGGCGCACAGGACGGAGAGCCAGTGGCCCCGACGCGATCGCGGTAGGAGGATCATTTGAAATGGCACAGGGCAGCGGGGCGGCGGGCCAGCGGACGGAGGCAAATAGGAAAATGGGACGACAGAATACCAGTTAGTCTCGGCGCGCAGAAGACGCGGAGGCAAGAGAGATGTACCTTCAGCTTTTTGCAGTATGTACACGCGCCGGGACTAAGGTATCATCGTGGGTCCGGAGGGCACGTGGGCGAGGAGCGCACAAGCGAGGAATGGGCGAGCGGTGCGAAGAAGGGCAGAGCGAGGCAGCAGGAGGTCAGATGTGCCAGGGCGGGGCGGTGCCGGGGATTGAGCAGACCCGGGATTCGACAGATGGCGACGCGGAATGGTGAGCGACATAATCGGCAACAGGCCATACATGAAAGCGGAGGGAGAGCGCGCGTCAAGTTTTGCGCGGCACGAACGGTTACCGACGTCGCGCGGGCGGCGTCAGATGAGGTGCGTTTCCAGCGCAGCGTGCAAAAAATGCCAGAAAAAAAAGGAGAGCGCAGCATGCGAAAGTGAAAAAGAAAAAGCAGTGCGATCGTGAGCATCAGATGCGGGGGTGGGGTATCACAAAAGGGATGGACGTACAGGCGTGGTGGGAAGCCATCCGGCGGGCGCGACAAGTTCGCTGCTGTGCCGTCGACGATGTCGTCGTCATCGCCATCGCTGTCGCTCTCCGGGCGCTGGCGTTTGCGCGCCTTGGGCCCACGCGCTGCGCCGCCCTGGCCCGGACGCGAGCGGGTCGGGCTCGCGCGGAACGTCGACGCCTGGGAGCCGCCCGCGCTGGCGGGGCCGAGCGCGAAGGCGGGCAGCGGGCGCTCGTCGGTCCACGAGGGCGAGATGCTGGGCATGGTGCCGTCGGAGCGCGGGGTGTACACGGTCGGGGTGAGGTGGTCGCCCGGGGACGAGTAGCGCGGGCCCTGCGCGTCCGCGAGGCTGCTGTACCCGCCCTGGGCGGGGGGCTGCTGCGCCTGGGTGTCCATGGCGAAGTAGTTGTGCGAGCCGTCGGCGGGGATGTGGGCGTACTCGGCGGGGCTGGGGAGGAGCTCGGAGGCGCCCGCGCGGGCGGGCTGGGAGATGCGCTGCGGGGGGCGGGCGAGGCGGCCGGCGATGGGGCGGTGCTGCTGGACGTGGGGCTCTGCGGGGAAGAAGGCGGGGTAGGCGGAGGGGGGGTCCGCGGAGGGGACAGCCTGGGGCACGAAGGTGTAGTGGTCGCGGAGGTGGGTCTGCTGCTGCTGCTGCATGGAGGGCTGCATGGCTGAGGACTGGGGGTAGGGCTGGGCGTCGGCAAAGACGACCTGCTGCTGCTGCTGCTGCTGCTGGGCGGGGTGTGGATGCTGGCCCTGGTTGTACGAGTCGAGGAACTGCTGGTAAGCCTGTGCGTTGGGCTGGGCGGCTGGGTTCTCGGGGTCGTAGAAGGTGGGGGCTGCGCCGATCATGGTCGTGGGGGACGCGGTGGAGTCAGCGGGGCTGGGATGTGCAGCCAGCGGGTCGTGGAGGGGGTAGGGATGGTGGGGGGACGGGGGCAGGGGGGGCGTGGCCTGGGATGGGAACAGCCAAGTAGCAGCGGTGTTCGGGAGGGGCTTCTGATGAGGGTGGGAGGAGGACGGGGCGGTGCGGGTGGTGGTGGTGAGGACTGGCACTGGGCGGCGGGCGGGCTTGTCCGCTGCAGCGAGGGGCGTGAGTGAGAGGAGACAAAGAGGAGGCTGGGACTGACGGTGGCCGTACTCGGGATTTCGGCGCTGAAGCTGGGTGCCGCCCCCGGAGTCCATTTGATAGACAGGATCAGACGCTGGAGAATAAACAAGGCAATGGTGCGGCTGGTAACTGCGAACAACGTCGTCGGGGGATGCAATCGCCGGTGCTTTTCACGCCTGCACGACGCTGCTGATGAGGCAGACTGCCCACGCCTGCCAGCCGCTTTCGACACGCTAGCGCCTAGGCCGAGACCCACCGATCGATTATATATCCCAGCGGTCCTCGGGGCTCCGCCTGCGCACTTCAACTTGAACTTGTCTCCGTCCGCTGGGCTCGATCGCGTGCCACTGTCACCGCCCCAACAGCGTCCGTGCGCCCTCACCGCCCCGTTGACGCTGCGTCGCCCCGTCTGCGATCGCAGCGGTGCGCCCCTTCCGATTATCAGCCGCACGCTACACAGCACCGCGTGCGCACAGGAACAGCCTGACGTCGCCGCATAGAACAATAACGTATGACAGAGCCCATATGGAAGTCTCAAGGGCGGCGTCCTGCACACCAAGTGCACGAACAGGAACTGCATTACCGCATGGGCGTCTGCTTGCGCGCCGTGCACCAAAGCTTATATGTGGTCTCGGACCCCAGATTGCTTCCGTGTAAGATCGCGAAAATGTCTCCGATTGTGTCCAATTTCCGCGCGGAGGCAAATAAACAGCAGCAGATCATCATCAAATTGGATCGGAGACGCCCCGTATAGGATATTTAGGAGTCCCTACATCGCTCCAAGGAGATAGTCCTGGCTCGACATGCCGAGCAGGCAGCGGAGAACCCCGTAGACGATAGGGATGTGCGTGGCCCACCACGGAGGCGATCCAGAGGACGGAGGCGGCAATCATTGGCTCCTCAGCGTCTCGGAAGGCGTCGCAGAAATATTCGGTGGCACCCATTGTGACGGTCGTCCTGCCTACACAAATTGCGCACGGGCGCAGACTCGGACGCCGCGCCATGCATGCAAGCCAGAGCCCAGTGGAGATTGCCCGCGGGGCGCGCCCTGGAGCAACGGCTTGCTAGAAGGGCGCGCGCGAGCGAGTAGGAGTACAAGGGACGGAACACGGAGTGATCTGCATGCGGCCCGCAGGCCACCGCGAGAGAGAAAGCGCCTGCGAACGCGTCGGCGAGGGGCCAAGCTGAGAAATCACAACCAGGCAAATCCACAGTCAGACCTGGCCATGAGATCCGCCGACAACATTGAACAAGTGACACAAAGTGTCCCAGCCAGAGTTCCGTGCGCAGACCGAGAAAACCGTGGTCAGCCCCAGGGCAGAGCATCCTTGTGCGAATCATCATCGCGCACGCGTGGACCTGCGACAGTCGACGGTCGGCGAAGAACCGCGCGCGCGCGCGTCAGGCCGACGCCGATGCCCTCGCAAGCAGGGTGCTATCCGATTCACCGTCGGCCTTTGTTATACGTGTGCCGCTCGCCGTGCCCAGCTTTTACCGCCCGGCGTTGCGAAAGCTGCTGTTCGCGCTTCCAGATCATGGAAGCCAGCACACAAGAGGCGCCGACATCGCAGAAGAGCATCCCTGGCCGAAGCGATCCCGTAGGCGAGTAATAAGGGACGCAGAAGGCCGGACGGGGCCACCAAGGAACGGAAGAAGAGAATTCGAAGGGCGTTTATGACAGTGAGGACGCTGGTCGGGAGGAAAAGAGTTGCTTGATGCATCGTGTCTGGCCACGTGTATGTCGTTCGCCAAGTTGTGGGGTCAAGGCGCCTATGCTATGAACTAAGGTACAGTAGGTTGCGCGCGCGTGGTCGACCACTGCTGTCTGCGCTTAGACGATTGTGACCACGTCCATGGGGACCGATGGGGCGGGGCGCCTTTGAACATGGCCGTTCCACCAACTGGAGCGAAGCCTCGATATGCGTGCGAGCACCAGTGTCGAGGGGGAGGAACACGAAGTGTAAAGTCGCCATGGCCGAGGCAGCATCGACGTAAAAAGGGTGCATGCCGCGGCAAAAAAAATTGACACACAGTATGGGACTCGTGTCTTTATGCAGTAATTATTGCATGACATATGGCGTCGAGACCTGGGATGCTGATGCTCACTATCGCCTTATTGATTATGCGCACAAGTACACACTCACCATCACCGCCTTCGACCATTATCCCATGGATACAATCAAGTAGTCATTTCACGACTTCTATCGCGATCTTCGGCATCAATTGTATGCATATATGCGCTTGACCGCAACCAAAAATATGCTCACCGGTGCCTCGTGGCTGCCGTCCGGCGCAAGCACGACAGAGCGTGAGCTAGACACTGTCAAGAGATTCTAGGCATAGCGTGGTATACGTGGGGATGAGAGAGAAGAGGGCTGAGTCGCACGAAGCTCTGTCGACAGTTCTTATAGATCGGAGCAGGCTGAGTTTGAAAGCGCGACGCGTCACATCACGGGACTTCCTCACATCGGACTACATACACGACAAGGACTCGCATTCCTCTTCATATGCAGTAGTATCGGGCCCGGATACACAAGTGCTGTTGGTGACCATCGTCCTGAGCTCAGAAGGTGACAAAGTCAGTATAAAAACCGCTTGGGACGCGTCCATGTCATGAGTTATGACTCTGGAACGGCAAATCCCAGGATTAGATCAACACTAGATCAACAGCGGGTCTCAATAGTCTCACATTAAAAAGTTGGAGATTTGTGGGGTCTTGATTCGCGTCATGTAGGGCAGATAACGGAGGATAGGAGAGGGTATAACATAGCATACGTGTGAAGAGTTGACATGTCCCTGTTCGTATATCGGTTAGTACACGCGCCTGTCACGCGCGAGAGCTGGGTTCGACTCCCAGACAAGGAGACCTTTTTACTCTCGGAAGTATCCTCCTCTTAGAAGTAGACGAGTCCCCGCCGAGCTTCACGGTGCCGCACGGATTGTGTTTTCACCGCTGCCATCCCGAAATTCGAAGCCCATGAAGAGGCGAGAAAGTGAGAGCAGAGAAGCGCAGGCGCAGGCGCTCCAATATCATTGATCTTGACAACGAGGACCAGGCAGCCCCGCCAGCTGTTGGCCAAGTAAGTGCTCTATTCCTACCATTGCAGGCTGGGTTCGACAGCAAGCTGCACCTCTGTCACACATCAGCAAGCCTGAACGCTTAATTTCTCCAGAATCTACATGGCTGCTAATCCGCTCGCACAATTCTCTCCAGCCCATTTGCCGTCTCCTCCCTCCCTCCCTCCTGAGCGACATATTCACCTTCCTCATACCCCATAGTCCTGCCCTATCTCACCCCAATCATTGGCTCACTATCACTTTCGTATGTTCCTACTTCCGGCGCGTGGCACTCGACTCTCCCCTGCTATGGGCGCACATCGCCTTCCCGCTCGACCGCACCCTGGGTGAAACCATGCTCGTCCGCGCGCAATCCGTACCTCTACGCCTCGATGCGACATGGCCGGTTGGGCTCAGCGGCACCCATTTCATCAGCACGCACATCGGTCGCACCGCCGCGCTGCGGCTGAATGTCGCACACCATCAAAACAAGATGATGACCATGCGCTCGTTGATTGGGTGCACCGCGCCTGTTCTGCAGTCGCTTGACTTTGCCATGCTAGGTGACGGCGGGCACGATGCGCCAGCGCTGCCCGGGATTTCTGGCGGACGGTGCACCGCGCCTCCGTCATCTGCGACTCCAGACGACGTCGCTCGACGTATGGGCGTGCCCGTTCCTCCTCCGGGACCTGCGCTCATTGGACATCACGTATAATCCAGCTATGCGGAAGCTGCCGGCGGTCGACGCGGTACTCGGTGCGCTGGGTGGCCTCGCACATTGCCTGGTGACACTCAGCCTCGACATCCAATACCCACACCCATATACAGAACAGGCGCGAAGCTCGACTCGGATGGCGTCCGAAACGGTGAACCTGCCTATGCTCACTTCAATGTCCTTCCGCACACGCATGGAACGCGGCGCGAGCTTACTGCAGCATATCGTGTTGCCCCACACTACGACACTACGCATCGAGCTGGTCTACGGTATTGAGTTGGAACCCGGGGCTCTCGAAGAGCACCTGCCGAAGTTCCTACACTGGCCACGTATACAAACCTATGGTGGAGCGTCTGCCCTGACCGCCTTCAAGCGCATATCGGTAGCCCCATCCGAGCCAGCTCAGCGCACGGTCAACACCGTAATCAAGGCATGGCATTCGCGGCGGGGGACCGGCGAGCCTGACTTTTCGCTCCATTTGGGCCCCCTCTCGTTCTCGCCTAGATGGCCCACTGATGCCCCACCTATGCCCGTACCGCCCCTAGCTCCTGCTGCGCTCGACGCGCTGGCGACCGCCCAACTGCAGGAGTTTGTCATTGACGAGCTGTACCGAGGCGCCGAGGCGGACACTGGAGGGGATCTCGCAACGCTCTCCCGGGCAATGACCAGGATTCCGCGCTTGCGCGTGCTCGAGATGCACGGTAGCGTGCCAATCGCGCTCGCTGGCATGGCGCTGGAGGAGCTGTTTCCGGAATTGGAGGTGCTGAGGCTGCAGGAGGTGGAGGATGCAGTGGCAGCTCGCGAGAGTGCGCTGGCTGGGTATTTTGTGTGGGCGGCGGCACGGAAGGAGGCGGGGCACGCGGTGGTGCTGGAGCTGGATACGACGTAGAAGCGGACCCTGTGACCCTGGTTGGTCATGTAGTTTGGATTCTTTGGGGTTGGAAATATAGGCGAGGTATGTGAATTCTAGGTCGACTCGGACTTTCCCAGCGGCTGAAAGCTCATCTGCTTAGGGTGACTCGCGCGGGAAGCTTCACTCGCACGAGTCAGCACGAGCTCAACGCCCGCGCCCTTTGTCACTCACGAGAGTCGATCTTACGTCTGACGCCTCACACGAGGCGTATGAAGGCCCCATAAAATCTCGTCAGAGCACATAGTAACGCCCGCCCTCTCACCCCATGGCTGCACCCGCTACATCTGAGATGTTGAAACGCCTCCGCGACTCCATTGTGCGCAAACCACCCTACGAGAGCGGAACACTGCCCGTTACTCGCAAGGACTTGATTCTCTACTTCGGCAAAGAAAAAATTGCACAGTACGTCCTCGCCACATGTCCATCTCACTGCGAGCTCACCGTCCTCGAAGGCGGATAGACTTCACCGCGCCCGACGCAGCGCAGCTCGTAGAACTCGCAAAAGCATGCGACCGAGCATCCTTTGGCCTGAACAATACAGACGTCATCGACGAGAGCTACCGCAAGGCAGGCAAGCTAGACGCTGGGCACTTTGCGACGCTGCTCGCGACCGAGCGCCTCATCGAGATTGTGCATAATCAGCTCCTCGAAGGCGAGGCTGCGCAGCGCCCACTCAAGCTCGAGCTGTACAAGCTCAACGTATACGGTGAGTTGCCACATATTCTGATACTCTGGAGGAACGTGGATTGATGCCATACTCGCGTAGGCGAGGGGTCGTTCTTTAAGTCGCACAAGGATACTCCACGCGGCGAGAGCATGTTCGGCTCGCTCGTTGTGACGCTCCCAACTCCGCACGAAGGCGGCGCCCTGGTATTGCGCCATGGTGGAGAGGAGTGGACTGTCGATGCGGCCAATGCCCTGGCGGAGGCGCCGCCGCCCTCCGTTGCGTTCGTCACGTTCTTCAGCGACGTCGAGCATGAGGTCCTCCCTGTTACGTCCGGGCACCGCGTCACCCTCACCTACAATCTGTCGTACGGCGACATCGCCTCTCCTGCCGGACCTATCCCTCCCATTGCGCCGCCAGTGGGCGAGGTGTCGTTCCGCACAGCACTGGAGGCATTGCTCGCCGACCCAGAGTTCCTGAAATATGGCGGAAAGCTGGGATTTGGGCTGCGCCACGTGTACCCGATGCATCAGCAAGTGCTGACGGGGTCTACATGGAGGCAGGGGTCACTGGACCACGTGTACAAGCTGCTCAAAGGCCCCGACGCACTTGTGCACCGCGTGTGTACGGCGCTTCGCCTACGGGTGAAGCTATACCTGGCTTATGAGGACGAGCACGATGACGACTATGACCCAGACGATTATGAAGACGAGGACGTCGAGGACGAGGACAAAGAGGGCGGACTCTTCGGCGTCGATTTAGGCGGTGTTCCTTTGGTTCTCGTGCCAGACATTCCACGCGCCAACTGCGAATCTGACGGCAACTTGGCTGAGAGACTGGGCGGCAAGTTCACCAATCATCCAGACCCGAGCCGGGTGGAGATTGACGATCATGTGCAATGGGTTACCGAGCCTAAGTCGTCGACGAAGCATGCAACTCCGGTCCTTGCGTTCGGAAATGAAGCCCAGCTGGAATGGCAGTATGCTGATCTGTGCATGGTCGTATCGGTGGGGAGGGCAGGCAGGCGGTCAACAATACGTTAATGATGGCCGTGAATTTAGAGAGGACATAGAGTATCCCCGTTGCTTAGTACTTACTCTGCATGTGGTCACTG
The DNA here is from genome assembly GCA_019914985.1 of Auriscalpium microsporum. Classification (NCBI taxonomy): domain Eukaryota; kingdom Fungi; phylum Basidiomycota; class Agaricomycetes; order Russulales; family Auriscalpiaceae; genus Auriscalpium; species Auriscalpium microsporum. The sequence goes on along the minus strand of JAHLMG010000010.1, from coordinate 956,781 downwards.
TGACAGTCATTGGGCATTTATTAGCTCTCCAATCTGACAGCCCCATAGCTGTAGCTCCAATACGGGCGACTGCTCTAGTGAGATTTGAGTTTCTTGTCATGGGATGAAGAGCGATGCGCGAATTGTGACGATAAAAGCGAGATGATAAACGTACGAGTCGTCGTCCGCTCGACACGTCGGTGGCTGCCGGCGCGCTTATATATGTAGGACCCATCGTGACCGCGCTCGTCCGAATCTCTCGTTCAACGTTCAACCTAACCACTACCTTCTCATCTTTTGTCTGCACTCTCGCTCATTTGACGGCTACACGCAGCGTCAAGTTGCTCGAGGATAGGATAGGGAGCGCCTGGTGACGCGGACGTCGTCGCGCTTAAATAGAGCTTCCCACTGCCCAGGGGCATCCAGTGAGTATCCTGTGCGCAATGGGCTCGTCAACCGTCTGACACGTTAATCAGTCTAGATATGTCGCTCAGAACGTCCTGGGTGCTGTTGTACCTTACTCTTTTGCACCTGTCAGGTATCTACCTCTTCACGCGTGGCTTCCTCCTCAGCCGTCTTTCCCTTGCCTCCACCACGACATGCGACCCCGCTTCACACATTCCCTGTACTCTTCCGCCCACGCACAAGCGTGCCGTTCTCCTGGTCGTCGACGCGCTTCGATTTGACTTCATCTCTCCGCACCCTCCTGAACCTCACTCTCCCTACCACCACAACGTCATCACGTTGCCGCGAGAGCTTACGCTCAAACACCCACGAAACTCGTTTCTATTCAACACGCATGCCGACCCGCCGACGGCAACGCTTCAGCGCATCAAGGGCCTCGTGACGGGCTCCCTGCCCACTTTCGTAGACGCAGGCCACAACTTCGGCGGCTCTTCTATCATGGAGGACTCCATCGTGCAGCAACTGCGCGCTGCAAATAAAAGTGTACGTCTGCATACCTGGCTTCTGCTCGATCGAGCCCAACTTTTACGATAGCGTTTTAGATTGCATTCATGGGCGACGACACGTGGATGACGGTCTTTCCAGACTCGTTCGGCCCTAATATCACGCATCCTTTCGACTCGTTTAACGTCGAGGATCTACACACCGTCGACAACGGTGTCATCTCCAACCTGCTCCCACTGCTCTCCAACTCGCCGCATGCCAAGTCCTGGGATTTCCTCATCGGGCACTTTCTGGGAGTCGACCATGTCGGGCATCGCGTCGGACCAGACCACCCCAGCATGAAGGGGAAGCAAGAACAAATGAACGACGTATTTCAACGTGTTGTGGACCTTCTTGACAAGGACACGCTCCTCATCGTCCTTGGAGATCATGGCATGGACAGGAGGGGTGATCACGGGGGCGACAGCGATCTCGAAGTCTCCGCCGGTATGTGGGTGTACTCAAAGGGTCCTGCCCTCTCTGTCTACACGGAGCGCATACCGGTACCTGTTCAGCAGACGGCCACCTTCCCTGGTGAAACTGTGCCGCACCGGTGGATCCAGCAAATCGACCTCGTCCCTACCCTGTCCCTCCTCCTCGGCCTACCTATCCCATTCAACAACCTCGGTACCGTCATCCCCGAACTTTTCTGGCGCGACAAGAATGGCAAGGACTACGCCAAAGCGCTCGAGATCAACGCGAAGCAGGTCAACGACTACCTAGCAGCCTACCGCGCAAGTGGTTCCGGCAGCGAGCTCGACGGAGCATGGGCGCCTCTCCAAGCATCCTATGCGAAAGTACAAGAATCGCACCCGGAGGCCAAGTTACAGGTCACAATCGAGTACACACGTTCCGCGCTGGAGACGTGCCGCTCGCTGTGGGCACAGTTTAACGTCGGCCTGATGGGCTTCGGGCTCACGACGCTGTTCCTGGGCGTGTTTGCCGGATGGGGCATATACATCCGCAGTGCCGAGCTCGTGGGATGGGATACGTGGGCCGCGGCGCTAGGCACCAAGGTTGCGCTGTTTGCCGCGGCAGGCACCGGGGTCGCGGGGGTCGCGTACATGCCGTCGCAGGCGTTCGCTCTGTTCCGAGGCATCTCCATATTGCAGTTCCTCTTATTTGGCGCATCTGCGAGCTCTGCGCTTGCCGTCGTCGCCGCGGCGCCACCGAAGATACAATTCTCATGGTCGACGCTCACCCTCGTTCTTCATCCGCTCGCATTCCTCTCGAACTCGTACACATTCTGGGAAGACCGCGCCGTGCCATTCTTCCTCCTCACATCGCTGGTTCCCGCGCTTCTCACTGCATTCTCCGCGCCGACCGCCCGCCTCCGCCATCGAATCTTGTTCTTTACCACCGCGTTCGCCGTATGTGTGCGTCTCATGGCAATGAGCTCCGTGTGCAGAGAAGAGCAGCAGCCGTGGTGCAGCGTCACATTCTTCGCGGGAGCGACCGTCGCCGAACCTCCAAAACTCGTCATCGCCCTTGCCATCCCTACATGCCTTGTCCTCCCATATATTGCCAAGCGCCTCCTCTCCATCTCCAAATCGGACAACGGCATCGCCGCGATCTTCATCCCGTACATATTCGCGCCCTCCCTGCTCGGCGGTACAGCGTACTGGTTGCTGGAGTGGGTCGACAGTTCACACGTGCTCGGCGCCGGCGTTGACTTGCGGCTCGCGCGCACGCTCGTAGCGTGGTGCGCCATGTGCGCAATCATCGTCGCCGGCGGTGTGCTTTGGACGCTCGTTCCCGTGTGCCTACAAATTGTCACCGAACGCGTTCCCATTGGCCCAGGCGAGCATGATCACAAGACCCAGGTTATAGTACTGGGCTTTGCCAATGCATTCGGCTCTCCGTACTTCATCTTCTGGTGCATCGCATTTGGCTCCGTGTGGGTGACAACGCAGCTGACCGGCCAGGTCGCCCTCGGGCTCGCCGCGGTTGCGCTGCTCGCACATTTGGAACTCGTGGACAGCATGCGCGACGCATCTGCGGTTCTCGACGCTTTCGAGACAAATCCAACAGCCGCGCTCGAACTGCTGCAAGCACAGTCCGACGCTGCGTCCGGTGCGCCGTCCACCATCCTCAGCAAAGTGAAGCTCGACGAAGTGGCGCCCCTGGCACTCCTCGCGCTGCACGCCTTCTACACGACCGGCCATCAGTCCACCCTTTCCTCCATCCAATGGAAAACCGCCTTCGTGTTGACGTCGACCGTGACGTACCCACTATCCCCCCTTCTCGTCGCCCTCAACAACTTTGGCCCGGTGTTTCTCTTCGCGCTCGCCGTGCCGCTCCTCGCTCTGTGGAACGTCGCGCCTGTGCGCCTCACCTCGTCCGGGCAGCCCGCACCATCTTCTCCGGTTCCCGCGGTGAGGTTGGGCGCCGTGCGAGCGGGCGTCGGGGCGATGGCGTATTTCAGCGTGCTGCTCGTGGGCAGTGCGGTGAGCGCGGCGTGGTTGAGGCGGCATTTGATGGTTTGGAAGGTGTTCGCGCCACGGTACATGTTCGGCGCTGCAGAGCTTGTGCTTGTTGATCTTGCGGTGCTGTTTGGTGTCTGGGTGGGCGTGGGTAGGGTGACCACCAGGATTAGGAACATGTTCCAAGACAAGATACGTTAATCCGAATGTCATACTGCACAACATAAATTGCCACGGCTTAACGCGGAGAAGATACTTATTCAACATGCGACACGCGTACACTACTCACCATCGGTTTAATTTGCTATGTCTCATGTTGAGTGCAATCATCGCGGTATCGATTTGGGATAAGGTCCGTCGATAGTTGGAATATAGCGTTGCTAGAAAATGAGCAATTGGTCCTGCTTGAGTTTCCTGTCCGAATTTTGGACATCAACGGCCGACGTAGTCTCGCCAGCTTCAGGCTCGTCACTCGCACTCTTAATGTGCCATCAGCTAAGACGACTGGGCAACAACGTAGACGAAAAGCAAATGTGCTGTTTCATTATTAATGCATGATACTTTATACTATATTATACAGAGGCGGCGGCCACACATCTGGTGGTGATATAGTCTTATAATAACTTGTGGATTTAGCGTTGGCCATCTGCAAGCACAGGTCAGACAGGGAGCCCGAGGCTGTTAGGTTCGAAAAGACTCACAAGAAGCGCTCTCAATCTTGCCTGTTATTGAATCATCAGTCTACCTCCAACTATTTCTAATCGGGAGGCCACTCACCGACGCCGACAATCACATTGCCCGGATCTTGCGGCTTGCCCTCGAAGTAGTTCTGCAGAATCTGTTTCGTGCCCTCTGCATAGCGTGTCTGCGCGTCGAGCGTCGTGCCGGAGTAATGGGGCGTCATGCCGTTGCCGCCGCCGAGCGGGTTGCGCATCGACCGCCACGGGTGGTCAGCCGGCGCGGGCTGCACGTTCCACACATCGCCAGCGTAGCCGCGCAGCTGCCCGGACTTGACGGCCGCAGCGACATCGTCAGCGTTGCAGATGGCGCCGCGGGCGGTGTTGACGAGCCATGCTCCCTGGGGGCTGAGGTCAGCGGATGCGAGCAGGCGGAACAGAGTACACATACTGGCTTGAAGTGCTGGAGGAGGTCCTTGTTGATGAGTCCTTTGGTGCCCTCGTGGAGGGGGGCGTTGACGGTGACAACGTCGCACTGCGACACAAATTCCTGCAAGTCCAAGTGTTTAGCCCCGCGATGGAGAGACTGCTTCTCCGCCACTGACCTTGAGGTCCTCGACCCTCCGCGCCCCCACCGCCTTCTCCGCCTCCTCCGGCAGCCCTTGTAGTCAAAGTATAGCAGCTCGCGCGTGTTGAACGGCACGAGGCGCTGCAGCACGCGGTGGCCAATACGTCCCGCGCCGAGCGTGCCGACGACCTTGCCCTCGAGATCGAACGCGTTGCGCGCGATGTCGGACACCTGCCAGTTGCCGCTGACGGCCTGCTCGTGTGCGGGCACGAAGTTGCGCACGAGGAGCAGAATGGACATCATCACCTGCTCCGCGACGGAGACGACATTCGAGCCGGAGACCTCGAGCACCTGGATCTTGCGCTCGACGGCGGCGTTGAGGTCGACGTGGTCGGAGCCGACGCCGGCGGTGACGCAGACCTTGAGGTTTTTGGCCTATGGGTTGATTGTTAGCGATGCGCGGAGGTAGTGCGTCGATATAATTTACCTTGGCCATGAGTTCCTTAGTGAGGTATCCAGGGTGGAAAGGCGTCGTGATGAGAATGTCAGTCTGAGTGCATGATCAGTCTATGACCTGCACAATCAGATGAGGTAGAGTGTTTACGTCGGCAATGTGCTTTTGGAAGTCACTGTCCGGGCCCTCCTTGGAGCTCGTCACCTAATCAGACGGTAGGTCAGTAAATTAAGCGACGATGAGTAAGATAGTCGACATACGATGTACTCGTGGCCCTGGGACTCGAGGTAGGCGCGAAGACCGAGCTAAATTTGGAGTCAAAAAATGTTCAAACGCGCAGTAAGAAGCTAGATGGTGCATACCTCATTCTCAACGGTACCAAGGAGACGAGGCTCAGCTTTGGCCGCCTTGAAGCCGTTGTAGAGGATAGCGAGTACCTATATTTAAACCACAGTCAGAACTTCAATTATCGAAGACAAGTCCAAAGGCTACCGCCAACGTGCCTTCATGTTGAGTATGGGCTGTTAGGGTGACGGTAGGTATGTATGGGTGATGTGTGCGAAGTAAATCTGTATGCAATGGATGGAAGGGCGAGATTGATGCTCGACCTAAGCCGAGAATGTCGTCCTTTTATACGGAGTGCTTCTTCGCCGTAGGGCTACTTCGGAAGCCAGACCAGAGATAATCCTCCTGTTTACCCCGCCAACAGTGACATCAAGGACTCTGGGGGCGGATACACGTCTTTGCCGCCCTTGTCAAGGAGCAGCCTCCTGACGTCTCCGATGCGGCTGCCGCAGTGGCTAGGGACTCGGGAGAAGGACGGAGCAGTCGGCACGACACGTGACCGCCCGGTACCGCCCCGTTGTGCTCCGGCAGCCGCAGTGCCACGATGCCGCAGCAACGGAACGCGCGGAAGACATCCTGGTGGCAAGTACGAGCAAAGTACGAGCAGCGAGAGGCAGCGATCGAGATAGTCCGGATAGACGTCCTGAGATGAGCCGGTTACGCATCCAGTGAACCGTCTCATGGGAATCGTACTATGTGAGCAAGGAACCCGTGAGAGTCGGTGAGACAGTAGCATTTTTAGTCGTAGATAGTTACTCATATTTGATTTGTCGAGGAGGTAAGTTGGAGAGAAAGTGCAGTGCAGTCCGAGATGTCGAGGTTGCGAGAGGTGGACTATGCATAGTGGACGGCAACGCAAGCGCACTAACAAACGTCCGGTGCGTCCCGATCCGCAGGAAAGGACCCCGGGAGCCCTAGGAAGACATCCGGACACCGGGGTCCAGCTTACACATCCTCCCGCATCACGCTTATCGTCAGAGTCAGTTCTACGTCTCTCAACAGCCTGACCCTTTGATTGACCTGGTTTATGTAGCAGGTTGTTTGTGAAATCTCTCCGAGCCTACAGGATCCTAGGACACTGCATTCGTGGGCTGCTCAACTCGTATTGGACGAGTTAGCCCTGAAAGCGGCGTGTGGGTCCGTAGCCCATCGCATCTACCATTGTCGTCGACGCTCACCTTCTCACGTCCAGGTTCGACTGAAATCGGCAGTTACGAGTCCGCGATCGATTCTCTTGGCACCGACCCAGCCTTCATGCATCATGGCGACAGAACTTCCTGTGGACGTCCAGGTTCTCGTCATTGAATGGGGTATTCCGGTTGTCCCAACATAGGCCTATAATCGATTGTGCCACCCTCCGTGCATGTGCGCTTGTCTACCGAGCATGGACTCCCACCGCCCAGCGCCTCCTCTTCCGCCGCATCCGGTTCTTGTTCTTGCAGGACCGCCTGTGCAATATCCGACTCGTCAGCACCCTCAGTATCCGCCCGCACCTCGCCGCGCACGTCCGGAACATCCAGATCGCATGGCCAGCGCATCCGCCCGACTATGGTAACGTCTGCCTCTGTCTGCTGGAACTCTGCCGCCACGTCGAGGGTATATTGTTTCAATACGGGATTCATAATAACAAGGCCTTGAGCGCCGAATTGGACGCACGCATGCACGCCATCCAGCTGAGGCCCGCGCTCCTTTACGTGGGCGGTCTGGACAGGACCATTAGCAGAACCATTGTGAGGATGTGCCCGGGCGCGCGCGTGCTCGTATTCCAATATCTTTACCAGCATCCGCTGCCCCCCACAGTAGAGGCCCTTGAAATATTCGCGAGCGAGTTTATATTGTCTTCGAAGCCCCTCCCGTTGTTACGCCATTTTCGTTTGATATCCCCCGAGTGGTCAGACAAAGACCTGTGCGAGCACCTCATTTCTATGGGCCTTTTCCCGCAGCTCCCATCGCTCCAGCTCCGACCGCTCCATATCGAGAACATTTTTCCGCCGCCAGAAATTCTGGAGCAGCTCACCCAGCTCAAGACCGTCGTCGTGAGCACGCTGCCCGAGCAACACGTTATGCTCCCTCCGTCGTTGTGGCATGTTGGCGTCCATAGCTCTGGCTACCACGAATCAGCTGCAGGGAGCGTGCGCGCCGAGCTTGCGGTTGGCCCTCTTCGCGCGCTGCCGGAGCTGCAGCTCGTCACTGTGACGCGCAGTGTCGGGCAGCATGTGCGTGCTGCGCAGGAAAGGATGCGCCGCGACAAAGGTGTCGATTTTGGGACCTATGAATCGCCTGATTGCTTCCAGGTGCGTATCCCATAGCCACTGGACGGCATGTGCTGATGCGCTGCTCAAAGAGACCTCAAAATATTGACTGGATTTGAGGCAACCCAAGCCGCCCGTTCAAGTGACCGCCGGAATCAATATTTGGACTTGTTATACATACCATGGAAGTTTTGTATCTCGATGCTCCAATATTCCCTTCGCCGTCGTGTGGTGTGCCGAGAACCCCATGGCAGATTTTTACCGCCGCTATTGGGCATACGGTCGTTGATGACATTTGTCCTGGGACTCGAGCTCATCTGGCACGCATATCGGCCTGCAAGGGTACGCGGTGAAGCGGGTGTGAAGCTGTAGTGCGATGTGAGGCCCGACGACGAGAAAGATTCTAGAGCCCATCGTTCTCTTTTATTGCTGACTTTCACCTGTCACCATATCATCCGCCTGCCATCAGTGACACCGTCCCTATCACTGTTAGACATAAACACACCTAATGTACTGTAGAGCCATTCCTTCTGGACGCTGTTCGGACGATTCGGTGTTGCACAGAAACCGTGGAAGTCTCGGCAAGCCACGGCCGAGATCAAAGTCACGGGACTTACTATGTTCCAACGGGTTGGATTGTCTTCCGTCGGGACAGATCCTCCTTCGGCTTGCATGGTCCAGCATAGAACAGTTTATTCAAGGCGGCAGAGACATGTTGGCGGCAGTCGGCCACGAATACTATAGCGTGCTCCATCAAGATGAGTCAAACCGCAGTACAGCGCCGACGGATCGCGAACATGAGGTGGTCCTTCAGCGTCGCTGCGCCTTGGACGCCTCCATGAGGGAGTCGGTATAAATAGGGAGTATCGCTGGAGCATCGGTGCGTCGGCTTTCCCACCTCCTTCCATCAACGTTCATGTCAGAGACAGAGACACCCCCATCGGTTAGCGCGCCCGTTCACGTCGACGACGCGCATGGCTCCGACCACAAGACCTCCGCAGATTTAGGCGCGCGAACTCTCACCTTGGACGAAAAGGCAACGCATGGAGGAGACTTGCAGGAAATCATCATTGATTGGGAAGGGCCTGATGATCCCGAGAATCCGCGCAAGTGAGTGACAGACATTCCAGTTGTTTTGGTTGTCATCCTCACGTCGGACTAAGCTGGAGTTTCAAGAAGAAGTGGGGCGCGGCGCTCATCGTCTCCTCATTCACCTTCATCAGTCCTGTATCGTCATCTATGGTCGCCCCCGCCTCCCAGCAGATATCCGATCAGTTTGGTATAACGAGCACAGTAATCACAGCCATGACCACCTCCATTTTCGTGCTCGCGTACGGTATGTACCATGTTATTTTAAACAAGCTATATCTGATTGCCACCGCTGCAGCATTCGGACCTCTGTTTCTCGGACCACTAAGCGAAATCTATGGCCGTACACGCGTTCTCCAAATATCGAACACGTGGTACTTCGGTGAGTCGAGCAAACGCTGCGAAGAGTAGCTAAGACCTCAGACGCGTCTAGCTTGGAATTTAGGTTGTGGGTTCGCTCAAAATACGGGTCAGCTTATTGCCTTTCGGTTTCTGGCGGGACTCGGAGGCTCTGCGCCGTTAGCTGTGAGTTTCTCCGGCCACGCTTTGGCCATTACATTGACTTTGAACAGGTCGGTGGTGGAACGGTCGGGGATCTCTTCTCCCCAGACCAGAGAGGCAGGGCAATGTCCGTCTACACGATGGCGCCATTGCTCGGTCCCATCATAGGACCTATCGCTGGTGCGTGGATTGCACAAAAATCGACCTGGAGATGGGTGGTGAGCACGTTCAGATATTATACGCTATCTCAGTGCTCAGTCTATGTGTCGCCAGTTCTACTCTACGACTATTGCAGACGGCATCGTTCAAGCCATGGGTTTGCTGTTCTTACGAGAGAGTCAGTGCCATATGCTTCGCTTTCTTGCGAAACTTTGTTATATTAACACATGCTGTAGCATACGCACCGCGACTGCTCCAGTACAAGGCGCAGCGCATTCGTCTCGATATGGACGAGGAAAAGGCTAACCGCGTCAAGGTGCGCACGGTGTTCGAGACAGCTGACCGAACGTGCGTATTCAGTTCGACACCATACGCCGCATATAATGACCCTTTTCTTCAGGCCGAGGGCTCTCTTCCGCAAGGCCATCGTGCGCTCATTTGTGCTGTTCGGGACAGAGCCCATCGTGCAGCTGCTCGGCATCTACATGGCCTTCGTGTATGGCATCCTATACCGTAAGCATATTCCACAAGAGACTCTCGCAATCTACGATAATGACCCAGGGCGCCAGTCTTCCTCACAACGATCCCAAGTATATTTCGCGAAAATTACCACGAGAGCACGGGTATCCTTGGCTTGCATTACATCTCACTGGGCCTGGGTCTGTTCATTGCATCGCAAGTGAACGCTCGAGTACTCGATAGGACGTATGCGCACTTCAAGGCAAAAAACGGAGGCGTTGGGAAACCGGAGTTCCGCCTTCGTAAGTGCCTGATCGCTCTGCTCGGCGCCCCAACTCACGCGCTTGCAGCTCCGGCGGTCCCAGGTACCTTTATCTTGCCGATCGGTATCCTGATCGCGGGTTGGGCTGCACAGAAACATGTACATTGGATCGTTGTGGACATAGTAAGCATAATTTCTCCTATCCTTACTGTGGCTGGTGATCGAGTGTCCTTACTAGGGTATCTGCTTTGTCGGGGCGGGGACAATCGTTGTATTTCAGGGCATCCAGACATACGTGGTGGATGCCTTCGCCCTACACGCGGCTTCAGGTGAGCCTTTCCGAATTGAACGTTCATGATCGAACTGACGCGTGTGCTGTTGGAATATAGCGTTGGCTGCGGTGTCGTTCCTGCGCTCTTTGGCAGGTTTCGGATTCCCGCTCTTCGGCCCGGCGATGTACAACGCACTGGGATTCGGCAAGGGAGACACAATTTTGGCTGTGGTGGCGATTGTTTTGGGCATACCAGCGTGCGCAATTTTCGTGACTTTCGTTGTGGCTACGCTAACCATTGGTCTGCAGTCCGTGGCTGTTCTGGAGGTACGGAGAACGGATCCGAAATGCCAGCCCGAATGCGCGCAGGTCATCATAGCGTCGAGCTTCGAGCATCGGTATCCTCATAATACCATTATAATATAAGATACGAAGTGCCCGCACCATTCGGCGCTCACTAGCCACGGGGGAGTTGGCCACGTAGTTTTCATTGGGAGGCTGTAGATACAATCGACTATTTTCGGATAGATCTCTACGCTACTGTATTGCTCACACTGACAACAACACCGCACTGCTTTGCAGGAATTGCAGCCGATCCTCCGGCCCATTCAGACCTTCGCTGGTAAGGTTTGATGAAGCGCAATTTTTTATGAAAGGTTGTGATTGCGCTCGGGTACCTAGCATAATATCAAACAAGCGACTCTGGTGCTCTCTAGTGATCCCTCCGAGCCCTTTGTCATTTGAACTGCGATTCCCGCTGAGGAAGACCGGCTTGTGCCGCATGTACCAATTGACTTACCCATACTAGGTCGAGAGCACTTACCTGGCCTTCGCCCCTTAACTCTTCGGCGGATTAGAGAGCGTGTCAGACACTTGAGTCGCAGTCAGTCCGTCAACTTGTGCTCAGGCTCGGCGCCCTCCGCAAAGTCCACCTTGCCTCCGCCGTTTGCTCATCAGCCGACCCCGTGCTCGCACAAAGCCGCCGTTTCCGCTGCAAGTGAGTCTAGGCACATCAGAGTGCGACACGTACCGCCGAAGGCTGACGAAGGTACTTATAGTCCGTTTGGTTGAAGCGAGCAATTGCAGTGCTTCGAGTTGGCAGAGTTGGGCCGTCCTCGAATCCTCGCTGCAGCGTGTAACCAGCACCGCGACACGAGGATACAGATCGTGACCCTCTGGATAAATGCATCGATATTCTATGGAAACGTGTGGTATCTAGTAACTTGCTCGAGTGGCGGAGTCTGTTCCGGGCATCTCCGAATTGCAGTTCCTCTTGAGGCTTTGGCGCATCTGCCTTGCCGTCGCGCCACGAAGATACAACTCTCATGGTCAACGAACACCCTTGTTCTTCATCTGCTCGCATTTCTCTCGAACTCGTACACATTCTGGGAAGACCACGCCGTGCCATTCTTCCTCCTCACATCGCTGGTTCCCGCGCTTCTCACTGCATTCTCCGCGCCGACCGCTCGCCTCCATCGATTCTAGTTCTTTACCACCGCGTTCGCCGTATGTGTGCGTCTCATGGCAATGAGCTCCGTGTGCAGAGAAGAGCAGCAGCCGTGGTGCAGCGTCACATTCTTCGCAGGAGCGACCGTCGCCGAACCTCCAAAACTCGTCATCGCTCTTGCCATCCCTACATGCCTTGTCCTCCCATATATTGCCAAGCGCCTCCTCTCCATCTCCAAATCGGACAACGGCATCGCCGCGATCTTCATCCCGTACATATTCGCGCCCTCCCTGCTCGGCGGTACAGCGTACTGGTTGCTGGAGTGGGTCGACAGTTCACACGTGCTCGGCGCCGGCGTTGACTTGCGGCTCGCGCACACACTCGTAGTGTGGTGCGCCGTGTGCGCAATATCGTCGCCGGCGGTGTGCTTTGGATGCTCGTCCCCGTGTGCCTGCAAATCGTTACCGAACGCGTTCCCAAGGGCCCAGGTGAGCACGATCACAAGACTCAGGTTATCGTGCTGGGCTTTGCCAATTCATTCGGCTTTCCGTACTTCATCCTTTTGTGCATCGCATTTGGCGCGGTGTGGCTGACGATGCAGCTGACCGGCCAGGTTGCCCTCGGGCTCGCCGCGGTTGCCCTGCTCGCGTAGGTGCGATGGCGTATTTCAGTGTGCTGCTCATGGGCAGCGCGGTGAGCGCGGCGCGGTTGGGGCGGTCTCTGATGTTTTGGAAGGGTTTCGCGCCACGGTACATGCTCGGGAGGGAAAACACCAGCCACAATCGCCGCTGAAGTACCTCGTAGTACCCAAGCGGACAGCCACATGCAACCCACAGATGATTCAGCACAGTACAAAGCACATCAGTCAGCGTGGCAATTCAGTTCTCAGAGTCTCACAAATCTTAGGCCCAGTGGTAGCGCCGCCAGCTCAAGGAGCCAATCAGAGAAGATGACAAGGAAGACCTAGCCTAGCGGACCAGGAATAGCGTGCTCCATCAAGGTCAAACCGCAGTACAGGGACGGAATGCACACACGGCGTGCTCCTTCAGAGTCGCTGCGCCTTGGACGTCTCCATGAGGGACTAGGTATAAGTGGACAGCATTCTGGAGCATCGGTGCGTCGACTTTCCCACCTCTTTTCATCAACGTCTATGGCAGAGACAGAGACATCCCCATCGGTCAGCGCGCCCGTTCACGTCGACGACGCGCATGCAGGCGCCGGCTCCGACCACAGGGCCTCCGCAGATCTAGGCACGCCAACTCTCACCTCGGACAAAAAGATAACGCATGGAGGAGACTTGCAGGAATTCATCGTTGATTGGGAAGGGTCTAATGATCCCGAGAATCCGCGCAAGTGAGTGACAGACATTCCAGTTGTTTTGGTTGACATGCTCACGTCGGACTCAGCTGGAGTTTCAAGAAGAAGTGGGGCGCGGCACTCATCGTCTCCTCATTCACCTTCATCAGTCCTGTATCGTCATCTATGGTCGCCCCCGCCTCTCAGCAGATATCCGACCAATTTGGTATAACGAGCACAGTAATCACAGCCATGATCACCTCCATTTTCGTGCTCGCGTACGGTATGTGCCATGTTATATTTGTACAAGCTATATTTGATTGCCACCGTTGTAGCATTCGGACCTCTGTTCCTCGGACCACTAAGCGAATTCTACGGCCGCACACGCGTTCTCCAATTATCCAACATGTGGTTCTTCGGTGAGTCGAGCAACGCTACAAATAGTATCAGTTGAGACCCAAGACGGACCTAGCTTGGAATTTAGGCTGTGCGTTTGCTCAAAATACGGGTCAGCTTCTTGCCTTTCGGTTTCTGGCGGGACTCGGAGGCTCTGCGCCGTTAGCTGTGAGTTTATCTAGCCCCGCTTTGGTCATAGCTTGACTTTGAACAGATCGGTGGTGGAACGGTCGGGGATCTCTTCTCCCCAGACCAGAGAGGCAGGGCAATGTCCGTCTACACGATGGCACCATTGCTGGGTCCTATCATAGGGCCCATCGCTGGCGCCTGGATTGCTGAAAAATCGACATGGAGATGGGTGGTAAGCACGTCCGCATATTCGATGTATCTGCTGATGAACATGTTGGCAGTTTTACTCCACGACTATTGCAGACGGCATCATCCAAGTCATGGGCCTTCTGTTCTTACGAGAGAGTCAGTGTCATATGTTCCGCTTTCTTTCTGCAATTTGTCATATAATGTGCCTGCAGCATACGCACCGCAATTGCTTCAGTACAAGGCGCAGCGCATTCGTCTCGGTATGGACGAGGAAAACGCTAACCGCGTCAAGGTGCGCACGGTTTTCGAGACAGCTGACCGAACGTGCGTATTCAGTCGACACCGTATCCCGCGTGAGATAACCGTTTTCTTTAGGCCAATGGCTATCTTCCGCAAGGCCATCGTGCGCTCATTTGTGCTGTTAGGAACAGAGCCCATCGTGCAGCTGCTCGGCATCTACATGGCCTTCGTGTACGGCATCCTATACAGTACGCATATTCCGCGCGAGCCTCTCGCAGTCTACGACAATAACCCACGACCCAGTCTTCCTCACAACGATTCCAATTATATTTGGCGAAAAGTACCACGAAAGCACGGGTATTCTCGGCCTGCATTACATCCCACTTGGCTTGGGTCTATACATTGCCTCGCAAGTGAACGCTCGGGTACTTGATAAGACGTATGCGCACTTCAAAGAAAAGAATGGAGGCGTTGGGAAACCAGAGTTCCGCCTTCGTAAGTGCTTGATCGCTCATCGTGCTCTGCGCCCCAACTTAAGCGCTTGCAGCTCCGGCGGTTCCAGGTATCTTTATGTTGCCGGCCGGTGTCTTCATCGCGGGTTGGGCTGCACAGAAACATGTCCATTGGATTGTTGTAGACATAGTGAGTTCTCATCCCACACTTTCCGATCATGACCGTTACCAACCTATCTTAGGGTATCTTCCTCGTCGGGGCCAGCGTAATCGTCATCTTTCAGGGCATTCAGACATACGTGGTGGATGCCTTCGCCCTACACGCGGCTTCAGGTGAGCCTTTCCGAATTGAACGTTCATGATCGAACTGACGCGTGTGCTGTTGGAATGTAGCGTTGGCTGCGGTGTCGTTCCTGCGCTCTCTGGCAGGTTTCGGATTCCCGCTCTTCGGCCCGTCGATGTACAACGCACTGGGATTCGGCAAGGGAGACACAATTTTGGGTGTAGTGGCGATTGTTTTGGGCATACCAGCGTGCGCAATTTTCGTGACGTTCGTTGTGGCTACGCTAACCATTGGTCTGCAGTCCGTGGCTGTTCTGGAGGTACGGAGAACGGATCCGAAATGCCAGCCCGAATGCGCGTCGGCCATCATAATGATCTCGAGCATCAGCATCCTCACAATACCATTATAATCTTAGATGCGCACCAATCGGCGCTTACTACGTAGGTACACTGAGTTTTTCTATTGGGAGGCTGTGAATTCGACCGTCGATTTCCGGAGAGTTCTCCATGCTACTGCTCACACTGACAATTGTTGTTCATCGCTGAAACTTTGAGACCTTGCCTGGCAAGGTTTGACGAATTGCGCTTCTTTCTGAAAGGTTGTGAACGCGCTCGGGTACCCCAGCACGATGTGGTATTCATGTATAAGTGTCGCATCTCGCAGCCCTTTCCTCGCCCTCTTGTCATTTGAACAACTTGAGTCTGCGAAAATCCCACTGAGGGAGACCTGCATGTGCCGTGTCATCCAAATTGCTTGGGAATTGATGTGGCAGAGAGTACCTGACCTTCGTCTGTTTTAAAGCCCTTTGAGATGGCGGATTACAGTATTGAGCACGTCTTCGTGGCGTCAGACATGCAAGTCGTAGTCCATTAGCTTGTACACAGGCCCTGCGCCCTCCGCAAAGTCCGCCTTGCCTCCATCGTTTGCTCATCAGCCTACCGCGTGCTCGAACAAAGCCGCCGCCTCCGCTGCAATTGAGTCTAGGCACACTAGAGTGCGACACGTACCGCCGAAGGTGTTGGACGAGCCTGGGTATAATCCGTTTGGAGTTGAAGCCAGTAATTGCAGGGCTTCAAGTTGGCAGAATTGGGGCGTCCTCGAGTCCTCTGTGGTCAGCATCGCGGCACGATGATACAGATCGTGACCCTCGGGATCAATGCATTGATATTATATGTGAAGATCAGCATTAGGGTATGCGTAGAGTTCGTGTGGTATCTAACTTGCTCGTGGCGGATCATGGCGTGCATTGCGACTGGCATTTCGTATCCGTTCACCAAATATCCAGAACAGCCACGGACTGCATACATATATTGGTTAGCTACAGAACGGTGACAATTGATGCCACGGGATATGACGCACGCTGGTATGCCCAAAACGATTGCGACCACAGCCAGAATCGTGTCCCCCTTGCCGAATCCCAGTGCGTTGTACATCGCCGGGCCGAAGAGCGGGAATCCGAAACCTGCCAAAGAGCGCAGGAACGACACCGCAGCCAACGCTACATTCCAACAGCACACGCGTCAGTTCGATCATGAACGTTCAATTCGGAAAAGCTCACCTGAAGCCGCGTGTAGGGTGAAGGCATCCACCACGTATGTCTGAATGCCCTGAAAGATGACGATTACGCTGGCCCCGACGAGGAAGATACCCTAAGAAGGGTTGGTAACGGTCGTGATCGGAAAGTGTGAGATGCGGACTCACTATGTCTACAACAATCCAATGGACATGTTTCTGTGCAGCCCAACCCGCGATCAACATGCCGATCGGGAGGACGCAGGTACCTGGCATAGCCGAAGCTGAAAGCGCGTGAGCTTGGGTGGAGAGCACGACGAGCAAATAGGGCACTTACGAAGACGAAACTCCGGCTTCCCAACACCTCCATTTTTTGCCTTAAAATGCGCATATGTCTTATCGAGCAGCCGAGCGTTCACTTGCGATGCGCCGAACAGACCCAAGCCAAGTGGGATGTAATGCAGGCCGAGGATACCCGTGCTCTCGTGATACTTTTCGCGAAATATCATTGGAATCGTTGTGAGGAAGACTGGGGTCGTGGGTTATTGTCGTAGACTGCGAGAGGCTCCTGCGGAATATGCGTACTGTATAGGATGCCGTACACGAAGGCCATGTAGATGCCAAATAGCTGCACGATGGGCTCTGTTCCGAACAGCACAAATGACCGCACGATGGCCTTGCGGAAGAGAGCCCTCGGCCTAAAGAAAATGGTTATCTCAAGCGGGCTACGGTGTCGACGGAATACGCACGTTCGGTCAGCTGTCTCGAAAATCGTGCGCACCTTGACGCGGTTAGCCTTTTCCTCGTCCATGCCGAGACGAATGCGCTGCGCCTTGTACTGGAGTAATCGCGGTGCGTATGCTGCAGGCATGCGTTATTTAATATAACAAAGTCTCGAAAGAGAGCGAAGCATATGGCACTGACTCTCTCGTAAGAACAGAAAGCCCATGACTTGAATGATGCCGTCAGCAATAGTCGTGGAGTAGAACTGTCAACATGTTCATCAGCAGATACAGCGAATATATACGGACGTGCTCACCACCCATCTCCAAGTCGAATTTTCAGCAATCCAGGCGCCACCGATGGGTCCTATGATAGGACCTAGCAATGGCGCCATCGAATAGAGAGCCATTGCCCTGCCTCTCTGTTCTGGGGTGAACATATCTCCGACTGTTCCACCACCGACCTGCTGACGGTCAAGGTCCAGCCAAAGTATAGCCAAGGGGACGACTCACGGCCAACGGCGCAGACCCTCCCAATCCTGCCAGAAACCGAAAGGCAATAAGCTGGCCCGTATTCTGGGCAAACCCACAGCCTAGATTCCAAGCTAGACGCGTCTTAGGTCCCAGCTGAGACTCTCCATAGCGTTGCTCGACTAACCAAAGAACCACATGTTTGATATTTGGAGAACGCGTACACGGCCAAAAATTTCGCTGAGTGGTCCAAGAAATAATGGGCCGACAGCTGCAGTAATAATCAGCAACAGTGTACACGGAGATGGTTTACCGCGGCGCACCAAACGCCAGCACGAAAACGGATATGGTCATAGCTGTGATTGCTGAGTTCGTTATGCCAAACTGATCGGATATTTGTTGGGAGGCGGGGGCGACCATAGATGACGAGACAGGACTGATAAAAGTGAACGCCGAGACAATCAACATAGCGCTCCACTTCTTCTTGTACGTCCAGCTGAACTTGGTGTAAGCATAAATCACATCACATGAGAAAGCGACGGCGCACTTCTTTGGATTCTCGGGATCATCAGGCCCTTCCCAATCGACAATTCGCACAATTTCCTCCAAGTCTTCGTCGGGCGCCGCCTTTTCAGGCTCGTCCGAGCTAGTCAGCATGCCAAAATCCGCAGAGCTCTTACGGTCAGAGCCCACGCTTGCCATCTGGGTCTCGTCGGTGGGAGCCCCGCTGACCGGTCGCGCTGTCTCCTCCGTCATGAGCGTGAGGGAAACAAGGGTGTGGTGGGAAAGCCTACGCACCGGTAATCCAGGGTCCCTTTTATACTAGGCCACAAAATGCATCCGACGACGATCTGGTTTCTTTCCATCGGGATTGCGATGTCGACCGATGTTGATGAAGCGGGCGAGGGTACTGTGAGCTAACCTCTGGCTAACCATGGCGAACCTCGTCGTGAATCATGAAGGCGACGCTTCGAACTGGAACTATATGGCCGAAGGAGCATGAAGTCATCCCGTCGGAAGAAAATCCTCCCGACGCAACGGGTCGACGCTTCCCTTATGGGCCGGTTGTGTCCGGAGGACTGACACCCACCGGTATTCTCGCTCCTGTACCTGTAAGTAGGTAGTACTACTACTGATAGTTGGCCAGAGTAAAGCTCTCCAACGGCTTCAGTTTCCACGGATTCAAATTGGTAGGCCAATCACTTCCGCACTGTGCAAAGGTGGGCAAAGATCAACCCCGCTCTCATCCTGCTAGCGATCGAATGGGTTGCTTACAAGTTGTTGAAAGTAGTAGCGAGCTTTGCCGCGAATCTTCATTCACATTCAAGATGAGAGAGAGATGTGTATGACAGTAACTGCTAGGTAATTTCGATCCCCGACTGTCATTTGTGTGAGAAGGCGAGCGTAATCAACGTCGGCGAAGTCATACAAAGGGAGGAGGCATTGTATCCACTCCATATTCAACTCGAGGGACGCACTCCTTGACTTGGTCCAGCCACGGCGCGCCTTTGTAAAGTGGAGGAAGCTCGATGACGTCCAGGATGGCGCCGCGAGCCCGACGTGCCTGCAGGCAGCCAATTAAAATGCCTACGGTGACAGACTCTTCGGTCCATTCCGGAGCTGGGCCGCCTTCATGAAAGCGAACGTAGCGGATAGCCAAGCTCCGGAGCGTCGGAAGGGGCACGCTGGAGGTCCCAGCCGTGTCTGTCGAATCCAGCGGCGTCAGCATCGACAGGCATTCGCCAGTGGTGATGCCAATGAGCACCATGCGGGTAATGCTGACCGCGCTGCTGAGGAGTGTGGACCACTGCTCCCTGCTCCAGTCAACGCGGTCGTCCCAAGCACCCGATTGAACCATCAGTTCTTGCACGTGACTGAAGTCGAGGGGATACAACTGGACGACGTCGGGAATAGTGCGCGCCAGCTGATGAACACATAGCATGTAATGGGCACCTTCGTCTTCCCACTCGTCTTCCTCCTCCATAGGATCGATGTAAGGAGACGGTGACGTAAGCCATTCCTGTGGCTCGGTCCAGTATGAGAGATACACGCGGTCTCCGGCGAAGGCACTGCGGATGCTAAGTGATCGTGCGGGTAAGGAGACGGCGCCAAGAGCATATAGGGAGGGCAGTTCATCCATCGGATGCTCGTCATCCAAAATGTCTTGAATTACAGCACGCCGAGCGGTGGGCGGGATGGACACATGGCGCATGAGGTACCCGCATTTGACGATGCTTCCCCTCACCAAGATGAACGTGAGGTGCGGTAAGGGAGTAACGGTTGTATCGGCGTCTTCCTGGGTCAACGTGTCGATAACGCCGGAAAGAGAGAGGTACTCGAGTTCTGGGCACGCTGCGAGAACGGTGCGGAGCTGACGTATGGATGGACGGTGGCTCGACGGTACAGTCCTGTCAAAATCTCGCGTTACAGACAGGTCAAGATGGACGAGATTTCGGAGAAGAGGGGAGTCCCATTGAATTGCGCAGTGGTTTAGGGTGAGAGATTTCAGGCGCGGCGTCTCGGTGGCAAGAAAATTCGAAGGCAAGATGAGGTTGAAGGCCCGCTTGGATTGCATGGTGAGAGACTCCAAGAAAGGCGCTGGGCCGCGTGTGCGACCGTTGAGCAGGATGTTGACAATTTCGCTCTCGCGGCCTGCGTGCGGGTCGCCGGGCTCGTGGTACAGCGTCAGATTCCGAAGACGGAGATTGTGCAGGGCAATTTTGATAGCAGGGGGCACCCTTCTGCGGTACTGATACCAGTCAACGGAGACAGAAAGCAGCGTTCCGGCCTCCGACGTGCGCTTGACAATGAAGTCGAACCAATGCCGGGACAGGTTGAAGTTGTCGAGATTGGTCCAAAGGCTGGGGTCATCGACGGCGACCTTTGAATTGCTGAGCACTCCGAGTCAACATGAGGAGATGGGAATGAAACGCACCTGGCGCCATCGTTTGCAAACGTGCGTCACGCCCATCCATCCAAGCCTGTAGCCAACAGCGACTTCGGTGAGTTGCATTGTAATTTTCTTCCCGATTCGAGTCGGCGGGTCCACTGCCGCCAGATACGCGAAGATGAGGGACAGTATCTCGGGCGGGAGGCAGAGGATGCCGGGCGTTGCAGCGTTGCGCGCTGCCCGTGCGGAGAGTATGACCTCCAGAAGGCCATCGATCTCCTCGTCCCACACCTTCCACCTCCCGTCTCTGCTGCCAAAGACTTCGCGGCCGCTCTCGTTGCGTTCGGCCCACTCCTTGAGCCGCGACGCAATCCGCGAATCGATTGTCGACATCCAGTAGTCCCTTCACGAGATATAGTTAGTAACGTGGGTGCTACTGGAAGACGTCGTACGTGCCTCGAAGTTTGCACCTCCATGTTGTCAATCTCAGGCAAGAAGACCTCGAGGTGGGGAGTAGAATGAAGCGCTGCGAACTTAGACATTCATTTAAGGCCGATATGGAAGAACAAGACCGTATACTTGGTATTAAAGTGAGACACCCGTGTCAGGGCAGGCTGAGTTCTCACGCTTCACAACCTTGTCCTGGAAGTGCACGACACAATTATCAATGACTTTCAACGACGGGTCGTGTGGCGAGAGGACGATGCGAGCAGGTTGAAGGTAAGTACAACCAACGGCAAGTGCCGTCTCCTAACCTTATGACGGGGCACGTGATATGTAGCCTCGTTGTGCCAGTAAGTAGTTCGCGGAGCGGCCGCGACGGTATGGCACATATCATCCAGCCTCGTCTGGTGAGCCCAGTGCGATGCCGCGACCGAGCTGAGTGGTTGGGGGTGAGGTCGGCGTGAGCCGGCTCAGACGTGATCCAAGGTCGAGCCGCTGGGAGGGCGGGCCGACCGTGCATCACGATTCGCTGGGCGAAAGGCTTGAGTCCGATATGATGTGATGCACGGTAAATTTATGATAGGGTATGTTAAAAATTTGCATGGGCGGGCGTGCGGGTCAAACAACAACGCGACTCGGAGGCTACAAACGGGAGGCCTCGCGCGACAACGTCACAATGGCACCGTTACGAGAATGACTTGGAGGAACGTGGCGAACCAAACAAGACTCACGTCAACAAAGACAGCAAACAACGCAACTCGTGCAGTGGGCCACTGGTGCTCCGGCCTCGTACCTCGTCCGAACCGTCACTAATCTAGGCACTTCCAAGAAGACTAGGGTTTGAAAACGGAACATAGATACATGAGGAGAAAACAAGACGAAATCTTCTCAAACCGACTGAAGATGACGCGAGAAGGTAAGCAGCTAGTATTCTGCAAGCAACGGCATCATGGTTCCCTGATAAACGTGTACGAAGCCTAGAATGGTCAATCGGGCGAGCGAGACCCCCAGCTTCTTTTCAGCACGCTGCCAATTGAGTTAGCCGTACGCTAGATATCTACGCACGAGAGCTTACCTGGTCCTTGAAGTACCTGCGGATGTATCCAGCGGCGCTGTGAATGATCTGAAGGAGCGTACCATTCGATAAGTTGATCTGGTATGCCTTCGCTTCCAGTCCGCGAATCTAAAAGGAACCAGATCAGACCTGGCCGGTTGGATGCACTACACCACTTACTGAAATTCGCAGCCTGATAGACGCCTTCGCATCAAAAGGATGGGAATCAGCGCTCATGACCTTCATAGATTGACTGCGTAAAGCGTCAATCACTCGGATCCCTGAACGCCTTCCTTCTGCATAATGAAGATTGGTGGTCGCACGGCCAATCCTCGATCGCGCTCTTTGGAATAGCGAATTCCACCACCCCGCGGCCAAAATCGATCTTGCATTATAATTTTCGCAGCCCTGGGAGGACACCAGTCGACAAGTACTTGGCCTTTGATGCCAAAGCGCTGGAGGTGACTGTAGGAGTCGGAGGCTGTGGCGACTGTAAAAAAAAAATGACACCATCGCTTGCGGCTATGGGTGCAGCTTTGAAGAGGAGGGTGCCGCGTGTGGAGTTGTGTCGCAGGATGCAGACGGTCAAGGTATCGTCTTCTCGGCCGAACGTCAGACCTATACAGCCGTGGCGAGCGACGACCTCAGAAGGTACCTTGGCAAGAATTAAATCAGGTGTCAAGACATATGCTGGATGGGCTAGCTCTTACGTCGTCCCCGGCAGACACGGATGGCAAGGGAGGTGCGTCTTGGACGGCCGGAGCAAATTTGACTCGATTTACAAGGGCATCCTAGTCCAGACGTAGGTCAATATACGTGTAGAGATGACGGTCACGGGAGCGGACCTTCTCTGAGCGCCCATATTTGAGCGGCGGCGAGTTCTGGACAGAGGCGCCATCTTCGTCCTCCCAGTCGGAGACGCCAATGCTCGCCTCGTGGTCACTCTGGACATAGCCATCGAGCGGGGTCTTAGGCTGGAGCGAGGAATAAGGGAATTGAAAGTCTTGCGGAATGACGCCAAGGACTGCGAGCTCTTCCATGGCGTAGTGGTACGAGGCCTGCGGGAGATGTTCAAGTCAGGCTCCCCGGCCGAATATCACAGCCTACGAGTCAAGGGACATACGTTTAGAACATTTGGCTGCCCGCGCTGAGCCATGTCAAGGCTACTGCTGCCGCCAGCCTCGGTCAGGGTTGATATAGAGATTTCGCATAAATCCATTCAGACCCTGTGAGATGCCAGTGGTCAGACTACGCTGTGCATGGCAGGCGCAAGACACCTAGAAATTACCTTTGGCGTTATTTTTGACGAAGCAGGACAGTCGAAACGGTCCTCCATTTCCTCCATTGTACGCAGTGCTGGGGAGCACAGTGGAAGCAACGGAGAGGATGTTTTGCATGGTGCTGCCCGTCACATTATATGCTGGTCAACATACAGCTCCTGAAGGTTGGAGCTGAATGAGTAGATGTACTGGGAGGAGACGCATACCGCCAGTTTTCAGTTCATTTCCCATCCGATGAGGCAAAGAGGCCGGTGAATGAACGCGAGAGTGCTTCATCTTCATCGGTAGCTTTTCATATGACGGAGGCACACGCGATGGAGATCGTCTACATGCACTTGACTGGCGACGATCGCCGCTGGCATATTGCATGTAGCCTTTTGTCTGAACACTCCCATTCCCTGGTCCTTGTCCTAGGGTATCAAGCCGTCGTCGGTGCAGCTACACGTCCACAGATTCCCCTGTGCGGTGTCAGTTTTCCCTTCGACACGCGGCTGAGTGCGTGCAGTGTGGCTCTGACCAGTAGTGAACCAACTGTACGCGCGAGTGGTGAGACTAAAACAGCAACTTGAAGGAGGCAACTTACACTTACGCTTGCCTCCCGTCTTGATCACGTCCACACCTTCAGGTTGCTGGCGCTCCTCCATGAGGTACCGGGTACCAAGGAAACTGGGGTAGTCGCGGTCGTAATCGGAGGGCCATGTGGACGAGTCGGGAAAAGCGTCTCGGATAGGGTTGCGGAGAAAACCTCCGGGGCCCTTTCTTACCGGTAATTTTCCTCGGGCCCCAGGGAGGGGGGGTAAATTACGGTAAGTTACGGTAAAAAAAGGGGTCACGTGACATGCAGAATAGCTCTGAACAACGTATAAAATCTCATTTTTCGGCTCAGCCAGACCGGGAAGGATAGGATAGGATAGGCTTAAGTATGCCCCATGTGCCAGCAGCAGAATTAAATGCATGAAATGCAAGGTATTCATACACAGCACTCGTCAACTTTACTACTGCAGTGAGGGTGCGCCGGCGGGCGGCATTTGCCCTATCGCCCAGCGCGGGCGCACTTTGTGGGGCCGGGACACGCAGGTCACACTTCGAGGGGCACTGTGCAACCATCTGTCAGTAACTGGCAGCATCCTACAGGGCATGGAGCGTACTCCGAGCACCTCCCGCAGCACCTCTTTGGCCCACCGCGGGTGCACGGGGTGAGTCACCACACGGAATTTAATTACCGCGACACATGTTGGATGTGTCCCATCCCTGCTGGCAGCACATGCATAAGCACCATGTCGCACAGCACGTCAGTCAGCGATGCACACACCCAGAACGCGACACCCCCACTCGTCTCGAGCTACGGATCACTCGAGCGCCCGCGTGGATACGCGGTGCTGCAAGTTAGGGGATCATAGTCGTCAACTGGCAGTGTGCGCGTAACATGTGCTTTCATCGGACGCGAGCTTGGCGCGAGCACGAAGCCGGGGAAGAGGTCGCTGGCAGGGACTCGGATGTCGCACCGTCGCGGCGCAGCTGAGCTAGCGCGGAATCATGTGATCACGTGTGCTGGGGTAAAATACCCTCCCCAGGCCTTGGTTCGGGGGCTAGGTAATTAACCTGTAACTTACCAGTAATTTACGTGCAAAAAACCTCATCGGTAGAAAACCTAGGTATTTTCCGCAACCCTAGTCTCGGACACGAGCTGAGATGCACGTGATTTCACACTCAAGGACAATGGCCGGACTCCGCGACGACTCCTTGCGATGTTCGCTGTCGCAAGGCCGCAGCATGGCCCATGATGCCAGAAAATCACCGTATACCCACGCATGTCACAGCTACTTATGTGGGATAAGGAGGGTAGATGCATCAGACCTCTGCTGCTGCTGCAGTAGTCAGTGGCGCTACCTGGGCAGTGCAATTGAACCGGCGCTCGATGCAATCGTCAATTAAATGAAAATGTAGATACGGGATATAGCACATATTGTTACGTAGCAAATGGATAGCGGATGGCACGCTCCCCTACATCCTGCCGTCCTCCATAGCCGCCAATCGCTGATCGATACCCACAGCCCACGCAAAGTCCTCGTCTTCAGTAACTGCACCAAACATCGTCGGGCTTGTAGCCGCATTCCCATCCCGTTGGCTGTAGCTCTTCGCAACGATCTCCCCGACCTTGCTCAGCGCCGTCTGCCGAGCAGCGTGGCGCTCCGCCGGCGAGCGATGCGGTAGGGCGATGCTGCTGACGTTCGATGTTTCGCTGGGCGCGCGCTCCGCTGCAGGCGGAGGCTTGGACAGGCGGTGGCGGTAAGGGGGCGACGAGCTCTTCGAGGGGAGAGGCAGCTTCGGTGGGGTTGGGGCGTGCAGCTTGCGCGTCGCGCGAGTCGCTGGGCCCGTGCCGGCGCCTGAGCTGTGCCCCTTGCGCGGCCGCGCGCTGGCCTTCCCAGGAGGGGGATTAAACAAGAGCTTCGACTCGAGGGGAGGGGACAAAATCTGCGGCGGGCTGAGGGGGAGCATCGACGACTCAGACCGCGCTATCGATGCCACTGTCCGTGGCGACGCAAACGACGCCACCAGACTCTTCTTGTCGACCGTAGACTTGCGCGAGGGCATAGCGGTGAAGCCATCCTCTGTTGGCGGGTAGGAGGACGCGGGGGACCAGGCCTGCGTCCACGCCATCCAGTTGTCGCTCGACCTGTGCTGCAGAGCGCTGCGCAGGTCTTCCTGCGTGTGCCATGGGCTGTGCTGCTGGGAAAGAGGCAATGGGGATGCGTCCTCCTGGACGATGCGAAAACCGCCGTTGGGCACCCATGCGGTATCCTTCCGATGCTCTGGGCCCGAGACGCCAGGATCCGGCTGGTCACCTGGGGAGAGCAGCGTGGAGTACTTGCGCCTTGTGGACGGAGGCTCGCCAGCCGCCAGCCGTTCGCGGGTCGGGATCAATGGTGGTACAGGCTCGTCCCCCTTCAGCTTCTGAAGGATGTCCTTTCGGATGGACTGGTGGCGGATTGACTCGTACGGCACATCCGCTGATTGGGGGCTGAGCATCGTCGATGGATCGAGAGAGACCGCGCGCGTGCTCGCGCGACTCTGGCTACGCGCAGTAGATGATGCTGTGGGCGAGACGGCTGGTATGGCGAGATTGTCGCGGGACGTCTTCGTACCCTCCGAAGAGCGGGTGTGTCCGTTGGCGGTGGTGGACAGCCATGAGGTGCCCATGCTCGACGCGCGCGATCCATGCCGAGTGTATTTGCTCGGGCTGCCGACGTTAGCAAGGTCTACCTCCTGCATGTCTGACGCATGTGGCGCGCGGGGGCTGCCGTTGAACGAGTTCGCCGCTGGGAGGTACCGCGGGCCAAATTGGAAAGACGGCTCACGGACGCGTCGTGCAAGGCGCCGCGAGTTCCAGCGGAAGGCGAGGACGGAAAGAAGCGCGCCGAGTGCAAGGCCGACGACGATGAAGACGGGGAGAAGGTAGAGGAGGTTGAAGGGTTGGCCACTCGCGCTGTTGCGGAGGCCATTTGGCGGGTCTGTGGAGCTCGACGGCGGTAGAGCAGAGATGGTGATCACGGAGGCTGACGACGAAGGGCTGGACGAGGTGGGGGTTGGGGAGGACGACGAGTCGGTGGTCGAGCTCGACAAGGCTGCGCTGTCGGTACTGGGGTCGTCGGTGCTGGGGTCGTCGAGCGGGGTGATGGCTGCGGCTGTCTGGCCCCATGACGGATACGGCCACCAGTTGATGCTCGTAGTGTCATAAGGTCCTAAAAGCAAAGGCGCGCCTTGCCGTGGTCTGTAATTGATGTCCCAGTGGCTTATGGGCTGCTGACGACCGTGTATTTCATAGTTGGGGGAGAGAGGAGAGGGCGGAGAGGGAGCGGGTGTTGGAAGATCACCGCGGCGGGTGATATTAGGACGGTCGAGTCTGTCGCGCCATGATACTCCGGGCGCCCCGTGGACATAGTCAGCGGAATGCGTGGGTGCGGCGCCTCCGTAGGTGCGAGGGACTGGCGGATAGTCGGGATGGACGATCCGAGCCTCTAAGGAAGTTGTCATGAGACGTCCGCAGATGCTTTTAAGGGCAAGAAGTCGCAGAAGCGCTATGCGTGGCTCTTTCAATCGAGCTCGCGACTGTAAAAGGAGTAATATGAGGCCTCGCACGCTGGCAGATGAGAAGGGTCACGTACTGATCGATAATAAGCCCCAAAAGCGAGCACACAGCGAGCACACACTGCTACGGTGAAGTATGGATGTGTGCGTCGACAGAGGCAAAATGGTGAGAGCAATGAGACACTACATACTGCTTGAGATATCACGGATTTTGGGCGTGACTGGCAGCCTCGGGCTGAAGTGCGACTCCAGTCAACGCCAGGCTACTGGCCAGGCTGAAAACCAACTTCAACCAGTGTGCTCCTATGAGTATAGATGACGCCATGGCTCATACGGTTTCACGACCCCAGCAACGCCGATAGAGTATGCAGACAGCGGCATGCTGCCTTTAGATGGTGGCGAATGCTTCGAAAGAGATGAGGAACGTTTGAGCGTCGAACGCTGCACGGGGCCAACCGCTCCGGAGTCTGCCGGCCCGGGAGTCCGACGAGCGGTGACCGAACGTCAACCTTCTCAACGATGCGTTCAACGCCCACCCCTCCCGACTGAAACACAGCGTCCTCGCTCAAGTATGGACCGAGCAACTCGGCATGCTCATCATAGTGACAAAGACGCGCTCAGAAGGAGAGGCGTTGACGACTGAGCGCTCCTCGTCGGACGTACTTCGTATGCAAGTCAGTCATGATCACAGTGTATAAAGCTCTGCAGCAAGTCATAGTCTACTTACTCACTCCATCCACCAATCTGAATATTCCCAGCCCGTTCACATCTCTCTTGAACCTCATTACGTCCGGCGTGCAGCAACTGGAGGTTGCTTATGCGAAGGAGGGCTTGGACTTCCCCTCGCTTGACGACCCCAGCGGCAAGCCTAGCCCAGGCCCCACTCAATGGTGATGCTGCCGTTGTGCAGGCCACCATGCTCGCTGTAGCCGCGGCGCATCAGCTCATTACCACAGTCAGGACACCTCAGGATACACTGTGGGATTATGCACATGGAGCATGTACCAATCAGCGACGCTCAACGTCGTTGAGGACGCAAACAACGTTGCCGACGTGCTGAAGGACGCGGGGCCACAGGTGTGTATCCTCGCCTCATTCCAGCTACTGTGCGGGGGTAACGAATACATATAGGGTCTCCATGTTCAAGACATCGGCAAGAAAGTGGGGATCGAATCGGACAAACTCGGTCAGTGACCCGTAAATAATACATAACGTGCCGCTGAACTCTATCAGCCCGGGTCCTACGGTATCTGGCTACTCGCCATACATTCCGAGAAGTTTCGCCCGACGTCTTCGCGAACAACCGCGTTTCTGCAGCTCTCGTGAAGGGCCAGCCTTTGGAGGTGCTTCAGACAGAGTAAGCATTCGGTTCCTGGCGCCTCGATCTCGGTGTGAATCTCATCCCGTGCATAGCAAATTCAAGAAGTACGAGAATGCAGGACACGTTGCTGCGTTTGTGGGCCACATGTATGCACCCATGCGTTTGTTATCTTACATCATGAGCTGACTAGTACTGCTGCATCATCAGGACGGACGAATGTTTAAAGAGCAGTGCATTCATCTCCACATTCCTGCGTGATCCTCAGGGAGCCGCCTCGCCATTCAACCTTTCACAAGGAACCGACATTAGTATCTTTGAGTGGTGGCAGGTCGAGGGCAACGGGTGGCGTGGTAGACGATTTGCGGGCGTGATGTCAGAGTGGGAGAAGCACCTATCTCTGGAGACTTTTACTCAAAGTGAGTCTTTTCTTTTTACGTCCGAGTGCTTATTGGTGTGTTGACGTGCTGGGTAGGCTATGACTGGAAGGCCCTGAAGCCAGACAGTGTGGTTGTTGACGTCGGGGGAAGCGTTGGCAGTTTGACCCACAACCTGCTCAAGGAGTATCCGCACCTCAAGTATGTCATCCAGGACCTCGACAAGGTCATCAGCAAAGATGCCACCGACGTGAGTCCGTATCGCTCATCCCAAATTTAGTCCTGACATCCGGCTGCGCAGTTCTGGCAAGCCAATGAGCCGCAGTCACTCGCAAACGGCCGAGTTACATTACAAGGTAGAAACGAAACCTCTCCTTCTCACCCCTCGACTGCGTGACTACGTACTGAATGGCGCAACTACATCCCAGTCCATGATTTCTTTCGACCGCAAAACGGTGAAGGACGCCGCCGTGTACATATTGCGCTACCTCGTGCACGACTGGCCTGACGCCTCCGTTGTCAAGATTCTCAGCCATCTGCGAGCTGCCGCCGCCACTTCCACGAGGCTCATTGTCTTCGACAATGCGATGCCCTATGCGTGCCCAGACCCGGCGAGTGATGCACCGGCCGCACCGTACCCGCTGCTCGCCAACATGGGCCTGCCTATGGGCGGTATTTTGACTTTAGGCGATATGCAGGTGCGATCATATTCTCACAACATGGCGGCGTGCTGATGCGTTTGTTGTGTCCTAAATGTTGTGCACGCTCAACGGGCAGGAAAGGACGCGGAATCATTTCGGGGCCTTAGGGAAGCAGACCGGCTGGAAGCTTGTCGAGGTCAAACCTGGCACGTTGACTGCGTTCGTGTTCGCACCGGTTTAATCCTGGGTTGATCGACTGCACCTCGTGGTACAGTATATATGTACTGTATTTGGGACTTTCGCGACAGCTGCAGCGGTCTCGGTCAGCGGGCCGAAGCCTGCCGTCGAGTCAACAATGAACGGAATTAAACTTAGCGTGAGAAAATGTGACGATGTCGGATGCTGTGACGTTGTGACCAATCAATGCCGGAAATATTGGCCCGGCGTCCCACAGTCTGCTCGACTCCGAGTCGACTTCACGCCATCACGCTGCAGGCAGAAGGACAGCACGACTGAAAGCTCTAACGCGGTTGAAGGCTTATCCATTGACTCCGGTTGATTTACAGGGAATCCGAAGATGCTGTTGTTACTAGGTCCACACGGTAGATCGCCCGCACTCTCGGACGCTTCGTCGCAGCGCCGGCTGAATCTACCTGCAACGTGTGCCATCAGAATCTGCTGTACCGCCTGCACAAATGCGAGTCGGATGTATGCCGCCCTCTCCATTGGTAAAGGTGCACGGCGACCATGGCCGTCGCTTCTCGCCTGCGGTCTTCCGCGTGGGTGGCTGCGGCATGCGCCCCATCGGCGCTGGGCTATGCAGCGCGGGAGGAAGGGCGGGGATATGGATGTGGAATGCGCTGCCATACGTCCATTCAAACCCGGACGTGCTGATGTGATGGGGCAGGGCACGTTAAATGGGTTTCGGCGACTGATGGGCGGTCGTTTCGGGACTCGGAGTCGGGAGTGCGAGGTCGTGCGAGATCGACCCTGCCAGGGTCGATGGGAGTAGGGTGCTATACTGGAGGAAGGGTAACGAGATCGATGCGCGATTCGACGGCGAATACGGATAGATCAGCATACGGCCGTTTCATGTCGAGGCCTGCGGCGATGAACGTAGACCTGCGCACGACCGGGACGGACTGAGCGCAGCATGAAATCGTGTTGTCGGAGCGCGCATTATGCCGCCAGAACGCCTGTGGGCGCACTGCTCGACAATGGTATCAGTGCTTGACCTTAAGTGCATCGTTACTAGGCAGGACTCACGTAGGGGAGGCGCAGGTCGGACAAGTTCTGGCGATGCTCGAGGCGAAGAGGGCCGTGAATGTGAACGTGGGCGCGGGGTTGGAAACACCGGCACTGAGAAGGTTGTTCGTCGCGCCGAAGGGGATTCTGGAGGCGCTGATGCGGGACGCGGTGGTCGACGTGAAGTACGGGTCGGTGGCGAGAGCAGGGCGTCATTTCTGGTTCTGAGAGGTGATATGGGCATGTTGAGGGCGGCATCGACGAACTCGAGCGTGATCATGGGCGTGACTTTGGATACGGGTGTGAGGAGGGGAGGTGTGGCGGGCTTGCCGTTGAAGAGTAGACGTAGACCCGACCGGCGGGTTCGTACGGGGTGCGGTTCGTATAGAACGGTGAGATCAGTCATGAGTGGTATCAAAGAGTGACTGGGAGAAAACAAAGAGAGAACAGCGACGTGGTGTGAGACAAGAGCATACGTTCACCGTTGGCGCCAAGGGGATAGGAATGAATACAGACGTAAATATAGCGACGGTGCCTTTGCTCGACATTGGGTTCCTCGAAGCTCTCCGCAATAACGATCACATTGACGTTCATTGCTTTCCTTTTAGTCTGGGCCTGCGTTAACGTTCGAAGTCTGAGGAAAATGATGCCTACTTATTATTTGTCTCGGCCACTACAGCCCGACGCGCAACTGACGCGCCAGCGCCAACGATCGAGCACCGTGTGGCGGCATTATTGAGGCGATCGAAGCGGCAGCAGTAGACGTAGAGGCGATGAGATGAAGGCCGCAGAGATGATGAAGGTCAAGATAGATGTTGATGTTAACGTTGTGGTACGTGCACTGCCAGTGGCTTTCGGTCGGTCGGCCGACATCAGCCGACACCGCTTCTCCCACGTTGAAGCGGCGGCAGCACAGACTGAAGCAGTACGTTCGAAATTTCAACAAACTGAGCAGCGACTCGGAAGTCTGACAGTTTGCGGGCTCATGCAGTTCCATGGCAAGCAAGTTGACACAACTGGGATGAGTTCGCCCGCGGCCCTGCTCAGCACGCCCTTCGGCCTAGGATGCTACGTGCGACAATGCAGTAAGGAAGGCAGAAGGTGTCTCTGGGTGTTGGTCCCAGGCATCGTAGTCATCGGGGCCGGAGAGAGATGCGTGTGCTCGGACTTGCGGGCGGATGACTTCGAAAACCCAGTTGTATCAGGACTAGCTCTTGCCCGTGCATTCGCACGGGTTCTGTAGCTCTTTCTTAGCTTAGGCATCTTCTCGTGCCGGGCGGCGCCCGGCACTCTGGGGCCCCGTGCTGGGATTCTGGGATTATTGCGCCAGACTGCCACTGTGCCAGTCATGATATATATAGATATTCACTGCACCCCACTGGAATATATTTGCCATTTATCCTGTAACCTCCCTTGAAGTTCCCTTGCCCAAGTACTCTCGTCACTGGCAGTCAGTTGCTTGTGCTGAAGATGCCCGTGCTCAGCATCATGACTTACACTACTCCCTCGTCTGAGTGCCTCATAAATTCTGCCCGTGCGCCAGCTAACTCTTTGCTGATCCGACTGCTATCTGCCCGTGCGCCAGTCGCTTCGTCGCTGGTGCCCGGCCCGGGACCGGCGACCGGCATGTCGCGCGGCTGCCGTTTCCTCTCATGCTTCCTCCAAGTCCTCTCATGCCAGCTATCAATAAAAGTACGATGAACTTATAGCCCCTGTACACTTAAATTTGCATTTTACAGCTCTTCCAATACCTGGTTGGACAGCAAACGAATGATGTCGGCGCCGGGCGGTTGCCAGTGCACGTGGGCGGTGGGAACGTTCCAGTCGGCAGCTGCCGTCGGCTCTTCAGCCAATCAAATTGCTCAGTTGACTTGCTTATTTGTCTCGGAGTTTTATGTGGGGCCTAGTTGATTTCTATTAGGGATTGAGCCCATTGTGAAGGAACGTGAGTAGTATCTAACACAATATTGCCCAGCCGACATTGGCATAGAATGAAAAATAGAACTGTCGGACTCTCGTCGGCGGTCTACAGCACGAGCACCCCCGACAGGCTAATTGCCACACCCAGCACACCAACGGCCAACGCACCCGTGCCACGCGCTGACGCGCCGCCCGTGAACCCAGCCCCGATCCCCGAGCCGCTTGCACATTCACCGTGACGCCTGACGACGTAGCACCATGTGCGCGGGCAACGCGATCGGAGCACCTGCGGGGATGGAACTCGCTGTCACCAGGGGGAAGACGGCAGAGGGCGGGGTGGCGGTCGCATCTGCGGCGGTGCCGGTACCAAAAGGGACGACGGACCTATGATGGTCACGATGAGCAGGCCTGAGCGTCGTGTCAGTGGGCTGCGACTCCGAGGGATGTCACGCACTGCTGGCTCGCTGACAGAGGCTTCACACACTTCCTGTTTGAACGCTGCGCTCGAGATAATGAGCAGACGTCGCAGAACGCAAGGGCCCGGTACACGCACCGTCAAGAGCGGTGTCCTCAAGCGCAGAGTCAGACCCGAAGATGCACCCGTAGCAGCTCTTCAGTCCGGCCATGGTCGAAGCACTGCAGTGACTGGCAGTGCACATGCACGCCTCAGTGTCACATGCCTGTATTCAACGCGCTGACATCTGGCTGCCGCGCTCGTAGGGGCGTAGGGGTGCATACGTCGAGTGCGGTAATAGCGATGCCGCAAACTGCTTGGCACTGCGCGGGGAAAGCGGAAGTGCTCGGGTCGGACTGGTGCCCCTCCAATGAGCAAGCAGAGAGCGGGGAAAGCAGAGCGGGAAGAGGAAGGGGGTTCGGAGATGCTATAGCCTATCGTCAGGACGGGAAAGACAGTGAATGAGAGCAGGACTATGAAGGACACCATGGCAGAGAATTTGGAAAGGAAAGCTACTTTGAGGCAGAAGCAGCTTTGCTTTATAGGCTGACCGTAGTGATTCATCCTCCAGAAATACTCTGTCGTGAGGCATGCGGACAGATGAGCGCGCTGCAGTGATGGACGTCCTGAGAAGCAGAGATATAGAGGTGTGCTCGACTGTCGCCCAGGTAAGCCACCTGCACAGAAGAGGAACAACGATAATGTAGCAAAAGGAAACAAGAAGGGGTGCAGCAGACAACAAGGCCCCATTCAGAGAACAGCACCAGTGAGCCGCACCTTGATAGGTGAGGCAATAACAACACTGGCAGATCAACAGGCGATCAATCGATCAAGCCCACAATCACCCTGGTCGCACACCCTGTCAGGGGCCCCTGACAGCCCACGGCGCCCTATTGGCCACTGCAAAATCAGCTATGTGAGAAGGACCTCGACATGACGACGGGATCGCACTACGCCACATGGTCTAGGTCCATGGGCGGCAAGGGAAAATTTGAGCAAAATCTGAGCTTTCTTGCAATCGTATGCAGATGAGACTGGCGTGATTACTGTGGTGCGGAGAAAGGGGGTGCCAGAAACTAGGATGCTGATAAGGTCTGCCCGCATTGTGTCGGCGAGTCGGACCAGAAGGCAGGTCGGCCACGGGGGCATGCTAGAACCAATCAACGTCCTGAAAAGCGCTGTACGACTACTAATCAGTATTGATGCACACGAGTAAGTGCGAGCGCCGACTCACCCTGAAAATATCTGTAGATGCTGGAGGAAATCCAAGAGCCTGTGCGTTGTGGAGGTGCCGCTTGCCCTGCTCGCGGACACCGCCAGGTGGAGAGGCAGGACGAGCGCACCGGCGAATGCCGACGCCGACGACGTTGACGCGCGCTGAGCGTGCACTGACAGCATCATCTCCTTATTAGGCCCACACCATTTTCGCCCTCGAACCATCGCCACGTCGACGCCAACCGTGCTCGCAAAACCCCTTCCCCACCTCCTCTCTCGATGCCAGCCATCCAGAGGCCCAAGAACGCACGCGCCACGCAAGACGCAGCACAGCCACGGAGCCGAACGGCTGGGCGGTAGCGTTAGGAGGACGGGCAGGAGCGAGTACAGGAGACGACACATTCCTCCCATTCCCCTTTCGACTTACAACTGTACTTTCATTCTCAATATGGTACTCCACGCTGATAGGCACACCCCAGACTTCTGACACCACTCCTCTTTCCTACACGACGACTTCGAGTACCTCCCCTCATTCCGAGTACTTCTTTCGCCGACACCCCGAGACCTCCCGTGATCCGACCGCCTCGGGGACGACTCCGCCGCAGCCGCATCGCACGAGCCGGGTCTGGGCCACCCGCGCTCCTCTGTTGGGGGACAGAGCCCGATGCCGCGCGCGTGCGTACGTCGAATAGAGTCCGTCCCGGACGCGCGAAGAGAACGGGCTCGTCGAGGACACAAGGCTTTCGTACGATACGCCTCGCCACTCTTACCCTCGAGCCCGATTTCGCCGCGCCCCGTACCACATGTTTGCGTTCAATTTGCTTCCGCTGTTTCAATTTATATTGCCACCATCATTCCTACTCGCCCTTATTTTTTTTTCCATCATTCTGTATCGATGGCCCGGCGGCGCGAGAGCACGCGTAGCGTCGCGGCATCAGGCTGTCACATATACAGGCGACCTCCCGCCTTCGAATGGAGTATCTTTCCACCCCCGAGCAACACCGAGACCGAGCTGAGCCACGCGCCACATCAAGAGCCCTCTTCCTCCTTTTCTTCTCTTCCCCCATCATCTCCTGATTCGCAGCTAGCTTCCCCGGCTCGTGCACCCCACGTACGCATCGAAATCGTCCGGCGAAGCCACACTCCGGACCTCAGCCACACCAAAACTCGAACACACGACACAGGCACTTTGCTCCTCGTCCCGAGAAGCACCAGCTGCGTTGTTCTCTTCGGGTCTCCTGTTGCTGACAAGTCCCTCTCGTTTTCTAGCCTACAGCTACCGACGATATCCTGGTCTCTCGACCCATCGACTCGTCCGCCTGCACCCGCACGTTCCTACCACAGTGGTGACCACCGCAGGGGGCATTCAATTGGGTTTTCCGAAGAACCTATCGTCACAAAAAGTTTCGTAGTCTCTCCTCTCGTCCACTCATCTGCTCTTCTAGAATCATGTCTCCCGGCGGTAATTCGAACCCCGGAGGCGGCACGAACCCCAGCGGCGGCGGCGGAGGATCCAACTCCGGCGGCGGCGGAACGGTACCACCTGCGCAGGTCATTTATGCGCGGCACATGCCGATTCCGCGGACGTCCAGCGCGCCTTCGTTCGACGGTAAATATGTCAGCGACTTCCTAGTCTTACTCCAGCAGCATGGTCGTGCCGCCGGCCTCACCGACGACGAGCTGGCGACGCGCATCTACCAGTATTGCTCCGACGAGGTCAAGGACGTTATCCGGTACTGCAATGAGTTCAAGACACCGGACTGGGCCGCAGCGACCACGCTCCTCAAGGGCCTGTACGGCGCGAGCGACGAACCCGTCGCCGTGTCTATCGCCACCTTCCAGGCGTTCTGCAAGCAGCACGCTGAACGCGCGCGGTTCTCGACGAAGCTAAGTGCTGAACTTTATCATCGCAAATTCCTTTCCATGTCTGCGCAGCTGCGCTCTAAAGGGCTGCTTACGGATATAGAACAGAAGCTATGGTTCTACCGTGGTTTGCCTCGCGAGACGCGCGCATATGTCACTGATCATATGGATATCCAGTACCTGACTATCACGAATCCGCCACCGATGGCCGACGTTCTTGCGCTCGTGAATCGTGCTTTCGACCCCAACAGTATCGAGGCATGGGGAAACGACATCCGACTCGACGACGATGACCACGAGGCCGACACCGACTTGTTCGCCGCGCCCAAGAAGAGCGTACACTTTGACACAACGACGGTGGCCGGAGCCGAGCCCCTGGACCCTCAGCAACAGCTCGCTAAGAATGCCGCGACACCCAACGCCCCCACATCGTCGAGTTCCGTCGACGTCGACGCTATCACCCGACGTCTCGAAGAGCTCAGCATCAGTTTGGCGCAGATACGTTCGCTGCAGGCCGGCGCATCCGGGGCGCCTCCAGGTAATCCCAACTCCGCGAGCAGTACTAACTCGTCAGACAAGCAGGATTTTCCTAGGCGGTGCTTCATGTGCGGACAGACCGGAACGCACCGCCTGCACATCCGCCACTGTCCGGAGACCGCGAGCCTCGTTGAAGCGGGGCTGGTACTGTACAACTACGAGCGCAACAGGTATATGTTGCCCGACGGATCTGACCTTCCACAGGCACCGTACGGCGACTTGGCTAATTACATCCGACGCCAGGCCAGCCTGGGCAAGATCACACCCGCAGCATCGACGAAGACGATGACCCGCGACCCTCCGCCGCATCAAGTAGCGTCTACGTCCAGTGCCGGGCTCGTGGTAGGCGATCACGACATCCTTCAAGGCGAAATGTATGCTCTGGCCGCGCGCGAGGACGTGCCGAGAGCGTCGTTCTACATCGACGCGGACTACAACGTGCACCCAGTAACGCGGTCGGGCAAGGATACGTCCGCGCGCGAAAAGTCCGCGCCGTACGCGCGCACCAAGCCTCAGGACACCTCTGCTCCGCCGCCGGTACGCTCCAATATTCCGCCTGCGCACTCACAGCCGCCCCGCGCCAGCCCGCAGACTCCGCAGACGAAGCCACCGGCGCCGCAGAACGTTGTGCCTCCCGGTGCACCGCCACCGCCAACCATCAACATCCAGAACCCTTCACGCAAAAACGGCGCGGACAAAGGTGATGTTGTTATGAAGGACACTGAACGCAGAGCCCCCCAGTACCATTTCACATCCGACATCCAAGAGCAGATTTCCCTGGAGAAGATTGAGAAGACGATTTGGGACCAGCCCATCACGTTGCCCCTGCGCGAGCTCGTAGGCGTATCCGCCCTCCTCCAGAAGCGAATCGCAGAGGTGACAAAGACGCGTCGTGAATACGTCACGGCGACCGGTGAGTATGAGCTGTACTCGCCCGAGGCTGAACGTATGTTGGCAGAGAACGGGGAGTACGCCGTGGTAGCGCCCGGATCGCAACTGACCGTCGACGAGCCCCATGAACTCGAGGACTTCCTCGTCGCACATTCAAATGCGTTGTCCATACGCCCAGTACGTTACTTTGCGATGACGACAGGCACATTCACAGCGTCGATGGCGGGCAAAGGAGTCACACTTATGGTTGACACGGGCTCCGAGCTCAACCTAATCCCGGAACGCCTAGTCGCGTCGCTCGGACTTCCGTTGGACTACGATGGGTCGCGATGGGCTCTCAAGGGAGTACACGGAGATGCGGTGCGCTTGCTGGGGTGCTGCAAGGACGTCGACTTGAGTATTGGTGGGCACCCGTTTGACCATCACTTCTTTGTTTCTAGCGCGGATCCTGGCGGCAAGTTCGATGTGATCTTAGGTCAACCCTGGATCCAGTATTTTGCGGCGCGTATCGACCTTTGGAAAAACGGCGACAGGAGCGAAAAACCTACCCTGTCGCTGACGCTCACTAACCCGCAGAATGAGCGCAACGCGGACAGGTTGCCGAGCAACAACAACGCTCATGCGCACTTGACGTCGGCAAGATGGCCACTCCCGGAGCCGACAACACGTCGCAGTGCGTGGGTCGAGGAGATTACTGACGAGGATTTTTGACAGCTGGCGGGCACGACGGGACAGTGGCCGCCAGCAATGTTGCCACCCTCGGACGGTCGTTGTTAGGCCTCCTTGGTGATCCCGCTTATTCTGAATTCGACTCCCTAATACCTTTGCAGCCCCCAGACTCGTACGACACGCTCCTGCGCCAGGCGCACTATTTGGTTCCCTACTCCACGCCTATACCTACACCCTGGACGCGTCGCGCACTCAACGAGATCCCTCACAGTCTTTACAGCACACATCCGGCCACGCGCAAGAAGTACAAGCCCGTGGATCGCAAGGTCCGACCGGTACCGACGTACATGCCTAACCCGAGCGCTCAACAGTTCAAGCCTATACCCCTCCCCGCGCTCGAACCGCTGCCTACACGCCCTCCTCCTCTGTCCTCCTTTGTACCTACTGAGCGAATGACACAGGAACGCTTCGATTTGCTCCTGGCAACTATCGAGCCGGGTTTCCTGTCCGCAGACGAGGTCGCCCTTCTGGGGGTCGTCGTCGCACGTCGGGAGCGCGCCTTTGCCTTTGAGTATGCTGAAAAGGGTATTTTCAAACAGGAGTATTATCCGGACTACGAAATACCCACTATCGAGCACGTCCCTTGGCAACGCGCCCCGATACGAGTACCCAAGGCACTCGAGGAAGTTGTACGACAAGAAATTCGAGAGCAAGAAGCAAGTGGACGTTTCGAGCCTACAACCTCGTCGTATCGGAGCGCGCTATTCCCTGTAGCCAAGAAGAATGGAAAGGTACGTCTCGTCGTAGACCTGCAAGAGCTGAACGGCGTGACCATCAGGGACTCGGCATTGCCACCTCGCATGGACGACTTTGCAGAAGGCTTTGTCGGGCGGGCAATCTATGGCGTGTCCGACTTGTACTCGGGATTCGATGCCCGCATCCTGGCTGAGGCGTCGCGACCCTTGACGGCATTTCACTCGATAGAGGGGCCAAAGCAACAGGTGACACTGCCGATGGGGTATACTAACTCACCACAGGAGTTTCAGCGCGACGTCAACCATGCGATTCAACCCGACACGCCTGAACATTGCGACGCCTTCATGGACGACACCGGCGTTAAGGGTCCGCGCTCGACTTACGAAGACGAGCCCTTACCCGACAATCCTCTCGTGCGTCGCTTCGTGTACGAGTACGCAACAACCCTCGACCGTATTTTTGCCCGATTCATCGCTGCCGGTATCACGGGGTCGGGGCTCAAGACAACCCTCGCCGTCTCGCACCTCAAAATCGTTGGGTACAAGGTGTCTCGACACGGGTGGCACCTTGACGCAGGGATTGTATCAAAGGTACTGAACTGGCCCGAGCCCCAGAATACGACCGAACTGCGCGGCTTTCTTGGTACCGCGGGTTGTGGACGAAAATGGATTAGGGGTTTCTCGCTGATAGCTAAGCCCCTCACCAACTTGCTCCGTGGTGCTGACCGAGACTTCACGTTTGACGACAGCGCACGCGACGCCATGCAACAGCTGAAGGAACTGGTCACGAGTGCACCTGTACTCGTCGCCATCGACTATACACTCGCGCGGCAAGTCAATCAATTCCCCCGCGAGACGGACCACGGCCTGGTTATTGTTGCCGTTGACGCCGCGTACACAACTGGCGCCGGGTGGGTGGTCTTCCAGCAGCTTCTTACTGATCGGAAGCCCGCAGTTTTTGGGTCATGCACATTCAACGAGGCGGAGTCGCGCTACTCGCAGCCCAAGGCCGAGCTCTATGGCGTATTTCGGGCGTTCAAAGACCTTCGGCACCGTATCTGGGGCATCCGTTTTCGCCTCGACCACGACGCCAAGTTCCTGAAAGAAATGATCCGCTCGCCGGACCTCCCAAATGCGCCCATGACCCGATGGATCTCTTATTTACAGCTCTTCGACTTCGAGATGCACCACGTGAAAGCCGAGTCGCACCAGGTGGCGGATGGCCTGTCTCGGAAGCGCCACTCGCCGCTTGACCCAAAAGAGAGCGACGCCGAGGAGTATATCGATAAGTCCCTCTGTCTTTCGATCGTTAGAACTGAAACGGCGGCAGAACTTGAGTCAGATCTCGCAGGCACGGTCACCCCTATCGAGGAAGTCGCCCAGCTGCTCCGCACTCTATATAACCGGGCGCTGCATGCGCGGGCAACCCATCGAGCGCCGTTCGTGTCCGCCGTAAACATGGAGCCCGCTTTCTTCAGTGACTCGCCCACGGACTTGGTTGGTGTCCACTCATCCTTCAGCGCGAACGCCATATCCCGAGACGCGTCACAAGTCTTCGACCATCCTGGCGGACTGTTTGAGCGTACCCTCCTGCGCTATACGGATGAGATGTCGTACATTGGCCGTGAGTTCTTCATTCGTAACCGCGCTATTAAAGTATTCGACGCAGACTGCACCCTGGGCGGCGAGCCGTGGCCATGCCAGTTCACCATGTACGACTACGCTTACGAGACTTCGCTAAAGACCGGCGAGCCCATGCCTGTCCTTCGACCCTACGAGACCCTGGTTACGCGCGGGAGCACACTCGCAAGCACACGCAGCGACCACAGGCTCGGGTATGAGACGGTGCCGGGAACGTCCTACGAGTGGTTCCGCATCACGAACACATTTGCGCGCAACGCAGCAAAGCCCCGGACGGAAGGGTACGTAGCCTGCGCAGGGCATCAGTTTGGTAAGAATGACGAAGAAGGGCCCGATATGTGGAAGGAGATTATGCATTACCTTGAGCGCCGAGAGATCCCCGCGCATCTGAAGGGTGCAAAGGCAAGGGATCGTTTCGAGAAGCGAGCTAATCTGTTCTTTTTGCACAACCACAGGTTATGGCAGCGACCGCGCTCCCACAATGAGCTACCCCGGCTCGTCGTCACTAATGTATCCAGGCGCAATGCGATCCTCGCAGAGGCACACAACCAGGCCGGACATCGCGGACGCCAGGCAACGTGGATCAAGCTACGAGAGCGCTACTACTGGCCGAACATGTACGACCATATTGCATGGTTCGTCCGCTCGTGTGTCGAATGCCAGAAGAATTCGCAGAAGCGCCCCGTTATTCCGTTCGACCTAACCTGGGACGCGTCCGTGCTGCGGCACTTCCACCTCGACGTCATACACATGCCGGATGGCGTAGCATCCAATGGGCGAGTTCAACGTTATCTCATCTGTGGCACTGACTCTGCTAGCGGATGGCCAGAGGCGCGAGCGGTCGAACACATCAAGTCGAGCAATGTTGCCAAGTTCCTGTACGAGGACATCATCTCCCGGTTCGGATGCATCCCGTACTTCACCATCGACAATGGCACGGAATTTCAAGGCGTTGCAGAGCAAATATACGAGCAGTATGGCGCCGTCGTGCTAATCTCTAACCCATACCATCCACAGAGCAATGGCATTTCCGAGCGCTCGCACCAAGTGCTCAAGGACGGTGTCCTCAAAGCCGCAGGCGATCGCAAACGCGACTGGCCGAAGTTCGTGCACGCAATTCTGTTGGCGACGCGCACTACGACGAGCCGCGTCTCGGGGTATACACCTTATTATCTGATCTATGGCACTCACCCTGTCTTTGCGTTCGACTTTGCAGATGCAACCTGGCAGACGCTCAGCTGGCATGAGACGCGGGACACAGCTACTCTACTGGCGTTGCGCGCACAGCAAATTGCGCGACGTGATGCGCACATGGCTGACATCTACGCAGAAATTCGCCGGAACCGAAAGCGTTCGGTCGATGACTTCAACGCCAAGCATGCGGGCAAGTTCTCGTTCTCCGACTTCGCACCAGGGATGTGGGTGCTCCGACACGAGACTTGGCTCGACAACCAGCACGGTAACAAGGACCAGTGGCGTTGGGCGGGCCCGTTTATCATCCACGAGAAGCGCGAGAACAAGTCGTACGTGCTGCGCGAGCTCGACGGCACGGTCATCCGAGGCCATGTGACGGCCCACCGCCTCAAGCTGTTTTACTACCGCGCCGAGCACCAGACGCTTCGTACTGCGCTCCCTATTTGTGACGCAGCCGTTGAGTCGCCCCCCGCGCAATTCCGTAGGTATCCCGGAGACGCTACTGCACTGACACTGCAAGCCTCGCAGACTCACCCTCACGAAGACGAGCAACCATGCGAAACGCAGCCGCTCCTGGGCCGCTGTCGCGAGCTCGAGCCCCCAAGCCTTTGGATCGCAGACGACATGGAAAAGTTCTATGTCATCCGTATCGGCCGCACGCTCTGCCTCGACGTACCAATTGCTCAGCGAGGCTACAGTGAGTACGAGAAGTCGTGGATCCGCGAACCGCGTAGGCTACCGCCCCCGCCCAAGAGCCTCAACTCATTCACGCAGGCCGTGAAGACGGCGAGCTACGGCGCGCGCGGCGCACCTTTCTGAGGCGAGAGAAAGTCCTCTACGATATGTTTGTTTTTCTCTTTTCTTTTTCTGTTTCTTTCGAGCCGCCCCTCCTCTTTATCTCACCCGAGTCTTCCGCCTGTTCTCACCTTTCCTAGTCTGGCCCGATGTCGGGGTCGACATCGAAACTCCCCCCCACTGTGGAGGTGCCGCTTGCCCTGCTCGCGGACACCGCCAGGTGGAGAGGCAGGACGAGCGCACCGGCGAATG
This sequence comes from Auriscalpium microsporum, assembly GCA_019914985.1. Lineage (NCBI taxonomy): Eukaryota > Fungi > Basidiomycota > Agaricomycetes > Russulales > Auriscalpiaceae > Auriscalpium > Auriscalpium microsporum. Next base: position 913,733 of record JAHLMG010000010.1, on the reverse strand, counting down.
CCGACGCCGACGACGTTGACGCGCGCTGAGCGTGCACTGACAGCATCATCTCCTTATTAGGCCCACACCATTTTCGCCCTCGAACCATCGCCACGTCGACGCCAACCGTGCTCGCAAAACCCCTTCCCCACCTCCTCTCTCGATGCCAGCCATCCAGAGGCCCAAGAACGCACGCGCCACGCAAGACGCAGCACAGCCACGGAGCCGAACGGCTGGGCGGTAGCGTTAGGAGGACGGGCAGGAGCGAGTACAGGAGACGACACATTCCTCCCATTCCCCTTTCGACTTACAACTGTACTTTCATTCTCAATATGGTACTCCACGCTGATAGGCACACCCCAGACTTCTGACACCACTCCTCTTTCCTACACGACGACTTCGAGTACCTCCCCTCATTCCGAGTACTTCTTTCGCCGACACCCCGAGACCTCCCGTGATCCGACCGCCTCGGGGACGACTCCGCCGCAGCCGCATCGCACGAGCCGGGTCTGGGCCACCCGCGCTCCTCTGTTGGGGGACAGAGCCCGATGCCGCGCGCGTGCGTACGTCGAATAGAGTCCGTCCCGGACGCGCGAAGAGAACGGGCTCGTCGAGGACACAAGGCTTTCGTACGATACGCCTCGCCACTCTTACCCTCGAGCCCGATTTCGCCGCGCCCCGTACCACATGTTTGCGTTCAATTTGCTTCCGCTGTTTCAATTTATATTGCCACCATCATTCCTACTCACCCTTATTTTTTTTTCCATCATTCTGTATCGATGGCCCGGCGGCGCGAGAGCACGCGTAGCGTCGCGGCATCAGGCTGTCACATATACAGGCGACCTCCCGCCTTCGAATGGAGTATCTTTCCACCCCCGAGCAACACCGAGACCGAGCTGAGCCACGCGCCACATCAAGAGCCCTCTTCCTCCTTTTTCTTCTCTTCCCCCATCATCTCCTGATTCGCAGCTAGCTTCCCCGGCTCGTGCACCCCACGTACGCATCGAAATCGTCCGGCGAAGCCACACTCCGGACCTCAGCCACACCAAAACTCGAACACACGACACAGGCACTTTGCTCCTCGTCCCGAGAAGCACCAGCTGCGTTGTTCTCTTCGGGTCTCCTGTTGCTGACAAGTCCCTCTCGTTTTCTAGCCTACAGCTACCGACGATATCCTGGTCTCTCGACCCATCGACTCGTCCGCCTGCACCCGCACGTTCCTACCACAGCGTTCGGCTCTGATGAACCCTCCGTCCACACTCCGTGGGAAGTCGTGGATGTGTTATGCTTATTTGTGACGATAAGAAGGACTAGAACTGCAAGTCAATTATATTCAGAAATCAATCGGGGCTACTTCTGTGACTGCTTCCATCGGGAATTCGTCACCGGGAAATAAGCGGAACTCCACAGCATCCATGATGGCTTCGTCCTCAGCGTTCGACGGGACCAACGCCTGCGCACGGTCTATAGATGACTGGACACAGACATATGGCAAGTATACTGTAAAAGTATTCCAGAATATTGACTCAGATCTGCACATGTTTGAAATGTGGCAAGATAGACACAGGCTGTCGGATATGTATTTGATACACGCAAGCAATGTCTGACAGATTTATTTTACACATCTCATATAAACCTAGCAATTGACCCAGGTGTTCGACGCAGCAAAGACGCACACAGGTTCGAATGAGCGATCACAATTAACACAGGTTCTATATGCAGGGAAATTACACAAGGGGACATGGACACCGGTCCATTAATTGATGCCCCTAGGTGAGCACAGGCGGCGCGGCGGTGAAGTCGTGTATGAGACATCCTGTTGGAACTGCCACTTTGGGCCCAGCTCTAAAGTCTAAATATATCTCTATATTCTTGCCTAAGCGCGGAGGGGAAACACACGGTCGATGAATCATAGACTAGTCACAGCGCTTACAAGAGTAATTGCATTGGGATATGTACAGTGTGCGAAGCAAGTGCGGGATGGATGCGGGTTGGGCGTCAGCCATAAGGACAGACCGACACGAAAGACTCCTACAAGAAAGCCAAGATGAGTAGCAACGGGGAGGGATGGGCATACAAGGGTGTGGTGGGAGGGACCAGGCACCGGAATGCAGGTGTAGGTAGCCGAATCGTATCCGATAATAATACGGAAGCTTAGTAAGTGGTTTAGCGGGGGATAAAGAGATAGCAACTATGCGGACATGTCTGATTCGTACTCCTCCGTGAACTCCACCACGGCTGAGCCTTCTGACGACGACGACGAGTCGCTGTGGAACACGGATCGCTCCATGTGCGGGGGGCGACCACCGGTCGGCCGGTGCTCATTGCTCTCCCTGCCCTTCACGCGCTTGGGCTTCAGAAGGTGGCAGCATAGCTGCGTCTTTGGCTGAGCGGGGAAGAGTCAACGCGGGGATAGGGGTGCCAGCGAAAGCGGGAGGAGAGGGCGAGCAATGGCTGACAGTAGACGTAGGGCGAGGGGAAGGACCGCCCACTCGTGGGGGACTTGCAGGTAAACCGCGGCTCCTCGCCCGCCATGCGGCGAGACACAGAACTCCACCTACCGGACGGAGCGTATACGCCCCAGCACCACGTGATGGTGGGAATTCTGCCTCCTGGAAGGGTGGTAGAGGGCAACGGAACTCCCCACATGCAGCCAGGCATTGGGGCGGCAGCAGATGAACCAGGTTGAAATCATGTGGGATCCGATGGCGATCGAACGACGGCTCACGTGTGCGACGACCCAAGCTGGGTCAGAGAAGAGGGAGGTGATTGGAGCTAGCGGGTGGATGCTGGACGGCAGTGCTATGTTCTGCGAGATGGCGGAAGAGGGAAGGTGAGCCGTGGAATGGAAGGGAAGTTGCGGGAGGGGAAGCAGGCCAGTGGAAGGTGGTGGATGAGGAGGTGGGGGGATAGAGATACTGCGCGCGCGGGTGGGCGCCAGCACGCACGGTTGGGGGGCGTAAGGGTGCTGGGAAGCCATAACTGGGGAAACAGGGCTGGGGTCGCAGGTTATAAGTCATGATAAAGAAGGAGTGGCGCAGCACGTGGGCCGATCCAAGGCCGAATGCTGCGTAATGAACTGGGAAAGGGAGGGAGGGTGCAAAAGCGAACGAGAAGGAGCAGATACGGCTGCGAAGGCAAGTGGAGAAAGATCAGAGGAAAAACTTGGCAGAGTGCGCTGGCCGTGCGTCCAGCCGGCATCGGCCGCGAGCATAGACCACGTGCTATGGCCATGCTTGTACCTCGCACTACCATAGAACTCCAAGCTTGCTTCTTTGCTTCTCAGGGATGGCTGCTCAGTATGGAGGCTCTAAGCAATCAGCCTTGATTGGGAGGTCGCGGTACGCTCGGCTCCACCTGTACCCCGAAACTCCTACCTGTATTAGTTAGACAATATATAATGATCAATCAATATCCAGTGATGAGCACCCGTAGCCAAAGATAACGGGACAGTAGATAGTAAAGAATACACAGGATACATATAGTGAATGTGGTGAAGGAGGGTAAAAGAAGCAGACCAAACTATGGGGCAGAATTGACATAGTCGGACTTAATGAGTCTGAGTCGGACCAAAGTCGGATTCGGACCAGACTGTCAGACCAAAGTCAGAGTCAGGCCAGAGGCAATTCCAGGTGTTTAGAATAAAACACAGAACAAGGATTGGAGGATCAAAATGACAGAAGAACAATGGTAGAGAGCAAGTGTGAGGTGAAACAGACATGTATCGGGACTGACAATAGACAAAGTTCGCAGTATCATGCTGCGGTGATGACCAATCTCGTCGGACAGGCGGTCAGATGACAAAACCAAATCCTGCACGTCGAGTAGTACTGTTTTAGTTGGGGGGTGTGTCCCAGGTCTACCAGAGGGCTCGGAGAGTCGCAGCTGTCACTGGGGAAGTGTAGCGAGCGACGGCGGAGGAGGAGGAGAGTCGGCGAAGGTGTGAGAGGTGCTGCGAGTCTCGGGGTGGCGTAGCGAGACTCGGCGACGAGGGGCGAAGGTCAGGCACAATGTGCGAGGGTCGGAGACGATGGGCGACGATAGGGCAAAGGTTCTCAATATGCAAGTGCGTAAACGATGCGCTGCGAAGGTGAAGGCGATGTCGATGTCGATAAAAGGGCTAAATGATGCGCTGCGAAGGTGAAAGACGATAGTTCTTGAGGTTTGAGGTGCTGTCTCTGGGGGGAGAAGTTCCTATTGCATGCAGACGTCGCTAGCTACACTTATACATGGGAAAATGCGTCGGAGTAGCTACGTGAATCGTGTGATGTGGTCAGCGAAGCCGTGGGAAGCATTGGCATATTATAACGAATGAGAGAAGAGGAATATCAAAGGCCTAGACGCCAAAGCTGTGCTACCCTCGGCGAAGTCTCCGGGACACTCGGGGAACGATAGCGATGCATCAGAAGCGGTCATTGATCCGGATCGCTGATGGTTCGGGCTCGGGGATTGTCTCCGATGCTGCTGGGCAGTAGCTCGATATTCTGCGACTGTGTGGTGCGTCTCTTGGTCGCTGGAAGGTCGGACATGCGTGACTGTGATCGCTGAGTACTGGCGAACTTTGGCGAACGGCTGCGACAATGCGGAAGGGGTCGCTATCGGGCTTCGGCGAAGTGGGCTAATCGTTGTGACACAAGGCTGAGGTCCGAGGAGTTATAGGTTCGGTGGGCTGCTCTAGATGCTCAGGCGAGTCGTGCGACCTCGGCGATGACGTAGTTGGCTAGGGCGAACGGTGCGAGCGTGTAGGAATGCTCGGGCGAAGCTGCGACGTCGAGTGCGAGTGTGTGCGAGTCGTCCGAGTATGCCTGGATGCATAGCGAGTCGGTGCGACCTTGGGCGAACGTTGGCGAGCAGCTGGCAAGTGCCTAGGGTGTGGGGGAGCATGGCGAGACTTCGGCGAACGTCGTAGAACGGTGGGCGAGTGCGAGCGAACGTTGGCAAACAGCTACACAGCTAGCTATCGTGCGAGCGAACGGGCGAGAACAATAGAGTCGGGGATGTCGGGCGATGGTCGGAGCAGTTATGCGAGTGTTGTAGTGCATCGAAAATGCGCAAACGGTAGCCATACGCGTAGGAGGCGTATCAACGTCCTGGCCAAGATTGTGAGCAAAAACGAGGGAGCCCACGCATTGTGACAACGCACTCACCCAACGGTGCAACAAATTCTAAATTCGAGTTTGCGTGCGGCCCTCATCTACGATCGGCATCTGCACCGTCAAGCAGCGCTGATGGATACTACCAGATAATAGGGTGGTATGCAGAAGAATAGACATGAACCCTAAATGGCTGAGGTGGTGTTGTGTATCATTGTGCGAGCAAGCATCAGGGGTCCTGGAACAGGCGTAGACCGTCTCCGATCAAGCGCAAAGTGCTCCGATCGATAGCGCACAGTTGGAAAGGCATCCACAACTGGTGTGCGTGCTCCGACTGATCGGAAGACGAATTGACAATGAGCGACGTCAAAGGGCGGTGACGCGACTGCGATCGATGACTTGGGCAAGGGGGCGACGATGGAACAAGATGAGAGCGATGAGATAAGAAACGAGATCGGAAGATGGAGGCGATGACGAAGGCAAAGGCTAAGGCAAGAGAGAAGTCAACCGATGTTGACTCCTATACGATACGATGGCGAAGATACCACACGAATTGTGCTTGGAGTTATGAGAGGGGAATGAAACTTGCATTGCAGTGAGTATGCGACGACTATTTATATGTTCCGATGAGTACAGTATGAGTCCAATCGGAACAATGCTAAGTGGTCAGAAGACAAAGGGGAAGATAGCGGTGTCGTTGCGTATGGTGCGTACAATAGTCGGGAGTCATGCGAAGGTCAGACGACGAGGAGCGAGGCGGGCGACGATGTTGAGCGAACGATCAGCGCTGTCAAAAAACAAGGGAGTGGGAGTGGGAAACAATCCGCCCTGTTGTTGACTGTGGGAAACAGCGTTGGGGACGGTGAGAATAGACAATGCGTGAAGAGCGGGGTGCGATAACGGTGGTCGGGTGACATGGACACAAGGTGACATCTTCCGATCGCGACTGATCGGAAGACGATAGCTCCGACTGGTCGCAGTGACTGATTTGCGAATCGTTCGCAAGGCGCTCAGCCGCTACAGGTCGGACAAGTGTGTTGATAGAGGGCGTGTGGATGGGTCATGAATCCACTAAGTCATAGGCGCTGGGTCGGAGGGCGGTCACGTGACTGGGCGATGGTCGCAAGGACAATAGGCAACTGGGGAGGTACTCGGAATGGCGTGGGAGCGTCGGAGGGTCGTAGCGCCTGGCATGGCTGTTGTGCGAGTGGGCTGTGCGAGTCTGATGGAAATCTGATGGAGTCATGACGACGGGGGAAATGCTGTGCTCGCGGGTGTGGCGCAATGCTCTAAGTCATAAGCGCGGGGTCGGGCGCCTAGTGCAACCAGCGTGGGAGTTGCGGACGTGTTCTGACTACAGCGCGACAAGGCTGAGGTCACGTGACCGAGGACTTGGTCGAAAATGCGAAAAGACAGTTGCTATCCCCTCCCAGCGTGGGACAGGGCTTGTCAGCGCATCTACAAGCAGTGTCATGGTCGCGCCTTGCATCCCTCAATGCTACGCTGTGAACCACCTGAGAGGCCTGCGAGGCCTGAGAGTTGCGTGCTGTTGGCATGTCGCAGGTGATGCAACCGTCCTCGAGGAGCAGCAGGTCAGACGCACGCGCATGCGGGGCTGGGTCAATGCGGTCGTGGTGAAGACGACAGACTACATAGACATAGTGTGACAAAGGCAAGGGTGCGCGGCAACAATGACGGACGGAAGCACAGGGCTGGGTCAACAACATAGTCGTGGGGACGGTGCACGAGAATTTGCGCCGCAAGGACCTGGCGGGGGTTGAACAGACCAGTTCTCTGACTCTGGTCATCGGTTGATGAGGAGAAATTTCACTCATTCAAGCTTGTGCATATATTGAATTCTTGTGAGCATGCGTATATTCTCATGCTCATACTTACTTGTGTATTTTCAATGAACCATTGGAACATGTGTATATTTTGCCTGTTCTGGTACATGTGCGTATTTTGATAGATCCAGATAACCTGTGCATATCTCATATTTCTGGGACTTGTGTGTATATTTTGCATGTCATAGCTCCTGTGCATATATCTCAGCATGCTGGTGCAACTTGCGCTTGTCAAATGCTTTTTTGCATGAACTTGTGCATATTTTACTAGAGTAGCAGCCCACTTGTGTAGGAAATATAGAATATTGGTCGACCTGTGTAAATCAGGAATACTTTTACAGTATACCGCCCATACAGACAGTCATGAACTCTGCAAGAGATCCCAAAGCACCTCGTGTCCGGGCCTGGGGGAACATCAGAATTTGAATAACACAGCAAATCCAGAGCGAATATCTGAATGCTCACCTCCGTGAGTACCTCGAAATATTGTTCTTTCATGTGAGCCGGAACAGATAGCGGCGGAAACCCGGCCATGGTAAGCGGTATAGACGCCAGCAGTCGCGCAACCCGTCCATTTCCATCCTGTCATAACAGATCAGCCAATTCACGGTGAAGAGCGCCAAATTTGAGAACCTCGAATGGATGGCAGACAATGAATTCAGTATGAATCCAGCTAGCTATCAGGAACGGGTTGTCGGCATGATCTATCAATAAACGCTATGCGACCTCAGTGAAGTGACTATGGAATAGCGACTAAGTCACACCTCGAGGTGCAGCAAGATCCCGTTGAGCTGCTCGGCGACCTGGTCAAACGGACAGAATTGGACAAGGGTTCTGGGCTTCTTCTGGATGGCAACGTTGGTCTTTGTACTGGAGCGCAGAACGCCGGGGGCAATGTATCGTTTCAACTGGCCAGTGAGGCTGACAGAGACATGGCAAGACTTGAGGCACTGCCTGCATGGCCGGGTATTGGCGAAGAAATACCCGTGAAATTACCTAATTAAGACGTAACGAATTTCCGGAGAAAAACCATAGAAAACACCGTAACTATATGCAAAGTATTGGGAGAGAAAGACCTAAAGTATTTCTAATAGTAATTGACCCGGAAATACTCAAAGAAATGAGTATATCCAAAGAAATACAAAGGGAAATATCCTTAAGAAATACACAAAGGATTTCCACAGTAGTGGCATGTCAATACTAAAAGAAATATTTAAGGTATTTGTCAGGAAATATATTACCTGTTAGAGTCAAGTATTTCATGAGAAATACGGAAAGAAAAATGCAATGTATTTCTCAGGAAATATTTTACACATTGGATTCAAGTATTTCTCGTGAAATAAATTAAGCCTGAGTGTGACACTTGTCACGGAGATCAGATGGATCAGATAGCGTGGATAAGATGGATAAGATGGGGATAAGACGGAGCAGATGATAGATAAGATGTGTGGCTAGTGACCATGATCTAATAGACTGCTACAATAGGCCACAGTTATGTGGCTGGCTATGCAAAGGGGAGGCCAAGTGGACAAGGTGCATGGCATGTGCTGGTCAAGTGCCGGTCAAGGCTGGGACCTGGCAGACTTGGTGGAGATGGCCAGGGTGGACAAGCCACGCATGGTGGCGATGGGCGACATGGTGGCGAAGGTGGATATCGTGGTCATGGTGGCCGATGACAGACTCGGTGGACGTGGCGGACATGGCGAGGATGGACAAGCCCCACATGTCGGCGATGGCCGACATGCTGGCGAAGGCGGGTATGGTGGACATGGTGGATATGGCGGATATGGCGGATATGGCGGACATGGCGGACGTGGCGGACCTGGTGAGGATGGACAAGCCCCGCATGCCGGCGATGGCCGACATGCTGGCGAAGGCGGGTACGGTGGACATGGTGGATATGGCGGATATGGCGGACATGGCGGACATGGCGGACGTGGCGGACCTGGTGAGGATGGACAAGCCCCGCATGCCGGCGATGGCCGACATGCTGGCGAAGGCGGATATGGTGGTCATGGTGGAGATGATGGACTAGGTGGACTTGGCGTCGGTGGCGAGGATGGACAAGCCGAGCGTGCTGGTGATGGCGGACATGCTCGCGAAGGCGGGCATGGTGGACATGGTGGATATGGCGGACATGGCGGTCTTGGCGCGAGTGGTAATGGTGGCCATGACGGCTATGGGCAATAAGCCGGCGAAGGCGGAAGTGGTGGCCACGGGGCACTCGACGAGGCAGCGCACCAGATTCGTCGCCTTTGCATTCACCTCGGGCGGCTTCTCGAGGCGGCGCTCCGCGGTGCGCATTCGGCGGTCGCACTTGTCGACGGAGACTGCGCCAGCGCGCCATTGAGGCGTCCGGTCTCGCGGTACGCGCCGTCGAGCTCCTCTTCGAGCGCGCGAATGTGCGCGTCCGACTCGTCCGCAGCATCGTCAGGATTGTGGCTTCGTGATGGCTCGGTGTGGGACTACTCGCGAAAGTGCGCCGCAGCTCTGAGATCGTAGCCTCGTCTGCTCGAACCTTCTGCTCACCAGCATCAATAGCCTCCTCCAGTTGGTGCGCTAGCTCAGCGTTGCGGTTGGCCTTGGCCTGAATATGTTCAAAGTCTTGATCAGTTTGCTCTTCGTCTGCCGCAGCGGTGTCCAGCTGCTCGCGCAATGACTCCAGATCGCCCTCCAGCGCGTCGATGTTCGCCTGCAGCGTGGACATCCGTCTCTAGTTCTGCGATGTATGTTTTTGCACCTTCAAGCTCTTCCTCGGCCTGCCCGAGCACCTGCCCCCTTGTCATTAGATCCTGCTCCATTGCGTCCAGTCGGGTGTTGCGTGCTTCCAGATCCTGTGCAAGCTTCTGAGAGTGCTCCTGGTGCTCCTGCTCGGCGCGAGCATCCCTCTCCGAAATTGCGATGTGCTCCTCCGCCTGGCCTAGCTCGTGCTCCAGGTCTTCGATGTGCGCCTGCGCAGTGCGCAGCTCCGCCATCGCTTTCCCGAGCTTCTCGTTCGCCGCGCGCAGCTCGCCGCCGAGCTCTCGCCCGCTTTCCTGCACCTTCTCTGCCTTCTCCGCCCAGGCTTCGGCGAACTGCTTCTCTTGCTTGAGTTCCTCGACGGCGCGCTCGAGTTCCTTCAAACGAGAGTCAGTCTGTTCCGCGTCCTGGGCCCTCAGTTCGGCTTTGGCTAGCTTGGCTTCGAGGTCGGGGATGAGATGATGCCCTCGACGCCCTGCTCGACCTCGCCCATCTTCTCTCACCAGCGCTCCTTGTCCCGCGAACGCGCAGCACGCTCCTCCTGAAGCTCACCCGCAGCGTCCTCCTTTCTCCCTGATGCTCCTCCTCCATCTCGGCCTTCTCTTCCATCCACCCCGAGCAGCTCGCATCCTCCGTAACGTTGCCTAGCGTCAGCCCAATGTCGCTGACTCTCGCTACGGCCTGCAGTTCCTCTAGCTCATCCCTCAACGTTGCGTTCTCCTCTGCGAGGCCATAGTCCTCTTCGCGCAGCAGTCCGACCGCCCCTGCAAGCGTTCCGTTCTCTTCTTGTAGGCGGCGGTTCAGGCCGTGCAGGTACGTGTTCAGTTTGCCCGCGTCCGAGTCCTATCACGGGATCAAACGAGGCATTCGCTCGCGCGTGCACCGGCGCGGTCAGATCGTGCGAGGACGCGGTCGAGACGATGGAAGCGCGCTCGTGGGGCGACGCCTCGGACTAAGACTCAGACGCGGCGGGCCAGGCGTTGGCGGAGCGGGTGCGAGAGCCGGCCAGCGGCGCGCGCACGAGGGCGGGGGACAGGCATGCCAAGGCGGCTTGGAGGCGCAGAGGGCGTGCAGTCTCGGGCTCTTTGCTGTTACGCACGCTGATTGGGGGCTCTGCCAGCATGGGCGCATCATTGCTCTTGCCGCTGCTGCCTCCTGAACTGGGCGTCTCCATGGGCATTGTCCGGAGAAGATGTGGTGTTGGGTTTGCTAGGCGTGGACGGGCTGTTGGGCTGATGGCGTCCGTGAGGAAGGACCGCCGGCGGGCGGAGGGAGTCGTTGGGTCATCGACATGTACGGCGGGCGTCGATGGTAGGAAACGCGCCCGGGGGCGCGGAAGGAAGGTAGGGGTAGGTGTGAATGCAACAGACGCCGCGGGAGACGAAAAGGCTGGAGCAGATGGCGACCGAGCAGACAGAGGGTTTGACCGCGGAGTTGGGGCCTCTTCTGATGACAAGGTTGGCTCGCGTTCAGACTACCCACTTTCAGCGTCGCCGACTTTGTCTTCATCCTGCTCGGCAGAGTAGGCGCCGTTCCCCGGCGACTGAGGTCCTTCTTCTAAAATAAGCTGCGCAGGAGACGCGTCGTGGGAGGGCGGGAGAGGAACAGACAATGCAGCCATGGGCGATCGCATGTGTCCAAACGAGCGATTACTGTGTGGCGTTGAGTTCGACTCGGACGAAAAGGGGGACGGGATCTCGTCAAAAGGTGATGCCTGTAGGGCATGAGCAGCGGGTACACATGTAGCAAAGATGGCGCACCTTGGGCTCGTAGTCATAACTCCTGTCCTTCTTGCTCGCCTCGAGCTCTGGCGAACCCGCTCTGCTGATCGACCTCAGTGCATCTGCCAGCGACAGATCAACGACCACGCTCACGTCCATGTCCGCCTCTGCAAAATTATGTGGTGCACCCGAAAGCGATGGGATAGCGCTGATATCGTCGAAGCTGAAGCTGTTCTGTTGATCCGCTGTTGAAGGCGTCGACCTCTTGAGTGATGCTGAAGACGAAGATGTCGACGATCTGCTGGCTCTACTAGCGAGTGACTGCACAAATCTTGCAGTGCTGAATACACTTGATGGCGCGGGCGTTGTGGAGTGATGCGACAGTGCAACAGGAGTCCAATGGAGAGGAGTTGACAGATTGGCGTCGTACGGGCTCTCGTCAGTTGTTGTCGACTCTTCTCTTTCCACGGAGTCGTCGAAGGCAGTCAGAGACGGCGACGAGCGGGAGTGGGGTGACAGGGACGGGTGGGGACATCGGAGGTGGGTGGTGAGGTAGAGGCAGAGGCAGGGAGTGAAGACGACGGCACTCGTATGTGGCTCGATTTAGCGTCTCGCGCGGGTTCTACGACTCGACTCTTGACCGCTGCCTGTTCCTGCACTCTCACCACAGACTGTCCTCACTCTCTCTTCACCGATTTCTTATACCTGAAGTCGGGCACAATATGCAGCAACCTGGTACGACTTCTGAAGGCAGCGGCGGAGAGCGTCCCTTCGCACGAGAACCCCGCGCCGCTCTCCAGAGCAACCTCCCTGCGTCTACGGGTCCGCACCGTCGCGGTCTAGGACAAAGGTTGATGAGCATGTTCAGACCGCGGACAACCACGAGTACGTACCGATTGCTCGTGTTCTTTCAGTAGCTCACGCGCCGTCCGCCGGTCACAGCCTTGACCGACTCTAGCAGCCCGGCGGGTCCGCGAAACCGCGTTGCGAACATCTATCGTCGCGTCATTAGGGCTTTGAGGCCCGGTGTTGTGCGGCAAACGGCTCCCTCCACCGCCGGGGAGAGCGAGAATGCGTCGGAAGACAGCATGTCAACGCCCAAGTCGGCATTGTCGCAGAACTCGAAGAAGGAGCGCGACAATTTCTCGTACAACCCGGGGCCATATCTGCGATGAACTGGGGGAGGTACGGCGGGTGGATGGCGGAGGCGGGTGGATGGCGGAGGCGGCTGGGGCGTGGGTCAGGGCGGCCGGGGCGGGGAGGGTATGGCGTGGTCGATGAGCGGGCAGCATGGCGGCGAGCCTGAGACTGAGCTCTAGTTTCCAGGTCAGTGTACGTTTGGTAAACTCTAAGCCAGTCGAGCACTGACCATGCAATCCTGTAGACCTGTTTCACTTTCTTGGTGATGAGCGGTGGCAATCTGTGCCGTTTGCGTACGCTTTGAACTCTGAAATCTTCCTTTAAATGTGACATTCACGGTGATGATCTCGCACGCTGACCGACAGAGGGCGCTGCGGACCCCACACAGGGTACGGAGAGGTCAGAAAAATTGAATACCGGCATGACGCGTATGTACTACGCCTTTGATACGACCTGGCGCGCCACGCTCGCCTGGTCCCTATTGCAGCCGGTAAGCTTAATTCATGTTACGCAAACAAAAAGCTTACTAGCCATCATGCGCCCGATTTCGTGACCCGAGACCCGCACGCCGCCGTTCGCGCCGTCGTAGCAGGTTCTGGAGGCCGCTTTCACTGACGCATATTGTCAAACAGTTTGGACGCCTCCCACCAGGAGTCTATCTTCTTCTGGACGCTGCGCCCGTCACCAAAAAAACGCGGCCTGGACGCTTGCAGAGGATGTCGCCGCAAGCAGCCAAAAATGCGCCAGATGCCACGCAAAAGATTTCATCCGCCGCCCGCCGCCCGCCGCCCGCCGCCCGCCGCCCGCCGCCCGCCGCCCGCCGAACGCGCTCCCGCGCCGCTGTTCTCTATCGTCTCGGTCGCGCTGCACCTCAGCTTCGAGGTTTTCGGCGGTGGCGGGTGGAGGCCGTGCGGCGGTGGTTGTCGTGCCGGCGCCTTCAAGTCCAACGCATTCCTGTTGCGGACGACGTTGGGCTCGTGCATGTACCCGATCACCAATCACGAGCAGCAGATGGCTTGGATGTCCCGTCCAAGAACGCTTGCTGAACGCGTTGCTCGTACTGTTGCGTCTAGCGGATGAGCTGGTCCAGAAGAGTGCCAACCTGCCGAACAAGAGAGACGTCAGCGCAGCTCACGATGGACACGAAGAAAACACGCCTGTCAGCGTCCTTCGCGTCCTCGATGAAGCCTTCTCCCGCAGGACTCGAGCGGATGACGACGATGAATTCTTGACTGCCAGCGCAGCTTCCTAGATGTCGCTCAGGATGGGCGGTGTCCCCGCGATGCGCGCCGGATCTTCCATGGCGAAGGAGTTATAAGTGCCACCGGCGGGACCAACGAGAGTCATAGTATTGCGTCACTGAGTGGAGGGACTGTGCTGAGAAAGAGGCGTCAGCGAGACACTCGGTGCACACAGAAGAAAACGACATACTCCGAGCATGACGTGGCGCCGTGTCCGTGTCGGCGCCGAGACGTGGGTAGAGCAAAGCTGGTAGCGCAGGGGAGGCGGAGGCGCTCGACGCACGACCTCCTCTATATTCATGATCCACAAGGAGTAGCCAAAAGTGTCGGGAAAAGAGGCGCCAGGAGTCGCCAGGAGTCGCCAGGAGTCGCCAGCAGGCTCGCGTCCGCCGGTACTGACAGGTCGTTTCTACCCAGTCGCCATATAGGTTTCCAGGCTTATGCGACCGTGTCATAGACCATGTGGCATCGTCTCGGCGCTGCTTGTCGCAGGGTGCTCGTCGGTGGATGGAGAACGTGGTCGAAGTCACATGGTCACGTCGCCGTCACAGTCAACCACATGTACTGTGTAGTAGGGGCGCGCAGCACGTTATACAACCTCCATTCTACTTAGTCTCAGTCACCCTTACAATCATCCGAGACGCCTCTATACAGCATCCATCCTAAGCCTAATAAGTCTCCGTGACCCTTACAATCATCCGTCACGCCTCCTGCTTCCGCGCACAACCATGCTGCTCCTTATGCTCGCTCCAGGCGTCCTGCTGGCATACCGACCCACAGAAAAACACTCGTCCGAGGCAAGTTCCTGAGCTCCCATTGTCAGCAAATTGCGATGGCAGGAATCTACTGTCACATTACCACCGCATTTCTTCCATAGGCCGACCTTGGCGCAACTGAAACACCGCAACCCAGGCCCGACTCTCGCGGTTCTAGCCTCGTCTTGCAGGTCCACGCCCTCGAAGCACCCACCAGGAACGTCCAACTTTAGCTGCCATAAGTCACTGTGGCGGAGGTCCCCGAAACGTGAGCGTCGGCGACCGGGCGCAAACTTCGAGTTGCTCTCGCCGCCGAAGAGGAATGTTTTGCCAGTGTCGGGGTCTGAGAAGAGCATCGACCGGCAGCGGTACGTGGGAAATCCCTTCGTGACGACATGGCTCCAGATCGGCACCCCACCCTCTAGGTCGCAGACGTATGTGTCACCATAGTAAGTCATGTGCGAGCCTGTTGCTTGCGCCATATTGATACCTCCGAACACAATAACCTTGTTCAACTGGGGATTCTGCGTGAGTGAAACACATGATCAGCTTCGGAATTGCACGGTAAGGAGGGTGAGGTGAACGTACAAACGTGGAGGCTGCACTTGCACGAGGGCTGGGAGGATTCCCAACGACCCTTTCTCTCTGCCAGTACTGCCCAGTGATATCCCAGCTCCAGAAGTCATCGTGAACATGCGCGCCCCACCCGAGGTCCAGATCGCCAAACATCAACCACAACTTTTCCTTCCTCCCGTCAGTCCACATTGACGCGGCGATTCGTGCCGCAGGGCAAGAAGAATCTGGTTCCGGCTTGCCTGGCCTTCCAGACAGCGCTTTCCAGCGCAATGTCTTGAGGTCAAGGGCTGCGAACATGTTGCAGCCTACCTTAGTATCAGGATGTGCCCCGGGATGTGCGCCGCCAAAGATATACAGCTTCCCGGAGACCAAGGACATGGAAAACGCGCGATAACCATCTTTAAATGGCCAGCGAGTTTGATCTTCGCCGTCCCAGAAGGTATTGACCTTTGACCACCTGTGTGCCTTCAGGTCGAAGACCTGGAGTACGGGTGTCCCCGTGAAGAGGTACGCCTTGCCCCTTTCTTCATCGAGACATATAGAGTTGGACTGCATGGGCGGTGCTGGAAGGGGGACCCACTTGTCGAAGTTCTTGAGATCGATGTATTGAAAGTCTTCGTAGAATGCATCGTCGAGAGTCTTTCTTCCGCCTCCTACATAGAATCTGCCTGCTGTCACGATCAGATGGTGTTCAATACCATCAGCGTTGGGCCAACGACGCACCTCCCCAAACAAAGCCGAAGAAGTTCATGCGAGAGCGAACGCGGTCTGCGCCCTTCGGGAGCCTAATCTCCTGCCATGAACCTAGCATGCGTTGCGCCGAGACGTTTGTTGGCGTCATGTCCGCTGTCGGATCTGGGTGGCGGACTAGAAGATCATCCGTAACCTCACGAGGGAGAACAAATGGCCCCAGGGCCTGCCGCGCATATTCAGGAAGTTGCGCTCTTGTAACGGTGAGGTAGCGATATGCACGCCACAGGCGGTTCGCAGCGGCTGACGTGTTTCCGAGGGATCCAAAAACTTCGGCGGCACGGTTGAGAGCAACGATATGGTTCATAGCGAAGCCGAAACAGTAGTATCCTGGGAATGGATCCCACTCTGCCATGCGTTGAGAAGAAAAGAACATTGAGAAGAAAGAATGAGCATGATTATATGTACGACGCTCACCGAATGCTGACTGTTCCGTGGTCGCGTTCCGAAAAATGATATTGGTCTCATCAAGCCATATCAATGCCTTCACGTTCACGGTTGTCAGGAAAAAATATGACAAGGCATTCAAATTGAGCACGAACCTCGTCTACCCTGTTCATCCCCAGCAGGCACTCCGCAATACTACCACAAAAGCCCAGCAGTACTCCTTTCTGAAAAGTGCTCAAATTCGAATACGAGGACGTCTCCGAGAGGTTGACGCCGCCGGTACGAGACAACATAGAGACCAGCACGTTGCTTCCAGTAAGCTGGGTCGCCGCGTCTTTGAACTTCTGATATGCGAGCTCGTAATGACCAGACTCAAGGAGGTTCGTGCCAGCAGTGTTAATCTCACAGTAGGGATCTGCATGCAACGTGAGACTGTCTCCGAGTTCCACAATCGACAATGCCACTCACTTATTCCCGAAAGTAAGTGAAGATTATAACTATGCCCGAGGAAGTCATACGGAGCAAATGGTTTCCTAAGCTCTTGTGCGGTCTGTTCCATGTTGAGAGTGTGTTTGCAGAATTACCAGGGGGAAGGTAAGCGGGAGAGTAGCACCAGCGGACAAAGGATTCCAAACTGCCATTCCGCTGGGTCGCCACAAAGGTTCGTACACGTGACTCCACCTGCGCGCGATCAGCACGCCTCCACGCCGGCAGCCACGGGAACACCCACCTGAATGTATTGCCATTGCCAACAGGTACCCCATCGAAGTTCTTCCCACTCCGCCTCCCGCTCAGCACCTTCACATCGCCGAAGTCAATGAGCTTCTCCGAGAGCGGAGGCGAACCCTCCTTTCCACCCCCTCCGCGATGCGACGCGCTTGTTGCGAGGTGTTCGCCAAAGAGGATCCGAAAATGTATAGGTTGGCGGGCGGCCTCAGCGCGACGTCTTCGGCGCCGGCGCACGGAATGAACAGCACAACTGAGACGACTAGAGGAAGTCCTGCAAGGTCGCAACGGTCAGTCCGCCGCAAATTCAATGCTGAACACTGGTTTTGATCACCGAGGACGGCGTGTGCCAGTCACCTGGTCTGTCTCCTAGCAGCACACCAACGTCCGCGCGACGGTCCACGTTGGCTGTGATCCATCCTATACATCCATCCTGTGTATGCTGTCAGCGTAGCGATCACAGTTGCCGAGCGCACAAGTAACTCGCCCATTTGTAACTCGTGATGCAAGGCTTTGACTTCGCGATCTTCGTCACTCGCGAGTCACTCGCCTTTCCCTGGCCATGCGCGCGCGGTCCTCGGTTTCTCCAATCCGCCGCGCGCTGAATATTTCAGGGTGAGATCACCATAACGATGAGTATCAGCAATATAGCGCAGCGCATCGCGAGCGCGTGACCTGATTCATGACCATGCCGACAATGTAGCTCCCGCCCCCCGACCTCGAGACAGCGGCCATGAAGCTGACCATATGCTGCATCGGGTCAGGCTGGATTCAGGGCGAGGGCCTACAAGCAGCGCATAGCTAAAATCTGGATGAACGGCGGGATAGTCACCGTGCGCGGATATGGATAGGTACGGTGCGGTGGGACCCGACATCCTGCGAATGAAAGCTTTTCATGGCGTCGGAGAAGCTACGCAGATACATCATGTCAAGTCCTGCAGGAGTTTGCAGCTCGACAGCCTCCAGCGCAGCTCCATGGGTGCCTGGGCGGGGCCTTCTCCGTTGTCGACGCGGTGTGGCGATACGGAGGCGTCGACAGTTACACAGCACAAAGCGGCGATGACAGTGCACGAGCGCACAGGAAAGCGAATGCGTCGCCGGTATAATGCCTCCCTGGCGCAGGGAAGACTGGGCGGGCGATGTGGTGACGACGTGCATCGAGCCATACGAGTATTACATCTCGCGGCGGCATGCATACGTTCGCGTCAGAGAGGCCGGTTCGGAGCGCAGTGTAGTGAGAGCGCACCTTAATTCAGATCTCCCGTGCCAGGATACTGTGCTGCAAAAGCGCGCGAGGTGTGACGACACGGAGTTTCGGCCCCGGGTCACGTTGTTGACGCCTACATATTGACGCGCGATCTTTCCTCGCCCGCATCCATCGCGCCCGTCTGCTACCCTCGTCTTTGCAGTGGCTTCACATCCCTTTCAACCCTCCGCTATCCGACATAATCGCTACTCTCTCATCCGCATCTTCCGGAGCATCATCCTCGGCTTGCGCCGCATCCGCGATCCTGAACCCCGTCCCGCATATCTCAGATATTGCGCGCAGTTGGCCATTTTGCATTTTTTGGCACTACAAATACCATCGGCCAGTTAAGCCAATTTCTATGCCACGTCTGACGGCGCACCCGGTCTTCCCCATCTCGTGGTCAGTTCTCCGTGCCTCGAGGCCAAGTTGCACGGGCAGCTCAGCGCGTGGCTGCTGTTTCTTTGCGCCCTTCTGGCCGTCTGCCTCGCCATATAATGGAACACCATCTGCTGCTCGGCCGTCATCCCACGTCGCCCCACCCGCCTGCGCGAGTCACAGCCCTCCCTGTACGCACATTGTCGCCCACGAATGTCTTTGTATACGGACACGCATACCTGGCCGCCGGACGTACGTGCAGTTCGCGTCTGCGATGCAGTATACTCTAACACCGTTGCAGGAGATACCGACAATTGCCCACGCTCCAGCCTGGGCGACCAAGGTCACTGATCAGATCCGCGGCCTGCGCTATTATCTTGACGTGCATCGTACAATCAACCTCCCGAAGCTGGCCAAGGCTGCGGACATAAGGCCGTCGAATTGGGAGCGCCTGGTCATCACGGACAAGTCCTTCAAAGCCCTTAGCAACCTTGAGTCGCTCCTCGCCTGCCAGCCGGATCGCCAACCGCTCATGGGCGAATGCCCTGGCGCCCCCGGCCTCTTCATCGGCCTCCTCAATACGCACCTGAGCATCGACGTCGAAACCGTCGTCATGCAGTTTGGGACTGACACCAATGTGTACATGTATATGGGTTCGTACAAGCTGGTGGAAATTGCGGCGGGGCTCTCTTTGGGGCAGTTCTTACAGCTCCCTCAGCAGGTGAATTTTTCTCTACACCACCAACATTCCTCCATTAATAACACCTGTGCCAGACACAGGAGTACTATAAGTGCCACAAGCTCTACCGCGATGGCGATAGGACTTGCCCCTACACCCGCGAGGTCCAGATCGCTCGCACGCTCCACGCCACCTATCCGCGGGTACGTGGGCATTGCCTTCGGCGCGTGTCGCGCTGACGCCTGATGCAGTTGAGAGTGTGGAAAATGTACCCAGTGGTGTGCCAGCCGCCTGAGTGGTTGAACTGTGCATGAGATCCGCTCAGCCGTATGAGACACAGAGGGATGGCTTTGTACCAACAAATTGCAGATTCGGGGCGAGTGAGTACCAGCTCGTAGAACTCTGTCGCTCTGTAGTCTGCTCAGACTCCGTTGTTCCACGTTCAACGTCAACCTGCGTGAATTAAGTAGACGGTCCAGACACTATAAGTATAATCGCACCACACGCGCCCCTCGCTCTCCCTCGCTGGCGTTCGAGGTCGTGTCCAGCGTTTCTCGCGCACTGTTGATGGACGCGAGGGGAAGCTGAGAGGGAGGGATGGAACCGTAAGTGGCTCGTTCCCTCGTGCGGGCAGCCGGAGTCTCGACGGGTGCACGCATGACGCTACTGTGAGTCGCAAACAAAATGCAGTTGACATTGAGAGAAAATGAAAGGTGGCTATATATGTTGCTACAGTTAAACACTAGTACCTTGACCGCCAGCTATATCCACTTCGCGCAAATGCTTGATACGCTTCACTCCACCGACAAACTCCCCGATAACGTACTCGTAAGGGAGACCAACCTTCGCAGTAGAGATACCAGGGATGGAATTGTAGAGATCGAGTAGAGCCGCATCCAACATGCTCAGATGCATTTGGGCCCGTGCAAAGAACCGCTCCGCGCATTTGTAGTGCTCGGTGGCGCGACCGATGATGTCGAGCTGGGCTTGCTTTGACTGGGGAAGGAAGTCGTCGAAACCGATGGCGTCCATATTGTTGAGATGATTCCCGAGCACGTGCAGGGACTTATCAAGCTTGGCAGCCCACGGGAGCAGCTTCTTGGTGGAGTTGGACCAGGCTCCCGTCAACTCCAAGAAGGCCTGCTGGACGCCCTGCTCGTACTGGCGTGTGGCGGCCGGGACATGCAGGCGGTGGAGCATGCCACGGAAGAGTCCCTGTTGTCTCTGGCGGATGATCTGCTCGAGAAGAGTGCCACCGGCGACGAGCCTGTCGAAGATAAAGAGACATCAGCGCAGGCTCAGGATCGACATAAAGCAAACGCACCTGTCAGCATCCCTGAACACCTTTGCTGAGAAAAGCTGGAGTTCCATCCCTACGACCTTCACCTCCTGGATGAAGTGCAACGCCTGCTCCTCCAGCCGCCTTTCGCTCTTCTCTCGAAGAGCACTGGAGCGGATGAGAGCGAGGAATTCTTGAACTGCCAACGCAGCTTCCTGAACGTCGTTCAGGATGGGTGGCGTCCCCGCGACCTGCACCAATCCTTCCATACTGTCGAAGGAGCTATGAGTGGGGGACAAGCCGCCGGCGGGACGGAGGAGGTTCCGATAAGCAGCGCAGATGGGAGTGACGCCGGGTATGTCGCAAACGGCCATGGAGGGGATGGAGGGATGCAGGTGGCGTAACTGGATGTAGACGATGGCGGCCCAAACCGTCATAAGCCCGACCCTGCGGATGTAGGACGAGGAGCAGAGGATGAATACGATGATACTGAGGAGGAGCATTGCCAGACTCGATTTGTTGATGGTGTCGAGGGCTTCAAAAGGGTCGTCTTATATAGGCCTCAGAGGCTAAGTGGCGGAGGAGCGATCATCATAAGGGATGAAAGGACTCAAAGGCGGTCAAAGAAAAGTGAGCTACTGCATTTCCCACAACCGCGCGCGCGCAATGTGTGCGCGCCCGGCGCTCGTAAAGTGGCACTCGGCGAGCGAAGGTGGTGGCCTTCACAAAGAACGACTGCGGTTTTGTCTGTGCTCGTACGCGCTGAAAACTATGCAATTGACAAACATATGTGCTTCACCACCCCGCCCACTAGCCTACACCGCGACACCTAACCAAGTCGACCACCCTCACACTGTACACGCCCGAACGGCCTCTCTCTCCCCGACTGTATCATAACAAGGACCAAGATCTGAAACTCAAACGGTTAAGAACATAGAAAGCGAACGAACAGGAACGCCCAAGAGCACTCACAGTGACAAACATACGACTTACTCAGACCGCGTCGCGATTCTGGTGTGAATGGAAATGGAAGTGGAATTGAACATCGCGTGCGGAGGCACGAGGGCGAGCGGTGAAGAGATCGACAACCTGTTGAATAATAGCCTTGAGGCCCCATGTGCGCCTGCGGTTTCTGCGGACTTCCCCTTGCTCCGTCGCCGGCAGGCGTGCGTCAACGCGGGTGCCGACGGTCTCTAGCTCCTGCAAAAATGCCTGGAATATGTCGAGGGCACCGCGCGCGTGGGTGTCCGCTGCAACGGGAGGACGATCCGTCGCAAAGTCAAGGTCTCCAGCATTGTCGATGGGCGCGTGGGTGTCGACGACAGGGGTGTCCGCGGCTGCAACGCGAGGACGATCCGTGGCAAAACCAACATCTCCAGCAGTGTCGATGCCGACAGCAAAGCGAGGCTGCTCCGTCTGAACGCCGGCGTCTTGGACAGTACGCGCGTGGCCCACAACATCGCCCACCCGATCTTCTTCATTGAACACGCCCAAAGAGCGCAGCTGTGCGACCGGATAAGAACTTGACGTGGATTGACTTGTCAGCCTCGCGATACCGTTGGAGTCAACCATGATACTCACCTCGCGCGTTGTCCCGTAACCGCCGACTGAGCGTTTGCGGAACCCAAGATCGTGCTGAGTTTGGCGATAGAGAAACTGGTCAGGGTGTCCTCGTCCAGCGCGTCGTTGGCGTCGGTCGGCAAGGCCTGAAGGCCGAAAGGTGGGAGGGGCGAGAGTAAAGAGTAGTGCGAGCCAGGCGTGAGCCCCAGCCCCACGGCATTCGGGGCGGGTGCCTGAGCCGGCAAAACGGCGTGCAAGGCCGGTTCCTGATGTGCGCGCTCCGCCTCCGCGCCGACGCGTTCCTGATTCCTGATTACCATTACTGTAAAGTTCACCGCGCAATGACGCACCGGGGCTCCCTCCGTGAGTAACGTTCGAAGTTGCATGTTCAACGAGGGACAGACAGAGGGTGCGAGGGCAAAGCAAGATATGTACCACCGGTAGACAGCCTGAAGCAAGCGCCTAGGTCCTGCAAACTGCTTATGTCATACCTTCCGTATTTTGCACGACACGTGAACAAATGATCATTGCCCAATATATGACGTCCGAAATATGTATTATACAGTGCGACGCGGGTAGTCGACTGCGTGGAGACTCAGAGCTGGACGTGCGGCACCCTGTCGGTCGGAGGAGCGGGCGCGGAGGCCCGTCGGTGCGTGGGGGCTGCAGCGGGAGGTTGTGCATTGCGCTGGGGGCTGGAAGTCGGCCATGGCCAATAATCTTCTGGAGCGCAGCCCGGCGAGCAGCGCCACCAAGAAGGGGAGGGCGAGAGCGGATTACTGCGGCATCTCGGCAACGCGCTGCGCGTCGTCGCGGCACTTTGTGCGGCGCATGCAGAGTGCACGGTGGCACATTGGCAGGCCGGCCGTGGACGGCGTTGAAGCGTGGCGTGGGTCTACAAGGTGCACAACCGGCTAAGGGCGATGTGCCGGCGAAGGTGGATATGGTGGACATGGTGGACATGGTGGCGACGACGGACTTAGCGGACTTGTCGGAGGTGGTCAAGGTGCACATACTGGCTATGGTCGGCGTGCTGGCGAAGGTGGACTTGGTGGACATGGCGTTGATGATGGACTTGGTGGACTTGGTGGAGAAGGTCAAGATGGACAAGGTATGCATACGCTATGAGCGACATGCCGGCAAAAGCGGATAATATGGTGGACATGGTGGCAATGATGGACTTGCTGTTCTTGCCGGAAATGGCCGAGGTGAACAAGACGATGTCGTGCGGAACACAGCGATAGGATAGGATTAAATCTGCAGGGGTCCCGATGAGGAACATAGGGTGTACGGAGGGAAAGAGGAGGCCCAGCGTGTTTACGTGAAGGCGCTCCCAGTCGATTCCCATCCACTCCCACAGCCCCATGCACGTCGCCGGCCACCCAGACTCCGGCATCGACGCCGACATCGACGCCCAGGGTTATCTCCTATCATCCTCACCGCAGTGTACTGCCTCGCCGTGTACTGATAGCCGAGACGTGGACGTGTCGCTGGGCGCCGGACGTGAGCCCAACGCCGCCCGCTCGCTGGCGAAGATCCCGCCTAGCGACACCAATGGCGCCACGAGCTCCTCGACCGATCTCCCGCGTGCGTCTCCCCATGCTTAACGGCTAATAATGATTCATTCAGATAATATTTATTTACTTATGCAATATTCAGATGATGATACAGATGATGTGGTGGGCGTGCCGCCAGGCGCCGCGCTCTCCCACGGCCTGCGCGAGACATTGAAAACCACATTCATCGACCAGCCCGAGTGGCCCTTAGAGATCGAAGCCCCGCTCGCCGATATCCCGCGTGCGTCCCATCCTCTAGACAGTCCGCGGTGGACTGACAGTCACGATCTAGAATTAGATGTGGGCGTGACGTCAGACGCAGCGCACGCGCCGCACGTCTACCCTCCGCCGCGAAACGGCCACGAGCTCATGAATCTTTTCCCGCCTAAGCTTCAGCCGGACGGATGGATTTCGACGAGCTCCTTCTTTCACCGCCAGGAGCACCAATTCTTCGCAAAGCCGGGCAACGAGATCATCCGCGTGCGCGCCGAGTGCGACTTCCCCCCGCAGCGCCGTGCCAGTGCAAGAGCGCAGGAGCTGCCGGTTGCGCGGTCGCAGCTACCCGCACCACCCGCACCCGCACCCGCACCCGTCGCCGTGCGCTGGTTTCCTGTGCCCCCGCCCCACGAGCAGCCCGTCCTGCACCCCCCGCCCCCGGTGAGCAGCTCCACGTTCTCCGCCATGTCCAAGCGCTGAAGGCCACGCAGTACGAGCGGCGACCCGTCGCGAACGACGAGCGCCGGCGCGGGCAAGCAAGCACACGGATCGTGAAGTCGTAGCGCGCGAGCACCCCAGCTTGTTCATGCCACGCTATCTTGTGATGTACTCGATTCTCACCCGCTCTGCAATTTGTACATATTGTCTTCAGTCATAGATCTACAAACAGCCCCACGCATCCCATATATATAAACCGCGCCTGATTGTAAGCTACTCACTCTTCTGCGGGCGGACAACAATCGGCCCTTCAGGGTACTTCCGCACCCCGCCAAGACTGATCCATGTTGGAACAGTCAGATTGGACTGTTGGAAGCATAACACACGGTCTGGCATCGATGGGTGGTGTGTTGTGCGCAGGTAGGCCTGATTCCTATCCTGTTAGACGCGACACAACGCACTGTGGAGGCAAGCATACCTCCTCCCAGTGGAATTTGCCTTCACGCTCCAACAATATCCAGATCTCCATCACGTCGATCTCGAGGACCGGAGAAAGGTATGTGTTGATGAAGATGTCGCCTATCTCAAGATTCGTGGAACTCTTCAGCGTGGGAGGCCGTTCAAGCGGGCCATCACCGCGATACGTGAGCCAGGCCGTGCGATATCCACCTGAACCCCTGATTCCCATACTCTTCCGCTCAACTCTTAGTCCCTGGGGTGGCTTCAATATCCAGTATTTACGCTGCAAGAGCGAGGGGACGCACCGATGGGCCCCGGACTCCTTGATCCACTCGCCTTGTATGCGTGAGGAAACGTAGACGGGTCCTACTCAACTGCGCTGCACCTGGGACAGCCGCTCTGTCACGGACGGATGCTGCATCCGGCGTGGCATGCCCGTTCGCCACGATCTCAGGCCCATCCACCACAATCGTAGGCGTCGTAAACGTCAGGCAGGTGTTGCTCAACTGAGCTGAAGGCGACGGGGCACTCGAAGGCCCTGCAACTGACGCGGCAGGCGTGTCAACCACGATCGCAGGCGCAGGCTGATTCGGCTTTGTATCGTCGTACGCGGCAGGCGCGTCCACCACGATCGCAGGCGCAGGTTGAGGATTCTAAGGACAAGTAAGCAACCCCGCGTGTATTCCATCCACGAAAGCCACTCACCAGGGTGGCCTGCCCCTCAGGTTTGACTGTCAACATGTTGAAGCTGTTTGCAAGCGACTGCGTGGCATCCTGAGGTATGTTGATGTTGGTTACATGACCAGGACGGATAGGAGTAATCGTGGTGCCAATCACAGCCGCAGGTGTGCGAGGAAGGAACATGTCTAGAGTTCTGGAGGACGAGGAGGCAGTGAAGAGTGGAAGACGGGAAGAGAGGCGGATTCCAGTGGCTCAGGCGCGGGTGCGGTGACCTTTCCTTTGTTCTCCCTGCCACTTCCCAGGCCGCCGGGCTCTCAGCGTTCATCCAACACCCCCACCGACGCGATGGACTGGCCATCCGAGGCTTCCTTCTACGAGCACTTGGCCTGTGTATTTGCAGACCACGACGAAAGCACAGGGCTTCCACCTACCCTTAGCGGCACGGAACTGCGGCGGCGCCTCGAATTTCGCTGGGGTTATATTGAAGGCTTTTCTGGTGTTATAAATGCCATTGTACCCCCGGAAGAATATGCGTTGAATCGTGTATATACGCTGGACAGTGTTCTGGTGTGGTATCGACTCAAGAGCGACATGGCGCATGAGGTCGATCGAGCGATAGCATCGGGTAAGTCTTGATCATGACCTGAAGGCTCTGAAGCTGAAACTTCCTTTTCCCAAGCTATTTCTGGGTTCTCAAAGCGTATTGAATCCGTCGAGGCCATCGCCTCCGATTTAGAGGAGCTGTTCCATCAATTCTCTGAGAAGGTGTCTGAGATGAGTGATGTCGAGCGCGCGTCCATGGAGAAGTTGCACGAGACAATGACAGACGCAGAGAAGACCATCGTGGGTAATCCATGTTCAATCGCATCGTTGCTAAAGGCACACCATCTAGAGCTACGTGCAAGACGACATTGCGGCGCTGAACGAAAAGCAAGAGGGCCTTCATAAAAGAGTACAGACCGCTATCTCGGCAATGATGACGCGTGGGGCTCGTCAGGGAGCTACTCGTGAGCTGCTATTCATCCGGTTCAGGCAATCACTGACTTAGACCAGGCCGGCGTGCGGGCTCAGCAGAGGGAACCAAATTTCGTGATTTCTTTCCCACAGCTAGCACCACCGCAAACACCAAGTTCCCCACTTGCACACTCTCCAAGGATAACGAGCCGTCACGCGGTCCAACACTTCGGCGAGCGGATGACGGGCCTTCATATGGCGTTGGCGCTCGCCGTCGCCGTCCGCACTGTCAGTGTGCTCATCCCCTTCAACCCAACCTTCGTCCGGACGATATCTCTTTTCCCGCTGAGGTGAGCTGAGCTACTATCTGGCCGCATTGTATTTCTGACAAAATGCAACCAAGCATTGCGATCCTTTCGACCTTTTTGACTCTTCGGTTGCTGCGACTCCGTTGTCCGATGAGTTGCAGAACGCAAGCCCTGCCACTGCAGTTGAGGAGGGCCCAGATCCATTATCCCACGAGCTGGACCTTATGACCGGACACCAGGGCTCTGCCACCGCCGGCTCTGCCACCGCCGGCTCTGCCACCGCCGTTGAAGAGGGCCTGGCGTCATTGTCTGACGAGATAGACCTTACGACCGGACACCAGGCGGTCCCTGCATTGCCGTACGCGAGCGAGCCGTCACGCGGTCGAACACTTCGGCGAGCGGATGACGGGCCTTCATATGGGCGTTGGCGCTCGCCGTCGCCGTCCGCACTGTCAGTGTGCTCATCACCTTCAACCCAACCTTCGTCCGACGATATCTCTTTTCACGCTGGGGTGAGCTGAGCTACTATCTGGACGCATTGTATTTCTGACAAAATGCAACCAAGCATTGCGATCCTTTCGACCTTTTTGACTCTTCGGTTGCTGCGACTCCGTTGTCCGATGAGTTGCAGAACGCAAGCCCTGCCACTGCAGTTGAGGAGGGCCCAGATCCATTATCCCACGAGCTGGACCTTATGACCGGACACCAGGGCTCTGCCACCGCCGGCTCTGCCACCGCCGGCTCTGCCACCGCCGTCTTGCCGTTGAAGAGGCCTGGCGTCATTGTCTGACGAGATAGACCTTACGACCGGACACCAGGCGCTCCCTGCATTGCCGTACGCCAGCGATCCCCCCCATTCAGCCAGCACCACGGTCCCCACATTCTCCGGGGATGACGGACTTTCGCGCAGTCGAACTTCATACGGTCGAATGCCTCGCTCGCCGTCTGTAGGGGCATGGTCACTCTGCTCATCGCCTTCAACAACCAAGCATCGCGATCCTTCCGACCGTCGTGGCGCTGTGACTCCATTGTCGGACGAAGTCGACCTTACGACCGGACAGCAGGCGCTCTCTGTGTTGAGCTCCAGCGTCGGTTCGGCCGCGAAAAGCTCCTTTGTTTCCTTTAGGGACGTTTCGGCCGCGTCCAGCACGAGGTCGACGCCAGCGATCTCTAGCAGCGAGCATGGTTCGGCGACAGCAAGCGCGAGGAGCTCGGGTGCCTTTGCCGATTCGACAACAGCCAGTGCGCAATCGACGCCACCGAGTAACGTAGACAATTCGGTCATCGCAAGCACGAGTTCGGCCACCACAACAACACCAGCTAGCGTCGTGGCTGCTTCTGTAACGCTGCAGGTGGGTGGCATGTGTCACACATGCCATACACCACTGTATTTATTGACAGGCGTGGCAGCTTCGCAAAAGCAAAATATTTCAACACATCCTGCCTTTCATGGGCTTCGCTGTCCTCATAGCTTATATCACGAATATATCATATCTCGCTATACATAACTATGATCGACCGGCGTAATAAGGTAGATACATTAGCATGAGAAATGCAGCCAGTAGAACACATAGGAATGTGAGGAGTCCGAAAATGAGCCACATGCCACAAGAGATCATTCTCGGAATGCGCAATGTAATGCTCGACGTGCGGTCTAAGTCCGAGGAATGTAAGACGCGACTTTTGTGTACGCAGAGGCTCCACTCACATAAACTCTTCGGGCTCTCAAGCAAGCGAATGGCACTCCACAAGTGGATACGTCCATCCGACGTTCCCGTGGCCACGAGAAGGGCGATTTCATCTGTTTCAACGATACCGGCCTTGATAATATATCAGTATCGTCAGGAAGGCTACTGCACTGCAGACGTACCGACAAGCTACATACAGAAACACCTAAAATGAAATTGAGTTCAGTCGGCTTGCGGACAAATATAAGTGTCGATCACTTCAATACCTCCGTGTCTCAGCTTGTGCAGTCGGTCACCTGTCTCAACATCCCAGATGCGAACGTTCCCAGCGTAACTACCTCCGGCAATAGAAAGGCCGGCGTGAACGAAGCACACCGGGAGAGCCAGAAATTGGCTACTTTCCGGTAGATTCTCCATCTCCAGGGTGCGGACCTGCAGCTTCGTCCTGACATCATAGATCGAGAAGTGGGCGATGTCATGTATGCTCTGCACCACCAGATAGTGGCAGTCGGGCGAGACATCTACAGAGCAGCTTGGGTGACATGAATAGGCGGCGCGCCCCGATGCGCTCGGCGCTCACCATCCTCTCAGATTTATAATCCACGCGGGCGACATCAATTGTAGATTCCAGCAGCTGACCAAGCGTCAAACGTTAGCAGAATTGCAGCTCCTAGAGCCAGAACAATCACGCACACGATGCCGTGATGTTGGTAGGCCACAAGGAGTAGACCACCGGTGTCTTTTCCTAAGGTCTCCGGTTCCTTGATCCATTTGAGTCCTGCGACGAGGACGTCGTCGTCACGGGGCAAACGATCCGGTTGAGGGAGATGAAGATCGACTCTCCAGTGCTCTGCCTTGGAAGTCAAATCAATAGACGAGGTACAGGCCTACGAGGGACGCACCGTGTCGATCAGTCGGAAGTCCCCTTCGCCAAATCGTCACCTGGTCCTGACCTGCGGATGCAAGGATCGCCGTTAGATGGCCTGCTGCCAGGTAGCTGACGGCGTCGTTATGGGCCAAGACGCTGGTGGTGCAAATGTCGTTCTGAACACAGTATTATCAGTAAAGCGACTTGCCAAAACAGCGTGGGCGACGACTCACCGGAGAGAAGTGAGCTGTAACGAGCGCACCACTTTCACAGCCAAATAGAAGCAGATCAGGGTCGAAACGCGCCCATGATAGAGAGAAAGGACGGGGTCGTTTCCAGGGAATCGATGCAGGCACTCTCCGGAGTCAATGGAGAAGACCTGGATGACGCCGTCCAGCCCTGCGCTAGCGAGCCATGTACCATCGGGGTTGATCGAGATGGCCGATACTGACGTCCGATGCTCTGGAGAAAATATAGCCTTCTTCTTGTACTGAAGGAGAGCCATCACTGTCTGAGCCTAGGGTGAGCTGCGTCACGATGGGCACACTACGCGTCACGTGCCTACAAACGTGTGGCTCCGGCGCGGGCGACAAAGCAAGCAACAAATACCTTTGTCTTTGCTGCATCGCCCACCACCGAGAGCACCATGGCAGTGG
Source organism: Auriscalpium microsporum (assembly GCA_019914985.1). Taxonomy (NCBI): domain Eukaryota; kingdom Fungi; phylum Basidiomycota; class Agaricomycetes; order Russulales; family Auriscalpiaceae; genus Auriscalpium; species Auriscalpium microsporum. Next base: position 883,816 of record JAHLMG010000010.1, on the reverse strand, counting down.
CACGATGGCAGAGGCGACTTTCACACTTTCATCCTCACCATGCCTTCGAAGGCATGGGCCGCTCTCGTTCCCTCACGGTCCACTGACATGAAAATCAAGCTGTATGACGCTCGAGATGTATTCCGCATCGGCCGAGCTGACAGCAATCAGCTCAAACTCAACGACCCTGGAATCAGTGAGCTCAGAATGACGGAATCTACGTCAATGTCGGCTCATGGTTCACTAGGTCCATTTCACTGCTCGATCCGGAAATGCTATTGGCTGGACAACACCTTTGACGCAACCGTCGAAGACCACAGCATCCATGGCACCTACGTACGTAGCGTCGCGCAGTCAATTTCTTTGAGCTCATATGCCATACAAAGATAAACGCTGCTCGTGTCATCGGTCGAGCATTGCTTGCCGATGGAGACACTCTGTCGCTTGGCGTCGCCGAAGATATCGCCAAGGCCGTGAAGTTCAAGTTTACTCTCGAGAAAGAGCCTGTCCGACGGATTGATACACACTACAGCATTGGCCGCCTGTCAGCACTTCCTTCAAATCTTTGATTGGTTTACATCTCATGCCGGCATTTAGAATTGGCGAAGGGGCATTTTCATCAGTTCATGAAGCTGTAGATCGTACCGGGCGGAAAGTGGCCGTCAAGATCCTCCGTGGCAATCCGAAGGCGACCAGTACTCAAGCTCGCCAAGGCGCATCCCTGTCTATGTTGAAGGAAGTCAGCATCATGAAGCGCTTGGACCATGTGCGTTTCTTGATGCTGCGATGCGGTCCCAATCTCATCCTATTGATCAAGCCACATATCGTAAATCTCAAAGCCGTCTATGAAGAAGGCCGTGACCTTTGTACGTGATCGCGTTATCGTTGCGATCTGCGTACTGTACTCATATTGGCTCACAGATATCATACTTGAGCTCTTTTCCTCCGGTAGTAGTTTATTTTCGGCAATTGTTTCATGCAACGGGCTAGGTTACCCATCCTGCCATCCGCCGCAGACTACCCACTTACCTTCCGTCAGACGAAATCGTTGCGCAGACTGCAACGATCCAAGTCAACCGTGCGCTTGCAGTATGTGGCCACCGGCTTTATCCGACTCATGACTTATTCATCGCTGCGTCTGCCCGCAGTATTTGCATTCGCAGAACGTTGTGCACAGGGATATTAAGCCAGAGGTATTTATTTACCGCGCATGCGTTTTTGGCTTACTCTGAATCATTCAGAACATCCTGGTCGCATCCATGGAACCTGTCTTTGTCAAGGTCGCAGACTTCGGCCTCGCGGCGATCGTTCGCCCAGGTGCTGTCCTTAGGGTAATTAATCTACCGATGATAGACATGCGCAGCTCGCAGCTCATGGTAAATGCACCCAGGCGTCATGCGGCACTGCCGAGTATATGGCACCCGAGGTCGAGAATGCTGGGAGCTACAGCAGAAGTAGACAGCTGGAGCTTAGGTGTTACGGTTTTCGTCATGTAAGTGTCATTCTTTCCCTTCCCTCTTTGTATTTCATTGTCGTCGTGATTCACAGGCTGGCCGCCGTTCTTCCGTGGCGCACTGACATCGATGATGATGATACGCACGAGGCGTCCTGGATTGTTTGCTGGGACAGCCTCCCGTCCCGCGTGAGCGCAAACTGTGAGCGGGATCGTCCCCCCTGTCCGGAACCCATGCTGACCTTGATTACAGCTCGTCGTTTTATCGACCACCTCCTTCGACACGATCCCACCGATCGTCTCAGTCCCCGGGAGGCTCTCTGCCACCCATGGCTTTTGAGCCTAGTCTTTCCTGATCACATTGTTACCGAGGCGCCCCTAGAGGCCCTCTGCCGATTTCAGAAGTGAATGGGAGCGGCAGGGTGAAGCACGGGGAGGCAGAGGAGGCTAGGTAGTCTACCAACGAAGTGTTAAATCGCTCGCATACCAACGTCTTCTTAAACCGCCCGCATGTCCTGAGGAAGCTCCGACCACTTTGAGTACATGTTCAAGGCCTCCTTCCAACGCCCACCAGCCTCCGCCTGCAACTTTTCAGCCAGGGCAGGGTCCTCGATTTCCATCGTGCCTTGGGTGCGGAACCCATACTTCCACCAGCGAACCAGAGAGCCGGCGAAGTGCTGCGTGAATGACTGGCGCGTCTCCCCAGGCTGAATGGCCGTGTTGGAATGGGTGATGACGGCCGAAGGCAGCAGGATAGTGGACCCGGGGGGGAATTCGATGATTAGCTTGAGATCCCATAGGATGAGGTGCCCGCCCAGCTTATAATTGAACTTCCCGAGGGCAGTAACCGCGCACCAGCCGTACGGCACATTGCGCGAGTCGCGATGGGGGATGGTGGCAGCATATGGCCCGAAGTTGAACGTCGCCGCAGGGAAGATGCTCTTCTCGAACGGCTTTTGCAGCTGGGGATCGTCGGCGCAAATGTCGGTGATAACTTCGTCGAGGTGGCGGTAGAGCCGTGGCCCTCCTGCGGAAACGCCGGCTGTACGATTATGAGCAACGTGCGGGCGCTGACATGGGCCGCTACGCACCGTTCGTATGGCCCGAGATACGGACAAAGGAAGGGTGACGCACGAGGCGCCCAATCGCGGCCTTGCGTTTGGGGTTTCTGCAAGGAATGTTGAAAGGGTGCTATACCAAGATGGCGTCCATGCATGTCGTCGAGTGAGTAATAAACCACGCACCGGAGGACCGCCTCCGAAGGAGAAGCCTGTGCTGGCGGGGGAGTACGTGCCTCGCTCATGCTTCTTGGGGGCAGGGAAGCCGCAGTTTGCCTTCTCCTCATCCATGGCGGCGCTGGCGCTCGGTCCGACATCCTTCCAACCGGGATCGCCGCGCGGGGCACCCAGCATGTATGCCATGATGCGCTCCTCGCGGTCGACAATCACATGACTGTCTCTGGGCGGGCAGGTTAGCAACAGCATCTGTGGACAGGCAGACATCAAGCTCACCCGCCGTCCCACTTCTCCAGGCTGAAGGAGTGATGCTTGAGAAGGATGTCAGCCATGACGACCTTGTTTCGGAAAGGAATTGCGGCGGGCGCAAGGCCTATCTTGGCTACGAAAGCGCCTTTGGCCGCTGGGAGAGATTCGGCGTCTTCCAAAGTTGATGTTTTGGCCGGCGCGCCATACTTCTTGATCATATTTTTGTTGGGTGCAGGAAGGCCTGAACGGCTGAATGCCCGCCCTTTGTTGCGCTTGGCGTCGCGAACCAATCGTTTGTGGAGGTGAGCAAGCTTCTCATTTGCTCCACGAATGCCACGAGGGATGGCCGCAGCGTTGAGCGTGGGGGCTGCGTGGGGCCGAGTAATGGCTGGAGGCCGCAGGGGCTGCATGGCCGGGCGCTGCGCTGGCGGCCGCAGATCCGGGGAGGGTGTGGAGGCGCGGCGGTCCGACTCGGCCGTGGTACTGGTTGCCTGGCGTTCGTCGTATTCCTCGGGTGAACTGGACGCAGCATCCGGGGCCTCAACTTCGTCGTCCAAGTCGCCATCGTCTTCTGCAGCAATCGCGTCGGCGCAAGTGAGCGAGTCCTGGACGCCGGCGGCGAAGTCGTACGATTCGGGGGCCTGATGGACCCAGTACGGAGTATACTCTTTCTTAGAACGAAGCTTGGGCAAAATTAATCAGTAACAGGATGGGATCGAAGTAACTTTCAGCTTACCATGCCCGGTAAGCAGCACAGCAACCTTAGTTGATTTTTGGAAGCCTAAGGAAAATGCGATCAGCAACGTGTGGGATGGGGTTCAAACGGCCAAGAGTCGCCTTGAGTGGCGTCATACAAGGCCAAAAAAAAGTGACTCGCCTTCAAATCCTCGCGCAGCGTGAGGCAATTAAGACGAGGGAGAGGTGTAGAGAGGGATGGAGAGGACGCGAGCCTTCATAAGAGGCTCGAGATCGGAGTTGTCCGAGGGCGGACGGGATTCTCTGTCAAAATGGTCGCTAGGTGGCGACTGGAAGCCTCCTGAGCGCCGAGATGTAAGAGATGCAGTGCGCAGTAGCCGCAATTCCCCATGGCGTAAGTTAGCGAGAGAAGGTGTGCACTAGAGAGTGAGCCGACGCGCGTCTTGTTCGCGCGACGCGTTCACAAACGTCTGCAGCACAGCCACCGAACGAACTAGTTGATAAACCGACAAACCGACATGGCGAGCGCCGTCCCACGTTCATTTCCGTCCTCCAAACTGCACATCTTTCCAACTTGCCAGTGAACGCCATGCAGTACATCGCAACCCATGGCGTCCTTCGTCGAGCATGCCATGCAGTACCCCCCGTACGTATCCCTTCAGCCCCCGCCGCCAGGTCTTTCCCTGTCTTATTGCGCAACAGCTCCTTTGGCAGCCACTTCTACCAACTTCCGTCCACTCAAGCCCTCGCTGTCCGTGCTCTCCTGGCGCCGGGCGGCAGGATGAGGAGTGGCAACTCGCTGGAGGAGTGCAACTACACGTGCTGCGACGCCCGCGTCGATCGCTCTAGCGACGCCCTCGCGGTCTTGAACAGCAGGCCCCTCGCGTCGGGCCCTAACGTGGGCATAAACCAGGACCTCGCGTCCCCAATAAACCAGGACCTCGCGTCCCCACATGCCAACAGCTACCAGTCCGACCTGCACGCCGACTTTGGCTCCGCGAGCAGTCTCCCGTCGTTCCAGGAACGCTTCTGGCGCTTCCCTGCCGACCAGCATCTTCCCCGCCCGCGACCGTCCAATCCGCTCAACGTGCCCGCCGACATGCTGTGCGGTGACGCCCCGCAGGCAACTCACTTCAGGCCCGAGGAGCACCAGCAGCAGCTGTACCAGCACCAGCTGGCGCGGCTGGGCGATGAGGACACCCCCTCTCTCGCCGCCCACCCACTGTGTGCCGCCCCCAGCCCGCCGTCCTCCGCTAATCTTCCAGGCGTCGCCGCCTTCCTCCACGAGGTGCAGACACATGGCGCGCACGGTGCGGAGGCCGAGGCTGAGCAGCTATTATGCAAGCTCTGCCATGGGAGGATACGGAGGACATTCTCGCGCTGGGACAGTCTCCGGCGTCACTACCAAAGCCAGCACGGCGAGGAAGGGCGGCAGGTCGTGGCGTCCCTTACGCTCGCTAGGGCGTGGCCCAAGGCAAGGCGCTCGTATTGCACCACGTGCCGCAAGAGCTTCACCCGGCGATATGGCCTCCAGCGGCACCTGCAGACTATGATGCATATTAGCGTGGATGTACAAGTGTAGTGTTCCGTCGTAATGCAAGAATTCGGTCGCATTTTGGTTGTGTGCTTCGTGGGAACATCGATGACTGCCACTAGTACCAGGAGGCTCGCGACGCGACGCTTTGTGTCAGTCAGTACTTGAGGGCTCGATTTCCGACGTGGTGAGCCTCCACTTGTCTCGCATTGACGATATGCTCAACGGACGGATGCAGCATGATCCATGAAGAGAAGGAACGAACAGCCGAGTCTGTGTACTTGCATCAGTAGCAAGTGCGGCGAGAAGCAATTCATCGACACAGTCACCAAAGAGCTCATCCGGGGTCGCCTGGTGGGAGTCGACGAGTTCCGCGCTCATCGAAGGCGAGATATTATTGAGGGTCAGGTGCAAGCTCAGACAGAGACTCCCGCTGCCCCCGCTGCCCCCGCTGCCCCCGCTGCCCCCGCTGCCCCCGCTGCCCCCGCTGCCCCCTGCCCCCGCTGCCCCCGCTGCCCCCGCTGCCCCCGCTGCCCCCGCTGCCCCCGTTTGAAATTCAGACCCCAAGATCCGCAGGAGCGCAACCCTCTGCGACGCTTCTCGCGCGTTCAGCCTCCAAAGAAGATAATTCTGTCCACGTTTTTCAACGATGGAGCTTGATGTTTGCCTCCGGTCGTCGCGCTGATCTCTCTGCGCGCGATCTGGTCTTTCGCGACCCTCCTCTGCCCGAGATTTATACGCAGACCCCACCTGAAGTCGCGTATCTTCGTGAAGATATCCCCGCCAACTTCCCTTTCTTGGAATACGAGCGGTGGCTCTTTGACCTACTGCGTCGCGTGGACGAAGCCCCCACTTACAACTCCTCTCCGGCGCAGACGTCCAAAGCCAACCTCATATCGGCCGTCGAGGCTGAATGGACTCGTATCCAAGGCATGAAGATTCACGAATGGCGTCGTCGCCATAAGCTTGTCCAGCGCGACATGGATCAGGAGCTCGCGTCGACTAGACCAGTTGGACTTCAGACAATCGATACTGGTGAGTTACCTGTCCGCTCTGAAACGTCATTCAAACTGAAGGACGAGCAGAGAAGTACCTCAAATCGCCACTCCGCAACCAACATCCCGTTATCTCTACCATTTACATTCTTATGTCCGTCCTCCATATATTGGCCGGCCTTTCCCTTTCCGCATGTGGATTTGCGCTTGCGCTCCTGAAGATCATCGTGCAATTATTGCATCCGACCATTGCTGTATCAATCGACCGTGACGCTCGCACAATCGTCTCCTCAATGAAGCTTCTTCCCGTGACAAGGTCATACATCTGCTGTGCGAAGTGCTTTGCTTGCTACCCAGACGACGGAACCGAGTCTTACCCTGCAGAATGCAATTTCAAGGAAACCCCGACCAGCAAAGTCTGCGGCCGTGCATTACGAAAATCGCGCACAATACGCGGACGCATACACACCTTCCCTGTCCGTCGGTTCTTCTACCACGAGCTCAAGGAATGGATCGGTGAACTCATATGCCGACATGGCCTCGAAGAGCTCCTCGATCGCCGGCCTTCGTCCCAGTGCGGGCCCATCGATGATATCTGGGGAGCGGAAGAACTCAATTCATTCAAGGGACCGGATGGGAAATCTTTCTTCGAGACCAGCGATGCTTCCGAAGGCCGCCTCGTTTTCAGCTTGAACATGGATGGATTTAATCCGTACGGAAATAAGCAAGCGGGCAAGAAGGGAAGCGTAGGAGGCCTCTATATGGTCTGCCTTAACTTGCCGCCTCATATGCGATACCGAATGGAGAACATGTTTCTCGTCGGCGTCATCCCCGGCCCGCATCATCCTACCCTTGCTCAAGTCAATCACGTTCTGATGGCTCTTGTCGTGGATTTACTGGAGCTCTGGACTACCGGTGTCCACTACTCAAAGACGCCAAAGTATCCCCGTGGGCGTGTAGTACGGGCTGCTCTCATCCCCCTGGTCTGCGATCTTCTCGCCGCTCATCAGATGGCTGGCTTTGCTGGCATCTCCATGCATTTCTTCTGTTCCTTCTGCTATCTCCTCCTCGATAAGATTAATAATCTGGATCCAGAGTCGTGGGACTTGCGCAACGCCGACGATCATCGGGTTCATGCAGAACAGTGGCGAAATGCCAACACGGAGGCCGAGCGGCAAGATATCTTTGACACGTGGGGCTTGAGGTTCTCAGAGCTATTGAAGCTTCCATACTGGGATCCTGTTCGCTACACCGTCGTGGACCCTATGCACGCACTTTTTCTGGGGAACTACAAGCGGCACTGCCGTGTCATTTGGGGTATGGACGCTGATTTGGGAGATGGCGATGGAACTTCGGTTGATCCCGACCCTCAAGCTCCCAGTGAATCCGATCTGCAACACGCTGAATACGTTTTACGCTACAAGCCTATGAAGCAGGTGGAGAACTTGAAGTTCGCTGTCCTGAAGGCTCTGGTCCATCGATGCGGCCTGACAATTCCAAACTCACGAAAAAAGACACCTTATTTGCAAGCACTTGCGACATACGTGCGTACCTTTTACACGGAGAAAGACCCCTTTCTGACCGCGAGTCTTAGCGTATCGAAAAGAAGTGGTTTGATGAAGACGGCAGGCCGATGGAATCCGGCCCAGCACCGCCGACCCCTCCCGATCCATCTGCGGCCAACTTGGCGAACGCTGAGGAGTTGTATGCGACGGCACCAGAACCTCACGCCCTCGCGGAATTGGTCAAGGTATCATTGGTTGCTCTTGCCGTCAAGAAGCTTCGGAAGGGAAAGGCACAAGTGGGCGCTCTGACAAAGGGCGATATTTGTGAGCTGTTGGCGAAACAGGTGCGATTCATCTCTGTTTCTTGTGTGGCACGCACTGAATCAACGCAGAGACATGCCGATGGCATTGCAGACAGCGATGGCGTACTGCTTTTGACCGATCTCCAACGATACGAAGCTGCTCGCCGGGCAAACCCTGGCCGGAAAAAGAAGACGAGGGTTCTAGGGAAGGAGCGTCTCCGAGAGGTGTGGGCCGACATGGCTTCCACCACTCTTCCGTCCTGGGTATCTCGAGCACCACATCATTGTGGTGATGGTCAACACGGGAAGATATTCGCCGATCAGTGGCAGACATTTTGTGGAATCAACCTCGTCATCACTCTGGGCCGCATCTGGGGGACTTTGTCTCATGAGAAGAGGGAGTATCGTATGTTCGCTAATTATATGGACCTAGTCTCGGCCACCAAGCTTGCGACCAAGCGCGAGACATGGCCGACTCGGGCTGCAGATTTCACGACACACATGCTGAGATACCTCCGCACCATGCGGCAGCTCTTCCCGCACGTTAATCTTTCGCCCAACAACCACAAGTCTCTGCATCTGGAACCGATTCTCAACCGGTTCGGTCCGAATCATTCGTGGCGCTGCTGGCCCTTCGAGCGTTGGAATTATCTTCTGCAGCAGGTCAAGACTAATAAGCATTTTGGTGCGCAATTTCTGTTGCTAACTGTATTGCTAGAATGCTTATTAAATATCTTAGGAGAGCTAGAGAAAACGATGTTTGAACATCTGTGCATGAACCAGAAGCTCCGAAACATCATTCAAGATCTTCACCTGAACGAACATCTGGCACGCATCGTCCCCGCATTCAATAGCGCCTTCTCGGGCGACACGCGTGGCACCCTCTTAAATGACACGCTCGCGGACGTCCATGCCACGCCTTCCCAGGTCACAGGCAAGTCGGTGCGCCTTCCCCCAGACCATGCCAAGCTGCTTCGAACGCGGAAGCCCGGTACACATATGTGGGCCATCCCGATGGACCACCTCGACTACAACGGAATACGGTTCAATACATTTTCCTCCAACCCTGGAAATAGCTACGTTGTCCTCGGCCGAGGAATACCTGACGATTGGCACGCGGCACGGGTTGAGCATATATTCGCTCACAAACCCACGGGATCATCGCAGGCGCAGGAAGTCTACTTCCTGCTTCGCCGGTATAAAGACCTTGATCCCAGCCATGTTTCATTGGACCCGTATCGACGCTTTCCTATCGCCGGAGGCAGGCTGTACATGGATTCTCTGCACGATGACTTGGAAATTGTTGACGCAGGAGAAATCATCTGCCACTTCGCTCACACACCTTACTCGTCGCCTCCCTCAGACCAATATCCTTGTATACACGCTCTTCCTTTGGAAAAGGTATGCAGGCAGTGCTATGATATGTGATAAGGACTAATGGTCGTTTTTCTAGTGAGCTCTCAGTCGGTGGTCGGCGATACCAGGACCTGCGATCGTATATATCATCCTGTGTCTCTTTTACGAATATATCATTCTTGTGCTTGGCTCCTGCCCTGTTGACTGCATTCCCACATGTCAGCTAAGTACGTCCATGTCTTCGAAGATTCGTTGACCATTGCTCCCGCTGGACCTAACCCAACTTTAGGGCCTGGGTTTGCGCGCCGCAGTACGTACCGCGGCCTTCAAACGTGTATTGTTTTCTTTGACCGCCTTTGACCACCCTTGACCACCCTTGACCACCCTTGACCGCCTTTGCATGCCGTGCTTGCCCTTTATCCTCTCTTATGATCGCCCGTCCGCCGCCCTACTCTCCGAGGCCTATATAACACGACGCAGATGAAGCCCTCGACGCCGTCAACAAATCGTCTCGCAATGCTCATTCTCTCTATCGTCATATTCATCCTCTGCTCCTCCTCCGTCGCGGGGACGCCGCCCATCCTGAGCGGCATGCAGGAAGCCGAGGAAGCTGCCCTGGCAGCTCAAGAATTCCTCGATGTCATCCGCTCGAGTCCTCTGCGGGAGGAGAAGGGGAGGGCGATTGAGGAGCAGACGTCGTACTTCATCGAGGAAGCGAAGTTAGTCGGGAAGGAACTCAAGTCTTTCTCAGCGAAGGTGTTTATGCATGCTGACAGGTATGTTGCTTCCTGTCCATTGCGAGTCCGCGCTGATGTCTTTTTTCTTCTTCGTCAGGCTCGTCGCCGGTGGCACTCTTCTGGACCAGCACGTCTACCAGAGGCAACAGGGACTCATCCGTCGCGCGTTGCGCCGCCTCTATGTCCCGTCCGCCACATGCCGATATGAGGAGGGCGTTCAGCAAGCGCTACAGGAGTTGACAGCCGCCTGGTCCAATTCCACGGAGAAGCTGGTCGCAGGGGCTGCCAAGCTCGACCGGTCCCTCTACGTGCTCAAGCAGCGTCTTAACGATATGGGTACCATTTATTCCGGTGACCTTCTCCACCAAGCCCACCTCGACATTTTCCGTCGTGTCACCGAGCACTACAACCGCGCAGTGCGGCTTTTCGTACGGGCCCGCATGGATTTGGACACGTTGGATGTAGCTTTGCGCAATCTCTCCGATTCCGCCCGTGATTTGTTTACTACGAAGGTTGGCATTATCGGGGAGTTCGTCGGCGGATTGATGCGCGTCAGGCATCTGCGCGAAGGAGGAGTACTGTGATCTAAATGTATCAACGGAGCTAGCTTTCATTTACTTGTCTCAATATCAACTGTATTTTGTTTCGACTTCGAAACCGGCTTTTCCCGGTATGCGCGACCAGTTGCAATTCCTCCCTCGACGCTCGCGCTCAGCGACCCGCCACGGCCTACAAATATGCGTGCAGCTTTCGATGGCCACAGTGGTGGCTTTAGGCGACGTGCATCGTGTCCCTTCCTTTGTGTATTATGTCTGCATCGTGTCCCTTCCTTTGTTCCTTTGTCCTGTGCCGCCTCACTCCTCCCCATGCGCCGCGCCTCTCCTCCCTCTTCGTGCTCTCGCCACAAGCAGACCTCAGAAGCAGACCTCAAGATTTGCGACATATCTTTGCGACGATCAGAGAATGAGCGACGAAGTCATGGGCGAAGCCGGAGGTGAGTTGTCTCAGGTTTTACCCTGCCACGCCGTCACGCATACGTTCGAGCAGGTAGGACTCCGAGCCCACCCCCTTCTCTCGCCGGGAAACGAAAGGGTGAAGCCTTTTCCAACGCAGAGAGAAATGCTCGGAGCAAGAAAGGACCGGTGGATATACCAGAATTTTGTATGCAACCCTGTACTGACTTTATGGACTTCAGGCGCGTCCTCCTTCAAAGCCGACAGTCTTCACTGCCGTGGCCTTGGCCAAGGTCCGACTCAAGAGAAACAAACCGGTTAAGAAATTGGTTAGCATCCCGGCACCTTTCCATATTCATGTAACTGACCAGTCAAAAAGGATAACTTCGAGCTGCGACGATCAGAGCGTATTCGTGTAAGATCGCGCAATCATATCGCGGTGGTTGACTAACCTTTGCGGAATGTACAGAAAAAAAGCCAGGCGGCGGAGATGACGCCTGACAATGCGGGCAAACGAGTCGAAGACATGGACCAGGAGATGGCTTCAGCCACCATGGTCTTCGCAGACGAGCCCGAAGAGATGGTAACCGCCCCCATCTCCGCGCCCCAAGCCACAGCGTCCGCCAGCGCTGGCGCACAGGCCGATGGCACGGATAACCAGGATCCCATGCCCGCCGCAGAGGCGGCTTCTACGAATGATGCAAGCCATGACGACCGCAGCAAAGCCACAGGGTCCACCATGCCTGCCTCTGATGGGCCCCGCGGAGCCGCTTTTAACGTAGCGTCCGCCACTGCAGGTGTGCCGGCCGCAGACGACCGGATGATGGCGGACGAACAAATGGACCCCAGTGTGCAGGCTGCAAACGACCAGATGACCGGTGTCGCCACCGGTAAGTGCTTTTTGCTCTCGTCACGACTGCGCTGACACATATGAATGTAGACAAGACCGAGATGTTACACCCAGAGGAGGCCGCCCTTCTCAACCCCATCACTCCCTCCGCTACCTCCCCCGCCGCCGCCGCCCAGCCATCGGTCTCTTTCGGCGGTCAAACCGGTGATCCGGCGACGGGTCCTATCGCGGTGACTCGTGATGGGCGTCACGAAGAGGCAGCATCCACCGAGGAGGGCGCGCAGGCGAGTACTGCCCCTACTGGGCCTGTTCCACCAGGCGACCTTCCACCGGAGACAGGCGATCCGGCTCCGCAGCCTGCCCATGAAGTCTCCGATGCAGGCGTTGAGGCGGGACCGGCGGGCGGTGGAGCCCGCGGTGAGAGCTCGGCACATAAGTCAGCTCCTGCGGGCGAGAAGGGCGGCCAACTCACAGAAGAGCAGGCCCGCAGGAAAGCATTGTTCGCCGACATATTCATATATGGTACCGAGCAGAGCCACGAACCGCAACGCACGCAAGCACGGCCGGCCCAGCCCAGCCAGCAGCTGCCTCAGCCGCCTCAGCCGCCTCAGCCGCCTCAGCCGCCCCAGCTGTCTCAGCCACCCCATTCAGCTCAGCCGCCCCGGCCCTCCCAGCCCGATCAGCTACCATCAGCGTCCCAGCCGCAGGAAAAAGCGAAGCAAGAGAAGGAGGAACTGGCCAGGAGGGAACTGGAGACGAAGGCGAAGGACGAGCTTCAGGAGAGGGAGCAGAGGGAGCAGGAGCAGCTCGCGCGCGAGAAGGAGCAGCAGGAGCAGCTCGCGCGCGACAAGGAGCAGCAGGCTGTCAGGGAGAAGGAGCAGAGGGAGAGGGAGCAGAGGCAGCAGGAGCAGCTCGCGCGCGAGAAGGAGCAGCAGGAGCAGCTCGCGCGCGACAAGGAGCAGCAGGCTTTCAGGGAGAAGGAGCAGAGAGAGAGGGAGCAGAGGCAGCAGGAGCAGCTCGCGCGCGAGAAGGAGCAGCAGGAGCAGCTCGCGCGCGACAAGGAGCAGCAGGAGCAGCTCGCGCGCGACAAGGAGCAGCAGGCTGTCAGGGAGAAGGAGCAGAGGGAGAGGGAGCAGAGGCAGCAGGAGCAGCTCGCGCGCGAGAAGGAGCAGCAGGAGCAGCTCGCGCGCGACAAGGAGCAGCAGGCTTTCAGGGAGAAGGAGCAGAGAGAGAGGGAGCAGAGGCAGCAGGAGCAGCTCGCGCGCGAGAAGGAGCAGCAGGAGCAGCTCGCGCGCGACAAGGAGCAGCAGGAGCAGCTCGCGCGCGACAAGGAGCAGCAGGCTTTCAGGGAGAAGGAGCAGAGAGAGAGGGAGCAGAGGCAGCAGGAGCAGCTCGCGCGCGACAAGGAGCAGCAGGCTTTCAGGGAGAAGGAGCAGAGGGAGAGGGAGCAGAGGCAGCAGGAGCAGCTCGCGCGCGACAAGGAGCAGCAGGCTGTCAGGGAGAAGGAGCAGAGGGAGAGGCAGCAGAGGCAGCAGGAGCAGCTCGCGCGCGAGAAGGAGCAGCAGGAGCAGCTCGCGCGCGACAAGGAGCAGCAGGCTTTCAGGGAGAAGGAGCAGAGGGAGAGGGAGCAGAGGCAGCAGGAGCAGCTCGCGCGCGAGAAGGAGCAGAAGGAGCAGCTCGCGCGCGACAAGGAGCAGCAGGCTGTCAGGGAGAAGGAGCAGCAGGCTGTCAGGGAGAAGGAGCAGAGGGAGAGGGAGCAGAGGCAGCAGGAGCAGCTCGCGTGCGAGAAGGAGCAGCAGGCTGTCAGGGAGAAGGAGCAGAGGGAGAGGGAGCAGAGGCAGCAGGAGCAGCTCGCGCGCGAGAAGGAGCAGCAGGCTGTCAGGGAGAAGGAGCAGAGGGAGAGGCAGCAGAGGCAGCAGGAGCAGCTCGCGCGCGAGAAGGAGCAGCAGGCTTTCAGGGAGAAGGAGCAGAGGGAGAGGGAGCAGAGGCAGCAGGAGCAGCTCGCGCGCGAGAAGGAGCAGAAGGAGCAGCTCGCGCGCGACAAGGAGCAGCAGGCTGTCAGGGAGAAGGAGCAGAGGGAGAGGGAGCAGAGGCAGCAGGAGCAGCTCGCGCGCGAGAAGGAGCAGTCGCCTCAACCGCCCCAGCCACGGGTGCCCCAGCCTGCTCAGCCAGAGCGCTCACCGTTCCAGCCGTCACATTCATCTGAGCCTCAGCCACGAGACGCGACATTTTCTGCGCAAGCGCAAGGCACACAGTTTGTCCCGCCTTCCGCGCACTCTTTTCCGAACGCTTCGTCATGGGCTCAACATCGATTTGCACCCCAGCCGCAGTCACAGCTGCCTCAAGGTTTCCAATTCCATCCGTTCATACCACCTCCACCGGTACGCACGCAAGCTCGGCCAGAGCCCAGCCAGCAGCCTCCTCAACCGCCCCAGCCGCCTCAATCACCTCAACCGCCCCAGCCGCCTCAACCGCCTCAACCGCCTCAACCGCCTCAACCGCCTCAACCGCCTCAACCGTCCCAGCCGCCCCAGCCGCCTCAGTCCTCCCAGCCCGGTCTTGCGTCTCAGCTGCCATCAGCGTCCCAGCCGCAGCCGCCTCAGCCAGCTCAGCCACAACAACCATCCGATGCAGAGCGCTCACCGTTCCAGCCGTCACATTCGTCTCAGCCACCTCAGCCACGAGGTGCGCAGCTCCCGCCCTCTGGGACGATGCCGCCTGCTCCGTCGCCCTCATTTTCTGCTCAATCGCAAGGCACACAGTTTGTCCCGCCCTCTGGAACGACACAGACGCCACCGATGCCGTCATTTTCTGCCCAAGCGCAAGGCGCACGGTTTGTCCCGCCGTCTGGAACGACACAGATGCCGCATCCAACCATGGAGCCATCCGAGCAGCATCTCTTTTCCCAGCAGTTTGTCGCGCAATCCTCCGCACGCCCTCTTCCGAACGCTCCGTCATGGGCTCAATTCCGATTTGCACCCCAGCGATCGCAAGCAACGCCTCCCCACACATCATCACCTCAGGCTTCGAGTTCGTTTTCTTCGCACATAGGTCAGTGTTATTCCTTCTCTTCACGGCTACACTGACACATACGAACGTAGATATGTCTAAACTGCTGGAATTTCTCCGGGCGAAGCAAGCGGACGGCGCACCTATCTCCGATACGGACGCCGCGCTCCTTCAAAGTTTGTTGACGCCGAGAGCTGCACCACACAGTACAGAGACCGGCCCATCCCGCCCCATGCCTTCCGAAGATGGTCAGAGTGACGTGGATGTGAGTATGGCCGAGGCCGACGTCGAGTTCAGTGGCAAGCATAGAGCGCCTTGGGTCGAGACGGTCTCTGACGAGGATGAGGATGTCCCCGGAGCGACCGGACCTGCGCACAAGAGAAGCGTCCACTTTGTAAGATAAACTTCGATTCGATGGTCATGTTGAATGTTGCTAATCACCACAACAGGAGCAGTCCGATTCGCGGAAAGTCAAGGGTCTGCCCACGAGGTCGCGACGCGAACCACCAACATCAGGAGCGAGTTATATAAGTCCGCAGCCATCCCAACCGGACGCATCGGCGTCAGGCGCGAGCCAGGCTAGCCCTGCTGATCGGCGAAAATACAAGGATTTGCCCAATAGATCGCGCCGCGAAGTGGACACCCCGATGCCAAGTCAAGGTCCATCGCCGTCGCGCCGCGAAGATGCGGACACCCCGATGCCAAGTCAAGGTCCAACGCCGTCGCGCCGCGAAGATGCGGACACCCCGATGCCAAGTCAAGGTCCAACGCCGTCGCGCCGCGAAGATGCGGACACCCCGATGCCAAGTCAAGGTCCAACGCCGTCGCGCCGCGAAGATGCGGACACCCCGATGCCGAGTGCGAGCTGTCAAGGTTCATCAAGGTCGCTACGCAGTGGCGGTGCTGCTGAAGTGCGTAGCTCCTATCTGTCTCTTGTCCCGTAGTCACCGTTGCAATTTTGATCAGTTTCCAAACGGCTTGCCAGAGCGTACCTTCGAAGATCGTATGTCGACCGTGGAAGCCAACGTTTCGAACACCTTGCTTGCAGTCAATCAACTTCTTCGCGGTTTGAACTTGAATAGCGCATTCGATGCGTCCAATAGAGCACCCGGAGCCACAGCGTCGCCGAACGGAGCACCCGGAGCCACAGCGTCGCCGAACGGAGCACCCGGAGCGTCGCCATCAGAAGATGCCACCCCGAACGCTGACCTTCGTGGCAAAAAACCACGCACGACCATTCATGGGTTCATTGAAAGACAAGACGATGTGCGACCACGTGCTTTTGACCAAATTCGACTCCAGGTATGTCGCCACAGCAGTCACCGCAGCGGCTGTCGTCTAATCAACCTGTAGTCAAATGTTCGGGCTTTCACGCTAGCGATCATGGACCGTGCAAATCATTCCTCTCCACTACCACAGCCCCCCAGCGAGGATGAACGCATGGCGTTTGCCTTCAGAGGAGTCGGCGGCCCATCTGCGCAGTCTTTCCGTGTCGATCTTGTCGGCCCACAGCGGTCACCCTGGAACAAACGCTTGGCAGAGATTTTCGTTGACTTGTATACCGCCGATCCAGACTACCGAAAGCTCGACGGCACGGACTACACTAAGAAGGAAAAGCTCGTTCTTTCCGAGACATTTTTGGGCCATATCAAGGCCCTCAAGTACCAGTACGAAAAATTGCATGTGACGGAAGATGAGCAAAACAAGCGAGCTGCGAAGGCGAGTATTCGGAGACAGAACAAGCGCCTGATAGAGGTGTGTACCGTTCCGCTGGTCGATTTCACGTGTATTGATCTTTGCAACAGATATTTCAGAAGCGCTTCGGGGTCTGCTTTGGGGTCTGCTTTCCGTTTGGATTGAGCGCCTTTAAGGCGCTCGTCGAGCTCCTCGGGAAAGCAGGCATGAGTGGCGATGAGTCCGACCACGCTCGCGGGCGCCGGGGTGGAATTCGGCGCTATTATATCGTTGACATGCCGTGGCGCTCGGCAGAGGTAACGGTTTGGCTCAGGATGCTGGACTTACTGTATCTGAGCACGAAGTTTGGCGCGAACGGCCGCGCTGCTGCTGGCAACTGGCCACGCGAACGTACACCGTCCAGTCGAACTTGTGAGCGCACCGCGGTCGTAGGCCTTCCGATGAACTTTTATGACCCGATATGGCTTCAATCCTTAACGGACGAGATGCGGGCTGAGTTGAAGATGAAGCCGCCCGTCGATCTCTCGTTTCCAGAAGAGCTTCGACGGTACGCAGACCTCCCTGCGATCGCTGTTTTTTCGCTTAGAACCTTGCGCAGTTTGGCTGCTAGATTTATTCACGTCAATAGCAACAGAACGCAGCCTCTGGACGCCCGCGATGTGGACCTAGCGGAGCTGGAACATTGGTTAGTGACTGGGAAAGGGTTTGACGATCGTGGGTCAGACGACGAGGTTTGAACACGGCTGGCAGCCATATTTTTTTGTTTTGTTCTGTTCTGCTTCTGTTTGTATTGCGGCTGACGAGTGGCAATCGAGCTCGTTCTTGTCCCCTTTGAAGCCCTCGTGAGTGTGGCTACGACAACGAGGCGAATGTGGCACTGTGGCGATAAAGAGGTCAGTACGGGGTATATAACGCTCTTGCGCGACACTCTTGCACGTTCAGCCCTCGCGCGACTACTCCTCGACATGGCATACAGGTGATTATGCGCCGTGAGATCATGGTGTCGTACTGAGTTTCCTCTTCCCAGATTACTGCCCTCGATCCTCTACTGCGAGAAAGCTTCGAAGGTTACTACGGTCAATAACAAAGGCTTCGTCGACGGCATTGCCGCCAATCCGAAGGTGTTTATCTACGAAGTCCTCGAAAGCGAATGTGGGTAGAGTATTTCGTCTGCGCGAGCACACCCTGATGTCGGCGCCGCCACATAGTCCACTTATTCATCATCGGAGAAAATGCCAAGGCTATACTGATTCTGGACTTGTCTGATCACCGGTGGGAAGTCTTTCATGCGGTACGTGCCCGTTTTCGTCATCTACCTACTTAATTGACGGCTCCATAGGAGCCTCGTTATGTGGACCTCGTCTGCGACGGAGGGTCGACCTTTCGAGTGACGTTCCGCTGTCCATCCGACTGCCCGTCATTTGGCGCCCTTCTTGATACCTACCGTCGGGGTGCGAGCCTGCTGCAGTTTGAGATGGGTGCAGAGGACCTCGAAAGGCGTCGTCGTCTTCTGCGTCGCATCCGCGCGCATGCTGAGGCAGTCACGCGGGGCTGGGATATTGCATGGGACGAAGTTGGAGGACTTGCTCTGGTCGAGACGGACACTGAGCTGTCCTCTTCCGTCTTTTTTGGAGCCTTCGATGAGGACGAGGAGGGCACAGGCGAGCTCGAATATGTATTTGTGTAATAGCCGGTTTCGGACAATACTCGGTTGTGGCATCGCGCGCCGGCGCAATCCCTTCTCTCACTCATCCCACCACGACCTCCTTGCGCTCTCTCTACATATGTCGCCAACGAGCCAAATGCCGATTCAACACAACCCGGAGCGTCTTCGTAAGCTATTTGGTCGAGAAAATTTTGTCATGGAGGAACCGTCGTTCGTGCAGGCAGGGCAGGTGAGCAGACAAAGTCGAATCGACCGAAGTCAACGCATGGGCTCAACCTGCGTTTTCTTCACACAAGCCAGTGTTTTCCGGTTGCCGCGGGATGGCGTCTGAAGTCAAACACGCCGCCGTTGTTGAGCCACCGGTCAAGCGTGCCGCCGTAGGGCCACCAGCAGGCGTCAGGCGCGGAGTCACTGTTGAGCCACTCGCGGCTGCTCCTCCCAGCTATCCCCTCACGGGTGCGAAGTATATCGCCTCCGCAATGGCGGTTACTTTCGTCTTTGCGCTCCTCAACGTCGTCATCCACTGCCTCATCGCCTGCTATCCAATCGAAACATCATTCACCCTCTTCAATTATCCCTTCTCCATTCGCGTTACTCCTGCCGACTCAGAGCCCGTGGGGTCGTGCTGGCAGCATGGCATTTTTCGGACAACCTTCAGGACGAGCCATGCCGTTGTGGAGGCGGTGGTCGACGCGTCCCGTCTGACGCAGGAAGTCGAGGAGTTTGCCAGTACCGAGCACGGCGGTCAGCTGATTTCCTCCTTAACTTCCTCCACCTACTCTCCACCGGTCCCCTGGGACGTTGCCATATGGAGACGCCTCTTATTCATTTCCTACGATGACAAGCCGCCCGAGATCGCACTGTCTCCCGGCCTCACACTCGGAGACTGTTGGCCTTTCCACGGTTCACATGGAACGCTTGCGATATCATTCCGACATCCAATCTTCATCTCCAGCATCACATTGATGCACCATCACGATGCCTCCCTTCCGCCTGTTTCGTCACCATCGAGCGGGTGCCAGACGGCTCCGCAGGATTTCACCGTCTGGGGACTTGGTCGCACAGGGTACGCCGGTCACACCGAGCGTTGTGCAAGAAAGCGCGATAACTCCACATTTCCTCCCCATCTGCTGCATGACGTTGGACAGTTTCAGCTCTACCACATACTAAACGGCGAGTACAACGAGGCTCCTAACATGCAGCAATTCCCCACACCACCTGATGTTAGGGCGTGTGTTCCACCTATTCATGGTCTTGTTTTGCACGTGCGAACGAATTGGGGCTCCTCGGAATACACTTGCTTGTACCGCGTTCTAGTTCACGGCATGGCTGCCTCACCACCATAGTTGTACTGTACCACTGTACCTCTTGTCGTACTTTTAGTTAACTCAAGCGCGTCGACCGCCGTATATCACTTTGATGAGTACTAGTCAGATGATGAGCCTGAGGGGGGCCGTGGGAAATTGTGGTTGGTTGACCTCCGACTCCGAGAGAACATATCCGGCCTCACTTCCTCCCGTCTTCGCTGCTTAATGACTCTCGTTGGTCCCGCCGGTGGCACTTATAACTCCTTCGCCATGGAAGATCCGGCGCGCATCGCGGGGACACCGCCCATCCTGAGCGACATCTAGGAAGCTGCGCTGGCAGTCAAGAATTCATCGTCGTCATCCGCTCGAGTCCTGCGGGAGAAGGCTTCATCGAGGACGCGAAGGACGCTGACAGGCGTGTTTTCTTCGTGTCCATCGTGAGCTGCGCTGACGTCTCTCTTGTTCGGCAGGTTGGCACTCTTCTGGACCAGCTCATCCGCTAGACGCAACAGTACGAGCAACGCGTTCAGCAAGCGTTCTTGGACGGGACATCCAAGCCATCTGCTGCTCGTGATTGGTGATCGGGTACATGCACGAGCCCAACGTCGTCCGCAACAGGAATGCGTTGGACTTGAAGGCGCCGGCACGACAACCACCGCCGCACGGCCTCCACCCGCCACCGCCGAAAACCTCGAAGCTGAGGTGCAGCGCGACCGAGACGATAGAGAACAGCGGCGCGGGAGCGCGTTCGGCGGGCGGCGGGCGGCGGGCGGCGGGCGGCGGGCGGCGGGCGGCGGATGAAATCTTTTGCGTGGCATCTGGCGCATTTTTGGCTGCTTGCGGCGACATCCTCTGCAAGCGTCCAGGCCGCGTTTTTTTGGTGACGGGCGCAGCGTCCAGAAGAAGATAGACTCCTGGTGGGAGGCGTCCAAACTGTTTGACAATATGCGTCAGTGAAAGCGGCCTCCAGAACCTGCTACGACGGCGCGAACGGCGGCGTGCGGGTCTCGGGTCACGAAATCGGGCGCATGATGGCTAGTAAGCTTTTTGTTTGCGTAACATGAATTAAGCTTACCGGCTGCAATAGGGACCAGGCGAGCGTGGCGCGCCAGGTCGTATCAAAGGCGTAGTACATACGCGTCATGCCGGTATTCAATTTTTCTGACCTCTCCGTACCCTGTGTGGGGTCCGCAGCGCCCTCTGTCGGTCAGCGTGCGAGATCATCACCGTGAATGTCACATTTAAAGGAAGATTTCAGAGTTCAAAGCGTACGCAAACGGCACAGATTGCCACCGCTCATCACCAAGAAAGTGAAACAGGTCTACAGGATTGCATGGTCAGTGCTCGACTGGCTTAGAGTTTACCAAACGTACACTGACCTGGAAACTAGAGCTCAGTCTCAGGCTCGCCGCCATGCTGCCCGCTCATCGACCACGCCATACCCTCCCCGCCCCGGCCGCCCTGACCCACGCCCCAGCCGCCTCCGCCATCCACCCGCCTCCGCCATCCACCCGCCGTACCTCCCCCAGTTCATCGCAGATATGGCCCCGGGTTGTACGAGAAATTGTCGCGCTCCTTCTTCGAGTTCTGCGACAATGCCGACTTGGGCGTTGACATGCTGTCTTCCGACGCATTCTCGCTCTCCCCGGCGGTGGAGGGAGCCGTTTGCCGCACAACACCGGGCCTCAAAGCCCTAATGACGCGACGATAGATGTTCGCAACGCGGTTTCGCGGACCCGCCGGGCTGCTAGAGTCGGTCAAGGCTGTGACCGGCGGACGGCGCGTGAGCTACTGAAAGAACACGAGCAATCGGTACGTACTCGTGGTTGTCCGCGGTCTGAACATGCTCATCAACCTTTGTCCTAGACCGCGACGGTGCGGACCCGTAGACGCAGGGAGGTTGCTCTGGAGAGCGGCGCGGGGTTCTCGTGCGAAGGGACGCTCTCCGCCGCTGCCTTCAGAAGTCGTACCAGGTTGCTGCATATTGTGCCCGACTTCAGGTATAAGAAATCGGTGAAGAGAGAGTGAGGACAGTCTGTGGTGAGAGTGCAGGAACAGGCAGCGGTCAAGAGTCGAGTCGTAGAACCCGCGCGAGACGCTAAATCGAGCCACATACGAGTGCCGTCGTCTTCACTCCCTGCCTCTGCCTCTACCTCACCACCCACCTCCGATGTCCCCACCCGCCTCTGTCACCCCGCTCCCGCTCGTCGCCCGCTCTGCCTTGACATCGATGACAATGGCCCACCCCGCGCTCCCCAAAGGCCTCCTCCTCAAAGCCGACAGAACCGCAGCGTCTTTCCAGGCAGAAATCTGCGCCTCGCTCGCCCAGTCTATACGTCGGTGCCCTCTCCACCGCCCGCGCGCCTCGTCGGAAGTTCACGCAAGGAGTGCGAAGCGCTGTGTGTGCGCTTTGTGCTGAAGGAGGTTGGGGTGGCTGTAAACGGTACGGAAGGTGTGGACGGGGATGCCGCGGAGGAGGCCATGATTCATGGTGCGCCCGTATACTAACCTGCTTCGCGTTCAGATGTACTGAAAACACACTGGATTGTATGCAAGGTCTATCACCCGCTCTTCGGCGGACAGGCCTTCTCCTCCCTTACCACTATCGCCCACGCTACACCACCGCCGCGCCCCACCATCTGGTCCTCTCTCAGCGCCAAGTCCGCCGTCCCCTCTGGTCGAACGCATAACCCGCGCGGTAGCAGCTCGTTCGCCATCCTCCTCGCCCTTGTCGTCGTTATCGTCAAACTTGCCCGGGTCATCCCTCGGCGCGCCCACACCCTCCGGCAGGTCGTCCGCAAAATTGCGCGCAAAGTCGCCCTGGCTGTGCGTTCGAGGCGCAGGGGGTGAACGAACTACAATTCTTACAACATCACCTCCGCCTCCCCTACGCTGCCGGCCTTGCTCTACCGCGCCACGTCTCGGTGCCGACACGGCGCCACGTCATGCTCGGAGTACGTCGTTTTCTTTTGTGTGCACCGAGTGTCTCGCTGACGCCTATTTCTCAGCACATTCCTTCCACTCAGTGACACGACACAGTTCAGTCGGCGCCCGCCCCATGCTCGCTGAGGGGCCCGCGCCGCTTCGGTGATTTCCTCGAGCGTCGCGCAGTCGGGGCAACCGAACGCGCGTTGCCTTTCCTGCGCTGGCGGCGTGCGGGGCTCGTCCATTGGTAAGCACGTCGTGCTCTCATGTTGGCATCCAGACCCACTGATTCCGCGTCTTTTGTAGGCCACGGCTCGATCATCGCAATCGTCCGGTCCTAGAGGTCGTGCGATGCGGGGTGGGTGGCCAGCGACGCTGGCCGAGCCGCGCGCGGCGCTGGCGAAAATGTACGTATCTCGCTTCGCTCTGGACTGGTCTTCCCGTTAACGGTCAATTTTAGCTGCTGTTAGAAGCGTCCGGGGCGCTCTGTTCTGTGCGTGACGGATGGATGTGCGGGCCTTCTGCGTGGCGAGCTCCGCGTTCACAAGCTGAGGTACGCGTTCAGTGTCTCTGCTTGTATCAGCATGTGTTGACCGCGCCTGTCTTTGGAGGCACAGCCCGTGTGCCTTGTCGCGCACACGTTCTGCAAGACGGCCAGCAGTCGAGTGGCAAGCGACGGCGCCTGTCAGAGCAGAGGAGACCACCGGCTGGCGGCGCGCGCATACCTGCTGCGATTGCGGTACGTAGGCTATCTCCCTGGTCGCGTACGAGATACTGATTCGCTGCGCGCCCTTGGCGCGGACAGCCAGGACGAGGCCCTTTAGCGAGAGCGATGCGCGTGCAGCCCGCCGCGCCTCAATTGGTTTCTTATGACGGATAGACGCCCAGCTGTGGCGCGCAACAGAGCCTACGGGGAGGACGGACGGGACCCAGCCAGCCGACGACGAGGGGCGCGAACGCGGTCCCCCGTACATCTCATGGGGTGGCCAGTACGAGCTGGACGCGGCCACCACCCTCCTGACAAACCAACACACTGCGCGGCCGCCGAACGTCCAGGACGGCCACGAAGCATCAAGGGCGCGCTGCAGCGGCATGGCACGCGGCTCGTCAATGACGAACGCACGCCGAGCTCGGCGCCCTCGTCGCGAGCGAGTCAACCAGGACGCGGACGAGTCGTGCGGCCGCCACTCAATGCAACGCGATGCGCCGCCGCCTCCCTGACAAACCAACACACTGCGCGGCGGCCAATCGTTCAGGACGACTACGAAGCTGTCAGGGTTGCGCTGCAGCGGCATGGCAAGACGGCAGTGCGGTGAAGGACGAGCGCGCGGAGCTGGGCGTGGCCACCGCGGGGTCGTTGCGACCGAGTCGCCCTGCAAGCGCGCGGCCGCCACGGCGACAACATCTCAGGCGCGCAACAGCAAACGGCACGACGGAGGAGCTGGACGCCTCCAGTCTCGCGCGCTGCACGTGCAGTCACGCGGGCGGCGCCAGCCGGCATCGTGCACCCGTGACAGGACGATTGCGTCTGAAGTGCGCAACGCACGAACTCGCGCGCCGAGCTCGACGCCCAGGACAACGATGGTGCGGCTCGACTACGACAAATGTCTGTCCCGTCTACGCATTATCATCTTTCCTGACGCTGACCACGCACCGCTAGGCTGCTTGTCCTTATCTCCAAAACCGGCACACAGGTCCCACCAAGGTCAGCAATCGTGCGGTCTGCCGCGATCCGCAACACATTCAAAAACTCTTCGTTGAGTGTTGCATCGGCTCGCGTTCGTTGACGAGTGCAACCGCCAATGCGCACCGCGGAGCGCCGCCTCGAGAAGCCGCCGGAGGAGAACGCAAAGGCGACGAATCTGGTGCGCTGCCTCGTCGAGTGCCCCGTGGCCACCACTTCCGCCTTCGCCGGCTTATTGCCCATAGCCGTCATGGCCACCATTACCACTCGCGCCAAGACCGCCATGTCCGCCATATCCACCATGTCCACCATGCCCGCCTTCGCGAGCATGTCCGCCATCACCAGCACGCTCGGCTTGTCCATCCTCGCCACCGACGCCAAGTCCACCTTGTCCATCATCTCCACCATGACCACCATATCCGCCTTCGCCAGCATGTCGCCCATCACCAGCACGCTCGGCTTGTCCATCCTCGCCACCGACGCCAAGTCCACCTAGTCCATCATCTCCACCATGACCACCATATCCGCCTTCGCCAGCATGTCGGCCATCGCCGGCATGCGGGGCTTGTCCATCCTCACCAGGTCCGCCACGTCCGCCATGTCCGCCATGTCCGCCATATCCGCCATATCGACCATGTCCACCGTACCCGCCTTCGCCAGCATGTCGGCCATCGCCGGCATGCGGGGCTTGTCCATCCTCACCAGGTCCGCCACGTCCGCCATGTCCGCCATATCCGCCATATCCGCCATATCCACCATGTCCACCATACCCGCCTTCGCCAGCATGTCGGCCATCGCCGACATGTGGGGCTTGTCCATCCTCGCCATGTCCGCCACGTCCACCGAGTCTGTCATCGGCCACCATGACCACGATATCCACCTTCGCCACCATGTCGCCCATCGCCACCATGCGTGGCTTGTCCACCCTGGCCATCTCCACCAAGTCTGCCAGGTCCCAGCCTTGACCGGCACTTGACCAGCACATGCCATGCACCTTGTCCACTTGGCCTCCCCTTTGCATAGCCAGCCACATAACTGTGGCCTATTGTAGCAGTCTATTAGATCATGGTCACTAGCCACACATCTTATCTATCATCTGCTCCGTCTTATCCCCATCTTATCCATCTTATCCACGCTATCTGATCCATCTGATCTCCGTGACAAGTGTCACACTCAGGCTTAATTTATTTCACGAGAAATACTTGAATCCAATGTGTAAAATATTTCCTGAGAAATACATTGCATTTTTCTTTCCGTATTTCTCATGAAATACTTGACTCTAACAGGTAATATATTTCCTGACAAATACCTTAAATATTTCTTTTAGTATTGACATGCCACTACTGTGGAAATCCTTTGTGTATTTCTTAAGGATATTTCCCTTTGTATTTCTTTGGATATACTCATTTCTTTGAGTATTTCCGGGTCAATTACTATTAGAAATACTTTAGGTCTTTCTCTCCCAATACTTTGCATATAGTTACGGTGTTTTCTATGGTTTTTCTCCGGAAATTCGTTACGTCTTAATTAGGTAATTTCACGGGTATTTCTTCGCCAATACCCGGCCATGCAGGCAGTGAAGATGGCGGAGTTGGCGCGATGTATGCGCACCTTGCTACGCTCTGACGGGCCCTCCGAGCCATACGGTCGCTTCGAGCGCGTCTCACGGCTCAGATCCAACTGATGTGCGTTCGTATGAGTTTATAGAAGGAGCGAAGAGGGCGGAATGCGCACGAAAAGATGGGTTGCGGTTGCGGCCGTAGTGCAGCACATGGGTAACGGAAGTGAGCGAGGCAAACAAGAGGCGTATCCGCGGTGGGCACGACAACTTGCTTGTGTACATCGAAGACCCCGTGCACGTCGACACCGTCTTTCTTCCGGAAGTTTGCATGCGCGTCAGCCACATCGCAACGACGCGCAGAGCGACACGCACCTAGACTGTTGCGCCCCTCAGTGTGCGCGGCCGATTGTAGGGTGCGGCGTGGTCGTGGTGAAGCGGCGGACGTACTTAGCCTTTGAGGTAGCCGGGGCCTGTGGGAACACGATACGGTCAGAGTTCGATGGCGTCGGGGCGGGAATGTGGCGACGCACTCTTTTTGGCGACGTAGCTGGTGGCAGGCTGCGAGTTTGGAGGGCGGGGTGGGGAGAGGTGGACGCGCTCTGAAGACAACTCGAAGACGATGTCGGAAAGGCTGTCAATGGGCTGTAGGGCGTCGGGCATGTTTGTGAGCTTGGAAGGATCAAGAGAGCGTATCGAAGAGGGACATGTGCGCGTGGGCTGTAGTAGAAGCGCAGCAGGCTATGTAAAGTCTACCGCAATTCAAAGCGCGCGCGCGCGTCGCAGAGACAACGAGACGCATGCTTGTCTCCCGCCTCAAGCTTCTCACCGCGCATCCTATTCTATCCTGCATACGAACCTTTTGCTGATCTGAGGTCATGGAATATTTCCGGAAAGGCTGTGAGGAGGTGCAAGCCGTGCGGTGGGTTGCTGTCGCGGCGCATGAACTATGTATGGGGCCGAGGCCATGCCACTGCGCGCTATCTAAGAGCTATAGCCTCGGTGCGCCTATCTTTCTATCCGTTTAAATACTCAGGAGTGTCTCTTGGACGAGAAGCAGCAGGTCGCCGCCATCTCGTGTCGCGAGACGACTGCGGACTCTCGATCATCACGTCGAAGTCATTCATGCATTGGGGGATCAAGCTCTCGTCCGACGCCTCCTATGGAAGTTACATACTTCGCCGCGGCGTTTATGCACTATCTCGCCCATCGCAGTCTCTCTGACGCCCCCGGATATGCTGTCCTTCCTTCATATCACACAGCATGTGCCAGATGGACACTTACGGTAGGACTATTGCGTCCTGGTATTTGGAAGGCGAGCTGCGGAGACACATGTTTGCCTCGTTTCGCCTCTTCAGCTGAAGTCTATATCGCCGACCGTTGGCCCGAGTTCGACAGGCCTTCTCCCTGTCTTGTGCCTACCCTGCGCTGAAGATGCAGTCGTCTCCCAAGGATCATTATACGTTCAGCTTACAAACTTTCCACATTTTTCAACCTGCCTCACTGGACGGTGTAGAAGTGCTCACCAACGCCGTCTCAGTTTTGCAGGACTTCCTAGATGAAGACACATCCCTACCCGTACTCCGGTACTGTCTCCAATCAGATCAGAAAAATACCCTCGAGTTTGTCCTGTCAGGTGCGTTTTCCATCATTTCTCCTCAGCGTCTACTCAATGTGTTGCCGAGGTCAGCGGTTGATCAAAACGCCTTCGACAAACTGACGGCCGCAATACTAAAGAATTTCCCGACTACAGTCGAAGAGTACATCTCCGACCCTTCGCCCCTACACGCGCTGTCCCGCCTGTCTCTGTCTCTATGGCGTGCGGACCTACCGGGCGGTGCGCGGGCGCAGAATGTAGACCAATGGCGCACCGACGTCGAACGCGCGCCTCCTGTTCTCGCGGAGCTCGTGTCAATGCTTGGAGAGCCTGACTTTCTTGCCCAAGAGGAGAACGATACAGCATCCAGAAGGAAGTCCGTCTCTCGTCCGCGGAGGCAGTCCAGGGCCACTGCAAAACCTCAACTCAAAGTAGATGATCAAGCTTTTCGACTCATGAGCGTCCAGGTCCCTTCGAGTCGTGCTGGAGCAGAGATCCTAGCAAAGACAATCCTCTCTCGTCAGAGAGACATCATGCAGGTACGCTAATTTCGAATGGGAAGAAGGAAGCGCCTTTTTTGATCTCTATCGCCGCCCTCACAGCATATCCTGATCGCCCTTCGAAGCCGGCCCACGCAGGAGTTGTTCCGAGAACTCTACATCCGAGAGAATATCCCGGTACTGGCAGTTGTAGAGCCGGCATCTTCGACGGAACCCGATCTAGATGTACAACCGCCTACCGATGTCGTCGAGCCTACAGCGTACCCCACAGCGCCGACAGGCTTCTTGAAGGCAGACTTGTCCTTCGACACACCTAGTGACTTCGGTGAATGGCATCTTTATCTTCGTCGCGACGCCGCGGGCTTCCTGTCCAAGATCCGCCACGGCGATCCCCGCACTTTCAACGTTGTCTCCGCGAAGCTGAAGTACGTGCACGATTTCTCTGGATGCTGTCCGGGAATTTATCTTTATATGATGTAGAGAGCTGTCTGAGGGTCGGTTTTCACGGACCACTCAGAAGAAACTGACGTTCAAGAGCCCCGTGGATATATTCGAAGCAAGGTGCCCAGGTGACTTGAGGATCGTGGTACGAGAGCTGTTGCAAGGTTCCAAGCTGCGGGCCTCACTTGACTTTTATCGTCATAGTATCAGGTTGACTGGATCCCGGAACCCGGTATCAGAGTAAGTGCGTCCCGTGATCATCTAGGTCTGCGGCTAAGCTTTCGTCGGCAGTACAATCATCAAGGTGGCTACCCAAAAATGTCTCGCTTCGCGACGCTAACTCTACACAGTCTTGACGATATATGGATTTTACAATCACATCGAGGTGAAGAGGGAAAACTGGGACGACCTCGGTTGGCAGATGGCTGCCAAGAACGAGTCACGATACGTCAAGAAGTCTCCTCGCACATCATCGTCGCCGTAGATGAATTCTAATGCGGCCTTTAGCTGTCGCGCGAGGAATCACCCTCGAAACGGGGGCGATGATATCTTCGCACCAGTGTACTTTGACAATAATGGGGCCCCGGCGGCAATCAGCGAGCGCATCATACCACCAGTGACCCAGCTCCGTCCCATATATTCTGGCGCGGTACGTATTGGCTGCTGTTGTAATGTGAAATCCATACTGATATCACTCTAGGTGGATACCTCGAGTCTTGCGTGAGTGCATTCCATCGTTCCACGTGATCATCGGCGGTGACGATCTGTCTCAGCATTCAAAAATACACTTTACTCTCGCAGGTGACTGTTGTCTCTTTTCACATATATGCATGTGTCTTGCTGATTGGCATTTCGGCATTTGCAGAATGTCTGGAGCGGTAAACAACCTCAGCACCCCAGGTTTGAACACAACTGACTCTCTTACCATGCAAGGCATCCTAGCAGGCAAAGACCTCGCCCATGTGTTTCGTATATCGTGAGTGGGTTGCAATCAGTCGGAGTTGCGAGGCTTGACCTGTTTTTCACAGAGAAGAGGAACAAGCGGTGGTAGAACACACCGATTCGTGCTACGTTATCGGACGCAGCGGGACAGGGTCAGTCTACACACCACAGCCTCTATGACTTTAGTCGACGCTCCGGGACAGGAAAACGACGACTATAGTTCTGAAGATATTTGGGATCGAAAAAGCGTGGGCAAACCTCGCGGCGTCCTCGGGCAGTAGCGAGCCTCGTCCCCGGCAGATGTTCGTCACGAAGTCCCGCCACTTGGCAGAGAAGGTTGAGAATGATTTCATCGAGTTCCTTGAGTCCCTCACTGTAGGGCTACATATCCCCGCACATATCGTCGACAGGATTGCTAGCTGGACAGCGCGCCGAGAAAGCTCAAGCTTGTGGTCGACTCTCGATGATCGTGGGAACAGGCGCCCCGACTTGCCTGCACGATTCAGCGAATTATCGGATGCGCATTTCCCTTTGTTCATTACCACCGATGATGTAGGTGACTTCGATTTGTAGTCGTCATTGTTCTCATGCCATGCCCCAAGCTCTTCATCTTGCTCGAGGCCGATTTCAAAGCGGGATCAAAATGTGAGGAAGCCTCGCCGACATTTCAATCGTCAGGAGACCTCGTCACGTACAGCACCTTCCGGGAGAAATACTGGCCTCATTTCCCGCAAAGCATGACGTCTGGACTATGTGCGTTCCTCTTGAACTGCGCAGTACGGCCATTGCTAAATCCTGCGCCGAACAATTGCAGCGCCGACCTTGGTTTTCAGCGAGATCATAGGTACGAAGGCTGTGACTCCCATTGCCTATCTCCTAACGCACACTGTCAGGTTTGATCAAGGGATCCGAAGGTAGTTTAGCTGCGCCAAATTGTGCACTTGATAGCCAGGACTATGAGCGTAAACGGGATCAACACGGTTACTATGCGCTCTTTGAAGCGTATTCACAACGGAGGGTGAAGCGCGGGGAGCGCGATGCGGCGGACAGGTAAGTACACTTCAAACGAGCTTTCCCAACCAGGAACTTGCATCCCCTCAGCCTGATCTCCTATCTGCGCAGAACACACGAGGCACTGCGATTTATCCAAGAGAATGGCTTCATCGGCAGAAAAGTCGACTATTTGTGAGTCACAGTCACTGTAAGTAGCCCGTAACACGGCAAATAACATGACTTCGGGTTAGGTATATTGATGAAGTGCAAGACAACCTGCTTATCGACCTCATCTGTAAGTCGCGGCCTTTTTTCTCTAGGCTGACATATGTTGATAATTTCCAGTGCTGCGCATCTTGTGTGCTAATCCGCGTGGACTCTTTTGGGCTGGTGACACGGCCCAGACAATTGCAGCAGGAAGCGCTTTCCGTTTTCAAGAGTTGAAATCATTCTTGTATCGATATGAGGTTCGTCGCGGTTGCATCCATCGACATGCTCATCCACGTCTGATGCGTGAATATTGCAGAAGTCAAACGCCGCCGCTCTTCGACGCCCTGTTCGAGTCGAACAGCCCCCACTGTTTCAGTTACTAATCAACTATCGCTCGCAAGGCAGTATTGTGCGATGCGCGCAGTCTATAATCGATCTCCTTCGTCTTTTTCCTCGGGCAGTAGACAAACTGGAGCGAGAGAAGGGGATTATCGACGGCGACAAACCGTTGTTCATCAACGACACAGGTCTTGGCCCCGGAGAAACTTTCTTCGGTCCACTCGGGTGCATAAACAACTGAAAAGCTTGGTGCACTTACTGACTTCGACTTTGCAGCGATGGCCGCCTGGAGTTGGGCTCAAATCAATGTTCGTGGTGTTTATAGGATGAGCACACAACGGCTGATACGATCGAATCCAGGCATTTTGGTACGCGACCACGATGCGCGTGCGAAGCTGAAAGCTCTCTTCAAAGAGCTTGGCACGAGAAATCCTGTTCTGTGCGTTTGTCTCATCGATCACAGATGGACCTTGACTGAGCTGGTTTCTGGATGTAGGACCATTGAGCAGAGCAAGGGACTCGAGTTTGACGACGTGAGATTTGTCCCATCACGTTCTTCATTACTCTACTGGTGACTGAGTGTTTCTACAGGTTTTGGTGTATCACTTTTTCGAGCAAACATACGCCAGCGACAGGCTCTGGCGCCACCTCATAAAAGCAGCTGTTTCTGGAGGGTGGAGCCGCGATCTTGATGAATATCTTTCACTTGTCACAGAGGTGAGCAACAGTCAGACGGGAGCGGAACTTTGTCATGCTTATGGCTGCAATCACTCAAGCTGAAGCATCTTTATGTTGCTGTCACGCGTGCCAAGAAGCGACTATGGATTGTGGACCATGCGCGTGCCTGCGCGCAGCTCAAGGTAGCGACATCCGCCTAGTCCGTAGTCTCACATTGACTGTATCCACGCAGGATCAATGGAGCGCTCAAAATATCATTGATACGTCACGGGAAAGCATAGCAAGGTTTGCGATCCCTACCCAATCCGAAGGCTGGCGCATTTCTGCAGAGAATTATCTGCGGCAACAGCACTACGACGAAGCTGCGGATGCTTTCGATCGCGCTCAGGACCCTGAAAACGCAGCGATTGCAAGAGCTTTCTTGAGCCGTCAAGAAGCTAGCCAAGTGCCCGAGATATCTACCAAGCAACGAAGACAGGCGTATGTCTCTGCGGCCGATGCATTCCTGGCTTGTGCGTCGAACACGAAACAGAAACAGTCAGCGCAAGTATGTTACGGCCAGGCAGGAGACTGCTACGAAGAAGTCGGTTATCATAAGCAGGCCGCTGAAGCGTACTATCAGGCAGAGCAGTATACGAAGGCCGCGCGGCAGTATTTCGATGCCGAAATGCTGGACGAGTCTGTGTCTATCGTGAAGGACCATGCCAAACATGTCGATGAGACCGTACGGAGCGAAATAGTGGATGTGGCGCGCTACTCCTATTTGGAAGACAATCAGCTTGGGTAAGTCGGCACACCCACCAATTTCGCACAATTTCGCAACACGACACTCATGAAATTTCTTACAGGAAGGCGGCCAAATTGTTCCCCAACGCTGAAGAGCGAACAGATTTCATGCACCACCACAGTTTTGGTGATGCCCATGCCGCCATTCTGATGGAGGAATACAGATTCGCGGAAGCTGGCGAACAATGCCTGAAAGATGGCAAAGTACTGGAGGGTGTCAAGCTCCTTCTTCAGGACACATCCTCAACACAGAGTGCCTCTCAGGAAAGAGCTCGAGATGCTCTCGTCGCGGTTCTATGGCGACATATGTCTTTCGGTATGCGCTCATGGTTGCATGACGAGGCGGAACCCATGAGCAGTGTCTTGAGCCTCTTTCGAAGTCTGGATGCTGGCATTCCGAGGGACGAAGACCATCTGACCGTCAGCGATCTTTTGTTATTATTACTGTTGGTATATTCTGACTACAGAGTTGTCTATAGATTCGCATGGTCGAGACCATCGACTCCGGCGATGTGAGCGGTGCCGAAGATCTCCTCGCGAAGGGCCCTTCCAGGGCTATTGCTATCATGTGTTCAGACTTCATATTCGACAGCTGGTCTCATGTGAGCTTCGATACAGAGGCTACAGCGCTGTATTCTCAGGAGCGATGCATGGGATACATCCGCCTCATCCATGCAATTGTGGTGGACAAGACACCATGGAGCTCTGACCTAGTCCAGACTCTGTTCGCAGTGGAGCAACGGAATGAGGACTTGGTGACTCTCATTCCTAGAACATTCATTTACGACAAAGTTGCGTGGGACGAGGAGGCCATCGCACCCGGTAGCCCAATTCCCAACCGACTGTTTGCTGAAACCTTACGCCACGCATTGTCTGCACACCTGCAGCCTTGGATCAAGGAGCTTGAGGACATTTGTGCACACATATCTTTTTTCAGCCCTTGCATGCGAAGTCTCACCCTTGGCCACTGCGACATCGATCACAGTCGGCCGTTAGCCCACCAAGTGAATGAGGCTTGGTATAATCGTCGGCTACGGTTTCATCTCCAAGCCATTGTCGCCGTTAATTACCTGCATAATTTACCTTCCGGCGAGGACTTCCCTTCCCGAATAAAGATGAGAAGGTACGATTCGATTGCCATTGTCATTTTGTCTTGTTCTTGCTGAAGCAATTTTGATGCTCGTTTTCAGAAAGTGGTTACAGCGCCTAGAAAATGCGCTCAACCCTGTGCACCATCTTAGCGGATCAAATTCTGTTGTGCGTCTTGATCAAATACCAGAGGGGCAAGAGGGATTTGCCATAGTAAAAGTGTGGATCGCAGACGTGCTTTTCAACCAAACCCCATCGAGAGAGGAGCTGTCCAATGACTTTGTAACCAATGTCGTGAACGCTGTCACACTTGGTCTTCGCCTGGACCAGCGAACTACCGCCCAGAATCTGCGCCGTATATCATGCCTCAAAGCCCCGCGTAGGGACTTTTCCAAAAACCTCCGGGACTGCCTATTTGTGTACAATCCAAGTACCAAGGCCACGAGTTACATCATGCGTCAGGTCATTTCATTTCTGAGGGGCGGACATCTCGCACAGGGCATCTCTTTCCTTCAGTATGTCATATCCCACTGGTTCACAATCTTCTTACGATCTAACTATGTTATCAAGGTGCGTTGTTGAAAGACAAATTCCAATTGCCCTTGGGACTATGTGCACTCTACTCGACCATATATGCGCCATTTTCATCGCAACTATAGCGGGGCACAGGGGCCACGGTAAAGTGGATACCTTGATTATGCCTCGCTCATGGATCTTGGATGTTTGGGATCGTCCTGATGAGTCTTCTTGGTCTCCGACTGTTCCTGTGTTTGCCGATA
The DNA here is from genome assembly GCA_019914985.1 of Auriscalpium microsporum. Classification (NCBI taxonomy): domain Eukaryota; kingdom Fungi; phylum Basidiomycota; class Agaricomycetes; order Russulales; family Auriscalpiaceae; genus Auriscalpium; species Auriscalpium microsporum. The sequence continues at coordinate 849,774 of JAHLMG010000010.1, read as the reverse complement.
TCGAAGGCGCGATGCGAACCTTGCTACAGCAACTAGATAGAGGTATGCCAGTAACCGCATCATTGTGAACTCATGGTCATTTTGCTTCTCGTCAGGCCATGCTAATTATTTAATCTACAAATTCGCCGATATACCTTTGGATAGCCTGGCAGATGTCGGGATTGTTCGCATGTGAGCCTTGAGGTCTTAGCATATGCTTTCATCATCATTGACCGCCGGGATGCGCCATGCGTCACGTACCAGATGCCGCTGCTTGTGCTTGCGTGCGTTCCGATCTTTCATTGACAACTTTAGCCTTTCTGATTTGTCATACAGTGGGCATGAACTACGGCAACCATGCAGTCAGATTGACCATTTGTCGGTCGATTACTTCATTGAGCAACTGGCAAACACGCACTGGTTGTCGATTCCGGTGAGATATTGGCACACCATCCTGCACTCCACCGTTCTCATCTTCGGACTGCCGTGTACACCTCAGATATTGCGCATCCCAGTCTTGGAAGGGCCTTGAAGATGCTGTTCTCCAATATGAAAGATCGTCACCATTCGACGAGCTCATCTACCTCCATGCTGCAAATGTCCTTTCCCCGCTACAAGCCCCCCGTGGTGTCCGACGTGTGTCATTCAACCACGTCAATGAAATTTCATCTCTGTTGGGCAACAACGGGGGGATACCTTCGACGCGTTACGGCCGTGACGAGGCACCGCCCAACATCGCTTCCCAGCCTGGCCAGAGCCCAGCGCTGGGGTCCCGTGCTGCCGCCACCCAGACACCAGAGTCACAGATATATGATGATGACAACCCTGCAAGCTCGACCGATCCCCAGGACGAAGCAAACCAGGAAGATCAGCTCGCGGAAGCAGAACAGGTTCATGCAGCTACAGTCGTACAAGCAGCAGCCCGGAAGATGCTAGACCGCCGCAGGCGTCGTCCACAGGATGCCTTTCTGGAGCCCCGCACCAGAATTGCTCGCGAATGTTGGGCGCAGGTTCAGAACATGGCACGATGTTCGGCGGTCTACGCCGTCTTGTATGTCGGAGCATTGCCGCGCGTCCTGGTTTGCCTTCAATGGGTCCTCGCGAGGGCTAGCGACGTGAAGGAATCCGTCAAGCAGCGCAGGAAACAGGCGTCAACGAGAAAGGCATCGCTGAAAGTGCTCAGCGCCTTGCGGAGGGAGATGGAGGAGATCATGTGAGGGAAACGTTCGCTTTCTCATCAGATTCGAATGCTGATTGTCCTTCGCCTCAAAGACGCATTTCTGAAGCAGCGATGCGCCTAGAGAGCACTCTGCAACCGAGATCGGGGTTTCATGAGAATGTCGACGAGGCAGCATTGCGCGGGAGCATCCTGGAAGTCAAGGCGTTGTTTGAGACGTTTGGGAAGCGGTTTGGTGCAGACAGAGCATGAGAGGTAGCACAGTAGTTTGCTCTATCATTTGCTCGCCAGCATAACGGCTTCTCTTCCGAAGCTATTCTGCGTCCGATATTGTGTAGTATGTAAGGCCTTAGGCCATTTGCAACTCTCGGACGTCTCTGACAAGTCGATCCAGGCGCTGCTCGAGCCATCTGGTGTCCATGTGAGCACGATGGTGGTGTCTACGTCAGCGCGAGCGCGCACCTCAACGCCTCACATCAGCCACACAGCCCTGTTCGTCCTTCAGCCAGTCCAGCGCGAACCACACTGAAAGATGGCCCTCGCTATATGTGAGGAGATGCGAATATGAGCATGCAGAGCAGTCAGCGGAGAACGACGATAGGGGGCCAAGGCGCGTATTCGTACTGGATGGCCATGCCGCAGACGGTATGTCGTCGACGAGCAGTAGTCGCAGTGTGTCAGCAGTGGCACTGCAGTGGCTGGATGACGGGTGAAGAGAAAGTCCGAGGAACTTCCAGCCCGTCTTGGCAACCTCCGTGAACTCTTCTCCTCCTCTGTCAGTGTCTTCGTCCGAACGCCATCGGCGACCCGGGCGAATCCAACGACTATTTATCGCTATAGACCGCTTTGATGCCCTCGCTGGCCGTCTTCGGCTCCAGACGAGCACGAGCAGGAACTTACGACCCTGCCTCGAGGTGGGATGACTAGTCTCCGTGGCTGGACGGTCTGTTCCAACGGTGTGTGTTTTGCTCCTCATGCTGTATCTATGCTGATGTGACCTTGATGTGTAGAGATCGCATCTGCAGGCGTACTCCCTGGCAGCCGTTGACGCAAGCACTCACCGCCATCGAAGCTCGAACCTCAAGCCACCCTATTGCATCGCCTTGTACCAACCGGGCGCGAGCGGTGCGGGGCCAGAGATATCGCGAATGGAGACGTCGACGCTGCCGCGGGTGGGCGAGATGAGCACGTCGCTGCCAGAGGATGACGAAGCGACTTCAAGTTGGGTTTCGGGCATGGGACAGCGCCGCGCGGACGAGGACATATGTAAGACGGCTTCCACCTCCGCTGAACTGCGCACAGTCGCCCGAGCGCTCCTCCAGGCATTTACCGAAGCTGCCAGGAGTGACCGTCCGTCCGCGGTCCCGTCGACTCGCCATCGCAGCACTCCAGCTCCGAGCTCACGCACATTATCGAGGGTTCTCAACACCGCGCACGCGTGCCCAAAGCACCCTTGAAAATCTGATAGTGTTGGTCCAAGAGAAAGCTCCTGCGGCGACGACCTTGACCGCGCCGTGATCTTCGAGCCCAGCCCGTTGCTAGGATTTGCGACTTCAATTTCGACCGTAAGTATCACCAGTGATCTTTTTGAAGGATCATCGATCACAACTGACGTCTCGCGGATTTAGCAAGTCAGCGTGGTCGTCTCTAGGAGCGCGGTATTTTGCTGCTCATTGTGCATCCTGCGCATATGTATGATATAGCAGTTGCGTCGAGAATAGCATATATCATGTCCCTTCGAAATGCGACAGCAAACTTTGGTGGACCCTTTCTCATGACTGGCCACAAGATCTGCGGAAGTACTGTCGTCCCGTTCAATGTGTTTGTTGAGTCTCCTGGCAGCATCCGACATCCGTCATGCCTGATATCAACAAAACACCCTCGCGAGTTCATCATCAACAGTTACTGGGCAAAAGACACGCGTCAGGGAGGCTAAGGACATATGTAGTTCCTCATTGTAATGCATTACAAGCAGTGTGCCATTTACATTCGCAGTAACGCTGAATCGATTCGCGCAGAGCTTCTGGATACGCAAAATATAGCGCTCGAGTACTGAGAGGATGTAAGTTCGTCGGCCACGACATGAGGAACAAAGCCAGCCGTCGCAGAAAAGGATGCATCCACGCCATGCGGCGGACCTAAAGCCTAGCTGGAGGGCTCGGAGCATGGCGATTGGTGCCTGGCGACCAACAAGCTATCTGTCCACCAGGACGGGCCTCCGCGTACGCTGGATCTGGTGCGTAGCGTCGCCACATTTCGTGTTGTGCGCCTCTTCGGAGTGTGGCCATCAGCTCGCTTCTACATGAATATGACGAGTACTTAGCTTGGACATCGAGGAGTTGAGGCGTGCAGGGTGCTGACCACATTGTGTTTGAGCAGCTAACAGTCGCGTTCCAGGAAGGACGTGGTAGAACCCTTGTGGACGCTGATGTTCTCGCGCATCGGAGTCCAGTAAGGCGGCCTACTACTGCACCACTGCCCAGTCTCGAAGAAGGCCCAACCTCCAGTCTTCTGAACGCACGGAAAGGCCACGTCAGTAAAGTTGACAACATGTTGTCGCTCGATGCCCGTCTCCGCACCTGCCGCGGCGAATTGGTAGGTAGTGTTTGTCGGACGCCGTCTTTCCAGAGTCGACCGTATGTAGCGAGATTTCCTCCTTGAAAAAGCGCAGATAGAGATCCAGAGGCGCGGCAATCGCAAATCGCAATCTTGTTCCTCGCAATCTCGTTCCTCGTGGGCAGCGCAAACAGCCCGCTCTGGGTCTCGCAGTCGATCCCGATGCCCGCTCGGCTGACCGCCCGCCAGAAAACGCACTCGCGCTGAAGCTTCTGTTGAGAGCGCGTCCTTGTCGCGCAGTAGGCGGATTGCTCTGGCGGTCAAGAGAGTCCCTGGACGCGCGTGGAGCTACTCGAGTTGAATTCTTGAGCACGGGCAAAGAACATTTGAGTCTGTCACGTCGCCCAAATGACGATGAACAAGACTCACACTATGGGGGGGTGCAATTGACGTCGACGACAAACACAAACGCGCTGAGCACGAGCTCATACGCCGAGACGAACTCCAGTTCGGCCGCGCAGAGTCGGCAGCGCTAGTGAGCGCGATTGATGATCCGTTGACCCCACGGTGCAGATTCTTCGCGCGCCGCGCCCCGAGGGTAGGCAATGGAGAGATCGTTGAACCGGTGCAAAGTGAGCCGGCCAACTTCTGAGGCGGTCGCTGCCAGGTTGACGACGATTGACGGCAGATCGGGCGAGAGACGGTGACCCTTGGACCGCCTGTGCGACGAAGATGGCAGGACGGACGGACACCAAATCCACCTCGCACTCAGGTAAGGAGGGAAGCAGCGAAAGGCAGCCCGAGTGTGAAAGGTATGTGTGAGCGAAAGGACGAGCTTACAATGGACGCATGGGCTTACAATGAACTGATGAAGGTGAAGCTTGGGCACTAAGCAAAGTTCTGTGACGAGGTGGCATTCAATTCGCATGGAGGTGAGCCATTCAACGACTACTACTCACCGTATTGTCGAAGTACTTCGTCCTACATGCGCTACAGTATGGCGAAGGCGTTAGACGGCGGGCGTTCGGGTTTCGATGGTTGACAAGGGCAGCGGACGTATCGACGATGCACTTCACGCCGCCATGTGGTCTCATCCGCGCTGGTCCGGAGCTTGAGCGCGGACCACAGAAGAAAAGCGGCGTTGTCGAAGGGTGCTCGGATGCTGCACCGCTGGATCTTTGCATTCGATTGCAGGACGGCGACGGGCAGTGGATGCGACACGCTATCATTTCGGTGTCAGCGCGATCGCTCGACACTGCGTTCGTGAGGGAGCACGCACCTCATCCACAACTGCTCTGCACGCTGGTCACCGACATCGTCTTCGTTTAGGTATAGTGCCCTGGATCGCATGCGCATCGTTGGTCAGTCATGCTTTCAGCCGCGCGAACCCGGGAGAGGAAGGATTTGACGGCCAGATTGGGAACGGAGAGGTGCACAGATCTTGCGGAGCAAGGCCACCATCGCCACAGCTGCTGGTTTGAGAGGTAGAGAGGGAGGTTGAGCAGCGCACTTTGGACGGGTCAGTGCAAGGTCAGCGCGAACGTGGCACCGGCAGCTTTCGGCGGACCACGGCCCGAGTCGCAACTGCTCACCACACGTGTTGGCCGACGTTCGACTTCGTCAACTGCCACTCCCTCCTCCAGCATGCGTATCTTGAAGCAAGTCTTGTTGAAAAGAGATAAGCGCAAGGCACCAGCAGCGCAAGGTGATCCGTCAAACTCAAGAAATCACCGCTGTCTGTCATGTTGACAAAATCTGCTCAGGTTCGTCTTCGACCCGCGGATCGCCCACCGTAGCAACTGCGACGACATCGGCTGCCATTCTCAGGGAGATCGGTGAGATCACTACACATGTACCATTCATCAAGGGTGCCGCTGGGGTTCTGCTCAGGATCATGACGATCAGCGACGTAGGTTCCCGCTCCTGCCTGTCCCGAGTCACACTAGACTCACTGACTCCGACCCCAGGAGCTCCAACTCTACCGAACGCAATGGCACGAAGTCGTAAATCACTTTGTGGAGCTGTCGAATGCTCTAAAGGATGTTTCTGATTACGGACAAAGTCATGCTTGGATCTTTCCTCCTGATCTGAAGCAAATTCTAGAGCAATGGGAGCAGTGAGTGTGCATTTCTATTCAGCCAGACACTACTCTATATATTGATTTGAATTTTCAGAGAGTTAGGGGGTATCCTTGCTGTCCTGAAACAGTATGAATATGAAACCAAGTCCAGATGGAGTAGAGTCATAAGCCGAACTAGTGCAAGAGACAAGATTGCATCCTGTGATGCAAAGGCCAAGAGGCTGCTCCAAACCTATCACGTACATAAGAAGCAGTATTCAATTTTGGCAATGGCTAATTCATTCTTATAGACTTTAATACTTATCACCATTAAAAATGATCAAGATGTCCTTGCTCAGGTATGTAGTGCTGTTGATAGTCCTGCCACCTTGAATCTCATTGTACATGCAGACACACTTGCCTGTTCACAGGTATGATTCCCTTTCTTACCAAATGCTTGCAATTTCTAAAGCAAGGATTGGTCAATAGGGTCAATCCCAAGTTGCCACTTGGTGCACCAATTTTCTGTGGACGTGATAAGCAACTTGGCTCAATATTGGAAATTCTGGATAATGGGGCAACATTCCCTGCTCAAATTGCTATCCTTGGCCCAGAGGGAATTGGAAAGACTTCTTTGTGCTTGGCAGTTCTGCATAATCCTACTGTGATCAGGGTCTTTGATGAAAGGATTTATTTCATACCTTGTACAGGGTGCTTCTCACTTTCAATGCTGCTGAAAGAGATGGCTATAGCTCTTGGCATCCAACAGCTATCCGTTCTGGTCTCACTAGAGGATCAGATTCTTGACAGTCTTGATGCTCTGTCTAGTCTGATATATCTGGACAGTATTGACACTTTATGGGGCTCAGATCCAGATGTAAAAATATCTTTTGAGCACTTTCTCAGCAGAATTGCTCAGAAACCAAATATCAGCTTTGTGGTGTCTCAGAGTGGATTAAACTTATCCTCAAAGCTCTCCTGGTCTCTCAAACTATCTTTGGAGCCATTTGTTCCTGAAACTTCCAGTCAGGCATTCGAACTTGCTTGTGACAAACCAGACAAATGGTCAAAAAAACTCATTGGGGAAATGGAAGGACTTCCCTTAGCTATCATTATGGCTGCCCAGCTAACAAAGCAGCAGAATAGCAAGACTGTTTGGGAGAAGTACCACAGTGATATATCAGCAAATGATGTGGACAGTACATTGACAAGTCTAGAATTCCTGATACAGATGTTGATAGACCATGTGAAACTTAATTTTGGGCCATCTGCAATTTTTCTGCTCAGACTTTTGACCAGGTTGCCTGGGGGAATTTCCTTAAATAAAATTGTGTCCCTTCAATATCTATTTCCTGAATTTGCAGATATGTCATCAAGCATTGTGCATCTTCAGCGGAGTGGCCTGGCTGCATTGACAGATGAACACTTGCATGCACACTCATCGATCTTGAAGTATCTTGAAAACCATATACCTTTATTAGAAGAGCAGGAACTGCTGCTTGAGCAGTACTACCTTGAGTTCATATTACAAGAGAAAAACACAAGGTCAAATGACTTGCTCAGAGATTGCAAAAACATAGATACCATCCTCTTGCGCTCTCTAGAGCACAATCACCCTACTAATCAGGTCATCAAGGCTGTTTCTTACTACTCCTCAATTGTAGCCTCAAAATTTGGCTCATTCACAGAGCAGTTGTTTCATAAGCTTGATGCAAGGGGGGAGACAATGGAGCCTAACCAAATCTCAATATATCTGATGCAATGGGGGTCTTGCTTGGCCCAGATTAGAAAAGAACTTGAGGCAAAGGCTAAGTTTGAGCTTGCTCTCAAATATTCCCACATACATGAGCTAAAGCAGATTGAAGCAGATACAATTCAAAAACTTGGTGATCTTGAATATCAAATGGCCACTGGCAGTACTCCTCTTGCCATAGAGTATCTAACACAGGCCTTGTCTTTGCATGTGATGCTTCGTGATATCAGTGGGCAAGCTCATGATTTATGCCAGTTAAGCCATCTAGCTCTTGAGCACCCACGGTCTACTCAAAATGCAAGAGAATTTGCTCAAAGAGCAATAAAGTTGTATGGTTCCACAAATAGCCCACAGGGGCTTGGCAATGCCTGGACATGTTTGGGAGATGGCTTATACTTTGAATCATACTATGAGGAGGCAAAGGAATGTTATGAAAAAGCATTAGGCATGTTTAGAAAAATAGGCAGTGCGAGCAGTGAAGGCACTGCCTTACAGTTATTAGGGAGAACCTATCTTGCTGAGAAGAGATACATCACTGCCAAAAACCATCTGAATCAAGCTCTCACAATCAGGAGACAGGAAAACAGCCTAGCCTCTCATGTTAGCAATTTGACTCTTTTAGGAGAGGTTCATTTATTTTTAAAGGAGTTTGAAACATCCTTAGAGTTTTACAAGCAAGCATTATATTTCTATGAAATTAAAAGAGATCAAGTGAGACAGGGCCAGGTTCTAGTGGGAATTAGTAGGGTATTTTCACAGCAAGGGGGATATCATGAGGCAATCAGTCATGTTGAACGGGCAAAAGAATTGCATAAGGCGTGTAAAGGTGCTGAGCATGAAATGGGAAATGATCTTGATGAACTGGGAAACATCTACCATGCTCAGCATAATATCCAATCTGCTGAAGAGTCCTGGATTGGAGCAGTAGAAATTCACAGGATACAAAGTAATTCAGCTGCCTTGACACAAAGCCTAATTTCACTTGGCGGGTTATACTTAAATAAAGGAGAGCCAGATGTGGCTAAGAGATACTATCTGGAATCCCTAATGCTTTGTGAAAAGCACCACATCACCCATACTCAAATCAAGGTTCTGAGGTGTCTGGGAGACATGTACAGGAGGAGTAAAGACAATGACTTGGCCATTAAATGGTACAAGAAGGCATTGGAGGTTCTTGATAGGGTGGATAACTTTGAGGAGAAGGAGTATGTCGAGCATGCACTGGCAGAGGTTCAAGAAGAATCAGGGACTACTAACACCACAGTAGCACAGGCTGTCAAGGACACTCCAGAAGTTAGGCCTGCAGATTCATCTGAGCTTCCTGACATAGTATCTAGCTAGGTCATTGATCTGTATGTATCTATTGGCACTATTCAGACCTACATCTTGCACAGTACAGCTCAGCTCACACATTATACCATCTGAACAGAAATTCTATCACATTTATATTATCTCCTACAAGTTGATATTTGCTCATCTCGCCGAAGAGAGTTTCAACAAAGCTGAAAAGCTGTGGGAGCTCACAAGGGAAAAACATCAATAATGGAGTGGGCAGAGGGTGCTGGACTGCATCAGCATGACCAGAAGCTTGAGCATGCGGAAAAGAATTGAAAGTATCAGTAGTCTACAAGATAATCAGCTGGGAGACGCTGACCCAGAGGTGTCATCCACTCACATCTAGAGCTTTGTTTTCTTGCAGAATAGACCAACTGCATTTGACGAGCTGCGTGTATCCTGGAAGCATCAAGAATGCGAAGCACTATGTGCACTTTGCATGAAGCAGCAAGTCCGCGCCGACAACCAATATCAAGCATTCAACCACACTTCTTCAAGATGCGCTCCGGTACCATGTGAGCAACTAGTCACCATTGCTGTCAAGACATCATGCGGTGGGCAACACATCATTGTCGACGGACACCCTTGGATGCTTCGAGTACTGCTGATGCAGGACGCGCAGCTGAGCTGAGTGCAGAGTGAGCTCCTCAATTGACCAGGTACGTCTCGTGTTGTTTTCACCTCCGCTGATGCTCGCAAACTGCTTCATCTGTTCAAGCATATAATACCTCCGCAGCGAGTTCGGTATGACGAACTTGCTGGGAGTGGGCCGACGCGCAGCGCGGCAGCACGATTCCGCTCTGAGGGGGTTTCTGGTTACATAATTAAATATATTCTCAAATAATAGTCTTGAGACACTACTGGACACTAAAACGCAACTAGGAGTGGCCCTGGTACCAAATTTAAGTGATGGTGGGCAATACTGTACTTTTTCGACCGTAAGTTCGTCACGCAGCCCCTGGGCCCGCTGTGGCGAACTTCGGGCTCCTCGGGTCACGCACACAAGCAGTAGGCAGAACCTAAAAACGTGACATATTGTACAGCCTGTATAAAGTACACTAGCAGATGCCCGTGCTCCGCACGGCTTGGGCTGGATGCATGTATTTGCTCTGCACAACTTATATATTACTCGATATGCATATATCGCCCAGATTATAGGCTTGGCATTGTACATGTATCGACGGTGTTTTTTGTGTATACTACAGCAGAGCCCCTTCGCACCGGGCGGCGCCGGCACTCCGGGGCTCCCGTACTGTGTGTGAGTGCCGGCGGGCTCTCGAGCGATTCCGGCGCCTCCGCGATGGACGCGCACGTCGACGGTGCGCGCATCTGCAAAGGAAACGGCCGCTGCTGCTCCACTGCTGCAGGCGGGATGGGGATGTTGATGATCGGCGGGAATGGCGTGGGCTGCTCGAGGAACGGGTGGATTGCAGCGTCGTTGCTACGGACCTGCATACTTTTTGAGATTCAATCTACTTGAAAACTAGCTTTTGAAGTTATTGATAAATGCTTACTTCAGCGAGTCAAGACGTCAAGACAGAGCCCCTTCGTGCGGGGGCGGCGCCCCGCACTCCGTGGCTCCCGTACTTTGAGCTTCCCCTAGGCCCGTAACGTCAGCTTACACAGGCAGGCTGATAAACCAGTATGATGAAATTGGCCCCTGCTGGTTCTGTCCAGCTGGGTGCTGAAGTTTCTAACCACTCTGCCTGCAGTAAGTGTCCTTGTATTCGCTGCGACACTGCTGCGGAGATCTAAGGATATCATACACCAGTGGTATGTGTCGTTGACTCGATGTCTCCAGCACACTGTACAGTGACTCTGACCAGCGAGCATTAATGTGCGCTGCTGTCGGGGCTATGGGACTGCTATAGAACTCATGTCAGAGATAACATGAAAGTCACGCTCATGATGCGCACCTGGAACGCATCTTTGCATTGTTGACATAAACAGTATTTGGAGACTTACCTGTAACTTGGTATCCCACAACGGCCGGCGTGACGTGGGGGCTGGGCCAGCGTCTTCAGCGGCAGCGGCAAGTAGTTAGATGATGCAGCATGATTAGCTACAGCCCGGAGAGCAAGGGGGGTGTAACATACCTGCGCGACACACGTCGGCAACTTGCACGCGTCGTACATGTCATCAATGCGCACCTATGGGATAGAGCTTCATCCCGACATTCTAGATGATTCCATTGTTGCCGACGCATCCGAGCATTAGCTACCGCGACATGACGTTCGGGGCAGCCAGTACACATAGTAGGAGAGAACTTGGACACTCTTCAGACTATGTGGTGTTGGTGGAAGGCCAAGGACAGCGGCTGAGATGGCGGGACAGCCAGACGGAAGAGGCGGGCAGAACCCGGCAGAACATCGGGAGCGTCGCATGCATCAGCCAATCACAGTGTCTCTTTGTCTCTAAGTCATTCAGCCAATCAGAATGCTTATTGGTCTCTTACAGCCAATCAGAGGCCGTTTTTATCTCGGACCTAGATGGATTCTAGTATGGATTTAGAATCCCGGGATGGCTCCTAATGAGCCTCGTATGCTTTGTACCATAAGTTTGCAAGCTTTCGCTGCTTCAAATTCATGAAGAGGAGACAGAGAGAGAAACATTGGTGTCGGAGAGTGTCGAGTGCAGCTCATGATGACGAAATTCCAGCTTTAGCAGAAAAAAATGGCACATTATATCAGGTACAGAGGACAATGGGCACAGCAAATGACGGCCATGGTCGTTGACTGCCATGTTTAACGGTGTTGCCGAGCGCGGGGCTGCACGCCGGCCATATTGTTCGGAACTCCGGTCACACGTCCGCACTGACTTAGAACCGTGACCCCGACGAACTTACAGACAGGTCACACGTCACGCAAAAATTGTTTGAACTTATGGTCGAAAAAGTACAGTACTGTGCACTGGAGGGCATTACAATTTACATAAGTTGGGTGTGCAGCTGCAGCTGAGGTGGTTGTTGTGATATCAAGAGCAATGGCATCATGTCGGGCTCTAATTGTAATTTAAAACCCCGGAGTGACATCATCGTATTTCTGCCTGTGTTGTCTGGTGCAACTCAGTTGTCGCAACATCACTGTTCTGCAACTTCTGTATATGTTGCATGGCCTAGTAATCAGCGTATTTAGGCAATCATTTGTGTATATTGTGTGGAGCAAATGAGGAGGGGTAAAGTCGTGAGTTGACATAGCATGGGAGTGGATTTCCAAAAAGGCGACACAGATGATCATTGCATGGGGTCGAAAAAACACTGTATATGGATGACATAAGCAACGATTCGTAGGAATCGTAACCGTCACATGACTCCCGCCCATTGTACGTGCCATATGCTACAACACCGCTATCTTTCCCTTTGTCTTCCGACCACGGAGCACTGTTCTGATCAGACTCGTACTACTGTACCATTTCGATCGGTTCGCCGGTCACGCGTCACAGGGGGTGTCCGGTGATGAGATGAACCCAGGGGCAGGCCCTGAGAACGTCGATAGGAAAGGGAGGAGCGAGCAGCCAACCGCTGGCCCAAGAGATGGTGGGTCGGAGAAAGGAACCCACGGTCGGAACCGTGCCCCGAACACAACCACCCAGGCCCTACGGGACCTGGACCATTCCTCTTCGCACCTGCCTTCCGACCGTCCGACCGTCGTGCGAGCTCCCTTCCGCTCGATACTTTCCCCGTTCCTGCCTCCCGTCGCTGCGAGGCCGCCTTGGTCGCGATATCGTCCCGACCTTGCACTTCGAGTCCCAGCGTCCATATCGTCCGTAGTAGATATCCTAGAATAAAACGTCAGTCGAGAAAACCCCTACCACACTGTATCATTCCAGTCTGCGGTTGAGGTTAGGCAGCGTGGCCCGTAATTTCGCGGTGGCGGCGCGACCCTAAGGCCGATCCCGTTCTTAGGTCTAGGTCATTCGGTTGGCCTGGGCTGTCCGGTCGTGGCTAGTCGAGGTCGCTACCGCGGAGAGATGAAAGGTGTAGTCTCGGGTGTAGGTCCCCAAATCCAAAAGTCTTCTACAATAGGTCGAATCGCGTCTATATACCGCTGCTTTGTCAGCTCTCCCACGCTCTTGTGCGCCCGCGCCCCCGCTAAGTCCCGTCCGTCGGCTGCACACCTCTCCTGCGCGGTCCTCCTCTCCTAGCTACATCGCGTTGCCTCGGAGTTAGCACAATGTGGTCGGAAACGTGCCTCGATGCCTTACGGGCGATCTCGGGGGGTGTGTGTGTTCGTCTGTGGTGGTGCGATCAGCCCTTGTCGGTGCCTGTAGCGCGGCGGGTCCCATCATCCTCCCCCCAACTGAGCTACCGACTGCCCTCAGTCGGCCCATCCCCGGAAGGGCTCGCCCGATAAAAGCTCTCTCGCATCACCACGCAGTACCGCCAGGTAGTGTCGCGCCTTCCTGCCTGCACCCACCAAACTTCCCCACGTCCCTACACCCCCAATGACTTGGTCTCCCCACACGTACCGTCGGGGTACTCTCCTGCTGTACCACCTGGGTAGAGCACCCAGTGCCGACTTCCCACTCGCCGTCGCCGCCGAGGCTATCGAGTCGCGCGAGCGTTGGGCGCAGGAGGTTTTAGCTATCATCGTACGTCTCCGTGCTTCCCCGCTCCGTTGTCGCGCTAATTCTCCGCCACTACCTACCTTTTAGGCGTCCATCGTGGATTCCGATCCACGGCTGATCATCCCCCTCGCCGAGCGCGTTCTCATGCCGATCCTCGAGAATGCCATCGCCCTCGTGCCCGACGTCGAGGACCGCTTCCGATCCTGGGCGGGACGCTTCATCCGCCCTGCTCCCTTGCCTATGGCCGAGCTGCATCCTTGGACCTCCGTCGTCGATCGGGGCGACCTGCTGGACGCGCCTAAAGTCCGGTTGACCGCGACGCTGGTGGAGGAGAACTTTTGGGTCGTGTTTCGCAAGCGCGGCTGCTCGGTTGCGTCGTACTTGCGCGAGCTTGCCGTTTTCCATACCGCCATCCAGGGGGATCGCCCCTTGGGCAATCAGACGTGGATCGCGTATGCTCTCCGAGAGGCCTTGGAGTGTGCCGCGCTCTCCATTCGTCACTCGCGTGGTGGGACCGCTTTCCTTGCTGACTACGTCGGTCGCGAGTCGACCGCATGGCCCATTTCGCCCCCCACGCAGTACGGTCGCAACCTCAGCGGGCTGGGCGCGCGACTCTTGGCCCGTTTTGAGGCCGTTTACCGAGAGACCGTCGCGGAGTTAGCAGGCGCCATGGAGAACGTCGCCGATTTGCAGGCCCTTTGGACCGACGCTCCCTTCCTCCTAGCCATCGTCCACGACCCGTGCCGTTCCCTCGAGAACGCGACCCGACTGTTTCTGGAGTACGCAGAAACTGCAGCGCTCGTCCTGCGCCGTTTTCCTGCCGCCCCGACCGAGCCCGACCTTTACACCTCCAACCTCTTGGTGACTTTCGTTCGGCATCGCGTATTGTCGGAGCTTCCCCCCGGCCTGCGCGATGATGATGGCGTCAATTCACTCGACGACGATGCTGGTGGTGTCGATTCCGACAATCCGATGGATGGCGACCCTGGGGACATCGGGGGCGTCGAAGGACACGGCGCCGTGATGGAGCATGTGGCGGTCGGTGATCTCGGGGCGATAGTGGATTACCGTAGCGATAGCGATAGTGACCTTGCGAGCTCCCGCGAGTAGCGTAAGCCTCCTGTACCGTGTTCTTTCTGTTGCCAAGATCTCGTGTGGGCCTGTGGCACCCCGGCTTGGCGGCCATGCTTGTCGCGCCCTGCCTGCGTCTGCGCTGAACGTCTCACGGTCTCCGCCTGCGTTTTGACCAGTCGCGCGTGGTACCCGTCGCGCGTGGTACCCGTCGCGCGTGGTCGATCCGCGCTTTCTTCTCTCGATCCCCGCCTGTTCCTCTTGTTCCACGCGCGCGCAAGTCACCCGACGCCAAGACCGTCCTTATCGTCCTCCTTCTCCCTTGTGACGGGCCGTCCTCCCCCCAACTGAAGTCTGTGCCTGTCCTCAGGCGCGTGGCCCCCGGCTGCGGTGCAGGATATCGGGTCGCGTTAGGTTTCCGACGTCGTACAAAAGCGGGCGGTTGGTGCCTGCGACCCATCCGCTATCATGTCGTCCCTCTTTACCCTCGAATCGCAGACTCTCGCCCTCCTCGGCCTGCTTCTTGCGCCTCCTGCGATCGACCCGGAGAACGAGCCCGTCGGAACGCTGATCACGACCCGTGAAGAATGGGGTCGCAAGGTTGCGACGCTCTACGTATGTCGTCGCGTTTTACTTGCGATCCCTACTTATGTGTGTCGTGCCCTTCCAGAACGACGTGTTCAACACAGCGAAGCCTTCCGTCCTCCGCCTTGTGCAGGCGGTTGTCGGCCCTATCTTCGAGGCGGTGTTCGCCGCGTCCCCCGAGTCGCGTGCTGCTTTCGCCGAGTGGGGCGGTATTCTCGTCAGCGACCTTGCGCCCCCGATATCCGCTCCCCTTGACCCGGCGTTCGCTGTTCGCCCCATCGCCGGTTTTACCTTTCCGAGCCATCGCGACCATCGTCGGCAGCTCGCCCGCCTTTCCGAGGGCGCGTTGTGGGCTGCGTTCGAGTCGGGGCGTACGTCCGTTCCCCAGTATCGCCGTAGCCTCGGGGAGCTCTGCCTTGCTGCGTACCCCACCGGGCGCGGCGCGGGGATTGACGCGACTATCCATGCGGAGTTCATCGCGGCGATGAATGCTTGCGCGTCAGCGCTCCAGCGCCTGAACGGTGGAGAAGAGGTTCTGTTGTCCGAGGTCCATCGCCTCTCGTATTCGACCACCGACACCTCTCTCCCCGACCTCCTCCGCACTCTCGCGCGACCTCTCTCCGACGTTCTCATTACCCACACCACGAACACCGTGGCTACCTTGACGTCGGTCTACGTTACCATCGCGGAAGCTGCGCGACCTGACGATCGGCGCGCACGCGGCCGCTGGGGTCCGTATTCCGATGCATTCGCGTCGGCCGATGGTTCGCTCGAGGCCGCTTCTGTTGCGTTTTTGCGCGACGCGTTGCAGTGGGCGGCTACTATCGACAGCCTGCACGCTCGAACTGCGATCGAGAGCGCCGTCCTCGCATCGAACTTGCCTACCGAGTTGATGGCCGAAATCCACAGCGACCCGACGATGTTCCTGGACGAAATCGTAACTTTCCGCGCGGTCCCAATGGGCTGGCAGAACATGCAACGCGGTCGCCGAAGCGGTGGTGTGAATCGGGCTCGCGTTAACCAGCAGGGGCGCGTTCCTCGCGACGAACCTACCGGACCGTAGCGTCTAGCGCCGTCGCGTTGTCGGATCGTCGATAGGTACAGGGAAAGAAAGAGCCCGCGTTAATGTAGAGCCTCGTGCCCGCATGTGCGTCGTTGAACGCCTCCCCAATTGAATGTAGTGCTTGCGACTCTTTTTGCCAGCTGGTGCGACGCCTGTGTGCCGCGGTCGCTCGTCGCGAGCGGGACGGGCGCTAACGACTTGTCAGATCTTGCTCGCGCCAGCCGCACGTGCCCGCCACGCGGCGTCGGTGCCGCCGGCGCCTTCCTCCAGCGGCCCGGTGCGCTTCGCGGGATCAAATCAACGGTCGCTGATGAGATCGCGGATCGACCCGGCATCGCGGGCGCTCGGAGGCAAAACCAGTGCTCTGGCCGGGCCACGCGGCCGGTCGCTCCCACGCACGCGCCATTGTTCGTGCGCCTATGGTGAAGTCGCCGCCGCCCCTCTTCCTTCTTTCCCCTCACCTCTCGCTCGCTCCCTCGCTCCCCCGATTCATCCTGCAATGGACGCTGCTTCCCTCGCCGACGCCACCGCCACCCGCGCTATGCTGGACCTCCAGCTGGGGCTGCTCGGGGCCATGGCACGCGACGCCACCTCCGAGGCGCAGCTCGCTCTGCTGCGCCCCCAAGTTCGACAACTCCTGGTACGTTCGCCCGTTCGTCCTCCTCACGAAGTTACTGACCGACCTTCCCCCAGCGTTCTTACTATGACGCCCGTGGCCGCGGCGTGACGTTCTCTGCCGAGGCGCGCGCGCGCTACGACGCGCTCGAAGACGCCGTGCGCCCACCGCCTGCACCCCGCGATGAAGACGACACGGAGGGCGAAGGGGACGCCCCTGCGCCCGTCCCTACACCGCCGCCTGCGGTCTTGCCCAGCGCCCGCGAGGAGGAGGCGACGGAGGAGGCTCGCCCGTCTCGTGGTCGCCGCCCAAAAGTGCGTCCATCCTCCTCACCGTCGCTGGTCCGCCGTACTAACACGTCCCTTGCTCGCTGCTACAGGCTCGCCGCGTGCCCGTCCACCGCGCGGAGGTGGTGCTGCCGCCCGCCGTACCGCCGCCCTCGCCTCCTTCCGCTCGGAGTCAGCGCCACGCTGCGCGCGCGGCCGCGCCGACCGCACCGGTGCTCTCCACCGCCGCAGGGAAACGTCGGGCCTCGCGGTCGCCCGCCCTACCCTCGTCTCCTCGCACGCCGCCCCGCTACCGCCCTACGCGCGGTCGCCCAGCCAAGAAGGGCCGCCCGACGCCTGCGTCCGCCGCGCCGAGCGCCTCCCGACGCAGTTCCCCGTCGCCCTCGCCCATTCTCGGCCTCGATGACTCGTTGTCGGACGCGGTAGACAGCGATGGCGACGCGCTGTTCCACAAGTCGGTCGCCCGCCCCACGAACACCGAGCGGTACGCGGGCGAGCGTCTCAAAGTAGGTCGCTCCTGTCCCAGTCGATTTTTAACTTCTTTTGCTAAATTCTCTCTCCTCGCTTCCAGACCCGCCGCCGCTGCGCGCGTTGCGAGACGCACTTCGTCAAAGGCGCCGTGCGATGCGAGTTCAAGCCGCACTTGCCCTCGAAGTGCATCCGCTGCCGCGCGCAGCGTAAGGCTTGCGCTGGCGCCGTGCTCGCCGACGGCTCGCGACCTCCCCTTCCGGTTGCCCGCCCCAACCGCGGGCGCTCTGGCCGTACACGCGCCGCTTCTCGCGCCCCACGGTCTCGGTCGGCTCCTCGCACCGCCGCGACGTCTTCCACCGCCCGCTTGCTCGAGGATCTGCTCGCGTCCGGCGATTCTATGGGTAAGTCCTCCCTTTTCTTTTTAGCTGCCCTCCTTCTAACGCCCTCCGTGCTTCACACAGATCCCCCGCGCCGTGCCCGCGACCTGCTGGCCGAGGTGTTGTCGTCCGTGGACGCAGACGCGCGCCGGTTCGAGTCGCTCCCGGCCGCCGATCGCTTCCCCGAGGGCGCCGAGTCCATCGCCCTCGTCCAGGCGGAGCTGGACGCCAGCCGGACGACTCTCCTCCTGTGGCCCTACCGCCACGACCGCCTCCTTCTCCGCTGGGCGCAACTCACCCACCGCTACGGTGCTCGGGGCACCTCCGACGTCCCCGGTTCTGACGCCGCTCCGTCTCCCTCCGCTCCCGGCTCACCCTTAGCTGGTCCCAGCGGGCTCCATCGCCCCGACTCCCCGACCGTCGCCACGCTCCCTCCGAGCTCCGTCGCTGGCTCTGCCCCTGGTGCAACCGCTTCCGACGAGGAGGAGGAGGAGGACGAGCTGGAGCCCGCCCGTGCTCCGTCTCCTCAGCTGCCTGGATCGCCCATGTCGGGCTCCGACGCTGCAGAGGCCCTCGCCGACAGCGACGGCGATGCCCCCACTGCCGCAGCTGGGCCGTCGGGCGTCAACACCGATGGAGACGAGGGGGCCGGCGAGGAAGAGGCGGACGAGGTTGACGACGAGGAGGAGGAGGAGGGAGAGGCGGAAGAGGGTGACGACGAGGAGGAAGAGGGCGACGACGATGAGGACGCAGAGGCCGGAAGTAGCGACGCTGGCGTCGTTGCTGATCCCGACGCTGCGGAGGTAGTGGACATGGACGTCGACGTGTAGTGCTCCCCTGTACGATTTTCTTCTCGCCCCGTTTCCCGTTGTTCTCGCGCGTCGCTTCCGACGCGATGTTCTTGTATTTTCTTGTTTTCACTCTAGTTCTCCCCAGCCCTGATGCTAAATAAAAGACTGCTCCATAAAATAGAAAATTCCCCCGCCGCAAGGGAGGAAGAAAGTAAGCTCCGGCGCAGAAAGAAAGTAAGCTCCGGCGCAGAAAGAAAGTAAGCTCCGGCGCATTGTATCAGTTAGTACCATGTCCGCGGCGTATCTCCTTAGCGTAATTCGTCAGTTAGTCGCATCCTCCCCCCGTCTGAAACTGCTGCCCCCAGCAGTCTTGTAGGGCGTTTCATGCGACGCTACCATTCTGATTCCATATTGGGATCAGTACTTTAACGGACCTTTATATGTCATTCGTGTCGTTTTTCCGGTACACTTTACGGATTCACCCGAAAATTATTCCGGGTTTACCCGGTTTTAATGTTCTGCCTCTCCTGTGCCGGATTTTGGTTAGACATTGTCAATCGTTGTATGTATCGAATGCGACGACGCACAGCTGTCCGATGGTCTTTTTTCGTTTCGATTGGATGGGCGGATCATGAGTTATACAATAATTTGTATGTCGTCGCATATTAATTACTGAATAAAAAATGAAAGATGTACGCTTTTTTCGTACCAATTTTGGTGATATTCTAGTGATTTCGGTCGTTTATGACATGAGAAGACCTCTTTCGTGCATGATCCCGTTTGTTTGAAACTCGATTTCGTGCTTTTGTTTCCTTCATTATGATCATTATAAATGTGATTAATAGGATGTGTATTGTATTGACTGTGGTACTGTGACCGATGGGCTGCGCGTCTCATCGGCGTCTCTTGTTCGCCTTGTAGTACCTATGGAGTAAGCCGTATATTGCACCGTGTAGAAGTGGGCCCTTGCCCTGTAGGCTTATAAGGATTGATACGTTTTGGGACCAACAGTTCAAAGTTGGTTGTGTTTTTCGTGGGTTATTGACGCAGCATGTCCGTTGCATTTCAATCTCACGTGATGATATCAAAATGTCGATTTCCATTTTCTTTAGTGTTCTGTTTCAATCGCGTGACACTGGTGTTTATTAAAGTAGGCACTTTGTATTCTTACATATGTAAACTGAAATTCATATCGGCTGCGTATCGTACGATTCTGTATGTATCATTCATGATTGTTATGGCCTTTTTCTTTGTGCTTTGCATCTACTTGTTTCTGCAGGTTCTTGATTTCCCGTTCAAGTTCTTTTATGTATTGGTCGTTGTCTTGAGTGATTTCTGCCTTTCCAACATGCATTTTCTTAATAACCTAATGAACCATCAGACACATGTTATATGCTTGAGAAATGATTTACATTTAATATTGGCAATTTATTCTGCAATTGTTCGATGTTTGAATCGATATTCTTGATGACTTCAAATTGAAATGCCGTTATCTGTTGCCTTACGTCGTATAAGCATTTTTCAAGTTCTGTATGATATTTCTATATAATGTTATATGTATTAAGTTGGTGGCGCACCTGATGTGCTGTCCTTTCCCTCAAATTTGTTCTCATTTTGTGAATGTATTAATTGGTCAGAATTCTGTAAAAATTAATTGAAGTTGAATTGCTGGCGGTGTAGTATACAACTATGTGCAATAGCGTACTGGCATATGAGTTCTGTCAGCATCATCTTTGTCCAGGTCGCCGACGTTCAATGTTTGTATAGATTTTATCATTTCTTCATGTGTTTTATATTGATGGTTATGAAACAGCATTAATATTGACGCTAGGTTCTGCGCCGTTAGAGTGCCCGTCGCTTGGACATAGCGTGCATTCATGGCTCCCAGTTCTGCCTGTATTTGTTGATGTATAAACATATGTTGATTAAATGAATATTTAAATTACGATCAAACTCATGAGGGTTTTTATGGCACATTCGTCTATTTCCGATTCGTGACGTTGCTGGATGCCCTTTATCATGCATAAGACGTGTGCTTCATGTGCAAGGATGTCTGCAAGGGTCTCTGCTGGGTTCATGTCGAGGAAGGTGCGTATGTTGATGGTGATGAGGAGAACAGGGGCCCGGTCGATCATACGTTTTGACGTGTCGGCATCCCAAACGTGGGATTGTTTATCACGTGTCTGAGCTGCTCGCCCCTATATACGTCCTCTGTTGTCATATGGGGCAAGATTGACCTTGACAACGTCCCCAATGAGTGCGAATTCTGGTGAGAGGCAAATTTATATATCGCGATTCTGTACTAAAATTTGTTTAAGTTGTCGTCACCTTTGATTTGAGGGGTGGTGAATCTGATCTAGGTTGTTTGCTTATTATTTTGAGCAGAATATATTAATTCAATAGTTATCAGCTCTAGATCTGACGTCTTTGGTAGCCAGTGATTGGGAAGGTGTTGCCGCCGAGAACCCGCATGGTAATGTTATACGATTTTTGTTAACATACTGTATAATGATCGATATTTATTAGACAGATTTGGTCATCATGAACTCACCGATCAAGATAAATCCGTTTTAAGTAATTGTTTAGGTGTATGAGTATTTGAAACAACCATAATAACATCTTTTTAGTGAGAAAAATGGAGGATCCTTTGTATTGGGCTAAACATAAACCTACTGGAAATAGCACTTGAACATTGTTATGTAACTTTCATTCTTAATGTATATTAAATTTAGCTTTGATCCGATGTAACGAATGTAGCGAGGATTGGATGTCGGTCTCGATCTGTTCGCATTTCACCAGTACAATATTATTTATTGACGACGCTGTTTGGTGAAATTTAGTCGCTATCTGTCAATAATTTGAACGACTTACTGTTTGATGGGTTTCGTGCCTCATTCAACGATGCTTCGTCTGCGTGTCGTTTAGGACATTTGTCTTTCTATATATATAATAGATGGCGGACTCGCCTTCGCTTGATACTATATGTATAATGGTTATATTGTTTCTTAAGAAAAAATGTAAAGGACGTACTGTATATAGGATCTTTATTGACGGTTTTTTCTTCGCTTGATACTATATGTATAATAGTTATATTGTTTCTTAAGAAAAAATGTAAAGGACGTACTGTATATAGGATCTTTATTGACGGTTTTTTTACCTGTTGTGCAAGACACTACAACAAGTTATTCATATGATGAATACTATATGAGAATTTTGTATTTACAATTACTTTTCCACCACATGTTTTTCCCTGCATAGTTAGAGCATCGGATTTCGACGTCGATTGGAATATGCGAAATCTTGGTTATGTCGAACTTGTCGAAAATAGATTTTCCCGTGATGGCGATTGTCGAAATGTATCTTATGGTTTTGGCAAGATAAGGAGGTACGGGGTACTCCGTCTGGTTGACGTAGTCGGGGATTTCATTATATGCATCCAGCTTAAACATCAATTAGTCGTTTTAATTTATGTTTTTGAAAATCATTATACTATTTCATTGACTAAATTTCGAATCCTTGTTTGTTTTATGTTTGTTTCTTTGAGTAATATTTTGACAGCGCAGGCAATTCGTGTCTCTTTCGTTATGACGGATGCTGGGGTGCGCATGGTAGTTGACGTGATCGATACCCCTATCTCGTGCATCGCATTTATAGGTGTACGCGGATGCAATGATCGAATTTCATGTCATGTGATTTTTGGTATGTCGTGTTTGCAGCTTGTTAGGGGCATTGGTGTCTTGCCTCTTTCCTTGTGACATGTCTTTGACTGTGGATCAACTTCAATGCCGTGTTTTCAGAGCTGCTACCTCGATAGCTCGAATGTCAAAGCAGGCGCAGAGTGACGGTTTACGTTGTCTTCTTCGGGAACTGGTATTTATTTGCCTTTTTATTTGGAATATATTGCATTAAAACTATTTATTTAGTATAGTGCGAGATTGGCTACTCGCGTACACGGGTCTTCTGTGTCTCCTTATCTTGAAAAGGTTTTCCGTGCTGTTGCTGCAGCCTATCGAGATCGAGATGATAGTCGGATATCGCTATCACTGGCTGTGTTCATTGATGAGCCGCCTGTTGGTTATGATGCTGTTGAATTGGGAAACAATATTTGGTGGGAAAAAGGTATTTCTTCTTTTTTTAATATTTTTATTTGCTCATATATATATTTGTTTAAGCGGCTGTGACGGTGTACCGGGTAACTACCATGTCGGACGGAACACAACAACGTGCAAAAATAAACTCTACCTTGCGTTCGTCTCGGAATACTTCTGATGACGCTAAAAGTATATGTGATTTAAAATATGTGTTCCAAATGAATGCTTACTTTCTCTGAGTGTCATTCAAAGATATCAATGTGACACTAGACTACGTTCAAGAATCCATACGGAAACTTCACGAAGAAGTAAAGACCGTGAAAGAGGAAGTGCTGAAACATGATCGTCGGTCACAAGTAAGGCTGTGTGCGCCAAACCTTGATTTATGATGAAAAGTATTTTATAGATTCTTATAAATACACTTGACGGTTTGAACAAAAATATTGTTTATTTAACAGATATACAGAAGGTTTGTCATGTATATTCTTGTTTTTTCTTTAAAGAAAAAACTGATATAATTTCAGCGGTTACGAGTTGATTGGATTCGTCTTCAGCGCAACATAAATTGACATATAAATATATTGTATTTTGAATTGTCTCTTGTATACTTTTTTGCTTTTAAAACAAGAGAATAAAGTCTCGCTGTATGTGTTGTTTGTCATTTGATAAATATATTTCCATATACGTTGATTCTACTACATGAATGATATGTGATATTTCAAACGTCTTTTTGAATTAAACATTAATCAATTATGGCTTGACCGTAGCCTATATGTGGTCCCAAATTTGTTACTGTACATAACGGATCAAGTAGCTTGTATGCAGGGAATGCCTCAGTTATCAAGCCTTCAAATGGCCCACACATTCACTGTTAAAAGGTTGCAATATAGTCTTCCCATATAGCTGTTAGTTCACATTGCAGGAGCACTTTGGCTATATTTTTGACTAAAAAAGATTGGCCTGTAATTGACATTGATTGCTATCCGCCTGATTCAACTGTTGTATAGCGTATGATCTTTGTAGGGAGAGTGAACGTTTGCAGATTAGCCAGATCTCATAAGAAAGTCTATATCTTGGACTCGGTTAAATACAGGTCATGTTATGTATGGATAATACGGCTTAGGATGAATATGAACTTTGGTGCAAGAAACCTTAACAAATGAGCTCATAGGGTAGGTGGACAATTGACCTGACCAGTGATGTGGTGATTAAATGGAGATCAGAAAAAGTTGTCTGGGGTCAATGCTTCTAAGTGCATACTTGATCTCTGTTAGAGGGTTGCAAGCTGATCTTCAAATACAGGAGAAAGCATCATGCGGTACACAAGTTAGAAATATGCCTCTCCAACTGCTGTTGTGTAGAACACCAGACCTACATTTCACTGCCCTGATTTGTACTGCCCGTGATATCAGGGCAAGAACTGCTGAGACCTCTGGTCACATAATGGCCTGACTGCCACGGCAGGATCAGGGTATACTGATACTCTGCCGGAAGGCCACAACCCAATCCTCAAATAGAGGAGTCATTCTGTACATCTCTGACCCGCAAGTATCCACTTGCTGACAAGCAACACTGGGTGTCTACCTTGTGGACTCATGATGCTTAAAGCTCAAGGATTGAAGCGGTAACCTGCTAGAACATGAAGGACCCAATCACTAGCCTGAGATGCCATGGCCAATTACGACGCAGTAACTTGTTGACCTCCTTGGCTCCAGCCTTCAGCTAGCATTTGGTCTTCTGTTTCTTGTTTTCCCAAGAACCCAAATTGTCGTAACATAAACTTTTCCTCAAGTAAAGAGATGGACCGGGCTGAATCTCAAGAGTAGAATTTCTGCTCCAATACCAAGTTGGACAATCCTTGCGAGGAACACCTGATATTTGACAAGCGCACAGGGCAGCGTCTCAAAGAACTCAAAGAACTTGACGAGGGTTATCGTAACTGGGGCAATTGGTGCGTCCAACACTCAAAAACAATATGCTTTTAAGACATGACAGATTAAAGGTTCTATATAGCTTGTAACTGATAATCCTGATAACGTATTACATTACTGTGTCTAACGCTCAAAAACAATATACTTTGCAGAGACACCGCATATAAGGGTCTGCATATCTAATGGACCCAAATTAGTCATGTTCTATTTATCTCTTGAATCCGTCACAAGAGGTCAATCTACCAGACCGGCTGGCAACAACCCATCAACCTCTGTCCAAGAACAATAAACATGCAAACAATATTACCTATATAATCATTCTGCATATCTAATGGACCCAAATAATTTATGTTTTATTTATCTTTTTAATATGTAGCAAGAGGTCAATGTACAATACCGTCTGGCAACAACTCCCGACCTCTACGTATAAACAATAACCGCGCAACCAATCCAGATCGGCTGGCAACAATCCCCCAACCTCTGCGTATGAACAAGAACCGTGCAACCAAACTTGCACGTGAACTGTTATATCATTGTCTCTAGTGCTCAAAAACAATGTACGGCAGGCAACAATACACAATAAGTCCTCAACCTACATACAAATTAGCCTGGATTAGTCCTTTGTAAGGTATGTACTAGAGAGCGTACCGCTTAGACCAAGAACAACATACACAGAGCAATTTTCATTGAGAAATGAATATACTGGTAAGACAAAGGCAGACCAGCCAGCCAAGATACGAGAAGTGTTGAAACCCATGTTTTCATATTGATTGCAGCATATTGCGGTCCGGTAATAATTATAAGAAGGAAATATTTCTTTTTTCTGTTTGTTTGCGTTTTTGTTTATTATATAATGTTTTTCTTGTGTGACTTTTTTGTTCACTCGTGTGATTGTCAATTCCTTACATACCAGGTTTATTTGGTACCTAACACCTAAGTATGTTCATTGAACATTATACAGAAACTCTTATGGGGCAAAAAAAAAGGCAATTTATAATACAAAAAATATGGATGACACAGTATACGTGCGTTTGTTGATAATCAATTATCTGTTTGATTAATGATTTATATTGTTTGGGAAATATATGTCGCCACGACTCACAGTTGAGTTTTTTCGAAGACCCGGCCGATTCGTCTTCGGGGTCTTGGGAGTGCCGGCGTTTTGTAGAGTTGCGTGTATTGTTTAGGTCGTCACGTTGCGATTGCAGTGCTGAAATTTCATTTTCTAATTGTTCGGTTGCTTTTATAGCGATTTTGTGATTGTCTTCGAATTGTCTGACAGTGTCGAGAACACGCTAGCAATCAAGTATTTATTTATATGTCATGTAAGGAATAATGGTGCTTACATCAATACGCTTCTTTATGCTATTTGAAATGTCGACTATCTCCTCTAACGGCATAGACAAAAACTTATGCACGGTCTGCGAAGGCTCTTTCATCCGAACGAGCTCGGCTCTGATAGTTTCTGTTATTATTCCTCTTAATGGGCCTATACCTGTTTTAACTTTTATAACCCACTAGTGGTGACTAGGTACTTACGTATCGCTTCCGGTATATCATCCTCTTGAACTTGTTGTAATCTGAGTGTGACTGGCATTTTAATACATAACAAAGTACGTACTTATTTCTCCATCAGGATATTGAATGGCTGCTGTCTTGATGTCTAACGCGGTTTGAAGACTATACACTGTTTAAGGTGAGGTAAACATATTTATGATTGTTGTTTATTTACACATCATGTTCCATGTCGGTCCCTCTGATACTGTTTGCAAACAGATAAAAATCGTTCTATTGAATATATGATTCACATACTTTGTTGCCGTCCGATATTTGTGTATCCCATTTCATCATTTTTTGCTTTTGATGTGTCAGTATTGCTGCCGCCCTCTGTTGAATTGACAATGACTGTCAATTGTTTTGTTATTTGTCATGTATGATATGTTAGTGTGTAGAAAATTCATTTACTTTGTTCTTTAGTTTTAGATTATGTGGTGTTGTTTCCTATTATATAGTAGATTATATTCAAATATAGTATATATAAGTCATACCTGTATTCTTTTGAGCCGTCATTGGTATTTTGCGTAGTGACTCGTTGATTCTGGTGTCCAGCTTAGTCGTTTGCAGATTGTCATCCGTTGTAGTCGCTGGTGTAAGTAATCAGCCGTGCGATGGTTTGTGTATAAAGTTTTGATCTACAAATACTATTCCACCATATGTTATTTCCTAAATCACCTGAGAAGTTGATCTCGGATGGCGTCTTCGTCGTCAGATTGATCAGTAGTTCTTGTCGGTTCTTTCGCGCAGTGTAGGCGTAACGAACAGCTTTATGATATTTGCTTTCAGTGAAATTGTGTTTGCGGGCCTCGTTCAGTGCGAGGCCTAAATTTTTCTAGATGAATGTTATCGATATAGATATAAACAACGGCTTCATGATCTTACCACTTCAATGATCAGTTTATCCCACGTCTGTTTCTCTATAATTGCGACGGACGCTATCTTGATACTG
Organism: Auriscalpium microsporum; assembly: GCA_019914985.1. Taxonomy (NCBI): domain Eukaryota; kingdom Fungi; phylum Basidiomycota; class Agaricomycetes; order Russulales; family Auriscalpiaceae; genus Auriscalpium; species Auriscalpium microsporum. The sequence continues at coordinate 822,560 of JAHLMG010000010.1, read as the reverse complement.
TTGGCAGCCATGATGACTCTCGCCTCCAATCTGTTAATTTCGCTATCCGTCATTTTCTTTTCGGGTACCGTGGCCGCGATTGGTAAAAGCGATATCGGATGAAGTGGGAAGGAGCACGATGCGTGGGATAGAATGGTGCGGGAACAAGTTGCGTGTTGCCGAATTCAGCGAAGGATCCCGTGTTTGGGTCGCACGGTTCGTGTATGCGTGTAAGCGCCCGTTGTTTGGTCGATCTCGGTCGTTCAGTCCCCTATGTGTAAGCATATGTATTTATATCACAATTGAATATTGTTATTTTGTGATCATTTTGTGTTTGTTTCTTAGCATATCATCAACAGAATCATATTCTCGCGTACATTTGGCTATTCGTACAATCTGAATTGATCTCCTTGAAATTGCGTTATCACAAACCCTACTTTGATTTCGTTGTTCCCTTTTTCTTGCTGGAATACGTCGAAGGTCCTGCCACCGCTTGGTCGCTCGCGTTGCGGTCGACTTTGCGTTTCTTGACCGCGGGAGCAGATTCAAGCGTAACCGCCCGAGATGTCTTCGTGATCTGGTCAATTTCTGCTCGCAATTCTGCAATCTCCTTTACGCGAGCCTTGCGTTCCTGTATCCACATTTCCTCAATATGCTATGACAAAATTAGAATTTCATATTAGACTAATTGAAGTGGTGGTTTTACCTTGTTGCGAAGGTCTCCTTCAGTGCCGTGTTTCTTCCCGGTTCTCAGTGCGGTGCTGCAATTCACGATTTGCTGGGCATTGGTACGGAGATATTGCAGTTCTTCGTGCATGGTCGTTCCCAGTACGATATCACCCGTCACTAATTTAAAAATGAGTAATGCTCGTGGATGTGGAGACACGTCGACCGGCTTACGAAAACTTGGCTGTGCGTTGGGCACTGTGAGACATATGTGATTAAATATTAACATAATATATAGTTATTTGTTACTTTTCGGAGGGCGGCCGCGACCTCGTTTGATCTCAACCACCGATTGATCGTCATCATCTATTGACAAATTGTTTTTTAATGATACGTTGACTTTGGCAGATAAGTCAAACCTTCGTTGTCTAATTGAACAAATGAATATTCACTTTTAGTTTATGGCTGGAGTATGAGAAAATAAGTTTTTACCCAGGTCTTGTTCTTCCTCGCTGCCTATGGTACGGTTTAGCAAATATTCTGCTTTTTATAATGCATACTAACCTTCCTCAATGAGCGCACGTTTGACGTTTTCTTCCTCCGTTAAACGCTTTGAAGGTGCTGGTTTATTTTAGCTAGGATGGTATATTTGGTATATAGTTACTTACCCCTAGTGTTGGCTACCTGCGTTGCCTGTGTCGCCGAGGCGTTCTCCTTTGGCATTGTGTCTAATATACATCAGTATTGTTTGATAATTGATTAGCTTTAACATGACGCGTCGGTTACCGTCGTCGTCCGCCACTGCGTCATCCATTGGCTTGTCGGACTCAGACCGGTGAGCTGAAAGGAAATAACGATAAACGTATTGTGAACGTACAACAAAAATAGTATATTACCTATTTCCTCGTTTTCCTCCTCGTCTTCCGATAGAAACGTAGATTCTTTGTTTTTGTCGTCTGTTTTTAATGTATAAAAAATGACATTTACAACATTTTAATGAGATAAACGTACCCTTTTTAAGTCTCAACCACCATGCATCAGCAATGTTTTCCGATTCCTTTATTGCGTTTTCGGGATTTGCGGTAGCTTTAACGTATTCGATGATTGTTTGAAATCCGGTAATACCGTCGGCTTTGCGCAGAAGCCTTCGCGTATTGTCCGTCCATTCGATCTCGTCTTCTGCGTCGTCGGAACCGTCGTAGGCGTTGACGGCTCTCATTAGTTCTTTCTTATTTATATATGTCAATATTGCTTCATCAAAAATATACCACTACTCACCAATTCCGCTCTCATCGCGGTCTGGCCTTCCGTCCAACTGGTTTTTGGTATCTCGTCCATTGCTCGACAAGCCAAGATAACGCGAAATCTTTGATTTTTTATGTATTCAAGGAGTTTCGCGTTTTCGGCTGGAAGCGACTCTGGAAATGCCGGCGGCGTGATCGCATGGTCGATGTGGTCGATGCTGGTGTTCTGAGCCATGTCGTTTGTCTTGATATATTTGTTGTCGGAAAATGAACAATGTGAAGGCCGATGTGGTAATGTCGGATGATGGGTGAAGACGAGAAGCCGCCGCCGCGCCTAAAACGCGCCGCAAAGAAGTCGCTTAGTCATGTGATCTTTTTCTCTGCTTAGCGCGCCAACATTTCTATATTGTCGACTAGTCGTGTTATTGTGCTGATTCAAGTCGGTCGGTTAGGTCCGTATGCATGAAGAAATGTTTCCTAAATAGTTCTTTTACAATTTGCAACGTTAATATCATGGTGTTTTGTCGAAACGGGACGAGAGCGATCAACATTTAATCAACCTCTCGCAAATGCTAGATTCATGATACATTTCGTAACAGCATTGTACGGACTCAATCGACGTAGAAGACAGGGACGCGCGCTTTATGAACCGCTCATTTCCTGCCCGAGATGCGTGACCTGACAGGTTTCGGAGTCGAACCTGTCGGCTCTTCACCTGCGAGGCTGGCAAGCTTGCGTTTCTTGGGAGTAGCGGCAACACTTGAAGGTTTCTTGAGTTGCGTGATTTCTTTCTTGAGAGATGAAATTTCCGCAAGCAGTTCTTGCTGCTCCTTGTCCCACAATTCTGCAATATTCTGTTGCAAATAAACAATTAATGTTTAATTGCATTTAAAGTTTTGATATTTGTATACCTCGGTTCGCGTATACATTTCCGTCAACAACCGACCTGCGTTCGACATCTTCTTCGCCATGTCCTGGGCAGGTTTTGCGTTGATGCGCATGTACTGAAGTTCTTCCTTGACGTTCGATCCAAGAATGATGTCACCTTCGACTAAGGCATATAATGAGTACAAATATTAACAAATAGTAAAATAACTTGCGAATCCGTTGCTCGACCAATATGTCTGCTCGGTATAACGTGAATTTGGTTGTATATTATTCAGAAAGGAAACAACAACTTACTCTTGCTCGCGCGGCGTGTCTTGCCGTGTTCAATGGGTTCCTCCTTGATTTTGACTACATGATGCTAAATCAGGACTGAGCGCTTTTCTGAGATTTATTCTTACTTATCTCAGTTACTTCATCTGTTGAGTTTATATATTATTAGTTTGACATCAAACTTACACATGCATCCTTACCGTCGTCACCAGATTCTAGTTCGGCGTACGGGGATTATTGCACGCTGAGTTTCAGTTTGAAGTCACGGACCTTCAACTACGGCCGCAGACTTCACCGTTTTGCGGGTCTTCTGAACAGCTAAGCATTTTCCCCAGCATGAATTAAGAAAGTATTATTGTCATAAACGAGAAGTTTGTACCTTTGCTCTTGTTTCCGCTTTTTGTGAGGTCGACGACATTTGAGGTCGGGTCCGTATGGTCGACTTCTATTTCATCTGTAGACGCCGTTGGCGAATTTAGACATAATATAATAATTTAATATCACCGTCAGTGTCGAATGTTGCCTCGTCGGCTTTGCGATCTTTTTCTGAAGAGAATTCGGTATCAATATTGGTTTTTCTTCTTCTGGATTTACTCACCTGCTTGTATCACCAACCACCAGCTGTTCATAGAATCCGCGATAACTTGATGGGACTTGTCGGGTATCTCTCGTTTATTGACGAACTCGATCAACTTCTTAAAGCCCTCGATATTTTTGATGCGATGGAGCCTGCGCAAATCGTCGCCCCATTCGGCGCTGTCGTGACTGCCGCCTATGTTGTCGTGATGTCCGAAAACACGAAGATATTCGTTCTGAGAAACAACAGTTATTTAGCCTTTTCTTATTTAACTAAACAATTCGCACAATTTCCGCCCGGAACGCTTTCTCGTATTTTGGTAGTTCTTCATCCGGCAGATCTTTCAAGGCGTGACCGCAAACCAGAATACGAATTTCGTGACGAGAAACGGTATCCTCGACGACTTTGACGTCCAGGGATAAGGCGGAGGGAAAGACGGGGGCTGTTATCTCGCCGTTGATGGTTGACATTTGTATGTAGGGATAGAAAAGGGAGGACAACGAGATCGCGGTTTGAGGAGGCAGGGAACAAGAAAGGCGAGAAGCCTATCATTGTCAGCCATGCGCGCGTGTGACACTTACACGTGATCGGACCTGCGGGCCCGGTCGAAGATAACACGTGCTTCCATGTTGAGAAACGTATCATCCCATATATTGTTGAGTAAACTATTCTGTATTTTGCTTCCATCTTGCAGATGGTCAGTTAGTTCGAACCTTTCATGGTTCTCTCGTGTTTGATACGATGCTCGTATGGTTGGTTGAGCATATTAAATGCGTTTTATGCAGGTCTTCTGATAAATGTAATATACTATTTGCTAATACTGATGCGATTTATTGGATTCGTAGTTATACACATGTTGAGACGTGTAAGAATGGATGTATCGTACATGTTGAAATGTACTATATCCCGAAACATCTATTATGCTATTCATTAACAATAAAGATTTTATATTAGATGAATGTATTTACTTTTTTTTTTGCCATTGAGACGCAAATTAAACGGATTGTTTATTCATCTTTTAATTCTGCGAGTAATTGATCGCGCCGAGCTTTGAGTGTCGAAATGCGTTCGACTGTGTTCTGGTATTTCGTGTCTTCCTTCGCTACCAATGCTTCGAGTTGCTTCACGTCAATAGGAAGCAGTAAGTGCAAGATATATGATGGACATATATATATTGAATAGGACAAACCTCGATGGCCGGCGTCAGGTTATCCAGGGATCGTCCAGCCAAGTCGAAGTCAATTGTCAAGTGTGAATGCAGGGCTTGCGAAGAGTTGGTGATTTCGTCCAAGTCCTCCTGCACTACTTCCTTCAAGGTTGGATCTAATATGACTGCGACTGTATATCAAAATCAGTTCCATTTGGGAGTAGGACTGTCCTACACGTTTGATCCTGAACCGCTGTTACTTTATTCATGTGAGTCATATTTCAATAGCGATATCGTTATGTGACTCTCACCGTGCTCATTGTCGCCGTCGGTGATTTCGTCTTCATCTATCATTAATTCGATCTTGGGCGACGTATGTTCGGGTAATTCTTCATATACTATGATTTAAATGTCTACGCGAACGACACTTGACTGGCTTACTGAGGGCTTCCCACCACAGATCATTACCCAGCGAATCCACCTCCAATATCCTCGCGTGTTTCATGTTCGCCAGTAACTTGACATTGTTGTCTTTGTCGGTATTGAATATGTTGAAGATCTTATCGTACATAGGGTGAGCTTTGTCATCCTGAATGGCCCGGGCGAGATGTCGCTATATAATCATTGAATATGTGTTAATACATCTGGTGATAGTAACTCACGCATTCGTTCCGGGCTCTTCTCCATATGTTATCTGTCAATTTCTCCACTGGTGCGCTTTGTATTGCCTTCCAGGCTAACGCAATTCTGGTTTCATTTTGGGCAATATCCGTTTGCGACGCTTTCTTTGACATGGTCGATCGTGTTGATGATGGCGCAGGTCAAGGAGGAACCGGACTCAATTCGGTCACATCCGGATCGGAACCTGTAGATCGGTCATGTGCCTTACCGGTTTCATCACTTCACCCGTTTTGCGACCTTGCTGCATATACTATTTAAACAAACGGATAAAGCTATTCTTGAATACGTCGAGATATGAAATTACATTTGTAATAGCCGAGTATCATGAAATTCTTCCCCTACTTCTACAGCCAATACGTCACCCAATCATTGCCCACACTAAGTAGTCGCGGCTGGTCAAAATATAATTAGAAAACAGTAAATATATCGCAAATTAGTCTTACCCTTTCTCTTACCCGCTGCCTTTTCAGAAATAGCAGGGTGGTCCGGCGAGGCGTCGATGCGAGGTCGCTTTCGGCGACGAACTGAATCTGAGTTAGATTTTCTCATTTTCAACTTTTCCTTCAAATCCGATATCTCCCGTTCTAAAGTCTTTATTTCGGCGAGGTTCGCCTGGTGAGCACGCTCCTTGCGTTCGTATAGCATGAAGAAGTTCTATATGTATTATTATAATGATAAATTGCTGTATCGAAACTTGAAACTCACATTGATCCTCAATTGGAACTCCTTGGCGCGTTTGCCTATGGGATTGACTGCGACGTCGAAGGCCGTTTTCGCTACGACAAAGTCCGCCCGCATGTGTTCTATTTCGGATTTGATGTCGTTCGATAGTACCATGTCTTCGGACACTAATACAATATTCATGCACGACTCGATAACATTTGTCGAACACTCACTGGTCCGCATCGCAATATTCGCTTGCCTGATGATAACTTATGTAGAAGTCAATATAGAGTAGACAATAGTCGAAATCATGTACCTTTCTTGGGACGGCCTCGACGTCCGCGACCGGAAGCGACGGTTGTATTCGTTTTCTTCGTCGTCTTCTTCGTCATTGTCTTCGTCGTGCCAGACTTTGTTGTAGCATTTTGACTGATCTTCTCTTTATTGGTATCTATACAAATACATTAAACTGATAAAAACGATGTGAATTTACTGGGCGACACGGCATACTCTTTTGGGCTATTACAATGAAGGCACGGTCAATTGACTGTGTTTTCATAGCCGGATTATACACGTTACCTTTCGGTTTCATGATCGCGGCTGAGTCATTAAATCAATTTTAAAAGACGTATTCAAAACCGACGAAGATAGCTACCTTCCACAGCCGCGGTCATGTCAACTTTGCCGATCGCCTGCCCGGTTACAGGACTGTACACCGTGGATATGACGGGCGCATCTTCAGATCTTTCACTTGCGTCTAATTTGCGATTTTAAATTGTATGCCTGATTGTTTCGAAAGAAAACTTACCCGAGTCCTCGTCAGCGTTACCCCGCACATCGTCTTCGTCTTCTTCCATATCGGAGTCGTTGACTAAACGCGAATTTAAATTTGTCATAACTTATTTATGATATCATTTAATTGTGAATTCTCACCTTCCTTACCCGCGTTTCTCGACTCTTCCTCTTCCTCGCTCCCGTCTTGCCCCTCGTTCTCTGCATTGACGTCCTCAAGTTCATGGGGGACAGCTAAATGTATTTAGACAATACGTCGCAGATAAAATACGCGACAGACTTACTGAATTCTTCCCACCATAAATTGTCGCCCAGATCATCCACGTCTTCCATATCGTCCTCCCGCATAAAATCACATAATTTCTTCAATGCTTCGTTCGCGTTAGGCTTTTTCTTGGCATTGTGTACTTTTGTCGTCCAGAAACCGAAGTCTGACTTGACGGCGCTGTCGAGTAGGTCTTTTTCATATTCGTCCGAATATTCTCCCTTTAAATAAAAACTGTCTGAGTTGAGTATTATAATAAGATATAATAGTCGCGCACTATTTCTTTCCACATTGCTGTTGCGAAACGCTCATCGACGTCCAGGTCTCCACCCAGTTCTTCGACCACATTTGCAATTGCTTTCATCCGAGAGTGCAGTCGTTCGATGGGCTGGACCTTCGGCTGGCCGTAGAAGCGGCGGACTAGATCTGGTGATTTACCTCCAATATGTACCGCTTCGCCTGTAAGGTAGCCTTTTCCGCCCATGGTCGTAGTGGAGGAATGGTGCTAGTGGAGAAATAGTACGGAGATGATGGTTGTACGAGAAGACAGGTGGAAGGTGCGTGAGTGAAGTAAGGGGTAACGGAAGAAGTCGTGTCGGTCCCAAAACGGCTGTGTCTTATACGCTTGCGTAAAATGACCCGTGACCGCGTATTCTGGCACCGGTTATACGCAGTCCGCGTGTCATACTCGATTTGTTTGTAGTAGCTCCACAAAATCCGTCTACAGTGATACCGTTCATAAAAGAATGTCGACAAGGTTTTGTCAAGATAGTTTTCCATTAAAGTAGTAACACATTCAGACTTGAAAGATTTCAATCCTGTCGTCACCTTAATATATTAGAAGTATTCTAATGATATTAAAAAAACAACCAATTGCGATGTTTACCTCTCTTATATAAAGTTGTCGTGATGGGAATATTGCAATTGACTATTTAGTCATGCTGCATATTTCACAATTGACAAATCGGGAATACTATGTGGTATGTTGAAAATTCTTTTTCATCGAACCATTATGAGCTTCTTCCGTTATGTGCCCTCTTCTTTCGCATAGGCTTCTCTATTTACGTAAAGTTAGAATGTGCAACGCAGCCTAATATTAACGTGTTAAAGTATTCCGCACAATTCATTCTCTTAATTCGTAAACACGTGATCTCGGACTAAACCATCTAATAGTACATATAATCCTGCTTTACCCGGGCTTGACCCTTACTCGCGGACACACAGCTCTACTCTTGCGCGTTTATCGATCATAGAATTCAAGGCCTTCCTTCGCTGATGTTACTTTCTATATAGACAATACATTAAGAGACATTCAAATTAATTTGTAGTGTTCGATCTAACCTTATGTGGCTTGAACCGTGGAAGCGAATCAAACAAGTTCCATAGCTTTGGAGCTGCCGTCGTCCTGTCGTTTGTTGGAATTATCATCATCTTCGCAATAATATCCTGTCTTCCGTTTTCTGATTAATTTCTTGACGGGTAGTTCATCGATTGAGATGTTCTCAAACACCTAGTAAAGTTACTCAATGAATATTTAAACAACTAATACTTTTCTGCTTGAGCATATACCTCACAAAACTCCCTTTGCAACAGTGCAATTGAGCGCAACTGACACAACATTTTATGACTCGTCTTAGATCCAGATCGAGGTACCGTGGAGAAAGTGCATTGGATCTCGACGACGTGACCAGGTCGAAACTCCGCCGGGTTAAGAAACCGGTATTTCAATTTGCTATTACTTTATTGTGTAAGTTACAGGGGTTACGATATAGAATATTTCGCTTACTTGGCTTCCGTGTAGCGCTCGTAATATGCAACTTCGTTGTCTTGGAGATGCACCAAGTGAGAAGGAACATTCTTCAGTATGCCCTCTGGATCTACGTCTTGATGAAACTTGATTGATTGAAAATTTCCCGCATGACTTTTGTTTGTAAAATATCTGTTTGAGAATTGTAGAGACAAATTCTCATCGTTGTCGTTCAATTCCATATTTTGGAGCTCTCCCTCCTTGAACTTGGCAGACAAACGTTGGTGCATCATCATTATTCCTTTTGCTGCCGCTTTAAAGGCCAAAGACCCGTATCCTTTGATATCGACCTGTTGCCGAGCCCAGGTGATGTTTTGTCCTAAACTAAGAATTAAATGAGTATATTATCCCGCAATAAAACAACCGAATAGACTTACGTCCTCTTGCTTCGAACGGGGGGGAGGTCAAACGCAGAAAGAATTCCTTGCACGATGAAAACTGGTTCCTCATCGGTTTCGGATTCTTTGATCTTCAGCATACATTTTCCGAATTCGTCTTTTTCAATGTCAAAACGTGTTTTGATAAAGTTATCCTGAAGATGACATCAACTCTTTGAGTTAGATTTAAGTTATTCCAGCCAACCTTGCAGATATCCGATAGGAAGTACTGCCCGTCGCTCAAAGCCCGAGAAACATCAAGCAATGTCTTGATATCAGCTGTTATGCGGTCAATATTTGTATATCTCATATCCGTGATGTTGAGCGTACGAATATATTTGTTCATGAATAAATCAAACTCTGATGTCATGGTGCTCGACATCGTTGTTGAGGTACAAGGTGTTACGGGGGAAGGAACGCCGTGTAGACGTCTTTTATACCCGGAGTGTGACATGTTATACTTCCGACGACTCGTACTCTTCTCGCACGGTACATACGAGAATCGGTGCCGAAGTCGGGGTTTGAAGTCGCGCTCCTTATATACTAGTTGGACACGAACCGTGGTACAAATTGTGACCTTCCTTCTACCATCATGGTCTCTACCCGAAACACTACGCGCAAGGAGTCCGAAGCGGTGAAGACAACCCCCCAGTAAGTATACCGTGCCGAATATACATTCGTATTATTAAATTCTCGTATCTAGATTGGCAAAAGATGTCATTGAACTGACTGAAGATTCTGCGTAAGTTGTTTGTTCAGTTTAACAACTCGTCGGTTTAAATTGCGAACAGCGACGATCGCAAGAAAAAACGAAAAAAGTACTACTTTGACTTTGCGTAGTTTAACATTAACATGATACTGATATATTTAAATAGCGAAAAGAAAATTGCTGAAGTTGAAAAGTGTGTTATATTGTTCGTACCTGACGTTTACTAATTTCATATAAAAATAGAATATTTGATAAATACGAGACATCGGAGGCCACTGTGAATCGAGGACGAAGTGCGAAAAGACGGCGAGATAATTCGAAGACCCGCGTCGAGTAAGTTTAGTGCATTCGAAATGTCAACGCTAACGGTTTTTGTAGAGTTGAAGGAGCTAAATCGACGCACGGCCATATAGACAGCAGTCGGTCGGGATCTAGGTCAAAGAGGTGCCTATTTCGCAACGTTATAATAATGATTCTTAATTTAGGTTCTGTTTAGGTCGTCTAAAAAATCGAAGTATCGTAATGAAAAATATCGACCTCGACGTAGGAGGTGAGTGAAACACCATAAAGGCCGCTGTATAAATTTAAAATCCATGTCCTTCGTCTGAATAAGTTCCACTTCGAGTTCGTCCAACGTTCGTAAATCAAGACATCGCGATAGAGGGCATAATTCTCGCCGCCGAAGGTGCGTGTTTTAGGAGTTATAAAATATGTTATTTATCCTTTACTTGTGCATTTACAAAAGGTCGAACTCGAGTCGTTCCGATCGTTACTCGTCCGATCGTTATTCGTCCACTTCCTCTGACAGGTATAATAGCTTTCGCATATTCAAACGTATAAATAAAATTAACTCTATATAGAAAGAAATATAGGAGAAGTCACAGGAAGTAATGTTGTATCAAATAACGAAGAGTATTCACTGTTGACGGTGCGTCTATTAGGAGTCATCGAGGAAAGAAAAGTGTCACGGATCGTCGCAAACGTGAGAAACGTTACAGGTTGGTATTTGTTTTCATTTAAATCTTTTTTATATTGAAATATATAATATTATAGTGACTCTGCGTCTTCTGGATCTCGAAAACCTTCGCGGAAAAGGTATCATTCTCGCTCACCTTCCCCGTCGCGTAAAAAGCATCGGTCCCGCTCCCCTCCTTCGTCGCGATTTAAAGATCGTTCTCGCTCTCCGAGAGAACATTTGGCGTCGACATCTCACAGGGCTCGACGGTCTATTTCTCCCATCAATTTGACACCCGTGAGGGATGGAGAAGACAAGATTCCTTCTCCTAATTTCGTAGTGGATGAATCCATCCGCTATCCATCGTGGGTTTCACTACACACTGTGTCTTAATAATCGTTTTGATTTTCAATAAAGTCCCGGTATGCATCCTGACACCTCAACATACGCGGAAAAATCGTAAGCATATTGTTTGCTAGTGTATTCGTAAATGATTTAATGCATATCCGACGCATTTAGTAAAAGGAAGGAGATTGACCTCACGGGAGGATTGTAAGCACTTCGTTATCCGGGGCTTTCTTATATCATTCAGCATATGATTAGTGCTTCGAAAAAAGGGAAAGAGGTTGATCGTACTCCTATCAAGTGCGTTCATTTAATTTTCTTTGGTGATACACTGCTAAATCTATATTCGAACTACCTCTAGTACTCTTGACAATTATCAGAGGAAATTTGATCACGAGAGCAGGTCTCACATTGAGGTAACCAACAGGTGAGTTTTGTTTTGTGGGTTTTAATTATTTGCTTAATAAATGCCGTATCGTTTCCGGTAGAGCGGCTGATAGTGTTCGAACCCCCGTCAGGTACGTTGTGGAATATGTGTTAATGTTCATATCGTAACTGACAATACATACTAGAATACACAATAAATCGTATGAGGGAAGCAGCGCCTCTGCTAATAAGAAATTACGTGATGAGTCTCCACCCGAGGCAATTGAAACGTGCGCGCTTTTATATCGATCAAATATAGTGCTTACTGTTTGATAGGATTGATATTAAAAATGCGTTAAAGGATGAACACGACGTTTGGGGCTCCAGCTCTAAGGTTATCACAGACATTGACAGTGTCGTCAACATAGGGTGAGTTGTATTTTCCCTTTTTCATTAAAATAGGATATGAAATATGAGAATGCAGTGGTCCCGAAAAGTGTGAGGTGTCCGGTCAGTATAGGATGTGCGACCATCTTCTCGATACCTACGACAATCTGCCGCCCTTGAAGTGAGTATTATATTCACCCTATGCTCGTTGAATTTCTGACGTTCGAGTTTAGACATTTCGAATTAGATAATTCGTTTAATACGGGAGACTTGGGGCGTCTCGCCAATTCGGAAATATATGGGTTTGTCAATATGCGGTTGGTTCAGTTTAGCCTCTAAATGTAGAGATTATAACTTACTTGATTGCAGCCGGATTGTCACCGTCGTTACCTTTCGTGGTCGACCCGATATTATTGTCAATCCTGCGCGAGCGAATCCTGCACTTTATCAACTCACTATGCAAGGTCAAAGTCAGCAGCGAACTATTGGACGAGGATCTCGCAGTGAACTGCTTTTATCATTTGTTTATGTTCGCGAAGCGCGCTTGATCGACCCGGTCGAAACCAACACGACAATGATGCGTCAAATTTCGGCATTTCCTATCACCGCAGAATGGCAGCGGTGCTTGGGCTTTTATGGACAAATATTGCATATGAAGCCAACCATTCACATGTTTCAATATATGAATGGTGTATCTTTTTCCACTCGTCAATGGAAGAAAGGTACCGTATTTGGAAATTTAATATATTATCTGCGCTGACAATTGTCCAGGGGGTGATGAACGCCAGAATGATGATTCATGGATAACAACATCAAGTCCCGCCGCTGATACCACTCCTCAGGGCAAAAGGACGTTCGATAAATTCGATACCTTGCCTCGTCGCCCTTTAAACCCTAACGAAATGGGTAAATATTATTTTGTTTATGATCTGAATACAATATTAACTTTGTGTCAGTCACTGTATGGGACTTGACATCCATCTTCCAAGATAGTACTGGCGAGTACGAAGATAGCAACATCACCGAAGCCTTTCTTCTGGACGTGTTCAGACGGAAAAGGGTAATCGGAAAGCCAATGAAAAATGAAGAAATTCCTCCCAATTCACTAGTTGGAATTGCGCATACTGCAAATAAGTATGGCGACAACAATTTATCGTTGAATATACAAGCTGTGTATGTCATTGTGAAGCCAGTGTGATTGATATCTTTCTTTCAATATTGTACCCTAATATTTTCAATCAGTTTAACTTTGCGCTCGCGTGTACGATTAACTACTTATGATGGTATTTCTTTCTCATTATCTCAGTGTAAAACAAAAACAAAAACGTTATGCCCGTTGTCGATGTAGTCCTCGCACCATCCATCTGTATTCACGGTTACTTTTTATTTCTCCATAAACTAATATAAAACAATTCGCGTTTGTCTCGAAACATGATCATTTTTATCACCATATCCAAAACATTTCTTGTGCTCACGGTGGCCGTCACGCACATCTTGTCTCAACATCCTATATATTAAACAAACCTGACCTTGTAAAGGTAATGTGCCATAAATTTGTAATAGACATTTTCTTATGACGAATGCCATACGGCTATTTACTATTAACAAACTATATGCGATCGATATTTGTCCCGTCTTGCTTTAACAACTGATTTAATCACGCGTCGTCCTATGTATACGACCAAGTTGTCTTTTGTCCGTGACGGTTTAACAGCCAGTGTTCAGTATGCTTGTGATGTATTGACTCAACATTGAAAACGAAACAAGAAGCTAATTGTATAAGTGACCCATCCCCGTCAAATAGTCGATTATTGTATTGCTGGAACACCTTTCTACCGTTTCCTTATTGCAAAAAAAGTGACGGCTGCGAAACCCCTCGTGCATCCCCACTGTCATAGTACATATTGAGTTCACGGTGTGGTCACACAATACGCTCGAAATGCGTATATTAAAAAGTCAGAATTACCATGCAGATCTCATTATTACTGTACAAAATACGGGCATATGTAGCTATAATATACAGCATGATAATTCAATGGATGACTTAGAACATGAAAAGATTAAGGGATGGGTTCAGCCCAGTTTGATCTGTTGTATAACAATTAACTATTGAATTTTCACATATATCACCATTTGAACCATGAACTAAATCACAGGCGATCACTACCTATACGTTTTACTTTTGTGAATATAATAAAATACAATTAAATAAATTTTCCATCTCACCTAACATGTACAGACGATGCTAGATAAATTGGTATTTTGCGAACCAATAATGGTCCGTTTTGTGTAAGATACATACTTTGTATTAACTTATTTTAATGTAACTGTTTTTAATAATATCTCAGAGAAATACAGACTACCATATATCGTACGCGTAACACATAACGTTCTTCGTTTGCATGGTCATGTATCTTGCGTCATCTGATGTCGATCGCTCGACGGTTCCCACGGTCAACCCATATAAATTCGCACCTTGTGCGTTCTCACAATCTCTTTCCCCAATCATGATCCACATCCCCTTTACTACTGTCTGCCAAAGTGCCAATGTCCATTTACGGTCTATTAAAAGTGCAATGCACACGTCCAAAGAGACAATTGAGGCCACGCCTCGTGACATCGTTTACAAGTCAACTGTCATGTTGACGGTCATATTTTTAATTTCAATGTACTACGTGTTTGAAACGATTGTTTCTACAACTCATTATAGCTGTTGTCTCCGAGGGGGCGGTTCTGGACCACCTGTCTGGCAATTTGATATTATTTCTGAGTTTATATTGCCTGGTACACATATCCCTAATAGGAATAGTGCTTATGTGTTTTTCGATCAACTCCAGTTTAATGATTCTATATATGACGAGTTGGATTATTTGTATTTAAAAATACCTATTCATCATCTGCAGTGTTTGCAGAAACCTGCCTTGTTGCGCCTATGTGTGATCCACAACATACCGGGCACGCGTAACACCAGAATTGATGTTATTCGTGAAAGTATATCTAATCATGAACAATGTAATGCATGTGATACTTATGTTAGTCGCTTCCGCATCCATCATGTACCTACCTCGGCCAAACTACGTACAGCACAACGCGAGGCATATCTAGAAAAGATAGCCAATGAAAATGGTAAATTTCCGCCGGATCCTCTGAGCGATCATCTCATGCATCGCATAATCACTGATTTTTGCAAAGATTTATCATCTGAAAACGTTCTAGAACGGAGCTGTAAAGTGTGTGCTTGTCTATATCTTAAGACAGAGTTAGTTGATCTTCGCAAATGTCCTCTGGATTTGGGAATATTATATTCACCGAGTACATATGTTACGAGAAAAGAACGAAATAGTGTTGAAGACGATATTGACGCAGACCCTGATAGTGTGATAGTGAAACGCACGCATTATATTTGTGATACCTGTTATAAAGACTTGAGGAAGGATAAAGTACCTCTACATGCTCTTGCCAATGGGAATTGGGTAGGTGATGTTCCTCAGGTGTTGAAGGAACTTTCTTGGGCGGAAAAAATGTTGGTTTCTCGTGTTTGCCATAATAGGTGCATAGTAAGGGTTAAGAATTCAGGGTTACATAAAATGTCTGCGAATGCCGTATTTTTCGCTACTCCTGTTCCGAAAATTTTTGCTGCATTACCGCCCCCCCGCCGTGAAATGGAGGATGTTATTGGCTTTGTATATATAGGTCCAACAAAACCAACTAATACTGAGTTTCGACGCACCCCTTTGTTGGTAAGACGTAAGAAAGTGTTGGATGCGTTGAATTGGTTGAAACTAAATCATATAGACTATGAAGACGTTGATATATCCATGGAAAATTTGGAGAGTTATGAAATTGAAGGTGTGCCGGTGGTCACAGAATATAGACTGAATGATGAGGAAAGGGCCGCCGAACAAAGTGCTGTGCATACCGAGGAGGATCCCTCTGTTTTATATGGTGAATGTCCTTTTATTGTACATGCATTGACAGGATCTGAAATACCCAACAAAACTACACAACAATTACGAGCTATTGCCCTCGATCATTTGAATAAAGGAGGAAGTGCCATGGGCATAGGCCATGAGGAAAACCCGCTTTCTATATACCAAAATCCTCAATTATACCCGCAAATATTTCCCTGGCTCTTTCCATATGGTCTGGGAGGTTTTGGTAATACTAATGGATATAAACCTGTCGGTGAAGCGTCACGTGTTAAGTCGCTGCTGCTGTATCACGACAAACGATTTCAAACAGATCCCATGTTTTCTTTATTATGCTTTCATCATAAACAAATAAAAAGCAGTTCCATCGGTGGCTTCGTCATGGCTGCACGCAATAATTTTCCCCGAATTGCTGCAAGGTTGAAGAGTGTAGACCAAAATATTCTTGCTGATGTAATACGCCGTTTGTCTGATAATGAGACAATAACAGATAAGACACCTGAGGAGAAACTATGCTTTCAGATATTAGATGATTTAGATCATGTTGGTGCTCATGTACCCGGCTCTCGAACAATGAAAAAATACGAGCGAACGGAAATTTGGGCAATAACGAATTACGTAGGGGCACCATTATGGTATATAACATTCGCACCGGCAGATGTGAATCACCCTATAGCTATATATTTTGCAGCAAACAATGAAACATACTACCCCCTTTCGTTGAGTCGCGATGATAGAATACGTGCCATTGCCAATAATTCTGTTGCCTGTGCGAAATTTTTCATGCATATTGTTCAGTTGTTCATTACCCATGTTCTGGGTTATGGTTCAGATCATCAAGGCCTGTGGGGTAACACGAGAGCTTATTATGGTACAATAGAACAACAAGGCCGGCTGACTTTACACATGCATCTCGTTCTCTGGATCCTAAATAGTTTGTCGCCTCAGGAGATACGCGATCGCATGTTGGATCCCGAGTCTGACTTTCAACAGAAAATGGTTGAATATTTAGAAGCTGCACATTCTGGGGACTTTATTACTGGCACTTTAGATGATGTACAATTTAGGGTTAAAGAAAAAGAAAAAACAAACTGTGCATATATCAAACCAACTCTAACTCTACCCCCTATGCCCCCTCCTCTCTGTACTATCCATGACACCGATGATTTACTGTGTATTACATGCGCAGATTGGCGAAATTGGAAATTAAAATACAATGAGGAAGTGGACGACATTTTGTATAGATCAAATGTTCATAATCATCATACAGGGTGTTATAATAAACGATATGAATCTTGTAAATCGCGTTTTCCAAGAGAGTCGTTTGATAATACTGTGATAAACCCCGACACAGGGAGTATTGATATGAAGAAGGGTGAATCATGGTTGAACACGTTTAACTATGTTTTAACGTTCCTCATGCGATGCAATACGGATGTAGCCTGTATGCTATCTGGCACTGCGATTAAAGCAATTATTCAGTATGTAACTGATTATATTACCAAAACAGCCCTGAACACGCATACCATGATGGACGCTGTGCAGACTGTTCTAACAAAGACCTCGGAGTATTTATCAGGCGATGATGAAGATATTAGCAGTGCAAGACGAATACTTGTTAAAATGGTCAATTTGATGACAGTCAAAATGGAGATTGGGAGTCCAATGGCTTCCCTATTTAACCTGGGGTTTGGTGGACACGTAACAAGTGAGACGTTCCAACCAGTTTTTTGGCAGAACTACGTAGCTCCTATTTCGAACTTTTGGGATTTAAATGATACTGGTGACAAAGATAATGTTGTATTGAAGAATGTGAACGGCAATATTGTTGCTCACACTTCAGCCATGGACTATATGTACCGCCCCGTTTTGTTAAATAATATGAATGTTTATGAGTGGTGCAGGAGATCTGTGAAACGTCGGATTCCAAAGCGTCGAAGGAAACCAGTGACTGACGATGAGTCTGGAAACGAACATCCCGACAAAGAACATCAGGCGCCTGTTTATAACGACGAGCCAAGTGATTCTGAAGATATATCATCTGAATCAAATATTGATGACGCAGATTCTGACTATCAACCAACACAGAAACGACCATTAAAACGGAAAAGGCGAACGCGGAAAGAGTATTTTCGCTTTACTAAAGATCATCCCGAATATCCTACCCATGAAGTAAGTATTAATTCTCAGGAAATAGATACTGTACCGAATTTTGTTGGTAAATCATTGCCACGAAGAGATAAAGGTAACAGAGACATATACTGCATTACTATGCTTACCTTATTCAAAAACTGGCGTGCACCCGAAGACCTGAAATCTTCGGAACAGACATGGGAAGAAGCATTCGCTGAGCATCAGTTTAGTGTTAGAGAAATGCAACTAATGGATAATTTTCAAATACGCCATGAATGTAGAGATGCACACGATGATTATGCCGCACAACGACGAGCCGGTAAGCACAAAGATAACACTGCAAAACGTGCCTTCGGATTTGATGCCAGTGACGATGAAGATGAAGCTATAGGTGCAGCAGAAATCGACGACATAGGCTTTCTAGAGGTAATAAAGAGTTATTGGGATGATATCGGAAAACAAGAAGAACGTAAACTATTGCAATATCAACAAATGGAGAACTTGTTGCGGAACAATGGATGGGCTAGACCTCAAGCCAATATTGCTTCAACACCCAAAGCTCATTTTGAATCAGGCAATGCACATGCCGCGGACGAGTGGAAAAATGTGTTAAGTAAAGAAAAAGATCGTGTCCTACAAGAAAGACGCAACACGACAGCCCATTTGACTAAGAATTTATTACGTGGTGAATATCCGCAGTATAATACCAATGTCGTGAAGATGGTAGACAAAAAATACTTGAACAAGCACTACAAATTAGGGACTAAAGCAGACCGGCGTATGATGGACAATGTTGAGTTAGATTTTAATCTCTATTCTGATCAAAAGCGTGCTTTCCGGATAATTGCCAGGCATTCTCTAGACCCGGAGGCCAATCAACTGAAGTTTTACTTGGGAGGGATGGCTGGAACAGGAAAGTCACAAGTCATAAAGGCCCTGATGGAATGGTTTGCTCGACGCAATGAAACACACAAATTCCTTACTCTGGCTCCAACCGGTGCTGCTGCTGCGCTCATTTCAGGTTCAACTTACCATTCAGTTTTAGGTATCAACGGATTCACAACACAGGAAAATATCACCACAATGAATGAGATATACGATCGTATCAAACACGTAAAATATATTTTTCTTGATGAAATATCGATGGTTGATTGTCATGCATTATACACTATTTCCGCTCAGATGAGTAAAGCCATGCGCTCACCGAGTGATCCTTTTGGTGGTATAAATATGGTTCTGGCAGGTGATTTTGCTCTGCTTCCCCCACCAGGCCGCTTTCCTTCTTTGTATGCTCCTCAAGCTCAAAGTATTATACATACGACTAATAGCCACACGACACAGGAATGTATTATAGGTAAAGCACTGTGGCATCAATTTACTGATGTTGTTCTTTTAAAAGAAAATATGCGACAGAAATTTCAAAATGACGATGACATTGCATTCAGAACTGCACTGGAGAACATGAGATATGCTGCGTGCACCGATGCCGACATCGCCCTGTTGCAATCCCGAATAGCAGGACCCGGTCCCCATCAACCAAAACATTCAGATATTAAATTTCGCAATATTTCTGTTGTCACTGCGTTTAATGTACAGAGAGATGCTATTAATGAGATGGGTACAGAACGTTTTGCTCGTGAAACTGGTCAAGAATTAGAAGTCTTTTATTCAAGGGACAAATGGACGACCAAGGAAAAGGCTACTGCTCAGAAAAATGGTAAAGGTCGCAAACGGACTCTTATAGACCCATTGCGCACCACTGATAACATTGTCAATGAACATCAAAATGAGCTATGGCGTCTGCGACCGGCATCCACCGACCATATTCCGGGAAAATTATCTTTATGTCTTGGGCTGCCTGTTATGATCAAGAAAAATGAGGCTACAGAATTATCTGTTACAAATGGTGCTGAAGCGTCCGTCATTGGTTGGAAATCCCATCCTTTAGATAAAACACACCGAGCACTGGATGTTGTTTTCCTAAGATTGATTCATCCTCCCTTACCTATTCAAGTTCCTGATCTTCCGGCCAATGTTATCCCTTTATCTAAACAAATAACTTCTGTGAAATGTGAGACTCGCAGTGGTCGGTCTATGCAAATATCCCGAGAACAAGTACCTATAATTCCGAATTTTTCTATGACCGATTTCCAGGCCCAAGGACGCACGCGACCAGTAAATGTGGTTGACTTACAACATTGTCGAAATCATCAATCAATATATACTTGTTTATCCCGTTCTGCATCCTTGCAAGGTACTTTGATTTTAAGAGGATTCCATGCACAGAAAATCCAGGGTGGAATATCAGGTTGGCTACGTCAGGAATTTAGAGAAATAGAAATTCTTAATGATATTACCAAAGGAAAATATGAGGATGAAATACCTCCTACCGTAAATGCTCAATATCGTTCTGCCATAGTAAGACAATATCAAGACTTCAATGGTGAGTGGTATGTACCAGCCAATGTTCATTCCGCCATCCATTGGTCCAAAGCCAAACCTTTTAGGAAAGTAACAGTAGCTCCTCTTATTAATTGGGAAATCATTAACAAAAAGAAAATAGATAAAGACAAGATTAAATCTGCTACTACAACGTTGCGGCCAACTGTCCGAAGTAAACCAGTCATAAATAAGCAAGAACGACCTGCCAAACGACTACGATCCGAGGTACAGTTACATGTTAATTCCGTTGTCAATTTTGGATTGATCTGGGATGCAGGCAGCCTTAGTTGTGCATACGACAGCGTGCTGACTATATTATATGCCACATTCAAACTCGATAATGATTATTGGACAAACAATTTGAAAAATCTCAATGCGTATACAGCATATATGGACATGTTGTGGAAAAATTCGAATATAACACTCGAAGCCGCCCGAGATCGCCTGCGTCAGCAAGTGGACGACACCCATCGAAATATTAGTAATGCACGTGGCACAGATATATATGCCTTGGTAATGATAATATTGGCCGCTGGATCCTGCAGACGACAGCAATTCTGCATAACATGCTATAGACTAACCATGGATAACAACATGCCTACACCTGTATGGAACCCTGCGAATGCCTCGTCAACAGCGGAATATATGATTGCTCAAACATCCGGTCAAGGTGATGTATGTGGTCAATGCCTTGATGTAACGGTGAACCGAGTGTATGTCGATTTACAAGCCCCTGCGTTGTTGTTAATGTCAGTATTTGAATCCCGGATAGAGATCAGTGAACAATTCTCTGTACATATTGGCTCCAATCTTGCAAAATATAAAATCATGGGCATAGTATATTATGGTGGATCTCATTTTACTACTCGTATAAAGATCAATGATGAGTGGTATTATTATGATGGAATGACTACCGGTCGTTTCCCTATTCCCGATAACTTACATAGCTCTCTCAACACTGCTCGTGGTAGAGAGGCTTCGTTGATTATATATGCGATAGAATAGTACCATTCCTTTATAATATTACCGTTGGTTTATATGCCTTGTTGTATTATTGATTGCATATATTACTCAATTTGGTATAAAGAATAAAATATACATTCTGGATATAATATTACATATATATAATCGTGCTCGCGGTAGAGAGGCTTCGTTGATTATATATGCGATAGAATAGTACCATTCCTTTATAATATTACCGTTGGTTTATATGCCTTGTTGTATTATTGATTGCATATATTACTCAATTTGGTATAAAGAATAAAATATACATTCTGGATATAATACTACATATATATAATCGTGTGCTTCAAGTTACATCTTATCCTTTTTAGCACCATGGAACCGTTTCCTGTCGGGGAGTGCAATTACATTGTTCGTCTGCCTGAATTGTTTCTATACGTTCTCATAGAATGAAATTAATCTTGCAGTAAATAGAGAATGCATAATAGAATAATGTGTTATGCATTCCTGTCCTCACGTGATATAGACAATGTACATGGTTTAATTGATAACTTCAAAGTAATAACATGTTTATAATATATATTATGGAGTAATCAATGCAAATTTGTTTATTGAGACTGATTCATTGAAACCGGCATTGAATGGAATCGCCCGCCGTGCGCAGCATCGGCTTTCTTCAACATGTCTTCTGCGCTGTTACTCACTGTGTCCGACGCATCGCTGTCGATGCTGCCCGCCTCCTGTGCTCCGTCACCTGGCTGTGGGTGTCCCAGTAGGTCGGAGAGCCGTCGGGCTGGTATGTCGATGAACTCGGGCAAAGGCGGTAGTGCGAGTCGCGTCCGCGCGAAATAGGGGATGATGCGAAACTCCGCCGTCGGGCGGTCGAACACCGCGCCGTGGAGGTCGCACAGAACGTAAGGCCCACCCCGTCGGCGCCCGATAACTATGAAAGGTCCGTCGTAGCGGGGGAGCATCTTGCGATCAAGAGATTTCTCGAACTGCGTGAACCGAACGAGTACTAGATCGCCGCGATGGAAGCTGTAATTCTTGATGGATGCCTCGTGTTCGCGCTCGAAAACTATCGCGTCGTGTCGCCGCTTATCGAACACTTTTGAGTGAAGCGTGCGGAGCTGGACGCGACGTTTTTGCAGCGCGACGGCCCGTCGCGCGATCAGGTCCGTGGTCGATAATATCGAGTCAGGCGGTGGCAGCAGGTAGGTCGCCTCCACAATATCGAGTGGCATCAACGCTTGCGTTCCCGTTGCCGCAAAGTAGGGAGAGCATCCCATTCGCCTGCGCGTCGTAATTCTGTCTGCCCAAAACACCGAGTGTGCGACTGCCGCCCATTTGCTCGCGTCGCCGTCGGCGGCCTTATACAGCGCCTGTCGGACGTCGAAGTGCGATCGCTCGACAATCCCGTTGGATCGCGAGTTATATCCTGAGATACGAATATGCTGAACCCCGTAGTCCTCCTGTAGATGCTTCAGTGCCGCTAAATACGGCGTCCCGTTGTCCGTTACAATCTCGCGGAGGGCACCCCAGCGACATAGCACGTCTTCAAATATCCACCGCGCGAGCGACTTGGCGTTTTCCTGACGCAGCATACGCCATTCCGGGAAGTGCGACACCGAGCATCGTCCCTGCACGATGTATTTGAAGCCCCGCGACGCCGGCATGTGCATAGTGTCTGCGTACATTTTGGCGAACAGAGGCGCCGGCGTCGCGACCGTTGGGGGAATGAGTACGTGCTTGACCTGCCGCACCT
Source organism: Auriscalpium microsporum (assembly GCA_019914985.1). Classification (NCBI taxonomy): domain Eukaryota; kingdom Fungi; phylum Basidiomycota; class Agaricomycetes; order Russulales; family Auriscalpiaceae; genus Auriscalpium; species Auriscalpium microsporum. Next base: position 799,210 of record JAHLMG010000010.1, on the reverse strand, counting down.
GACAAATATGGCAGGATCGAACAAACCGCGCGACGTCGCGGTCCATGTACGGCCACCAGAAACGTTCCAGCAGAAGCATTTTGGTCGGGTATGCGCCGCGATGGCCGACGTCGTCGTGGCACGCCTTTAAAGCAGCTACGCGACGCTCCGGGGGTAGGACGAGCTGGTGGCGCCCCTGCGATTCTTTGCGGAAGAGGCTCGTGCCGTCCAGGAAGAACTCGGTGCAGTAGCGCAGAAACGTCGCATATTCCTGGTCGGTCATGCCGTCTGGTCGCTGGAGTGTGTTGTGCCATTCCTTCACCCGAACAACTCTGTCGTCGGCTTGCTCCGCCTTGATGTCGCGATCAACGACGTCGTACGACAGCTCCGCCGGTGTGGTCTGGGTCACGAACGTCGCGATTGCGGTCTGAGCCTGGTCGAGGGGGTCGCCCGACCGCGTTCCTCTGCTTCCTGGGACGTAGGCGTTGACTAGGTGAACAAATCCGTACATCGCGTCGACCCAGTCCTCGAAGCCGTCGCGTTCGTTTTCTGCAACGTCGCCCGGTTGGCGCCGTCGGCGCGACATACCGTCAGGTCCGTGGAACAGTCCGGGCACATGCACTAGGATGAAATGGAACATTAGTATCGCGATAATCCACCGATTCATGCTGGCCGATGGTTCAATATCGGGGTTGTCGAGCATGCCCTTAATGTACCGCGCGTCGACTTCGACGACCATGTTTCGCACCCCGATGAGGTACATCTTGAGCGCACGAAGCGCCCGAAACAGCCCATACAATTCCAGTTTCGGTTGCGAGAAGCGCGCTTCTCGGTCGTTCAACGCGATGGATCCAAACCGTGCGTACCGACGCTTTTTGCGACTCTTCGGATCGTCGGCGTCGGCTTGGCACAGCAAGAACCCGACTGCGATGGGTGACGTATCCACGGCGAGGATGACGGGCTCGCCCGATTGGTAATCGATCGGTTTTAGCGCTGGCGACTCCAAGAGGGCACTCTTGAGATCCTCCATGGCAGCCAATTGTTCCGCCCCGAACTCAAACGGCACGTCTTTCCTCGTGAGATGTGTGAGTGCATGCGCGCGATGCGCAAAATGGTGGATGAAAATCCTCAGCACTCCAACCGTCCCGAGGAACGCCCGTACGTCCGATAAATCTTGGCATGGCCCCCAGTTGACAATCTTTGCGACCCGTTGCTCGTCGGGAATGCGACCGTCCCTCGTGCAGCGGTGCCCGACTACGACAATTTCTGGCGCGCATAGGATCGTTTTCCAGCCTGAAAACGTCCCTCCCGAGTACCCCATGCGCTGCACGACCCGATTAAGATTCTGGAAGTGTTCCCACACGAATCGGCGGATTCCTGCGTTGTCTGCGATTGTCTCGTAGCGCCCTTGGCTGTCCTTGTATTCACTCGCGGGACCTTTGACCGGTACGTCGTCGATGAACGGTATCGTGACGTGGGGAATTTCCGGCCTGAGGATGTGCGTAACGTCGTCATGGAATATCGGGACCGAATTTGTCCAACCCATAGGCAGCGTCACTAGCCGCAGTGCCCCGTATGGAGTTTGGAACGTCGTGAGGTCGCGCGACGCCGGATCCAATGCTCGCTCGTCGTACCCGACGTACAAGTCCAGCATCGCCCCGCACGCCCGACCAGCAAACTGTTCGGCAAGTTGGTCAGTGAACGGGGGTACGCCGGAATGCGCGATCGTGACGGCGTTTAACGGCTCGAGACTGTGAACTATGCGTAGGCTCGTGCCATCCTTTTTGACGACGCAGAACCACCGCGACCTGTACGATGAATTTGACGGTTCATAGACGTTCGCGGCCAACTTCCGACTGATTTGCTCCATAACCTGGTCGTATATTCCTGGCGGAATTGGTATGTTGCGTTGGACCCATGGCGTGTGCGGTACGACGGGTATCGTGACCGGCGGGAAGAAATCCTCCCGGAAGTGACCACGCTCGCTATCGTCCCACGCGAACGCGCCGTTATGCTCGCACATGAAATGGTGCAATAATTTCCGTTCCTCCTTCCACAAGAAGTCGCCCTCGTGCACTACATCAAATTGGTCGCGGCGCTCTTCTGTGTAACGACCAGTTGGCTGGAAATCGGGTGGTTTCGTTGGCAAGTCAGGTAGCGTCGCGAGCGGGTCGCCCTGTATGTCGCGTACTATCCTGAACTGTCCGGGCAGTTCGGCGAGCACTGGCTTAACTTTCAGGTGGGCTGGCTTGTACTTCTTCTTCGTCGCAGCGAAGACCGCGCACGCCCGTGCGCTGCTCTTTAGTGACTTATAACCATGGAGTTCTTGTGGGCTTGCGAGCGATGGCAGCCCAGCTGGGGCTAGAAAGAAAACGGGCGCCGACGGAACCTCCAACGTCGCGTCCGTCGGCCGATTAAATACGTGAGAGGTAGATTCTGGAAGGTCGCAAAATGATAAATAAGTGGCTCGTAACTCATCCGGGGAACTAGAGGGGTCGAAGGGGACCATGGCTTCTACGGAAATGGGGTCGGCGCTGTTGCCCGCGAACTCGAGCACCAGTGCGACCTCCGCCTGGTCCTCCAACGACGCCTCTAGAGCCGAAAATCCCTGCGCTCGTTGGCACTCTGCACGATGCGACGCGAGCCGCGCTCTACAGTCGGTACCGTCGCAGTCGCCTGGGTATTGGGATCGGTAATCGTGACGGTCTGCCGCTCATCGACGAAATTGCGGACCACGCTCCCCGTGAGGACGTCAAATGGTCGCCCGAGTAATATATCGTATGCTGGGGACCGTATGACGTGTATCTGCACGTAGAGCGTTATGTCGCCCAGCTTCAGCGCGACGTTGCGTGCGAGGCCAAGCGACTTATCAATTGATCCGTTAGCGGAGAGCATGTCTAGCGTGATTGCCGGGTCGTAGGCCAGCCCTAAAAAATGACAGACGTCTTCGGACATGGAGATGACTTGGGAACCCGGGTCCAGGATCGCTTCGATGTGCGCTTGATTGTCCACCAATGGCAGAACCGCCCGCAGCGCGGATGACTCCTTCGACACGACCAGCGGGGCGGGCTTCTCCACCGACGCGCTCATCAGCGTTAGCATCGGGTCGGACAGCACAAGCGATCCCAGGGGAGGCACAGCCGGCTGACTTTGTACCGCCTGTAAAAAGGCCGCGGGCATATGCGAGGTATACCCACGAACCCTATCCCTCTCTTGCTCGCGTTCGTCCTCGTACAAATCGCCCGGTAGGTCCGACCATCCCCGCGAAGTTTCCGCGCTCTCCCCTACGACTGTGTGCAAGACTGCTACGGGAGCATCCCCTCCCGACAATACCGGGGCCGCTATGCGACGAGGCGTAATTGCGTATCGAAGCTGCGAGCGTACTTCAGGTGCCAGCGACAGTAGCTCCCCCTGGGTAAGCGTGACAGAAGTCCCCATCGCGCGACCGTACACCTCCTTTGCTACTTCCTCGCTGTGGATTGGCGTGTCTTTTGTATAGGCGACGGCCGGTTTCTTCCCTTTGTCGAGTCGGGGCGGCTCGCCGACGGGTATATACGTTGCATCGGGGACAGAGGCGAAGGGGTGGATAGGCTCCGGTGCATCCACGATGTTCCCCCCCTCTAGGGGGGACTCTTCTTCGCTCTCCTCCTCCGCAGCTTCGGGGATCTCCTTCTCTTCGGGTACTGCGAACGATACCCTTGGTTTCCTCGTTGTGAATTTTGACGGCGGAATGACCACCTCAGGGATCATTCTTCTGGTCCGTACCCTCTCCCCTGGCAGGGGGCCGATCGGCGGGGGTAACTCGCCATTCCTGATTGCCGCCTCCCGTCGGACCCGATTTGCGTTCCGTTTCTCTTTCATGAGCGTCAAGACCGCTATCTCCTGGTGTAACTCCTCGAGTCGCTCGTCGTCCGTCAAGGGCGGGATTAACTGGATGAGCCCCGCGACCGGCTGGTCGCGCGCAGGGCGGAGCGGATAATCGGTGACCGCGATGGGTCCCGTGGATGCCAACATCATCGTCTCCGTCGCGTTGCCAGCGACTCTGGCAGCGACGTCGGCGCATAGCCCCGACGGGTCCGTGCGGTAAAACTCGTCCACTCTTGCCTGTATCGGGCCCATTCCAAACGGTACGGGCCGGCCGCCCTTGAGCACTACCTGGTTCATCTCGTTGCGTGCCACCCGTCCCGTCGCTATGTAATCCTGCAGAACAAGACATTCGCGGATGAAGTGGTCGGGCCCATTACAAAACGAGCACCTGGCGCCATCTTGCCCTGGGGCTGGGCGGGGGCGGTCGAAACGTGTCGCCGATGCCATCATTGGGCCTGGGGGTCCGCGCGTAAACGCTGACGGCTGTTGGCCTCCGTTGTTCATCCCCATCGCGTCAGCTCGTCCCGCGCTATACGCCTTCGCGATCTGCTCTGCCGCTTTCTCCATTAGGGCCGTGAACTGCTCGACCTTGATCGCTGGCTCGTCCGCCTTCGTCGCGACGGGAGCCGACACATCGGCAAGACCGGCGGGGACGCTGAGCCCAGCCGACCGTGGGGTGCTCGAGGTACCGTGCAGAACGTATCGAGCCGCCTCTACCACTTGGTCCATCGAGTACGGCCCATCGCGATCGTGGTCGGGATACTTCAACTGCAAGCGCTGCTCTATCCTATCCTGCAAGCCCTTTTGAAACCCGCGAAGGAACGTGTAGTCCTGGTCGCGCTCAGAGATCCGCTGACGACCTATGAGGAACTGAGAAATCGCGTAGAACCCGCGATAGTATTCCCCGACGTCGCCTATCGTCGTGACGCCACGTCGCGCCGTTTCCGCGACGAGCTGGTCAAGGTCGCCCATTGTGTACTTGCGCTCCTCGTCCGCGCCCGGGTATAACTCGATGATCGCTGTTACAAACTCCTCGAACGTCGCTTCTCCTGCATACTGGGGTCGGCTTTGCCACTGATCGGCGGTAAGGACGTCCAAGTAACGCGTCGCGTGTTCCTTCTTTTCTTGATCCTGACCGTCCTCAATACCCGCTCTGGTAAAAAGGTGTCGCAGCTCTGCGAAGTAGCGTTGCAGCTCGCGCGGTTTCAGGTTATCAAACTTGGGGGCCTGGCGATCACCACGGGTTGGCATCGGGGTGGTCATTGTCGCGCTACGGGGAGGACGAGATAACGGAGAACTGGATTGCGATGTGGGGAAAATAGGTCGAGAAACCTGCGCTGGCGCGCCAAGGCCGTCGCCTGATAAGCGTCCGTGGCCTCCGACGCTCCCGCTGCTGGGAACCAATCGGCGACCGTCGGGGAACGGCTGTACCTGGCCTCGATCCTCATCAATCAGCGCGGCCACCTCAGGCTCCGACTCCGACGGGGTAAGTTCCGGCGACGACCACCGCCGTGTCGCTCCGCCAGTCAGTAATTGGTTCGATGCCTCCCCGACGTCCAGGAGCTCCTGATGGAGTGATCGTTCCCCATCCCAACCTTGATCCGACTCTTCCGATAGGTCGGGGTCTGCTTCCGCGTTTGGATCCCCGACTGCCTCGCTCCCGTCCGTTACGCCTTCCTCGGGTTCTGCGTCCGACCTATCCGATGTCCCTTCGGTGTCGTTTTCGTTGTCGCCCTCGCCGCCTCTGCTACTGGGTGTCGGGTCCTCTTTGTCCGACCCCTCTTCTCCCGACGACGTGAGGTGCCCTGGCATAGACTCCGCACGCTGACTGGTCGAGTACTCCGACCGAGCGGATCGGGGTGGTGCCCGTCGAGTGGGTTCCGCAGCGACCCTCGCCTTTGGTGCCATCGGGTTGCTCGAGCGGTTGACACTAGCCCCCTCGCGGTGGGCTCCACAAATGATGAGATGAACCCAGGGGCAGGCCCCGAGAACGTCGATAGGAAAGGGAGGAGCGAGCAGCCAACCGCTGGCCCAAGAGATGGTGGGTCGGAGAAAGGAACCCACGGTCGGAACCGTGCCCCGAACACAACCACCCAGGCCCTACGGGACCTGGACCATTCCTCTTCGCACCTGCCTTCCGACCGTCCGACCGTCGTGCGAGCTCCCTTCCGCTCGATACTTTCCCCGTTCCTGCCTCCCGTCGCTGCGAGGCCGCCTTGGTCGCGATATCGTCCCGACCTTGCACTTCGAGTCCCAGCGTCCATATCGTCCGTAGTAGATATCCTAGAATAAAACGTCAGTCGAGAAAACCCCTACCACACTGTATCATTCCAGTCTGCGGTTGAGGTTAGGCAGCGTGGCCCGTAATTTCGCGGTGGCGGCGCGACCCTAAGGCCGATCCCGTTCTTAGGTCTAGGTCATTCGGTTGGCCTGGGCTGTCCGGTCGTGGCTAGTCGAGGTCGCTACCGCGGAGAGATGAAAGGTGTAGTCTCGGGTGTAGGTCCCCAAATCCAAAAGTCTTCTACAATAGGTCGAATCGCGTCTATATACCGCTGCTTTGTCAGCTCTCCCACGCTCTTGTGCGCCCGCGCCCCCGCTAAGTCCCGTCCGTCGGCTGCACACCTCTCCTGCGCGGTCCTCCTCTCCTAGCTACATCGCGTTGCCTCGGAGTTAGCACAATGTGGTCGGAAACGTGCCTCGATGCCTTACGGGCGATCTCGGGGGGTGTGTGTGTTCGTCTGTGGTGGTGCGATCAGCCCTTGTCGGTGCCTGTAGCGCGGCGGGTCCCATCACCGGCGTGGTGAAATATAGGTGCTGTCACAGGTCACATGGCGGGGTGGCAAAACCGTCTGAAGGATTTCACAAGGGCGTCAAAAATGACACCGGGAGGGCAGCAAAACAACATCAAATTGCAGAGCTCTAGCCTGCACAGCACAGTGGCATGACAGCAACAAAATCATGCAGTGGTGCATTGTACCTACCCAATGAATTGACAGTGAATGATTCAGGATGGAGGACTTGCAGACTGACAGCTCACGTTATGGACCTAAGTCCGGTCAAGTTGACCAGCCTGCAGCTCACTCTCTTCAGATGCGGCCAACTTCTTCATGAGGCAAAATGCTGCTGAGGTCACGGTCACACCCCATGAGTGGCGAATCTGAAATTTTGCCAGTTGTTTCACGGTCACACCAGGGCGGCGAACCAATCGAAATGGTACAGTATACTCGTTGGAACATATGAATAGTTGTGGCGTACTCACTGCAATGCAAGTTTTGTTCCCCCCTGATTGCTCCGAGCACAATTCATGTGCTACCTTCATCGTTGTATCGTATAAGAGTCAACATCGGTTGACTTCTCTCATGTCTTAGCCTTAGCGTTTGCCTTTGCCATCACCGTCGCCTTTGCCTTCCGATCTCGCTTCTTCTCTTATCGCTCTCATCTTGTTCCATCGGCGACTCGTCTTCTGATCGGTCGGAGCACTCGTGCTAGTCGTGAATGCCTTTATGACTGCGTGCTCTTGATCAGAGGACTTTACATTTGATCAGAGACGGTCTATGCCTGTTCCAGGACCTCTGACGCTCGCTTGCACACTGATTCACAAAACCCCTGCAGCCATTTAGGGTTGTGTCTATTCTACTACGTACCACCATTTTATCTGGTTGTGTCCATCACCGATTTCCCCAACAACATTGTACATTGCTCCGTAAAACATAGATCCAACCGTGCCCCAATCAATACCTAGCCAGCCTCGCTCGCAAGCTTGCGCAGGCTGCCAGGTATTGATTGAGGGCACAGTCTGCAGTTCAACCTCTGATGCAAACACTTTTGAACATAAAAGTATCTCAGTCCGAGCAGTACTTTGCCTGGAGCATTTCCAGATGCATGAATGGCAAGGTGAGAGACTTGAGAGGCTGTGAAAAATGTCCACAGATAGTGTATATGGTATAAATTTATATATATAGTATCAATGGCTGTGTAGTCTAGTGGTACCTGCGCTATATTCTTTGTGACTCAGATCTGGAGTTCAATTCTTGTTATAAACACTTTTGAAAAGATAAGTATTTGAGTCCGGGTACTTTGATAGCCGGAGCGGAGAGACATGACGTCAGTCTCGGATGCACTGTGCAGTGCCTCCGAGACTGACATCATTCCTCTGGGCCAAGCGTGGGAATTATTTACCGAAAATAGCAACTATGGATGATTTTCTTCTGACCTTAGAGCAGCTGAAATTATATGCATATCTATCCTGGTTAGCTTACAAAATGCGAAATACTGTCTGAAACGGGAGTCTTTTGAAGACCGAAGAGGGGGAACCAAACTCCATCTCATTTTCCTGATACATTTTGAATGCATGCGTGGTCTAGTGGTAATAATGCTCTGTGCCTTTTGAGATCTAGAGGCTTAAAGTTCAAATCGTACTAAAGACACTTTTCCAATTATAAGTATTTTCCGGCTATGTTAGCCGGAGTAGGAGAAGCATGACGTAGTTTTCCGGGAGCACCTGCTATAAACTACGTCATGCTTCACGTCGACCGTGGGAACTTTTTACCAAAAAGGGAAATTACAGAGCATTTTCTTCTGACTTCAGAGTGACAGAAATTATATGCATATCTATCCTAGTTAGCTCACAAAATGCAAAATACTGTCTGAAACGAGAGTCTTTTGATCAGCGAAGAGGAGGAAATGTGTTTGCTAGTGAGATTGGACCGTGTGAACAAATCTCTATATATAGGGACAAAGATGAAAGTTACAGGGGGGGTCAAAAACCGCGACTGGTGCTTACATAAGAAACGATTCAAGGGAATCGTAACTGGAGCGGCCTCAGCAGGAGCTTGCACATCACATACACGAGGCTACGCGAGGCGACACAGCATCCCGCAGAATGTCCTGCGTGCTTGATGTCTTCGAGGTTCACCCATTCTGCTCTGCCATGTGTGATGGCACGGATGTGCCTTGAAGCCACGTTCTTGACGAGGAGGCGCCCGAGCGCGGTGAGCGCGGGGAGGACAGTCTCAATAAGGCGCAGGAACGAGCGTGCGCGGGGGTCGGAGGCGCCTTTGGCGGCAGGGTTCAAAATATTGTAGGGCTGGCAGGAGGGCAACATGAGCCAGAGGTTGGCGTGGTGCGGCGTGAGGTGCTTTGCGGTCAGGGTGGAGATTTTGATCTGTAGGCACAGTAAGATAAGCCATCGATAATTTTGGAGTACACGCACCCTTTCGACAATATCCCGCCCATGGTTGGCAGCGTAATTTAGCACACAAGTTGGTCCCAGTCAAAAGCGCGCACAACAAGCCGTCAACAAAACTCCGAGACGAGGCCAGGTGCAGCCCGACTATTCACAGATGTGGGCGATGTGGGCGTTGGCAAGAATAAGAGCCCCATGAAGGGCCAACATATCAAACTCTTGGGCATCCAAGAGTTGAGCGAAGAGAGCTCCCAGGAATGGGCTCATGGCCATAGGGTATGGCGGGTGCGGGAGCACGGGTCCCACAAGAAGAAGGATAAGCACGGGCACCACAGCAGCGCGATGGCGCTGTGCACGAGAACGGGCCATTGAACTGGCCAGACGAGGAGTTCCCTTGGAGCGAACACATGAGCGGCGTGAGCAGGAGCGCATGGAAGAGGCAAAGCGGATGCAGTGGATTGCGCAACTTTTGGAGGCGAACAGCGAGGAAAGCAAGGAGGTGCTCCCCATGTAGCTCAATGTCGGTGCGCCTGTATACCCCCGGGGCCGGGGCAAGATGGTGCCTATGAAAGACTATTCGGGAAGCGGGAAGGGGCCAGTGCTTATCCCAACTGACCCTGCGGATGCGAGGGCAGCGCTGCTGTCAAAAAGGTCTGTGCGTGCGTTCTCCAGTTCCGTGTGGAGCTCGGGCGCGGCACAGGGGACAACAGAGATGAAAAGATGCTGTTTATATGAGGCGGGTGAGATGATCGTGACGGGTGGGAGCTCATGCACTGTGACGACTGTGCGATGCGTGGTACCACCTGGAGTGCTTAGGGATCAAAGATACGGACCTGGGGCGGGAGGAAGATGTGTGGTACTGTCCCGACTACATCCACAAGGGCAACCAGCTGCCGTCCGTGCCGACGTTCGTGCAGACAGAGGAGGACTTGACGCCGCGCGATCCGCTCTTTTTCCAGGTCCCGAGGAGGCATCCGGCTTGGTCGACGCCGCGCCCCCGCCAATACCTACCATCAGCAAAAGTGCACAAAAGTTGCAGCGGCTTGCAGCGGCCACCAGCCACGTGCCCCCATTACAGCCGCTGGTGGCCGGTTACCGGCGCGATGCAAGCCTGGTGACTGGCTTACAACCAAGCGCAAGTCTTGCAGGCCTCATACAACACCGACGCAAGCCTGGTGGGTGCGTTACAACCCGAGTGAAAGCCTGGCTTGCAACTTACAACCAGAGCGCAGGCCTGACAACTGCCCTATAACACTGACACAAGGCTGGCGACAGCTTACGATGTCATACAACAGTGGGGAAATTGAGTTACATATTCTGAATACTACAGACTCAGAACAGCGAACCCGTCGCTCGCACAACAATACATGACACCACTTCAGCCAGATGTCTATTCTACTGCGTACCACCCTATTATCTGGTAGTGCCCATCAGCGTCACGCATGAACGCCCGCATGAAGGTGACCTCGATCTCGCCTCCGCCGTGATTGTTCGTTGAATAGCTCTTCAGAACCTTGTTGAGGCGTTCAAAGATGAATGTCCAAAAGCCATAAACGGGCCCGTAGTCATTGATTTGGTCAAAGATGTGAGTTACCCAATGGTGGTTGGGCTTTATGTCGTCAGGATGGCGCTGCCGTGGCCCGTGGTGCCGTCAGTTAATGATATATATGAATGTGGTAGCACATACATCAAAAAACCCGTATAGGTAGTCCTGGAGAAGTTCGCGTGCGTGCGGTATGTCAGTGTCCCATACGGCACGTCCGAAGATGACCTTCAAGAAAGCGGCAAGCTTGAGGAAATTGTTGTCATCGCCATGTAGCATACGTTGCTGCGGCTCCGGCTCGGCAGTCCTGTCGTCTTCTTTTGCTTTGCCTGAGGCTATGCGTCGTATGCGCGCGTCCTCCCGCTTGCGCCACGCTGCAAATTGTTTTGCATTCTTGGCAACAGCGGCAGGGTACCACTCGTCCCATATGAAAGGAATCTGGGATGAGCTGTTAGAGATATGCGTAGACTTCATTGCTAACCACGCACGTCAATCAGCCCATAGACTGTGGCCATGCCCTTCCATTCATCAGCACTGAGCGAGCCGCCGGCAGGGTATCCAACCTGTTGAGGAAGACGTGCAACCCAGCTCGGCATCTCAAAGGCACGTAGATAGTTGTGAATTTGATCCAATTCACGATCAACCTTGGCTGTTCGCTCGCGAAGGGCCTTGGTTTGCACCCAGCTGTTGTACCAATGTGTTTTCACAATGCCTATGCAACATATTATCAGTACAGTTGGCCACAAGAAAGAACAGCGGATACGAACCAAGTAGGATGTTGTGCATGGGATCAAAAACCGTCATCCGGACGGGATCAAAGTACGGCAGGCGGGACAGTTCGAAATACAGCGCTGAGTGCTCTTTGAAATATGCGTCCCGTTCCTTCGGATCATCGAGTTCTGCGTAAGCGGCTGCATTTGCCCTATGTTCTTCGCCGCGACGAGGTTGAAATCCTATTGGCAAAGTCTGAGCTGAAAACACTGACGAGGCCAGGCAGCAAAACTCACCATTAATCTGCATGCCTGCGCGTGAGCGAAGGTCCTTGTGCACGATGTGACACCGTGAACAAAATCCCTCCTCCTTCCTGTGATCACCGAACCCACATACACGACACATGGCCGGGTGGTCACAGCAAACCGCGACAAGAACGACTCGAATCCGACGTCCTGTATCCATAGTCAGATGGTCGTTCTTAGTTCTGATAACAGAGCACTTACCAGCTGGGTAGAGTGGGGTCTTGATAAAGATTCCCTCATCGTAAAGCTTCAACGAATCTGTCACATAGTTGGCCATGAAATATTGAAGCTCATCCGACGTGAACTCTTTCGGTCCCGGCGTGAGCCCATACACTTGAAGACTCCGTGGTCGGTACTTCAGGTGCGTCGGTAGGTTGGCGATTGCGCTCGAAAGCACGCCAGAGCTATGCGAGCCCGACTGCTGACTACGTTCATATCCGAAGCTGACCGCGACATATCATACTTGAAACATTTTGATAGCAGGTTCGGAGGACGCGCACGCACCCATCAAATCCCAATGTAATACCTATGCGCAGTTCGTCTTCATGATCCCGTCCATCGGTGTTGTCGAAAAAAGGTCGGCCATCGGGGCCGGGGAGCGTTTTCCAGACCTCGCCGTCTTGTATGCACGACTTCTTCCCAGGAGTCAGAATGCGGTGACGCCACTCGTCGCATAGCTTCTCATTGTCGTCTTGCCATAAGAATCGGACGAGACCACTGGATAGGGGATTTTGCGGGCATTGCAGTGTCAGCGTTGCGCGGCCTTTCAGTTGTTTTCCTCGTGTTTGCGGCCCACTACCCGCTGGAATTTTGAATAAAGGCTTGCCACAATGAAAACACCGTGCAGCAGTAGACACGTCAGGGGGGTAGATGCGGTGACATTTTTCGCAGACAGGATGTATTTGGAAGGTGTCGACAAGGCTGAGTCGACGAAATGTTGTCGTGAGAGTTTCAGGGACTTTGTCATCGCGCTGAAGAGCTCCGAGTGCCACAAGAATGAGTCTGACGGTCTTGAGAAGGAGGATGCATCCGAGATGAGGAAGGTGGTAATGAACATGTAGCCACGACGTGAGCAGCAGGATTATCCGCCAGAACCAATGCGGCGACGCTTCGTTGAGGACGTCTGGTGGAAAGGGCGGTGTCGGGTAGTCGAACAGAATTTCCGCATCTGCCGCGGCGGGGACCGTTGCTAATTCACTTCACAGTGAGCTAGGCATGTGAGACAAACTGACAGCGACTTACCATCTGCATTGTTGCCACGAGAAGTGTCTTCCGCGACTTCTCTGAATATCTCAGTGGCGTGCACAGATTGCGTTGAAGCGCGTTCGAGAGCCTGATGCTCTGCAGATGCCCTGTTGTCGAGTAGCGGCATGGTCTCGTTGTAGAGTAGCGGTGTGTCGTCGGCAAGTGGCGGCGACTCGTTGCCTGGTGCTCTTTGAGTGCCACATCTGATTAGTTCAAATGATTGGAACATACCGGTGTAGTCCTCCATCACGACATCATCCGTATCTGAGGGCAATGGGCTCATTCCCCTCAGGTACAGGCTCAAATCTGCCTGTGTGGACACACATCCATCAGCCAACGGCAGCACTACGAGCTGTATACAACAACATACTACTTAAGTCTTCACCGTATATCACGAAGCTGACAAAAACACTCACAGGAGGTCCAGATGTAGAGGCATGTGCTGGATGCAGGGCATCGACAGCGGCGACGCTGGATGTTGATGATTGGGCGTCAACACCGGCCGCATTCGAGCTGCCACGTTCCATGCTGTCAGCGCGCTCAAATACGGGAGCGCTCAATGCCTTGAAGCGCGCCGTTTCTTCCACTCGTACCGCCTGCGCCTTGCTGGTTGATTGCGGACGTCTCCGACTCGCCTCCTTGGCGTGCCTATCCCGGGTGTATGCAGGAATCAAGGCTCCCAGGCATTTCGGACATGGGCAAGGTACCTTTCTCTTACGAGATTGATACTGTTGCGCATCTGGGGTGAGCTGTTCAGTCACTGTCGACAGGTCTACACTCACCGGTGTCGTTTTGGTGCCAGATGCACGTTCCTTGCCCTTGTGCATATTCCAAGGCAGCCTGAACGCGGCCCGGACTGCGTGGCTGCGTGCGCGGAATCGGTTGCGTATACAGCACGGGCGGGGTGCACAACATCGTGATGTGAGTCAAGAAGAAATTTTTTCAAAGTTCCGACGATGTTCATAGGCATACCAGCCTTAGGAGAGCTTTGACGAGCCAGGCTGAAGCAAGTTGGCTTGCCGGGAGGGAGCAGAACAGCTCACCGGAGTGCATGGTAGCTCAGCAGATACGAGTTGTCCATAGCTGGTGTACTCAGGATAGCAGCTCCTATGTACATGATGTCTAAGCTACGACTGAACAGGTAACCTGTGCATATCTACACAATGCTACGGGTTTCGGCACCTGTCTCGAGGTTAGGAGATGACCGGTCAGCTGGCGTGTTCGGATCTTATCACCCCCTCCGCAGAAATTCGTAAAACGCAGTGAGTGATACAGATATATCATATATATGTAAGCTACAAAATTGGACTCTGAAAAAGAAAGAACCCGGGGTTAGAAGGTAGAATGGGATAGAAAAAAAGACATAAGCTTACCAGTCAAGATAGAAGCAATTAATCCTAGAAGATGAATAATTAATAAATGCTTAAGCCAAGAGAAGCAGAATACTTACAGAAGTTGAGAGAATTTTATTGAAGTCAAAAGGAAATTGTTGAAGTCGAGAGAAAGTTGAGGTCGAGTGGAGTGGGAATTGCGGGTGCACACAACGCGGAAAGGCTGCTGCCTTTATAGGCCACGCGCGTGCACGGACCATGTCGCGTCACATGACTGTTGCTTTTGCTCAAGTGGCGGGTATTGCGAGCAGCACAAAATACGATATTGTTGGCTTTCAGTCTGGAAAGTCTCGGAATATACTCCGGCCATCTGTAGGGCACCTCCACATTATTTACACATATTACACAGATTTACATTGAACGGATCGGGGAGATCTGTAATTTTGTGCACTTTTTGGCAGACAGCACACAATACTTTCGTTGTTCCAGATCATGTAGGTCATCTAAATTTATGCAAGTTTGGATTTGTGTATGATGCACAGGTTCCTACCCAACTGCAAATTTACAGAGTCTGAATCCAAGTGAATGGGGCACGATCTGCCCGATACACGCGCGCTATCGCTGTTCAGCCAGCTCGGGCGTGCATTCGGACCGCATTCACAGAAGTGGCCTACCTTCAACTCATCCGCAGCCTTGTCTGTGCAATCTGCAACTCACCTCGAACACCTCCGCGCAGCAGTCGGTTCTGCTGCTCTACCTGCATGCCAAGGAGAAACCTAGAAGAGAGGATGGGGGAATAGGAGGTCGAGAGGTCGAGAGGTCGAGGGGGCGAGTCGAGAAAAATGCACAGGTAAGTGCTGTATTTGTGTTCAACTCCACACGACGTCCGCACGACCCACAACATCCGCATGCCGTGTACCATCGCTGCAATCGCGTGCACGCTTCGCCACGTCACGCACGACACGCACCAGTCCCGCACGACGTCTACGATGCCCGCACGATGTTCACGACGCCCGCACACCGCCCACTGCTCCCGCACGACGTTCACTGCTCCAGCACGAAACCCACGAAACCCACACGACGCCCACAACACCCACACGCCGTGCACGACACCCACATGACGCCCACGACACCCACACGCCGTGCACCGTCGCTGCAGTCGCGCGCACGCTTCACCACGTCACGCACGACACGCACCAGTCCCGCACGACGTCTACGATGCCCGCACGACGTTCACGACGCCCGCACGACGCTGTAAGACCAGGATTAGGTAATACCCAGAAAAGCGGCACAGGCTGGAATTGAACCAGCGACCCTATTCGTATGCGCCCGTAGTGCTCTAACCACTGAGCTACTGTGCTGTAGTCAACCTTGGCTATAACCCGTATGGGTTCTAATTCACCAATGATCAAGGGTATCACCCATCGTAGGTGCGAATACCCTATCAACGCCCGCACGATGCCTGCACGACGCCCGCACGACGCCCGCTGCTCCCGCACGACGTCCACTGCTCCAGCACGATGCCCACAATGTCTGCACGACACCTACCACATCCGCACACCATGCATCGTCGTTATGTGTCGCTGCAATTGCGCACATGCTTCGCCACGTCACGCACAACACCCACCAGTCCTGCACAACGTCTACGATGCCCGCACGACGTTCACGACGCCCGCACGCCTCCCACTGCTCCTGCACGACTTCCATTGCTCCCGCACGGCGCCCACAACATACCAGTCCCCAGGCCAGGTGCGTGCTCACTTTCATATTGTATCACATTACCATGTGCCCAGCAACTGCATTCCCTTGCACGACGTCGGACCCGGTGGCTCCTGGGAATGCAGCTGCTGGGCATGTGATCAGGATATTCAAGTAGTAGATGATGTATCTGTATACATGTCAATATGAATACAGCAATGATTTGTGTCCCCAGCTGGAGTCTAACATAGTGTACACTGGTGCACAGTAGGATCTATAGCTTTCATAGCAGCAACCAGAGCTCCATAGCATCCATAGCAAGCATGCAAAACTATGCTAGCTATGTAAGACTATAGTTAAGGCACCTCAGCCTATGCTACCTATGTAAGACTATACATGAGGCTCTTCACCTATACTGCATATGATGGCTATCAAGAGCTATACATGCAGTAGGACAGATATATAAGCTACATTCTATGGCTGGTTGCTAGATAAAAATCAGATTTTTCAGATGAGCCTGATGCTGGGCCATCCACCCAGCATCCCTGTGCGCATTCATCATCGCCGCTGCAGGGCGACGTGAGCGACGCGCCGACGCCCAGTGTGGGCAATGCCGAGATGGATGACCAACTCATGGACGTCGACCCCGGTGAGCCCGCCCCGTCTGTCCATATCCCTCATTGGGCGCATCTCACGCTGGCCACATGCAGTGGATGCGGCGATGCTGGAGCTTTGGCTACATGGGCAGATAGACAACGAGCAGGTGTGGGGCGAGGAAGACGAAGCGGAGGCAGGTCAGGGCGCAGTTGACGAGGCCCAATACTCTGATGGATACGCCTCCGACGACGCCGCGATGCAGGCAGCTCTTGCTGAGCCAGGGCAAGAGATTGACGCTGTCTTCTCCCCTGACGCCGACGCCACCCATGGCCCCGACCTCGACGTCCCGGACTTCCCCCTGCCGGATGATGAGGAGGCTGAGCAGCTCGCCGAGCAACTGAGGGCGCATGCTGAGGCCCAGTTGCATCTGGACCCAAAGATTGTCCCCTTTGGCGGCCAGGCTGGTGCTCCAATCGCCCAAGATGCCCACGGTGCATACGCTGCATACCGCAATGCGTTGGGCCCGGACGGTGCCGCCAACGTGTGGGCGCCGTTTAGAAACAAGCTCGAGTGGGAGCTTGCGCGCTGGGCCAAGATGAGAGGGCCTACGTCAACTGCGTTCAATGAGCTCTTGCAAATCGACGAGGTGCGCCCGCATGCCGTATCGTATTCGACGCTGCAGCTTAATGACCGCCCCGGCGCCAGGTTCGTGAGCGGCTGGATCTCTCGTTCAAGACGGCCAACGATGTCAACCGCTTCATAGACACGCAGCTGCCTCCGAGCGCCGAATTCCAATGCGATGAAATCTTCGTTGAAGGCCAGCGCTATGAAGTGTACTCCCGCGACATCATGCAGTGTGTGCAGGAGCTATATGGGAATCCTGAGTTCCTGGCCTCAATGAAGTTTGCGCCCGAAAGCCACTACGCCGACGACGAGCACGAAGTACCTGTATACAGCGAGATGAACACCGGGCGCTGGTGGCATTCGGTGCAGGTACGTGCTGTGCAGCGAGGGCAACTGACACGTGTCTAACCGCACCTCCCTTAGGCCCGTCTCGAGACCAACACCCCCGGCGCCACCGTGGTTCCGCTCATCCTGTTGTCGGACAAGACCCAGATCACGGAGTTTCGAGATAAGCAGGCGTCCCTGTAGCTTAATAGCTATACATACCGATGGTCGTCGGTCAATGCATTACAATGTATGACCGATAAGGTATATATTATAATGGGTACTCGACAAAAGCCAAATATGTTTGATCATGTGACTAGGTCGGAAAAAGTCTGGAAAAATCGGAACAAATAGTGAAAATATTCTCCAGCAAAATATTCCCATGGTTTTGGCAAAAGAGTGGCATCCATTATATTGCATGACGATAACATGATTGGCTGCCTGCAGGGCTCGTAAAATCGCAAAAATAGGTAGAAATGTGGAGAAATTAAAATATATTTGGGGGTACCAGCTGCCAGCCTATTTCCGTTCCCACCCGTCGAATAATTCCCACGGTCCCAAAAGATGTCATTTTTAATCATTTGTGCTGATATATCATTCTTTCCGTAGGCCTTGATAAAATAGGAACAAATGAAGAAAAATCGGACTAGATATGGGGGCACTTTTTGCTAGCTGATATCTACTCTCACGTGTCAGAATATTCTCATGGTCCCAAACAATTTCATTTTTGATCATTCGCTCTGGTACATAATCCTTTCTGTAGGCCCTGGGAAAACCCATTGATAACAATACAGTACATTTATAATGTAGACTTACATGTTCATCATATATACAGACTGTTCTGAGCCCAGTCCATTAGACTGCAAGCTGGATGGAAGCACAAACCAAAAGAGTATCTACTAAAAAATGTCCTGCAGCCATGATCTTCTGTACCTAAGCTACCAAAATTCGTACATGGATAGCTCTGGGTACTTTAGGAATCATAACATTGCTTCCATGACCTAAGTCTCCCCTAAATTCTTCTCAAACACAATGTTATTAGTATTTATGCTGTTGAAATAGTATTGATACCCACATTTTGACCTCTTTTGTGTACATTTGGCATGGTCTGACTGCTGTGGATGCTTAGTTGGAGTGGACCTAGATATAGCATTACTTTCTATATTTAACATATTAGTCTTTGGAGCCATTGGTACGCTGCATTCAACACATACATTTTCATTATTTATGTATTTTGGCCCAAAAGAATGGAGTGTGCCCAATAGCTCTTCAGGATGTCATCAATAAAATACCCAGATATTTCAGAGGACTCATAGACAATGCCCCACCAACCCGAGAAAGTATCAAGATCCTACAACAATGTGGCAGGTAATACTGTACTTCCACTCTGACATGCCCTCTAATATATAGAATGGTCCTAGGCTTGTACAAGTACATATGAATGGCCTTGTGCTCAGTTAGCATAGGCTTATTATCATCTAAGCTTCTATCACATGTCATAGTCCAGTGGAAAAAGAAAGGACCATGTGCCATTGCACATGCACCTGGGACAAGCATCTGAAAAATCTAAATATTCCATAGCCACTGGTGCTGTAATATAGTCTATTGTTCTTATATAGTTGTCCTACTTGATTATAGAGTGATGTATAGCCACCATAGCCACCAGAGCACAAGTGAGGTATTTTATAGCATTCCATAGCTTCCATAGAACGTGCACTCAATCTATAGCAACTATAGAAACTTAAGAGAGCTATATGCAGCTATGTGAGCTATCTGTCAGACAGCACCAATATATTACCTATCACTCAGATATTATTTACCTATTATTTCTTATTCATTTTGATTACTGCACAGATTTGTCATATTATTATTTGAATTGTAATGTGCTAAGTACAAAACTAATCAGCTAGCTACGAGTGGTGAGGCGCACTGCACGAAGCTGCCGAGGCAAAATGTAAGCACGATACGGCGAGCGAGGCGGGGTGGCGAGGCCGGGGATGCTGGTGACGTGGCACGTCGTGCGCGCGGGTGGCAGCGCAGAAGGCGCGGCGCGGCGTGCGGGAGAGCGGCGGTGGGCGGCGCGTGGCGGAGGGGCCTGCGTGACGTGGCAGACGTCGTGCGGCGGCGACGCACAATGACGGGAAACGGGCCGGGGCGCGTGGGCGCGGGGACGGTGGGTAGGTGGTGCGACATGGCGGTGGTCGTGTGGGTGGGCGGATGCACGACTCGGAGGTCGGTGCGTGGCGTGCGTAGGGGTGCGGGCGTGGTTGATTGCGGTGTGTGACGTGGCACGCAAAGGCGAGCGTGTGAGGGGGCAGGAGCGCGGGGCGGGGTGCGCAGGCGGCACCCGTGACGTGGCGCACTGGTGTGCGTGTGTTGAGTGCAGCGAGAGCGGGTGTGCCGCAATGTGGTGGTGACGAGGATAGGGAGGTGGGAGCGTGGCATTGGGAGTCGGGTGGGCGCAGGTAGTGCGAGACGCTTGACGTGGCAGCACGCAGGGCGGCTTGATGTGTCGGCGCGGGCGCGGGCAGCGAGCAGAGAGTGCGCAGGAGTGGGTGATGGCGGTGGTTGACAGTGGTGGTTGACGGCGGTGCGGGCGCGACGAGTGAGAGCAAGTCGGGGACTCACTGGTGTCGAGCCCCTTGGGCTCGTCTCCTCATCCTCGTCTCCTCTCTTAACCCGCCCTGTCCTCCATCCCCTCTTCCCCATACACCATGGAGACGCGGCGCCGGTGCGCGGCACATCGTCGAGCGCAACTTGGTGCACGGGCGTGTTGACGTGGCAGCGGTGCATTGGCGCGGTGTCTTCAACTTCGAGCGCAATGTGCGATGCGCGGAGGATGCAGAGACGACGGTGGTGGTGGGAAGTGGGTGGGAAGTGAGTGAGGGGCGAGGTGAACGGCGCAGGATGGTGGTGAAGGTCGAGAGACGGACGACGCGCGGCTTGGTGAAGTCACCCGGAACGCGCACCCGAGCTGCCCGAACCGTGTTAGCGCGCACGTATCGAGCAGATCGTATTTCACCAGCTGCGATTCATGGCGTGAAAACTTAGGGCCACATTTAGACAGCCCATATCTACGTACATACGAGTCAGCTTAATTTTAGGTAGCCTACATCGTACAGAACAACGAAAACCACGTCTACTCTCTGCCAAAAGATCCACAAATTCAAAGATCTGTATGATCGCGGTGTTATAAACTGTTTGAAAATGTGATAATAATGCAATAGCACATAACATGCCATCGGAAGATATTCCGAGAGTACTGTACCCATATAAGAAGTGTGATGAATTCTGTGTAATTTGCGACACCCGTCACTCAAACAAAAGAAATAGTCACGTGATGCTGCACGGTCCGTGCGCGCGCTTGGCCTATAAAGGCAGCTACCCTTCGGCGTCATCCGCTAACTCCTTCCCTTACCTCTTGACTTCTCGCCCTCGACTTCTCGCCCTCGACTTCTCGCCCTCGACTTCTCGCCCTCGACTTCTCGCCCTCGACTTCTCGCTCTCGACTTCTAGCTCTCGACTTCTAACTCTCGACTTCAATCTTCCCTTCAAACATTGGTAAGGTCTTATATATTGTTTGCTTTCATGATTACTGATATATTTCCTACAGTTGGTTTCTTCGGAAATTATCTGGTAAGTTCCCATCTCATTCTATTTGATCATTAATCATTCTCTTTAGTAAAAAAATATATTTTGGGTACATAGGCTCTTATGTAGTAATCATATATTTACACTTGTACTAGGCTATGTGAAATGAACAGAACTCTTGTCTTGCTCCTTGTGACTTTCAAAATTGCTTGAGTTGTGTTTAAGGCATATTATACATTTACATCATCTATGCTATATTCTATGGCTCACTCAAGAACTGTTATAGCATATAAAGTATATATATACTATCTCTAGGCCATAATCTAAGTAGTATGTATAGCATACTAAGGTGATATATAGCAACCATAGGAAGGATAAGGTCATCCATAGCACTACCATAGCAAGGGTAAGGTCCTCCATAGCAACCATAGCACTACCATAGCACACTATGCTGCTATTGTGGCTGGCTAGAAAAGAACCTTGCTATGCCTCTATGCCGGCTATATATTCTCTATAACACCCTATAGGAAGGGTGAATTTTTCAGATGAGGACAGTGGTAGAGGCTGTATCAGGGTGGAAGTACAGCACCATCTACCAAGTCTTTGTAGAATTTCAATACTTAAACTCACTGGTGGGGCATGGTCTCTGAGCACTCTGAAATATTTAGGTATTTTATTGACCAATTTTCAGCATACTCCTTTCTTTTGGGCTAAAACATATAAATTGTCATGAACGTGTCCGTTCATCACTTAGCTACTATATATACGACCAGCCAAGATGTCAAGCTAAGCTTGACATTGCGCCTTTTGGTGTAGGGGTTATAAGTGTAGGCTGGTACGCTTATGTAATTCCCTGACAAATGTCAAGCTTCAAGCAGTCGTCGGTTCGACTCCCGGTGTAGGTGCACGGTAGTGCTGAGGTCACATGAGGGGAACCGGCCCGCTTAGCATGTGACCAATAAAGGCACACAGCTCTGTCGCCGGAATGGGTCAGAGCTGGACCCGACACCTGTAAATAAGCCCGCAGGGGCTGAACACTGGGTCTCCTCGAGCTGGCATAGACTGTCAAGGTTAAGCCCAGAGCGGGTAACCCTTGGGGCCAACGGCATATATAGTAGCACACCCGGGGAAGTGTGCCTTGAGGAGGGGCTAATGTCATGAACGTGTCCGTTCATCACTTAGCTACTATATATACGACCAGCCAAGATGTCAAGCTAAGCTTGACATTGCGCCTTTTGGTGTAGGGGTTATAAGTGTAGGCTGGTACGCTTATGTAATTCCCTGATATAAATATTAAATATGTATGTTGAGTGCAGCGTACCAATGGGTCCAAAGAATAATATGGTAAATATAGGAAGTAATAGTAGATACTAGGTCCACTCCAACTGTGCATCTATCGCAGTCAGACCATGCCAAATGTACACAAAAGAGGTCAAAATGTGGGTATCAATACTATTTCAACAGCATAAATACTAATAACATTGTGTTTGAGAAGAATTTAGGGGAGACTTAGGTCATGGAAGCAATGTTATGATTCCTAAAGTACCCAGAGCTATCCATGTACGAATTTTGGTAGCTTAGGTACAGAAGATCATGGCTGCAGGACATTTTTTAGTAGATACTCTTTTGGTTTGTGCTTCCATCCAGCTTGCAGTCTAATGGACTGGGCTCAGAACAGTCTGTATATATGATGAACATGTAAGTCTACATTATAAATGTACTGTATTGTTATCAATGGGTTTTCCCAGCGCCTATAGAAAGGATTATGTACCAGAGCGAATGATCAAAAATGAATTTGTTTGGGACCATGAGAATATTCTGACACGTGAGGATAGATATCAGCTAGCAAAAAGTGCCCCCATATCTAGTCCGATTTTTCTTCATTTGTTCCTATTTTATCAAGGCCTACGGAAAGAATGATATATCAGCACAAATGATTAAAAATGACATCTTTTGGGACCGTGGGAATTATTCGACGCGTGGGAACGGAAATAGGCTGGCAGCTGGTGCCCCCAAATATATTTTAATTTCTCCACATTTCTACCTATTTTTGCGATTTTACGAGCCCTGCAGGCAGCCAATCATGTTATCGTCATGCAATATATGTCACGAATCGCTCCATTTATTTCGACTCTCTTGACTGCTATCCGCACCCATCATCGATCACGGACCACGATCCAGACTTCTCCCTGATCCAGAGCTTTCCGGACCCTTCCATGATGTTCTATGGCGAGGCTGTGCGCATCATTGTTCTCATTGTTCTTACTTCTGATTGTTCTCCATCGTCATGGTTCCTCCCTTATTGTTCCGCTTCCTATTGTCCTGCTGTTTATTCTTGTTTGGCCTCACTTAGTATATAAGGACTCGCGTTTCTCTCTATTCTTTAGACTGTTCACTTCGTCTACACCGTACGCAATCTATTGCCTGCGCTGTTGATCACAGCACTCTCACTCATCTCGTCCCTCTGGTCCGATCGGTGACTTGGGCGGCTCTTTGTGTGTTCTTTGACGCGAGTCTTGACACTTGAACAGTCTCTCCTACGCCCACCTCACCTCTTCATCTCTCTCATCTCTCTCATCTCTGCCGTCCACGCGACGTAAAACCTCCATTGACACCACGGCCTCCCACGCTTGCTGGCTGATATATCAGCAGAGGTATCTCAGCCCTTATCACCTTGATCACCAGCCACATCTCCCGCAACCGATTGATCTTGCCAACGCTTCAAACTACATCCTCAACGTCCGCGACCGTTGCGAACAGGACCTTTGGGCAATACACGGAAAGTGGGCTCTGATAGCAGAGTGGCATTGGAACCACAGTGCGGTCAGCGTTTTCTTATACGTCCGCATCAAGGTAGTCTTTGACGTTGATCTAAATCGGTACAACTTCGACACCACGGAGTACGCGTACCATCAACCATTTCAGCTATCCCCCATCGATCAGTACATTGATCCTCGCTCCAACCCGGTGCACTTTGTTGTTGGCGGACGACCCACACCCGCTCCAAGCCCTGAACCCACGATCTCCCTCGCTCAACGACTCCGTCGCCTCACACGCCCTGCCCCGCCCTTGACCCCTCAGCCACGTCCTCGTCGTCCCGTAGCGGCGGACTTCTTTTAGATCACCATTGATCCAAACCAGGTTCCACCCGGAGTTTATCTAGGAGGGGACGGCCAATTCCGTCTCTTCACCTCAGCAGGATCTCTCGGAGTCCGGCAATCTACAGACGGACAGTGGACCTCCCAACACACCAACAACCCTGTCCCTGACGACCTCCTCAGAAAAGCAGCCAACCATCACTTTGAATTACGCTCTGAGCGAGAACGCCGTCAAAACGCCCGTGATCATACACCATCACTCACACCGCTTCCATCACGCACTCCGAGCCCCGAGTCCCCTCAATCCCCACCTGCTCCCCGCACCACACCTGCAGTTGTCCCGGAAGGCATCCACTTCGATCAGCGCACCAACAGGTGGTACGCTTGGCTACGCAACCACTCTCGTCGAGCAACATATTGGCAGCCACGAGTTGGTGATCCCACACAGGATTGGTGGTTCTGGGTGAGTAACAATCGCCTAGTCTCAGTCCAAGAGCTCGCCACCTGTGCCATAGTGTCCCGCGACATTGCCGCTCAGCAGGCCCTTCGCTCGAATACCCTTCGATCCGCTACCCAAACTCCCGTACCCACGCAACCACCAACCCGTGTCCCTACCCCCATCACTACTCCCATCCCACTTGCGTCCACCATCATGGCAGGTCCTCCTACTCCCCCTCCCGGTAACCCGACTACGACAACCTCAGCCCCTGCCAAAGGCGAGATTGGTGTCAAACCGACGCCGTTCACTGGCGATCGTACCATGTCCAAACACTTCAAAACGCGCATCCGCATGTTTTTGCGAGGCAATGCCGCCAAGTACGTGACGGATGATGACAAGATCACGTTGTTCCTTGATCTTTGCCAAGGAGACAATGCAGGCAAGTGGGCTGAGGCGCGCAGTAACGAGATCCTCGACGACGACGAAAAATATGCGAAGGACAGCAATTACCAGCGTAATTATGACACATTCGCCAAACTCCTCGCTCGTTTTGACATCGACTTTGCGCCTCTCGATGAGACGAACTCCGCCCGCGCCGAACTTGATCACCTCAGGATGAACACGCGAACTGTCACGGAGTACATCACGGACTTCGAAGCGTTGGTCCCTAGGACCCAGTATACCGGGGAGTCCCTCGTTTACTTCTTCAAAAAGGGACTGAACTCAGGACTCCTTGACGATTGCCTTCGCGCAGACCCCGTCCCAGTGACATGTTGAAGAAAGCCGATGCTGCGCACGGCGGGCGATTCCATTCAATGCCGGTTTCAATGAATCAGTCTCAATAAACAAATTTGCATTGATTACTCCATAATATATATTATAAACATGTTATTACTTTGAAGTTATCAATTAAACCATGTACATTGTCTATATCACGTGAGGACAGGAATGCATAACACATTATTTTATTATGCATTCTCTATTTACTGCAAGATTAATTTCATTCTATGAGAATGTATAGAAACAATTCAGGCAGACGAACAATGTAATTGCACTCCCCGACAGGAAACGGTTTCATGGTGCTAAAAAGGATAAGATGTAACTTGAAGCACACGATTATATATATGTAGTATTATATCCAGAATGTATATTTTATTCTTTATACCAAATTGAGTAATATATACAATCAATAATACAACAAGGCATATAAACCAACGGTAATATTATAAAGGAATGGTACTATCCTATCGCATATATAATCAACGAAGCCTCTCTACCACGAGCACGATTATATATATGTAGTATTATATCCAGAATGTATATTTTATTCTTTATACCAAATTGAGTAATATATGCAATCAATAATACAACAAGGCATATAAACCAACGGTAATATTATAAAGGAATGGTACTATTCTATCGCATATATAATCAACGAAGCCTCTCTACCACGGGCAGTGTTGAGAGAGCTATGTAAGTTATCGGGAATAGGGAAACGACCGGTAGTCATTCCATCATAATAATACCACTCATCATTGATCTTTATACGAGTAGTAAAATGAGATCCACCATAATATACTATGCCCATGATTTTATATTTTGCAAGATTGGAGCCAATATGTACAGAGAATTGTTCACTGATCTCTATCCGGGATTCAAATACTGACATTAACAACAACGCAGGGGCTTGTAAATCGACATACACTCGGTTCACCGTTACATCAAGGCATTGACCACATACATCACCTTGACCGGATGTTTGAGCAATCATATATTCCGCTGTTGACGAGGCATTCGCAGGGTTCCATACAGGTGTAGGCATGTTGTTATCCATGGTTAGTCTATAGCATGTTATGCAGAATTGCTGTCGTCTGCAGGATCCAGCGGCCAATATTATCATTACCAAGGCATATATATCTGTGCCACGTGCATTACTAATATTTCGATGGGTGTCGTCCACTTGCTGACGCAGGCGATCTCGGGCGGCTTCGAGTGTTATATTCGAATTTTTCCACAACATGTCCATATATGCTGTATACGCATTGAGATTTTTCAAATTGTTTGTCCAATAATCATTATCGAGTTTGAATGTGGCATATAATATAGTCAGCACGCTGTCGTATGCACAACTAAGGCTGCCTGCATCCCAGATCAATCCAAAATTGACAACGGAATTAACATGTAACTGTACCTCGGATCGTAGTCGTTTGGCAGGTCGTTCTTGCTTATTTATGACTGGTTTACTTCGGACAGTTGGCCGCAACGTTGTAGTAGCAGATTTAATCTTGTCTTTATCTATTTTCTTTTTGTTAATGATTTCCCAATTAATAAGAGGAGCTACTGTTACTTTCCTAAAAGGTTTGGCTTTGGACCAATGGATGGCGGAATGAACATTGGCTGGTACATACCACTCACCATTGAAGTCTTGATATTGTCTTACTATGGCAGAACGATATTGAGCATTTACGGTAGGAGGTATTTCATCCTCATATTTTCCTTTGGTAATATCATTAAGAATTTCTATTTCTCTAAATTCCTGACGTAGCCAACCTGATATTCCACCCTGGATTTTCTGTGCATGGAATCCTCTTAAAATCAAAGTACCTTGCAAGGATGCAGAACGGGATAAACAAGTATATATTGATTGATGATTTCGACAATGTTGTAAGTCAACCACATTTACTGGTCGCGTGCGTCCTTGGGCCTGGAAATCGGTCATAGAAAAATTCGGAATTATAGGTACTTGTTCTCGGGATATTTGCATAGACCGACCACTGCGAGTCTCACATTTCACAGAAGTTATTTGTTTAGATAAAGGGATAACATTGGCCGGAAGATCAGGAACTTGAATAGGTAAGGGAGGATGAATCAATCTTAGGAAAACAACATCCAGTGCTCGGTGTGTTTTATCTAAAGGATGGGATTTCCAACCAATGACGGACGCTTCAGCACCATTTGTAACAGATAATTCTGTAGCCTCATTTTTCTTGATCATAACAGGCAGCCCAAGACATAAAGATAATTTTCCCGGAATATGGTCGGTGGATGCCGGTCGCAGACGCCATAGCTCATTTTGATGTTCATTGACAATGTTATCAGTGGTGCGCAATGGGTCTATAAGAGTCCGTTTGCGACCTTTACCATTTTTCTGAGCAGTAGCCTTTTCCTTGGTCGTCCATTTGTCCCTTGAATAAAAGACTTCTAATTCTTGACCAGTTTCACGAGCAAAACGTTCTGTACCCATCTCATTAATAGCATCTCTCTGTACATTAAACGCAGTGACAACAGAAATATTGCGAAATTTAATATCTGAATGTTTTGGTTGATGGGGACCGGGTCCTGCTATTCGGGATTGCAACAGGGCGATGTCGGCATCGGTGCACGCAGCATATCTCATGTTCTCCAGTGCAGTTCTGAATGCAATGTCATCGTCATTTTGAAATTTCTGTCGCATATTTTCTTTTAAAAGAACAACATCAGTAAATTGATGCCACAGTGCTTTACCTATAATACATTCCTGTGTCGTGTGGCTATTAGTCGTATGTATAATACTTTGAGCTTGAGGAGCATACAAAGAAGGAAAGCGGCCTGGTGGGGGAAGCAGAGCAAAATCACCTGCCAGAACCATATTTATACCACCAAAAGGATCACTCGGTGAGCGCATGGCTTTACTCATCTGAGCGGAAATAGTGTATAATGCATGACAATCAACCATCGATATTTCATCAAGAAAAATATATTTTACGTGTTTGATACGATCGTATATCTCATTCATTGTGGTGATATTTTCCTGTGTTGTGAATCCGTTGATACCTAAAACTGAATGGTAAGTTGAACCTGAAATGAGCGCAGCAGCAGCACCGGTTGGAGCCAGAGTAAGGAATTTGTGTGTTTCATTGCGTCGAGCAAACCATTCCATCAGGGCCTTTATGACTTGTGACTTTCCTGTTCCAGCCATCCCTCCCAAGTAAAACTTCAGTTGATTGGCCTCCGGGTCTAGAGAATGCCTGGCAATTATCCGGAAAGCACGCTTTTGATCAGAATAGAGATTAAAATCTAACTCAACATTGTCCATCATACGCCGGTCTGCTTTAGTCCCTAATTTGTAGTGCTTGTTCAAGTATTTTTTGTCTACCATCTTCACGACATTGGTATTATACTGCGGATATTCACCACGTAATAAATTCTTAGTCAAATGGGCTGTCGTGTTGCGTCTTTCTTGTAGGACACGATCTTTTTCTTTACTTAAAACATTTTTCCACTCGTCCGCGGCATGTGCATTGCCTGATTCAAAATGAGCTTTGGGTGTTGAAGCAATATTGGCTTGAGGTCTAGCCCATCCATTGTTCCGCAACAAGTTCTCCATTTGTTGATATTGCAATAGTTTACGTTCTTCTTGTTTTCCGATATCATCCCAATAACTCTTTATTACCTCTAGAAAGCCTATGTCGTCGATTTCTGCTGCACCTATAGCTTCATCTTCATCGTCACTGGCATCAAATCCGAAGGCACGTTTTGCAGTGTTATCTTTGTGCTTACCGGCTCGTCGTTGTGCGGCATAATCATCGTGTGCATCTCTACATTCATGGCGTATTTGAAAATTATCCATTAGTTGCATTTCTCTAACACTAAACTGATGCTCAGCGAATGCTTCTTCCCATGTCTGTTCCGAAGATTTCAGGTCTTCGGGTGCACGCCAGTTTTTGAATAAGGTAAGCATAGTAATGCAGTATATGTCTCTGTTACCTTTATCTCTTCGTGGCAATGATTTACCAACAAAATTCGGTACAGTATCTATTTCCTGAGAATTAATACTTACTTCATGGGTAGGATATTCGGGATGATCTTTAGTAAAGCGAAAATACTCTTTCCGCGTTCGCCTTTTCCGTTTTAATGGTCGTTTCTGTGTTGGTTGATAGTCAGAATCTGCGTCATCAATATTTGATTCAGATGATATATCTTCAGAATCACTTGGCTCGTCGTTATAAACAGGCGCCTGATGTTCTTTGTCGGGATGTTCGTTTCCAGACTCATCGTCAGTCACTGGTTTCCTTCGACGCTTTGGAATCCGACGTTTCACAGATCTCCTGCACCACTCATAAACATTCATATTATTTAACAAAACGGGGCGGTACATATAGTCCATGGCTGAAGTGTGAGCAACAATATTGCCGTTCACATTCTTCAATACAACATTATCTTTGTCACCAGTATCATTTAAATCCCAAAAGTTCGAAATAGGAGCTACGTAGTTCTGCCAAAAAAACTGGTTGGAACGTCTCACTTGTTACGTGTCCACCAAACCCCAGGTTAAATAGGGAAGCCATTGGACTCCCAATCTCCATTTTGACTGTCATCAAATTGACCATTTTAACAAGTATTCGTCTTGCACTGCTAATATCTTCATCATCGCCTGATAAATACTCCGAGGTCTTTGTTAGAACAGTCTGCACAGCGTCCATCATGGTATGCGTGTTCAGGGCTGTTTTGGTAATATAATCAGTTACATACTGAATAATTGCTTTAATCGCAGTGCCAGATAGCATACAGGCTACATCCGTATTGCATCGCATGAGGAACGTTAAAACATAGTTAAACGTGTTCAACCATGATTCACCCTTCTTCATATCAATACTCCCTGTGTCGGGGTTTATCACAGTATTATCAAACGACTCTCTTGGAAAACGCGATTTACAAGATTCATATCGTTTATTATAACACCCTGTATGATGATTATGAACATTTGATCTATACAAAATGTCGTCCACTTCCTCATTGTATTTTAATTTCCAATTTCGCCAATCTGCGCATGTAATACACAGTAAATCATCGGTGTCATGGATAGTACAGAGAGGAGGGGGCATAGGGGGTAGAGTTAGAGTTGGTTTGATATATGCACAGTTTGTTTTTTCTTTTTCTTTAACCCTAAATTGTACATCATCTAAAGTGCCAGTAATAAAGTCCCCGGAATGTGCAGCTTCTAAATATTCAACCATTTTCTGTTGAAAGTCAGACTCGGGATCCAACATGCGATCGCGTATCTCCTGAGGCGACAAACTATTTAGGATCCAGAGAACGAGATGCATGTGTAAAGTCAGCCGGCCTTGTTGTTCTATTGTACCATAATAAGCTCTCGTGTTACCCCACAGGCCTTGATGATCTGAACCATAACCCAGAACATGGGTAATGAACAACTGAACAATATGCATGAAAAATTTCGCACAGGCAACAGAATTATTGGCAATGGCACGTATTCTATCATCGCGACTCAACGAAAGGGGGTAGTATGTTTCATTGTTTGCTGCAAAATATATAGCTATAGGGTGATTCACATCTGCTGGTGCGAATGTTATATACCATAATGGTGCCCCTACGTAATTCGTTATTGCCCAAATTTCCGTTCGCTCGTATTTTTTCATTGTTCGAGAGCCGGGTACATGAGCACCAACATGATCTAAATCATCTAATATCTGAAAGCATAGTTTCTCCTCAGGTGTCTTATTACGATTACTCTTAATCGTTCTTTTCTCTAACCAGTCAGGCCAAAAAATGTGCGTTTGGATCGTTACCAAAGGAAATTATATCCCACGGTCAAGTCGCGTCGTCCCTCCTGCCTAATTCAGTAATTCTTAGCTAAGTAACTTCTGCTGTGTTTCAAAAGACACTCGTGTCTGCGAGTATTTTGCATTTTGCAAGCTAACCAGCAATAATATGCACATGTTCTCAATTGTTCTCGGGTCAGCACAAAAGATTGCATAGTTTCCATTTTCGGTAATAATTTCCCACGGGTGGACTCCTATGACGCATCAACCGGCAGTTTCTGCTGTGTGCAGGTTGAAATGCGTCATAGTCACACGTCCCGGCTACTACAATACCCGGGCTGAATATTGATATTTTTAAAAAGTTGCACAGAGGGGGAATTGAACCTAGAGCCTCCCAGTTACAGAATCTAAGGGTATTAACCACTACACTACAAGGCCATTTATCCTTACAGGCAACTTATAACCCTTATTGACCTTCCATCTTCTCTTGCCCTATAAGTCAGTTTGCTCTTTTCATCTATTTCTTTTCCCTCCTGTGTTACAATAAATATATAAATATATTATATCTATTCCTGCTACCTATAGGTAGTGGGTCTTGTAGTGCAGTAATTGCCCATTTTTGTCACAGATGATGTGAAATCAGAGGGGTCTGAGAGTAGTCCGAGAGAGCGGCCTGGCGTTGGTGTCACCAATCGGTGACGGGACTCGTTGAACGGGCACAGGCGGCGAGAGCAGGGTGGGAGTTAGAGTCTCCTGCACGAGGAGAGGAGCAGCTAAGAGCGACGGATGGATGTCATTCTTCGCTCGTACGGGATCCGAGCCCATGCCCTCATGTGGTCCTTTGGAGGATCTCGACGAAGCACGCAGGTGAGGGAGGTAGGCAAGAGGATTGTTATTAAGTAAGCGGATGCACGGGGTGAATAACAAGCTACAATACATGTAATACTGTCAGGTTGCAGTCAAATGTGTCGCAGAAGTAGGAGGTAAATAATCTAAGGAGAATGTCCGGCATGTCCGTGACAATTTTACTGCAATCAGGGGTGGATCCTATAACACAATAGAGCTTGCTTACACAGTGCTTACACAACCTGATCAAGACGCTGCCTGGCAAACAATAGCATCCGCCTTGATCACCTCTGCTTGTTCTCGCCCACAGTGTAGCCCCCGCTTCCCTCTCGCTTTCTTTTGTTCTCGGTCATCCTTTGCTGCACGACTTGCATCCATCCGCCGAGCTGCATGTTAATGATGTTTTCTGTTCCACTATCACCATCAGTCCCCCAGAAGGTGCTGCAACTTGAACATCCATGCTCAACTGCATCCTCGCATCAAACTTGGGCTGTGACGTTGATGACCAAACTCGTCGGACAGACGGTCAGATGACAAAACCAAATCCTGCTCGTTGAGTAGTACTGTTTTAGTTGGGGGGCGTGTCCCAGGTCTACCAGAGGGCTTGGAGAGTCGCAGCTGTCACCGGGAAAGTGTAGCGAGCAACGGAGAAGGAGAGGGGGAGTCGGCAAGGGTGTGGGAGGTGCTACAAGACTCAGGGTGGCGTAGCAAGACTTGGCAACGAAGGGTAAAGGTTGGGGACGATGGGCGACAGCTGGGGGAAATGGATGACGATACGACGAAGGTTCTCAATATGCAAGTGCGTAAACGATGCGCTGCGAAGGTGAAGGCGATGTCGATGTCAATAAAAGAACTAAACAATGTGCTGCAAACTTGAAGGTGAAAGACAATAGTTCTTGAGGTTTGAGGTGCTGTCTCTGGGGGGAGAAGTCCCTATTGCATGCAGACATCGCTAGCTACACTTATACATGGGAAATGTGTCGGAGTAGCTACATGAATTGTGCGATGCGGTCAGCAAAGCCGTGCGAAGCATCGGCGAAGTGTAGCGAATGAGAGAAGAGGAATATCAAAGGCTTAGACACCAAAGCTGTGCTACCCTCGGCGAAGTCTCCGGGACACTCGGGGAACAATAGCAACACATCAAAAGCGGTCATTGATCCGGATCGCTGATGGTTCGGTGATGGGCACCCACAGGTAGTAGGGCGGTAATGTGTGTGATACCAGATCCCTAGAGCGCTGAAGAGGGTACCGTTGATGTTTGCGAGTGAGTGTCAGGGTCCCGAAGACGATCGGAAGTGCGTCTCCGATGAGATGTGTGGTCGGAGGGCCTGGTCGGAATGCGCGAACGCTCGGATAGTCGCCGATGAGGGTCCGAAGATGGGGTCGCATGGTGCGAGCGACTGTGCGCAACTGGACGTAACTGCGAGCGACTGGGCGTAACTGCGGGCGACCGCGAACAACTGTGAACGACTGCGAACGACTGCGAACGACTGCGAACGACTGCGAACGACTGTGGATGACTGCGAACTACTGCGGACAACGGCGAGCGACTGGATGCTGAGTGCACGTTCGTCGAAGAGGATGTGAGAAGGGTGGCTCCGATGGGTGACGTGCGACGCGATGGGCGACGTGTGATGTTGTTGCGAGGTGGTCGGAGCAACTGCGAGAAGTGCAGGCAACGACGCTGAACCGTTCCGATCGTGTGAACGGTCGGAGGAGCTGGGGCGACGGTCGGAAGACAGAGGCGAGTCGTGCGAGCAATGCGGTCGCTGGTGCGATCGCTGCGGGACGAGAGCAGTGCAACTGCGATCGCTGAGGTCGCAAGATGGTCGGAACAGTGAGGCGCAACGGCGACGGCTAATGGGACGACGATGGAACAAGATGAGAGCGAGGAGAGCAATAAACTGAGTACGAGAGACGACGACAAAGGCAAAGGCAAAGGCAAAGGCGACGAAGCTAGCCTCGAGCTAACTATACGATAGAGACGAAGGTGTGAGCTCCGAATGAGATCTGAACCGCGAGGGGGGAACCGAATCTGTATTGCAGCATGTGTCCGACCGCTATATATACGTTCCGATCGCTATAGTACGAGTCCGATCGAAAATGCAGTCGGAACAAAGGAAACCGATCGGAACAAAGGCAAGCAATGGTGCGCAAGTCGCACATGGTACGGACAATGAAGGGGAGTCATGCGAACGTATCTGAAGGTCTGCGAGGCTGTAGAAAACAATGTAGAGCAAGTGATCAGCGCTGTCAAGAGGGAAGTGCAGGCACATGGAAAACGATCTGCGCTGTCAAGAAGTATGAGAGCGGAGTCCTACAATGTCGGACAAGACAATATGACAAGAACAGGGGACAATAGCGACGTGGCAAACAAGGGAATATGCTCCAATGTGCGAGGGGGTCGCGGGCGAGCGTTGCGATGTTGCGACTCTTCGAACGGTCGGACGAATGCGATATTGTGCGCGCAATGGTCGGAGCAATGGGGCGATAATCGGAGCGCTGAAGCGACCAGAGAACAATCGGGATCGGAGAAATACGGCGCAAGCTCGAGACCTGAGCGGGACAATGGTCGGAGGACAATCGCGCAACTGTGGAGGTACTCGGAGGTCGCAGAGTTGTCGGAGCGGCGTGGCGTACATGTTCGAGCGATGATCTCGCTGATCGCAACGTCTGACAGAATTCCGCTGAGTTGCGACAGCTGTGGGAGACGTGGCGCTCGAAGTCGCGTGGTCGCAGTCGGAACAGTGTGCGAGTGGTCGGACGACTGCGTAGATGGCGTGCGACTGAGTCGATGGTTCGAGCGTGGTGTCCAGCGTATCGTTGCGATCGCGCGATCGCGCTGTGCGACTCCAACGATCGGAGCTATGGCTCTGGTCTTGCGATTGGTCGGAGAGACTAATCGAGCGGTCGGAGCTCGTGCACTGTGCTTGTCGACTTGTCGAAAGTGCGAAAATTGGCGAACAATCGCCTCCCAGCGCTGCACCAGGCGTATCATCGGGCTTGGGGATCGTCTCCGATGCTGCTGGGCAATAGCTCGATGTCTGCAACTGTGTGGTGTGTCTCCTGGTCACTGGAAGGTCGGACATGCGTGACTGTGGTCGCTGAGTACAGGCAAGCTTCGGCGAATGGCTGCGACAATGCGGAAGGGGTTGCTATCTTGGGACTCGGTGTTCTATTGGGCTTCGGAGAAATGGGCTAATCATTGTGACACATGGCTGAGGTCTCCGAAGGTTATAGGTTCGGTGGGCTGCTCTAGATGCTCGGGCAAGTCATGCGACCTCGGCAATAACATAGTTGGCTCAGGCGAACGGTGCGAGGATGTAGGAATGCTCAGGTGAAGCTGCGACATCGAGTGTGAGTGTGTGCGGGCTGTCAAGACTTCGGCGAACATCATAGAACAATGGGCAAGTGCGGGCCAGTGTCGGCAAACAGCTGCAGAGCTAGCTATTGTGCGAGCGAACGGGTGAGATGGAAATGGTCGGAGCTGTCATGTGAATGTTGTAGTGTATAAAAAATGCACAAATGGTAGCCACACATGTAGGGGGTGTATCAACGTTGCACTCAGTTGCAACTGGTAGTATGAGTTGCATGGACGGTGTCTTCCCGCATGCGGCGCATGTGCTTCATGGCTCATATGTCTGTTGTCAGGGCTGCCATTCATGTCACGTCCTCCACATCCTCTACATCTCACTCACAGCCCTCCCATGCGGGATCTTCTAAATCACCTGTTGTGTCATCCTCGATGCCTCTGCATTACTCTGTTTAGAGTATTCTTATTCAAAAACCTGGCAACATCATCCAGCAGTCTTTCGTGCTGTCTGACAATGTCACGGACTTGCAACAGCAGCTACATGGTCTGTTGGTATCGCTGCGTGCCCTTGCTACGAGCCCATAGGTGTTGCCATTGCTGCCTGCCCATATGTGTTTCTGCTGTCATATGCTGCACCACATTATTCTGATCCCGATTATTTTGTGTTTGGGTCAGTGTTCCAATCATTCTGATCATTATTCTGGAGTACTCTTCCTGGAAGAATGATCACAGTGTTGCAATGTTGCAACACTCACCTCCTACCACATAGCATATTGGAACACGCAGGACATTGAGCTACCGCCCAGCAATATAGGAGACAATTCCCAAGCCCAAGCTATCAGTGATTCAGAACAAGGATCACTTTTTTATATTGAATGGCCAAGCCCCCCCCCCCCCCCCCCCCCCCCCCCCCCCCCCCTCCCTAAAAGATTAAGAGTAATTGTACTGCCATGCGTGCATTGGCCCATTAACCCCAAGTCTGTTATTGTCTCATTATCAGACAAACGGCGTATTACATCAGCAAGAATATTTTGGTCTACACTCTTCAACCTTGCAGCAATTCGGGGAAAATTATTGCGTGCAGCCATGACGAAGCCACCGATGGAACTGCTTTTTATTTGTTTATGATGAAAGCATAATAAAGAAAACATGGGATCTGTTTGAAATCGTTTGTCGTGATACAGCAGCAGCGACTTAACACGTGACGCTTCACCGACAGGTTTATATCCATTAGTATTACCAAAACCTCCCAGACCATATGGAAAGAGCCAGGGAAATATTTGCGGGTATAATTGAGGATTTTGGTATATAGAAAGCGGGTTTTCCTCATGGC
Source organism: Auriscalpium microsporum (assembly GCA_019914985.1). Classification (NCBI taxonomy): domain Eukaryota; kingdom Fungi; phylum Basidiomycota; class Agaricomycetes; order Russulales; family Auriscalpiaceae; genus Auriscalpium; species Auriscalpium microsporum. The sequence continues at coordinate 762,639 of JAHLMG010000010.1, read as the reverse complement.
CTATGCCCATGGCACTTCCTCCTTTATTCAAATGATCGAGGGCAATAGCTCATAATTGTTGTGTAGTTTTGTTGGGTATTTCAGATCCTGTCAATGCATGTACAATAAAAGGACATTCACCATATAAAACAGAGGGATCCTCCTCGGTATGCACAGCACTTTGTTCGGCGGCCCTTTCCTCATCATTCAGTCTATATTCTGTGACCACCGGCACACCTTCAATTTCATAACTCTCCAAATTTTCCATGGATATATCAACGTCTTCATAGTCTATATGATTTAGTTTCAACCAATTCAACGCATCCAACACTTTCTTACGTCTTACCAACAAAGGGGTGCGTCGAAACTCAGTATTAGTTGGTTTTGTTGGACCTATATATACAAAGCCAATAACATCCTCCATTTCACGGCGGGGGGGCGGTAATGCAGCAAAAATTTTCGGAACAGGAGTAGCGAAAAATACGGCATTCGCAGACATTTTATGTAACCCTGAATTCTTAACCCTTACTATGCACCTATTATGGCAAACACGAGAAACCAACATTTTTTCCGCCCAAGAAAGTTCCTTCAACACCTGAGGAACATCACCTACCCAATTCCCATTGGCAAGAGCATGTAGAGGTACTTTATCCTTCCTCAAGTCTTTATAACAGGTATCACAAATATAATGCGTGCGTTTCACTATCACACTATCAGGGTCTGCGTCAATATCGTCTTCAACACTATTTCGTTCTTTTCTCGTAACATATGTACTCGGTGAATATAATATTCCCAAATCCAGAGGACATTTGCGAAGATCAACTAACTCTGTCTTAAGATATAGACAAGCACACACTTTACAGCTCCGTTCTAGAACGTTTTCAGATGATAAATCTTTGCAAAAATCAGTGATTATGCGATGCATGAGATGATCGCTCAGAGGATCCGGCGGAAATTTACCATTTTCATTGGCTATCTTTTCTAGATATGCCTCGCGTTGTGCTGTACGTAGTTTGGCCGAGGTAGGTACATGATGGATGCGGAAGCGACTAACATAAGTATCACATGCATTACATTGTTCATGATTAGATATACTTTCACGAATAACATCAATTCTGGTGTTACGCGTGCCCGGTATGTTGTGGATCACACATAGGCGCAACAAGGCAGGTTTCTGCAAACACTGCAGACGATGAATAGGTATTTTTAAATACAAATAATCCAACTCGTCATATATAGAATCATTAAATTGGAGTTGATCGAAAAACACATAAGCACTATTCCTATTAGGGATATGTGTACCAGGCAATATAAACTCAGAAATAATATCAAATTGCCAGACAGGTGGTCCAGAACCGCCCCCTCGGAGACAACAGCTATAATGAGTTGTAGAAACAATCGTTTCAAACACGTAGTACATTGAAATTAAAAATATGACCGTCAACATGACAGTTGACTTGTAAACGATGTCACGAGGCGTGGCCTCAATTGTCTCTTTGGACGTGTGCATTGCACTTTTAATAGACCGTAAATGGACATTGGCACTTTGGCAGACAGTAGTAAAGGGGATGTGGATCATGATTGGGGAAAGAGATTAGGGGTTTTCACAGTAGCGCACTAAGCGCGGTTTCGCTGCGGTTTCGTCGCGGTTTCATTTTCAGCTTTGCTTGTCCGAGGTGTCCGAATCACGCATCAACTTTGATAAACCCTCTGTTCAAACGATTTCGACGCGATTTCGCCTCAAACCCGAGGCCGTAAGTTTGAACTCCGCCGCTGCCGCTGCCGCTGCCGCTGCCGGCCCGCAACGGCGCCGATGCGCTCCCTGATGCGCCGCTGCACTCTGCAGCCATCGATCAAGCTCTTCCCCGTCCACTGCCCAGTCATGCCGTCACAAACAGAGCGCCAGCAAGCTGCTGATGCCTTGCATCAAGCTTTCCTTGTCAACTTCATAGCACAGGCAGAAGCCCGCCTGCAGCAGAACCAAGATGTCGAGCTGGAAGATCCCGGGTACACGGACGATGAAGATGATTCAAGCTCATCCTCATCCTCGTCATCATCCTCGTCATCCTCATCCTCGTCATCATCCTCGTCGTCATCCTCATCAGATGATGAGCCTACCATCACAGAGGAATACCTTCATAATCTGGCACAGCTGTATTCGCACCGTTACCTGCAGGAGCGGCAGGAGATACGGAAGGACAAGGCACAGCTACGGTTGCTGCTGGATGACTGGAAGACAAGTCGTCCAGAAATCTTCCGCTCTTACCTCCGCATTGACCCAAGCTGCTTTGATGACCTGGTTGAAGTCATCCGTGATGACCAGGTCTTCCATAATAACTCAAACAATGCCCAGATGCCAGTCGACGAGCAGCTCGCCATTGCGCTCTACCGATTTGGACATTTCGGTAACGCGGCCAGTACAATGAAGGTGGCACTACATTTTGGAGTGGGGTATGGGACTGTCCACCTTGCCACCGCTCGTGTCATGAAGGCCTGTTGCTCGGAGCGGTTCCGTGCCTCATCACTTCAGTGGGCTAGTTCGCAGGCCAAGGAGATAGCAAAGGATTGGGTTGCGGGAGCCTCCAATCCTGGATGGCGGAACGGTTGGCTCATGGTAGACGGTTCCCTCATTCCGCTCTTCCAACGGCCACATCATTTTGGCAATGTCTGGTTTGACCGGAAATCAAATTACTCTGTGAACGTTCAGGTCTGTCGATCAGCTTATCTACAAGTGTCATTTGACTGATAACAAATCAGGTCGTGTCGACGCCGGACTTGCGCATTCGTGACTACAGCATCGGCCTTCCGGGAAGTCAACATGATGCCACAGCGTGGCGGGAAACAAGAACATATCAAGAACATGAACATCTACTTGAGGAGGACGAATGGATATGGGCGGACACCGCATATCCTTTGCAAGACTGGTGCCAGTCACCTTTCAAGAAGTGCGTATTTTCTGGTCCCTCGAATATTATATTCTCATACAGAACACAGGCCTGAGAAAGAGACACCCGAGAATACAACCTACAACTATTATGTATCAACCGTCCGGATACGATCTGAGCACTGCATCGGCTTTCTCAAAGGAAGATGGCCATCCTTGCGTGGACTTCGAGTGCGGATCGACGACGAGACCTCACTTCAATACGCCACATTGTGGATTGCCACATGCATTCACCTTCATTCCTTTGCAATGAATCATGAAGATAGCAAGCAGTTCACAAAGGATGAATTTTACCGCAGTGGACGCAGGTACATGAAGAAGACACGTGAACAGGAGAAGGCATGGAGAACATCACGAAGGGCACAAGCGGCGGCAGAGGAGCAGGAGAGGGATGAAGCGAACGATATCAGTTTGATAAAGGGGAAGTTGAAAAGGATTGAGCTGAAGGCGGTGTTGAAGGAATATCTGGATGCAAGTGATTAGATATATATTATAAAAGCATAAAATGTACCGGTAATGAGAGAAGAAGGTCATAGGGGATTTGTTAGGACTATAGACAGGGTAAAAGGACAGTTAGCCATGGAAGGGTTGATTAAGAAAGAGTGTGTTAGCCTGGTCTGCATCCCAATCCATCAACGAACCGGGCTGGTACCGCTGGGAACTTCCCCCGACATTTCGGATATGTTCGAGTTCAATTCGCCTGTCGAGCAGAGCCTGCTCGTGCGCCCGTTGCTTCTCTGCCTCCTGCGCCGCATGCTCCATGCGCCGGAGCTCGAGGGCAAGCATCGCGTCACGCTTGATCTTTTCCTTAGCGGCCGCTCGCGCAGTCTTCTGCTCTGCCTTTGCCTTTGCAACCTTGAGTCGCACCTCACGATCAGCATCGGCGATGCGCTCGACGCTGTCCATGACCGCAGACTTGCGCTTCGCGGCCTTACTCATGGCAGGTGTGGATGCCTCGCGCTTGACCGGAGGCTTCGGTGTTGATGGAGGCTGCCTGCATGTGCGAGAACGCTTCAGGGCAGCAGCCCCGGCAGATTCATCTGCGGAGGCGTCTGAGTCCACCTTGATAGCATCGGTATCGGTGTCGCCGTCGCCGTCGGCATCGGAGTCGCCGTCGGTATCACCCTGCTGGGTGTGAGAATGCTGTGTTCGCATCAGGGATGGGTCCACGCACCTGGTGGGCAGCCTTGACAGACTCGGAGTCGCTGTTGCTTGCGCTGGTGTCCTTGTCGTCGTCGTTCTCATCCTCATCACTGTCGTTGTTGTTGAAGCTCTTACTCGTACCCTAGAAATATTAGTCACAATGCAGATAGTGAAAGATGTTGGCGTACCTGTCCGGGGTGACGCCGAAGGGTGCTGAGGTCCAATGGCGTTGCACTATTGGCAATAGCAGCCCGTATGACCACGGGACTGGTGCCCATGAGCGCATGCATCCGCTTGTACCAGGGGAACTTAAGGCGAATTTGGTCTACAGACTAGTGTGAGCACGAGAATTATGTACAAGCGAATGAAATACCCCATATGTTGGCAAGCGGAGAGCCCTCCGTGATCTCATCCTCACGCCCGGCGTCGATGAGGCCCTGTCCCGTTTCAGACAGCTCGGCCCGATGCTTACGATACGATGCCTTCAAACTGATTCATGAAAGTCAAGTAAGGCCGCAACAAGATGATAGAACTCACCTATTGATTCGGTTTTTCACTACGTTTTGAAGCGCAGGAAGGTCTTGCTCTGTGAATTCGCCTTGCTTGTCGTCGAGGAAGAGCGCGCGCGCGACAGCCTGGTGCTGATCGCCGACGTTCCGGCCTTTCGTAGGCACATTCATAGCGTCACCGGTGTTGAAGCCGAATGCCTGGCAGAACATGGGGCTTTCTTCGACAATTGTGAGTAGGCGGTCGGTTAGCGCATGGTTCTCGGGGCTCGCCCATCTAGGAAGAACAAGTCCTTGCAGTGAGTGCACGGAATGCGTCGAGAAAATCAAAACATACGTGATTTTGGCAGCCTTCCTCTTTTTCCCTGTCTTTTCAGGCTTCTGCGGGTTCTCCTTGTTCTTGCCCTTGGTCTCTTTTGGGCTGCCTTTCGTAGCGCGGCGCTTTTTCGACTTCTTCTGGGCTTGGTCTGCTTCTGCAACAAGCAGGCGTGCTTGAAGTAGTTCCTGCTCAGTAGGCATGGTGGACGAGGGGTATAGATGATAGGGATGTGAATTAGAAAGGTAGTGATGTAATAGTAAAGGAATGACGGTTTGCTGCACGACGACGACGGCGGCGGCGAGGTCGAGCATACGCGCGCGACGCGCCTACAGCCCGATTTGGAGCTCCGGCGGGAGTTGCCGTCCCAGCCGAGCAGCCGAGCGAATGCGCCCGAGTGCGATTTCGAGCGGATTAACTACAGGGCGTATCCACCCTCTCGAATTACGTCGACGAAATCAAAACGAAACCACAGCGAAACCGCGCTTAGTGCGCTACTGTGAAAACCCCTATTGTGAGAACGCACAAGGTGCGAATTTATATGGGTTGACCGTGGGAACCGTCGAGCGATCGACATCAGATGACGCAAGATACATGACCATGCAAACGAAGAACGTTATGTGTTACGCGTACGATATATGGTAGTCTGTATTTCTCTGAGATATTATTAAAAACAGTTACATTAAAATAAGTTAATACAAAGTATGTATCTTACACAAAACGGACCATTATTGGTTCGCAAAATACCAATTTATCTAGCATCGTCTGTACATGTTAGGTGAGATGGAAAATTTATTTAATTGTATATTATTATATTCACAAAAGTAAAACGTATAGGTAGTGATCGCCTGTGATTTAGTTCATGGTTCAAATGGTGATATATGTGAAAATTCAATAGTTAATTGTTATACAACAGATCAAACTGGGCTGAACCCATCCCTTAATCTTTTCATGTTCTAAGTCATCCATTGAATTATCATGCTGTATATTATAGCTACATATGCCCGTATCTTGTACAGTAATAATGAGATCTGCATGGTAATTCTGACTTTTTAATATACGCATTTCGAGCGTATTGTGTGACCACACCGTGAACTCAACATGTACTATGACAGTGGGGATGCACGAGGGGTTTCGCAGCCGGCACTTTTTTTGCAATAAGGAAACGGTAGAAAGGTGTTCCAGCAAGACAATAATCGACTATTTGACGGGGATGGGTCACTTATACAATTAGCTTCTTGTTTCGTTTTCAATGTTGAGTCAATACATCACAAGCATACTGAACACTGGCTGTTAAACCGTCACGGACAAAAGACAACTTGGTCGTATACATAGGACGACACGTGATTAAATCAGTTGTTAAAGCAAGACGGGACAAATATCGATCGCATATAGGTTGTTAATAGTAAATAGCCGTATGGCATTCGTCATAAGAAAATGTCTATTACAAATTTATGGCACATTACCTTTACAAGGTCAGGTTTGTTTAATATATAGGATGTTGAGACAAGATGTGCGTGACGGCCACCGTGAGCACAAGAAATGTTTTGGATATGGTGAATAAAATGATCATGTTTCGAGACAAACGCGAATTGTTTTATATTAGTTTATGGAGAAATAAAAAGTAACCGTGAATACAGATGGATGGTGCGAGGACTACATCGACAACAGGCATAACGTTTTTGTTTTTGTTTTACACTGAGATAATGAGAAAGAAATACCATCATAAGTAGTTAATCGTACACGCGAGCGCAAAGTTAAACTGATTGAAAATATTAGGGTACAATATTGAAAGAAAGATATCAATCACACTGGCTTCACAATGACATACACAGCTTGTATATTCAACGATAAATTGTTGTCGCCATACTTATTTGCAGTATGCGCAATTCCAACTAGTGAATTGGGAGGAATTTCTTCATTTTTCATTGGCTTTCCGATTACCCTTTTCCGTCTGAACACGTCCAGAAGAAAGGCTTCGGTGATGTTGCTATCTTCGTACTCGCCAGTACTATCTTGGAAGATGGATGTCAAGTCCCATACAGTGACTGACACAAAGTTAATATTGTATTCAGATCATAAACAAAATAATATTTACCCATTTCGTTAGGGTTTAAAGGGCGACGAGGCAAGGTATCGAATTTATCGAACGTCCTTTTGCCCTGAGGAGTGGTATCAGCGGCGGGACTTGATGTTGTTATCCATGAATCATCATTCTGGCGTTCATCACCCCCTGGACAATTGTCAGCGCAGATAATATATTAAATTTCCAAATACGGTACCTTTCTTCCATTGACGAGTGGAAAAAGATACACCATTCATATATTGAAACATGTGAATGGTTGGCTTCATATGCAATATTTGTCCATAAAAGCCCAAGCACCGCTGCCATTCTGCGGTGATAGGAAATGCCGAAATTTGACGCATCATTGTCGTGTTGGTTTCGACCGGGTCGATCAAGCGCGCTTCGCGAACATAAACAAATGATAAAAGCAGTTCACTGCGAGATCCTCGTCCAATAGTTCGCTGCTGACTTTGACCTTGCATAGTGAGTTGATAAAGTGCAGGATTCGCTCGCGCAGGATTGACAATAATATCGGGTCGACCACGAAAGGTAACGACGGTGACAATCCGGCTGCAATCAAGTAAGTTATAATCTCTACATTTAGAGGCTAAACTGAACCAACCGCATATTGACAAACCCATATATTTCCGAATTGGCGAGACGCCCCAAGTCTCCCGTATTAAACGAATTATCTAATTCGAAATGTCTAAACTCGAACGTCAGAAATTCAACGAGCATAGGGTGAATATAATACTCACTTCAAGGGCGGCAGATTGTCGTAGGTATCAAGAAGATGGTCGCACATCCTATACTGACCGGACACCTCACACTTTTCGGGACCACTGCATTCTCATATTTCATATCCTATTTTAATGAAAAAGGGAAAATACAACTCACCCTATGTTGACGACACTGTCAATGTCTGTGATAACCTTAGAGCTGGAGCCCCAAACGTCGTGTTCATCCTTTAACGCATTTTTAATATCAATCCTATCAAACAGTAAGCACTATATTTGATCGATATAAAAGCGCGCACGTTTCAATTGCCTCGGGTGGAGAATCATCACGTAATTTCTTATTAGCAGAGGCGCTGCTTCCCTCATACGATTTATTGTGTATTCTAGTATGTATTGTCAGTTACGATATGAACATTAACACATATTCCACAACGTACCTGACGGGGGTTCGAACACTATCAGCCGCTCTACCGGAAACGATACGGCATTTATTAAGCAAATAATTAAAACCCACAAAACAAAACTCACCTGTTGGTTACCTCAATATGAGACCTGCTCTCGTGATCAAATTTCCTCTGATAATTGTCAAGAGTACTAGAGGTAGTTCGAATATAGATTTAGCAGTGTATCACCAAAGAAAATTAAATGAACGCACTTGATAGGAGTACGATCAACCTCTTTCCCTTTTTTCGAAGCACTAATCATATGCTGAATGATATAAGAAAGCCCCGGATAACGAAGTGCTTACAATCCGCCCGTGAGGTCAATCTCCTTCCTTTTACTAAATGCGTCGGATATGCATTAAATCATTTACGAATACACTAGCAAACAATATGCTTACGATCTTTCCGCGTATGTTGAGGTGTCAGGATGCATACCGGGACTTTATTGAAAATCAAAACGATTATTAAGACACAGTGTGTAGTGAAACCCACGATGGATAGCGGATGGATTCATCCACTACGAAATTAGGAGAAGGAATCTTGTCTTCTCCATCCCTCACGGGTGTCAAATTGATGGGAGAAATAGACCGTCGAGCCCTGTGAGATGTCGACGCCAAATGTTCTCTCGGAGAGCGAGAACGATCTTTAAATCGCGACGAAGGAGGGGAGCGGGACCGATGCTTTTTACGCGACGGGGAAGGTGAGCGAGAATGATACCTTTTTCGCGAAGGTTTTCGAGATCCAGAAGACGCAGAGTCACTATAATATTATATATTTCAATATAAAAAAGATTTAAATGAAAACAAATACCAACCTGTAACGTTTCTCACGTTTGCGACGATCCGTGACACTTTTCTTTCCTCGATGACTCCTAATAGACGCACCGTCAACAGTGAATACTCTTCGTTATTTGATACAACATTACTTCCTGTGACTTCTCCTATATTTCTTTCTATATAGAGTTAATTTTATTTATACGTTTGAATATGCGAAAGCTATTATACCTGTCAGAGGAAGTGGACGAATAACGATCGGACGAGTAACGATCGGAACGACTCGAGTTCGACCTTTTGTAAATGCACAAGTAAAGGATAAATAACATATTTTATAACTCCTAAAACACGCACCTTCGGCGGCGAGAATTATGCCCTCTATCGCGATGTCTTGATTTACGAACGTTGGACGAACTCGAAGTGGAACTTATTCAGACGAAGGACATGGATTTTAAATTTATACAGCGGCCTTTATGGTGTTTCACTCACCTCCTACGTCGAGGTCGATATTTTTCATTACGATACTTCGATTTTTTAGACGACCTAAACAGAACCTAAATTAAGAATCATTATTATAACGTTGCGAAATAGGCACCTCTTTGACCTAGATCCCGACCGACTGCTGTCTATATGGCCGTGCGTCGATTTAGCTCCTTCAACTCTACAAAAACCGTTAGCGTTGACATTTCGAATGCACTAAACTTACTCGACGCGGGTCTTCGAATTATCTCGCCGTCTTTTCGCACTTCGTCCTCGATTCACAGTGGCCTCCGATGTCTCGTATTTATCAAATATTCTATTTTTATATGAAATTAGTAAACGTCAGGTACGAACAATATAACACACTTTTCAACTTCAGCAATTTTCTTTTCGCTATTTAAATATATCAGTATCATGTTAATGTTAAACTACGCAAAGTCAAAGTAGTACTTTTTTCGTTTTTTCTTGCGATCGTCGCTGTTCGCAATTTAAACCGACGAGTTGTTAAACTGAACAAACAACTTACGCAGAATCTTCCGTCAGTTCAATGACATCTTTTGCCAATCTAGATACGAGAATTTAATAATACGAATGTATATTCGGCACGGTATACTTACTGGGGGGTTGTCTTCACCGCTTCGGACTCCTTGCGCGTAGTGTTTCGGGTAGAGACCATGATGGTAGAAGGAAGGTCACAATTTGTACCACGGTTCGTGTCCAACTAGTATATAAGGAGCGCGACTTCAAACCCCGACTTCGGCACCGATTCTCGTATGTACCGTGCGAGAAGAGTACGAGTCGTCGGAAGTATAACATGTCACACTCCGGGTATAAAAGACGTCTACACGGCGTTCCTTCCCCCGTAACACCTTGTACCTCAACAACGATGTCGAGCACCATGACATCAGAGTTTGATTTATTCATGAACAAATATATTCGTACGCTCAACATCACGGATATGAGATATACAAATATTGACCGCATAACAGCTGATATCAAGACATTGCTTGATGTTTCTCGGGCTTTGAGCGACGGGCAGTACTTCCTATCGGATATCTGCAAGGTTGGCTGGAATAACTTAAATCTAACTCAAAGAGTTGATGTCATCTTCAGGATAACTTTATCAAAACACGTTTTGACATTGAAAAAGACGAATTCGGAAAATGTATGCTGAAGATCAAAGAATCCGAAACCGATGAGGAACCAGTTTTCATCGTGCAAGGAATTCTTTCTGCGTTTGACCTCCCCCCCGTTCGAAGCAAGAGGACGTAAGTCTATTCGGTTGTTTTATTGCGGGATAATATACTCATTTAATTCTTAGTTTAGGACAAAACATCACCTGGGCTCGGCAACAGGTCGATATCAAAGGATACGGGTCTTTGGCCTTTAAAGCGGCAGCAAAAGGAATAATGATGATGCACCAACGTTTGTCTGCCAAGTTCAAGGAGGGAGAGCTCCAAAATATGGAATTGAACGACAACGATGAGAATTTGTCTCTACAATTCTCAAACAGATATTTTACAAACAAAAGTCATGCGGGAAATTTTCAATCAATCAAGTTTCATCAAGACGTAGATCCAGAGGGCATACTGAAGAATGTTCCTTCTCACTTGGTGCATCTCCAAGACAACGAAGTTGCATATTACGAGCGCTACACGGAAGCCAAGTAAGCGAAATATTCTATATCGTAACCCCTGTAACTTACACAATAAAGTAATAGCAAATTGAAATACCGGTTTCTTAACCCGGCGGAGTTTCGACCTGGTCACGTCGTCGAGATCCAATGCACTTTCTCCACGGTACCTCGATCTGGATCTAAGACGAGTCATAAAATGTTGTGTCAGTTGCGCTCAATTGCACTGTTGCAAAGGGAGTTTTGTGAGGTATATGCTCAAGCAGAAAAGTATTAGTTGTTTAAATATTCATTGAGTAACTTTACTAGGTGTTTGAGAACATCTCAATCGATGAACTACCCGTCAAGAAATCAATCAGAAAACGGAAGACAGGATATTATTGCGAAGATGATGATAATTCCAACAAACGACAGGACGACGGCAGCTCCAAAGCTATGGAACTTGTTTGATTCGCTTCCACGGTTCAAGCCACATAAGGTTAGATCGAACACTACAAATTAATTTGAATGTCTTTTAATGTATTGTCTATATAGAAAGTAACATCAGCGAAGGAAGGCCTTGAATTCTATGATCGATAAACGCGCAAGAGTAGAGCTGTGTGTCCGCGAGTAAGGGTCAAGCCCGGGTAAAGCAGGATTATATGTACTATTAGATGGTTTAGTCCGAGATCACGTGTTTACGAAATAAGAGAATGAGTTGTGCGGAATACTTTAACACGTTAATATTAGGCTGCGTTGCACATTCTAACTTTACGTAAATAAAGAAGCCTATGCGAAAGAAGAGGGCACATAACGGAAGAAGCTCATAATGGTTCGATGAAAAAGAATTTTCAACATACCACATAGTATTCCCGATTTGTCAATTGTGAAATATGCAGCATGACTAAATAGTCAATTGCAATATTCCCATCACGACAACTTTATATAAGAGAGGTAAACATCGCAATTGGTTGTTTTTTAATACCATTAGAATACTTCTAATATATTAAGGTGACGACAGGATTGAAATCTTTCAAGTCTGAATGTGTTACTACTTTAATGGAAAACTATCTTGACAAAACCTTGTCGACATTCTTTTATGAACGGTATCACTGTAGACGGATTTTGTGGAGCTACTACGAACAAATCGAGTATGACACGCGGACTGCGTATAACCGGTGCCAGAATACGCGGTCACGGGTCATTTTACGCAAGCGTATAAGACACAGCCGTTTTGGGACCGACGCGACTTCTTCCGTTACCCCTTACTTCACTCACGCACCTTCCACCTGTCTTCTCGTACAACCATCATCTCCGTACTATTTCTCCACTAGCACCATTCCTCCACTACGACCATGGGCGGAAAAGGCTACCTTACAGGCGAAGCGGTACATATTGGAGGTAAATCACCAGATCTAGTCCGCCGCTTCTACGGCCAGCCGAAGGTCCAGCCCATTGAACGACTGCACTCTCGGATGAAAGCAATTGCAAATGTGGTCGAAGAACTGGGTGGAGACCTGGACGTCGATGAGCGTTTCGCAACAGCAATGTGGAAAGAAATAGTGCGCGACTATTATATCTTATTATAATACTCAACTCAAAAAGCTTTTATTTAAAGGGAGAATATTCGGACGAATATGAAAAAGACCTACTCGACAGCGCCGTCAAGTCAGACTTCGGTTTCTGGACGACAAAAGTACACAATGCCAAGAAAAAGCCTAACGCGAACGAAGCATTGAAGAAATTATGTGATTTTATGCGGGAGGACGATATGGAAGACGTGGATGATCTGGGCGACAATTTATGGTGGGAAGAATTCAGTAAGTCTGTCGCGTATTTTATCTGCGACGTATTGTCTAAATACATTTAGCTGTCCCCCATGAACTTGAGGACGTCAATGCAGAGAACGAGGGGCAAGACGGAAGCGAGGAAGAGGAAGAGTCGAGAAACGCGGGTAAGGAAGGTGAGAATTCACAATTAAATGATATCATAAATAAGTTATGACAAATTTAAATTCGCGTTTAGTCAACGACTCCGATATGGAAGAAGACGAAGACGATGTGCGGGGTAACGCTGACGAGGACTCGGGTAAGTTTTCTTTCGAAACAATCAGGCATACAATTTAAAATCGCAAATTAGACGCAAGTGAAAGATCTGAAGATGCGCCCGTCATATCCACGGTGTACAGTCCTGTAACCGGGCAGGCGATCGGCAAAGTTGACATGACCGCGGCTGTGGAAGGTAGCTATCTTCGTCGGTTTTGAATACGTCTTTTAAAATTGATTTAATGACTCAGCCGCGATCATGAAACCGAAAGGTAACGTGTATAATCCGGCTATGAAAACACAGTCAATTGACCGTGCCTTCATTGTAATAGCCCAAAAGAGTATGCCGTGTCGCCCAGTAAATTCACATCGTTTTTATCAGTTTAATGTATTTGTATAGATACCAATAAAGAGAAGATCAGTCAAAATGCTACAACAAAGTCTGGCACGACGAAGACAATGACGAAGAAGACGACGAAGAAAACGAATACAACCGTCGCTTCCGGTCGCGGACGTCGAGGCCGTCCCAAGAAAGGTACATGATTTCGACTATTGTCTACTCTATATTGACTTCTACATAAGTTATCATCAGGCAAGCGAATATTGCGATGCGGACCAGTGAGTTCGACAAATGTTATCGAGTCGTGCATGAATATTGTATTAGTGTCCGAAGACATGGTACTATCGAACGACATCAAATCCGAAATAGAACACATGCGGGCGGACTTTGTCGTAGCGAAAACGGCCTTCGACGTCGCAGTCAATCCCATACACGGCGGGCACGCCCCGCGGCAGTTTTCAGAAAACGCCGAAGAGGCAGTTTTCAGGTGTTTTCAGAAACAGCCGCCGGACTCGGCTTCTCCCGGACTGCCAGCACAGCACGAAACACCTACGTCTTGCTCTCGTCGTCATCGACGCTCGTCGATGTGGACACCGCACGCAGCGCTGCGCCCGCCCCTCGACACCCCTCGCACGACTTTCGCCTGAAACCCACTGCACGTCGGCGCACCCCCGCAAACTCGCAACTGTGATCATGCTCCGGAGCCAGCCCGGTCATGTCACCCACAGGCAAGCGCAGCTCCCCGACACAGCACCGGTGCACTTAGATTGGCCCACAGGTAAGTCATACCAAACCCTTCACATTCATTCAACAATGCTGATGCTGCTGCCGCTGCGACACACTCTCCACCTCTCCGCACGCCGGGTAGTCCCCACCCAACAGCCGACATCGATCCACACCGAGAGCCATGCTCGCGGCCTGCGCAGCCTTGTATGGCATCAAACCTGGTACCTCCCGGCTGCGCAGATGGGTTCCGAGGATGCGCATGGCGCTCTTCGTGTCGTCACTCCCGCTGGCCCTTCAACATCGAGGCGCGCGCAGTGGTGGGGCCTGTGGTCAGCGCGGCATCGAGGGGCACGACACGATGTCAAAGTTACAAGGAATGCACGATGAAGACAACCGCGAGATGCACGCAACGCGTGGCACACGACGAGGGCAAGGCAAGGAGTAGGAGCGCGTAGCAAGGGCGACGAGGGCGAAGAGCAGGGCGGCGCGTTGCGCTGACGCGCCCGCTTGAGCTGCGCACCGGCCTTATAGTCTGTTGTTTCAGTAGGTAGATTATTCAATACATGCCTTTACTTCTGCGTACGGGAGACTCGTGGTGAGACAAAGGGAAGCGACAGTCGCGTGCCACGTGCGTCACTCGAAGACAAAGGGGATGGTACGTCGTGTGTTCTTTCCTTTCTCCCAACTCTTTCCCTCTCAAAGCATTTCTCGCCAGCTCTACTTCACCTGCATACCATGTCGGATCACATGGAGACGGACCCTCCAGCCGACACTACCAACCGTGGCTCAAAGCGCGCTCGGTCTGTAGAAGCTGACACGGATGGCGCCAGTAACACCCGCTCCAATAATGCGCCAGGACGTAGCAAGCCTGCAGCGGCAGACTCTCGTCCCCGAAAGAAAGCAAAGCAAGCACGTGCTGCTAGGGCATCAAAGTCGGCGGCGGGTGGCAGTGACCAGTGGCACATCAGCCAAAAGGATGTATCTGCGGAGGCCAAAGGAATTCAAGTGCGTCCTAACTACTCGTTGATAGCTGTGTACATGCTCATTCAATCTGGTGCACTGTAGAATGCTCTCCACATCCACATCCGCATGCTCGGACTCCTTGTCTCGAGACTCATGTTTCCTGACAAAGTTAGCGGGACTGAAGACGCTCTCTTCTCGGAACGCTTTGACGATGTAGAAGGCATTGCATCTGCTGTTGACACAGAGATCAATAGCAGGCGAGACCCCTCTGGTGCTGCACAGGCTATGGTCACTTGCCTCAACAAAGCCCTTGACACTGCTGCTGCTGCGAACAACAAGAGCACCATCGTTTCCTCCATCCGTGATATCCAGCCACAGTTCATCACCCTCTCATACAATGTGGTCACAAGCCTTGGTCTCAAAGCTTGGATTCCTGATCTTGGGAGCCCTGCTGACAGCATCTACAATATCTTGCATGAGCAAATTGCGCTCTCCACATTCAAGGCACTCTGTCTGTCATTTGCATATACTGCATACCGCATCAACTTTGAGGAGCTGAAGAAGTCGAGTCTTTTGCGCAAGGCACGTATTATCATCTACTTTACATCATGCCATTTCCAATATCTTATTTTTCAGTTATATCGCAACTTTGTGTTCTCATATATTCGCAAGCGCTTCATGAAGGACAATACACAGAGTGGAAGTGTTCAGAAATCAGATGAGTTGTCTAACTTGTACAAGCGCCGCACATATGTATGTCTCTTCTTGGAGTTTCTTGGGCGATCAGCTAATGCTAATACTTTATAGCTCCGCAAGGCCAGAGTGCGATATCTCAAGGACCAGGGGTACAATGATCGCGTTGTTCATTTGTTCAGCGTGAATGCAGCAAACTCGGAGGATGAGTGGGACAATGCCCAGGGTGCATTTATTGTCAGGTCAATGGAAGCCCGATCACCGGTTGTTCAGGCCTTTGCTATCTATATAGATGCGCAGAGGGAGAAGCAGGCGCGAATCAACGGGAATCGCATGTAAGTTTTATTCTGCCTACCTCCTATATATATTGTGACTAATATTAGCTTTGAACTCAGCCCTGAGCGTACACGTCTCAGACTTGACTCTCCCCCAGCTCCTGTTCTCACTAAACTTCCAAAGAGTGTTCCTATCGACTGGTTCTCCCCAAGCTTCTTCAATGAGCAACTCACTGCTCGTCAGCGTTACAGATACAGTCCAAACCACATTGCACTTCCTCTCGAGGAAGATATTGGGAGGACAGTCTTAGAGCATCGCCGTTGGAAAAATTTGCCAGAGAATGATTTTATGGAGACTTATGGTAACAGCGTCTTGGAGCAGTACCATATGCCAACTGCCCGGGAGATGGATCAGCTGGAGGAGTATGATGCTGAAGATGAGGATGATGAGGATGATGATGATTACTTTCCACTTTGAACTCAGTTTGCTATGGCTGGTAATACAGACTAATTATGTTTGCTAGTAGTATTTATATAATTTACTGATAGCTGATTGAATGTATGCATTGCTATATATGTTATCCTTACAACTGGCTAAAGTTACTGTCGGCGATCTCTATTTAGTGCCCAGCAAGCAACTAGAGTTGGCTGTTTAATCCCATATGTTCCAGATGGTCGTTGGAGAGTTGTGATATGAGTAAGTATATGTTTTAGCTCTAGAACCACCAGCTCTTCTGATGGTTGAGAATAAAATATTTGACATTTGAAAAACTTGAGCTGTGTATAAGGAGTCCTATCTAATTCAAGAACCGATAGAAGAAGATGTGGATGAACAAAAATAAAAGTATGCATGTGATGATTGAGTGGTATTGACCACACTGACTGAATAAATCCAGTACGTTGGCTGAGTGTTTGGTTATCCCAAAACTGAATGGCACTATTTCCTTCATGCTGTTTCTTATCACTGTAAGTACGTCCATCGACAGTGAATGTGCGAAGTCTGTTGGCTCGTGGAGGAAGGATAAGTGCGTGACGGGGATGAGGGATATCTTTCCATGACCGATATGGCTGACCATTGACTTGAAGGTATTGGAGCAGAAGGAAGTAGTGATTCTCATCCATTTCTGGTGCTTCTGCAAGAATATCTGCAAGTTCACCTGCACTGAGCCGACTATTCTTTTGTATGTATTTGTCAGAAGAGCCAGCTCCAAGAATATTAGCAAGAGAAGCCATTGCATCATTACTGCCTTCAGATTTGTCATGTAGTATAGCTTCAAGACGGGCACGGCGACTGATCTGATGTAGCATTGTATAATCCAAGTCATGCATGTGCTGATTGGTTTTAATACGCTGAAGCTCTCCGTTTAGCCGTTCACCTGGAAATTCACTAAGAGCAGCCAAAGGACCCCAATGCTTGAGAATAGCAGGATAATGCATAGCATAGTGATGATTTGGCAGTGATCGAACAGGGAAAAGTTTTTTAATCGACTGACGATAGATAGTATAATAAACCAAAAATATGTCAGCATCTGTGTTTGAAGTTTTGAAAGAAGTGATAATATTTGTTGCAGCAATAAGATAATGAAAACTGTCCAGAAGCTGCTGGTTGTAAGAGCCAATTGGAGATGTCCACCATAATTCAGGAAGAACAAGAGGTAGAATAAAGGAGAACAAGACAAGATATGTATCTGCTTTGAGTTTCCCATGACTAGGTTCACCTAGATTTGTAGGGGGGCGATCAACCCAAGTTGGAAGAGATACAGTGGCTATGGCCTCTCGTATAATAGTAATCTGATCTGGGGTAAAACGAAAAGGTCCATAGGATGATGGTTTTACAGGTGAAGCTGGCAACATCGGCTCATCCTCACTATCATCAGAAGACATTGTGTTACTTGAGGATATAGCATTTTCCTGTAACCGGGAAAATGATAAAGGCAAAGATATAACAGTTGCACGAGGGGTTGTATCATTTGATGTCGAGGGAGAGGATATTTCAGGAGAAGGTGATAATGGAGGAGGTGTTGCTTGAGAGGATAAAAATATATCAACTGATGATGAATTACTTGACATTTCTGTATCAGCATGACTGCTCTCAGTATCAACTGTGTCAGCATTAACTGTGGATTCATCATCTATATCATTCTTCTGAGGTCCGATACCCCAAAGACGACGAAGCTGGTGCTTCAAAATACCCTCTAGCCAATTATGCATGTAACCAAGCACAACATGCTCGATAGGGTCCCAATGCGAAAGAAGATGAAGTGGTGTCCATCGAACTCCTGTTCTTTTAGCATATGCTTCTTTGTCTTTTTTTGTTATCAGACCTCGCCAAGTATTTGCCTGCTCCCGAACTTCTGCTGCAGTGCGCTCAGTCCACAAAATGGGATTAAGCTCTTCAATCTGATCAGAAGGTAAATCACAGTATGAGCAGAACAGATTTGCAGAATGTGAGAGATAACCTGTAATTTTCCGCATTGCTTCAAGGTCTGCAAGAAGAAGTGCAATAATAACCTCAATAAGAGTTCCTTGCAGATGGTAGTATGTTGGAATCTGACGACTAGCTGGTGGAGCAAAAGGGGAAACCTCTTGGATGAAAAGTTCAAGAATGTGTGATATAGTGACCATATTAGGTGCATTTGGTGGGGGAGTTATACCAGCAACAAAGATGTTCTCCCGCTTGAAACGCATGTCTGGTGGCAAGTTCATACAGTATAAAACCAAGGCCCCACAGGACACCTTTTTCCCAGCCATTCGATTTCCGAGCACATTAAACCAGTCAATGTAAAAGCCAAAAACTAGACGGTATGGATTTGTTGATGGCCCCTGAAGCTTCTGCCATGCTGGACTATCATGCAAGTCATGCATCTCAGCACCAAAAGCCTGATGATTATTCTGATATTTATCAAATGATGCAATTAATTGATCTTCAATTATCTGCCTTGAAAGAAAAAAATGAAGCCAGTCATTAAAAGACTGAGTTGTATAGAGACGTTTCGGAACCAGTTTGGGACCCTGCCCAGTCTGCCTGTTTGTCCATAATTTGGTTCCACAGACGCGCGATCTAGGGGATTCGCGCCATATACATGTCTCTGGGATCTGGCCACTGACATATGTAGAAAAGCACTTTGGGCAGCAAACAGTGCGTATAATGACTGGTTCAATATGCTGCACCTGATATGCAGTGCGAACATCACGCGGAATATCCGGCATCGGCAGATCAAAGTCAATGTGCAGGGCAGAGCGCATAGCACTGCGGAAGAGCAAAAAGACAGTGGTGAGAATGAGCCCTAGTGAACGCAGAATGATGTTTGAGATCTCCCGACTGACACCTGCACGCAGATTTAGCCAGATTACTAGGGTACAGCACAATCTGACAATAATAGGAATAGAACATGTAAGCTCTGTAGTCAAATTAGCATGACAACAGAATACAAGAACTAAGACAAGAAGAACTGGCCTTCTTTGAGAGCATCCACACTAGTACCTTTAAGTTGGATCTGCTCTTGATGCCCAATTGATGTGTCTTGATGTGCAGAAGGCTGAGGACCATCTTGCAGCATAGCATCATCTGCCTCTGTAGCCCGATGCGCACTTCGAGTTGATGCAGATACCTCTCGGCCTGGCTGCTTGACACCACCAACCTCGACAACATGTTCAGAAACACAGATCCGGCAAAGACATATGACCATGATCTGATGTATATGTTTCATGAGCTATTAGCAGCAATCTGACCCAAGTATAACATGGCACAGACCAACTTGAAGAGCTGCCTGAAGAGCTTGTTAAAAGAGTTCAGATGAGCCAAATGGCAGCTTGTAGTGGGTTGCTGGAGAGAGAGAAATTTGCGCGAGCATCACATCTGATCTCTGTGATATCGGCACTTATGTAATCTGTGCTGTGCCAGGCAGCCAGCCGGAGACTGTTCTTAAAGGCGACAAAGCGTAATTTTGGGGACAGCAAATGGATCATATTACTACTAGATTATATTGGAGTGCTACTAAGGAAAGGGCCGCGGGCACAAGGGGCATGAAATGGGTAAGAGGGATGTAGGTGCGGGAGGAGGTGAGTGCGGCAGGCGACGAGAGGCGACGCGCGTCGGGTTCAATGTGACAGAAGAAGTCACACAACCGTCACCATGATTGCAGATTAGATCATATCGAGTGAAAACTGCCTCTTCGGCGTTTTCTGAGAACTGCCGCGGGGCGTGCCCGCCGTGATAGGCAAACGCGCCAAGGAGTTCCAATTGAGGATCAATGTGAGTTTCAAGTTTCGATACAACAATTTATCATTATAATAATACATATAGAACTTCTTCATGCTATACGAACGCAAGGAGCGTGCTCACCAGGCGAACCTCGCCGAAATAAAGACTTTAGAACGGGAGATATCGGATTTGAAGGAAAAGTTGAAAATGAGAAAATCTAACTCAGATTCAGTTCGTCGCCGAAAGCGACCTCGCATCGACGCCTCGCCGGACCACCCTGCTATTTCTGAAAAGGCAGCGGGTAAGAGAAAGGGTAAGACTAATTTGCGATATATTTACTGTTTTCTAATTATATTTTGACCAGCCGCGACTACTTAGTGTGGGCAATGATTGGGTGACGTATTGGCTGTAGAAGTAGGGGAAGATTTTTCATGATACTCGGCTATTACAAATGTAATTTCATATCTCGACGTATTCAAGAATAGCTTTATCCGTTTGTTTAAATAGTATATGCAGCAAGGTCGCAAAACGGGTGAAGTGATGAAACCGGTAAGGCACATGACCGATCTACAGGTTCCGATCCGGATGTGACCGAATTGAGTCCGGTTCCTCCTTGACCTGCGCCATCATCAACACGATCGACCATGTCAAAGAAAGCGTCGCAAACGGATATTGCCCAAAATGAAACCAGAATTGCGTTAGCCTGGAAGGCAATACAAAGCGCACCAGTGGAGAAATTGACAGATAACATATGGAGAAGAGCCCGGAACGAATGCGTGAGTTACTATCACCAGATGTATTAACACATATTCAATGATTATATAGCGACATCTCGCCCGGGCCATTCAGGATGACAAAGCTCACCCTATGTATGATAAGATCTTCAACATATTCAATACCGACAAAGACAACAATGTCAAGTTACTGGCGAACATGAAACACGCGAGGATATTGGAGGTGGATTCGCTGGGTAATGATCTGTGGTGGGAAGCCCTCAGTAAGCCAGTCAAGTGTCGTTCGCGTAGACATTTAAATCATAGTATATGAAGAATTACCCGAACATACGTCGCCCAAGATCGAATTAATGATAGATGAAGACGAAGTCACCGACGGCGACAATGAGCACGGTGAGAGTCACATAACGATATCGCTATTGAAATATGACTCACATGAATAAAGTAACAGCGGTTCAGGATCAAACGTGTAGGACAGTCCTACTCCCAAATGGAACTGATTTTGATATACAGTCGCAGTCATATTAGATCCAACCTTGAAGGAAGTAGTGCAGGAGGACTTGGACGAAATCACCAACTCTTCGCAAGCCCTGCATTCACACTTAACAATTGACTTCGACTTGGCTGGACGATCCCTGGATAACCTGACGCCGGCCATCGAGGTTTGTCCTATTCAATATATATATGTCCATCATATATCTTGCACTTACTGCTTCCTATTGACGTGAAGCAACTCGAAGCATTGGTAGCGAAGGAAGACACGAAATACCAGAACACAGTCGAACGCATTTCGACACTCAAAGCTCGGCGCGATCAATTACTCGCAGAATTAAAAGATGAATAAACAATCCATTTAATTTGCGTCTCAATGGCAAAAAAAAAGTAAATACATTCATCTAATATAAAATCTTTATTGTTAATGAATAGCATAATAGATATTTCGGGATATAGTACATTTCAACATGTACGATACATCCATTCTTACACGTCTCAACATGTGTATAAATACGAATCCAATGAATCGCATCAGTATTAGCAAATAGTATATTACATTTATCAGAAGACCTGCATAAAACGCATTTAATATGCTCAACCAACCATACGAGCATCGTATCAAATACGAGAGAACCATGAAAGGTTCGAACTAACTGACCATCTGCAAGATGGAAGCAAAATACAGAATAGTTTACTCAACAATATATGGGATGATACGTTTCTCAACACGGAAGCACGTGTTATCTTCGACCGGGCCCGCAGGTCCGATCACGTGTAAATGTCACACGCGCGCATGGCTGACAATGATAGGCTTCTCGCCTTTCTTGTTCCCTGCCTCCTCAAACCGCGATCTCGTTGTCCTCCCTTTTCTATCCCTACATACAAATGTCAACCATCAACGGCGAGATAACAGCCCCCGTCTTTCCCTCCGCCTTATCCCTGGACGTCAAAGTCGTCGAGGATACCGTTTCTCGTCACGAAATTCGTATTCTGGTTTGCGGTCACGCATTGAAAGATCTGCCGGATGAAGAACTACCAAAATACGAGAAAGCGTTCCGGGCGGAAATTGTGCGAATTGTTTAGTTAAATAAGAAAAGGCTAAATAACTGTTGTTTCTCAGAACGAATATCTTCGTGTTTTCGGACATCACGACAACATAGGCGGCAGTCACGACAGCGCCGAATGGGGCGACGATTTGCGCAGGCTCCATCGCATCAAAAATATCGAGGGCTTTAAGAAGTTGATCGAGTTCGTCAATAAACGAGAGATACCCGACAAGTCCCATCAAGTTATCGCGGATTCTATGAACAGCTGGTGGTTGGTGATACAAGCAGGTGAGTAAATCCAGAAGAAGAAAAACCAATATTGATACCGAATTCTCTTCAGAAAAAGATCGCAAAGCCGACGAGGCAACATTCGACACTGACGGTGATATTAAATTATTATATTATGTCTAAATTCGCCAACGGCGTCTACAGATGAAATAGAAGTCGACCATACGGACCCGACCTCAAATGTCGTCGACCTCACAAAAAGCGGAAACAAGAGCAAAGGTACAAACTTCTCGTTTATGACAATAATACTTTCTTAATTCATGCTGGGGAAAATGCTTAGCTGTTCAGAAGACCCGCAAAACGGTGAAGTCTGCGGCCGTAGTTGAAGGTCCGTGACTTCAAACTGAAACTCAGCGTGCAATAATCCCCGTACGCCGAACTAGAATCTGGTGACGACGGTAAGGATGCATGTGTAAGTTTGATGTCAAACTAATAATATATAAACTCAACAGATGAAGTAACTGAGATAAGTAAGAATAAATCTCAGAAAAGCGCTCAGTCCTGATTTAGCATCATGTAGTCAAAATCAAGGAGGAACCCATTGAACACGGCAAGACACGCCGCGCGAGCAAGAGTAAGTTGTTGTTTCCTTTCTGAATAATATACAACCAAATTCACGTTATACCGAGCAGACATATTGGTCGAGCAACGGATTCGCAAGTTATTTTACTATTTGTTAATATTTGTACTCATTATATGCCTTAGTCGAAGGTGACATCATTCTTGGATCGAACGTCAAGGAAGAACTTCAGTACATGCGCATCAACGCAAAACCTGCCCAGGACATGGCGAAGAAGATGTCGAACGCAGGTCGGTTGTTGACGGAAATGTATACGCGAACCGAGGTATACAAATATCAAAACTTTAAATGCAATTAAACATTAATTGTTTATTTGCAACAGAATATTGCAGAATTGTGGGACAAGGAGCAGCAAGAACTGCTTGCGGAAATTTACGATTACTCTTAATCGTTTCTTTCCTAAATCAGTCAGGCCAAAACGCGCGCGTCAGGAAAGTCGCTTTAGGAAATAGGTCCCAAAGTTCGGACCAAAGTCAAGTCGCGTCGTCCCACCTGCCTAATTTAGTAATTCTTACCTAAGTAGCTTCTGCCCAATGGTTTTTCATACCTTTCCGTTTCAAAGACACTCGTGTCTGCGAGTATTTTGTGTTTTGCAAGCTAACTAGCGCAGATATGCATATGATTCGAATTGTTCTGTGATAAGACAAAGAGGCCCCAGAGTTACCATTTTTGGTAAAAAGTTCCCACGGATAGGGTAGAGAAAGATGACGTAGGTTTCGAGGGCAAACCGCCAATTGACCCGGTTTACTACGTCATTTTTCTCTACTCCGGCTACTACAATACCCGACCTCAATATCTTTCTTACTAAAAATGTGCACAGAGTAAGGATTGAACCAACTGCATCAGGCAAATAGCTTACATAATATAGCCTAAGAGCGTTAACCATTAGGCTACAAGGCAGTATACATGTACAGCTGTGGTGTAGCTTCTATCAACCTTCTATTACGATTACTCTTAATCGTTATTTTCTCTAACCAGTCAGGCCAAAAATTGTGTGTTTGGATTGTTACCAAAGGAATTTATATCCCACGATCAAGTCGTGTTGTCCCACCTGTCTAATTCAGTAATTCTTAGCTAAGTAATGTCTGTCCAATGCCTTTCGTATACATCTTTGTGCTTCAAGAGACACTCGTATCTGCGAGTATTTTGCATTTTGCAAGCTAACCAGCAACAATACGCATATGTTTTCAATTGTTTTTGAGTCAGCAAAAGAGACTGCATAGTTTCCATTTTCGGTAATACTTTCCCACGGGTAGGTACTATGACGCATCAACCGGCACTTTCTGCTGTGTGCCCGTTTGAAACGCGTCATAGTCACACATCCCGGCTACTGCAATACCCGGGCTAAATATTGTTATTTTTAAAAAGTTGCATAGAGGGGGAATTGAACCTACAGCCTCCTAGTTGCATAATCTAAGTGCTTTAGCCACTACACTATGCACACCATTTATCTCTATAGGTTATGTATAATCCTTATTGACCTTCTATATTCTCTTGCCCTACAAGTCAGTTTGCTCTTTTCATCAGTTTCTTTACCCTTCTGCAATACAATATGTATCATATATCTCTAGAAAGTTACAATTATTGCGTCTTTCATAATTCATGAGACTCCGCGAAAAAAAGTCGAGAGGTCCTCGACCCGTGGGCTGTCGCCACCGAGTATCGCCGCTCTGCTCTCGGCTCCGACAATTGCCGCGGTGTCGCCGCGCACCGGCCACTCCTGCCGCTGCTTCCCACAACGTCCGACGCGCCGTTGTTGTCGTGCTCACGTGCCGCACGACGTTGACAATGTGTATCTCGGCTTCCACTACCCCAATGGAGGCAGTTCTGGGCTTTTTTTGGAAGAGTAATGTAACTACTATAAATCTTTTACATATGATGTAGTTCTATGGTGCTCTGTGGATAGAAATTACATACATGTGAAAATGGAAATACAACAATTTTGCCGTGCAATACAGCATTAGATAAATCTTTTGGGTATCATAGACATACATGATATCTGAACTCTCGATTGAGCCCAAAACCGCCTCCATTGGGGCAGTGGAGGCCGAGATACACATTGTCAACGTCGTGCGGCACATGAGCACAACAACGACGGCGTGTCGGACGTCGTGGGAAGCAGCGGCAGGAGTGGCCAGTGCGCGGCAACGCCACGGCAATTGTCGGAGCCGAGAGCGGAGCGGCGGTACTTGGTGGCGCCACAGCCGACGGTGATACGCCTGGTGCAGCGCTAGGAGGCGATTCTTCGCCAATTTTCGCACTTTCGACAAGTCAACAAGCACAGCAGATGAGCTCCGACCGCTCGATTAGTCTCTCCGACCAATCACAACACCAGAGCCATAGTTCCGATCATCAGAGTCGCACAGCGCAATTGCGCGATCACAACGATACCTTGGACACCATGCTCGGACCATCAACTCAGTCGCACGCCATCTACGCAGTCGTCCGACCACTCACACACTGTTCTGACTGCGACCACGCGACTTCGAGCGCCACGTCTCCCACAGCTGTCGCAACTCAGCGGAATTCTGTCAGACGTTTCGATCGTCGAGATCATCGCTCGAACATGCACGCCACGTCCCTCCGACGACTCTGCGACCTCTGAGTACCTCCACAGTTGCGCGACTGTCCTCCGACCATTGTCCCGCTCAGGTCTCGAGCTTGCGCCGTATTTCTCCGATCCCGATTGTTCTCTGGTCGCTTCAGCACTCCGATTATTACCCTATTGCTCCGATCATTGCACGCACAATATCACATTCTTCCGACCGTTCGAAGAGTCGCAACATCGCAACCTCGCCCACAACCCCCTCGCACGTCAGAGCATATTCCCTTGCTCGCCACGTTGCTATTGTCCCCTATTCTTGTCATATTGTCTTTTCCGACATTGTAGGACACCGCTCTCATACTTCTTAACAGCGCAGATGGTTTTCCATGTGCTTGCACTTCCCTCTTGACAGCGCTGATCACTTGCTCTACATTGTTCTATACAGCCTCGCAGACCTTCAGATACGTTCGCATGACTTCCCTCCATTGTCCGTACCATGTGCGACTTGCGCACCATTGCTTGCCTTTGTTCCGATGGGTTTCCTTTGTTCTGACTGCATTTTCGATCAGACTCGTACTATAGCGATCGGAACGTATAAATAGCGGTCGTACACATGCTGCAATACAGATTCGGTTCCCCCCTCGTGGTTCAGATCTCATTCGGAGCTCACACCTTCGTCTCTATCGTATAGTTAGCTCGAGGCTAGCTTCGTCGCCTTTGCCTTTGCCTTTGTCTTTGTCGTTATCTGTCGCACTCAGTTCATCGCTCTCCTCGCTCTCATCTAGTTCCATTGTCGTCCCATTAGCCGTCGCCCTCGCGCTTCACTGCTCTGACCGTCTTGTGACCTCGGCGATCGCAGTCGCACCGCTCTCGTCCCGCAGCGGTCGCACTGTCGACCAAATCGCTCGCACGACTCACCTCTGTCTTCCGACCGTTGCCCCAGCTCCTCCGACCACTCACACGATCAGAACGGTTCAGCGTCGTTGCCTGCACTTCTTGCAGTTGCTCCGACTACCTCGCAACAACATCACACGTCGCCCATCGCGTCGCACGTCGCCCATTGAATCACACGTCACCCATCGGAGCCACCCTTCTCACATCCTCTTCAACGAACGTGCACTCAGCGTCCAGTCGCTCACAGTTGTTTGCAGTCGCTCACAGTCGTGCACAGTCGCTTGCACCACGCGACCCCATCTTCGGACCCTCATTGACAACTCTCCGAGCGTTCGCGCATTCCGACCAGGCCCTCCGACCACACATCTCGTTGGAGACGCTCTCCGATCGTCTTCGGGACCCTGACACTCACTCACACACATCAACGGTACCCTCTTCAGCGCTCTAGGGATCTGGTATCACACACATTACCGCCCTACTACCTGTGGGTGCCCATCAACGGGTCAAGGACCTCTCAACTTTTTTTTTTCGCGGAGTCTCATGAATTATGAAAGACACAATAATGCAAACATAATAAGTTATCTACCACCTGTGTCCAGATCTTTTTGATCATTAGGTACCAGCTCTTTATAGGATATCATGTATCATATATATGATAGGGCTAAGTAATATATTGATACACCTTGCTCCGTGTTGCAAGCAGTAGTGTTTAGACCATTCAAGTGGCCTTCTTGACTCCTATCATGTGAACGTCCTGTGAGGGTTGTTTTGCAAGGCTGGAGCCAGAGCTCCAACTGTCACAGTCTCGCAGAACGTATGCATGATAGGAATTGGACCATCAACCTAGTTGCATAAGGCACACACAGTCTTGTAACCTCTCTCTCATTATTTTGATCTCCACCATGCAAACTCAAGCATAGCATCTTCCACAGCATACTACTTCAGTTCCATGAGGGACCCTCCGGTACCACTTGGTGTACTCTGCAGGAACCCTGTGGAGCACCGCACGCACCCCGTGGGCTCAGGGGTGCTCAGCCATTGCAGGCAGCTGGGACACGCGTGCAACACATGCAACACCACGAGGTCCTCGTGGGAGCTGCCAGGCTTGCAGCGAGGGCTCAGCAGCACCGTAGATGTCGCCACTGTCTGCACTTTGTACAACTGACAGCACACCCGGACCTGGTGGGATCCTGCCTGTACCACGCAGCCTATCTGCAGTGAGGGTGTCTACCAGGACTGGGAAGACATGCAAGCTCCAGCCGCTCCAGCCGCTCCAGCAATCGCTAGACAGCCTGAGCCCATAGTGTGCCTGCGGGACTCTGCAAGGTCCCTGCGGAGTACACTGAGTGGGCCCGGAGAGTGCCCCATGGAACTGAAGTCCCTCCCACAGCTGCCATAACTTGTCTGAATTCTATCAGATATACTGACTGTCAAGATTGTCATTAGAACATATACACCATGCCATTCTGATCCTATGACGTCTGAGTACCTCTGCAGTGGAACCATTGTCCATCTCAGTTCTTAAGCTCGCACTGTATTGTTCTGATCCCAATCATTCTGATTGTTATTTTGGAGTACTCTTCCTAAAAGAATGATCACAGCATTGCAATGTTGCAACACTCACCTCCTACCAGATAGCATATTGTAACATGCAGGACATTGAGCTACCACCCAGTAATATAGGAGACAATCCCCAATCCCAAGCTGTCAGTGATTGAGAACAATGATTGCCTTTGTACATTGAATGGCCAAGCCCCCCTCCCCCCCTCTCCCCTAAATGATTAAGAGTAATTGTACTGCCATGCGTGCATTGGCCCATTAACCCCAAGTTCATCTCTCAAGAAAGAAATCACGCAACTCAAGAAACCTTCAAGTGTTGCCGCTACTCCCAAGAAACGCAAGCTTGCCAGCCTCGCAGGTGAAGAGCCGACAGGTTCGACTCCGAAACCTGTCAGGTCACGCAGCTCGGGCAGGAAATGAGCGGTTCATAAAGCGCGCGTCCCTGTCTTCTACGTTGATTGAGTCCGTACAATGCTGTTACGAAATGTGTCATGAATCTAGCATTTGCGAGAGGTTGATTAAATGTTGATCGCTCTCGTCCCGTTTCGACAAAACACCATGATATTAACGTTGCAAATTGTAAAACAACTATTTAGGAAACATTTCTTCATGCATACGGACCTAACCGATCGACTTGAATCAGCACAATAACACGACTAGTCGACAATATAGAAATGTTGGCGCGCTAAGCAGAGAAAAAGATCACATGACTAAGCGACTTCTTTGCGGCGCGTTTTAGGCGCGGCGGCGGCTTCTCGTCTTCACCCATCATCCGACATTACCACATCGGCCTTCACATTGTTCATTTTCCGACAACAAATACATCAAGACAAACGACATGGCTCAGAACACCAGCATCGACCACATCGACCATGCGATCACGCCGCCGGCATTTCCAGAGTCGCTTCCAGCCGAAAACGCGAAACTCCTTGAATACATAAAAAATCAAAGATTTCGCGTTATCCTGGCTTGTCGAGCAATGGACGAGATACCAAAAACCAGTTGGACGGAAGGCCAGACCGCGATGAGAGCGGAATTGGTGAGTAGTGGTATATTTTTGATGAAGCAATATTGACATATATAAATAAGAAAGAACTAATGAGAGCCGTCAACGCCTACGACGGTTCCGACGACGCAGAAGACGAGATCGAATGGACGGACAATACGCGAAGGCTTCTGCGCAAAGCCGACGGTATTACCGGATTTCAAACAATCATCGAATACGTTAAAGCTACCGCAAATCCCGAAAACGCAATAAAGAAATCGGAAAACATGGCTGATGCATGGTGGTTGAGACTTAAAAAGGGTACGTTTATCTCATTAAAATGTTGTAAATGTCATTTTTTATACATTAAAAACAGACGACAAAAACAAAGAATCTACGTTTCTATCGGAAGACGAGGAGGAAAACGAGGAAATAGGTAATATACTATTTTTGTTGTACGTTCACAATACGTTTATCGTTATTTCCTTTCAGCTCACCGGTCTGAGTCCGACAAGCCAATGGATGACGCAGTGGCGGACGACGACGGTAACCGACGCGTCATGTTAAAGCTAATCAATTATCAAACAATACTGATGTATATTAGACACAATGCCAAAGGAGAACGCCTCGGCGACACAGGCAACGCAGGTAGCCAACACTAGGGGTAAGTAACTATATACCAAATATACCATCCTAGCTAAAATAAACCAGCACCTTCAAAGCGTTTAACGGAGGAAGAAAACGTCAAACGTGCGCTCATTGAGGAAGGTTAGTATGCATTATAAAAAGCAGAATATTTGCTAAACCGTACCATAGGCAGCGAGGAAGAACAAGACCTGGGTAAAAACTTATTTTCTCATACTCCAGCCATAAACTAAAAGTGAATATTCATTTGTTCAATTAGACAACGAAGGTTTGACTTATCTGCCAAAGTCAACGTATCATTAAAAAACAATTTGTCAATAGATGATGACGATCAATCGGTGGTTGAGATCAAACGAGGTCGCGGCCGCCCTCCGAAAAGTAACAAATAACTATATATTATGTTAATATTTAATCACATATGTCTCACAGTGCCCAACGCACAGCCAAGTTTTCGTAAGCCGGTCGACGTGTCTCCACATCCACGAGCATTACTCATTTTTAAATTAGTGACGGGTGATATCGTACTGGGAACGACCATGCACGAAGAACTGCAATATCTCCGTACCAATGCCCAGCAAATCGTGAATTGCAGCACCGCACTGAGAACCGGGAAGAAACACGGCACTGAAGGAGACCTTCGCAACAAGGTAAAACCACCACTTCAATTAGTCTAATATGAAATTCTAATTTTGTCATAGCATATTGAGGAAATGTGGATACAGGAACGCAAGGCTCGCGTAAAGGAGATTGCAGAATTGCGAGCAGAAATTGACCAGATCACGAAGACATCTCGGGCGGTTACGCTTGAATCTGCTCCCGCGGTCAAGAAACGCAAAGTCGACCGCAACGCGAGCGACCAAGCGGTGGCAGGACCTTCGACGTATTCCAGCAAGAAAAAGGGAACAACGAAATCAAAGTAGGGTTTGTGATAACGCAATTTCAAGGAGATCAATTCAGATTGTACGAATAGCCAAATGTACGCGAGAATATGATTCTGTTGATGATATGCTAAGAAACAAACACAAAATGATCACAAAATAACAATATTCAATTGTGATATAAATACATATGCTTACACATAGGGGACTGAACGACCGAGATCGACCAAACAACGGGCGCTTACACGCATACACGAACCGTGCGACCCAAACACGGGATCCTTCGCTGAATTCGGCAACACGCAACTTGTTCCCGCACCATTCTATCCCACGCATCGTGCTCCTTCCCACTTCATCCGATATCGCTTTTACCAATCGCGGCCACGGTACCCGAAAAGAAAATGACGGATAGCGAAATTAACAGATTGGAGGCGAGAGTCATCATGGCTGCCAACAGTATCAAGATAGCGTCCGTCGCAATTATAGAGAAACAGACGTGGGATAAACTGATCATTGAAGTGGTAAGATCATGAAGCCGTTGTTTATATCTATATCGATAACATTCATCTAGAAAAATTTAGGCCTCGCACTGAACGAGGCCCGCAAACACAATTTCACTGAAAGCAAATATCATAAAGCTGTTCGTTACGCCTACACTGCGCGAAAGAACCGACAAGAACTACTGATCAATCTGACGACGAAGACGCCATCCGAGATCAACTTCTCAGGTGATTTAGGAAATAACATATGGTGGAATAGTATTTGTAGATCAAAACTTTATACACAAACCATCGCACGGCTGATTACTTACACCAGCGACTACAACGGATGACAATCTGCAAACGACTAAGCTGGACACCAGAATCAACAAGTCACTACGCAAAATACCAATGACGGCTCAAAAGAATACAGGTATGACTTATATATATTATATTTGAATATAATCTACTATATAATAGGAAACAACACCACATAATTTAAAACTAAAGAACAAAGTAAATAAATTCTCTACACACTAACATATCATACATGACAAATAACAAAACAATTGACAGTCATTGTCAATTCAACAGAGGGCGGCAGCAATACTGACACATCAAAAGCAAAAAATGATGAAATGGGATACACAAATATCGGACGGCAACAAAGTATGTGAATCATATATTCAATAGAACGATTTTTATCTGTTTGCAGACAGTATCGGAGGGACCGACATGGAACATGATGTGTAAATAAACAACGATCATAAATATGTTTACCTCAACTTAAACAGTGTATAGTCTTCAAACCGCGTTAGACATCAAGACAGCAGCCATTCAATATCCTGATGGAGAAATAAGTACGTACTTTGTTATGTATTAAAATGCCAGTCACACTCAGATTACAACAAGTTCAAGAGGATGATATACCGGAAGCGATACGTAAGTACCTAGTCACCACTAGTGGGTTATAAAAGTTAAAACAGGTATAGGCCCATTAAGAGGAATAATGACAGAAACTATCAGAGCCGAGCTCGTTCGGATGAAAGAGCCTTCGCAGACCGTGCATAAGTTTTTGTCTATGCCGTTAGAGGAGATAGTCGACATTTCAAATAGCATAAAGAAGCGTATTGATGTAAGCACCATTATTCCTTACATGACATATAAATAAATACTTGATTGCTAGCGTGTTCTCGACACTGTCAGACAATTCGAAGACAATCACAAAATCGCTATAAAAGCAACCGAACAATTAGAAAATGAAATTCCAGCACTGCAATCGCAACGTGACGACCTAAACAATACACGCAACTCTACAAAACGCCGGCACTCCCAAGACCCCGAAGACGAATCGGCCGGGTCTTCGAAAAAACTCAATTGTGAGTCGTGGCGACATATATTTCCCAAACAATATAAATCATTAATCAAACAGATAATTGATTATCAACAAACGCACGTATACTGTGTCATCCATATTTTTTGTATTATAAATTGCCTTTTTTTTTGCCCCATAAGAGTTTCTGTATAATGTTCAATGAACATAATTAGGTGTTAGGTACCAAATAAACCTGGTATGTAAGGAATTGACAATCACACGAGTGAACAAAAAAGTCACACAAGAAAAACATTATATAATAAACAAAAACGCAAGCAAACAGAAAAAAGAAATATTTCCTTCTTATAATTATTACCGGACCGCAATATGCTGCAATCAATATTAAAACATGGGTTTCAACACTTCTCGTATCTTGGCTGGCTGGTCTGCCTTTGTCTTCCCAGTATATTCATTTCTCAATGAAAATTGCTCTGTGTATGTTGTTCTTGGTCTAAGCGGTACGCTCTCTAGTACATACCTTACAAAGGACTAATCCAGGCTAATTTGTATGTAGGTTGAGGACTTATTGTGTATTGTTGCCTGCCGTACATTGTTTTTGAGCACTAGAGACAATGATATAACAGTTCACGTGCAAGTTTGGTTGCACGGTTCTTGTTCATACGCAGAGGTTGGGGGATTGTTGCCAGCCGATCTGGATTGGTTGCGTGGTTATTGTTTATACGTAGAGGTCGGGAGTTGTTGCCAGACGGTATTGTACATTGACCTCTTGCTACATATTCAAAAGATAAATAAAACATAAATTATTTGGGTCCATTAGATATGCAGAATGATTATATAGGTAATATTGTTTGCATGTTTATTGTTCTTGGACAGAGGTTGATGGGTTGTTGCCAGCCGGTCTGGTAGATTGACCTCTTGTGACGGATTCAAGAGATAAATAGAACATGACTAATTTGGGTCCATTAGATATGCAGACCCTTATATGCGGTGTCTCTGCAAAGTATATTGTTTTTGAGCGTTAGACACAGTAATGTAATACGTTATCAGGATTATCAGTTACAAGCTATATAGAACCTTTAATCTGTCATGTCTTGAAAGCATATTGTTTTTGAGTGTTGGACGCACCAATTGCCCCAGTTACGATAACCCTCGTCAAGTTCTTTGAGTTCGTTGAGACGCTGCCCTGTGCGCTTGTCAAATATCAGGTGTTCCTCGCAAGGATTGTCCAACTTGGTATTGGAGCAGAAATTCTACTCTTGAGATTCAGTCCGGTCCATCTATTTACTTGAGGAAAAGTTTATGTTACGACAATTTGGGTTCTTGGGAAAACAAGAAACAGAAGACCAAATGCTAGCTGAAGGCCGGAGCCAAGGAGGTCAACAAGTTACTGCGTCGTAATTGGCCATGGCATCTCAGGCTAGTGATTGGGTCCTTCATGTTCCAGCAGGTTACCGCTTCAATCTTTGAGCTTTAAGCATCATGAGTCCACAAGGTAGACACCCAGTGTTGCTTGTCAGCAAGTGGATACTTGCGGGTCAGAGATGTACAGAATGATTCCTCTATTTGAGGATTGGGTTGTGGCCTTCCGGCAGAGTATCAGTATACCCTGATCCTGCCGTGGCAGTCAGGCCATTCTGTGACCAGAGGTCTTAGCAGTTCTTGCCCTGATATCACGGGCAGTACAAATCAGGGCAGTGAAATGTAGGTCTGGTGTTCTACACAACAGCAGTTGGAGAGGCATACTTCTAACTTGTGTACCGCATGATGCTTTCTCCTGTATTTGAAGATCAGCTTGCAACCCTCTAACAGAGATCAAGTATGCACTTAGAAGCATTGACCCCAGACAACTTTTTCTGAACTCCATTTAATCACCACATCACTGGTCAGGTCAATTGTCCACCTACCCTATGAGCTCATTTGTTAAGGTTTCTTGCACCAAAGTTCATATTCATCCTAAGCCGTATTATCCATACATAACATGACCTGTATTTAACCGAGTCCAAGATATAGACTTTCTTATGAGATCTGGCTAATCTGCAAACGTTCACTCTCCCTACAAAGATCATACGCTATACAACAGTTGAATCAGGCGGATAGCAATCAATGTCAATTACAGGCCAATCTTTTTTAGTCAAAAATATAGCCAAAGTGCTCCTGCAATGTGAACTAACAGCTATATGGGAAGACTATATTGCAACCTTTTAACAGTGAATGTGTGGGCCATTTGAAGGCTTGATAACTGAGGCATTCCCTGCATACAAGCTACTTGATCCGTTATGTACAGTAACAAATTTGGGACCACATATAGGCTACGGTCAAGCCATAATTGATTAATGTTTAATTCAAAAAGACGTTTGAAATATCACATATCATTCATGTAGTAGAATCAACGTATATGGAAATATATTTATCAAATGACAAACAACACATACAGTGAGACTTTATTCTCTTGTTTTAAAAGCAAAAAAGTATACAAGAGACAATTCAAAATACAATATATTTATATGTCAATTTATGTTGCGCTGAAGACGAATCCAATCAACTCGTAACCGCTGAAATTATATCAGTTTTTTCTTTAAAGAAAAAACAAGAATATACATGACAAACCTTCTGTATATCTGTTAAATAAACAATATTTTTGTTCAAACCGTCAAGTGTATTGATAAGAATCTATAAAATACTTTTCATCATAAATCAAGGTTTGGCGCACACAGCCTTACTTGTGACCGACGATCATGTTTCAGCACTTCCTCTTTCACGGTCTTTACTTCTTCGTGAAGTTTCCGTATGGATTCTTGAACGTAGTCTAGTGTCACATTGATATCTTTGAATGACACTCAGAGAAAGTAAGCATTCATTTGGAACACATATTTTAAATCACATATACTTTTAGCGTCATCAGAAGTATTCCGAGACGAACGCAAGGTAGAGTTTATTTTTGCACGTTGTTGTGTTCCGTCCGACATGGTAGTTACCCGGTACACCGTCACAGCCGCTTAAACAAATATATATATGAGCAAATAAAAATATTAAAAAAAGAAGAAATACCTTTTTCCCACCAAATATTGTTTCCCAATTCAACAGCATCATAACCAACAGGCGGCTCATCAATGAACACAGCCAGTGATAGTGATATCCGACTATCATCTCGATCTCGATAGGCTGCAGCAACAGCACGGAAAACCTTTTCAAGATAAGGAGACACAGAAGACCCGTGTACGCGAGTAGCCAATCTCGCACTATACTAAATAAATAGTTTTAATGCAATATATTCCAAATAAAAAGGCAAATAAATACCAGTTCCCGAAGAAGACAACGTAAACCGTCACTCTGCGCCTGCTTTGACATTCGAGCTATCGAGGTAGCAGCTCTGAAAACACGGCATTGAAGTTGATCCACAGTCAAAGACATGTCACAAGGAAAGAGGCAAGACACCAATGCCCCTAACAAGCTGCAAACACGACATACCAAAAATCACATGACATGAAATTCGATCATTGCATCCGCGTACACCTATAAATGCGATGCACGAGATAGGGGTATCGATCACGTCAACTACCATGCGCACCCCAGCATCCGTCATAACGAAAGAGACACGAATTGCCTGCGCTGTCAAAATATTACTCAAAGAAACAGACATAAAACAAACAAGGATTCGGAATTTAGTCAATGAAATAGTATAATGATTTTCAAAAACATAAATTAAAACGACTAATTGATGTTTAAGCTGGATGCATATAATGAAATCCCCGACTACGTCAACCAGACGGAGTACCCCGTACCTCCTTATCTTGCCAAAACCATAAGATACATTTCGACAATCGCCATCACGGGAAAATCTATTTTCGACAAGTTCGACATAACCAAGATTTCGCATATTCCAATCGACGTCGAAATCCGATGCTCTAACTATGCAGGGAAAAACATGTGGTGGAAAAGTAATTGTAAATACAAAATTCTCATATAGTATTCATCATATGAATAACTTGTTGTAGTGTCTTGCACAACAGGTAAAAAAACCGTCAATAAAGATCCTATATACAGTACGTCCTTTACATTTTTTCTTAAGAAACGATATAACCATTATACATATAGCATCAAGCGAAGAAAAAACCGTCAATAAAGATCCTATATACAGTACGTCCTTTACATTTTTTCTTAAGAAACAATATAACCATTATACATATAGTATCAAGCGAAGGCGAGTCCGCCATCTATTATATATATAGAAAGACAAATGTCCTAAATGACACGCAGACGAAGCATCGTTGAATGAGGCACGAAACCCATCAAACAGTAAGTCGTTCAAATTATTGACAGATAGCGACTAAATTTCACCAAACAGCGTCGTCAATAAATAATATTGTACTGGTGAAATGCGAACAGATCGAGACCGACATCCAATCCTCGCTACATTCGTTACATCGGATCAAAGCTAAATTTAATATACATTAAGAATGAAAGTTACATAACAATGTTCAAGTGCTATTTCCAGTAGGTTTATGTTTAGCCCAATACAAAGGATCCTCCATTTTTCTCACTAAAAAGATGTTATTATGGTTATTTCAAATACTCATACACCTAAACAATTACTTAAAACGGATTTATCTTGATCGGTGAGTTCATGATGACCAAATCTGTCTGATAAATATCGATCATTATACAGTATGTTAACAAAAATCGTATAACATTACCATGCGGGTTCTCGGCGGCAACACCTTCCCAATCACTGGCTACCAAAGACGTCAGATCTAGAGCTGATAACTATTGAATTAATATATTCTGCTCAAAATAATAAGCAAACAACCTAGATCAGATTCACCACCCCTCAAATCAAAGGTGACGACAACTTAAACAAATTTTAGTACAGAATCGCGATATATAAATTTGCCTCTCACCAGAATTCGCACTCATTGGGGACGTTGTCAAGATCAATCTTGCCCCATATGACAACAGAGGACGTATATAGGGGCGAGCAGCTCAGACACGTGATAAACAATCCCACGTTTGGGATGCCGACACGTCAAAACGTATGATCGACCGGGCCCCTGTTCTCCTCATCACCATCAACATACGCACCTTCCTCGACATGAACCCAGCAGAGACCCTTGCAGACATCCTTGCACATGAAGCACACGTCTTATGCATGATAAAGGGCATCCAGCAACGTAACGAATCGGAAATAGACGAATGTGCCATAAAAGCCCTCATGAGTTTGATCGTAATTTAAATATTCATTTAATCAACATATGTTTATACATCAACAAATACAGGCAGAACTGGGAGCCATGAATGCACGCTATGTCCAAGCGACGGGCACTCTAACGGCGCAGAACCTAGCGTCAATATTAATGCTGTTTCATAACCATCAATATAAAACACATGAAGAAATGATAAAATCTATACAAACATTGAACGTCGGCGACCTGGACAAAGATGATGCTGACAGAACTCATATGCCAGTACGCTATTGCACATAGTTGTATACTACACCGTCAGCAATTCAACTTCAATTAATTTTTACAGAATTCTGACCAATTAATACATTCACAAAGTGAGAACAAATTTGAGGGAAAGGACAGCACATCAGGTGCGCCACCAACTTAATACATATAACATTATATAGAAATATCATACAGAACTTGAAAAATGCTTATACGACATAAGGCAACAGATAACGGCATTTCAACTTGAAGTCATCAAGAATATCGATTCAAACATCGAACAATTGCAGAATAAATTGCCAATATTAAATGTAAATCATTTCTCAAGCATATAACTATGGCGCTCGAAGTGCCGCAATATTATTTCGCGTACGATATAGCGCGAAAAATACGCGATACACCGCGAAATACATGATACTCGCCGAAAATACATGATATAGCACATGTTTTCTACGATACATGCTCGCTTTCCGATAATATTCGCCCCAAGTCCTCGCTCCCTTGAGGGGCCCTTCGTATATATAAGGTGCCATCTGCCTTACAGTCCCGGCGCCGTCCCGGACCCCGCCTCTCCCACGCCTGCCGCCACCGCGCCCGCCGTCCTCCCGCCGTCCCCTCCTTTGCTCCCGTCATGGACGAACCGCGCGGCGTGGCGCACACCCCCAGACGCCTTCCCGCCGCCCTCCCACCCACGCACCCCGGCGCAACCCCCGCGACCGCGCCGCCGCCGGCGTGACGTCCACGGCCCGGTCACCCGCCCACCCATGCCGCAGCCTCGCGACTGCCACCGCTGCGAGTCGAGCGCAGACCCCCGAGACAGCGCCAGTGGGTTTAGGATGTCCTACAGGTGAGCCATACGAGTTCATTGGCATTCATTCGACGATGCCAACGCTACAGGTATCTTGTTAGCAGCCCCGCACGAGTTACGTAATCTCCGTGCGCCGCAACTCCGAGTCGCCTGCCTCGCACACTGCGACTCTCCGCACGCCGGGCACCCGACAGTCGGCATCGACGCGCGCGTCCAGGTTATGCCTGCGCAGCCTTGCAAGGTGTCAGACCTGGCGCCTCCTGGTTGCGCAGACGCGTCTCGAGGACACGAAGGGCGCTCTGCGCGTCGCCGGCGCCCGACGTGCCACATCCTACGCACGCACGCGTCCGCACGTCCGATTCGAGGAGGAGAGGGCCGTGGGATAGAGGAGGGAGGACTGCGGGGGACTGCCCTTGCACATCTCGCGCAAGCAGGTGTGTACAACATTCCTCACACCCGCTCCGCATGCCCTCACCACCCACAACTCCCAGCACGCCAGCGCCCTGTTCGCCTGCGTTGCCGGTTTGCATGACGCCTGCATGTACCGGGTGCGGTTGTGTGGCCGCTGTCAGCGGACCTCTGGTTCCGTGTCATGCACGCCGACAGCCTGCCCCGCCGACCCAACCGCCGGCCGCCCCTGCAGTCGCATACGCAGCACCTCCCTAAACGCATGACGCGCCAAATCTCATGCGCGCCGTCGAGATGCGCCAGATGATTAGGTGCGTGGTGGCTCCACTCTCGTCTCTAAGTATTAACATTGATTGCTCTTTGTACTTAGGTATACGCAATCCCGCAATCCCGCAACTCTCAAACCGCTCTCACTCCCAGCCGTCGTCCCTCACGCCCTCTTGCCGCGTGCAGCATCTTTGCGCAACATCGCTTTGGACTTTCGGCGTAGTGTTGAACAGTCTTTGGTGCATGGTGACTGTCTCCGACTCTCGGTGAGTCATTACGCGCAACGTCCTACTTCTAAGTATACTCAATGGCGCGCCTCCTCTTCGAGCTCGAATGTCCGCCGCTGCCGCTTCCGATCCCTGCCTATCAAATTACCCCACTACCTCGCGACTCTTCCTGCCGGCCGTGCCCATGACATGCACGCGGCGCCACGTTTGGATGCCCTTCGACTCCGTCCACATCGTCGTGCAGGTAGTGCACACTTACGGACTCTCCATTTCAGGTGGTTGTAGTCTTCCTATGTGGGGAATGCTGCGTGAGCATTAGTTAGCACACCGCATGCAATCAAAGCAGTCCGAATTGCTACAACTGCTTATTTGGGCGGGAGAATTAGGCGGGTTCCGCGTATGCAAAAACCCTGGTGATCCGATTTTTGTTGCGCGCTGGCGTGCTCTCTTGCGCTTACCACCAGGATCCAGGTACTGTGGGGATTGGATTGGAAGGGCATCAGCGTAGATTAAGCACAGCACAGCATGGAGGTTGGCTGACACTACAGCAAGGATGACATTATGATATAAGCCAATAAGTTGTATGGTAAGGAGAAAGTCATGAGAGCAGACTGCATGCACGCCGCGCAATACGAAAATTAATCAACCCGTTGTGTTTGTCTACCAGGCCCGATCCTCAATCTTCAGAAAAATCCTTGATTGGAACCGCCAGCACCGGACGTCTGGAAGGCATCTTGGTTGGACACCTTATAGTCGGCGGCAAATTGCTGCCAAAAGCGTGCCTCATCAAATGGGGTAGTTGGGCGGGGCTGGACAGCCGGAAGCACCGAGAAATCGTTATTGTTGGTGTCGTATACAAAGCCTAGGGTCCCAATTAGGAGCAGCAGAGAGCATATATGAGCTTGCAAACCATTGTACTCGGGCACCAGTGCCACCGGCAAGCTGAGCTCGTCTTGAGTGTGTCCATCCTCAGCCTTTCTGTCGGTCGATCCAATGTCCAGATCAGCGAAGCTCGCCTGAGTGTCTTCCAAGCCGACTGACAGTATACATATATCCGTAAGCATGTCACAGAGTACTGAGTCAACTTTAAAGTCACGTACGTCGCCTCTTCTTTGTAACTGGAACAGGGTCTTCCTCAGGCTCCGTCGTACCGCCGACATCACCGACATCACCAATAACTTCAATGTCGGTGCTGGACGTTGGTGAGGTATCCCGCTTTCGACGATGCGAAGCGATGCGCTTGGGCGTGACCTGTTTACGTTGGGCGCGAGAGGTCTGGCGACATGAGGTGCTCCTATGTTCGGTGTTTACTGCTGCTTCGTATTTGATGCCGGATCCTTTGTCAGATTATAAGCACTCGTGCAATCAGACAGGGTAGCAACAACGTGCCTTTGCCTTTACGTCCCTTCAGCACCAGCGATGAAACAGTCTCCCCTTCATCCGATGATTCTGCGGCGTCAGGTAGTGCATGGGCATCCGGTTCCGGTGATGACTGTGAGTTGGCACTACTATCAAGCCAAGCCGTATAATCTTCGGGGTCGACTGAAGTCAACGGAGCTAGATGCCCACAGCAAGTAACATGTGAGACTAGCGGCCTTCCTGACGATAACTTGATGCTGGTGAGCCTGTTGATTGTCGAGAAGGTGGCTAGAACACGGGTTGCAAGGAAGAGAGTTCAGTCAAACCAGAACAGAGTGGGGGATAGTTCGGGTTCAAGAGAGTCTAACTACATACAAAACACGTAGCCAGCTATGTATACTACTGACTAATCTACTGATTTCCGGGTGATAACGAGTCCGCCGGAAGGCGGACTCACGACTCCTGCCGAAACGAGGAGTCAGCGGCGGGAACTGAGGCGAGTCGGCGCGCGGGCGTTACATTCGCCCTCCCGCCTTGCTCGGAAAGGCGTACCTTGTACGCTGAGCGACGACTCAACCGCTGAAGCCTCCGTCGGGCCCGTGCGAATCTTCGACGACGTACTCGTCATCAGAGTAGTACGCATCGGGCACGACAACGTCACCGGCGTCTTCGTGCGACGGTTGGGCGGCTGTCTGCTCGAAATTTTCTTCTTCTTCGACGACGTCGTGCTGGTGAGAGGGCCCTGCCTCTCCAGAACCTTCTGCATCGTGCTGATGCGTTGAGCCGCCGAAGCGGCCGCCGCGGCCTCGCCCAGATCGACGATTCCCTGCAAGAAGGGTCGGAACTCCGGGAAATCATCTCGAGGTACGTGAAAAATACCTCGATGACCTCCACGCCGTCTGAACGACCCGCCAGCGCTCTGCTGCTGCTGTGTGTCGCGACGGCCGAACCGCTGGGCCAGTGCTCCGCCGCGCGGTCCCTTAGGAGGACGGTAGTAGTCGCGACGACCACCGTTGCCACGGCGATACGGGCCTCCGTACGGACCTCCGCCGCTGCGCTCCATACGAGCCATACCGGCCTTGAAGTCGAGGAGACGCCCCCACGATGCCGGGTCCATTTGGACGCCGCCAGGCGGACCCATAGCGGGGCCTGGCGCGTGTGGCAACGGCGCATCGTACCACGGCGGCGGCATGCCGTAGTATGCATTCGGCGGCGGCGCTGCGTGACGACGACTCAAGTCAGAGTCGGATATGTCAACTCCTGTACGAAAATACGCACGACCATTCAACAGGTGAGGATAACCGGCCGGAAGAGGCGCATAGACGTTGACGGCGCGGAACCGATCGATATAGCCGCGCGGCGGCTCGCCGGGGTACGGCTCGCGCCCTCCGCTTCGAGCCCACTCGAGGAGGTCCGCAGCATACGCCTGGCAGCGTGCAAGATCATCGTTGGAAAAAGGAACCGTGTTATGAGCCATACGAGATGAAGCCAATGGGTGAAGATGAGTAGGGTGAGCTTCTCGATGAAGTCGCTCACTCCTCGACCGTGCTAACTTGCCCCTTATATCTCCTCCCACTATCAGCTCATCTCCGGGTCGATAGCCGGGCTCCCGACGACCGTAAATTTCGTCCTCGACGGTGAAAACCGCGACGGTCGGAATGCCTTCCGGCTCCGACTGTCCTCGAGGCAGAAATCGCGCGTGCGATATCCCCATCGCTTCGCAGTACGCTTCAAGAGCGACGAGGTGTTTTACCTCATGGTAAGATGCCCATGTTACATCTCCGGTTGACCACTGAATTTCAAACTGTGTATCAGTGCCCTGTCCGCTATGCGACAGGATCCGGTCGACAGCCCACTCGCTAGGCTCATGGAGCCCGAGAATCTGGTGCCACTGTCGGCCCGGAAATTTCCTATCATCATTCGGAACATGGCCTCGCAACAATGAGGCATGGAATGCGTTGTGCACGCCCCGAGCTCTCAACTCATCTGGCAGCTCTAGCTGGTAAGTAGCTCCTTTCTCGAGCTCACCAATAATTCTAAATGGCCCAAGATATTTAGGAACCAGCTTGCGGGCTCGCGCCTTAGGCAGCCGCAAATTCTTAGTCGACAAATACGCCAGGTCTCCGACTCGAAATGGTGCGTCACGGCGCTTCCGATTGGCCTGCTCGGTCTGACGGACGCGTGCCTCGATGATCGCATCGTGGGCGCGCACAATTGCCTCTTTCATCTTTAGTGCGAACTTTCTGACGCCCGGATATTCCGTATCAGTATCCCAGATCATCGGACGTGGCGTGCGGCCATAATTCAAGAAGAACGGTGAGAACCCGGTGGTGTCAGACCTTGCCGAGTTCATTGCAAATTCGATGCCCGGCAACTTGGACACCCAGTCCTTCTGATCGGGAGCCACGCACTGACGCAGCATCTGCGTCATCGTCCGGTTTGCTCGCTCGGTTGCCCCGTCAGTCTGCGGGTGGTACGCTGACGACAACCGGAGCTCGACATTCAATAGTGAGTGCAACTTCTGCCAAAATGTGCTCGTAAACAGGCTGTCTCGATCGCTGACGATTCTCTCGGGCAGTCCGTGATGTTTGTACACGCTGTCGAAGAGTATCTCGGCGATTTGCACTGCACCGTAAGTCTGCTTCGTGGGAACTAAGTGCACCATAGATGAAGTGATCAATTATCACACAGATCATGTCAAACGCTCCATGCCGATTCGACGACTGCGGAAGCGGGCCCACGAAGTCTACACCGATTGCCTGCCACGGTCGTCGTGGTACTTCCAAGGTGCGTAGCCTTCCCATCGGCTGTTGTGTGCTCGATTTACTCGTTGCGCACACGACACATGACCTGCAGTAATCCTCAACGTCCTTGGCCATCGCAGGCCACCAGACTTCCGTCCTAAGGTAGTCTAAAGTCTTGGACGCTCC
The DNA here is from genome assembly GCA_019914985.1 of Auriscalpium microsporum. Lineage (NCBI taxonomy): Eukaryota > Fungi > Basidiomycota > Agaricomycetes > Russulales > Auriscalpiaceae > Auriscalpium > Auriscalpium microsporum. The sequence continues at coordinate 718,487 of JAHLMG010000010.1, read as the reverse complement.
AAGGTGAGCCAGCAACAAGTGCGCGTGCGATATCACAATCTCGCGGGCGCTCCGCCTCCCCACAAGGATGTGAGGTATGCACAGTCGCTTTTCATCGCGATAAATCTTAAAAATAAATTCATCCTCCAACAGAAAGTCCTTGTAGTGCACGGGCTGTGCGCCAACCTTTCGAAAGAATGGGTCTTCTGAGTAGCGACCTCGGATCTCCTGCAAGAGTGGCACACCCGACTCGCTCGTGATTATCAGCTCGGGTAAGTGGATCTCCGGGTTAGCGTCGCTCTGTAGGTCCTCGTGCTGACTTTGTCCATCGGATTCAGCCTCCCCGCTTGCAGCATTCGGATTATTCGGCGGTCCGTCGTCATCGGGGTTAGACAAGACGACTTGCACATCATCCGATGTGTCCGGGGGCTGCGCGGCTTTGCCTTTGCGACGTGAGTGCTTGCTCACTGGTGCTTCCTGCGCTGTTTCGACCGCCTCTGTGCGCTTCAACCTGCGGTAATATCCAACCTCGCGCGGTTTCGCAGCAAGACGATCCGAGCGACGCAACGCTACATCGAATTCAGCTAGCAGCATCTGGCCAGTATATATGGGTACGTCATCCTTGTCTGTGAGCGGTGGTGGCTCGTCGTCATCGTCGTCGCGCTGATCATCCGACAGGTACTCGCTGTGTGCTCGCACAACACCTGCCGGCTCGTCGCTGTACAACCGTGACAGCGCGTCGGCAACTACGTTTGTATGTCCAGGTATGTACCCAATATCAAACTCGAACTCGTTCAAGACGTCTAACCATCTATGCTGACGTGGCGACAGGTTCTTCTGCGTCATGAAGTGCTCGAGCGCCTGGTGGTCCGTGCAGATGCGAAACTTTGCACCGTGCAGTATGCCGCGGAATCGTTTCAAGGACTCGACAATAGCAAGTAGCTCTTGCTCATGTACTGGATAGTTCTGTTCTGCGGAATTAAATTTGCCTGACCAGAACGTCACAATTTTCGCAGTCTGAAGATCATTCCCTTGGCTGACATATCCTGCTGCGCCTGTGGTGCTTGCATCCGTCACCAGGTTAATTGTTTCAGCGTCTGGTCCATAATCTAGAGCCACTCGACGGTGATCGCGCCACGCATGTACGACTTGCTTGATTTCATCGAACGCTCGCTGGTGCGTCGCCGTCCAACTCCATGACCGATTCGCGCTCTTAAGCGGTTCGAGAATTCCCATAGGAATGCGAAGACCATGGCAATTAGGTGCCAAATACCCAACCGCGCCTAGGAAGCTTCCCAGCAAATTGCTGTTGGTGGGTACCTTCCAGTTTGCGACCGAGTCGACCTTGTGCGGATCCATCGCAATTCCATACTCGTCAATAACATGCCCTAGGATTTTCAACTCGCGTGCAAAGAACTGCATCTTCCCCGCGCTGAGGTATAACTTGTTCTTTCGCAGTACGTCGAGCAAAGTCCGTATGTGCTTCATATGGTCTTCCGCAGTGTCTGAATAAATGATAATATCATCCAGGTACACATCCATGAAAACTCCAATGTACGGCGCGAAGATATGATTCATCAATGCCTGATATGTTGCACCGCCATTACAGTCTCCAATCTGAAGCACAAGACTTTCCATAGTCCCATCTGGTGTTGTGAACAGCGTTCGCGAGACGTGATCCGGCTCAACGCGGATTTGCTCGTAGGCGTCCTTGCCATCAATGAGACTCCGATACTTATGGCGCGTCACTCGACGCAGTATAGCCTCGATGTCTGGTAGCGGCGTTGCCAGCTTGCGTGTATTCGCATTCTGCTGGCGCTTGTCAACTACCGTGCGTATGCGCAAAGTCCCGTCCGCCTTTGGCGGTTTCCGCAGGATGAGCATTGGCATCGCGTTGGTGCCCGTCGCTGTACGCCATCGTCCCGACTCGAGGTACGCTTCCTTCTTTCGCTGCCAGAGAGCCTGCATGGCCTCAGGGCACTTGGATGGTCGCCACTGATACACTTTCTTCTCGTCAATCAAGGGAATAATATGATTAATCTCACGCAGCGGTGGTAACGCGGTGCGCTCAGTGTCAGTCAGCAGATCCGACGCTTCGCGGTACAATTGCTGACGCAGACGCTCAAACGCATCCTCCGCGATGTCCGCTGCCGCCGACGAAATAGTGGTAACCTCCACGCCTTTAATCTCAAGTGGTTCCGCTGAGCCAATGGCCACTCGCGTAGGATTAAGTCCAACCATAACGCGGTGCTGGAAGATAAACGGCGTCCCCAGGATCATGTCATAATTATCCAGATTAACGACGTCGAAACGACGCTGACAGTCAATATCCTGGTACGCAAAGTGCACCGTTGCGCTCCGATTTATCTTCGAGCGAGAACCATGGACAGCGAGCTGAACAGGCAATGGCTTTGCTAGCACTTCTGTCTTCAGACGCAGCTGATCAACTATTGTTGTAGACACAAAATCTGCCATCGAGCCAGTGTCAAGCAGCGCGCGTACGACCTGTCCATTCACCTTGACCGCGAGTACTACAGGCTTTGGCAACTTCCTTCGCAAATCCTTGGTGCGCGCAGCATTTCGCTCTATTGCGCTCACCGATTCGCGCCCTCCAGATCGAAATCTGGTTTGTTTACCGCGCGCGGAGCTACCAGCAGACGCCGACGCAACATACAACATCCAGCGTTGGCGGCGGCGAGCTCGCGCGGACTGTCGCTCATGCGGTATATCAAATGGTATGCACGACGCTTTGATTCGCTCATGCGCTAAGTAACCAAATGATTCCTCGTCACCAGCAGCCACATCCTCGTGCGTTACAAGGCATGCGAGACCCGTCTCAGGAATATCTACCACATATCCGCGATAGTCTGGCAGGACTTGTATGAACAGCGGCCCTGCGTATCCGCGATCAGACACATATTTCTGTGCTTTGGCCTTAATACGCACAGGTATGGGCCAGTTCTGAAAATCCTGGATGCCTCGCCTGACTACTTTGTGCACAAGCGTGTCAGGTTCTGCAAGGTCTAAATCCAGTACGTCATAGACGCATTCTCCAGTGAGCCAGTCCGTCACTTCATATCCGTCGCCCATGAACAACGCAGTAAACCGCTCGCGTGGGTCGCGTCCCGCACGCAAAGCTTCGTCTGGGTCGTAGTAACGCTGGAAGAGCTCGCAGATGAAACGCGCAGTGTCCTCAGTGCTCGACGTCTCAAGTTCTGGCCCGTCCGGCTCTGGCGATGGATATCCTGTGACGTTAACAGAGTTCAAGGCAATGTCGATACCTCGGGCTCTGTCAGCTAATTTATCGACGTCCGCGAGCCGCACGCTGCCTGTGTGGACGCCTCTCGCGCCTCTTGGTGCTCGAGCAGTCTGACGCTTAGGACAATTGCGCGCCTCATGACCAGTCTCTTTACAATTGAAGCACTTCCCTTCAGCGCGAAGCTGATTCTGCTCCTCGCGCGACAGCCTTGGCCGTTCCCAGCGATTCTCAGTTCGCGGCCGCGGCGCTGAGTGCCACCTCCCTTCGCGACGGTCGGTGGGCGCTCGCTCTCGAGGCTTATCCTTGGGCTTACTCTCACTGCGACCCGCAGTTGGCTTTATATTGTTCACCTCTGGGCCGCGCGCGCGAGTTGCAAATCGTCCCCAGCGTCGACCAGGAACTGACGAAGTATATCCACGATCAGCATTCTCTGCTTTCAGCGACTCATGCGCTGCTTCGCTGCGCGCTGCATGCTTCACAAGCCTTGGCAATGGAGTGCTCTCAGGGTTCAGTCCCTTCTCAATGAGGGCAAACCGTATATACTGATGTACACCTTTCCAGAATATCTGGACAAGCTGCTGGTGCGTTACATCAGGGAACCGTGTCGCAAGTGACTCGAGTTCGCGCACAAAGTCGCGGACTTTGTCTTTGCCCTGTACAGACGACATGAGCTGCTCGCGCAAGCGACGCTTGAAATCCTGGGGGAAGCAATAGTCAAACAGGCCCTCATAGATCAGCTGGATTGTCCATTCTTCCCGTCGCTTCGCAACATGCTTCATGAAGAACTGACTCGCAGTTCCCGACAGGAAATTCTTAATGAGCTTGACCGCAAGCTGGTCATCTAGCTCATACAGCTCAGTCCAGGTCTCAAATTCATAGCAGAATTGGTCCATCGTGTCTAGGTCTGGACTACCATCATATGTCATTGGCGTCTTGACTTGTATTCCTTTCAGAGCCGTTTTCGCCTTGCGCGCTCGTCGTTTGGCCTCTTTCTTGGCCTTGCGACTCTTCTTCTTCTTTCTCCGACGGCCCTCGCTCGAGTCGCTAGAGCTCGACGAGTCCGACGATGAATCCGACGACGAAGATGAAGGTGGTGGCGACGGCGGCGGTGGCGTGCGGTTCTCAGGTGCAGGACTCGAATCTCGACTGCTGTCCGATCCTGTTGAATTATAGTAACTGCTGTCGTCAGACGGACTATCATCCTCCGAGACTACGCTCAGCTTTCGTCCGACCGTCTGCTTCGCAGGCACTTTACTATGGAACCAAGTACCATCTGGCACCTGTGACTCTTCGCGGACATACTTGTTCGCCGGTCGCTGGTTAAAGCGAGGCACCGAATCTTGCGGTCGCAGCGGCGTTGCCGCAGGCGCCTTCGAGAAATCACGCATGAACGAAAGGTATTCCGGCCCGCGCTCCTGCGGATCCACTTTCTTACCCTTTCGCTTTTTAGTGCGATGCGACTCGGTACTCGCGTTAGACCTGGGCTCAGATTTCGCTGACTTGGGCGCCCTGGATTTGGAACCGGCGGTGTGCGATTCGAGGGAAGGACCAGCTGTGGGTTCTTCCTCTTTGACTTCGACAATCACCGCCATCGACTGCAGCCTCGAGCGCCGTATGGCCTCCTCGAGCTGTGCTTCCTCCTCCGAGTCGCTCCATGCCATGTCTCCCGAATCGAGCGCGGTGTCAGTGCCGCTATCGGACGCAGCGAACAATTCCGACGTGCTCAACGAGCTCAAGTCGGGCTCGACTTCCTCAATTTTAACTTGAGTTGCAGCAGCAGGCAGTATCCAGGAACGCGGGATTGTACCCAGCGTGTCCTTGTCCAACGACAAGTCAAACCATGACTGGAAGAACTGTGAATTATCAAGGTCTTTTATATTGACAGTGTTAACCTTGTACTGTGGTACACGACGCGAGCGCCCGACGCTGACTTTAGCTCCGAAGTCGCGCTCGTAGCGCTCGACTTCCTCGACCTGCTCCGACGCATTGGTCTCGACGTCAGTGCTCTGCGCATCGGCGTCCGTCGTCGTCGTGGGCGCGGGGACGTCTCCCTCGCCGCCCTTCTCGTGCGCTCCATTGTCGCCCACCTGCGTAGGTACGCTAGCGACGGGCGCGGCGCGTTTTCGCGCAGGCTGCACAGCCTCGCGCGGGGCTGACACGGGCTTGTTCCGGCCCTGGGTGCCCGAGCCCGGCGCCGGCTTAGGTAACACCGGGCGCCTCGTGCTGATGGGGGCAGCGCCTCGTGTAACAGCGACGCCCGCAGCAGGCGACCCGCCGCGCAGCACACTGGCGAAGCTGCGAGTGACGCGGCCGCCGCTCTGAGTCGGCCCACGGTCGCCGACGCCCCAGCGCGATGCCAATTGGGCGGTGTCATGCGACCGTTCCGCTCGTACGGAGGAGGCTCCAGCTGTCGACGCAGCGCGATGCGCGCGGACATGGCTGTCCTCTTTCACTCCGCCCTTCTCCTCGGCAGCGTCCTTCGCTCGCACGAATTCCGGGTCATCCTCCAGGAGGCGCTTGCGCGTCGTCTCCGAGGGCACTGACTGTACTGACTTACCTTTCTTCTGGGAAGCCGTAGTATGCTTCGACATGTCTAGAAAACCTGCAGGATAGAATAGTAAGAACGTTCAAAATATAGATAGCGTGTGCGGGTGATCAGTCCGACACGGGTTTGGGGGAAATAGGGAGTAGAAAAAGCGAACTAAACACTCAAAAAATGTGAGACTAGCGGCCTTCCTGACGATAACTTGATGCTGGTGAGCCTGTTGATTGTCGAGAAGGTGGCTAGAACACGGGTTGCAAGGAAGAGAGTTCAGTCAAACCAGAACAGAGTGGGGGATAGTTCGGGTTCAAGAGAGTCTAACTACATACAAAACACGTAGCCAGCTATGTATACTACTGACTAATCTACAGATTTCCGGGTGATAACGAGTCCGCCGGAAGGCGGACTCACGACTCCTGCCGAAACGAGGAGTCAGCGGCGGGAACTGAGGCGAGTCGGCGCGCGGGCGTTACACATGGAGACGGGATCTCATGTGCCGTGGATTAATTGCGCAGTCACAGCCCGTCACAGCCGACCTGCAGCGGTTGTGATTTGCGTGGCGGATTGTAACCCATTATAAAGCCAGTCTGATGTATACCACAAGCTTTTACATAGGTATGACTTTATACAGGAATGTGACCAGGTACGACATAATACAAGTGCGTGCCCGGCTCGCTACAGAGGCGCGGACCCGAAAGGGCAAGGCCCTGGGGCTCCTTCGTGTCACTCAGGTTCCGTCGTTTCTGCGCGCTGGCAGTGCGCACGCTGGCCATCTCTGCGCGCTGTTGCCCCTCCCGATTCGCCTTGCCCAGTGCTGTCTGAACGCGCTGCGCGCAGTGCGGGACCGTAGGCTAGTAGCATGTTGTCCAGCGCTACGTTGCGCATGGTCTCCTTCAGCACGCCCTAGATCGAGGGTGAGGGCTCAGAGAGCCTCCGTATCTGGGCCCGCAGACTCGCGACGAGGTATGTTTTCTAGAGCCCGAGGCGGTCAATCGAGGAGCAAGCGAGGTAGATACGGCGTTGCCCACCAGGTGACCGCCGATGGGCTTCGCTCACCACTTGCGCACAAACGCGGCGTATGAGTTGGATAAATGGCGCCCTTATGCCGTTTGACTTTCCTGCGGTTGCACCTCGAGAAGCGCTTCGTTCGTGTGTTTGAGCGCGTCAATGAGCGCGCCGCCCGATGGATCTCCCGACACGGCGTGGGTGGCATGCAGCATGACCGCCTCAGGATTGCGGGGCAGCACCGCGGCGAGCTCGTTGTGCACATGGGCGAGCAGCGCCGCGCGTAGCGGCTCCGGCGACAAGTACGTGCCGATGAGATGCTGCAAGGCCGTGAACAAGTCAATCTTCGGTAGACCTGTGAACGCGATCTGTCGGTCGTTTGTCGAGGTGTGAGGCTGTGAGACGTGCGCACCTTTACAGATTGCGCCGTTCATAATCTTGATCCATGCAGCGTGCCCTCTGCCTCGTCATCGACCGCGTCATCAGGCGGCGGCGGCGGCGTGTCCCTGCCCTTGCTGTCGAGTTCGATGCCCAGGAGGTCCCACCGGTGGCGCAGCGACTAGACAAAACCGAGTTCCATCTTGACGTACTCGCGCAAGATGGCGACGCTCTCGGAACTCAGCCGAATGCTGCGCTGCAGGCGCGGTCGACGGGGAGATGTGGTCAAGCTCAGCGCCGCCGCGAGGACGTGCAGCGCAGGCATGTTCGGATGCAGTAGCAGAGCCCTGTCTACGCAAGGGTTGTGGCTCAGCGCTAGCGCTCAGCCATGATCCGGAGCTCTGACTGCACGCGATTGAGCTCACCGTGCTGTGATCCGCCCGACCAGCGTGCGCGCGTTCTCGCACTTCGCGACCTCAACGTCTTGCACCCAAAGCCCCACGTCGGACTTGAACTTCTTGAGAGCGCGCTCGAATATGTAGAACTGCTTGCGCACGAGGGCGTAGTCTAGTACGGATGGTGGGCCGGGGGAGATTTCTGCACAGAAGTCAGGCTAAGCATGTCTCAGTACCGACTCGAGATGTGTCGCGCGAACTCACTTCACCTGTCCGGAGGACGATGGAGGACATGGGCCACTTGTGGCGGGAGTCGGTGTAGCGCCAGGCTCCAGCTGCTATACAAGCCTGCGAAGTAGATCTGTATGCGGTGGGCAGCCTCCGCCTCGTACTCCTTCTTGGCCTGGAGGACGAGCTGCTTGAGAACGGAGTTGTTGCGGGCGACTGATAGACAGCATCTCGTAGCCGTTGCTCTTGCAGCCGCGTCGCACGCGCAGCCAGTGCCCCGCAGTGGAAGATTGCCAGAGTGTGCGTCATCTCCGATGTCGGCTGGAACATCACGCACATCCGTGTCCTGCACGACACGTTGTCCTCGTCCACCTCCTGGACAAGCTCGTCCACGAACGAATTGTCCGATTTGCATTACCCGAAGTTGCTGGCGCTCGTCGAGTTGGTCGTCGTCTCGTACTCGCGTGAGCGCTGCCACTCGGGACGGTGGGACAGCCAGAGCATGAGCCGCTCGTATGGATAGTCCTTTTCCGAAAAGAGCGCTGTGAGAAAGAAAGCTTCAAGGAAGGGGGGTGTTCGGTTGTGGCGAGCGGCGTCGGGACACGGACGGGGCCACTCACAGTTCACGAAGGACGACCTGCAAGACAAAGAGCATGCGGATGAGCACCAAGCCGTTTGCAAGAGAGGCGTCCAAAAGTCTTTGAGGCTTCACCAAGAGGGCCGTGTCCGGCGCACTGCAAGGCTGGAGAACGGCATTCAGTGTGCGATGCTTTCTATATTCAAGTGCGACGCTTCCCACCATCAGTACTTGATGCCCGCGCTGACGCGGTTCGAACACCGTGAAGTTTAACTTCCGCCTTCAAGCTTCGAGTTTGCAGCTCCCGAATTGCTCATATGATTGCGCAGGACTGGCATGTGTATAAATTAAAGTAGGGCACCGCAAGGTGTGGGTTCAATAAAGCTTGAGTGGGAGCAAGTACTACGACAATAAGCGCTGGGGTAGACCTCCTGTCGAGATCACAAGGCGTTTACCCGCCAGCGCTTCCTTTGGCGGCGAACTTCCTCACACCCACCCACCTGCCGCTGGAAGTTGAGCGCAGCTCTCCAACATGGCCCCAGTATTCTTATCATGTCCTAAAGGTGAGCTGTACCAATTGCTGCCCATTCAATCGACAATGCCGAGCATCCAGCACATCGACGACGACTCCGCACGCCGTGCACCCGACAATCGCACGGCGCTCTCTACCCATCGCCGCATGCCACGCCGGGCTTTTAGCATGCCCAAAGTGCCACAACCTATGCACGCACACGTCACACATCCGCTTGGAGGAGAGGACCGCGGGGACGAGGAGGAGGGCCGTGGCAGACGGTGCTCGCGGAGGTGGGCAAGCAGCTGCGTCTCACACTCGCCCCGCATACCAATCACTCCTAGCACACTGCCAGCACGCGCAGCGCTTGGCGTACCATGTTCAGCCCCATGCACGACGCCCGGCTTGGAGCGCGCACTCTTTCTTGACGGTGAGTAGTGCCCATGTGAAGTTAGATACATCAGCTCTTTTGTATTGGAACTGTGCGTGCCACGTACCATTCTTGCATGCCCACTAGGCCCGCCTCCGAGCATGCAATACAGACCGACACCCACCCGCCGGGTCTTGGATACCGGCCAGGCGGGGCGGGTGCCATGCTCGAGCGCTGATGGCTGCGTCGGTGTCGTTCTTCACGCCTTAGGGATCGTCGCGAGGCGCTCATGCAGTTCGCAGATGCTCGGTCAGAGCAGGGCGAGGGGTGCGTCATCGGCATGCTGCGCGCTGCAGGTATGTCTCTGTCGGCCTCTGTCGGTGGCGTGTTGCGCGAGAGGGGCTGACGGATTGGCCTGACTTTCAGCGTCGGCCAGCCACGTTACCATGTCAGTTTTGTTGGCCATTCCGGAGGATGCTCACCATTGCTAGGCGCTGCAGGCGAGGTCGTACACCAAGCGACGGTGATCAAGACGGTGATCAAGACGGTGATCAAGACAAGTAAATGGTGAGCATTCTAACCTTGTGCGTGCACGCACATACTTACTGGTAGATGTACAGCGTGCGGCCGCATTTCTCTGCATCAGGCAGTGCGCTAGGACAAAATATGGGGCTTGCCATCGATGTGCGCCGTCGGCGAGACAATGACCAGCGGCGTGCACTCATTCTGTGACGAGCATCGGCATCAGCGGTCGGGGGAGTCACAACTCACTTACCATGCTTCTTCCAAATGACACAAATATCATACATATCCCAATAAACTCAGGCTTTACTCCCAAACACTCTTGAATGCAGTGCCCGCTCTGCCGGACACAACCAGATGCGCACACAATCGGTTAGCATTCGCGAAAGTGGCAGGATGTACTGAAGAGTGATGCCGCCGGCAGGGGGTTGTTAGCCGCGTGAAATGGTGAAAGAATGGAGGACATACAAATAGCTGCCACGGGCCAGCGCTGCTGGCCTTCGTCTGCTTGTTCCCGCACTCCCTAGGATGCAACCCTGCGCAGGGAGAGACACACAGGGGTCGCCTTGCTGCTGCCTCTGGTTCAAGGACTCGACGTCTTCTGAAGGCTCCTGCAGCGTGTGCCAGCACCCGGACACTTACCACCCATCGTATCGGCCCGTCCCTTCTACTCCTGACACTGTGATCACATCCTTCGACCAGCCTCCATTCACGCAGAGTCGGTACCAGGATGACCAACCGAAAACACAGGCTGTCCCATCTTCCGTTTCCAGCATTGTCCACCAGTACACTGGCAAGGGGAAGAAGTGCGCCGTACCCAAGGCCACCGAAGAGGCTGCTCGTCGGGAGACCAACGCCGGTCTGAGATCAAGCGCAGTGCGGAAGAGTGAGGGCAATGGGAAGCAGTCCAAGAGCAGCTTGAAGTCGAAGGTCCAGAGTCACAAGAAGGTGAGTCACTGCCGATCAGTTCCCCAATGCGCAATTGCTCAACCAAGCACCGTCGTAGGCATTGAAAATGAAAGATGTCGGCGTTGGGGGAATTGGTGTGGTGTTATCTGCTGTCGAGCGCATTGAGGAATCAGCTGTGCGTTTTTTCTCATGTTCACTGTTCAGAATATGGGATGCTTACATACTAGCCGCGCGCACTGACAGGAAGGGACAATCAAGGCTCCGAACGTATTCGAGCAGCAGACACTTCGGTCTCAAGGACTCTATGTTACAAAGGACACCGATGGACAACCTCTGACTCTGCGGCATGATATGAATGACTCTGAAATCCAGGCGTTCTTTCGGCGGCTTTTCCCTCAGGTTGCCAAGTACGTGAGCTCTTCAGACTTGGAGGCCTGGTCCACAGTCCTGTTGAAGGCGCGTGTCTCACTCGGATGGATTGAGCCCAACAACAAGAACCTAGGATGGGTCGGCAGCGAGCTGCTGGACCTGCGATCCCCGCGTGGACGTCCCTGGAACGAAATGAGCCTTTGGATCGGTATGACGCTCATTTTGTTTTGACTCCAACTCGATCTGAATTGATGTTATGTAACGCCCGCGCGCCGACTCGCCTCAGTTCCCGCCGCTGACTCCTCGTTTCGGCAGGAGTCGTGAGTCCGCCTTCCGGCGGACTCGTTATCACCCGGAAATCAGTAGATTAGTCAGTAGTATACATAGCTGGCTACGTGTTTTGTATGTAGTTAGACTCTCTTGAACCCGAACTATCCCCCACTCTGTTCTGGTTTGACTGAACTCTCTTCCTTGCAACCCGTGTTCTAGCCACCTTCTCGACAATCAACAGGCTCACCAGCATCAAGTTATCGTCAGGAAGGCCCCTAGTCTCACATTTTTTGAGTGTTTAGTTCGCTTTTTCTACTCCCTATTTCCCCCAAACCCGTGTCGGACTGATCACCCGCACACGCTATCTATATTTTGAACGTTCTTACTATTCTATCCTGCAGGTTTTCTAGACATGTCGAAGCATACTACGGCTTCCCAGAAGAAAGGTAAGTCAGTACAGTCAGTGCCCTCGGAGACGACGCGCAAGCGCCTCCTGGAGGATGACCCGGAATTCGTGCGAGCGAAGGACGCTGCCGAGGAGAAGGGCGGAGTGAAAGAGGACAGCCATGTCCGCGCGCATCGCGCTGCGTCGACAGCTGGAGCCTCCTCCGTACGAGCGGAACGGTCGCATGACACCGCCCAATTGGCATCGCGCTGGGGCGTCGGCGACCGTGGGCCGACTCAGAGCGGCGGCCGCGTCACTCGCAGCTTCGCCAGTGTGCTGCGCGGCGGGTCGCCTGCTGCGGGCGTCGCTGTTACACGAGGCGCTGCCCCCATCAGCACGAGGCGCCCGGTGTTACCTAAGCCGGCGCCGGGCTCGGGCACCCAGGGCCGGAAGAAGCCCGTGTCAGCCCCGCGCGAGGCTGTGCAGCCTGCGCGAAAACGCGCCGCGCCCGTCGCTAGCGTACCTACGCAGGTGGGCGACAATGGAGCGCACGAGAAGGGCGGCGAGGGAGACGTCCCCGCGCCCACGACGACGACGGACGCCGATGCGCAGAGCACTGACGTCGAGACCAATGCGTCGGAGCAGGTCGAGGAAGTCGAGCGCTACGAGCGCGACTTCGGAGCTAAAGTCAGCGTCGGGCGCTCGCGTCGTGTACCACAGTACAAGGTTAACACTGTCAATATAAAAGACCTTGATAATTCACAGTTCTTCCAGTCATGGTTTGACTTGTCGTTGGACAAGGACACGCTGGGTACAATCCCGCGTTCCTGGATACTGCCTGCTGCTGCAACTCAAGTTAAAATTGAGGAAGTCGAGCCCGACTTGAGCTCGTTGAGCACGTCGGAATTGTTCGCTGCGTCCGATAGCGGCACTGACACCGCGCTCGATTCGGGAGACATGGCATGGAGCGACTCGGAGGAGGAAGCACAGCTCGAGGAGGCCATACGGCGCTCGAGGCTGCAGTCGATGGCGGTGATTGTCGAAGTCAAAGAGGAAGAACCCACAGCTGGTCCTTCCCTCGAATCGCACACCGCCGGTTCCAAATCCAGGGCGCCCAAGTCAGCGAAATCTGAGCCCAGGTCTAACGCGAGTACCGAGTCGCATCGCACTAAAAAGCGAAAGGGTAAGAAAGTGGATCCGCAGGAGCGCGGGCCGGAATACCTTTCGTTCATGCGTGATTTCTCGAAGGCGCCTGCGGCAACGCCGCTGCGACCGCAAGATTCGGTGCCTCGCTTTAACCAGCGACCGGCGAACAAGTATGTCCGCGAAGAGTCACAGGTGCCAGATGGTACTTGGTTCCATAGTAAAGTGCCTGCGAAGCAGACGGTCGGACGAAAGCTGAGCGTAGTCTCGGAGGATGATAGTCCGTCTGACGACAGCAGTTACTATAATTCAACAGGATCGGACAGCAGTCGAGATTCGAGTCCTGCACCTGAGAACCGCACGCCACCGCCGCCGTCGCCACCACCTTCATCTTCGTCGTCGGATTCATCGTCGGACTCGTCGAGCTCTAGCGACTCGAGCGAGGGCCGTCGGAGAAAGAAGAAGAAGAGTCGCAAGGCCAAGAAAGAGGCCAAACGACGAGCGCGCAAGGCGAAAACGGCTCTGAAAGGAATACAAGTCAAGACGCCAATGACATATGATGGTAGTCCAGACCTAGACACGATGGACCAATTCTGCTATGAATTTGAGACCTGGACTGAGCTGTATGAGCTAGATGACCAGCTTGCGGTCAAGCTCATTAAGAATTTCCTGTCGGGAACTGCGAGTCAGTTCTTCATGAAGCATGTTGCGAAGCGACGGGAAGAATGGACAATCCAGCTGATCTATGAGGGCCTGTTTGACTATTGCTTCCCCCAGGATTTCAAGCGTCGCTTGCGCGAGCAGCTCATGTCGTCTGTACAGGGCAAAGACAAAGTCCGCGACTTTGTGCGCGAACTCGAGTCACTTGCGACACGGTTCCCTGATGTAACGCACCAGCAGCTTGTCCAGATATTCTGGAAAGGTGTACATCAGTATATACGGTTTGCCCTCATTGAGAAGGGACTGAACCCTGAGAGCACTCCATTGCCAAGGCTTGTGAAGCATGCAGCGCGCAGCGAAGCAGCGCATGAGTCGCTGAAAGCAGAGAATGCTGATCGTGGATATACTTCGTCAGTTCCTGGTCGACGCTGGGGACGATTACGATTACTCTTAATCGTTTCTTTCCTAAACCAGTCAGGCCAAAACGCGCGCATCAGCAAAGTCGCTTTAGGAAATAGGTCCCAAAGTTCGGACCAAAGTCAAGTCGCGTCGTCCCACCTGCCTAATTTAGTAATTCTTACCTAAGTAGCTTCTGCCCAATGGTTTTTCATACCTTTCCGTTTCAAAGACACTCGTGTCTTCGAGTATTTTGTGTTTTGCAAGCTAACTAGTGCAGATATAGAAAGAAGCTTGTTAATTTGTATTCGAACATAATTGCGCGTATAGACTGTAGTATTGTTCCTCATTGTCCCCCAATGCACCCTGCATGTCTTTCCGATGTGATGATACGAAATCACCCGGCTATCAAATATATCTTAGCTGCGCATGCATCACCTCCTTCATCCCAAACCACCACCTTGCCCACCATGCCGCCATCACCTCCTGGAGATTTACCTAAGTTGTCATCTGGGGAAGGCAGCGTTGGCGCGGTCACCCTGCCTGTAGTAACGGAAGCCATTGCCATCAGAAGGCATCATGTGCGTAACAGCTGCCCGATGTTTCCATTTGTATTGTACTTCATGATGTCATTCAGCTTCCGGTTACGAACGGTGTTCGTCGGGACAGAGTCCTGAAACTGCCAGACTCGCAGGCAGAGGCCGACTTTAAAGTGGACCACTTTAAAGCCGTACGTTACATGCACCCCGATCGCGTGTATATGTCGCGCGACAAGAACGTGTCTGGTGCAATGTGGGAGTTTTTCCTCACCCGTCCCCACTTTCCCGACAGCGCAGTCTACCGATGTGTGGTTGGTTTCTGCTCGCACACGATTGATTTGGTCAAGCTCAGCGAGAAGGATGTGGAGGGCATGGAGGCAGACGATGTGGCTTTTTTGAAGGCGGGCAGGTGGTATTGGAAGGAGGCAAGCTTTTTGAAGGCATTTGCAGGCATTGTTGCTGTGCATGAGAAGTTGGAACACCCTGACCGTTTTGTGTGTGGCATCCGAAGGGTGAGTGATTTGTTTCCTATGTGCATGGATAAAGCTGATATTGTTTGCGTAGCTCACCTTGGAATGGTACCATCCCACCAAACAGGGGAAACTGGTTCAACATGTTTTTCCGACTACCAACAAACTCATTGGAGAGAATCATGATGCAGAGTTCAACACTTATATTACTGATATGTAGATAATGGATGTGTGGGCAGGATGAATTGGGGCATGGAGGATGACAAACACTATATGGCAGGCATGCATTCACAGGTGTGGAATGTGGCATGATGAGGTATCAGACTGATGGCAGTGAGACGTAGCGTGGCAGCCCATTCTCCTTCCGCATAGCTGGGCAGAATCAGTTTTGCAACCGAAACCTCTACCAACACCCTTGAACCAGGCGCAAAGTTCGATAATGCCAGGCGCATCATACTGCTGTGGTATGGATGCCACCTGCATGATGCATCAAACATGAACCGGGGAACTACCTGTTCCGCAAAGCGAAAATCAAAACCACGGGTAGGGTGATACGTGTGCGCGCGGGGCCACTTGGCATCTGAAAGGCGATAAGCACAGACCGTAGAGAAGTCCTATGGTCACCTACGGTCATATCGGCTTGAATACTTTTTCAGAAGGGTGCTCAAAAGCAATGCGTGATCCTCTTGCTGTGGGCGAACGCACACGGACACGAATCGACTGCCAGCCGGTGGAGGGTTTGCAGCTGTCACATCCCCGATGAAGGAGATGGTGAGAGGACAATTGCAGCGTGGCAGGCGAAGTACTGGTGCGCAATTAGGTCTATCCAGCCAGTGGAGCTTGGCATCGATGTTGAGCGAGCATATGGAGAGGAAGGACATCTGCGGCATCGAAAAGTGTTCAAGCCTCCCCTGGTACCTGGCACATTTTTTGAGTGTGCAAAGTGAGGGTGTGCAATAAGCATCGGGACATACTGATCATATTCTTCCTGTGGATCTCTTCGAATGGGCAGCACTTTGAAGCCGTCGCGCATGATGAGGTAGTAGGTAAAGGGTTGCCGACAGGTGGTCGCTGCTATTCGAGATCCCACTGACACGCGCGGTCAGTAACTAGCAAAATTGTGCCGAATCTCTGACGTATCTCTGCCTGCACTCGTGGCGGTACGTACTCCGATGCTTGTCCCTCGTCTGCAGCCGCTGACGCACTCGTGCTATACTCCCAGATATGAAGTAACAACACAGATCGCGTTTGCTAGGCGCTAGACTGATGTCCGGTAGAGCAGAACCCATGACAGCCCGTGAGGGTTGTTGCACAGCTGCGCTATCCGCTGGTCCTCGATACAACGCGCTTGGATGCAGCCATTCGATTGCCGTCGTACTCACCAATAGGTACGCATCATGCTCGAATCGATCGTTCCAAGCTGATCACCCCGGCGCCCTCCACTTCGCCCGCGCGCCCTCGGCGTCGCCCCCGCTCCCTCCACGTCGCCCACGCGCCCTCGACGTCGCCCCCGCGCCCTTCACATCGCCCGCACGCCCTCGCCGTCGCCCCCGCTCCCTCCACGTCCCCCGCGCCCTCCACGTCGCCCCCACGCCCTCCGCGTCACCCCCGCTCCCTCCACATCGCCCCGGCGCCCTCCACTTCGCCCGCGCGCCCTCGGCGTCGCCCCCGCTCCCTCCATGTCGCCCCAGCGCCCTCCACGTCGCCCCAGCGCCCTCCACGTCGCCCCCTCTCCCTCCACGTCGCCCGCCCGCCCTCCACGTCGCCCGCCCGCCCTCCATGTCGCCCCAGCGCCCTCGCCGTCGCCCCCGCTCCCTCCACGTCGCCCCCACGCCCTCTGCGTCACCCCCGCTCCCTCCACTTCGCCCCCGCTCCCTCTGCGTCACCCCCGCTCCCTCCACATCGCCCCCGCGCCCTCCACTTCGCCCGCGCGCCCTCCACTTCGCCCGCACGCCCTCCGTGTCGCCTGCGCGCCCTCCACATCGCCAGCACGCCCTCGACGTCGCCTGCGCGCCCTCCACGTCGCCTGCGCGCCCTCCACTTCGCCCGCGCGCCCTCCACTTCGCCCGCACGCCCTCCGTGTCGCCTGCGCGCCCTCCACATCGCCAGCACGCCCTCGACGTCGCCCCCGCGCCCTCGGCGTCGCCCCCGCTCCCTCCACGTCGCCCGCACGCCCTCCACTTCGCCCGCACGCCCTCCACTTCGCCCACGCGCCCTCCACATCGCCCGCACGCCCTCGGCGTCGCCCCCGCTCCCTCCATGTCGCCCCAGCGCCCTCCACGTCGCCCCAGCGCCCTCCACGTCGCCCCCTCTCCCTCCACGTCGCCCGCCCGCCCTCCACGTCGCCCGCCCGCCCTCCATGTCGCCCCAGCGCCCTCGCCGTCGCCCCCGCTCCCTCCACGTCGCCCCCACGCCCTCTGCGTCACCCCCGCTCCCTCCACTTCGCCCCCGCTCCCTCCGCGTCACCCCCGCTCCCTCCACATCGCCCCCGCGCCCTCCACTTCGCCCGCGCGCCCTCCGTGTCGCCTGCGCGCCCTCCACGTCGCCTGCGTGCCCTCCACGCCGCCTGCGCGCCCTCCACGTCGCCTGCGCGCCCTCCACGTCGCCTGCGCGCCCTCCGTGTCGCCCACGCGCCCACCGTGTCGCCCGCCCGCCCTCCGTGTCGCCCCCGCGCCCTCGACGTCGCCCCCGCGCCCTCGACGTCGCCTGCGCGCCCTCCGTGTCGCCCACGCGCCCTCCATGTCGCCTCCGCGCCCTCCATGTCGCCTCCGCGCCCTCCACGTCGCCTGCCTCACCCCCGCTCCCTCCACGTCGCCTACGCACCCTCCGTGGCGCCCCCACGCCCTCGACGTCGCCCCCGCACTCTCCACGTCGCCTGCGCGCCCTCCACGTCGCCCACGCGCCCTCGACGTCGCCCACGCGCCCTCGACGTCGCCTGCGCGCCCTCCACGTCGCCTGCGCGCCCTCCATGTCGCCTCCGCGGCCTCCACGTCGCTTGCGCGCCCTCCACGCCGCCTGCGCGCCCTCCGTGTCGCCTGCGCGCCCTCCGTGTCACCCCCGCTCCCTCGCCGTCGCCTCCACGTCGCCTGCGTCACCCCCGCGCCCTCCACGTCGCCTGCGCGCCCTCCACGCCGCCTGCGCGCCCTCCACGTCGCCTGCGCGCCCTCCACGCCGCCTGCGCGCCCTCCACGCCGCCTGCGCGCCCTCCACGTCGCCTGCGCGCCCTCCACGCCGCCTGCGCGCCCTCCGTGTCGCCTCCGCGCCCTCCACGTCGCCTCTGCGCCCTCCACGTCGCCTGCGCGCCCTCCGTGTCACCCACGCTCCCTCGACGTCGCCCCCTCTCCCTCCACGTCGCCCCCGCTCCCTCGACGTCGCCTGCGCGCCTTCCGTGTCACCCCCGCTCCCTCGACGTCGCCTCCACGTCGCCTGCGTCACCCCCGCTCCCTCCGTGTCGCCCACGCGCCCTCGACGTCGCCTGCGCGCCCTCCGTGTCGCCTCCGCGCCCTCCACGTCGCACACGCGCCCTCCACGTCGCACACGCGCCCTCCACTTCGCCCGCGCGCCCTCCACTTCGCCCGCACGCCCTCCGTGTCGCCTGCGCGCCCTCCACATCGCCAGCACGCCCTCGACGTCGCCTGCGCGCCCTCCACGTCGCCTGCGCGCCCTCCACTTCGCCCGCGCGCCCTCCACTTCGCCCGCACGCCCTCCGTGTCGCCTGCGCGCCCTCCACATCGCCAGCACGCCCTCGACGTCGCCCCCGCGCCCTCGGCGTCGCCCCCGCTCCCTCCACTTCGCCCGCGCGCCCTCCACTTCGCCCGCACGCCCTCCGTGTCGCCTGCGCGCCCTCCACATCGCCAGCACGCCCTCGACGTCGCCCCCGCTCCCTCGACGTCGCCCCCTCTCCCTCCACGTCGCCCCCGCTCCCTCGACGTCGCCTGCGCGCCTTCCGTGTCACCCCCGCTCCCTCGACGTCGCCTCCACGTCGCCTGCGTCACCCCCGCTCCCTCCGTGTCGCCCCCGCTCCCTCGACGTCGCCTGCGCGCCCTCGCCGTCGGCCCCGCTCCCTTGACGTCGCCCACGCGCCCTCGACGTCGCCCCCGCTCCCTCGACGTCGCCCACGCGCCCTCGACGTCGCCCCCGCTCCCTCGACGTCGCCCACGCGCCCTCCGTCACCCCCGCTCCCTCCACGTCGCCTGCGCGCCCTCCACGTCGCACACGTGCCCTCCACGTCGCCTGCGCGCCCTTCGACGTCGCCTGCGCGCCCTCCACGTCGCCTGCGTGCCCTCCACGTCGCCTGCGCGCCCTCCGTGTCACCCCCGCTCCCTCGACGTCGCCCACGCGCCCTCGACGTCGCCTGCGCGCCCTCCGTGTCACCCCCGCTCCCTCGACGTTGCCCCCGCCTTCTCCACGTTGCCGGCGTGCTCTCGACGTTGCCTGCGCCCTCTCGATGTTGCCCGCGCGCTCTCGACGTCGTCCGCACGCCCTCCAGAGCGCCCCTGTGCTCTCCACGTCGCCCGCGCGTTCTCCACGGCCGCCTTCCACGTTGCCTGCGCACTGTCCACATCGCAGGCGCCGCCGGCCACGTCGCTTGCACACTCTCCATGCCCTGTACAAGTATGGATGCTTTTCAGACTGCCTGGGTCCTATCTTCATTATAGCTATAGTTAGTTAGTGTAGTACTATACCTTTGATTATATGATATATTCAGCACTGCTGCTGACTCATCATCCTCAGTATGGAAACCCAAGTCAGATCAGATAGCATTGTCAACAACAACGCTTTTCACTCTTCACCACCATCATGGATGCTACTACTCCCCTCAGTTCTGCTCCTTTGAAGCCTCAGCATCATGCCTTGCCCATGAAACAAGTCACCTTCTCTGGTCGCAATCCTGGTCTGCCCCCTCTGTATGAAGTGCAGAATCATCCCTTGCGCTACGATCCTGACCTGATTGCTCTGGGTGTTCGCATTGGACGGACGTTCGTCTGTGTGCAAGACAATGCTAGAGAAGCTATGTTGAAAAAGGCTGCGTTCTTTGAAGAGTATGTGGAGGATGACAAGAACTTTGAGGGCTGTGTTGGTGCGTTGTATGCAATGATCTCCTCTGATCTCCTCTGATCACTGTCCCCACTATCTTGCTGGTTTGCAGGCCTGCAGATATTGGAGTCCGGAGATGCACTATTTGCTCGATCACTGGAAGGGTGTGCATGCGGATGTGACGATCTCATTCAGGTGCTACTAGCGAAAGAGTATGTTGTGCTTTCATCAATTGACTTCCAGATCAATGACCCTTTCAAAGACAGCTCTTGCGCAGCCTCCCAGGTGGTGGCAAGTTGGTTGATAACTATCACAGTGCAAAGATGAAGGCACTGGGTCCTCGGGAGCTGCGTACCTTGTCTCGAGCTGCGAAGGATGCTACAACCGGCAAGATGACAGGTGGGACTGCTTTTGAGCGCTCCGGAAATCAGAATTCTGTGGGAGGAGCACGGGCGTACACCTTGAGCTTGGGCTATGAGCGACAGACGCAGCTTGTTGCACCTTCTAGGGGTAACAAGTGGTCGCCTGAGCTTGGCATGACCAAGGGTCTTAAGATGTCCAAAGAGATTCATGAGGTACATGCCCAATATGTTTCTGTAATTATATGATACTAATGCTGTCATATTCAGACGGCTATGGCCATTGCCAGTGCAGGCTACATCCTCCTCCCCAAAGATCAACAAGATATTATGGAGCTCCAAGCGGAGCTTGTAAATGCCCCTGCTCTTGGTGTGGAGTCAAATAAACACTTTGGAAACGGCCAGTGGAACGTAGCAGCTGCAACAACAAAAGAAGCAGGTCAGTATTTCTATTGCGTCTTTTGGGATGTTGACTTACAACTATCAAAGCCGGTATCAAAATATCGGACCTACTTACCTTTGGTTATCGGCACAAGGACCAATTTGACGCTGCCGGTGCCCCCACGGGCATGGTCTCGTCGCCTGACATGCCAGACGACTATGACCAAGGATTGTTCCATCTCGTCAAGTTTGGTGTTTACGCCAAGCTTGAGGAGACACAGGTCATGTACTTCAGTGGCTTGCGCTGGCATGGTGGGACGCAGCCATGTGCCCCTGAAGGTCAAGACGTCGTCCCCTGGGCTTACCGTTGTGTTACGGTCTGCTATCCACCTAGTGTCATCCAGAACAACCACGGCATCACTGCTCTCGCCACTCTGCGATCGATGGATGCTTCTAAAGGCAAGGACAAAGATACTTCCAAAGCCAAGGATGGTGATGGGAAGGCGCATCACGGCATGTTGACACTTGACATGGCGGTGAAAAATAAGTACGTGTTCCATCTGATTTAATAGCTCTTCGATCTCAACCCTGCTTAGTCCGGAAGATCGCCAGCATTCAGGTTGGTCTAACCATGCAACTTGGGCGGCCGATGGACACATCATCATGAAGGACGAGTCACTTCTGGAATTCGTATCTCGGGCAATGTATCTCTTGCTCGTCTTTGTCTTGGCCCAGCTGCCGTTCGACGCCTTCATCGACCCCGACATTTTCTTTAGCTCTATTACTATGAAGTCCGGTGATACTGTCATCGCTGCTAAGCCCTGGAAATTGGCACCGGTCTTAAATAGTGCGTCTGCAATGCTCTATGTGTCTGCTTACTTTCTGACATAACTTCCAAGATCCTACACATCCATGCGCAGTTGCTCGTCGCAATGCAGCCGCAGCATGTAAGGCCCACGACGCCAAATGTGGTGATTTCATACCCCACTGCCACTTGGAGAATTCCAATCTCAAGAAACTCCAAATCTTCTCGGAACTCCCTCCAGAATCAGCTAAACATGGTGGGCGACCACCGGCATATGCTTATAACCGACGTACGTGTTTTCTCCTCATAATTGCACTCAGACTTACTGTTTGGACAGACCCTGATGACGATGATGTGCCGGCTGCTGATGCTGAAGCAGAAGCAGAAGCGACTGGCACAACAAGTGATGACGACGGTCCGGTTCCTACTAGTTCTGCACGACACGTAGCTGGTGCGTTATTTTATTTGCATTTGCAAGTTTGTGGCACTTATAGTAGTAAATGTTTAGCTATACCTACACCCCGCCTCATTGGACGCAACGATACCGCCAGCATGATAAAGGTTTTGGCGAAGGGGAAGTCCACCACGAAACATAAAGTCCAGTACGTTGGCGCGAAACGGCCGCGGCGTCGTATGGTAGGTGGTGGTTCACCCAAACACACCACTCATACTCGCAAACGCACACATCGGGTTATCTTGGATGATGAAGATGAGGAAGATGAATTGGAAGAGGATGATGAGCAGGACGTGGGCACTTCGCGGCGCAGTAAGCAAAGGCGGATCCATGACTCGGAACCAGATACATCTGATGAAGGTTCTTACCATGTCACTTGATTTCTGTTCTATATTGACAATACACAGACTCTTCTTGTTACTCTATAGAGCACTTGCATGGAGTTGCTTCGTCACTATCGACATCAGCTGTTCCAAGGACTTCAAGTATAAGATTGAAGGCGCAGGCTATTGTGGACCCTTGGGGTAATCCCTTGAACATCGTCTATGACGAAGTACTAGAGCTGTCTCGTACGCCGGTTCGCTCGGATGGTATGGTTACCCACATCATTGTAATTATTATTCTAATAATGCATTATTCCCAGCCTTTAGCGTGTTCGCATCAACGCCACTTGTTGATGAAGCTGCCGCTGTTGTATCAGCTTCACAAGCTGTGCAAGCACACAACACGCAATTCACCGCTCACCAGGCTGCCAAGCTACTAATTCAAGCCCAACATGAGATCAGCTCATCACGTTGGGCTGATAGCAACATATTCGCAGCTATCACCGGAGCTTGGCAAGGGTGGAAAACTCTGACCACCCTTCAATCCGCTCGAGAACTTGACATTCGGCAGATCAGGGCACTACAGATGGAGCACCACGCTAGCCTGTACACTTGGCTCGAGTCACTGTGCCTAAACTACACACAGGCCATTGGTGCAGTACCAGAAGACGGCATGTCGCGGTTAGTAGAGAAGATCTCTACGGTCATTATGTTGCGATCTCCTGCAATCCTCATTCCCTCCGATTACCACGAATCCTTCCCCAACGAGCCGTACCGCCTCTCCCTACCGTCAAGCCAAAATGATCCACTCGGCAGCACCCCATTCATTCATCAACGACGTGTCTTTAACGTTATGGTGGACATCCTCGCTCACTGGCTTGGATATCCAACAGGCGAAGCTTCTCGTCTGCAGGCCTGGCTCGTGACCGCCATGGCTCAGCTTGGTGGCCTAGACATTTTGTACACAGACAGTGCTTTCGACCTCTACACTTGCCTTGCTGGGAAAGTTCTACGTGTGCGCCATATTCCCAAGTGGCTCACACCTCTCGCGCTTGTGCCTTTCATTGCTGGGCTCGATCTCCAATCAATCATTACATCCAGCTCTCCTGTCGCACAGACTATCCAACTCATAGCACAGGTCACACGATCGGTCTCATCTGGTACACCTGTGACTCTCTCCCAAGATCAGCGGGCACTTCTACATGTGGGAGTAACCTCCAATATCCACGCAGAGACATCACCGGTTGCGATGGATGTGGCCCGAGTAGATGACAGTGGCGCAGACGGTTCTAGCTCTGAACCTGCGGATTCAGACAACCACTCTGATCGAGCACCATCCACAGACACTGGTGTACCAACAACATTAGCACCGCCATCCCATCCTCCCCCTGCTGCTCATACCCAGGCTGTGCTTCTACGGGTAGTTGCGGTTCTTAGAATCATGGAGTATCTTATCGATTCACCAACCGAATATGGCAAAGCGAAGGCCCCCATCCCACATCACCTTTCCAAAGCCAACCGCAGCCTCCTCGAATTTGCATCTGAAAACTTGGACAAGTATCTTCCATTCCGCGAGAGGGCACCTGCGGTCAAGCGTGCGAGGACCATTGTTGGTCCATACGCTCCTGCACATGTACGGACTCGTGAGGGGTTCTTCAGTGCGCTGGTGTTCCGGTCCATCCTTTATGGCGCCAAGTACATGTTCAACCATCCTTTCATCTTCCAGAATGATACCAAGCTCGTCAATGACTACGCAACAATGCCCTTTGACTCCGAGGCCCTCAAAAAGAAATACTTCATTGATAACAATATCTATGGCGCCACCAATCGTGAAGTCCGGCCGGTCTCTGTGCTCTGGACTGCTACTGCGAAGGATATCCCTTTCAACTTCACCACCACTGGTCCAAATGCTCCACTCATTCCATTCTCAGCATTCCGCGATAAAGTCAGACGCATGGAGACTATGCGTGTGTACCCACAGTGTGGGGACCTGACCAGTTACCTGGTGACGGCGGACTATGTCTATGCGGGTGTCGTTATTATGCCTACTGTGGATGAGATGGGGGCACTCATCCATGATCTTGGAAAGGGAGCCCTTATCGGCCTTCGAAAGATGGGCCTTGTCTACGTTCACCCGACCATCAAGAAGTTCACAGCAAGAAACAAACCACCTGTCATAGAGGTTGTAGAGGCGTTCCGTACCTTCTTCAATTTTGTTTCATCTGCTCTTACTTCTGCAGAACAGGCTCATATGGGATGGGACGTCATTGTAGCTGAGCACTTTCTGTGCAAGATTTCTCGTTTCCACAATGGGCGCGTACTCGACTTGAGCTAGGTTATTTGTGCTATACATTCTCTCTATGCATATGTTTCATATCACAGATATCTTGCTGCTTGCATTTATGGTTGAATGAAATCTTCTTGCCAACAGGTCATTCAAAGAGATTCCAGCTATTACCATCCGATTGGACGTGTAACTTTCTGACAGTGCGTCAACTTGGGCTAGTTGCGTTCTCTATGAGTTGGAATATATTCTCACTGCGCAGCAATCTTTCAGTATACCAAGTCTACATCAAGGGTAAGTGGACTTATGCCCTACAAATCTGTATGCTGATAAGACTCCAATTATGCTGATAAGACTCCGATAGATTTCCCATGACGTGCTACACAAATACAGGACTATTCTCCTTGTCCTGCGCCAGTGATAACCCTGCCATGTCCTGCTCAACCGCCATCGAGGAACTACCATCTGTGAAAGAGCCAGCAGTCTTTGCACGTTTGACCGTTACAGCTGCATAGCCTATCCTTCGCTTCGGCACTGCTGGGATGTGCTCCATAAACGTACGTTGCACATGAGCATGCATAGATGACTGGAATGCCTGAAGACATATATTAGGGAAGATGAAGCGAATAGTGATAAGACAACATACCTCCTGGACATTACGATCAAGTATGACGATTGACCTCAGTTTGCAGGCGAGTTGATGCTGACCCTTTTTGCCCCACAGAGGCACGGATGTGAAAGCAACCTGGAGCTGTACGATTTGTCCAATGCGGATAACAGCTGGATCAATCAGATGATAGACGGCTTTGTTATTCCTGTATGCTTAGGTGAGTACCAGGGGGGAAAGAAACGGTGACAACAGCTTACTCAGTATGTTGCGCCTCATAGTACAACACATGATTGTCTTCAAGATGAACGCCCACCGATGATGTGGTCTTTGAGAGGATCCCTTGAGGGTCGACGTCTTTGGAGAATGGGACAGCATGTTGACCTTTCGCGAACGCATGAGGTGTCACATAGCGAGTCGCAAAGTCAAGGCTCGGCCATTCTCCAATGGCTGACGGAGACCACTCTTGTAAAGCGCCAACCTTGTAAAGGGATGCAATCTTGCTCTCAAGAGTCTTTATGCCACGAATGGACAAGTCAAAGACATGGGAGCCCAAACCACATATCTTGACAGACTGCTTGGCCCAGGCTGGCTTCGGCATGACTCTGATCATACGGTGTAAGCATTACTGAAATCAATTGTAGTTGACACACGTACTGATTTTTCTCAGTGACCGGCGGCAAGTCAAAGTCCATAAGGACACCCTGCACTTCAAAGACGGCCTCGTACGTCTCTCCTGTTGCTTCCTTCTGCAAGATGTAGGCAATGTCGGTGCCGTTCCTGGTATAGATAAGTCCAGGTACTTCACTCCCCTATGGTACATCAATAACAAAGAACATAGGGAATCCGGTCATAATACGCACAGCTGTAAGTTGCTCTGCAGGGTTGCGGTGAGCATGGAAGTCTGCCAGCATAGCATGGACATGTTTCGCTGTACTGACGTGTTAGAAAGTAGATGTGATGAAAGAGACATGACGCACAACAGTCGGGATCAGATAGGAACGCAGTCAAGTTATTGGAGGACATGGTGATCAACGTGTGCAATCTAGTATGAGCGAAAGGAGTCGAGGGGGGAAAGATGGATGCGGTGGACGTTAAGTCCTTTCCGAAGATGTGCTCCACACTGACAATTCAAAGACAGGGCTACACCGTGCATTTCGGACGTTCCAGGCATCGGCGGCCGGTTTACGGATATATTGTTACGCGCATTGCGTGTGCAGGTATTCACTTTTCTTTGGGTACCTGACAACTGTGTTTCAGTTTGCCAATGCTTGAACTGCCATCCCATCTCACGACGAGCAGTTCGATTCAAACCAGCTGAGATCTCATCTGTTGCCTTCTCCGTGTCGGACACATCCCGCTTTGTCTCTGCAGGCATAGACATATGCCGGTATCTTGCCTGGTCCTGCTTCTAAGCACCGACTATATGAATACTCCGGTCCATGGTTTGTACCCCACATCCATAACCGACAAGATCTGAGGGTGTGGTTCCTTCCAAGTCACCGGTATGCAATCTCGCGTGACAAATGCTGCTCGCTTGCTGGTACTACTAGCTTGGCTTGCATTCTGCCCTTTGTATTTCCTGCTATCTGAACTTCTTACTTGTCACTAATAATTGCTTGATTTGGGAGGCTGCGATGGTGATATGGTATACAAAGAGGCTTTTAGCTTTATGATGCTTCTACTGATGCACGCCCGGCCTGCGAAGCACTGTCTTGGTACCTGGACAGGGTTAAAGTGACGCGTATGTGCCCACATCCGTAGAACCTTCGTCAATGCTGCCGATCCGGTCATATCGGCCATCGTATCCCTGAGACAGCGCGTACGTGTTTGTCTCCCTGTAACGCGTCGGTCTCCTGACCGCGTTGACAGCGCTTAACTCCTGTCCATGTTATCGGCCGTCGGTTCCCTGACCGAAATTGGGACAGCGCCTACACGTTGGTGGCTCTAGGACGTGTCAGTCTTCTGACCGCGTAGGTAAGGCGCTTACTACATCCCATTGCATTGCCTTTCTCTGCAGTGTTACTTCGCCGTCCACCCCAAATCGCAGATACACTAGACTCGGCTGAAGAACTCTCCGGTTGGCAACACTCAGGGATACTCTCTGCCGTACTAATTGCACTAGCAGTGTGCACCCGGGGGCCTCCCCCAACAGATTCACATCTCTTTTACAGATACCTACAGCCCTTGCCTGCGTAATATTTGCGTAGTAAGCTTCCTGGTCACAAAGCCAGCTCAATTTTTCTCCAAGTCGAGGTTCTCACAGACAATACTGCGCGTCTGCCTTTCCAGCATAAAAGGGAGCATTGGCATGCGTAGAGAGCCAGTTTGCCCCCCACACGCAGACTACCTACTTTCCTACTCACTCGCCTACTCCTGCTCTTTCCCCTTCAGCACCTCATCGCTCATATACCATGGCCCCCGTTAAATCCGCTAAAATCTCCAAAGTCACTGGTCGCATGGCAGCGCAGCCCTTCCTTGGACGCACCACACGGCAAGTATTGCTAGAGTTGTATATTGCTTTCTGCCTTGACTAATCATCTCTTCTAACATAGTGCAATGCTTGCTGCCTCTGCAGCGTCAGGGGCGCCTGCACCACCCAAGCTGTCTGTCATGGTTTCGAAGCTGGCTAAGTCTAAGGCTCAAAGTGCCACCGCGGCTACGCCTTCCGTTATCGAGCTCTCGGATGACGAGAAGCCGGATTATATGGTGCAAAGGTGTGCTAATCGATACTCTGCAACTCTCATTATCTGATGTGCCCCTAGCTCCTCATCCGACGATGAGGGCTTTGTTCTGCTATCCACTCCAACTGTCAAGCGCGGTGTCAAAAAGCAGTCCATCGTGCCTGCAAGGTCTGTTTTCATAAGTATATATATGTTTGATATGCTGATATACTTGTATAGGCGCATCAAGAAGCCCACAGTGACACCTGCACAGGACGATGCTCTCATAGATGCAGACAACGCTGCTTTGCAGAAGTTGACTCCCCAGTGCGTGTATTTTCTATTTCACATATGCCTCGCAACTGATCTGGGATTAGGGCCCTGGAGGGGAAGTCTGCTGTTCCAGGAGCGCCGCGCAAAGCCAAGACTAAGGTTGCAGAGCCTGCCAAGCTTCTGTATGTCTTCTTTATTGCGCATATGCAGTGCCAGCAACTGATACACATATTGTAGGAGCCCATTTTTGCTGGCGCCAAGGTCTCTTCAGTCCAAGGAGACTCTGAAGGATCGCATGGGCGTTCGGTGGGTTGTCTTCAATGTATCAATTGACGACAACATAGATTCACATTCCATGCAGTACGGGAGGACAACCGAAGGGCAAAAAACAGAGCAGCCTGTTTATCGACAACATGGCGGAAGAGTCTGACAACGTCAAAGATGGTCTGACTGACATTGAATTTTCTGACCTCAATGGGTCCGACTTTGAAGGCTTTGACTTCATAGCTTCGAGTGACGACGTGTATGTTGCCTGCATCATTACATTTTCTATATGACTAACTCTTTATGTTCTCAGCTTTGGGCCCCAGGTCCATTTCAAGAACAAGGAAGATAGGGACTTGTCGCCGGTGTACGTTGTGCAAACCTCTACATGCATACCTGACTAATATTGTCTTCCAGTAAAAAGCGCTATCCCAAGACACCCTCGCGTAGTCAAGTGGGGTCTTCCAGTGCTTCCAAGCTGGCGCCAGAAGCTATCCCAGACACTGAGGATGAGGATGAAGCAACTCACAAGAAGTTTGTGCTGGAGCAGGTGCGCAAGGCCAAAGTCAACGGAAAGAAGAAGGCGGTTGTCCCAACGTGTGTTCTGTCCCTCTGGCATACAATTGACGCTGACACCATGGAAACTCCAGCATGCATTCATCGCCAACGCCTGCTGGACCTCCTGCTAACCCTCCATCACCGATCTCACCTTATACTGCTTGGTCGTCTAGTCCATTCGACCCGGCTCAGGCCCCATTCCTCTCCCCAACCTCAGATGTCTTCAAGCCGAACAGTACCTCATCTTCGTCGACTGCGCTATCCTTAAGCATCGACAATCCGCCTGACATGTTGGTCACAATTGCACCTCAGCAGTCTACTATTGCGCCTCTGCAGCCTACAACAACCGCTGGCATATCTTCTGGTACCGCTGAGGATCAAGATGATGGGTAAGTGTCACCTTCGCTAATGTTAAGTTGATCTGACATCTTATTTAGAATGAGTTGGATGAAAGACGATGAAGTCTCGCGGAGAGAAGACCTTGAGTCCGATTTGAGCTACAAACACCTGCTCCCACTCCTGTACGTCCTTCATCTTCTACTATAGTGACTACTGGATCTAATACATCTCTTTAGTAATGTGGCGATGAATCAGACTGGCAATATTGCGACAGCCTCTCTCATTGTTTTCAAGCGGGACGATGAGTATGGGCAGAACCTGTTGAGATGAGATATTCCGAGTCGAGCGGAACTAGCGGTGACGCCATCAGGACAGTATTATGTAATCGAAATCATTTTCTTTTCGTCGTCCTTTTCCCCTCCTCTTCACCCGCTATCTCGCAGGTGAAGAGTGAGTACTATCCATTATGCATTCCTTTTACCTATGCTAACTACCTAGCTAGATACAGGACTTATTGTCTGTCTACAGGTAGCTAGTTGACCCGCTATCTCGCAGGTGAAGAATATAGGACTTACTGTCTGTCTACAGCTTCGGCTTTCCCTGCTATCGCTGTTAGGTTATGGGCCCTGCCCCCACTAGTATGGTCGACATTCATCCCAAGATCGAGAAGCTCCTGGACGACGGGTCTAACTGGCCGTCGTACAAGGACATCGTCTTGAACGCGTTCATGAAGCGCAAGTTGATGCGACACATTCGGGGTACCGCCAAGAAGCCGAAGAACATCGAGCTCCGCACAGACGGAAGCTACTACGAGGCAGGCGCGCCTGAGACGGGCGCGACGCCGCTGGCCGATGACGTGGCAGAGAAGAGGTTGGACGAGGTGGAGGAGTACGAGTCGAAGGAGGCGACGATCCGAGAGATCGTGTACAACTCGGTGAGCCCGGGCGTTCTCGCGTTGATTCGGAAGGCGGAGTCCGCCGCCGACATGTGGAAGACGCTCGAGGAGGACCAAGAGGACAAGGGCGTCGACGTTCCGCGCGAACTCGCGCGTCGCATGCGCTCGCTACGCTGCGAAGAAGGCGCCGATCCCACTCCCGTTATCACCAAGATGGTCGACATCTTCGACCGCCTCTCGCTCATGAAGTCCCCCATCGACGACATCACATTCGCCGCCGACATCCGCACGGCTATGCCGTCTTCCTACCGCATCATCCTTCACAGTCTCGACTCCGCCGCTCGCATCACGAAAGTGCCGGTCTCCAGTGCCGTCACCATCGCGACTATCAAAGCGTTCTATCAGAGCGAGAACAACAGCAAGAAGGTCGAGGAGTCGCAGGCGAACACTGCGCTCGGAGCGGAGACACGGAGGAAGGAGAAGGGCAAAGGTCGTGGCAAGGGCAAAGGCAAGTCCGACAAGCGATGCACGAACTGCAATCGCGACGGACACCTGCTCGCCGACTGCTATGCGAAGGGCGGACCGAAGGAAGGTCAGGCGCCGTGGAATCGCAAGGGCAAGCAGAACGCTGCCGCTGCGAGCTCCGAGAAGAAGGAGACGGTCGCACTCGGCGTTACACTCGATGCATCCCCCGCTCCGACTCACACCGCCGCCGCCACGCAGCCGTTCTACGGCATCATCATGGACTCCGGCGCGAGCATCCACATCTGTCCCGACCGCTCGAAGTACGTCAACTTCCGCACGATATCGGACGTCCCAATCACGGCCGCGTACGGTCAGCAGTTTAACGCTGTTGGCACGGGCGACGTTCGGCTCGAATTCCCGATGGGTCCAGGCCAGGAGCCGATGCCCGTCACCATTTCGGACGTGCTCTACGCACCCGGCGCCGCATACGCGATGATCTCCATCCCGGTCATCGACCGCAAGGGCTTCGCCGTCACCATCGAGGACGGCACGTGCACAGTCATGACGCCACGCCCGGCGCGACGTATCATCGGACGCATACCGCTCAAGGACGGCCTGTATCGGGTCGCACCTGGCGCACGCACGAACACAGCCCACGCCGTTGTAGCCACTACGCGCAAGATGTCGATCAGCGAACTCCACCGCGCGATGAACCACGTCAACCACGATGCGCTACGCAAGATGGTCGTCGACGGTCAAGTTTTCGGCATCGAGCTCGACATGGACTCGACGCCCGAGCCATGCGACATCTGCACACGCGCGAAGGCGATCCGCAAATCGTTCCCGAAGGAGAGCATGAGCGACCGTGTCCACGCATACGGTGACAAGATTGTCACGGATCTCTGGGGACCAGCTGAGGTAACCTCGCTGGGTGGCGCGAATTACGCGCTCAACTTCCTCGACATCCATTCGCATGAGGTTCGCCAGTACTTCATTCCCAAGAAGTCCGACACGTTCGATCGCTACCAGCGATTCGAAGCTTGGGTCGACGTTCAGCGACGTGCACAGATCCGCATCCTAGGCTCTGACCGCGGAGGCGAGTACATGAGCAACGAGTTCCTCACGCACACGGAGCGCAAGGGCACCGTTCGCCACTTCACGACGCACGACTCACCCCAGTCGAACGGCGCAGCCGAGCGTCTCAATCTTACCCTCCTTAACGACGCTCGAGCAATCCTCACCGCCTCCGGACTCCCGAAAAATCTCTGGGCCGAGGCGCAGCATCATGCTGGTTGGGTTCGCAATCGCACGCCGACGAGCGCGATTCCTGACGGACGCACGCCGCACGAGGTCGCTACGGGCGAGAAGCCGAACCTTGCGGGCATTATCCCGTGGGGAAACAAGGTCTGGGTGAAGAAGCTCGACGCCATGAAGCTTTCGCCACGCGCCGTCGAAGGTCGATTCATTGGCTACGACGAAGAGTCGAAGGGCTGCCGGATTTACTGGCCAACGAAGCGCAGCATCACGGTCGAACGGGATGTATATCCGTCGAACGAGCAGGCGCTAGCCCCCGAGACTGCGGACATCGATGGAGGGAGAGTGGAATCCGCTCTCCGCAGCCCGGTGGATACACCAATCCAGCTGTCGGGCACCCCTTCGAAATCATCGACTCCGAGCAGCACGCCTCAGCAGCCGAGTACGCCCAAGAGCGATGCGCCCACTGCAGACGCCAATCCAGGACGCGCACCCACGCCGCCGCCGAACGCGAACACGCAGCCGACGCTTCGAAAGAAGCGCAGCGACGGTCTCATACCAGCAGACCCGAACTTTGGTCGAGGCAAACGCCAGGCCGCGTTACCTCCGGGCACGTACAAAATCCTGGACAATCCGACCGCTGCGGTAACAACCGCCAACTACGACATCGACCCTCGCTCACCCGGCATTCGTGTCGGATGGGACCAAGCCACAAACTTCAACGAGCACGCACTCGTCGCCAACTACGGTGGTGATCCGAGGACGCTCGACGAGGCGCTCGAAGGACCTAACGGTTCTCGCTGGCGCGCGAGCATTCAGCGCGAGGTCGATCAGATCAGCAAGCTCGAAACGTTCGAGTTTGTGGAGGCACCCGAGGGCGCGAACATCGTCGAGAGTGGCTACGTCTTCCGCACGAAGCACGACGAGGTTGGCAACACGACGACGGAGAAGACGCGGCTCATTGCAAAGGGCTATAGTCAACGTCGAGGCACCGACTTTAACGACACGTACAGTCCGGTCGCAAAGCACTCATCCATCCGCGCCATCATGTCTGTTGCGAGCAGCCGCGGACATGTCATTCGCCAAGCGGACGTCAAGAACGCGTATCTCAACGCGCCGATCGAGGAGACTATCTACATGAAGCTCCCGCCGCGCTACGAGGAGTTCGACGCCGCCTACGCCAAGATCAAGGCAGAGAACCCAGGTCGCCGGATCGTTGCTCGCCTATGCAAGGGCCTTTACGGTACCAAGCAGGGCGGACGCGCATGGTACCAGTTCCTCCGCCAGACGTTCATCGACATCGGCTACATCGTCTGCACAGCGGACGAGGCCGTGTTCTACTGGATTGACGAAGCGGGCGAAGACTACGTCATCTGCGCAGTCGCCACGGACGACTTCTCGATGACAGCACCGCGCGACGAGCTCATTGACGCGTTGCTCGTCGAGCTGAACAAGCACTTTGAGGTCGTCGATCTCGGACCGGTCAAATGGCTACTCGGGCTACACATCACGCGCGATCTCGAGCGTCGCACCATTTCGATTGGACAGCAGGCGTACATCCGAGACATTATTCAGCGCATGGGCCTCGAGAACGCCGCGCCGATCACCACTCCCATGGATCCAGGCAGCGACCTAGGTTACGGTTCGCCGGCGCTCTCGCCGACTCTACTCGACGTCCGAGGGCACTCGCTCTATCGCCAAGGCGTAGGTGCACTCATGTACCTATCTGTTGCGACGCGCCCGGACATCACATTCACTGTAGCGACGCTGTCTCAGTATCTCGAGCAGCCGCACACGACGCACATGCGCGCACTCACGCGCGTCTTCCGCTACCTCAAGCACACCATCGACATGCGCCTCATCCTTGGTGGCACTGGGAACGACTACCAGCCGTTCGGTTACTCGGACTCGGACTGGGCGTCGCAGATCCATCGCCATTCTATCTCAGGCTACGTGTTCTACATTGGACGAAGCCTCGTATCCTGGAGCTCCAAGAAGCAGCCTATTGTCACGCTCTCGAGCACCGAGGCCGAATACGTCGCAATCACGCACGCCAGCAAGGAGCTGATCTGGTTGCGCCAGCTTGCACGCGAGCTATTCCCTACGTTGTTCGACGAGGACGCCACGACGCTGTTCTGCGACAACCAGGGCGCAATCACACTCACGAAGGACTCCATGTATCACGCGCGTACCAAGCACATCGACATTCGCTTCCACTTCATTCGCCAAGTCGTAAATGCTGGAGACGCAGAGATCGAGTATTGTCCTACGGACCATATGATCGCGGACATTCTGACGAAGCCGCTCGGACGCGTGAAGCTGGAGATGTTCAGGGAGATGTTGGGCGTGCAGGACGAGGAGTAAGGGAGGGCGTCAGGAAGCGCAGTTACGCTCGAGGGAGGGTGTTGAGATGAGATATTCCGAGTCGAGCGGAACTAGCGGTGACGCCATCAGGACAGTATTATGTAATCGAAATCATTTTCTTTTCGTCGTCCTTTTCCCCTCCTCTTCACCCGCTATCTCGCAGGTGAAGAGTGAGTACTATCCATTATGCATTCCTTTTACCTATGCTAACTACCTAGCTAGATACAGGACTTATTGTCTGTCTACAGGTAGCTAGTTGACCCGCTATCTCGCAGGTGAAGAATATAGGACTTACTGTCTGTCTACAGCTTCGGCTTTCCCTGCTATCGCTGTTAGAACCTCAGTTACAGGTATGTGCAAAGCCTACTTCATTGATGTTTGTGCTTACAGATTTCTCAGTTCAATTTGCGACTACATCGGTCTGGGTTCTGATGACGCCGCCAATATCCATCGCCCAGTTCGCATTTTGGACACATCACAGATTGCGATGGTGCCTATAAATCATCGAGCAGGCCAAGAGTCTTTTGGATTGATCAATTCAGAGACGAGGCAGACCATCATCTTCGAGATGCAAATCTTTGTTGACGGGTCTTATCTGTGCGGGGATGGACAAATTGTTGGCTTTGCGGCTGCAGCCAAGTCCCAGCGAGGCATCGAAGGCTTTCCCATTGGTGGGGAGGCAGAGCGCATATTCGCTATGCTTGGGCTTCTCCTGGGGTGCCGCAACATGGTCTATTGGAGCACTCCCACTGGTGCTATCAAGTTCACCACTGCGATGGGCAGTGTTGATCGCCCATCCCAGTCCAAGCGCATTGGTGAATATCTCGAAATCTAACACTTCACTGTCTTACTGATATACTCTTTTTAATAGTGACTACCAATCGTACAGTCACCAAAAAGGCTGTTGGAAGCAGCACCAATAATCTGATGGACTCTCGCATCTCCCGCAATGCACTCAAGGCTACTGATGATGGTGAGCGTCTCCTACTGAAGGCTTTTGGATATGTCTGATATTTATATATAGTGCCTGTATTTGATGCTCGCCGGCACTTCTACAACCCCACCGATGGTACCTCCCGTCCAAATGTGTGGCCTCAGACCATTGCACGGCAGAAAGGCCCAGAGATGCCTTGTCCACTCTGGCAGGGTGAGGTTCCCAGGGAGGCGCTCATCAGTGTTCTCTTCACAGCCAACAAATTCAAGCGGAGTGATGGACAGTGGGGCTTGGGCTTTAGCATTGTGGGTGCCAACGTCATGGCCACGGTAGGGGGCTATGTGTAGTGTAGACAGCCGGTGATATTTGTTCCGAAATGCGTACTATTCATTGTTGTTTGCCTTGTCATTTGTCATATATTGTGTCTTGAGGGCAATGTTTCATTGAATATTCTATAGAAGAAGGCTCAAACAAGAATGGTGCAATGAGAAGCACATGGTTATTGGCTATGCAATGCCGGATAACAATCGCAACGTGTATGGAGACAAGATATTCATGGTAAATACAATATTTAAGACAGGATTATGACAGAGTCCCCTGTTATTGGATGCGCTGCAGGGTTTACATCTAACGGTAGAAGGGGGAACTGAAGCCTACAAATGCAAGAATTTGTGGATGGGCACCAGAACGTAACGAGCTGTGGATCCATAACCAATTCGTCACTCTGCGGAATTCCCTCCTCAGACAGATAAGTGAATATAATATAATCAATGCCGATTTCATCAAGGCGAATGAGGATTGGGTACCGTTGCGGCAAAGCTAAGTCCATGCTGGAACTGGTAGATGGATAAGTGCGATAAAGCAGGCCAGGGCGGAGGTGCAAATAGCGAGGTGGCGGCGCCACGTATAAGATCTTGTCATGCTCTCGCATGCGCACCCGACGATCTGCTGCATTCGTAATGTCCATACTCTGGTCTTGTGCAACATAGATGACGGCTGCAAGTTCTCTGTACTGTAATAGGGTTAGAGGACTATTAGTGATGAGCATATTCTGACTAACCCTGTAAGGCATGTCAGCATATGTATCGCTCTCTGAGCTATAGGGCGTCATACATATCAAAGGATATCTCCTGGGTCTGCCCCTGCCGTGGAATGAAATCCTCTCCCGCCCATCTCCATACTTCTCTGTGACTGAAGTCAGATGTAGTACGAACAATACGAAAATTTCCTCGCACCTATTATCGATCACTGCAATATGCCCACCTGGCAGCTGAAATATGTGGGCATCCTCCACGCGACATGCCGTCACACTAGAGTAGATGCGTCGAAGAGCACAAAGTTCCTCCATGACTGCAAGAAACCAGAAGGGAAGAGGGAAATGACTGCAAGGCTATCTGAAGGGAATGGGGAAGAGGTCCGGCAATCACCGGCAATCACCGGCAATCACCGTGGCTTATTAAGATGAAAATTTCCAGTGGTGTCACTTCGAACTGAACCATCACCATGGGACGTCCTCTGCAACTATTGCGCAATGCATACATATCTATCACACTGTCTATATCACAAAGAACACTAGCTAAAGAGCATATTGCAGTCAAAGGACTTATGTGGCAAAGGCTAATAGATAAAGTAATATGTTACGCAATCATTGGCATATTCCTTTTCTATCTATGGAAATATGCCGATCTGTTCTGTGACAGAATTTTCATTCTGGAAGAGACAAGGCAGACCTTGATTGGCGGTGGAAAGAAAAAGCCACTATGGATGCTGAGTGAGCTTGTTCAATATCAAATTGATGTATCAACCGATGAATTCCATCAGCTGTCCCAATTTGAATTCTGTGGCCACGGTACAAATGTTAGATTACCACAGAAAAATGAAGGTAACATTCAGTGGATACTGTGTAAGATGCCATTAGCAGAGTTGACTCGGCTAGACAAACACGAATTAATTGAAATATGTGCGCTACATGATTTGATTATTAAATGGAATGACAGGATAAACAAAATATATGATTTAATGGAGGGCCACATGTTAAATACAGATATGTGTACAGCATGTAAACATGCAACTACCCTTTTCAAATTCAATGGTGTTGATAAACCCAAGGTAACGAGAGTAAAAAAAGCTAAAGAATTGCAAGTCCGGCCATCCCCTATAGCACTTTTCCCTCCAAAACCGCCCTCCGCATCTCTGCGTCATAAAATTATAACAAATTATTGTAATGCAATTGACAAGGAAAACTTGTTGGAAGAAGGATGTGCGGTATGTGGAACACTGACGCTATCTAAGTCAATGACGCCCCTAGAAGAAGCAGATTTTCAACGTAATCTTCTTGTGAACACAAATAGCATATACCCTGTGACCCGGAAGGAACGCAAGTTAGTAAATGACCCAATTCTAGTAGAAGATGGTCCAATTCTTGATAAGGCATGCTCAAAGATATGTAAACCATGCTTGGATGTATTGGAGAAAGGAAAGATTCCTTCACAGGCTTTAGCAAATGGCAATTGGATTGGGGAGGTCCCACCACAGTTGCAGGGTTTGTCATTTACAGAAAAGATGCTTATTGCAAGAGTATGTCGAAATGGATGTGTTATCAAAGTTCAAGCCTCTGGTCAATACAAAATGGTTGCAAATGCAGTATTTTATGGAATGCCTATGCCGCGAATATACAATGTCTTGCCCCCTCGAGCAGATGAACTAGATGATGTGATGGCATTTGTATATATTGGACCCACCCGTCCTACAACTCGAGAGCATCGGAGAACTCCATTCCTTGTTCGGAGAAATAAAGTAGCCATTGCTCTTGAATGGCTCAAAGTCAATCATGCAGACTATGCAGACCTTAATATCTCATATGACAATCTTGCAACCTACTCTGAAGATGCACCTCCAGTTATCATAGATTATCGTCTGCCTCCATCACAAAAAGACTCTGAAGACAAGGCGGTAAACAAGTCTGCGGAAGATGAAGAAGGTACAGCTGAAGGAGAATGTCCATTCATTCTACATACACTAA
Source organism: Auriscalpium microsporum (assembly GCA_019914985.1). Lineage (NCBI taxonomy): Eukaryota > Fungi > Basidiomycota > Agaricomycetes > Russulales > Auriscalpiaceae > Auriscalpium > Auriscalpium microsporum. Next base: position 680,299 of record JAHLMG010000010.1, on the reverse strand, counting down.
CAGGTGCTGACCTTGAAAAGAAATCTGGCACACAGTTAAAAGCCCTTGCACTTCAGTATATAAAATCACAAAATGGATATGCACTTGGCCTAGGGCATAATGATATGCCAGAGAGCACATATGATAATCCTCAACTATATCCACAAGCCTTTCCCTGGCTCTTCCCTTATGGTCTTGGCGGCATTGGAAATGAGAATGGATATTCAAAAATTAGCGATAGCGTACGAAAACGGGCACTGTTGATGTATCATGACAAGCGCTTTCAATTAGAGCCTCTGTTCCCTCTGATTGCATTTAATCATGAACAAATCAAAAGATCCAATACTGGGGGGTATCTGTTGACACAAAAAGCAACATTTCCAGATATTGCTAGACGTTTACTTAGTGTGAATGAAGTTGTACTTAATGATATGATTCAGCGGATGGTGGAAGGGGAATTTGAAACTGCTAATGGAGAGGCAGAGAAAGAGTGCTTTGCAATTATCAATGATTTGGACCATGTAGCTCAGCACGTACAAGGCTCGCGAACAAATAACAAGTATAAGCGCAATGAACTTTGGGCTCTTATGAGCTATATTGGGGCTCCAACATGGTTCATCACATTTGCACCTACAGATTCTAAACATCCTATTGCACTATATTTTGCTGATCAAGATGTACATATTTATCCCAAGGTATATACTGCAAGTGAACGATATCGCTTGATTGCCAACAACCCTGTGTCAGGAGCACGCTTTTTCAAATTCATGGTAGAGACTTTTATCAAGGTTGTACTAGGTGTAGGTGCAGACCATGATGGCTTGTTTGGTAAAACAGCTGCCTACTATGGTACCGTGGAGCAGCAGGGAAGACTGACTTTGCATCTCCACATGCTCTTATGGATTCAAAATGCAATGACCCCACAGGAGGTAAGGGATCGGATTGTAGCTGGTGATTCTGAATTTCAAAGACAGTTGGTAGAGTATTTAGAAGGCTCACATCAGGGTGAGTTCATCAATGGAACTCTAAATGATGTCCATAGTCAAATTCAAGACAATTTAGAAAGAGGTGATATTGGCTTGGATCCCACTTGCACCCTGCCAGAGCACCCACCTAAGATATGCTCCAACCACACAACATCGGAAAGTGACAAATGTGAATATTGCTCTGCAAATAAATCATGGTGGATGTGCATGTGGGAGACAGCCAATGAACTGATCTTTCGCTCCAATCGTCATAAATGCCATGCAGGTTGCACAAGCAAAAAGTATCCATCATGTAAATCACGTTTCCCTCGCGATGTACATGCTGAGACGTCGGTAGACATGAGTACAGGTGCAATTGAAGTGAAACATGGAGAGGCCTGGCTGAACACATTCAATCCTACACTAACTTATCTTATTCGATGCAACTCTGATGTTACTAGTCTTCTGTCTGGAACTGCTATTAAATCTGTTATAGCATATGTTACAGACTACATAACCAAGACACCTTTAAAAACGCATGTCATGTTAGAGGCCATCAAATCAGTCTTCAATCGCAACTCTGAGTTTCTTAGTGGTACTGCAAGTCAGATGGAAAAGGCTCGCAAGATTATGGTTCAGGTAGTAAACTCTATGACTACTAAGATGGAAATAGGTGGCCCCATGGCATCTCTTTATGTGTTAGGTCATCCTGACCACTACACCAGTCACAAATTCAAGACATTCTATTGGCGACCATATATCAATGAAGTTAAAAGATATTGGAATTCTCTGGAGCCTGAAGAGGAGAACAGCGATCGTGTTGTAATAAATAAAGTAAAGGGTAAAATTGTTGCATTGACCACAGTAGATGATTTTACCAAGCGCCCAGTAGACTATGAGTCTATGACCCTCTATGATTGGTGTCGCTTTGCTACCAAGTTCAAGATTCCCAAAGGGAAAAAGACAGGTAAACAAGAAGTACTTCAGAATGATAATCCTAACAATCAAGATTATATGATAGATATAAATCAGGACCTAGATCATGACATACAGCTTGGTGGCGGAGATAATGACCACATGGTTATTCATATTGAAAGTGATACCGAAAAGACAATTATTGATAGTGATGATGAAATGGATATTGATCAAGATGATATAAGCACAGTTGTAAATGATTCAGATGATGAAGACTATGAAATGAGCACTGATAATACAAAAGCTGATGACAGTTCATCTGACTATATGCAGGGCAGGCCCAAGCAAGGGAAGAAGGAAAAGGTCCCAAAAGAAAAGAAGCCAAAACAGTATCCTCAATTTTTGGAAGCACATCCTCAATCTGAAACACATAGCATTCGCTTGGCATCTGAGGATGAGCCCATTGTGCCCAACTTTGTTGGAGGAACTCTACCTAGAAAGGACAAAGGAAATTATGAAGACTACTGTTTAACTATGCTTACCTTATTTAAGCCTTGGCGTATAGGCTCTGATTTGAAAACTGATAGTCAAACTTGGCAGGAGGCATTTGATACATATACCTTTACACCACGACAGCTTGAGTTGATGAAATTCTTCCATATACGGTATGAATGTAACGATGCACGAGATGACTTTCATGCTCAACGCAAGGCAGCAGAGAAGGAGAATAGAAAAATGAGTATGAATTCTATCTTTGGTCAGTTTCAGGATGACTTAGATGCACAATATAGCGAGGATCGCAATACAGATGAAGTGCTCAATGACAAGGAGCTTGAATGGCTGAGTACTCAATTTGATGAAATAAGTGGAAAAACTGCAAATAAAGTAATACAAATGGCTGAAATTGAACAAGTTCTGCAGAATGGAGGATGGGCTGCAGCTGACAAAGAAAATGGATGGAGTATTGAAACTGATATCACAAATGGAGATATTATGACAGGAAAGCAATGGAAGGATGTACTAGCAGATAAGAAAAAAGAAATCCTAGATAAGAAGCAGGCACAGTACCACCAAGTAGGAAAGGAAAATGAACCATCTGCTAATGGCATACCAAAGCCATATAATGTTAATGAAGTCAAAGTTGTAGATCGCGAGTTCTTGTACAAGACGTTTAAAGCTGTCAGTCAAGAAGATACGCAGCTCATTGACGAGGTGGCCCAAGAATATACACTCAATGAAGAACAAGAACGAGCTTATCGAATCATAGCAAACCACTCTGTTGACATATTTGCTGAACAACTGAAAATGCATATTGGAGGTATGGCAGGTACAGGTAAATCCCAGGTTATAAAGGCTCTCATGGCGCTCTTTGACAGACAAAAACGTAGTTTTGTATTTTTGATAATGGCTCCTACTGGTACAGCAGCTGCCTTGGTGTCAGGGTCAACTTATCATTCAATTCTTGGCTTCCGAGGAGGAGGAGAAGGATCTGGATCTGGTGTAAGTGAAGCAGCAACTACCTTGGCAAACATCCGTGAGCGGTTGAAAAGTGTCAAATATGTATTCTTAGATGAGGTCTCAATGATTGACTGTGGTGACTTCTATCATATCAGTGCACAAATGAGTCTTGCTCTACAAAGTGATGATCAAGCCTTTGGTGGCAAGAATATGATTTTTGCTGGTGACTTTGCACAATTGCCCCCTATTCAAACAAAAGGGCCTGCACTATATAGCCACAATGTCTCTACTATTCTAGGAACCACTAATGGCTTTAGAGAGCAACAAAGGACAATTGGCAAGGCTTTATGGCATCAAGCAACAGTTGTTGTCCTCTTGCGACAGAATATGCGACAACGCTCACAGACAGAGAGAGATGCACAGTTCCGCGTAGCATTGGAAAATATGCGTTACAAATCATGTACTCCACAAGACATTGCTCTTCTGCGATCTAGAATTACAGCCGTTTTCATAAGTGATGACAGTGCCGCGTTTTTTCGTTCAAAGAGGCAAGTGTGGCGACGCGTCCCCGCCGCCTCCCGCCGTGTCGCCTCTCGACTTCCCTGGCATCCTATCCTCATCACACAGGAGCTGGGACTCCCTATATACCCTCTGAATGAGCTCTCACTTGTCTGCACATAAGAAGACTTCCGCATCAGCGGGCATAACGAAGCCCACAACATCAACTCGCGCTGCGAGCATGCTCGCAGCTCTATATCTCACCATGCTGCAGAGAACGAGGAGGGTCGCATCATTCTCCGCCTAAGAAGCTCACGTACAGGAGGGCAGAGATAGGAAGAGAGAGCAAGCACATCACGAAGTCATAGCAAAGTCGTAGCCATACCAGCATGCCTCCCCATCCTCCCCTCCCTTCCCATAGTTCCATCCCAGTCGTGACGCTCATTGAGGGTGTGGTTTTTCCATTGACGTTCACCTTCCGTTGAACGATGTCGCCGGTGTCATCTGGGGTTGCGTAATGTGCGCCACCCCGTCCAAGACTGCGCGTCGAGAGGAAGTCCGGCAGTTTGACAGCAGCAAACTTGGTGTTGCAAATATTGACTAGACAGGCATGCTATTGATAATAGAACAGTGTATGGGTAGATAGAGAGGAACAGAAGAGTCTGAAGAGGTACAGAGTACGGAGGTACGACGCGCATACAGCCCGGTGTACTAGCTGCGCCACACTTGCCTCTTCGCGCAGATTGATGTTGGGGGCTCGCTGGTTCGGAAGTCCTCTTATGTATGTGCATACAAGTGAGTATTGTGAGCTCAGTCAGGAGGTATATGGTGGTCCCGGCTGCTGTGAGATGAGAGCTTGGCTGGGGAAGTCGAGAGGCTATGGCGTCAGTGGGGCCGCGTCGCCACACTTGCCTCTTTGAACGAAAAAACGCGGCACTGTCATCACTTATGAAAACGGCTGTAAAGGGCCCCAAAATCCAGATGTTGATCCAAATCATCCAAACTTTCGCTTTGTATCTGTAATTACTGCTTTTAACTCTCAACGTGACCAAATTAATACGACAATGTCAGATCGCTTTGCTCAAGAAACAGATCAAGTTTTGAAGCCTTTTTATAGTGTCGATAAATGGAAGTCTAGAGAGCCTACCACTGTCAAATCTCAAGGCAGGCAACTTGATCCCAAGCGAAAGTCAAATGTTGTTCCTCCTGACATGCAAGCAAAGCTTCACAGTCTACCTCATGGTGTTACAATGAACATTCCGGGTGTTCTCAAGCTTTGTCATGGATTACCTGTCATGATAAAGCGCAACGAAGCAACTGAAGTATGTGTTACCAATGGTGCAGAAGGAACTGTTGTAGGTTGGCAATCCCATGCACTAGATGATAACAGAGAAACTCTGGATGTTGTATTTGTAAAGTTGACAAAGCCACCAACCAATGTTCACCTTGAAGGTCTGCCAGAGAATGTTGTGCCACTGTCCAAACAATCTATACCTATTAAATGCAATACTCCTAATGACGGCAATGTCTTCATCTCTAGAGACCAGGTCCCTATTGTGCCCAATTTTGCTATGACAGACTATGCATCACAGGGAAGAACACGTCCCTTTAATGTTGTTGACCCATTCAGGTGTCGTACCCACTACTCTATGTACACCTGTCTCTCAAGAAGTGCAAACTTGGATGGCACTATTCTAATGCGTGACTTTTCCACAGCCATTATAACAGGGGGTCTTCCTGGCCATGTGCGCCAGGAGTTCAGAGAGTTAGAAATATTGGATGAGATTACTCGGTTGCGCTATATAGGTGAACTTCCCAGTGATATCAATGCCTCCACACGTAGCACATTGATCAAGCAGTATAGAGCCTGGGTTGGAGCTGACCATGTGCCGGGCAATGTGCATTCTTCTATCAAGTGGTCCAAGTATAACCCATTGATAATACCAGAAGTGGGCGAAGATGCCCCATGGCAGCGAGTCACATCCAAGGGAAATAAAAGGTCAACGAACCCAAAACCAGCTGGACAGGGGACAAAGCGAAAATATGATGACACTGACCTTGGAAATGGTTTTGTCCCTGCAATAGGGACTCAGCCAGTAGCCCAACTTAATACTGATAATGGGCCTGCTCGCATTGTAAAAAGAAGAAAGGTTGTAGCTAATATAAGTTCAATTGCCATCTCAGGTAGAGAACGTAAGGGCTATATCTGGAATGCAGATACCTGGAGTTGTGCTTATGACAGTCTGCTCACAATCCTATTTCAAGTTTTCATAAGCCACAATCAAATATGGACTAGAGATGTTGCTTCAATAAATCCTTATATCACTTTGATATCTGAGGGATGGAATCAGATCATGACTGGACAGCCCCTCACTACTCTTGAACAGTCTCGTAATTCTCTCCAGGCTCAACTTCACCAAATGGATCCCAATGGATATCCAATGGATAATGCCAATGGTACTGATATTTATAGTCTCTGCCGTTTAATGCTGTCAAGTGACAAATACCTTTTTCATATTAAACACAAATGTACATCTTGCAATACTATTGCATCTGATAGACAATACAACACCCCCTTCTGGACCTTGGAGAAGGATGTCAGTCAGCCTGTGTCATCAGAATTAAACAAGCTATTAGAATTAAAGACTACCCGTCTCTGTCAATCATGCCAAAGACCTTTGGTAAAGATAACGGACTTGAGTGCCCATCCTCCTCCTCTAATCGGCATTGCTTTGCCTTATGCGGGTACAACAAAGTTGAAAATAAAACAGACTATGCATGTTGGCTGCAGCAATAACAAGGTCATGTACAAGCTGAAAGGTATTATTTATTTTGGGCATGCTCATTTTACTGCACGCATAATAGGAGACTCAGCTGAAACATGGTTTCATGATGGAATAACTACAGGTAGAGTGTGTATATCTGAGGAGAAATTGAATAGTATATCTGATATATATCAAACTAGAGGATACAAGGCATCTGTTTTAATCTATAGTACAGTATACAAAAATACAACTGTCCCTGCTTTAGCATCATAAGACAAGCCTTGATGTCTTATAATATCATACTTGAGGTACATAAGTAAGTACACCAGGCAGTCAGTTGTATATTGAATAGCCGAGCCCCCCCCCCCCCCCCCCTACTAAACGATTAAGAGTAATCGTGCTGCCATGCGTGCATTGGCCCATTGACCCCAAGTTTGCAACTCGCGCGCGCGGCCCAGAGGTGAACAATATAAAGCCAACTGCGGGTCGCAGTGAGAGTAAGCCCAAGGATAAGCCTCGAGAGCGAGCGCCCACCGACCGTCGCGAAGGGAGGTGGCGCTCAGCGCCGCGGCCGCGAACTGAGAATCGCTGGGAACGGCCAAGGCTGTCGCGCGAGGAGCAGAATCAGCTTCGCGCTGAAGGGAAGTGCTTCAATTGTAAAGAGACTGGTCATGAGGCGCGCAATTGTCCTAAGCGTCAGACTGCTCGAGCACCAAGAGGCGCGAGAGGCGTCCACACAGGCAGCGTGCGGCTCGCGGACGTCGATAAATTAGCTGACAGAGCCCGAGGTATCGACATTGCCTTGAACTCTGTTAACGTCACAGGATATCCATCGCCAGAGCCGGACGGGCCAGAACTTGAGACGTCGAGCACTGAGGACACTGCGCGTTTCATCTGCGAGCTCTTCCAGCGTTACTACGACCCAGACGAAGCTTTGCGTGCGGGACGCGACCCACGCGAGCGGTTTACTGCGTTGTTCATGGGCGACGGATATGAAGTGACGGACTGGCTCACTGGAGAACGCGTCTATGACGTACTGGATTTAGACCTTGCAGAACCTGACACGCTTGTGCACAAAGTAGTCAGGCGAGGCATCCAGGATTTTCAGAACTGGCCCATACCTGTGCGTATTAAGGCCAAAGCACAGAAATATGTGTCTGATCGCGGATACGCAGGGCCGCTGTTCATACAAGTCCTGCCAGACTATCGCGGATATGTGGTAGATATTCCTGAGACGGGTCTCGCATGCCTTGTAACGCACGAGGATGTGGCTGCTGGTGACGAGGAATCATTTGGTTACTTAGCGCATGAGCGAATCAAAGCGTCGTGCATACCATTTGATATACCGCATGAGCGACAGTCCGCGCGAGCTCGCCGCCGCCAACGCTGGATGTTGTATGTTGCGTCGGCGTCTGCTGGTAGCTCCGCGCGCGGTAAACAAACCAGATTTCGATCTGGAGGGCGCGAATCGGTGAGCGCAATAGAGCGAAATGCTGCGCGCACCAAGGATTTGCGAAGGAAGTTGCCAAAGCCTGTAGTACTCGCGGTCAAGGTGAATGGACAGGTCGTACGCGCGCTGCTTGACACTGGCTCGATGGCAGATTTTGTGTCTACAACAATAGTTGATCAGCTGCGTCTGAAGACAGAAGTGCTAGCAAAGCCATTGCCTGTTCAGCTCGCTGTCCATGGTTCTCGCTCGAAGATAAATCGGAGCGCAACGGTGCACTTTGCGTACCAGGATATTGACTGTCAGCGTCGTTTCGACGTCGTTAATCTGGATAATTATGACATGATCCTGGGGACGCCGTTTATCTTCCAGCACCGCGTTATGGTTGGACTTAATCCTACGCGAGTGGCCATTGGCTCAGCGGAACCACTTGAGATTAAAGGCGTGGAGGTTACCACTATTTCGTCGGCGGCAGCGGACATCGCGGAGGATGCGTTTGAGCGTCTGCGTCAGCAATTGTACCGCGAAGCGTCGGATCTGCTGACTGACACTGAGCGCACCGCGTTACCACCGCTGCGTGAGATTAATCATATTATTCCCTTGATTGACGAGAAGAAAGTGTATCAGTGGCGACCATCCAAGTGCCCTGAGGCCATGCAGGCTCTCTGGCAGCGAAAGAAGGAAGCGTACCTCGAGTCGGGACGATGGCGTACAGCGACGGGCACCAACGCGATGCCAATGCTCATCCTGCGGAAACCGCCAAAGGCGGACGGGACTTTGCGCATACGCACGGTAGTTGACAAGCGCCAGCAGAATGCGAATACACGCAAGCTGGCAACGCCGCTACCAGACATCGAGGCTATACTGCGTCGAGTGACGCGCCATAAGTATCGGAGTCTCATTGATGGCAAGGACGCCTACGAGCAAATCCGCGTTGAGCCGGATCACGTCTCGCGAACGCTGTTCACAACACCAGATGGGACTATGGAAAGTCTTGTGCTTCAGATTGGAGACTGTAATGGCGGTGCAACATATCAGGCATTGATGAATCATATCTTCGCGCCGTACATTGGAGTTTTCATGGATGTGTACCTGGATGATATTATCATTTATTCAGACACTGCGGAAGACCATATGAAGCACATACGGACTTTGCTCGACGTACTGCGAAAGAACAAGTTATACCTCAGCGCGGGGAAGATGCAGTTCTTTGCACGCGAGTTGAAAATCCTAGGGCATGTTATTGACGAGTATGGAATTGCGATGGATCCGCACAAGGTCGACTCGGTCGCAAACTGGAAGGTACCCACCAACAGCAATTTGCTGGGAAGCTTCCTAGGCGCGGTTGGGTATTTGGCACCTAATTGCCATGGTCTTCGCATTCCTATGGGAATTCTCGAACCGCTTAAGAGCGCGAATCGGTCATGGAGTTGGACGGCGACGCACCAGCGAGCGTTCGATGAAATCAAGCAAGTCGTACATGCGTGGCGCGATCACCGTCGAGTGGCTCTAGATTATGGACCAGACGCTGAAACAATTAACCTGGTGACGGATGCAAGCACCACAGGCGCAGCAGGATATGTCAGCCAAGGGAATGATCTTCAGACTGCGAAAATTGTGACGTTCTGGTCAGGCAAATTTAATTCCGCAGAACAGAACTATCCAGTACATGAGCAAGAGCTACTTGCTATTGTCGAGTCCTTGAAACGATTCCGCGGCATACTGCACGGTGCAAAGTTTCGCATCTGCACGGACCACCAGGCGCTCGAGCACTTCATGACGCAGAAGAACCTGTCGCCACGTCAGCATAGATGGTTAGACGTCTTGAACGAGTTCGAGTTTGATATTGGGTACATACCTGGACATACAAACGTAGTTGCCGACGCGCTGTCACGGTTGTACAGCGACGAGCCGGCAGGTGTTGTGCGAGCACACAGCGAGTACCTGTCGGATGATCAGCGCGACGACGATGACGACGAGCCACCACCGCTCACAGACAAGGATGACGTACCCATATATACTGGCCAGATGCTGCTAGCTGAATTCGATGTAGCGTTGCGTCGCTCGGATCGTCTTGCTGCGAAACCGCGCGAGGTTGGATATTACCGCAGGTTGAAGCGCACAGAGGCGGTCGAAACAGCGCAGGAAGCACCAGTGAGCAAGCACTCACGTCGCAAAGGCAAAGCCGCGCAGCCCCCGGACACATCGGATGATGTGCAAGTCGTCTTGTCTAACCCCGATGACGACGGACCGCCGAATAATCCGAATGCTGCAAGCGGGGAGGCTGAATCCGATGGACAAAGTCAGCACGAGGACCTACAGAGCGACGCTAACCCGGAGATCCACTTACCCGAGCTGATAATCACGAGCGAGTCGGGTGTGCCACTCTTGCAGGAGATCCGAGGTCGCTACTCAGAAGACCCATTCTTTCGAAAGGTTGGCGCACAGCCCGTGCACTACAAGGACTTTCTGTTGGAGGATGAATTTATTTTTAAGATTTATCGCGATGAAAAGCGACTGTGCATACCTCACATCCTTGTGGGGAGGCGGAGCGCCCGCGAGATTGTGATATCGCACGCGCACTTGTTGCTGGCTCACCTTGGAGCGTCCAAGACTTTAGACTACCTTAGGACGGAAGTCTGGTGGCCTGCGATGGCCAAGGACGTTGAGGATTACTGCAGGTCATGTGTCGTGTGCGCAACGAGTAAATCGAGCACACAACAGCCGATGGGAAGGCTACGCACCTTGGAAGTACCACGACGACCGTGGCAGGCAATCGGTGTAGACTTCGTGGGCCCGCTTCCGCAGTCGTCGAATCGGCATGGAGCGTTTGACATGATCTGTGTGATAATTGATCACTTCATCTATGGTGCACTTAGTTCCCACGAAGCAGACTTACGGTGCAGTGCAAATCGCCGAGATACTCTTCGACAGCGTGTACAAACATCACGGACTGCCCGAGAGAATCGTCAGCGATCGAGACAGCCTGTTTACGAGCACATTTTGGCAGAAGTTGCACTCACTATTGAATGTCGAGCTCCGGTTGTCGTCAGCGTACCACCCGCAGACTGACGGGGCAACCGAGCGAGCAAACCGGACGATGACGCAGATGCTGCGTCAGTGCGTGGCTCCCGATCAGAAGGACTGGGTGTCCAAGTTGCCGGGCATCGAATTTGCAATGAACTCGGCAAGGTCTGACACCACCGGGTTCTCACCGTTCTTCTTGAATTATGGCCGCACGCCACGTCCGATGATCTGGGATACTGATACGGAATATCCGGGCGTCAGAAAGTTCGCACTAAAGATGAAAGAGGCAATTGTGCGCGCCCACGATGCGATCATCGAGGCACGCGTCCGTCAGACCGAGCAGGCCAATCGGAAGCGCCGTGACGCACCATTTCGAGTCGGAGACCTGGCGTATTTGTCGACTAAGAATTTGCGGCTGCCTAAGGCGCGAGCCCGCAAGCTGGTTCCTAAATATCTTGGGCCATTTAGAATTATTGGTGAGCTCGAGAAAGGAGCTACTTACCAGCTAGAGCTGCCAGATGAGTTGAGAGCTCGGGGCGTGCACAACGCATTCCATGCCTCATTGTTGCGAGGCCATGTTCCGAATGATGATAGGAAATTTCCGGGCCGACAGTGGCACCAGATTCTCGGGCTCCATGAGCCTAGCGAGTGGGCTGTCGACCGGATCCTGTCGCATAGCGGACAGGGCACTGATACACAGTTTGAAATTCAGTGGTCAACCGGAGATGTAACATGGGCATCTTACCATGAGGTAAAACACCTCGTCGCTCTTGAAGCGTACTGCGAAGCGATGGGGATATCGCACGCGCGATTTCTGCCTCGAGGACAGTCGGAGCCGGAAGGCATTCCGACCGTCGCGGTTTTCACCGTCGAGGACGAAATTTACGGTCGTCGGGAGCCCGGCTATCGACCCGGAGATGAGCTGATAGTGGGAGGAGATATAAGGGGCAAGTTAGCACGGTCGAGGAGTGAGCGACTTCATCGAGAAGCTCACCCTACTCATCTTCACCCATTGGCTTCATCTCGTATGGCTCATAACACGGTTCCTTTTTCCAACGATGATCTTGCACGCTGCCAGGCGTATGCTGCGGACCTCCTCGAGTGGGCTCGAAGCGGAGGGCGCGAGCCGTACCCCGGCGAGCCGCCGCGCGGCTATATCGATCGGTTCCGCGCCGTCAACGTCTATGCGCCTCTTCCGGCCGATTATCCTCACCTGTTGAATGGTCGTGCGTATTTTCGTACAGGAGTTGACATATCCGACTCTGACTTGAGTCGTCGTCACGCAGCGCCGCCGCCGAATGCATACTACGGCATGCCGCCGCCGTGGTACGATGCGCCGTTGCCACACGCGCCAGGCCCCGCTATGGGTCCGCCTGGCGGCGTCCAAATGGACCCGGCATCGTGGGGGCGTCTCCTCGACTTCAAGGCCGGTATGGCTCGTATGGAGCGCAGCGGCGGAGGTCCGTACGGAGGCCCGTATCGCCGTGGCAACGGTGGTCGTCGCGACTACTACCGTCCTCCTAAGGGACCGCGCGGCGGAGCACTGGCCCAGCGGTTCGGCCGTCGCGACACACAGCAGCAGCAGAGCGCTGGCGGGTCGTTCAGACGGCGTGGAGGTCATCGAGGTATTTTTCACGTACCTCGAGATGATTTCCCGGAGTTCCGACCCTTCTTGCAGGGAATCGTCGATCTGGGCGAGGCCGCGGCGGCCGCTTCGGCGGCTCAACGCATCAGCACGATGCAGAAGGTTCTGGAGAGGCAGGGCCCTCTCACCAGCACGACGTCGTCGAAGAAGAAGAAAATTTCGAGCAGACAGCCGCCCAACCGTCGCACGAAGACGCCGGTGACGTTGTCGTGCCCGATGCGTACTACTCTGATGACGAGTACGTCGTCGAAGATTCGCACGGGCCCGACGGAGGCTTCAGCGGTTGAGTCGTCGCTCAGCGTACAAGGTACGCCTTTCCGAGCAAGGCGGGAGGGCGAATGTAACGCCCGCGCGCCGACTCGCCTCAGTTCCCGCCGCTGACTCCTCGTTTCGGCAGGAGTCGTGAGTCCGCCTTCCGGCGGACTCGTTATCACCCGGAAATCAGTAGATTAGTCAGTAGTATACATAGCTGGCTACGTGTTTTGTATGTAGTTAGACTCTCTTGAACCCGAACTATCCCCCACTCTGTTCTGGTTTGACTGAACTCTCTTCCTTGCAACCCGTGTTCTAGCCACCTTCTCGACAATCAACAGGCTCACCAGCATCAAGTTATCGTCAGGAAGGCCGCTAGTCTCACACCATGTTCCCAGCCTTGCCATTAAATCCCCTGGGTTCCTCAAAATCCTGGTCCCACAGTGTTCAAAGCGCTCACCGCACCATATCCGACGCTATCAATCATGCTGTCCGGATCCTCAGACAAGAGGATGCCGACCCGCTGCAGGTCCGCGTTCTCGCGCAGCATCTAGAACACCAAATGGTCCCCCTCCTTGAGGGTATTTCTCAGAACCTAGACAATACTGCATGGGTGACAGATGCTGCCCATTGCATCGGGCGTATGATCCAAGCGCTCTATGAGGCAGCAGTTGCGATGAAAGACAGGTGCGTCATGCAGAAGTCATGATTGTGATCATTCCGCTCATCACGATAACGCAGTGGGCATGAAAAGGTAGTGACTGTTAATCCGGTCACTGTGGAACATACCGGTCGCCCTGGTCGCCCGCGCAAAGTCATCGACGAAGGCTGGCTTAGAGATGCCACGTCACCACGACGCAACATCAGTCGACAAACAATCTCGAAGTCCCTAAACGTCCATCGATCCACTGTTCACCGCTATACAAAACAATATCACATCCAGCAATGGTTCGCCGATTTATCCGATGAGGAACTGGATCAAGTGCTTCGGGAATTCAAGCTTCTGAGGCCGAACGCAGGCCTTCGGTCTGTTCTCGGTCACTTTCGACAACATGGTCTCCGGGTTCAGGTTGATCGTGTGCGGGAATCACTCTGTCGGGTCGACGCACTCGGTGTGCTGCTACGCAAGAACATGTCAATCCAACGTCGTGAATATAGTGTGCCGCGCCCCAACCATCTGTGGCATTGCGATGGCCATCACAAATTGATCCAGTGGGGAATAGTAATCCATGGTTTCATTGATGGATATTGTCGAACGGTGCGTCATTGACCGGTTGTTCTGTGCACCTGAGCCTGCGGTCTCATCACATCCGATGAAATATTAGGTAACAAGCCTGCGCGCTAGCAACAACAATCGACCTGCCACCGTTCTGAAGATTTTTGAGAATGCTGTTGGCGAATATGGCCTGCCTTCACGTCTCCGAGGAGATCGAGGCGGTGAGAATGTGGACATATCTGTCTACATGATCATGCAACGTGGCCCTAACAGAGCGTCATTCATGTGGGGATCGTAAGCAGCTGGTTCACTCTCTACTATCATTTCTATTCTCATATCTACCATCAGTTCCACGCACAACTCTAGGATTGAACGGCTCTGGGTTGACGTCGGAGTCCAATTCGCACGCCGTTGGCGTGCATTCTTCCTCCGACTCGAGCGTCTACACGGCTTGGATCGCAGGAACCCACATCACCTTTGGCTCCTCCACGGACTCTTCCTACGGGAAGTTGACGAAGACTGCAAGATATTCCAACACCAATGGAACCACCACCCGATCCGAGGGCGCAAGACTCAGAACCGGTTGCCGACAGTGCGTTATGACCTCCGATTTGCTTGTGACTTGTTGACCGTATTAATACTCCAAAGGACATGCGCTTTTTGGCACTTGCTGCCCAAGGCATCTACGGGGACTGCGACGTATATGAGGACGTGCGCCCCGATCTACTGGAGCGCTACTACGGTGTTGATGGACCTCCCGCTCAACGCGAACCGGGTCAAACCGGTGCTGGCCATCCACCTGACGAAGAACGGAGCCTTCGAGATGAAATACAAGCCCAAGTTGTTGCAGATCAAGCACCTAACATCCGCCATGATGCTATTCCTGTCGCTCGGCACTCGAGTCCCTTTGTCAATAGTCTGGACAGAGAGCCACACTTCTGGGATGCCGTGCGCGCCGTCCAGCAGTCAGGAATAGTGCCGGAAGGTATGATGTTATCGGATGAGGACTGGGAAGGGGAAGGGTATCCGAGCGAGGAGGAGATATCACTGGGTACACGCGGTGGTAAGGCTTTGATAGTCGCGCTACCACCTGCAGTGTGGTATCCAAGGGCGCTGTCGTGGGGCCAAGCCTTGGAGACGATGGTAACCTTCCTCACAGAGGAAGCCATTGATGATGCGAGCGACCCGTACTTAGATTGATAGGTCTGGTACTGTAATGCATCTCTCCCGTGTCAACCAGTCACACATGTTACACAGCATATGCATTCATGTTGCTTACAACAATACAATAACGCGGTAAGTAAAAGCAGCTACCGTACAACAATCCGATCCACGAACTGGGTGCCAAACGACGAATCGAGGACGCGGCAGTGCATGTACAAAGGTCGTAAGGTATCAAGATGTTGGCGCAAAGGTGAGCATAGCGCTATGCTACCGCTCCTAATGAACGCTGGTACACGATGTGCACTCATGCCGGAGAGGATGCGAGTCCGGTAAGGTCTGATGGATGCAATTGAGGCGGACGAGAGGAGGTGACGGCTGGTACAGGGTACGACGTGCTCGTGTTGCCGTAGTGTGAACGCACGAAGGGCGAGGAGATGTCGGAAAGGAGACCGGGAAGAGGTGTACCTTTATCTCAAAGTCCCTGCGGAGTGCCAGGCGTGAAGCAGGCATTAGAGATGCTTGACCAATTGAAAATATCTGCGCACCTAGACCAGGCTCCGTCTTACCGACCCTGGTGAACTTCGCTCGTTGCTTGGTCTGGTACATGCTCCGCCCGCATTGTTGCTCACCGCACCTAGATCCATGCAGCGTGTTGTCTGCAGTGCAGCGTCTGACTATGAGTAGTCGGCTTCTCCGTCTCGCAACCGCACGCGGGCGCAGCTAGCGACGTGGCGCCAGGGCGTGGGACGTACTCGAGGGTGTTTTAATGTGCGATGCGGCGAGAGGTAAGGGTGTTGAGCACAGCAGTTGATTTCACATATATGGGTATGCAAAAGGAGGCGCCGCCCCAACGCGCAGAGTCGCGGAGCATCGAGCATCGATGCGGCCTGTTGATCGCAGCCCCCAGTGCCACAACTGTGGCCGACGGCCGATCAGACGCGAGCGGCGACACCTAGGGAAGGGTTCGCAATGAGAAACACCATACCTAACCGTCTTCATGAGCCAAAGAAACTTGCGCAAAGCTCACCATTCAACCATCCGCGCAAAACCCGAGCAGCGCGCGCCCGAGTCCTCAGATGTGCTTGCAGACCAGGTTCCCATTCCGGCGACGGAACTTGAAGTGTGAATGAGGCGGCTTGCTATTGCGGTGGACGCCGGACGGGAAAGCACGAGCGGCAGGCGCACAACGACATCATGGGCATATAATAGCTTGTGGATAGACCAGAAGTCAGCAGGTAGTCGAAAGAAATATACCCTAACGCACCAAGCAGCCGCCACAAACACAGGGACACACGACGATCGTGGGGAAGTGATGAGTAGACTGTGTACATGCAAAGAGTGAGCAGCATTTGATTAATAATATTCACCGTGACGCACCAACTAGCTTGAAGCAGCCGTCGCAAACAGCGCACGGCATTTTCCATCAAGAAGTTGCTGGAAGAGGGGGAGGGATAGCGGGAGTGCGCGAAAGGTGGTGGGAGCGGCAACTCGCACGGAGATGGGGGTTGCGGCGCGGTAGAGCGCTCCTGCGTGTCCTCGTGACGCGTCTGCGCAGCCAGGAGGCGCCAGGTCTGACACCTTGCAAGGCCGCATAGAGCTCGTCTTGACGGCGCGCGACATTGACTGCCCGGCGTGCAGAGAGCGTAGGCGCGGGGTGGGCGAAACTCGATTACGTAATTCGTGCGGTATGGCTGCTAACAAGATTCCTGTAGCGTTGGCATCGTTGAATGAATGCCAATGAACTGGTATGACTCACATGTAGGACATTCTAAGCCCACCGGCACTGTTTCGGGGGTCTGCGCTCGACTCGCAGCGGTGGCAGTCGCGAGGCTGCGGCATGGGTGGGCGGGTGACCGGGCCGTGGACCGGCGGCGGCGCGGTCGCGGGGGTTGCGCCGGGTTGCGTGGGTGGGAGGGCGGCGGGAGGGCATCTGGGGGTGTGCGCCACGCCGCGCGGTTCGTCAATGACGGGAGCAAAGGAGGGGACGGCGGGAGGACGGCGGGCGCGGTGGCGGCAGGCGTGGCGGCAGGCGTGGGAGCGGCGGGGACGGTGCCGGGACTGTAAGGCAGATGGCACCTTATATACACAAAGGGCCCCTCAAGGGAGCGAGGACTTGGGGAGAATATTATCGGAAAGCGAGTAAGTATCGCAGAAAACATGTCCTATATCATGTTTTTTTCGGCGAGTATCATGTATTTCGCGGTGTATCGCGTATTTTTCGCGGCATATCATACGCGAAATAATATTGCGGCACTTCGAGCGCCATATATAACATGTGTCTGATGGTTCATTAGGTTATTAAGAAAATGCATGTTGGAAAGGCAGAAATCGCTCAAGACAACGACCAATACATAAAAGAACTTGAACGGGAAATCAAGAACCTGCAGAAACAAGTAGATGCAAAGCACAAAGAAAAAGGCCATAACAATCATGAATGATACATACAGAATCGTACGATACGCAGCCGATATGAATTTCAGTTTACATATGTAAGAATACAAAGTGCCTACTTTAATAAACACCAGTGTCACGCGATTGAAACAGAACACTAAAGAAAATGGAAATCGACATTTTGATATCATCACGTGAGATTGAAATGCAACGGACATGCTGCGTCAATAACCCACGAAAAACACAACCAACTTTGAACTGTTGGTCCCAAAACGTATCAATCCTTATAAGCCTACAGGGCAAGGGCCCACTTCTACACGGTGCAATATACGGCTTACTCCATAGGTACTACAAGGCGAACAAGAGACGCCGATGAGACGCGCAGCCCATCGGTCACAGTACCACAGTCAATACAATACACATCCTATTAATCACATTTATAATGATCATAATGAAGGAAACAAAAGCACGAAATCGAGTTTCAAACAAACGGGATCATGCACGAAAGAGGTCTTCTCATGTCATAAACGACCGAAATCACTAGAATATCACCAAAATTGGTACGAAAAAAGCGTACATCTTTCATTTTTTATTCAGTAATTAATATGCGACGACATACAAATTATTGTATAACTCATGATCCGCCCATCCAATCGAAACGAAAAAAAGACCATCGGACAGCTGTGCATCGTCGCATTCGATACATACAACGATTGACAATGTCTAACCAAAATCCGGCACAGGAGAGGCAGAACATTAAAACCGGGTAAACCCGGAATAATTTTCGGGTGAATCCGTAAAGTGTACCGGAAAAACGACACGAATGACATATAAAGGTCCGTTAAAGTACTGATCCCAATATGGAATCAGAACATTGGAGCAGTGGAAGAAGAAGGCAATGGACAGGAACACTGCCTACATTGAGCGCGTCCGCACGATGGCAGCCGCCAAGCGCTCTGCCAGGACTTCATCCTCCCCACCCACCACGCCAAAGACTCGCGCACGTGTGGCAGCAGCTTCCACTTCCCCCCAGACTCTCACGAAGCTCACCGATCAGGAGCGCGAGCAGTTGCGACTGAAAGGTGGTTGCTTCAGGTGCCGTCAGACTGGACACATTGCGTTCAATTGCCCACATCAGGAAACCCACCCGCCCCTAATATCTGCTAATATTCTTCCTAATCTGGCACCCCGCGCCACTTGTCACACTCCTGCCTAACATGCGCATGTGTCACCGGTTGTCACACTCACCCCATGCCCCGCGCTCTTGGGCAGGCAGGCTCGCTAGCCACGCAATGCTCATTGAATGACAACCGTGGTTCAAGGCATCCATTTCGGGGCCACAGCAGACTACTGAACACCGGACGTTGGACATATGCATAGAGGACAAGGCGGTGCCGGCAATCGCGACAGGTGAGTCGTGTTGTACAATACCCCTCCCGCTATCCTACCACACACCCACCGATCGCGCCCCACCCTCGCCGCTCCTCTACGTGGCGGGCCGACGCCCCGAAGCCCGAAGCCCGACGCCCGCCAGGCTGCCCCGGAGCGCATGCCGCAGCTCCAGCTGGCGACGTCGTCCCGCCTCCCATCGTCCCACCCCTGCTGCCGCCTCCCCGCACTACTGCGCGCCGCCACCCTGCGACGCCGCTTTGTCCTGCCTCCCTGCGTCGCCCCGCGCCGATGCATCGCCCGCCAGGCTGCGATCGCGTGCTGCTTGCACGTCGACGCTCCTGAGGGCGACATCGTCCGTTCTCCCATCGCCCCCCGGCCGCCGCCGCATCTCTGCACCACTGCGCGACGCCCTGCGCCGCCGCTTCAACCCGCCTCTCTGCGCCGCTGTGCAGTGATGCATCGCCCGCCAACCTGCGACCGCGTGCTGCTTGCACGTCGACGCTCCTGCGGGCGACGTCGCTCGTCCTCCCATCGTCCGGCGGCGGCCGCCTCCCTGCACTACTGCGCGCCGGCGCCCTGTGACGCGCCTCTCTGCGCCGTTGCACGGCGATGCATCGCCCGCCAGGCTACGATCGCGTGCTGCTCGCACGTCGACGTGGCCCTCCCCACTGCCCCGCTTGCTCTGTGCCGCTCTGCACGTCCTCCCTGCCGCAATGTTGCCCACCGACGTCACGGTGCCTACCTTCGAGGTCATAATATCCTGTTGCACATTCACTTAGAAGCTACCAATTGTCAATTGAGTACACTGGTATCAAGATCCATGGTCAGGATTTAACATGGTATCTATCAAACAAGTAGTATTCAGCACGCCAATGCAACGTGAAGGCCCAAAAATGTACTGTACAGAGCCCGTCGAGTGACCTCTATGTAAGCAACGCTTGGAGCTCCGCCTGCAGCTCCTTCCCTTTGTTGGAGAACAGGTCCACGGCCCTCTTCCAGCGCCCCGGAAGCTCTGCGACCAGACGGCTCCTCAGCTCCGGGTCTTCGTCGCACAAGCTCTTTTCCGTGCGGTAGCCATACGTTTGCCAGCGAACCAGGTCTCCTGCACAATATTGGGTGAATGATTGCCGCGTCTCACCTTCTTGAATGGGAGTGTTGCTGTGGGTCAAGATCGCAGAGGGTATCAAGATCGTGGAGCCGGGGGGGAATTCTATGACCAGCCTCAGCTCCCAGAGCACCAAATGCCCGCCTTTCGTGTGGTCAAAATCGCCGAGCGCTGTTATGGCGCACCACCCGTACGGGATGTTCTTGTCGTCGCGGTGGGGCTTGGTCAGCGCTTGAGGGCCAAAATTGAACGTGGCCGTCGGAAAGACGCTGCCCTCGAACGCCTTTTTGAGAGACGCATCTTGAGCCATTGCGCCTGCCACGACCTCGTCGACATGTAAGTACAGTTTGAGACGGTGAAGCGAGAGAGCGCCTGGACACCAAGGAAGCGTTAGCGCGAGCTTGCTGAGCCCTGAGGAAATTGTCTCACTGCTTTGAAACCCTGCGAACCGCTGCAGGCCAGGGTGCCGCAGGAGTCGCGCTCGTAACTTTCCCTGTGTTGTCGTGGCTGCCTTGACATTGTAAGGCTTCTACATGGATGTAAGGCGCATGTTGCACGTTGGAAAGACCGATGTGCACACCTTGGGCCCCCCGCCGAACGTAAAACCGGCGCGCATGATGGGGTACTGCCCGCGCGTGTGCAGAAGCTGTCCGGCATTGAAATCGCATTTACCCCCGACGTCCGAGAACAACTTGCTGACACTCTTGGCCTCGCCTGGCCAGCTGGCGTCGGTGGGTGGCCTGCCCGCCATTTGAACAAGCGCGCGGTCCTGCCGGTCGAAAATCGTCTGGCTGACTCTGAACGTGGCCCGTAGTTAGCCAGGCCAAACAGGAGAGCAAATGCGAAGCCACGCACATGCCGTCCCAATGCTTGAGCTCAAACTCGTACTTATCAACAAGTACGTCCCAGGGCACTAGGCCTCCTCCGTAGAGCGTCACAAGGTGGACTGCCAGCTTGCAGAGCCCAGGGTTGGCGGCATAGCTCCCTTTCGCGGCCTTGAAGTCTGCTGCCAAATCTACAGGTGACGAATGCGCAACCGATTTGGCGTGTACCTTTGCCATATGTTCGGTGGGCAACGGCAGGCCAGATGCGGTCTTCGGCCTCTTCTGCTCGATCTTGGCGCGCTTCCATGACTTTGACCTGCTCCGCTGGCGTTCCTTTCTCGACCCCGCTCGCTCCTTGTCGCAGTCAGCGCCCTTTGCGCTTTCTTCATCAGCCTCCCCAGCGCTTGCCACGTCTTCCACCTCAAGCTCTTCGCGCGCACGCTTTCGAGAGGCGCCGCGCGTCTCCACGGGTGGCCTAACCTCCGCGCCCAAGGCAGCATCGCCAGCGGTCGTGCCTGCCGCACCTCGTCCACCCGCCAGGGCCTCGAGAGCCCGCGCGTGCTCCGAAGCGAGCGAGCCTGCGATGGCTTCCGCTAGGTCATAGTCGGAGGTGGTGTAGGGGGAAAATGTCTTCTTTGATCGCGTCTGTAGACGTCCAGTCAGCCCTGCGAGAACATGAGCCCTCGCGACCACGCACCTTTCTCTCTGTCGGCATCATTTGTCCTGCACGGCAGCTGGCGTCTGCTCTCTGGCACAAGGAGCTATAACGGCGGGGAAGGCGTCAGCAAGGTGCCATGCGGTGCGAATGAAAACGACATGGCGGGGGACAGAGCGCGCCGCGCACATGGAGTTGGCGAACGCGCATTGCGGTGCACGCGTCGCTGCATCCTCTGAACGCGTCAGCTTGGGAAGGAGTTGCCTTGTGTAGCATCATCCCAGCCCGCGTGAACGCGTCTCGAGGGCGCGACCTGCTCGGAGCGTGTGCGAGCACACCACGCGACGCGACGCGGCCGGCGCGCAGAGGACACGCCGCCCATGAGACGCGTCTGCTTGGGCAGGAGTTGCCTTGTGGGGCATCATCTCAGCCCGCGCGAATGCGTCTCGAGGGCGCGACCTGCTCGGAGCGTGTGCGAGCACACCACGCGACGCGACGCGGCCGGCGCGCAGAGGACACGCCGCCCATGAGACGCGTCTGCTTGGGCAGGAGTTGCCTTGTGGGGCATCATCTCAGCCCGCGCGAATGCGTCTCGAGGGCGCGACCTGCTCGGAGCGTGTGCGAGCACACCACGCGACGCGACGCGGCCGGCGCGCAGAGGACACGCCGCCCATGAGACGCGTCTGCTTGGGCAGGAGTTGCCTTGTGGGGCATCATCTCAGCCCGCGCGAATGCGTCTCGAGGGCGCGACCTGCTCGGAGCGTGTGCGAGCACACCACGCGACGCGACGCGGCCGGCGCGCAGAGGACACGCCGCCCATGAGACGCGTCTGCTTGGGCAGGAGTTGCCTTGTGGGGCATCATCTCAGCCCGCGCGAATGCGTCTCGAGGGCGCGACCTGCTCGGAGCGTGTGCGAGCACACCACGCGACGCGACGCGGCCGGCGCGCAGAGGACACGCCGCCCATGAGACGCGTCTGCTTGGGTGGAGTTGCCTTGTGGGGCATCATCTCAGCCCGCGCGAACGTGTCTCTCAGAGCGTGTGCAGGCGCAACACGCGTCGCGTGGGGTGCCCCGCAGATGGGGAGGAGGGTGCGGCAGAAGAACGTACAGTAGGAAAACAACTCACGGTTGAAGGAGCCTTCAATGGGATTTCGGGGAGAATTGGGAAGAGAATGCGCGGGGGGTGCCAGCTTCAGCGCGGGACGGGGGTAGACAAGCAAGAAGGCGTCGCGGGCAGGTTCTTTTGACAGGGCGGGCACGGCCAACTACCCAGTGACGGCCACACACACGTTTCTCACGGCCAGGTCAAACGCCCGTCTCGATTTTCCGTCGCCATTGTTGCGCGAGGGAACACGCCCCTACAAGCCGCCATTCCAACACCGAAAGCCAGGCCAGGAGATGTGAATAGCGGTCCCAACGTGCCGGGTAACGGTTTAGTCACAGTGCATGGTCTGTGACCCACATCCGGCCTTACGCGGTGCTCGCTTTATCTCACTCACCATCAACCCGACCGTGACAGCCATGCCCAACGCCTTGTCACGCATCGTCCTCAACGTCGACGTTGAGCCGCTGGGCCTCATCGTGCGTAGCATTTCCTTTCTGCCCCTAGTACGTCTCTTATGACAGCCATTCCTAGACCCTCGAGGTGTTGGTCGCTCCAAATGGCGACCTTTCCGTGACATACGACCACGGCTCCACCCCCTCGTCCTACAGCCCTGACAAGCCAGCGGGCGGCCCACCCATCGTACGGACCATCAAAGTCGCACTCAAGGTGCCGGACGATGCGAACGCCAAGTCGAGCGTCGATCTGCGCGAGGACGTTGCCCTTGTACAGGGCGTCTTGGCGGTGCTCCAGGCTGGCAGGTAAGCGTGCTCGTTTTCCTCTTGCCTGCCACCTTGCTAATGGCTGTCGCAGATCCTAACTCTCAGTGGAGGGTTCACTTGTCGCAGACAGTCGCTGGACAGTACTCACTTTCGCTGTCCCTGTTATGACACTATGCCGTAGCTCGAGTTCCCAGTCCTCATGTGTTGTTGTGAGCAAATGGATATATTGGCTGTCCTACTACCACAATGCGGATGAACAAAATATTAAGTATGCAAGGTGGAGAGGGAAGGACACGATGTCCTGGGTGGGCGGCTCGAACACCGAAGAAGGCGTGCTGCTGGCGGGAGACGGGACGTCCTCTGGAGGCGCTGCCTGCATCGGAGGGGCAGGGGAGGCGGCTGGTGATGGGTGAGGCGTGTGTGCAACCGGACGAGCTGTGAATTGCCCATATCGGGTAGCGGTCGCTTGCGCACCTTGCTCAGCGACTACAATCATGCCCACCATCGCTGTCGCCGGCATTGCATTCTACGTCACCCTTCCCCCCTCTACGCGCTATGTGAGTGCAGACTTGCCTCAAGGGCGTCTGTTGTTGCTGATCTCACCTTAGCTAGTGCAGCTCGTCGTTGCCCCCGATGGCGTTGTCTCGTACGTGACGCCTGGTCCCCCGGTGGAAAAGGTGGATGACGGCGGCGTGACGCGGCTCGTTCCCTACCCGCGGCTGCGGGAGATGAAGACTACACTCTCGACCATCGACGTGGCTGACCTCCAGAGGATTATCGCGTACGTCCCGCGCGCCGGCAACCAAGCGACAGACCCCACCGTAGCCGGCTGCGTCAAATTAAACCTCGCCATCACCACCAACGCGGCGGGAGAGGCTACGCTGGCCATAGAGGACGGAGGCGTCATCGATGATGGCAGGTGCGTGCTGCGTTCCCTCCCTTTTGCAGAGCTCTTATCGTTCACAGATCCTAGCCCACGCGCGGTCCTCCACAGTGCTCAGCCTCGCGACATCCCCACACGTGGCCCACCGTGGGCTCCGTCGCCAGCCCGTTCCGTCCGTCCCTTCTTGCCGTCGTTTGAGACAGTTCCTTCACAACCCATCCCGTCCGTCCCCATCGTACCTTCGTTTGAGATTGTTCCTTGTAACCACAACCTCATAATGCATGCAATGTGATATGCTATTTGGGGACAACTACATAAGTGCTAGTACACTGTGATATAAGTGTGTCTATCGAGGAACGAAGACACGTAAAACTTCTCGCATCGATCGAGGACATTCGCGGACGTCCAGTGCCGGGGAGCCTGCTTCCCGAAAACCGGAAACAAATGAACACTGCGCCGGATATCATCCACAGGTATCACTGCAAAAGCGCGGCGCTGTGCCCCAGATCTATAGGCCCGCGAGATCTTGTACATTAGATGGTCGGGCTCGGCGGCGGCGGAGAATGGTGTGAACCACTCTACGTAGGCGAGATGCTTGGGGCCGTTGTAGTTTGCAGGGAACGCGGCGGCGTGGGCTTTTGCAGCGAGGCTGAAGACCACTCGGACTTGCGCTACGCGATACCCTATGGACGCAAGAGGCAAATCAGCGACAATTCCTCGCAACGGCTCCGTGCGTACCCTGAACACCCGTTTCCTGGCCTTCGCCCGTATTGACAAGGACAGTATCGAAGCGACCTGGCACTCTGCGGTCACGACTGTCAGGATGTCCAGGGCGAACATGGACGGCATCGCGCGCGTCGGGCAGCTCCTCGCTGTCTTGGGCATCAGGGTTTGATATCTTGATCTTGTGATAAGTCGCCACACTACGGAACGGCAGTTTGAGGCCCTCCGCGACATTGGCAACCTGCCGTTCTGAAAGGCCTGGGTTGCGCTCGCGTACAATGAAGTGTGCGAGGGCCGTCTCGAAGTCGACCGCCCCATGGGCAGTGCCCAGTTGAGTGAAGGAGACCGATTTTTCGCTAGGCAGGCGAGCGATGTGGATGCGTTCACGTGGCTCGCCGTCCTGCATGTTGTTCTCTGCGGGTGCTGGGGCAGGAGCGGTGGCGGGAACAGGGACGAGGGCAAGGGCCGGAGGGGGGAGGGCAGGTCCAGCACGCGCGGCCTCGGCACGTCGCCATGAGATGTACCTTTCATGCTGCCAGATTTGCTCCCGACGGATCAGCCACCTGGTCATTTGAGGGAAGGCGTCCTTATGATTGGTGGAGCGGTATGCATCCTTCGCGTAGTCAATATGTAAACGCTCTGTGGCCTCGGTATTGTAGTTGTCCGTCGTCCCAAACAGCTTGATGGACTCGACGTAGTGTGAGAGGCCATGGAGCTTGGGGATGTTGAAGTGCTTGCGAATACCGAGCTCCTCGAATACGTGTTTGTTGTCGTGGAACCGCTGGAGTGCTTCCTCCAGGTAGACTAGCGTGTTGACCGAGTGCGAAGGGTATTGGGCCAGGTACAGGAAATCCAGCAGGGCGCGCACGGCGCGCACGACACGGACTGGGGAAGACCGGTCGGGGAGTTCGAGATCCACCACGAGAGCCATGAGTATGCGGCATATATCCTTATGCTCCTGGCCGGATACGCGCGAAAGGTGTGCAATGCCGGTGGAAAAAAGACGGGCCCCGTGGTTGCGTGGCAGACGCTTGCACCGCTCATCCATCTCGGCCTCTCCAAACACTTCCTGCAGCCAAAAGACGGTATGCTTGACCATGCCCTGATAAAGCTGATGCAAGATGTCGGGGGTGATGGCGGTGAAGACGTTGGAAAATGATAACTCCTCCCAGAACGGATGGTCGATGGGCTTGATCCGCGCCTCCTCGCACTCCTGGAAGAAGATTTCTGGCCCACGGTCGACAGTTCTCAACGCGCGAAGGGTGCTGGCCAGGTCGCGTGAGGCAGACTCTTCGAAAACCCCGAGGTCATCGTGTTCAACCTCGCACTTGGGACAGTGGCCGAATTTGACGCAGGCAACCAGGGCCTGCTCCGGGTAATCGCCGATGAACGTGGCGAAGATGGGGTGGCACCGGCGGACGACACCATCGCCTGACGCCATCGGCGTGCCGTCGCGTGCGGGGCCCTTGAGGACACCGATGATCCTGCGCATGCAGGCATGGAACAGGTTGGCGGTGGCGCGCGTCCGAGCATCCTGCGCCTTGATGTGGAGCAACCGAGTGGTGGGGAGGTAGCCGACCAAGATCTGCGCGTGCTTTGAAGGCTGGCGCCGGATCTCCTTCGCGATATTCCCGATCGTAAGGTACACTGGATACGCCGACTGATTTCGAAATTGTGTGATTTGTGTTTTGTCGGTGGATATGAGCACAGGGAGGACCGTCGCGCCGGGGTTCAGGCTCTCCAGCACTTTCTGAATAGATCGCCTGAGTGGTAGCAAGGGAAATGAAGACACTTGTACGCACCTGAATCTTCCACCACCACTTCCCTGTATACATTTGATGATACAGCGGAATTGTGAGGTCCTCGTCCGTGTAGTGACGTTCAGGAGCAAACTTCATGTGCGGCAAAAACTCTGGATTGCCGTA
This sequence comes from Auriscalpium microsporum, assembly GCA_019914985.1. Taxonomy (NCBI): domain Eukaryota; kingdom Fungi; phylum Basidiomycota; class Agaricomycetes; order Russulales; family Auriscalpiaceae; genus Auriscalpium; species Auriscalpium microsporum. The sequence continues at coordinate 653,245 of JAHLMG010000010.1, read as the reverse complement.
CAGCACTTTGATGCATTGAAGGGCGTCACGCAGAAAGACTTCATATATTTCGCCGTCGACCTCTATCTCCTCGCAGGTGAACTCGGGCACCGCAGGTAAGCAGCCGTCGACGATCTTGTTGAGATCCTGGGACGATTTGAAGGAGAGGCCAAGACGGTCCTGAACCTAGAGCATGCCGCCTATCAGACGCGCGAGGAGTACATGATGCGGGCCGCTCACCCCCTCAATCTGCAGTAGCTCCGTAAACGCGGTTGAGGTCGGCCCTCGCAGTTTGGCCCACTTTGCAATCTCCCACTCGAGCTTATTGGCGAACGGTGCCCACTCGTTCCTGGGATCGTGCGGAGGCAAGCCTTCCCGGTGAACGTCGTAAGTCCCGGATGCTTGTTGAGCGATCGGAGCGCCAGCAGGCGCAGGAAAATGAACAACGTTCGCCTTGTCCCTGCGCCGACCGCCCACGTCATGAACCGTCCTTTCCTGCTGAGCGCGATGATCCGGCAACGGTGCGGCGGCGGCGTCTTGAATGGTGGGGCCTTGTGGTGGAGCTGCGTCGTCTCCATTCAGCAGAGCCGCGTCGGCCATCTCGACATCCTCGGCAGCAACAGGGTCTGCCATCGCGCCATCGAGAGCGTCCGCACCATCTTGCTCGAAGTCGAGATCGTCTGCGTCTTCATCGTCAGACTCTTCAATGTCGGAGAGCGGAGGTCCTGCGTGGAGAGCGTCCTCGTCCTCTTCCGACCAGTCGAGAGGAGGGTCGTTGGGCGACGGCGCACGGGGGAGCGAGAGCAATGCAGGCACTATACGATATATGAGACGATGCGGCAAGCAGGTGTCAGGTAGAGAGACGTACAAGGGCTTCCCATCTCCTCGTCTCTCCAGTTGAACTCCGGCGAGACGTGCTGTTCATGTGCGAGCGTCGTGGCACCTCGGGAGGGGCCAGGCGTGGCGCCTCGAGAGGGGCCAGGTGGTGATGAGTTGCGCATCCCCGTGGACGTCACCGGTGGGCCCGCCGCGGAGTGAAGGGGCTCAGGAGCGTGTGCGGCGTGCTCTTCGGCCCCAGCGTACAGGTCGCGCACCGCGACGCACTTCGGCTGCTTCGTGTAGCGGAGATGCTTCGTGAATCCATCAAACCCGAAGGACCGGCGACATCCGTCGCAACGATAGAGATGGTCTGCCATGGACAAAAGGCGCGCAAGGGAGGGACAAACTTGATAGAGGGCTCAGGCAGTCGGTGGGGCGGCGCCGGTTGATGGTTGCAAATGACCGCCTGAATAATCTGAATAATTGAAGTCCGCACAGGCACTAGGTCAAAAAAAAACAAACCTGAACGACCGGACCCTGCCCTCGCCCTCCTCTCTCCAACCACCACTGTCCTTCTGCCCAGCTCCCCTCGTCAGCTTGCCAATACCCTCCAGGCCAATGGCAGGTGGAACGAGGTCGAAGGCCAATGCCGCGGTTGCGCCCCCCGGACAGCTCCGTATTCTCACCCAAGAGGAGTACAATGCCCTCTCTCCGGGCCAGAAAGGGTCGTATACAAAGGCTCTTCGCAAGCTAGGAAAAGAAAATGAGCTCCTGAGCATAGCCAAGCACCACAGTACGTCAGACAACGCCCAACTACGACTTTGCTGAAACGCACCTTTCAGAGGCCGGGAAAGGCGCGAGCGACGACGCAGCAGAATCGGCCGGGAAGAGCACTCGCAAGAGAGCGCCCACGACCACCGCGATAGACGACAGTGCTGGCAAGAGGATAAAATCTGGTGAGCGACACACTTTATTGATGACGTGGCCAGCGACTTACGTTCTGCTCAAACACTCCCCAGTTTCCGCTGGCCCCGTCATCGGACATCAAGGGGCCACTTCCAGCACAGACGATGTCTCTGTGGGCAGCGACATGAACACCAGGGCCACGGAACACGACGCGGGCAACGGTAAGCCGCCTTCCACCTCTTGTCGCACGTCCCACCCGACAGCATGACACCCCAGGGCCTCCGGCCACAGACGAGGACACAGACGAGGACGTCGAGGCCGCCGAGCGCCGATTGCTTGTCGCAAAGGGTAAGCGCAAGAAGGTTGTGTTTTCATCGTCCGAAGAAGAAGGCGGCGACCCGGGCGAGAACAACCAAGGCCACAGTGAAGACGAGGAGTACAATGAGGCAGACGACGGTGCGATGAAGGTGTTCAGCAAGTCCCAGCTGGCCAAATACGCGAGTACTGTGAGTGGTTCTGTTGATCACAGAGTGTGGCCGCTTTGCTGACTCGGCGCTTGAGCAACCGAAATGGAAGCACGCAGGCGCCGAGCAGGCACGTATTGTCCCCAGCGACCCGCCGTACGTTGTCGACAGCTACAACGACGACAACGACGACGTGGACCTGGTGAGCGCCGCCCGCGCGCGAGCGCGCGAGAGGGTGAGCACGTCGGTTTCATTCGTGGTTGTGGCTTCTGCTCATGTCTGTTGCCCGTATGGCGACAACAACTTTCAGGCCACTGAGGCGGCCGCTGCCACGTCAACACGCGAGGTGTGTCGTATCAGTTTTTTTCGACGGAGAAAATGCGCTAACTAAGTCATGTATCTACCACGCAACCCAATTCTCGTGCGCAGGGATCGGCTGGCGACTTGAACAACGGCCAGCACGCCAATGGTGAGCCTGCGGGCGAGGCGACCGGGGCGGGTGGAGAGGTGAGCACCTGCACTTAGTGCTGTCTTCTGGCTCTATGATACTCACTCTTCCTCGCGTTCGCAGCCCACGACATCGGTGCAACACAGCACCAAGCCCGCCGCGAGGCTGACAAGCAAGGTGCGTCCCTCGTGGTTACATATCGCATGCATAGTAACGTTGCAACATAGCGTGTACAGGGAAAGTCGACAGGCGCACCGCGCACGGGCAGGACTGTGGGTGTGCAGCCCGCCGACGTCGCCAACTTGAACTCAGGAGGTTCGGCCGGCACCGCCGCCCACGCACTCACCACCGCCTCCCACGCGCTCCCCGCCGTTGTCCACGCGCTCCCCGCCGCTGGCAACGCACCGGCCGGCTCCAACACGCCCGCCGCCGTCACCAACACGGGCGCCGCCGCTGCCAACACGGGCGCCGCCGCTGCCAACACGGGCGCCGCCGCTGCCAATGCAACCGCTGGCTCCAACGCACCCGCTGGCTCCAACGCGCCCGCCGCCGTTGCCAACGCACCCGCCGCCGCCACCGCCTGGCCCGCAGACACCGAAATTGTCTCACCGACGGGCAAGCAAGGGCACATGAGCATCAAAGCACAGTCCCCACGCGTTGAGAAGGTCCTGAAGAGGGCCATGAAGACTGACTTGCCCCATAAGTTATTCTGCCAGAACGCCTTTCCTCAACCGCAGGAGCGCTCGGCGTTCTACCGTGCCGTGCTCGTGGCGGCTGCGGAGGCTGAAAGCGATGGCATCATCGCATTGAGGGTGCAGGGCGACAAGGACTACGCGGCCGCTCTGGCGAAGATCGTAAGTCGGTCACCTGCTGCAAGAGACGAGCTTAACAGGCATGCATACCCCAGCCCGAGGCGCGTACATCAAATCTTCGAGGCAAGCTCAAGGATGCTGCCGATGCCGTCGTGCGGGGCGCCTACAAAATAGACGACTTCCCCGCGGACCGCCACGTTCGGATCATTAAGTGGCTGGTCGCCGAGGAAGACTCCTTGTATATTTTCCCTGGAGATGCAAAGGTAAGAGCCAAATCAGATGTGACTGCCAGCGCGTGGGAAGCTGACGCTACTGTGTTCTGCAGGAGAGCACGTATGACGACAGGCTGCCATACGGGCACAGTGCTATCGTCATGCTAATGCGTATGGTCTTCTTTGGCCCAAAGGCCATGACCGAGTTCCCCGCGACCCTTTTTAGAGGTGACGATGGTGTGCTGCGACTGCCCGCAGCCATGGTTGCAGCCTCCGCTACTGCGGTGAGTTAGGCTGGTCTTTTTGCTGTGCCACTTCATCTCTCTGATGTGCACTTCTTTCCAGGTCGAAGCGGGCCTGCGCGGCTTTCTCCTGGGCCCAGACCCCGTGCAAGTCGACTTCGCTGGCAACAACTTCATCCGCACGTACCTGAACCACATCGCAACGCTAGAAGACCTCAAGACTGAAAGTATCGGAGCTTACAATGCACTGATGGCCACGCTTTACAGATCGGTCATGTATGTCTGCTGATTTGCTTGTGTCTAGATGCTCACTTGGGTATGTTGACTGCACAGTGGTGTCGAGGGCAACGAGGCTGCTGCTGCCGCCGTTGGCACGTCTAATCGCCGCGTGAGCGCGGCGCGCGTCGCGCAGGCTTTGGGCGCAGCTTAGCCGGGTTTCCATGTTTCTCACAACACAATATCCACCGCTCAGTTTCTTTGTCTCATCCCCACGCACTGCGCAATGTTCGTTCATACTGGCCCCTGTAGCCTGCTCATGGTGCTGCCCATTTGTGTCTCATGATTTCGATATTTTGTTGCTAATTTGTTGCAAATGATATTCCAAATTTGTTTGCAAATGATTTGCTAATTAACTAGTTGTCATGTTGATTACCTAATTGTGAATGGGTGAAAGAATGGCTGATGCAGAGCAAATCTCATCATAATTGTGGTGAAATAAACTGTGCATCAGCTTGTAATTAGCAACAGGTAGGTGACACACAATGGTGTCTCTGATTAGCAGCTAATACTGGTCCCGATAGTCAGTAGCAAATTGGTGTAAATTTGTGCTAATTAATTGGGGGGGAAGGCTAATTGACCTCCTGGCTAATTAGCAGCTAATTCTCACTCATTATACCTTATTAGGGGCGGGGGGGTTCCCAGATGCACTGAACCCGCGCAATGCTACCACGGTCCGAGCGATAGAAACCGGCCCAGCGCCGAGAGTAGCTCCTGCGACCGCTCAAGCAGAGATCCCAACGGTCACCCGTGCCATCTCGGACTTGACTGCGCAGATCAAGGGGCTCAAAGGAGACGAAGCAGAGGAAGCAAAGGCCTTCCTGAAGGACATGGTAGAGGGTTTTTGAAGCGCCCCCCGGTCGCGTCGTCCGCGGGTGGCTCAAGGTTTTCGTTAAGTTCATCGAATCGTTATGCTGTACTCTCTTCATCGGACATTTGTGAGCAATCGTACCCCTCTGCGATCTATATGTCCGCTGTCACACGCAACAGGCAATCACCCTCGATCACCCTTCAAGTACAGCTACGACTCAACGAACCACGAAAACTCATCGACGCCGATGCTCTGCTCGATAGCGGAGCAGAAGGAATCATCCTTCATCCCAAGTTTGCCACTGAACACAGACTTCCCTTGAAACCCTTACCCTGGCCATTCCCCGTTCGCAATGTCGATAACACCGAAAACATCATGGGCTGGGTACGCTACTCAACGACTCAGACAATTCGCATCTATGCCAAGGACTCAACATCCTATCATGAGGAAGAAGCTGAGTTTTTCCTCACCGACATCGGCGACTACGACATGATTCTTGGCACAGACTGGCTGGAATTTCACAATCCGGCAGTCGACTGGCGAGAAAAGCGCGTTGACATGACTCGTTGCCCACCATCCTGCAAGTTGCACGCACCACCGGTCAAGAATTTATCAACACGCACAGAACGACAGACTTCCAAACCGCTTGCAGCCCCACGGCCTACTACCAGGCCGCGCCATGAGGTCCCACCACCTCCACCAACAATGCCAAAGTACGTTGTTCCAGCTCGTCGTGTCCATGGAGTACGTCTTCGCACTACGCGATCCCCAACACTCGGCGCCCTGTTCACGGAAGACGACGAAGAACGATTCACCATGGAACATGCGTGGATGGCGCACGGATTGCAGCTCGCTGGTGTGTTACCCGCCTTCGATATACCGTTCACTCCCTCGCCTGTCGAACCAGGACCGGTGCACGTACGAGCAGCTTTCACGAACGCACAGAAACTCGCCGAAAAAGCTGCCGGACCTTCAGTGCAGAAAGAATTTGAGGAATTAGTCCCGCCCCCGTACCACGACTTTCGCGACGTCTTTGACAAAACCTCTTCTGAACGTCTTCCGGAACGCCGTTCATGGGACCACGCCATTGACCTCAAGGACGGCTTTGAACCACGACCAAGTAAGGTTTACCCGTTGTCGCCAGCTGAGCAAGTGGAACTGGACACCTTTCTCAATGAACATCTGGAGAAGGGCTACATACGCCCATCCAAGTCTCCCATGGCGAGTCCATTCTTCTTTGTTAAGAAAAAGGATGGCAAGCTACGACCAGTTCAGGACTATCGCGCATTAAACAAGGGGACGGTCAAGAATGAATACCCGCTGCCGCTTATCTCTGAAATCGTCGACAAGCTCAAGGGTGCCAAGGTCTTCACCAAGATGGACGTCCGCTGGGGTTACAATAACGTACGCATCAAGGAAGGCGACGAATGGAAAGCGGCGTTCAAAACTAACCGCGGACTCTTCGAACCATTGGTGATGTTCTTTGGCCTCATGAATTCACCTGCCACGTTCCAAGCAATGATGAACGAACTCTTTAAGGACCTCATCGACCTCGGCAAAGTCATCATCTACATGGACGACATTCTTATCTTCACCGACACCCTTGAAGAACATCGCCGCCTGGTACGACAAGTCTTGCAACGACTTCGCAAACACGACTTGTTTTTGAAACCCGAGAAATGCACCTTCGAACAATCCTCAGTCGAGTACCTTGGTCTGATCATTTCCCACGATCATTTAGCTATGGATCCAGTCAAGGTTGCTGGAATTGCAGACTGGCCAGCGCCACGAACGGTGAAAGACGTCCAATCCTTTTTAGGATTTGGGAATTTCTACCGGCGCTTCATCCGTGACTTCTCCAAGATTGCGCACCCACTGTTCGCCCTAACCAAGAAGAATTACGCCTGGAACTGGACAACTGAATGCCAAGAGGCCTTTGATAACCTCAAAGCTGCGTTCACCTCATCTCCCGTCCTTGTAATGCCTGACCCTACCAAACCATATTTGGTGGAAGTCGACGCCTCAGACTACGCAACAGGAGGCATACTCTCGCAGCGTGGTGACGACAACCTGTGGCATCCAGTCGCATATCTGTCCAAGTCGCTCTCCGACCCAGAACGCAACTACGACATTTATGACAAAGAACTCCTGGCCATCATCCGCGCCCTCGAAGCTTGGCGCCACTACCTCGAAGGCGCTCCAGATCGCATAGAAATCTGGACGGATCACAAGAATTTGGAATACTTTCGCTCCGCCCAGAAGCTGAGTCGTCGACAAGCTTGATGGGCGTTATTCCTTACACGTTTCGACTTCGAACTGATCCACAAACCAGGAATCTCTCAACGTGCTGATCCCATGTCGAGGCGACCTGACCATAGAGAGGGGGTGGAGGACGATAACGCGGAACGGGTACTACTGGACCCTCAATTTTTCCGCATCCGCGCTACTCGTCCTGGCGCTGTTACCTCCCTTGGTAATCATGACCTCCGACGTCGCATCAGAGAAGCAAAGACCAAGGACATAGAAGTCATCAAGGCTCTCGACGTTATACTCGGCAATGGACCTCGCTCGTTGACAAAGAACCTAGAAGAATGGAACACCGAAGATGGACTTGTCCTGTTCCGCGGAAAAGTCTACGTTCCTACAGATGACCAGCTGCGACGTGACATTGTCCGGATGCATCACGATGCTCCTTCAGCAGGACACCCGGGACGCCACAAGACGCATGAACTAGTTGGACGCGAATATTGGTGGCCCGGTATGTCAGTCTTCATACGTGACTATGTCGACGGTTGCGCTACTTGTCAAGCAACAAAGGTGCAGAATCATCGAACACATGTTGAAACCATCCCGAACGCCATCCCCAATCGACCATTCCAAGTCATCACCTCGGACTTTGTAGTTGAACTCCCACCCTGCGACGGATTTGATTCAATATGCGTCATAGTTGACAGGTTCACGAAACATGTCACGTTCACACCCTGCAACAAGACAATCACAAGCGACGGCACGGTGGACATTCTCATCGACAAAATCTACCGTCATTATGGCCTTTGGGATCGACTTATCTCTGATCGTGGACCTCAGTATGCGGGAAAGGTTATGCGTGGCGTACTCGACAAGTTAGGCATCAAGTCAGCCCTCAGTACAGCCTACCACCCGCAGACAGATGGCGAATCCGAACGCGTCAACCAGGAGATGGAGCAGTTCCTACGAGTGTTCTGCAACTATCGACAGGATGACTGGGTGAAGTGGTTAACCTTTGCTGAATTCTCGCATAACCATCGGGTTCATAGCGCCACAAATCGGTCACCTTTCGAGATGCTCCTTGGATATACGCCTCATGCCATACCCCCCATTCACTCCACATCGACCATTCCTACAGTGGAAGAACGCCTTCGACGCATGGAGCAAGTACGGGCGGAGGTTGAAGCCAGTTTACGCTCTGCAGCGGAGGTCATGAAACGCAACAACGCCGACCATGTCAAAGACAGTGTACGCTTCAAGGTTGGAGATCGGGTATGGCTAGATGGGAAACACATCAAGACGACACAACCAAAAGCTAAGCTGTCACCGCGACGAGTCGGACCCTTCGCAGTCACTGAAATCATCGGACCAGTGAACTACCGACTGAAGCTTCCCCCCACTTGGCGGATCCACCCCGTATTCCATGCATCTCTTTTGACTCCCTACGTCGAAACCTCAGCTCACGGACCCAACTTCCTTGTGCCACCGCCTGAAATAGTCAATGCGGAAGAGGAGTACGAGGTGGAAGCGGTCCTAGACGCAAGACTCACACCCAACAAGCGTGGCATTCAGTACCTTGTCAAATGGGTCGGTTATCCCAACTCAGAGAATCAGTGGCTCCCTCGGACAGCCATGACCAATGCCACTGGAGCAATAACCAAGTTCTACAAGGACCATCCACGGGCTGTTCGCCCTCCTGCGCTACGTGGACTCATCTATTTTGATGCACTACAAGCTGATCATGCGCTCCAGGAGAAAGCGCGTCTTAGAGAGGGGGTGATGTCACGAATCGCTCCATTTATTTCGACTCTCTTGACTGCTATCCGCACCCATCATCGATCACGGACCACGATCCAGACTTCTCCCTGATCCAGAGCTTTCCGGACCCTTCCATGATGTTCTATGGCGAGGCTGTGCGCATCATTGTTCTCATTGTTCTTACTTCTGATTGTTCTCCATCGTCATGGTTCCTCCCTTATTGTTCCGCTTCCTATTGTCCTGCTGTTTATTCTTGTTTGGCCTCACTTAGTATATAAGGACTCACGTTTCTCTCTATTCTTTAGACTGTTCACTTCGTCTACACCGTACGCAATCTATTGCCTGCGCTGTTGATCACAGCACTCTCACTCATCTCGTCCCTCTGGTCCGATCGGTGACTTGGGCGGCTCTTTGTGTGTTCTTTGACGCGAGTCTTGACAATATAATGGATGCCACTCTTTTGCCAAAACCATGGGAATATTTTGCTGGAGAATATTTTCACTATTTGTTCCGATTTTTCCAGACTTTTTCCGACCTAGTCACATGATCAAACATATTTGGCATTTGTCAAGTACCCATTATAATATATACCTTATCGGTCATACATTGTAATGCATTGACCGACGACCATCGGTATGTATGGCTATTAAGCTACAGCGTCTGGTGGTCCACCGTCCACCGTCCACCGTCCACCGTCCACTGTCCACCGTCCACCGTCCACCGTCCACCGTCCACCGTCCACCGTCCACCGTCCACCGTCCACCGTCCACCGTCCACCGTCCACCGTCCACCGTCCACCGTCCACCGTCCACCGTCCACCGTCCACCGTCCACCGTCCACCGTCCACCGTCCACCGTCCACCGTCCACCGTCCGTCCACCCACCGTCCGTCCGCCCACCGTTCGCTGTCTGCTGTCCACCGCCCATCCACCGTCCACTGTCCACTGTCCATCCACACACCGTTCGCTGTCTGCTGTCCACCGCCTGTCTGCTGTCCACTGTCCACTGTCCACTGTCCGCTGTCCACCGCCACCGCTCATCCACTGTGCACTGTCCGCTGTCCACCATCCTCCATCCGCCTTCCACCGTCCACCGTGCGCCGTTTGCCATCCACCATCTTTCATCCGCCTCCCGCCGTCCACCACTTGGGGTCAATGGGCCAATGCATGCATGGCAAAACAATTACTCTTAATCGTTCAGGGGGAGGGGGGAAGGGGGGCTTGGCCATTCAATATACCACTAACTGCCTGGTATGTTTGTATGACATATTTGAGATATCTAATGTTCCTGTATCTGGGCAAGTGATGTGACTATATTGGGATGTCAGGGCAAAGCTGCAGTTATTGCTGTTTGCAGAAAGGTTGGCCGACCTGCCTTTTTGAGACGACGCGTCGATTTGCGTCGAAATCGCATGGCGACTTGTCACCCTCGTAGCACATTCATTTCTCAACGTATTTACATGATATGTATATGGCTAGAATCGTATCAACGAGCTCTATTGCACTGTAAAAAGAACTGAGCGATTTGGCCGTGATTTCACTTCGCAACAATATCTGCCTTCTCCAGCACTGTCCTGCGTCTAGGACGAGTTCCGGACCACCTAGCATCAAATAAAAGGCACAGAGGCGTGCGCGTGAACGGCCTGAACGTCCCTAAGAAGGTTTGGAGCGAATTGGATGAGATACAAGGGCGGAATGGTGCATACACGAGTAACCTGGGCTCAACCTGCCTGCTCCAGCACTGTATCACACCTGGTACGGGTTCCAGACCATGCAACATCAAACGAAACGCACCGTGGCACGCGCATTAATCGCTTGAACACCCCGAAGAAGGCTTGGAGCAAAAAGGGCAAGTTCTGAGGTCCGGACGACATAATCATTGGTGTCGCGGCTTCGGGTCCGAGTCGTGCCTCTCACCTTCACTCTAAGGCCTTCACAGGTGTCAGCTGCCGCTCACAGCGTCGAATTGTAAGGCGCTGGAGAGCTTCGGGGGAAGTAATGCGGCCCGGTAGTGATCCCCGATTGCGAGGGCGGACGCAGCATCTCACCACAGAGGAAGTCCTCGTGCGTAATCATTGATCAAATCACTGTCTCAACTGTTTCACTAAATTCATGGTATTGCAGTTTATTACTGGTGCTATTGATGGTACATGTGATATGTATCTAGATGAGCTCCGGGACTCCCTTGAAGCTATCTGTGGCAAAAGGGCCTCTCTATCCACAATTTGGCGCACACTTAGACGATCAGGATCTAGGATGAAGAAGGTAAGTATACATGTAACATCTTATGCATTCCGATTGAAATAAATTCCTAATATCATTGCAGATTACCAGAGCAGCCATGGAGCGGAGCGTTCGAAAGAGAGCTGCATACACTTTCAAAGTGGGCATGCAGTACTCTCCTGAGCAGCTCGTCTTTGTCGACGAGAGTGCAGCTGACCGTCGGACAACATATCGAGGATATGCATGGGCTGTACATGGACAGCGAGCGGTTCGCAAAGCCTTCTTCATACGTGGACGGCGGTATGTGTCTTCTCATACTGCACAAGTATTGACTGATATGCCTCCAGATACTCCATTCTCCCTGCTCTGTCCATGGACGGGATCATCTGTGTTGACATTGTAGAAGGTTCCTTCAACAAAGTGCTCTTCGGGCGCTTTGTTGATGGGCTTCTCAGCCAGATGAACCCCTGGCCTCTCCCAAATTCTGTGATTGTTATGGACAATTGTGCAATACATAAATGTCCAGAAGTCTTGGATATGATCACAGACCGGTAAGTGAAGGACACAGATAATGGGATATCTTTACTAATGACAATCCAGCGGGATGCGCTATTTATTTCTTCCCCCATACTCGCCTGACTTCAACCCAATCGAGCTTGCCTTCTCAGCTATCAAGGCGGATATCCGGCGAAATGGAGGCATCATACGACAGGCAAGTGCAGATGAAGACAATACAGAGGTTTACCTTCAGCTGAACAAAGCTGTGTGGTCTGTAACACAAGAGGATGCTCAGGGTTGGTTCAGACACTGTGGGTATTATTAGAGAAATATATCTTATTATAAAGCTGGGTAGTCTAACAATGATCTAAATGAGTGTGGGTTTGTAAAGATGGGGTGACTGTATAATGAATGAGTATGTTGAGGCAACTGAATGGTAAGGAAGGTAAGAGTGTATGTGAAAATATACAAAAACTGAGTAATTGGGTATCATACCATGGCACGCCTCAAGCACGCTCCCGAATACGCCTCTTTTCCCGCTTCCGGATGACATTAAGATCATGCTTCACATAGGAAACAATCTTGTCCGCTGTCCCAGGTGCCATCATAGAACAAATGGCAAGTATTCTGTCCTGTGAGAAACCTTCAATATCACAAAGACGAAAGTACTTCTTGCTTTCGAAGGCATCAATGAATTGGGAGAAGTCATGACCGTCGGTACCTCGCAGGCCTGCATCGAGATCTTGCAACCACTCGCGAAGCCGCGGGAAGAGCGTGACATCGTCCATCTCGTCAATGGGATCAGAACTCGGAATGTCGCTGTCATACCGTCTACTTCCGAGTCGACGATCACGTTGACCGGGCGACGGCCCACCAAAACCAGCACCTGCAATCCAATCCGGGCCCATGTATGGGAAATGGGGATAAGAGATTGGGGGCATCGCTGATGGACACTACCAGATAATAGGGTGGTACGCAGTAGAATAGACACGAACCCTAAATGGCAGCGGTGGTGTCGTGTATCGGTGTGCGAGCGAGCGTCAGGGGTCCCGGAACAGACGTAGACCGTCTCCGATCAAGCACAAAGTGCTCCGATCGAAAGCGCGCAGTCGGAAAGGCGTCCGCGACTGGCGTACGTGCTCCGACTGGTCGGAAGATGAGTCGACGATGAGCGACGGCGAAGAGCGGCGACGCGACTGCGATCGCTGACTCGGACGAAGGGGCGACGATGGAACAAGATGAGAGCGATGAGATAAGGGCGAGATCGGAAGGCTGAGGCGATGACAAAGGCAAAGGCAAAGGCAAAGGCAAAGGCAAAGGCAAAGGCAAAGGCAAAGGCAAAGGCAAAGGCAAAGGCAAAGGCAAAGGCAAAGGCAAAGGCGCGAGCGCAGTCAACCGATTGTTGACTACTATACGATACGACGACGAAGGCAGCACACGAATTGTGCTCTGAGCGATGAGGGGGGAACGAAACTTGTATTGCAGTGAGTATGCGACGACTATTTATACGTTTCCGACGAGTACAGTACGAGTGCGATCGGAACAATGCTACGTGGTCGGAAGACAAAGCGAAAGATAGCGGCGCCGTCGTGCATGGTGCGTACAATAGTCGGAGGTCATGCGACGGTCAGACGACGAGGAGAGGGTCGGGCGACGATGTCGAGCGAACGATCAGCGCTGTCACAGAACAAGGGAGTGGGCGTGAGAAACGATCCGCCCTGTCGTCGACTGTGGGAAACAGCGTCGGGGACGGCGGGAATGGACAATGCGGGACGAGCGGGGGCGCGATAACGGTGGTCGGGTGACGTGGACACGAGGTGACGGCTTCCGATCGCGACTGATCGGAAGACGATAGTTCCGACTGGTCGCAGCGACTGAGTTGCGAATCGTTCGCAAGGCGCTCAGCCGCTACGCTACCGGTCGGAAACGTGTGTCGATAGAGGGGGCGTGGAGGGGTCGTGAATCCGCTAAGTCGTAGGCGCTGGGTCGGAGGGCGATCGCGTGACTGGTCGATGGTCGGGGACAATAGTCGCAAGGACAATGGGCGACTGGGGAGGTACTCGAAATGGCGTGGGAGCGTCGGAGGGTCGTAGCGCCGGGGGTGGCTGTCGTGCGAGTAGGCTGTGCGATTCTGATGGAAATCTGATGGAGTCGTGACGGCGTGGGAAATGCTGTGCTCGCAGGTGTGGCGCGGTGCTCTAAGTCATAAGCGCTGGGTCGGGCGCCAAGTGCGACTGGCGTGGGAGTCGCGAACGTGTTCCGACTGTGGCGCGACAAGGCTGAGGTCACGTGACCGAAGACTTGGTCGGAAATGCGAAAAGAGAGTCGCGATCCCCTCCCAGCGCGGGACGGGACTTGTCACCTCCTCCTCACTGAGAACCTGACCGTCCACGGTCAGTGCAACAAGGCGGTGCGCGGGCACTAAGGGATGCCGTCGGAAGAAGGTGCGACCGTCGGAAGGTCGCGGGGGAAATAGTGGTCGCAAGACGTGAGGCGACTGCGGCGGGGAAAGTCGGAAGGCAATTTCGAAGTCGGGGAAAAGCGTGGGAGCGTGGGGAGTCGTTCGAGGAAGAGTCAATGCTGGTTGAAGTCGTAGACGCCGTAGTGATGTCATGGGCTAGGCGCTGCGCAGCCTTGTGTCCAAAAAGGTGTACCTGGGTGCCAAAGTCGCGCGGGAAGAAGCTGAGGGCCTAGGGCTGGTCGCGCGACCACGCGTGGGAAGTCGCAAGAGGTGCAAGGGCGCGATCGAAAATTTGGCGAAGTCGATGGAATGGTCGGAGGACAAAGAGGGGTGCGCGATCGCATAAAAGGCGGTGAGCGATCGCGAGTCGGAGGCAACATTCCTCCTCCTACCATCACCTGGCGCTCTTCGTAACATGTCCGCCCCCACTCCCGCTCCACGCCAGATGTCCGACGCCAACGTCGTCGCCAACGTTCGCCGGCAAGTCGAGAAGTTCCCCGAGAACGGCGACATGCCTGCGCAGCTGCTGTGGGTGTGAAGCTGTGTGCGCGCCTTCGTAAGTGCTCCTCCGAGTTCGCGCCGAGTCGCAAGCTGACGAGTGTCGTCCAGGCCTTCGGCGCTCAATATCCGAACACCGCGCAGCAAGTCGCTGAACTAATGGTCGACTTTCAAGAGCGGTTCAAGTCGCACGGGTCGCCGGAGTGGATCGTGCAGTCGGGAGGGCTGCTGAGGGCGCCGGAGCCTGAGCCTGAGGTACGTCGTGGTCGGAGTGAGCTTGACGAGGTCGCTGACGAGTACCCGCTAGATGGACGACGAGGCATTCTTCGCGCAGATGGTGGAGAGCGACGTCGACGTCGCCGCCTTCGTCTCGCACACACCACCCGTGTCCGCGCCGTCCTCAGTCCGTGCTCCATCCTTGGCGCCGATCGCAGCCGAGGCGGAGCCGGTCGCAGAGGAAAGTGAGCTTGTCGAAGGCGATCGCGATGCGTCCGGTGAAGACGAATTGGACGACGAGTTCGCGGTGGAGCGGGCGACCGTGACGCCGCGGAGGCGGAAGGGTGAGAGCGCGGAGGAAATGGCGGAGCGTCTGGTCGACGAGAAGGCGCGCGCCGACTCGCTCATACAGCGAATTCGCCAAGGGGTCTTCAACTACAAGTCGTACGGTCCGGTGCGTATGCTATAGTCGTCCTGCGCGCCGATCGCTAACTTCTTCTTAGGCTTGCGACTATTGCCGAGTTACCGGGGCTTCTGGCGACGTCGCCTGTCGCGCAAAGATCGTCCTCAAGCGTACGGGATGGTTCGTCGAGTGCGAGAAGTGCGCGCACGCCAAGAAGGGTTGTCGGTGGAGTGGGGAGAGCGTGACCGGTACGTGGTTGTCGTTCGCCGACGTAGCGAGATTGCTAACTCTTTTCTGTAGTGGTGTCACGCGTTCGCAAGGCGTCCGCGACCGTCGCTGCTTCAGGGGCAATCACCTCGCCTGTCGCTGGTCAGAAGCGACCTGCGACCGCGACGCCAGAACGTGAGCGAGAAGACGCGACCTTCAAGGCTCCTAAGATGGCGCACGAGACTCCGCGCAAGGAGACCAGGGCATCGGCGCAAGGTGAGCACGTCCGATTGTGTTCTGCGGACATATTGCTGACTAGATGTTCCTCTTCGCAGTGTCTCCGCGATCCTTCATCGGCAAGCCGCCGCCGCCTGCGCCGACTGTTCCCGCGCCAGCCGATATGGACGTCGACGCGCCACAAGAAGAGCCGCAGGAGTCGCAGACGCAGCGGACGGTGCCCGGTGAGAGCACGCCTCTCTTCTGGGGGAGTCCCGACGCGACGACTGACGTGCCGCGGTCAGGGTCAGAACGCGCGGCGTCGTGGCAGGAAGAAGCCGCGGAGTGGCAAGCGCCGCAAGTCGACGAGTTCGCGGAGATCGGGACTCCGGTAGCGGGTAAGTCATGTTCACGTCTTCGTCGGAGTATAGCTGACGCGATCGCAGGCCCGTCACAGCCTGCGACGGCTCGTGCGACCACTCGCAAGGGCAAGGGTCGGATGGTGTCGCAGCGCCGCGTCCTACCTCCGGGTCCGAGGCCGCGCGACTTCGATGGCTTCCCGTGCTTCAGCACTGTGCAGGAACTCGTCGACGGCGCGATCCAGATTCCGGAGGACGATCCGTTTCCCGACGCAATGCGGTCGATGGTCAAGGCACTCCGCGACGACCGCGGAGACGATGTAGCGCGATACTATGCGGCCCGCGAATCGTTCCTGGCCAATTGGTGGACCGACGTCAAGTTCGTCAACCCGTCGTTCTATGAGATGCACATTCGGGGTCTCGTTCCGCGAGTGCCGGGGCCGAAGTGGGACTGGGAAGAGGTGGTAGAGGCGGAGGAGTAGGCGATCGGGATGTGGTGACTGCGCGGTAGATACCCTGTACTGGTAGCGATGACTTCTTGTGAATTGCGATTCGAATGCGACTTGTTCCTTTCGCTCGACTTGATGGATTCCGACTGGTGCGCGACTAAGGAAAGCTTTGCGACTTGACTTCGACTTGGTGATCGCAAAGGAATGTGGGGTAGAACGACTAAGTCGAACTAAAATGACTTTTGGTTAAGCCTCAGTAAACCTTCATAGGCTAAGGTCCTTTATCTTGAGTGGGCCTGCACTACAGCGACGGGTCGCGAGCGACTTGCGATGGGGAGGAAA
Organism: Auriscalpium microsporum; assembly: GCA_019914985.1. NCBI lineage: Eukaryota > Fungi > Basidiomycota > Agaricomycetes > Russulales > Auriscalpiaceae > Auriscalpium > Auriscalpium microsporum. The sequence goes on along the minus strand of JAHLMG010000010.1, from coordinate 636,401 downwards.
GGGAGAGGGATGTCGGAGTGATGACCGCGTGATCGGAACTCTTCAAGCTTGATCGGGGACTTCGTCTTCGTCGTCGGGAGGCTCTGGGAGGGGTGGCTCTTCGTCTTCGTCGTTGCCGTGGTGCGCCGATGCTTCTAGTTCGCGGAGTCGATGGGTGTCGATGTCGACGTCGGCGATGTCGAAGGGGATGGTCTTGCGAGCGAGATACGGAATGACGCGGAATGCTGCGATCGGACGGTCGAGGACAGAGCCGTCGAGCTCCGACACGATGTAGGCTCCTCCGCGATTGCGCAATATGACGACTAGATGGCCTAGGTAGCGCGGTCGCATCTTCCGATTGAGTGCCTTCTCGATCGCAGTATGTCGGATGAGTACTAGGTCGCCGCGCTTGAAGTCGAAGTTCTTGATGGTGTGCGCGTGGTCTGTCTCGAACTTCCTGGCGTTGGCGAGTCGCTCGGCGTAGACTTCCGATCGGAGCGCGGAGACTTGCGCGTGTCGCTTTTGCAGTGCGATCGCTCATCGCGCGATGAGGTCTGTCGTGGAGAGAAGTGAATCGGGCGGGGGCTGGAGGTACGTCGCTTCGGAGATGTCGAGGGGAATGATCGGGTGACATCCGGTGACAGCGAAGTATGGGGAACAGCCCATGCGCTTCCGAACTGTGATACGCTCCGACCAGAATACGGAGAAGGCGGAATGCGCCCACTGAGTCTGATCGCCATTCGCGGCCTTGTAGAGTGCTTGCCGAATGTCGTAATGGGCACGTTCGACGATTCCGTTAGCACGAGAGTTGTAGCCGGAGATGCGAATGTGGCGTATGTGGTATTTCTTCTCTAAGTGTTCCAGGGCTTTGACGAATGGACCGCCGTTGTCGGTGACGATTTCCGACAGTGAGCCCCAGCGACAGAGGACCGATTGAAAGATCCAGTTCGCGATGGCGACGGAGTTCTCCTTTTTGAGTAGGGCGAACTCTGGGTAGGTCGTAAGTGAACAGCGACCTTGGACGACATAGCGAAATCCTCCGGAGACGGGCATGTGCATGGTGTCGACGTAGATCTTCGCGAATAGTGGCGCGGGTACAGCGACGGTCGGAGGGATGAGGATTTGTCGCTTCTGGCGCTGTTGACAAAGGTGACATGTGCGAACATACCACATCACGTCCGATTCATAGGACGGCCACCAGAAACGTTCTCCGATTAGCGATCGAGTCGCGAAGACTCCGCGATGTCCGACTTTGTCGTGGCAGTCGACGAGGATGGTGATACGGCGATTGGGATGGGGAATGAGCTTGTGTGCGCCGTCGCCTGATCGTCGATAGAACCGGTTGCCTGCGATGAAGAAGCGAGTCGCATAGCGAACGAAGGTCGCGAACTCCTGATCGGAAAGATGGTCTGGTCGCACTGGGTCTTCTAGCCATTCGCGGACGTGGACTAATCGGTCGTCGGCTTTGATCGATGCGTCGCTGCGTGGGACTTCGTCGTACGATAGCTCGGGCTCCTCCTCCTCACTGAGATCTTGACCGTCCCCGGTCAACGCGAAGACCGCGTGTAGTCCAGGGGTGGGAAGGGTGGGAGCTTGGTCGGGTGCGACTAGCGAACTCGGAGTCGGTACTGCGAACAAAAATCCGTACATTTTGTCGAGCCAATCGTCGTAGTCGTCGTCGGAAGGTTCTTCGGGATCGCCAGGTTGTCGGACACGTCGCGATAGTCCATCGGGACCATGGGAGACTCCCGGGACGTGTCGGAGGGTGAACTTGAAGGCGAGGATGCCGATGATCCAGCGATTGGTGCTAGCAGTGGGGACGAGGTCGGGGTTCTTGAGCATACCGCCGATCGACGTAGCATCGACTTCGACGATGAGATTCCGGAGACCGATAAGATAGACGCGGAGTGTGCGGAGCGATCGGAAGAGGCCATAGATTTCGAGCTTGGGCTGGGAGAAGCGACGTTCGCGATCGTTGAGCGATATCGATCCAAATCGGCTGAAGTAGCGGCGCTTCGGGTTGTCGAGTTCCTCTTGGGCGAGTATGTAGCCAACCGCGATGTAGGAGGTGTCAACAGCGAGGACGACTGGAGCTCGCGATTCGTAGTCGATCGCGCGAAGTGCGTCCGACTTGACTAGGGCGTCCTTGAGGTACTCCTGCGCCTTGAGCTGTGCGGGACCGTATACCCACTCTTCGCCCTTCCTTGTGAGCTTCGTGAGGGGCCAGGCGTGCTTTGCGAAGTCCTTGATGAATATCCTGCATACTCCGACTGTTCCGAGGAAGGCGCGAACGTCGGAAAGATCCTTGCAAGGACCCCAGTTCGTGATCGCAGAGATTGTGGTCGGATCAGCGCGGCGACCTTCCGGGGTGCAGAGATGTCGGAGAACCGTGAATTCGCGGGCGATCAGGATGGACTTGGATCCGGAAAACGTTCCGCCAGCATATCGCATACGCTGGAGTATGCGATTGGCGTTGCCGAGGTGTTCCCAGACGAATCGCCGAATGTCGCTGTTCTCCGGAATCATCTCGTATGATCCGTCGGGGAGTCGGTAGTCGGACTTCGGGCCTTTGAGCGGAACGTCGTCGATAAAGGGGATCGTGAATGTCGGGATCTCGTCCTGCAGGATGTAGGTGACGTCGTCGTGGAAAATAGGGACCGAGTTCGTCCACCCCATCGGAAGGGTGACTAGGCGAAGTGCTCCGTAGGGGGTCTGGAAGGTCGTGAAGTCGCGGGATCGTGGGTCGATGAGTCGCTCGTCGTATCCGACGTAGAGGTCGAGAATACCGCCGCAAGCGCGTCCTCCGAACTGTTCGGCGAGGTGTTCTTGGATCGGAGGTACGCCGGAGTGTGCGATCGTGACCTTGTTGAGCGGCTCGAGGGAATGGACTATGTGGAGACTCTTACCGTCCTTCTTGACGACGCAGAACCACTTCGATCGATAGGAGGAGTTGGATGGCTCGTACACACCGGCTGCGATCTTCTTCTTGATGATCTGGCAGACCTCGGCGTGCAAGCCTGGGGGGATAGGGATATTGCGATCGACCCATGGAACGTGTGCGACGACAGGAATTTGAATCGGAGGGAAGTACTCGGGCTTGAAGCTGCCGCGCTCGGTGTCGTCCCAAGCGAAGGCCTCGTTCTGCTTTGCGATGACGTCGTGGAGCAGATCGCGCTCGGTCGGGGTGAGGAAATTGTAGCTGGAGTTCTCGTCCATCTTGTCGCGACGTTCTTGCGTATAGCGACCGGTCGGAACGAAGGGCGGGGGATGAGTCGATAGCGGTGGCATTGATGTGAGGGGGTCGCCGATGATATTGCGCTCTATGCGGAATCCATCGGGAAGCGTTCCAAGAACTGGTCGAACTTTGTCTGCGACGGGCTTGTACTTCTTCTTGCCAAGAAAAGAGTCGAGGATTGGGGGATCGGAAGGCGATGGGGAAGCGGGGGATGTGTTCAAGAAAACGTTCGGAGTACGCGCGGAGTGTCCAAGATATTGCGATGTGTCGTTGTCAAGATGCGGGTGTCGATAGCGAGTCTTTGCGGTCGGCGATGCGGTCGGAGATGCTTTGCGATCGGACGGGGTATACTGGTGACCAAGATTTGATTCGGCAGTCGTACGAGATACACGGGGCTCTGCGGGACATATATTGTTCAAGAAAGATGGGGCGGCGTACTCTGGCAATTGCGAACGGGCTTCGGAAGCGGTAACATATGCGGCTTGGATCGCGGACTCGTCCGATGAGTCGATGGGGGTATATGCAAGAACGCGGACATTTTCGCCGTCGCCTTCGATGATCATGGCGACGGCTTCATCATCGCCTAGATCATCAAAGGCGGGGGCCGTCATGGCATGCCGTGCGAAACCGATGGTGGCCTCGCGGGAAAGTCGGCAACGTTAGGGTTTCTCCGGAGTTCGGGTTGCGGATGGTGACCGTCTGGTCCTCGTCGCGGTAGTTGCGGACGATGCTCTCGGTGAGAACATCGAACGGGCGACCGAGGAGAATGTCGTAGGCGACATCGCGAACGACATGGACTTGGAGGTAGAGGGTCATGTTCCCGAACTTGATCGGAACGATGCAGGCGATGCCTAGGGAGCTGGAGACTTGGCGATTGGCGCTCTGAAGTCGTATCTTGACGTCCGGCGAATACGCGAGCTCGAGGAAGTGGCAAACGTCTTCCGACATGGCGATGACTTGCGATCCAGGATCAAGCAGGCACTCGATCGCGGCGCGACCAGCGACCAGCCCATCGATCGATCGGAGGGCGATGGAGTCGTGGGCCACGGTGAGCATGTCGGGGTCGGGACACTCGCCTGGTCGGAGATCGTTGAGGTACATCTCGATTGGGTCGGACATGTACAGCGAGCAATCGCGTGGCTGCAGCGACCAGAGTTGCTCCTTCGATGCTTTGCGGGGGTCGGGGGCGTACTTCGCAAAGGTGCGCTCTTCGACTTGGTTGATCGCCGCTGCTGGGGAGACGATCTCTTCGTCGGGGACTTCTTCGATGGTGACGCGACGGTAGGCGGCCGTCTGGACTGTGGGGACGACGACCTGCTCATTGACCGCGCGGCGAGGGGTGACTGCGTCGCGGTACTTGGCGCGGACTTCTGGAGCGAGCGACAAGAGCTCCTCCGGCGTGATGGTGATCTTGGAGTCCTTCATCGCGCGGACGAAGACCTCCTCTGTGATCTCCGATCGATGGACCGGAGGCAAGTTGCGGTACTGGGGCTCGCGGGGGTTCGCCTTCGGAGGGTCGGCTGGGACAGTCTTGGGGTTGACCGGAGCGTCGGTCGCGTCGCGCGCACCGCGGAAAGGATGCGCTTGAACTGGCGCCGGTGGGTCGGAAGTCCTTGCTGACTGGTCGGAGGGTCCTGGTGCGACTTCCGCTGGCTTGGGCCTAGGGCGACGCGTGATCTCTACTCCGTCGAAGACTTGCGCATTGGTCGCAGCGATGCGATCACCGCGGAGCTGAGCGAGCTCGGCCTCGAGCGTGGCTATGCGATCGGAAGTCGAGAGGGTGAAGACTTGGAGGGGCTCCTCCGGAACTACGCCGACGAACAGCTGAGCTGCCGGGAGCGCAGCTGCATTGTGACGGTGCCACTCTCTAACGCGATCGCGTAAGAAGTCGCCGGTGATGCGACTGGGCACGAAGGTACCATTGGGCAAGGTAACCCTCCCGTCTGCGTTCCGAGCGACTATGCCCGCTCGGATGTCTTCTTCGACTGCGGGGCACGCGGAGATGCGATGGTCCGCTGAGCCATCGTACAGGCATCGGCCTGCAAGGCGCTGGAGGTTCGTGTTGGGCACAGCGACTGCGGGGGCTGCCGCGACCGCTGGGACTGCGACTGCGATCGGAGGTGCCGCAGCGTACTGCGCTGCACCTGGAAGTGCGCCGCCGCCTTGCATGAGTGTGCGGACGAACGACGCGATGATGTCTTCCGCCTTGACCGCGGTAGCTGGGGGTGGCGATCGTGCTGTCGACGTGGTCGCTGCGATGGTCGTGGTCGTCGACGTAGCTCCGCGAACGTCCCTGCAGGCTGCTTGAAGCACGAACTGAGCCGCGCTGTTGACGTCGGCGACTTCGTAAGAGTCGTCGGGGGCGACGTCGGGCTTCTTGACCTGTAGTCGGGCCTCGATGCGCGGCCAGAGGTAATCGGGGACGCCTCGCGGAAAGTCGCTCTTCTGCTGCATGTTGGAGTACCGGCCCTTCCGAACAAGGAAGCCGGAGATTGCTAAGAAATCGCGGTGGTATGCGGCGAACTCATCGAGCGACAGCGTCAAGCTGCCGCGGGAGTCGGCGATGAGGGTCTCGAGGTCGGTGGTCGAGTACGTGCGATCCCCGTCAGCGCCGGGGTAGAGCTTCTTGATCGCAGTCTTGAATGGGTCCCAAGCACCAGCGTACTCGGGCAGCGACTCGAACAGGTCGGCGACCTCGATCGGAACATAGCGCATGGTCCAATCCTTCTTCTGCTGGTCGGTCGTCTGATTGGCGGCCGTGCAGAGAGTCTCGAGGTCGTCGAAGAACCTCCTGATGGATCGCGGATTTTCCGGATCGAAGACCGGCGCGGTCTTCGAACCGCGAGGGGGCATAGGAGTCAGGCGTCCCTGTAGGTCAATAAGTATTAGTACCGGTAATTACCGGTCCATGCATTTTTATTACAGACCGGTAACAAATGGATTATGTAAGCGACATATAAAATGAGTCGGGAGGTAAAAAATGTCGCGATGCTATTGGATACGGAAAAATCGGCTAAAATCGGATAAAATAGCGAAAAAATTCAGTCTGCGTTGGTTCCCACGGGTACGGGACCGAAACGAATCATTTTAAATGCTTTCCAGCACTACGAATAGCTACCCGTAGGGCTTGAACAAATAGGGATAAATATGGAGAAATCGGAATATATTCGGGGGCACCGATTGCTGGCCGATATCCCTTCCCACGCATCGATATGTTCCCACGGTCCCAACAAATGTCATTTTTGATCATTCGCGCTGGTATATAATCCTTCCCGTAGGGCTTAAATAAATAGGGTAAAATCGGAAGAGATCGGAATATACTCGGGGACATACATTCCCAGCCACAATGTATGCCCACGCGTCGAAATACTCTCATCGTCCCAAGAAATGTCATTTTTAATCATTTGTGCTGGTATATAATCCTTTCCGTAGGCCCTGGGAAAACCCATTGATAACATTATAGTACATGTATGATGTAGACTTAGAGGTTGATAGAATATAGAGACTGTTCTAAGCTCAGTTCATCCAGCTGTGAGCTGGACGGAACCACAAACCGAGAGAGTATCTGATAAGGAATATCCTGCAGGCATGATCTTCTTTACCTAAGCTACCAGAATTTGTACATAGATAGCTCACAATACTTTAAGACTTATAGTATTTTTTTCATGACCCAAGCCCCCCTTCAATTCCTCTCAAACACAAATTCTTTAGTATTTATGCTGTTGAAGCAGTATATTTTGACTACTTTTGTATATATTTGGCATGGTCTGAGTGCTGTAGACACCCATTCAGAGTGCACCTAGTATCCAGCATTACTTTCTATATTTACCATGTTATTCCTTGAAGCCATTGGTAGGCTGCATTCAACAGATATATATTCATTATTTATATGTTTTAGCCCAAAAGAATGAAGTTTGCTGAATAGCTCATCCAGATGTTGTCAATAAAATCCCCAGATATTCCAGACGACTCATAAGCTATGCCCCACAGGCCCCAGAAAGTATCAAAATTGTACAACAATGTGGTAGGTAATACTGTACTTTCACTCTGACATGCCCTCTAATCCAATATATAGAATGGTCCCAGGCTTGTACAAGTACATATGAATGGCCTTGTGCTCAGTAAGCCCAGGCTTATTCTCATCTAAGCTTATATCACATGTCATAGTTCAGTGGAAAAAGAAAGGACCCATGTGCCATTGCACATGCATCTGGGACAAGGACAGTTGTAGAGGCTGTATCAGATTGGAAGTACAGTACCATCTACCAAGTCCTTGTAGCATTTCAATACTTATACCAGTTGGTGGGGCATAGTCTGTGAGTGCTCTAAAGTATCTGGGGATTTTATTGACAAAGTCCTGGGGGGCTATTCAGCAAACTCCATTCTTTTGGGCTAAAACATATAAATAATGAATATATATCTGTTGAATGCAGCCTACCAATGGCTTCAAGGAATAACATGGTAAATATAGAAAGTAATGCTAGATACTAGGTGCACTCTGAATGGGTGTCTACAGCAGTCAGACCATGCCAAATGTGTACATAAGTAGTCAAAATGTATGCATCAATACTACTTCAACAGCATAAATACTAAAGAATTTGTGTTTGAGAAGAATTGAAGGGGGGCTTGGGTCATGGAAAAAATACTATAAGTATTAAAGTATTGAGAGCTATCTATGTACAAATTCTGATAGCTTAGGTAAAGAAGATCATGCCTGCAGGATATTCCTTATCAGATACTCTCTCGGTTTGTGGTTCCGTCCAGCTCACAGCTGGATGAACTGAGCTTAGAACAGTCTCTATATTCTATCAACCTCTAAGTCTACATCATACATGTACTATAATGTTATCAATGGGTTTTCCCAGGGCCTACGGAAAGGATTATATACCAGCACAAATGATTAAAAATGACATTTCTTGGGACGATGAGAGTATTTCGACGCGTGGGCATACATTGTGGCTGGGAATGGATGTCCCCGAGTATATTCCGATCTCTTCCGATTTTACCCTATTTATTTAAGCCCTACGGGAAGGATTATATACCAGCGCGAATGATCAAAAATGACATTTGTTGGGACTGTGGGAACATATCGATGCGTGGGAAGGGATATCGGCCAGCAATCGGTGCCCCCGAATATATTCCGATTTCTCCATATTTATCCCTATTTGTTCAAGCCCTACGGGTAGCTATTCGTAGTGCTGGAAAGCATTTAAAATGATTCGTTTCGGTCCCGTACCCGTGGGAACCAACGCAGACTGAATTTTTTCGCTATTTTATCCGATTTTAGCCGATTTTTCCGTATCCAATAGCATCGCGACATTTTTTACCTCCCGACTCATTTTATATGTCGCTTACATAATCCATTTGTTACCGGTCTGTAATAAAAATGCATGGACCGGTAATTACCGGTACTAATACTTATTAGACTACATGGACTGGTGTAGGAGTAGCCATCGGAGGTATAGCGACGGGTGGTACGTTTGCGATTGGTCGGGAGGGTAGTGCGATCTGGGTTGCGACTGGGATAGTCGCGGGAGTCGGCGATGGGGGAGTGATCGGAGTCGGAGGATGAGAAGGTCGCGGTGGCGTTGGTGGTGTCAAAGGCGATGGCGCAGGAGAGGGTGTTTGGAACCCTCCAGGGATGTGTGGATGATCGAGGACTTCGTACGACTCACTTCCGGAGGTGTTCGGAAGGTTGTTGTGAGTTGCGTCGGGGCTGGGAACCTCCTCGAAGAGGTCGTCGATGAGCGAAGTGTCGTCGGGGATCGATGGGGGAGGTACGACAAAGCGTTGGCGGACTTCGTCGGCGAAGGCTGAAGCGCGGGTGTAGGGTCGAGCGGCGAAGGGAGAAGGCGCTGGGGCCTGTTTCGGAGGAATCCTGACTGAAACCCTCGCGGTGGGCTCCAAAAGTGATGGACACTACCAGATAATAGGGTGGTACACAGTAGAATAGACACGAACCCTAAATGGCAGCGGTGGTGTCGTGTATCGGTGTGCGAGCGAGCGTCAGGGGTCCCGGAACAGACGTAGACCGTCTCCGATCAAGCACAAAGTGCTCCGATCGAAAGCGCGCAGTCGGAAAGGCGTCCGCGACTGGCGTACGTGCTCCGACTGGTCGGAAGATGAGTCGACGATGAGCGACGGCGAAGAGCGGCGACGCGACTGCGATCGCTGACTCGGACGAAGGGGCGACGATGGAACAAGATGAGAGCGATGAGATAAGGGCGAGATCGGAAGGCTGAGGCGATGACAAAGGCAAAGGCAAAGGCAAAGGCGCGAGCGCAGTCAACCGATTGTTGACTACTATACGATACGACGACGAAGGCAGCACACGAATTGTGCTCTGAGCGATGAGGGGGGAACGAAACTTGTATTGCAGTGAGTATGCGACGACTATTTATACGTTTCCGACGAGTACAGTACGAGTGCGATCGGAACAATGCTACGTGGTCGGAAGACAAAGCGAAAGATAGCGGCGCCGTCGTGCATGGTGCGTACAATAGTCGGAGGTCATGCGACGGTCAGACGACGAGGAGAGGGTCGGGCGACGATGTCGAGCGAACGATCAGCGCTGTCACAGAACAAGGGAGTGGGCGTGGGAAACGATCCGCCCTGTCGTCGACTGTGGGAAACAGCGTCGGGGACGGCGGGAATGGACAATGCGGGACGAGCGGGGGCGCGATAACGGTGGTCGGGTGACGTGGACACGAGGTGACGGCTTCCGATCGCGACTGATCGGAAGACGATAGTTCCGACTGGTCGCAGCGACTGAGTTGCGAATCGTTCGCAAGGCGCTCAGCCGCTACGCTACCGGTCGGAAACGTGTGTCGATAGAGGGGGCGTGGAGGGGTCGTGAATCCGCTAAGTCGTAGGCGCTGGGTCGGAGGGCGATCGCGTGACTGGTCGATGGTCGGGGACAATAGTCGCAAGGACAATGGGCGACTGGGGAGGTACTCGAAATGGCGTGGGAGCGTCGGAGGGTCGTAGCGCCGGGGGTGGCTGTCGTGCGAGTAGGCTGTGCGATTCTGATGGAAATCTGATGGAGTCGTGACGGCGTGGGAAATGCTGTGCTCGCAGGTGTGGCGCGGTGCTCTAAGTCATAAGCGCTGGGTCGGGCGCCAAGTGCGACTGGCGTGGGAGTCGCGAACGTGTTCCGACTGTGGCGCGACAAGGCTGAGGTCACGTGACCAAAGACTTGGTCGGAAATGCGAAAAGAGAGTCGCGATCCCCTCCCAGCGCGGGACGGGACTTGTCATCGCGTAGAATGGTGGCGGCTGAGCATACGGATGCATAATGGGATATGGATGTCCAGGTGGCGTAGACTGACTCGGAGCAGTGGTCGCTGTCGGAGGTGTAGGTGGAGGTGGCTGCTTGCGCACTGGCTGGCTCGAGAGCACCAGCTTCGGAGGCGGCACGGTTGTTGAGATGTACCCATTGCTCTGGCATAGATTTTAGCCACAAATATAGATATACAGAGTAAGAACCCACAAGGAATATGGCCCATGCTGAGAGATCACCCATCAAGAGCTCTCGATGACCATCAGCTAGCTTGAGACAGGCTTTCCCAGGGTGCTCGCCGCACGAGTTGTCACGTTGGAGCTGAGACACCCACTGTGTGTTGCTCTTCTTCTTTTTATGGAATATCTTCTCACCATCAATGCGACCGCTGTCGGACGCAGAGTCGCCATCATCAGAATCACTCTAGAATGTTATGTGAGCATGCTGGCATGGTTATCGCAGCCATTACTCACCGTCACAGCCTTCTTCTTACCCTTACCCTTCCCCTTCGCATCTGTCTTGACCTTGCCCCCCTTTGGTGCATCAAGGTCCTTGAGCTCGATCGTGAATGGCTTTTTTGAACGAGAGGCGCGCATTGTGGCGGCGGCGGTCTTGAAAAGGTTGGCCCTTCGAAAGATGTAAGAATTGTGACGAGCGAGGCTCGGTGCTGAATCTGTAGGCAACGTGGACCTTCTTTGGTGCGACGGACATGGTGTCGGCCAGACGGGTGCAAAAATCCGACCAGGATGTGTTGGAACGGATGACGAGCATCTCCATTGCACCGTCAAATGGGACCGAGAATCGAAAATTTGCATATCCTGCACACAGCTCAGCTGAAGAAATCAAGAAGCACAAGAAGCACGCACTTGAGTCCTTTGACGCCGCCTTTTTGGTCGTACTCGCACCGGTTGCAACGGCCGAACCCGCATCGATATCCTCCTCCGCCTCGGAATCTTCCTCCTCCTCCTCCTCCTCCTCCTCCTCCTCCAACTCATCGTCTTCATCCTCTAAGCACGCCACACTGTCCTCCCCATCATCCTCTGCCTCCATTCCGCCCTCGAAGCGCTTCCGTTTTGACCCAGCACTGGCAGTACTCTCGTAGGCAGGCTCTTCGTGCTCGAGCTTGAGCTCATCACCCAACACCACTGGTGTGGGCTCCCGGCCCTGGTTTCGAAACCCTATCAAGGCCTCGACCGCAGTCCGGATGTCGTCTCGATTGATAGGCGGTGGTGGGGTGATAGGATCAGAGTCGGGGGCAGCTCCGGGTCCATCAGGTGCAGTGTTGGGGATGGTGAGTTTGAGCTTCACAGCGCGAGGAAGAGGTCCAGGCTTTGCGGAGGATGTGTCAACAGGTGCAGAGTTGACTTTCGCCCTCTTGCTGCCCTTGCCCTTGCGTTGTGTGAGCTTTCGAGGCATGGCGGTGGCGGTATGAGTGAAGAGTGCAGCACATCACTGCAGTGCGCCGGTGTTACCCGTGTTCATCTCATTGCGCCCTCGTAGCTCATCCAATTTGCTCCAAACCTTCTTAGTTGTGTTCGGGCAACTCGTGCGCGTGCCACGGTGCGTTTCGTTTGATGTTGCATGGTCTGGAACCCGTACCAGGTGTGATACAGTGCTGGAGCAGGCAGGTTGAGCCCAGGTTACTCGTGTATGCACCATTCCGCCCTTGTATCTCATCCAATTCGCTCCAAACCTTCTTAGGGACGTTCAGGCCGTTCACGCGCACGCCTCTGTGCCTTTTATTTGATGCTAGGTGGTCCGGAACTCGTCCTAGACGCAGGACAGTGCTGGAGAAGGCAGATATTGTTGCGAAGTGAAATCACGGCCAAATCGCTCAGTTCTTTTTACAGTGCAATAGAGCTCGTTGATACAATTCTAGCCATATACATATCATGTAAATACGTTGAGAAATGAACGTGCTACGAGGGTGACAAGTCGCCACGCGATTTCGACGCAAATCGACGCGTCGTCTCAAAAAGGCAGGTCGGCCAACCTTTCTGCAAACAGCAATAAGTGCAGCCAGCAACGTATGCATGCAATAATAGGAACTTCTCCCCCTCAAGAAAGCACCTCAAACCTCGAGAACTATTGTCTTCCACCTTTGCAGCATATTTTTTCACCCTTTTATCAACATCAACATCTTCTTCACCTTTGCAGTGCACCGTTTACACACTTGCATATTGAGAACCTTTGCCCTATTGTTGCCCATCATCCCCAACCTTTGCCCTACATCCCCAACCTTTGCCTTTTGTCGCCAAGTCTTGCCACCACCTCCCACACCTTTGCCAACTCTCCCCCTCATACCCCATCCCTTTCTATACTTCCCCGATGATAGCTACGACTCTCCAAGCCCTCTGGAAAACCTGGGACGCACCAACCCCCAAACTAAAACAGTACTACTCAATGAGCGGGGGTAGTTTTACCATTTGACCGCCTGTCAGATGAGTTTGGTCATCAGCAGGCAAGAATGCTGAACTGTGGAGGCGATGGTCAGAATGTGAGGACAAGTGGTCCAAGTGGTCCGATCAAGGGTGCCACTGCTGTAGAATAATAGACGCAAGGCTGTAGTCTCCCATGTCGCAAGACAGTTGGAGCAACGGCAACTTGTGCAGGCAGCAACACTGGATCATTTTGAATATGTGACTGTTCGGAGGAGTGGAGGCGATGGTTGCAAGACAGGGACCAGTAGTGTGAGAGATCCAATCAAAGGTGCAATCGCCATGGGATGAACTGTGATTGCCAAGGTCACAAGATGGTCGGAGCAATGAAGCTTGAGAGCAACGGCTAATGGGACAATGATGAAACAAGATGAGAGTAAGGAGAATGATAAGCTGAGTGCAGGAGATGACAACAAATGCAAAGTTGACCAAGCTAGCCGCGAGCTAACTATACAATAGGGAAGGAGTTGGGAGCTCCAAATGAGTTGGACAATGGTAGCAGGACAATAGCGCAACTGCGGAGGTACTTGGACATTGCAGAATCATCAGAGCGGTGTGGCACATATGGTCTCATGACAATCTCAATGATCAAAATGTCTAATGGTATGCTGCTGAGTTATGACAGCTGTGGGAGAAGATATGCTCAAGGACACATAGCGGCTATTGAAACAATATGCAAGTAGTCAGTGGATGACTGCGTGTGCAGCGTGCGACTGGGTTGATGGTCCGAGTGTTGTGCCCAGGGTACAATTTTGATCGTGCAGACATCCTGCGAGATTTCAAAGGTCAGAACTCTGGCTCCGATATTATGAGCATTTGGAAAGACTTATTGGGTGGTCGGAGCTTACCTGCGTAATGCTCCAACCTCCAAAATTATGTACATACTTGGTGTGAAATGGCCAGTGCACGCATGGCAGTACAATTACTCTTAATCGTGGGGGGGAGGAGGTGGGAGGCATTTTCTTTGATTTGAAGATGGACTGAGTCACTCACTGTGTATGTTGACAAGCCTTGCTGGGCACCCATGCTTGTTGTCCAGCCTCACTGCATGCCCATGCACATTGTTCACCCTCATACCTCGTGACAGCCGGAGCTGCTGCGCAAGTGCTGCAGTGCATTGAAAATTTGTAAATCATAGCCACCTGCATAGGAGGTGTATCAGCAGCATCCCTCACAACTCTTTGTATATGGTCCCATCCATTCATATTGGCTCCTATCCTGTGGACTCAAGCTCAGCCATGGTAATACACCTCGCTCCGCACTGCGAGGCAATCATTACAGAATTTTTGTACTTTCATCAAGTCAACAGACACACAATTCTGGAGATCGCAGTATCGCACAGCAGTGTTCCGACCATGCAATTGGTTGCTCTGAACGCTTGCGGGATTGGAACCAGATTTCTGACCAAAAGTCCAAGCACCATCGTGGGTTGAAGCCCAGGAACTCATTGAACACGGATGAGGCTCTTGCGGCAACGCCGGGCAAGGGCCAAAGGGAGCAGAAACCGCGTGGAGTTTGCTGGAACTGCGGCAAAGCCGGTCCCTAAAGGACAACTGCCCGAAGCCCCCGAAGCCGTCTAGCTCCGGCGGCACCGGCGGCACCAGCAACAAGTCGAAGCAGGCCACTAACGCCATGGAGGAGGCCAACGAGGCATGGGTTGTCGACATTGACTCGGATGTCGGCTCGCTGCCGGCTCTGGAGAGTGTGTTGTCCGGCAATAGCAACTCGGAGGGCGATGACAATGCCGGTGGAGACTGGTTCTTGGAGGTCGATGAGCAGGAGGTGCCGGATGTCGAGGAGGATGTCTTGTCGGATTGTAAGCCTACAGCTTACAGCATGGTTGGGAAATGCTACATATATAGTGCTCGTTGGCAGAGAATATAACTTCTCTGTTAAACTGCCTTTTGGAGTAACGGTTATGACGCAGCACATCTTGCCGCTTACACGGATGCAGAGTGGTTGGATGTTGGCACCGTGTTGGTGGACGACACCTTCGAGCTTGTCCAAGGTGTGTCAATGACCTAGAATCTGCGGAGACGGCGGCACAAGTCAGCACAGCTCGCGACAAGGCCCCGGTCCGGGAGCTCTACAACTCCGGCATGACGCGGCACATATCCTCTTACCGCAACAGCTTCGAGAACTTCTCAGAGATCCCCCCTAAGCATTTTATGGTGGCAAACCAGGAAGGTTTTGATGCAACCGGCACCGGCAACTTGGTCATTGAGGTGCCGAACGGGTGGGATGCGACCAAGCTTCGGCTCACGGAGGTGGACTACACCCTCATTTCTATCGGCCACCTGGATGAGCAAGGTTACTCGGTGACCTTTGCTGATGGCAAGTGCACTATCCACGCACCTGGCGATGGCGAGAAGGTTGGTGAGATCCCACAGTCTTTGAAGGGCTTGTACCGTGTCGAGCATGATGGCGAGCATGCCAACGCGGTGGCAGAAACTGTCACGGTCATGGAGCTGCACCGGCGGATGGGTCACATCGTGCCGAGCATCGCACAGCATCTGGTAAAAGAGGGCTTTGTCACTGGAGTGAAGCTCGACACGTCGACGGAGGAGCCTACCTTCTGCGAGTCTTGTGTCTACGCCAAGGCGACGTGTAAGCCGATGGTGAAGGAGCGCTCCGGCAAGCGTGCAAAGGAGTTTGCAGCTGAGGTTCACAGTGACCTCTGGGGACCATTGCTGGTCGCAACGAAGGCCGGGCGCCGCTATTATGTGTTGTTCACCGACAACATGACACGCCACACGTCACTCTATCTCCTGCGCTCCAAAGACGAGACCTTCGGGGCCTACAAGTCATTTGAGGCTTGGTGCACGATGCAGCACAAGGCGCACGTGCAGGTGTTGCATTCTGACCGTGGCGGCGAGTATCTGGGGAAGGAGTTTATTCTCCACCTCAAGAAGGCAGGAACGACGCGCAAACTTACCGTGCACAACACGCCGCACCACAACGGTGTCGCGGAGCGCCTTAATCGGATGCTGGTCGAGAAGGTTCGCGCGCTGCTGCACGCGAGTGGCTTGCCGAAGTTTCTCTGGGGCAAGGCAATCCATCATGCGGTCTGGTTGAAGAACCGGATGTCGACGCGCGCGCACGACGGCATGACGCCGCACGAGGTGCTGACCGGACGCAAGCCCAATCTTAGCGGGGTGCGCGAGTGGGGCTGCCGTGTCTGGGTGCATGATGTGCGTGGCTCGAAGCTTGATCTGCGTGCGAGGGAAGGCCGTTGGATTGGCTTCAACGACTCATCAAAGGGCGCGCGGGTGTATTGGCCGTCGACAAAGCACTACCTGTACCAGATTCTTTCAAATTTTCCGTGGTGAGCAGCACAGCACCCTAGTGTACTGCACCACGCATAATTGACATAATTTCTATTCCACCACAGAAATTTCTATCAATTCTCAGCATTGACAGGCTTGGCTCATATATATACAAAAATGCGCTGGCTACAGGAGTTGAACCCGCAGCCTCAAGCTTACATAATGTACTCTGAAAGCGTGCTGTTTACCACTTTACCACAGGGGCTTGTACAAGTGCTGGCTCTAAATAGGATAAGTACACCTACTGCCCCCTATTGTATACATGATATCTAAATCATTCCTCAACGTAGAAATACATATTATGTATCGCTGGAAAGCTAGAATTAAGGGCTATACAACCGTTTATCTGGCTTGGCTGCGTTTGTATCTCTGCTGCGAGAATACAACAACATTTGCCTTTGATAAGCTATTTATATATCTATTTGGGTTCTGTACAAATTATACAACTATATCCAAGGTACTTAAAGCTATAACATGTTGTACTATAGCATAATATTATGTTCTAGAGCTAAATATCATCAAATATAAATGAGAACATATGAGATACAAGTTATGCCAAGCATATCTTATATCATTCCCACGGTAAACGTCAGAACGCAGGCAGAACATGTATGCGGTTGAATAGCCCTTACGTCTAGCTTTCCAGTGATATATAATATGTACTTTTACGTTGAGGAATGATGTAGATATCATGTATACAATAGGGGGCAGTAGGTGTACTTATCCTATTTAGAGCCAGCACTTGTACAAGCCCCTGTGGTAAAGTGGTAAACAGCACGCTTTCAGAGTACATTATGTAAGCTTGAGGCTGCGGGTTCAACTCCTGTAGCCAGCGCATTTTTGTATATATATGAGCCAAGCCTGTCAATGCTGAGAATTGATAGAAATTTCTATGGTGGAATAGAAATTCTGTCAATTATGTGTGGTGCAGTACACTAGGGTGCTGTGCTGAGCACCACAAATGTTTGATATAATCTGGTACTAGGACTCGACAAAGACCATTACTGTCGAGCACAACGTGTATTTTGATGACACGCGCGTGCCTGCCACTCGTCTCGAGGGGGAGCCTGACGCTGACTACATATTAGTTCAGCAGAACGAGACGATGCCAGCGCGCGACATACCTGCACCTGCCAGTTCACCTCAGTCATCCACCAGCTCGTCTTCAGCTCCCGAGCTTGCGCCAGCAGCACCGCCTGTTGATCCTGTGCTCTTGAACGTGCCGCGAGCCCGTCATGTTTAAATGCCGTTGCAGTGTGTCCGCGACTTGCACAGCGGTGTTGGGCGCTCTTCTGCGCGGCATGGTCTTCAGGTACCCAAGGATAGGCCGCAGGAGACTGGTGTGAACGTTGAGGGGGAGCAGGAGGGCAGCAGCGGGGCAGCGAGGGACGGCAACAACACGGTTGTCATGGTGGAAGAGGGCAACATCGAGGTGCTCGAGTATGCGCTGGCAGTGGAAATTGCCGAGGCCGAAGCACTGGAACCTCGCACGCTTGCAGAGGCTCGTCGCTGCCCCGACTGGCCTCTCTGGGAGGCTGCCATTTGCGAGGAACTCGACACACTCGTCAAGGCCGGCACTTGGACGCTCGAGCAGCTACCCCCAGACGCCAATATCAAGCTACCCCCAGACGCCAATATCATTGGTTCAAAGTGGGTTTTCAAGGCGAAAAAGGATGCGGCAGGCTGCGTAATCTGCTACAAAGCCTGGCTCGTCGCGCAAAGCTTCAGTCAAGTCCCTGGCATCGACTATTTCGATACGTACGCACCCATCGCAAAATTGCTGTCCATCCGCACGGTCCTCGCACTCGCAGCGCGCCGCAATCTCGAACTTCACCAAGTCAACATCAAGGGTGCATACCTCAATGGTGATCTGACGACGCACGAAGTTATCTACATGAACCACCCACCCGGATTCACACCCGCCGATGCTGCAGGACGTGTTCCTCATCTCCGCAAAATGCTCTACGGCCTCAAGCAGTCGGGCCGGCACTGGTACCAGAAGCTCACGAGCATTTTTGTCGACGCGATGGGCTTGACCTGTTGCATTGTCGACCAGGCTGTGTACTTCCGGCGCGCCGGCGCTTCGCTACTCATTGTCGTTGTGCACGTTGATACACCTGGTGCAGCGCTGGGAGGCAATTGTTCGCCAATTTTCGCACTTTCGACAAGTCAACAAGCGCAGCGTATGACCTCCGACTGCTTGATTAGTCTCTCCGACCAATCGCAAGGCCAGAGCCATAGCTCCGATCATTGGAGCCTCGCAGCACAATCGCACAATCACAATGATACCTTGGACACCACGCTTGGACCATTGACTCAGTCGCACGCCATCTATGCAGTCATCCGACCACTTGTACACTGTTCCGACTGCGACCACGCGACCTCGAGCGCAACGTCTCCCACACCTGTCGCAACTCGGCGGAGTTCTGTCGGACGTTTCGATCGTCGAGATCATCGCTCGAACACGTGCGCCACGCCGCCCCGACCACTCTGCGACCTCTGAGTACCTTCATAGTCGCACCATTGTCCTCCGACCATTGTCCCACTCAGTTTTCGAGCTTGCATTGTATTTCTCTGATCCCGATCGTTCTGTGGTCGCTTCAGCGCTCCGATTATCGCCCCATTGCTCCGATCATTGCACGCACAATATGGCATTCGTCCGACCGTTCAAAGAGTCGCAACATCGCAACGCTCGCCCGCAACCCCCTCACACATTGGAGCATATTCCTTGCTCACCACGCCACCATTGTCCCCTATTCTTGTCATATTGTCTTGTCTGACATTGTAGGAGACCGCTCCCATACTTCTTGACAGCGCAGATCATTTTCCATGCGCCTGCACTTCCCTCTTGACAGTGCTGATCACTTGCTCTACATTGTTTTCTACAGCCTCACAGACCTTCATATACGTTCGCCTGACTCCCATCCATTGTTCATACCATGTGCGACTTGCGCATCATTGTTTGCCTTTGTTCCGATTGGTTTCCTTTGTTCCGACTGCATTTTCGATCGGACTCGTACTATAGCAATCGGAACGTATAAATAGCGGTCGGACACATGCTGCAATGGAGATTCGGTTCCCCCCTCGCGGTTCAGATATCATTCGGAGCTCACACCTTCGTCTCTATCGTATAGTTAGCTCGAGGCTAGCTTCATCGCCTTTGTCTTTGCCTTTGCCTTTGTCGTCGTCTCTTGTACTCAGTTTATCGCTCTCCTCACTCTCATCTTGTTCCATCGTCGTCCCATTAGCCATCCCCCTCGCGCCTCACTGCTCCGACCATCTTGCGACTTCAGCGATCGCAGTCGCACTGCTCACGTTCCGCAGCTGTCGCACCGTCGAACGAATTGCTCGCACAACTCGCCTCTGTCTTCCGACCATTCACACGTTCAGAACGGTCCAGCATTGCTGCCTGCACGACTCGTCGTTGCTCCGACCATCTTGTGACGTCGGAGATCGCCGCAGTGTTGCGTCTATCATCTCGCAGTGGTTGCACCCTAATCGGACCACTCGCGCCACTCGTTCTCACATTCCAACCATTGTTTCCACTCGTCCGAACGTTCACACGATCGGAACGGTTCAGCGTCGTCGCCTGCACTTCTCGTAGTCGCTCCGACCACCTCGAAACGACATCACACATCGCCCATTGCGTCGCACGTTGCCCATCGAATCGCACGTTGCCCATCGGAGCCACCCTCCTCACATCCTCTTTGACGATCGTACACTCAGCCTCCAGTCGTTTGCAGTCGTTCACAGTCGCTTGCAGTCGCTTGCAGTCGCTTGCAGTCGTTTGCAGTCGTTTGCAGTCGTTTGCAGTCGTTTGCAGTCGTTTGCAGTTGCTCGCAGTCGTTTGCAGTTGCTCGCAGTTACGTCCAGTCGCACACAGTCGCGCACAGTGGCTCGCACCACGCGACCCCATCTTTGGACCCTCATCGGCAACCCTCCGAGCATTCGCGCATTCCGACCAGGCCCACCGACCACACATCTCGTCGGAGACGCACTTCCGAACATCTTCGAGACCCTGACACTCACTCGCACACATCAATGGTACCCTCATCAGCGCTCTAGGGATCTGGTATCACACACATTTACCACCCTACTACCTGTGAGTGCCCATCAACAGATTCATACTTGAAATAAAATAATCTGCAAAGAGTAAGTGCATGTAACAAGCAAAATAATCCAAATACAAGAAGTAAACATGCATTGACTGATAAGGTATCTGTAATCTAGCCTCTGAGACCCTTGGCATTAAGTGCACATTGATTGTAGCTTTCTGGAGATATATAATATGTATATATTTATATTAGGAAAGGGGGGAGAATGATTTAAAAGAGCAGAATATAGTGCTGGGCAAGACAAGACATAAGGCTCATATATGGCAGGGGTAGCCAGACATTCTACAATGACCTATAGCTTAGTGGTTAAACTGTCTGCCTTCGACTTAGATTATGTAATCTGACTCGAGTATGGTGGTTCAATCCTTGCTATTGCCATTTTTAATAGTGTGACTGATCAACACCCGGGAAGGCGTTGGCAGGAGTGTACCATGCGGTGGTCGGCGACAGGTACAGTGCCTGTCGCCGACCTCCGCATGGTACACGCGCGTCCATATGGTCACCCGTGGGAATTTGTTACCGAAAAAAGAAGTTGTAGTATTTCTTCCCCTGAGTCCAACAAAATTGAAATCATATGTGTATCTGTGCTGGTTGGCTTGCAAAATGCAAAATACTCGCAGACACGAGTGTCTTTTGAAGTGTGAAGGCGTGAATATTATTAGACAGGAGCCAATAGCCCATACTGAGCCAATGCAAGCAAATTGTCATGTAGTGTAACAGCTAATGCTCCGGGTTTGTATTATATAAGCTTGGGCTGTTGGTTCAAATCCCCTTGTGTGCAAATTTTTGATAACATGCAATTTGAACCCGGGTATTGCAATAGCCGGGCCAGAAAAGCATGACGTAGTAAACCGGCCTAACCGCTTTACCTTGCTCGCCAAGGTCTCTCCACGGTCATAAGTGTTCCAGGCACATATGTATATGGTCATGTTTGTGTACCTTTACTCCTGTTTGTGCTCTTCGTGCAGCCACCGCCTGGACGTTCCGAAAGGTGACCATCACTTTCACGCCAACAGCGATTTCAATCGACTAGACTGGTGATCATGCAAGAAGCCGGTTCAGAGCAAGGTTACACGGCCCCCGGGGCGCGTTTCGAGTGAAAACTACGTCATGTTTCTCTGCACTACCCGTGGGAATGTTTTACCGAAAAAGGAAAGTATGCAGCCTGCTTTTCTGACTCGAGAACAATTGAAGATTTGCTTGTAGTGTTGTTAGTTAGCTTGCAAAACACAAAATACCCACAGAAACGAGTGTCTTTCGAAGTGCAAAAATGTGGATAGGCATTGGGCAGGAGCTACTTAGCTAAGAATTACTAAATTAGGCAGTTGGGACGACGCGACTTGACCGTGGGATCTATTTCCTAAAGCGACTTTCCTGACGTGCACTTTTTGGCCTGACTGGTTGGAGAAAAAAACGATTAAGAGTAATCGTAATTGACTTGTTGAAAGTGCAAGAATTGGCAAACAATTGCCTCACAGAGCTGATACACCTGGTTCTGAGCTGGGCGAGGATATCACCTCACTTTTCAAACTTTCGTCAAGTCGCACAGTTCGTTTCAAAGTCATGTGACCTCGACTTCCGAACTCGCACCACTCCCGACCCGCTAGCACAGCCTCCACAGATCTTTCCGAAGCGCCCGCACGTGACTCGGTCCAGACTTCAAAGGCCCATCATCATCAGACCCGCCTCAAACATGATTGAAAGTTGAAACACTCCACGAGATTGTTAGGCTGCGCCACACGTTGGCCATGTCGACTCCAGAACATTGCCCCCTCATTCCTAGTATTGTCCCCCCCATTCCGACTCTATTCCTAGGTCTCCAGATGTGCTTCGAAGCGTTCCTAACTGCTTCAAACCGCTACGCAACGCAATACTTCGGAAGTTCGCATGATCACCGCAGCGACTTCAGAACATATTTCGGAGTTAGGTGCACATTTCGACAGTGGAGTCCCTTATGTTTCATCATCTTATGTTTCATTCCTACTCTTCTCAGGCTCTCTAGCAATGGTGTTTGACTTACTGTTTGTTTGCGACTCACTCACTGCATGTGATCTTGACCCACTTGCTTCGTGTTTCGTTCTACTTATACTCTGGTTTGTTCTCATGGTTGTATATTAGTTCGGACTTTTTCGTAGTATATATAGGCCTCGTTAGTATGATATTCGGCATCAGATCAATCCCCCTGATCATATCCTATGCCCCCTTTGTCCCCTACATCTTGAGACTCTCGCTAGAGCCTCTCCTCGACCACTCGTGTTGTCAAAGCGCTTCTGACTTCTAGTGTTTTGCACGGGTTTTCAGAACCCGTGCGGGTCACGGGTATGGGTACGGGTCATCATGCTGGGTACCCGGCACCCGTTGGTACCCGCACACTTACTGGATTACTAAGGAAGTGACATGGTGATGGTCACTGTAATGTCACAGCATACACTCGAGTGAGTTGTCCTGCTTCCTTTGTCCTCGACTTGTCTCTCCACTCTTCCCATCTTTTCTTCGTTGTCTCCAATGTTCCATAGCTCCTGGTACACATCAGATCATGTTCTGTGCAACAGTAAGGGTTTAGTTGCATTGTACTTTGCTTTCTTGAGGCTGAACACGGTGTTGGGTCCCTAGCAACGCACCTAGCAACGACTTGAACGAGTTGCCTGAGCCCACCACTGCCCCCAGCCTTCCGTGCGCGCCGCCAAAGGCCTCGCGTAGTGTTTTGCACGGGTAAACCCTTGGGTGTCCCAGGGTCTACCCACACCCGTACCCGAGCCGGGTCATACCCATCACATACGGGTACGGGTTCAATGTGGGTCATGCGGGTACACGGGTATGAAGGGTGTTGCAACGGGTACACGCCGGGAAAATGCCTCTGAGCATGTAATAACAATGTATCAAATCAATAGCTATATGACAATCTATTCTACTCTACAGATGCTATCCCAGCCCTCCGGAAACTCAACATCATCCTCTTCTTTGAGCTCAGGTAGCAAGGCCGTGACTGCATGCATGTCTTGGTCCTTGACCAAGCCAAGCGGCACCCATGCGCCGAGGCAGAGAAGAGCGCGTGTGCTCTGTGCCGACAACCGGTTTCGTACGTGTGACAGCAGAAGACGCCCCTTACTAAACGTACGCTCAACATCAACAGATGTAGCTAAATCGTGACAAGTCAGCTGCGAGGATCAGAAGCAAGGCACGGTTACGACGCACCTGGAATGGTCAAATAGTCTAAGGCCATCCGCGAAAGGCAGGGCCAGACCTCCGCCTTCGTCTTCCACCATTTCAACACATCGGGGACTTGTTCACAGTCCATGCTAAGGTAGACCTCCAATTCGTCGCGAAGTTGGGAACGTTTGGGAGGGCGGAGCGAAGGAAGATTGTCGAATATGTTTGCAGAAGCCTGCGTGCATCAATCAGAGTCGTCACTTGCAGCAGAGATCCGAAGACGTACCGATGGCGTGTCGATAGCCACAACGGACTCCGTATCTGAGTCATCATATGCAGCGGCGTACGACCGTGCAAACTCGGCGCGTACAATTTCCTCTGCAGCGTCTATCCACTCGGGCTCCCAGCCTGCAGTCTTGAAGTAATTGAGTTTGTGTCGAGGATGTAAGACTGCATGGGCATAAATCAGGAGCTGATGAGTCTGGAATGACTTGGAGACGTACTCATGGCAATCCTGTAGACCTCTGACGAGTCGGTGAGGCCGTAATATCGATTGAGGGTCTTCTTAGCGAGGCCAAGGGAGGCGCGGATGGATGGGTTGAAGCGCGCAGTTAGAGACTGAGTTGAGAGGATCTTGTCGATGTGATCCATCGCAGGGATCACCATTGCGAGGTTGGGAGTCGAGCGAGAGAAGAAGAGGGTGGCGTCTTTCAGGATCTGCTCAATTTTCAGTAGTTGTTTCGCAATTGCAAGGACGAATCACGCACCTTCAATACCTCACACAACTGCTTCACAATCTCCCATTCCTCATCTGAAAGCTCAAAAGCCCTAAGTTCGGAGTTCTTTTCTCCAGCGATAGCGTCAATTGCGGCCTGGTATTCGACGGAGAATGAGAGCATATCGTATGTCGAGTTCCATCTTGTTGAGACGTCGCGTGGCATCATCCGCTCCGGCAAGTTCTTCTCCTCGAGGATGGTGTACCATCGCGGCAGGTGCTTCGTGCTTGAGTGGATGATTTTGTAGGAGAGTTTTCGTAGCTGGGATGTGGCAGTCAAGTGAGCAAGACGATCTGATTGAAAGCGGCAGAGACGCTGACACACCTTAACCAGTGCAAGTCGCACGGGGCGCACTTCCTCTGCGAGGTCGTTCAGCTCATCTTCTTCCAGTTCTTCCATCTCATCCAGCCATCCATCGACATCGTCAGTGTCCTCGCTACCCGGCAGCGCTCCCTCTTGCGCCTCTGAGACGATCTCTTCCAAGTCCATTCCTTCAGCCAACGCCCGAAGTTCCTGCTCTGCAGCATCAAGTGCTGCGTCGGCCTTGCTCTTGGGGACTTCAAACTGCCGCAGGAGCTGTTTTGCGACGAGATTGACGATGTGCAAGAAGCATCGGGTGCGGTTCGCTTGGCCGGGGAAGTCGTCGAGAAGTTTTGCGAGCTCGATCACTAGTGAGTCGTTATTGGATGCATTGTCGCAGGTTATACTGAGGATCTGAATGCTTGGTCAGTGTCATTGCCGTCTAGGAATATAAGATGCACTGCACCTTGTCAGCAATCCCGAACTCCTGCAAGACCTCCGCAAATATCAAGGACATATTCAGGCCCGAGTGCGACTGGTGCGTGACATTAGCTCTCAAGTCAGGCTCACGATACATGCAACAGAACACGCACCTTTGCAAGCTCCACAACATCCAGAAGAATGCTCAACGGCTCGCCATTCTGTTCAAGATGCACCGCTATCGCAATGAACGCACGGTGATTCGGGGAAGTCCAAGCGTCAGTCGTAAAATTGAGTGCCCCGGCGTAGTCCTGTGAAGGTACGTCTCAGTGATATCCCAGACCGCTGAAAACTGATTGAGGAACAGACCTGAAGCATCCCAGCAATCCGCTTGCGTGCATTCACAAAGACTTTACGAACATCGCGCGATACCGTGGATACGGATGGTATGTAGTATTCTGGCCGCCCTGTCTTCCAGGCGTCCCTGTAGCTTAATAGCTATACATACCGATGGTCGTTGGTCAATGCATTACAATGTATGACCGATAAGGTATATATTATAATGGGTACTCAACAAAAGCCAAATATGTTTGATCATGTGACTAGGTCGGAAAAAGTCTGGAAAAATCGGAACAAATAGTGAAAATATTCTCCAGCAAAATATTCCCATGGTTTTGGCAAAAGAGTGGCATCCATTATATTGCATGACGATAACATGATTGGCTGCCTGCAGGGCTCGTAAAATCGCAAAAATAGGTAGAAATGTGGAGAAATTAAAATATATTTGGGGGCACCAGCTGCCAGCCTATTTCCGTTCCCACGCGTCGAATAATTCCCACGGTCCCAAAAGATGTCATTTTTAATCATTTGTGCTGATATATCATTCTTTCCGTAGGCCTTGATAAAATAGGAACAAATGAAGAAAAATCGGACTAGATATGGGGGCACTTTTTGCTAGCTGATATCTACTCTCACGTGTCAGAATATTCTCATGGTCCCAAACAATTTCATTTTTGATCATTCGCTCTGGTACATAATCCTTTCTGTAGGCCCTGGGAAAACCCATTGATAACAATACAGTACATTTATAATGTAGACTTACATGTTCATCATATATACAGACTGTTCTGAGCCCAGTCCATTAGACTGCAAGCTGGATGGAAGCACAAACCAAAAGAGTATCTACTAAAAAATGTCCTGCAGCCATGATCTTCTGTACCTAAGCTACCAAAATTCGTACATGGATAGCTCTGGGTACTTTAGGAATCATAACATTGCTTCCATGACCTAAGTCTCCCCTAAATTCTTCTCAAACACAATGTTATTAGTATTTATGCTGTTGAAATAGTATTGATACCCACATTTTGACCTCTTTTGTGTACATTTGGCATGGTCTGACTGCGATAGATGCGCAGTTGGAGTGGACCTAGTATCTACTATTACTTCCTATATTTACCATATTATTCTTTGGACCCATTGGTACGCTGCACTCAACATACATATTTAATATTTATATGTTTTAGCCCAAAAGAGAGGAGTATGCTGAAAATTGGTCAATAAAATACCTAAATATTTCAGAGTGCTCAGAGACCATGCCCCACCAGTGAGTTTAAGTATTGAAATTCTACAAAGACTTGGTAGCTGTACTTCCACCCTGATACAGCCTCTACCACTGTCCTTGTCCCAGGTGCATGTGCAATGGCACATGGTCCTTTCTTTTTCCACTGGACTATGACATGTGATAGAAGCTTAGATGATAATAAGCCTATGCTAACTGAGCACAAGGCCATTCATATGTACTTGTACAAGCCTAGGACCATTCTATATATTAGAGGGCATGTCAGAGTGGAAGTACAGTATTACCTGCCACATTGTTGTAGGATCTTGATACTTTCTCGGGTTGGTGGGGCATTGTCTATGAGTCCTCTGAAATATCTGGGTATTTTATTGATGACATCCTGAAGAGCTATTGGGCACACTCCATTCTTTTGGGCCAAAATACATAAATAATGAAAATGTATGTGTTGAATGCAGCGTACCAATGGGTCCAAAGAATAATATGGTAAATATAGGAAGTAATAGTAGATACTAGGTCCACTCCAACTGCGCATCTATCGCAGTCAGACCATGCCAAATGTACACAAAAGAGGTCAAAATGTGGGTATCAATACTATTTCAACAGCATAAATACTAATAACATTGTGTTTGAGAAGAATTTAGGGGAGACTTAGGTCATGGAAGCAATGTTATGATTCCTAAAGTACCCAGAGCTATCCATGTACGAATTTTGGTAGCTTAGGTACAGAAGATCATGGCTGCAGGACATTTTTTAGTAGATACTCTTTTGGTTTGTGCTTCCATCCAGCTTGCAGTCTAATGGACTGGGCTCAGAACAGTCTGTATATATGATGAACATGTAAGTCTACATTATAAATGTACTGTATTGTTATCAATGGGTTTTCCCAGGGCCTACAGAAAGGATTATGTACCAGAGCGAATGATCAAAAATGAAATTGTTTGGGACCATGAGAATATTCTGACACGTGAGAGTAGATATCAGCTAGCAAAAAGTGCCCCCATATCTAGTCCGATTTTTCTTCATTTGTTCCTATTTTATCAAGGCCTACGGAAAGAATGATATATCAGCACAAATGATTAAAAATGACATCTTTTGGGACCGTGGGAATTATTCGACGCGTGGGAACGGAAATAGGCTGGCAGCTGGTGCCCCCAAATATATTTTAATTTCTCCACATTTCTACCTATTTTTGCGATTTTATGAGCCCTGCAGGCAGCCAATCATGTTATCGTCATGCAATATAATGGATGCCACTCTTTTGCCAAAACCATGGGAATATTTTGCTGGAGAATATGTTCACTATTTGTTCCGATTTTTCCAGACTTTTTCCGACCTAGTCACATGATCAAACATATTTGGCATTTGTCAAGTACCCATTATAATATATACCTTATCGGTCATACATTGTAATGCATTGACCGACGACCATCGGTATGTATGGCTATTAAGCTACAGCGTCTGGTGAAGTCAAAGGCGAAATCGAAAGCGAAATCGGAGTCAAGATCCGAAGTCGAAGTCAAATACTATACGTGCGGCGTGCAGCGAAGTCGAAGTCGAAGTCAATAGGTGTGAAGTCAGTAGTGTTTTGCACGGGTAAACCCCCGGGTGTCGGGAGCTCTACCCGTACCCGTACCCGTGCCGGGTCATACCCGCCACCAACGGGTGCGGGTCACCTACGGGTGCACGGGTTTGTGCGTGTACCTGCGGGTACCCATGACCTGTCTGTATGATACTTCAATACACTAGTTATAATACAGTCGGCATCTACGCAGTTCGTTCTACCCGGCTGGCACTCACAGCTCCAAGACATGGGAAATGCATAGCACGCTGGAGGACTGCATGGGACGGCATGCACGTCGTAGGCGGTGCACAGCACCGTGCGCAAGTTGTTATGAGCGTGTGGAGCAGCAGGCGTGTCGTGGGCGTCGCACGGGGGTCTGGGCGATGCACAGCATGCTGCACAAAGCATGGGAAGCGTGTGGGATGGCGCGGGTGCCGTAGACGGTGCGCAGCACCGTGCGCGAGTTGTTACGACCGTGCGGGACAGCAGGCGTGTTGTGGGCGTCGCGCGGGGGTCTGGGCGACGCACAGCATGCTGCACGAATTATGGGAAGCGTGTGGGACGGCGCGGGTGCTGTAGATGGTGCACAGCGCCGTGCGCGAGTTGTTATGAGCATGTGGAGCAGCAGGCGTGTCGTGGGCGTCGCGCGGGGGACTGGGCGATGCACAGCATGCTTCACGAGGCATGGGAAGCATGTGGGACATCGCGGGTGTTGTAGGCGGTGCGCAGCATCGTGCGCAAGGCATTATGGGCGTGCTGGGCAGCAGGCATGTTGTGTGCATCGCGCGAGGCTAGTGTTTTGCACGGGTTGGCCAAACCCGTGCGGGTCATGGGTACGGGTATCCATGGGTAAGGGTATGGGTTGTAGTGGCCAAGACCCGACACCCGTGGCGGCAAAACCCGGTACCCTTATAATATATTATATTGTAACATACTCCGGAGGACATATACAACAATAACTCATGTGTCGGATGTCTCAAATGTCTCAGAGGCAGCAAGCGGTGGCTTGCGCATTGTGCTGCCGCCGGCCCGTGGGCCGTCGCCGACAAATCTTACCGGCCTGCAATGTGCGCGATCGAGAGGGTGCCAGTGCGCAGGGCAAAAGACACGATAGCTATTTAATTCTATTGTATTTGTGATACAGCGTGGCCAGCTTTGAGCAGCTGCTGCAGAGGAAACAGCTTTGAACAGCTGCTTGGACCGACAGTCGGCAGGCACAGCGCCGCACGCTGCAGCTGTGGCGAGAAAATAACACCACAAGGCGGTGGACGACCGCGATGACCTGCTTCATTGTTCAGTGGTGCTTAAGAGGCAGCAGGACGGACAAGAGAAAACGCACCAAATATCCATTCCCCACCCTCCAGCCATACCAACTATGCCTGATCGTCGCAAGAAGTCGGACACTAGCGCCACTTGCAGGTCGCGCCCATCAACCAAAGCTTCTACATCTTCTTCCGCATCGCAGAAGCGTCGCGCTTCTCGTTCTCCAGTTCGTGAGAAGCCTTCGAAGCGAACGAGAGGACCTGCTACTGGGAGCAAGTCCGTTCCTGCCGCAGTGGCACTGACTCCAAGCGCCGGGTCCGCCTCCAGGACTGCCAGCGCCTCGCAGGCACGCAAGGCGAGTGTGGTGGAGATTGAGGACGAGGATTCTGATGCCGGTTCGCATGGGGGGACGCCACGTGGTGACAACATCATCGAGGACAGCTCAGATGATGAGGAAGAGGTTGAGAGTGGGGCTGTAGATGCGGAGGCGGAGCTTGGTGAGTGCCAGAGGTCACCAGACAGATATTTGCTTACCATCTAGATATGTAGCTCGCAAGCAGAAGGCCTGGACCTCCTACATTTATGCTTTCTTCCACCCAGATCCTTCCATCGGCACGGATGCGACATACGGACGCTACCACGCCTTCCGCTGCATGGGGAAGGGCTGTAAGAAAGTCGTACGGCGATATCTTTCTGGGAAGGACGCATCTTCAACTGGAAACATGCGAAAGCATGTGGCCTCTTGCTGGGGAGAAGCAGCACTCGAAGCCGCAAAAAAAGCTGGTGGTGCCAATGCACGCGAGTACGTGACGGAGCCTCTTAAGCGCGATGGGTCGATCACTGCGGCATTCGAATTTAAGGGGAAAGGGAAGGTTACTTACTCGCACAGGCAGCATACAAAGACCGAGACCCGGTAGGTGGCAATTTTCCTGCGCGTGCAACTAGAGCTAAATGTTGCAATGATTCTTCAGGGCTGAAATTGTTGGATGGGTCGCAGAGTCGCAGCAATCATACAACATTGTGAACGATCGCGGGTTCAACGTACTCATGAAGACACACCAGACGCTGTAGCTTAATAGCCATACATACCGATGGTCGTCGGTCAATGCATTACAATGTATGACCGATAAGGTATATATTATAATGGGTACTTGACAAATGCCAAATATGTTTGATCATGTGACTAGGTCGGAAAAAGTCTGGAAAAATCGGAACAAATAGTGAACATATTCTCCAGCAAAATATTCCCATGGTTTGGCAAAAGAGTGGCATCCATTATATTGCATGACGATAACATGATTGGCTGCCTGCAGGGCTCATAAAATCGCAAAAATAGGTAGAAATGTGGAGAAATTAAAATATATTTGGGGGCACCAGCTGCCAGCCTATTTCCGTTCCCACGCGTCGAATAATTCCCACGGTCCCAAAAGATGTCATTTTTAATCATTTGTGCTGATATATCATTCTTTCCGTAGGCCTTGATAAAATAGGAACAAATGAAGAAAAATCGGACTAGATATGGGGGCACTTTTTGCTAGCTGATATCTACTCTCACGTGTCAGAATATTCTCATGGTCCCAAACAATTTCATTTTTGATCATTCGCTCTGGTACATAATCCTTTCTGTAGGCCCTGGGAAAACCCATTGATAACAATACAGTACATTTATAATGTAGACTTACATGTTCATCATATATACAGACTGTTCTGAGCCCAGTCCATTAGACTGCAAGCTGGATGGAAGCACAAACCAAAAGAGTATCTACTAAAAAATGTCCTGCAGCCATGATCTTCTGTACCTAAGCTACCAAAATTCGTACATGGATAGCTCTGGGTACTTTAGGAATCATAACATTGCTTCCATGACCTAAGTCTCCCCTAAATTCTTCTCAAACACAATGTTATTAGTATTTATGCTGTTGAAATAGTATTGATACCCACATTTTGACCTCTTTTGTGTACATTTGGCATGGTCTGACTGCGATAGATGCGCAGTTGGAGTGGACCTAGTATCTACTATTACTTCCTATATTTACCATATTATTCTTTGGACCCATTGGTACGCTGCATTCAACACATACATTTTCATTATTTATGTATTTTGGCCCAAAAGAATGGAGTGTGCCCAATAGCTCTTCAGGATGTCATCAATAAAATACCCAGATATTTCAGAGGACTCATAGACAATGCCCCACCAACCCGAGAAAGTATCAAGATCCTACAACAATGTGGCAGGTAATACTGTACTTCCACTCTGACATGCCCTCTAATATATAGAATGGTCCTAGGCTTGTACAAGTACATATGAATGGCCTTGTGCTCAGTTAGCATAGGCTTATTATCATCTAAGCTTCTATCACATGTCATAGTCCAGTGGAAAAAGAAAGGACCATGTGCCATTGCACATGCACCTGGGACAAGGACAGTGGTAGAGGCTGTATCAGGGTGGAAGTACAGCTACCAAGTCTTTGTAGAATTTCAATACTTAAACTCACTGGTGGGGCATGGTCTCTGAGCACTCTGAAATATTTAGGTATTTTATTGACCAATTTTCAGCATACTCCTCTCTTTTGGGCTAAAACATATAAATATTAAATATGTATGTTGAGTGCAGCGTACCAATGGGTCCAAAGAATAATATGGTAAATATAGGAAGTAATAGTAGATACTAGGTCCACTCCAACTGCGCATCTATCGCAGTCAGACCATGCCAAATGTACACAAAAGAGGTCAAAATGTGGGTATCAATACTATTTCAACAGCATAAATACTAATAACATTGTGTTTGAGAAGAATTTAGGGGAGACTTAGGTCATGGAAGCAATGTTATGATTCCTAAAGTACCCAGAGCTATCCATGTACGAATTTTGGTAGCTTAGGTACAGAAGATCATGGCTGCAGGACATTTTTTAGTAGATACTCTTTTGGTTTGTGCTTCCATCCAGCTTGCAGTCTAATGGACTGGGCTCAGAACAGTCTGTATATATGATGAACATGTAAGTCTACATTATAAATGTACTGTATTGTTATCAATGGGTTTTCCCAGGGCCTACAGAAAGGATTATGTACCAGAGCGAATGATCAAAAATGAAATTGTTTGGGACCATGAGAATATTCTGACACGTGAGAGTAGATATCAGCTAGCAAAAAGTGCCCCCATATCTAGTCCGATTTTTCTTCATTTGTTCCTATTTTATCAAGGCCTACGGAAAGAATGATATATCAGCACAAATGATTAAAAATGACATCTTTTGGGACCGTGGGAATTATTCGACGCGTGGGAACGGAAATAGGCTGGCAGCTGGTGCCCCCAAATATATTTTAATTTCTCCACATTTCTACCTATTTTTGCGATTTTACGAGCCCTGCAGGCAGCCAATCATGTTATCGTCATGCAATATAATGGATGCCACTCTTTTGCCAAAACCATGGGAATATTTTGCTGGAGAATATTTTCACTATTTGTTCCGATTTTTCCAGACTTTTTCCGACCTAGTCACATGATCAAACATATTTGGCTTTTGTTGAGTACCCATTATAATATATACCTTATCGGTCATACATTGTAATGCATTGACCAACGACCATCGGTATGTATAGCTATTAAGCTACAGGGACGCCTGGGTGGACGGTGATGGGCACCACGCGGTAGTAGGGCGGAAATGTATATATCTCCTGTCCCTAGAGCGCGATCAGTGGTACCGTGTCGGGTGTGCGAGCGAGCGTCACAGTCCCAAAGGCTCGCGAAGTGTCTCCGTCGATACACGAACGGTGGTCGTGACGAGGATGCGAATACGCGGGACGACGCGACGACGACGTCCGAACAAGAAACGAGCGGGGGAAAGCGTACGAGTCACCGAAGTGACGAGACAACGAATTCGCGACGTGCGAGACCCGGAGTCGTTCGTGGCGAAACGCGGAATGATGTGGAAACGATGGAGGGAAGGACGTATCACGATGGTCGGGTTGGACTTGAGTCGACTGTGTGATCGGGAACGCGTTTGCTGTGGGTCTGATCTTGACGAGGCTTCGAAGCTGCTATCGAGGTTCGGAACGTAGGTCGAGTGAAGTTCGGGAGTTCGGAAGTCGTGGAGCGAATGTTTCGGAAAGTTCGGAAGGTCGTGCGGCGTAGTCGAAGTCGAAAGTCGTGCGGCGTGCGGCGTAGTCGAAGGTCGAAGGTCGTGCGGCGTAGTCGAAGGTCGAAAGTCGTGCGGCGTGCGGCGTAGTCGAAGGTGAGGTTACGAACGAAGTATAGGACGAAGGGGTCGCAGCGTCAGTAAGAGCTGACGATGCTGGCGACGGTGCAGAACACTCTTTCGAGATTCTGACTATGAGGGGGGAAAGTAACTTGTATTTCGAGTGCGCTACAGGACCGTATATATACTACAAACGAGTCCGAACCAGTATCGTACTGTGCGAACATAGGTAGGTATATACGGAACGAAACACGGACGAAGTGGATAAATATCACGAGTGGCAAGTACGAGGCGTGCGGAGCGAGTATACGAAGTAACGAAGGCTCTCTCTACCAGCTCGACAGCGATGGATATAAAACAAACGATCAGCGCTGTCGCGACAATATGCAATGGAGTACAACGGAATACGAACGATGAATCGTATATACGCCTCAGCGGCTCGAAACGCGCCAAAGGTATATTCCGAACGCCGAAGTCGCAGCGAGGGGGCTACGAACTTCGTAAGTGGTTCGGTGCGTAGCCCTGGCTGTTGGCTCGGATCGCCACGGATCGGATGGATCGGGACGTCGGAGGGAGCCAATCGGGAAGCCTATAGTCGAAAGGTGCGTGGAAGGGAAGGGTGATTGACAGCCGGCTATCTCGGGAGTGGCGCGCCCGGGGCGTTTCGTGACTCGGGCTGTGCGCTGATTCGCTTCGATGTTGATATTGCGGCGTGGTCACGGTCTGTTGGGCCGTGGGGCCTGGGCCGAAACACGTGCGGGCGCCTCGAAGTGACTCGGCACTGAGCGGGAGACGCTCGAAATGCGGAACCGAAGTCACTTGACGTCGGTTCGTGCCGAAGTGGCGGTGGCGCGAGGGCGGAGACGACGGTCCGGAGACCAAAGTCACGTGACTTTGGTCGAAGCGAAAATCCGAAAAGTCACGGTGGAATCCCCGCTCGACGGGGAATCAGGCGCATCACCTCCTCCATACTTTGATACTGACCGTCCACGGGCAGCACGAAGAGGGGAAAGGCGATTCGGAGACAGATGTGGCAATGATGGGAAAGTTCGGAAGGTTCCGAAATGTGGCGGAAGTCTGGAACGAAGTGAGGCGCGCAGCGCGAAGTCTAGATTCGAAGCGATAGACGAGAAGCGAAGTAGCGGGCAAGATGATGTGATGAGGATTTGCGTCGGGCGCCGAGGAACAATGATTTAGCCGCATGCGTGGGAGCGAGGGGGATGTGGAAGGTAGAGGCGAAGTCGAATGGAGGCGATGACGTCGCGATGACGTCGAATTGATGTCATGGCCTAGGCGCTATTGGAAATGAAGCCGAATGTGCGTACTTGGATTCCGAACAAGTTGAGACGCGTGTCGATGGCGTGGGAATGGGGTTGCGAGTTGGACGATTTTCGCGAAGTCGACGGAAAGGCCTATGTTCGTCTTGGGGGCGCTTAGCTTCCGAACAATGCGAAGTGGAAAAAGATAAAAGGAGGCGAAGTCGTCCGACTTGTCTTCATCTTCCCTCGTTCCACTTCGTCTCTCACTTCGGGCGCTCCATTCTCACCAACGATGTCTGCACCAACCACTTCGACCAGCGCCGCGCGGCCTCGGCAGACGATCGACATCGCAAACCTCCGCGCCGGCCTCGACCGGCACATGCTCAGGTTCGACGTGAACGCCTCCGAAGCGGACAGGTTCGTGTGGGCGAAGCCCATACTCCACTGGCTCGTAAGTGTTCGCGTCCTTGTCCTGGTGGTTCGGCGCTGACTTCGTGACTGGACAGGCGAAGGGGCGGGACCACCCCGACTATGGGACGTTCCTGCGGCCCCTCCTGCCTCGCATGCAGGAGCTCTCTGACGTGCACGGCACGGCGGAGTGGATTGCCGAGGCAGATGGCCTCTTGCGCCCACCGCCCGTGGTAAGTTTTGTCTTCGTTTGTGTTCGGAACGCCGCTAACTGAGTACTTGTAGCCTGTCGACCCCGTTGCCGCATTCCTCGACGCGGGCATGGTCGGTTTCGAGCTCGACATGCCGGGGCCGAACGACGTCGTCGCGGCCACGCTCGTTGCGCCGCCGCCTGCCGCCGCTGCTTCGCCCACCCCGGAGCCGCCGATCGTCGCCGCTGCGCCGATCGCGACTCTGGTGGTTCCGCAGTCGGAGGCGGGTTCCGAAGGCCCTGAGGACGACGGGATGGAAGACGAGGGACAAGACGAGCTCGAAGGTGACGACGCGCCAACCACGTCCGCGCAGCCGAAGCCGCCGAAGAAACGAGTCGGCTACGAGGTTCTCGCCACCTTCGACGAAGGGTACGCGGACGATCCGAACTGGGGTTTTCCGTACCGGGAGGCCGTGGCGTTGGTGAACGAAATCGAGGGAGGGGAGTATGACGTGGAGGGATACGGGCCGGTACGTGTTCTTCCTTCGTGTTCGGACCCGTACGAACTAACCTGCTTTTTGTTCGTAGGTCTGCGACTACTGTCGCCGGTTCGTCTTGGTGCACGGCCACGACTGCAGCGGCCAAATCGTCAAGATGAAAACGAAGATCAAGGTGTCGTGCGATCGGTGCATGCAAGCGGCGCAGGGGTGTTCGTGGACGAACGCGCCCGTCCTCGAGTCAAGTAAGTCGTTTCTTTTTGTGTTCGCGTCCGGTGCCAAGCTGACGACCGGCGTCTTTAGAAAGGAAGGGCAAGAAGAGCAAGAGGGCGCCGGAGGGTTCGCCGGACCAAGGCGACGAAGTCGCGAAGCCGGCGCCGAAGAAGGCGAAGCCTTCGCCGAGGAAGGAGGTGCGCGTCCAGGCGCAAAGTAAGTGGTCGTTGTTCTTTTGAATTCCTCCGCGTTGCTGACCCGAACCTACAGAAGGGATCACGAAGCCTCCGTCCGAAGTCGACGTGACTTCGGACGTCGAGATGGCCGGCCCGTCGCAGACACAAGCGACGATAGCAGGTGAGCTCACGCCGCTCTTCCTGTCAAGTCCTTCGTCTGACGCGGGGCAAGATGTAGAGCTCGGAGACGGCGGTGCGGAGGAGTGGGATAGAATGGGACGGGACATCCCAGGTACGTCGTCGTGCGTTCGTGTCTGTTCGGAAGAGTGCTAACCAGTTCGTAGGTCCTTCGGCTCGGCAGACGAGCGAACCCGTCGCGGGCCCGAGCCAGACACGAGACAAGGGCAAGGGCAAGGCGACGCAGTCCGAGGCGTCCTCGACGGCGGGCGAAGCGGCCTTCGCCGACTTCGAGGACTTCAACCCACGGTTCGGCATCCCTCAAGGCGACCGCTTCACGGACGTCTCCCTCCCCATCCCTCCGACTCTCGCCGACCTCGACGCAATCGCCAACCCGGTCGACGACGACATCGCAACCGGTCGCGAACTCACCCCCGGCCAGGTCCTCGCCATTCGAGCTTACCGTCAGCTCGAGCAGGGCCTGTGCGCACAGGTATTCGCCGCGTGCCAGCTCATCCGCGAGCTGAAGTGGCGCCAAGCGGAGATCCTCAAGCCGAGGCTCTACGCGCGATACAAGGCGGGCGAGAACGTGACGCCGTGGGATGAAGAGGAGGATGGTGGTGCCGCGTAGGCGAAGGGCGAGGGGAGTCGGCGAAGTCGGGGAAAAGGGTGCGAAGTAGAAGTAGAAAATGTAGCATAGAATATGTTCGGATTTGTTCTTGGTTTTGAATTATTATTTTTTTTTTTTTTTTTTTTTTTTTGGTTCCAATTTATAGTCCAGTTGGGGCTAACCCTATGTCAGGACTGTGGCTAATCAAGTTCTTATCGTACTGTATGTATCGTAATTCTGATCTGTCTGACAACTTGAGTGGTTCGCCTAGGACCTTAGGCGAGGGTTTGTGTCTGATAGGTAAGTAATGTAAGGGTACCTACGAAGCACATCCGCTCGTTACCGAGACATCCCCCGGACCTGCCGGCTTCCATAAACTCCGCCATCTGTTCCCGCGCCACCGTCTTCCCAAAGTCAGTCCCCTCGCTAACCCTGGCCCGGGCTGACATCGGGCAGCGCCTCAACGCAGTGCGAGACCCTAACCTCCCATTTCTCCTGGTCACGCTCCCCTGGCCGTGTCACCCCGGGACCCAACCGGGTGTGGGAACTGCGTCCAGTTCCGCACTGTGATCGGTGCAGGCCTGGCTACGCCAGGTAAGGAAATTAGTATGAAACGCTGGGAGAGTGTGCACCGAAAGCAGGTAATCAGGTTATTAACAAGGAAATGAATATGATAAGTGTGGGTAAGGGATTTCCGGTTTCGAATACCGCCCTGCAGGCGACCCGGGTTCCCAGTGGGAGAAGTCCCACGGAGTGTCTAAATTGTGTCTCCGTGGGTGTGGGGGCAGGGGATCGAACCGACAGAGGGCCCTCGCTGTGCGGGAATTACCCCGAGCAACTCCCCCCAGGCTGCGGTGATGCCCACTACACCACCGCGCCCCCTGGTTTTGAATTGATTCGTTTCTTGCGTCCTAAATGCGTGAGATCGAAGCGAAAGGGACGTACGAAAGCTGAAGCTACTTCGGAACTCAGAAGCGCAAACGGCTAAGTCGAAATAGATGAAATGAAAATTGAATTCTTTTGTTTAAGTCTCAGTACTCCTTCATAGACTTAGGACTTTGATCTTGAGTAGCCCTGCGCTACAGCGGTAAACGCGAGCGACTTAGTACGTACAAGAAAAAGTGAAAAATATGAAACGTGATGGGGAGGATAGGGAATTGGTGTTGGTTCTGGATTGGTTCGATGTTCGATGTGCGCCGGGTCTAGTATCGTATGGGGATGATCAATAACAGATGGGGAGGAAAGGAAGTGGTACTAGTTCTGGATGGTTTCTCTGCCTCAATCGCTACTCTTGTTCGGCTTCGTCTTCATCGTCAGGAGCGTCAACTTCGGGTGGCTCAACTTCGGGGGGATCGGCTTCGTCTTCGTTCGCCTGCGACTCGCTTTGTTCGAGTTCACGAAGACGCTTCGTGTCAATGTCGATCGGTTCGCGACGAGCGAAGTAGGGAATGACTCGAAATGCGGCAATGGGACGATCGAGGACGGACGCATCAAGTTCGGCGAGGATGTATGCTCCTCCTCGATTGCGCGAGATGACGAAGAGAGGACCGAGGTAACGTGGACGCATCTTTCGATTGAGGGACTTCTCGATCGCAGTGTTGCGCATAAGGACTAGTTCGCCTCGTTTGAAGTCGAAGTCGCGGATCGTGTGCGCATGTTCGGCTTCGAAGCGTCGAGCGTTCTCTAGACGTGTTTCGTAGACCTGGGACCGAAGTGTCGTGATGTCGCTATATCGTTTCTGGAGGGCGATGGCGCGGCGAACGATGAGATCTGTAGTCGAAAGGACGGCATCTGGTGGGGGCTGCAGGTACGTGGCTTCAGCGATGTCCAGGGGGATGAGCGGGTGACAACCCGTGACCGCGAAGTAAGGCGAACAGCCCATGCGCTTGCGAACAGTGAGCTGTTCGGACCAGAATACAGAGTGAGCTGTTCGTGCCCATTGGGACTGGTCTCCGTCTGCTGCCTTGAACAATGCCTGCCGAACATCGAAATGTGAGCGTTCGACGATTCCGTTCGCTCGTGAGTTGTAGCCGCTAATTCGGATGTGACGAATGTGATACTTCGATTCGAGGAACTCGAGCGCTTTGATGAAGGGCTTGCCGTTGTCCGTGACGATTTCGCTGAGCGAACCCCAACGAGTGATGACCTCTTCGTAGAAGAACTTCGCAAGAGCGAGGGCGTCCTCCTTCTTGAGTATCCTGAACTCGGGATACGAAGTGATGGAGCACCGGCCTTGGACGATGTAGCGGTACCCGTTCGAGGGAGGCATATGCATTGTGTCGACGTAGATCTTCGCGAACAATGATGCGGGCATGTCGACAGTCGGGGGCATGAGGATCTGGCGTCGTTGTCGCTGTTGGCAGATTAGACACGTCCGAACATACCACATCACATCGGCTTCGTAGGACGGCCACCAGAAGCGTTGGCCGATGAGGGATCGTGTTGCGAACACTCCTCGATGGCCTACTTTGTCGTGACAGTCGACGAGGATGTAGACGCGGCGTTGTTCGTTCGGAATGAGCTTGTGTCCTCCGTCGTGACCGCGACGCCAAAGTCGACCTCTTCCGATGTAGAACTTGGTGGCGTAGCGAACGAACGTGGTGAACTCGGAATCGGACAGCGTTTCGGGACGTACTGGGTCTTCGAGCCAATCGCGAACGTGGATGAGTCGTTGGTCGGCTTTGCGTGCGGAATCCGTTCGAGGGATTTCGCTATACTCGAGCACCTGCTCCTCCTCCTCCATACTTTGATTCTGACCGTCCTCGGTCAGTGCGAACACTGCGTGGAGAGACGGCGAAGGGAGGGAGGGAGTCGTGATGGGCAGCTCGTTCATGCTAGCCGTAAGCGTGATATTGAGGAAACCGTAAAGTTCGTCGATCCAGTCGTCGAAGCTGTCGTCGTCTTGTTCGGGAGGGTCGCCTGGCTGGCGAAGTCGTCGGGAGAGACCGTCGGGGCCGTGAAAAATTCCTGGGACGTGCCGAAGCACGAATTTGAACGCTAGAATCGAAATAATCCTGTCACGAATCGCTCCATTTCTTTCGACTCTCTTGACTGCTATCCACACCCATCATCGATCACGGACCATGATCCAGACTTCTCCTTGATCCAGGTCTTTCCGGACCCTTCCATGATGATCTATGGCGAGGCTATGCACACTATTGTTCTCACTTCTGATTGTTCTCCATTGTCATGGTTCCTCCCTTATTGTTCCGCTATCTATTATTCTCTTGTTTACCCTTGTTTGGCTTTACTTAGTATATAAGGACTCGCATTTCGCTCTCTATTCTTCAGACTGTTCACTTCGTCTACACCGTACGCAATCTATTGCCTGCGCTGTTGGTCACAGCACTCTCACTCATCTCGTCCCTCTGGTCCGGTCGGTGACTTGGGCGGCTCTTTGTGTGTTCCTTGACGCGAGTCTTGACACTTGAACAGTCTCTCCTACGCCCACCTCACCTCTTCATCTCTCTCATCACTCTCATCTCTGCCGTCCACGCGACGTAAAACCTCCATTGACACCACGGCCTCCCACGCTTGCTGGCTGATATATCAGCAGAGGTACCTCAGCCCTTATCACCTTGATCATCAGCCACATCTCCCGCAACCAATTGATCTTGCCAACGCTTCAAACTACATCCTCAACGTCCGTGACCGTTGCGAACAGGACCTTTGGGCAATACACGGAAAGTGGGCTCTGATAGCAGAGTGGCATTGGAATCACAGTGCGGTCAGCGTTTTCTTATACGTTCGCATCAAGGTAGTCTTTGACGTTGATCTAAATCGGTACAACTTCGACACCACGGAGTACGCGTACCATCAACCATTTCAGCTATCCCCCATCGATCAGTACATTGACCCTCGCTCCAACCCAGTGCACTTTGTTGTTGGCGGACGACCCACACCCGCTCCAAGCCCTGAACCCACGATCTCCCTCGCCCAACGACTCCGTCGCCTCACACGCCCTTCCCCACCCTCGATTCCCCAGCCTCGCCCCCGTCGCCCCGTTGCGGCGGATTTCTTCTAGATCTGCACCATTGATCCACCATCGCTTGTACTCCCAGAAGGTATCTTCGAAGGACGCAAACCTGGGACCTACTTCATTGTCACAGAGTCCCAACCACGCGCCGTTGACGTTGATCGTGACAAGCACGGTCACTTCTGGTGGTTCATAGATAGGGAAGATTTCCCAGACGTCGAAGAAGCTGATTTTGCGAAGGCTCGCCGCTATCTTCGGAACATCCGCGCAGACCGAGAACATCGCCAAGACACCCGCAATCGCACACCATCGCTCACACCACTCCCGTCACGCACTCCGAGTCCCGAGTCCCCTGAACCCCCACCTGCTCCCCGCACCACACCCGCAGTTGTCCCGGAAGGCATCCACTTTGATCAACGCACCAACAAGTGGTACGCTTGGCTACGCAACCACTCTCGCCGAGCAACATATTGGCAGCCACGAGTTGGTGATCCTACGCAAGATTGGTGGTTCTGGGTGAGTAACAATCGCCTACTATCAGTCCAAGAGCTCGCCACCTGTGCCATAGTTTCCCGCGACATTGCTGTTCAGCAGGCCCTACGCTCGAATACCCTTCGATCCGCTACCCAGACTCCCGTACCCACGCAACCACCGACTCGTGTCCCTACCCCCATCCCACTTGCGCCCACCATCATGAGTAACCAGACCACGACAACCTCGGCCCCTGCCAAAGGCGAGATCGGTGTTAAGCCGACACCGTTCACTGGTGATCGTACCATGTCCAAGCACTTCAAAACGCGCATCCGCATGTTCTTGCGAGGCAACGCCACCAAGTACGTGACGGATGATGACAAGATCACATTGTTCCTCGATCTTTGCCAAGGAGACAACGCAGGCAAGTGGGCTGAGGCGCGCAGTAACGAGATCCTCGACGACGACGAAGCATACGCGAAGAGCAGCACGTACCAGCGTAAATACGACACATTCGCCAAACTCCTCGCTCGTTTTGACATCGACTTCGCGCCTCTCGATGAGACGAACTCCGCCCGCGCCGAACTTGATCACCTCAAGATGAGCACGCGAACTGTCACGGAGTACATCACGGACTTCGAAGCGTTGGTCCCTAGGACCCAGTATACCGGGGAGTCCCTCATTTACTTCTTCAAAAAAGGACTGAACTCCGGACTTCTCGACGACTGTCTTCGCGCAGACCCCGTCCCAGTGACATTGGAGCAGTGGAAGAAGAAGGCAATGGACAGGAATGCTGCCTACATCGAGCGCGTCCGCACGATGGCAGCCACCAAGCGCCCTGCCAGGACTTCATTTTCCCCGCCCACCACGCCAAAGACTCGCGCACGTGTGGCCGCAGCTTCCACCTCCCCCCAGACTCTCACAAAGCTCTCGGATCAAGAGCGCGAGCAGTTGCGACTGAAAGGTGGTTGCTTCAGGTGCCGTCAGACTGGGCATATCACGTTCAATTGCCCACTGAACCCGCGCAATGCTACCACGGTCCGAGCAATAGAAACCGGCCCGGCGCCGGGAGTAGCTCCCACGACCACTCAAGCAGAGATCCCACCGGTCACCCGTGCCATCTCAGACTTGACTGCGCAGCTCAAGGGACTCGAAGGAGATGAAGCAGAGGAAGCAAAGGCCTTCCTGAAGGACATGGTAGAGGGTTTTTGAAGCGCCCCCCGGTCGCGTCGTCCGCGGGTGGGTCAAGGTTTTCGTTAAGTTCATCGAATCGTTATGCTGTACTCTCTTCATCGGACATTTGTGAGCAATCGTACC
This sequence comes from Auriscalpium microsporum, assembly GCA_019914985.1. Classification (NCBI taxonomy): domain Eukaryota; kingdom Fungi; phylum Basidiomycota; class Agaricomycetes; order Russulales; family Auriscalpiaceae; genus Auriscalpium; species Auriscalpium microsporum. Next base: position 593,491 of record JAHLMG010000010.1, on the reverse strand, counting down.
CCTCTGCGATCTACATGTCCGCTGTCACACGCAACAGGCAATCACCCTCGATCGCCCTTCAAGTTCAGCTACGACTCAACGAACCACGAAAACTCATCGACGCCGATGCTCTGCTCGATAGCGGAGCAGAAGGAATCATCCTTCACCCCAAGTTTGCCACTGAACACAGACTTCCCTTGAAACCCTTACCCCGGCCATTCCCCGTTCGCAATGTCGATAACACCGAAAACATCATGGGCTGGGTACGCTACTCGACAACTCAGACAATTCGCATCTATGCCAAGGACTCAACATCCTATCATGAGGAAGAAGCTGAGTTTTTCCTCACCGACATCGGCGACTACGACATGATTCTTGGCACAGACTGGCTGGAATTTCACAATCCGGCAGTTGACTGGCGAAAAAAGCGTGTCGACATGACTCGTTGCCCACCATCCTGCAAGTTGCACGCACCACCGGTCAAGAATTTATCAACACGCACAGAACGACAGACTTCCAAACCGCTTGCAGCCCCACGGCCTACTACCAGGCCGCGCCGTGAAGTTCCACCACCTCCACCAACAATGCCAAAGTACGTTGTTCCAGCTCGTCGTGTCCATGGAGTACGTCTTCGCACTACGCGATCCCCAACGCTCGGCGCCCTGTTCACGGAAGATGATGAAGAACGATTCACCATGGAACATGCATGGATGATGCACGGATTGCAGCTCGCTGGTGTGTTACCCGCCTTCGATATTCCGTTCACTCCCCCGCCTGTCGAACCAGGACCGGTGCACGTACGAGCAGCTTTCACGAACGCACAAAAGCTCGCCGAAAAAGCTGCCGGACCTTCAGTGCAGAAAGAATTTGAGGAATTAGTTCCGCCCCCGTACCAAGACTTTCGCGATGTCTTTGACAAAACCTCTTCTGAACGTCTTCCGGAACGCCGTTCATGGGACCACGCCATTGACCTCAAGGACGGTTTTGAACCACGACCAAGTAAGGTTTACCCGTTGTCGCCAGCTGAGCAAGTGGAACTAGACACCTTTCTCAATGAACACCTGGAGAAGGGCTACATACGCCCATCCAAGTCTCCCATGGCGAGTCCATTCTTCTTTGTTAAGAAAAAGGATGGCAAGCTACGACCAGTTCAGGACTATCGCGCACTGAACAAGGGGACGGTCAAGAATGAATACCCGCTGCCGCTTATCTCTGAAATCGTCGACAAGCTCAAGGGTGCCAAGGTCTTCACCAAGATGGACGTCCGCTGGGGTTACAACAACGTACGCATCAAGGAAGGCGACGAATGGAAAGCGGCGTTCAAAACTAACCGCGGACTCTTCGAACCATTGGTGATGTTCTTTGGCCTCATGAATTCACCCGCCACGTTCCAAGCAATGATGAATGAACTCTTTAAGGACCTCATCGACCTCGGCAAAGTCATCATCTACATGGACGACATTCTTATCTTCACCGACACCCTTGAAGAACATCGCCGCCTGGTACGACAAGTCTTGCAACGACTTCGCGAACACGACTTGTTCTTGAAACCCGAGAAATGCACCTTCGAACAATCCTCAGTCGAGTACCTTGGTCTGATCATTTCCCATGATCATTTAGCTATGGACCCAGTCAAGGTCGCTGGAATTGCAGACTGGCCAGCGCCACGAACGGTGAAAGACGTCCAATCCTTTTTAGGATTTGGGAATTTCTACCGGCGTTTCATCCGTGACTTCTCCAAGATTGCGCACCCACTGTTTGCCCTAACCAAGAAGGATTACGCCTGGAACTGGACAACCGAATGCCAAGAGGCCTTTGATAACCTCAAAGCTGCGTTCACCTCATCTCCCGTCCTTGTCATGCCTGACCCTACATCTGAAAAATTTCAATTTTATGTAGCACCCAGCCATAGAATATAGTATATATATCTGTCCTGCCACATGTATAGCTCTTGATAGCCACTATAGGCACCATAGGTGAAGGGCTTTATCTATAGTCTTACATAGCCAATATAGGTGGATATAGGTCCTGTATAGTTCCCTATAACAGCCATAGTACACTTGGGCTCTCCATAGCACTTGATAGCTCATGTACTTTTCTATCAAAGCTATGAATGTATCACTGAAGATATATCAAGCTATAATGTCTAGGGACTCTCACCAGAGACTGGAGGAACAAGATCATTTTCATATTTTTGTTTACATATACAGTTACATTTATACATACTTACATAATGTACTACTATCTCATACCCATCTGTCCAGCAGGTGCATTCCCAGGAGCCACCGGGTTCGACGTCGTGCAAGGGAATGCACTTGCTGGGCACATGGATGTGTGATATGACGAAGAACGACCAGAACAGCACGCACCTGGGTTACGAACGAGTGCAGGGAGCAGGCATGCATGGAGGTGGTCAACACGCAGGGACTTGCGTGGAGCGTGTGACGTGGCGGCGGGAGCATACGCGAGCGCGGCTGCAGGTACGTAGACGTGCGAGAAGGCCATGCGTGGTCGGTTTTGCGGTGTGCGGAGGATGTGAGAGGGGAGGCCACTCACCGGCCTCAAGCCCCTTGGGCTTGGTCTGTCCTCCTCCGTCTCTCGCTCTTCTGCCCTCTGCTCAAACTCGTCCCTTCTCCTTGAGCACGCGCGGCTGGGGCGCGGTGACCTGGCGCCGGTGCGTGTCACATCGTCGTCGGCTTTTGAGCACGTGGGCGAGCGTGTGCGGGATGTGATGTGGCAGCGGGCGGGGTGTGACGTGGCGGCGCATGGTGGGCAGTCGTGTGTGTCGGCGCGCGGTCAGCTGTCGTGTCAGCGTGTGTGACGTGGCAGCGCACTGGAAGCGTGCGGTGGGTGAAGTGGAGGGTGGGCGGGTTGCAGGGTGCGGGCAGCGGGCAGCGGGCAGCGGGCAGCGGGCAGCGGGCAGCGGGCAGCGGGCAGCGGGCAGCGGGCAGTGTGTGCGATGAAGCGGCATATGACTTGTGGTGCGCGGTGCTGGCATGAAGGAAAAGAGTGCGAGGGCGCGAAGAACGGCGGGCGGCGGCGGCGCGGGAGTTTGTGACCCGGTGGGTGACGCCGGCGGGTCCGTGTGTGACGTGGCAGCGAGCGGGGGGCGGCATCGTGCGTAGTAAGCTGGCACGGTGCACGGTGCTTTGAGATAGCGGGTTTGAACGCGTGCGTGTGATGTAGTGGTTGTGAGGGAGACCGCGTGGTGGCAAATGACGGTCACGGTGCACGTCCGTGCCATGCTGGTGAATGCGCAACCTGGTGGGATGGAAGTCGGGCCGTGGCGAGAGGGAAGGACTGCGCGTTGGCAGAGGCACGCCGGCGCAGGGACGTGGGTGTGTGCAGCAAGTGCAATGAGTGGGTGCGACCGGAGACATATGTACGCCTGCCGTGGATGGGCGCAGCATGGTGACGTGGCGAGATGAGAGCATGAGGGGCGTGCGGGTGTGATGTGTGGGGAATGAGGAGTTGGTCGGCATGCAAGACATGCAGGGTTGTGCACTATGCATGAGGGTGGTGGCGTGCGGGTGCGGTGAGCGGTGTCCTTGACCGTGACGGGGCGGGGGCTGTGCGCAGAGGTGGCGATTTGCGCGAGATCGGTTGATGGGCGGTGGATGATGGATGGGCGAAGAGGTAGGCCGGCGAGTGGGGCAGGAGAGAAGATGGACTTACCTGCGTTCTCTGAGTCACTCGCTCACGCTCCTCGCCCTCTCTCATCTCCTTGTCTCTCCTCTCCTGTCCTTGTCTCTCCTCTCCTGTCCTGCTCCTCTCCTATGCGTACAGGCAGCGACAGCGATAACAGCAGCGTTAGAGCCGAGGTGGACGGGAAGGGGATGTGTCGCGGAATGGTGGTCGAGGTAGTAGCAGGCTAGTAGTAGCACGTTCGCGCGAGTTGCTTGAAATGCGCACCCGAGCTGCCCGAGGCGCGTTAGCGCACACGTATCTGGCAGATTGTGGTCTGCTCACAACAGTTTAAGCTCCATAGATTTAGAGTAGTTTAGATGGAGGTGAACTCTGTGTTATACCAAGTTTTCGTAAATTTAGGTGGCCTACAATGCTTGTAACAACGAAACCAGCGTGTACTGTCTGCCAAAATGTGCACAAAAGTCAAGATCTGCTCGATCACTGCACTATAAATTCTCAATATATGTATTATTAATACAGAGGTGTTTAGAGCACAGTTGAAACGTATCCCGAGACTTACGAGCCTGAACTCGGGCGATGTGGCATTTTGTGCTACATGCCATACCCGCCACCCGGGCAAAAGAAAATACCACGTGACCCGACATGGTCCGTGCGCGCGTGCGGCCTATAAAGGCAGCTGCCTTTCTACATCATCTGCACACTCACTTTCCCCTTCTCTCAACTTCCACACGTTCCTTTCCTCTCAACTTTAACACTCCTTTCCTCTCAACTTCAGTAAGTCTTTAGCTTCTTAGGAACTGTGATATCTGCTAACATCTGCCTTATCTTCCAGAACTGCTACTATCTTGATTGGTAAGCTCTACTAATTTCAAGTTCCACTGTTGCTTTTTAACCCGTTTTCTTTCCTTTTCAGAGGTTGTCTCTGTACTTCAATATATGTAATATATTTGTTCAGTACTTGTAGCTTTGCAATAAATTAATAAAATATGTTTTGATTGTTAATGCTGAATTTGTGTTAAAGCAAGCTGAGAAGACAATTATTTTGTAGTTAGAATGGAATACTTAGCATATATGTGGTATATCAGCCTTATAGTTTCACAATTACTTCATAGTTAAGATAGAATACTGAGCATATATGTTGTATATCAGGCTCATAGTTTCACAAGTGTGTATAGTTACCAAGTCACTTACATAGCTGATATAGCAAGGATATGTGCATCCATAGTATCTATAGCAAGGGTATGTGCATCCATAGCACTCCATAGCACTCTATAGCAAGGCTATGCTCCTCTATAGGAAGCCTAAGGTCCTACATAAGCTATGAGGACCTGTACCTTGCTATGGCCCTATATAGGTTATCACGGTAGTATAGTGGTCTATAGCAAGGTTATTTTTTTCAGATGTACCAAACCATATTTGGTGGAAGTCGACGCCTCAGACTACGCAACAGGAGGCATACTCTCGCAGCGTGGTGACGACAACCTCTGGCATCCAGTCGCATATCTGTCCAAGTCGCTCTCCAACCCAGAACGCAACTACGACATTTATGACAAAGAACTCCTGGCCATCATTCGCGCCCTCGAAGCTTGGCGCCACTACCTCGAAGGCGCTCCAGATCGCATAGAAATCTGGACGGATCACAAGAATTTGGAATACTTTCGCTCTGCCCAGAAGCTGAGTCGTCGACAAGCTCGATGGGCGTTATTCCTTACACGTTTCGACTTCGAACTGATCCACAAACCAGGAATCTCTCAACGTGCGGATCCCATGTCGAGGCGACCTGACCATAGAGAGGGGGTGGAGGACGATAACGCGGAACGAGTACTACTGGACCCTCAATTTTTCCGCATCCGCGCTACTCGTCCTGGCGCTGTCACCTCCCTTGGCAATCACGACCTCCGACGTCGCATCCGAGAAGCAAAGACCAAGGACATAGAAGTTGTCAAGGCTCTCGACGTCATACTCGGCAATGGGCCTCGATCATTAACAAAGAACCTAGAAGAATGGAACACCGAAGATGGACTGGTCCTGTTTCGGGGAAAAGTCTACGTCCCTGCAGACGATCAACTGCGACGTGACATTGTTCGGATGCATCACGACAACCCTTCAGCAGGACACCCAGGACGCCACAAGACACATGAACTAGTTGGACGCGAATATTGGTGGCCCGGTATGTCAGTCTTCATACGTGACTACGTCGACGGTTGCGCTACTTGCCAAGCAACAAAGGTGCAGAATCATCGAACACATGTTGAGACCATCCCGAACGCCATCCCCAGTCGACCATTCCAAGTCATCACCTCGGACTTTGTAGTTGAACTCCCACCCTGCGACGGATTCGATTCAATCTGTGTCATAGTCGACAGGTTCACTAAACACGTCACGTTCACACCCTGCAACAAGACAATCACAAGCGATGGCACGGTGGACATTCTCTTCGACAAAATCTACCGTCATTACGGCCTTTGGGATCGACTTATCTCTGACCGCGGACCTCAGTACGCAGGAAAAGTTATGCGCGGCGTACTCGACAAGTTAGGCATCAAGTCGGCCCTCAGTACAGCCTACCACCCGCAGACAGATGGCGAGTCCGAACGCGTCAACCAGGAGATGGAGCAGTTCCTACGAGTGTTCTGCAACTATCGACAGGATGATTGGGTGAAGTGGTTAACCTTTGCTGAATTCTCGCATAACCATCGGGTTCATAGCGCCACGAATCGGTCACCCTTCGAGATGCTCCTTGGATATACGCCTCATGCCATACCCCCCATTCACTCTACGTCGACCATTCCTACAGTAGAAGAACGCCTTCAACACATGGAGCAAGTACGTGCGGAGGTCGAAGCCAGTTTACGCTCTGCAGCGGAGGTTATGAAACGCAACAATGCCGACCATATCAAAGACAGTGTACGCTTCAAGGTGGGAGATCGGGTATGGTTAGATGGGAAACACATCAAGACGACACAACCAAAAGCTAAGCTGTCACCGCGACGTGTAGGACCTTTCGCAGTCACTGAAATCATCGGGCCAGTGAACTATCGATTGAAGCTCCCCCCCACTTGGCGAATCCACCCTGTATTCCATGCATCCCTTCTGACTCCTTACGTCGAAACCTCGGCTCACGGACCCAACTTCCTTGCACCACCGCCCGAAATAGTCAATGCTGAAGAGGAGTACGAGGTAGAAGCGGTCCTAGACGCAAGACTCACACCCAACAAGCGTGGCATTCAATACCTTGTCAAGTGGGTTGGTTATCCCGACTCCGAGAATCAATGGCTCCCTCGGACAGCTATGACCAATGCCACCGGAGCAATAACCAAGTTCTACAAGGACCATCCGCGGGCTGTTCGCCCTCCTGCGCTACGTGGACTCATCTATTTTGATGCACTACAAGCTGATCATGCGCTCCAGGAGAAAGCGCGTCTTAGAGAGGGGGTGATGTCACGAATCGCTCCATTTCTTTCGACTCTCTTGACTGCTATCCACACCCATCATCGATCACGGACCATGATCCAGACTTCTCCTTGATCCAGGTCTTTCCGGACCCTTCCATGATGATCTATGGCGAGGCTATGCACACTATTGTTCTCACTTCTGATTGTTCTCCATTGTCATGGTTCCTCCCTTATTGTTCCGCTATCTATTATTCTCTTGTTTACCCTTGTTTGGCTTTACTTAGTATATAAGGACTCGCATTTCGCTCTCTATTCTTCAGACTGTTCACTTCGTCTACACCGTACGCAATCTATTGCCTGCGCTGTTGGTCACAGCACTCTCACTCATCTCGTCCCTCTGGTCCGGTCGGTGACTTGGGCGGCTCTTTGTGTGTTCCTTGACGCGAGTCTTGACAAATCCAACGATTCGTGCTCGCAGTTGGAACTAGATCGGGATTCTTCAGCATGCCACCGATGGAAAGAGCGTCTACTTCGACGATGAGATTCCGAAGGCCGATGAGGTAGACCTTGAGCGATTTCAACGCTCGATAAAGGCCGTAGATTTCGAGCTTCGGTTGCGAGAAGCGGCGTTCGCGATCGTTGAGCGAGATGGATCCGAACCGACTGTAGTACCGCTTCTTCTTGTTCTCTTCGTCTTCCTGAGCGAGGATGTAGCCGACGGCGATGTACGAAGTGTCGACGGCGAGGACGACGGCGGCGGGGGATTCGTAGTCGATGGCCCGAAGTGCGCCCACCAGTCCCAGTAGGGGCATTACAATGTGGTCCAGTAGGTACTGCACAGTGTATTACAATGAGCCAGTAAGGCCTGGCGCCTGCCATACAGGGTGCATTATACATGTACACCTGCACTCCCGGGTGTTGCCGGCCTCATGCTTGCCTGTGCTTACCTCACCAAGTCACATGACTTATAAAAATTGTAAATGATGTCATACTAGTACTGGATGCGGAAAAATCGGCAAACATCGGCAAAAATGGTGAATAAATTTAGTCAGCATTGGTTCCCACGGAAATAGACAAACTACATATAGCTTCCTGTAGGGCTCCTAAAAATGCGGGAAAATAGGGGAAAATCGGAATATATTCGGGGGCACCGATTGCCAGCTGATATCCATTCCCACGCATCGGAATATTCCCACAATCCGAATAAAATGTCGTTTTTAATCATTTGCACTGGTATAATATGATCCTTCCCGTCGGCCTAAAAATAAGATTGGCAGCAGCGATGTGCAAGTCACATGACTTATTCAAAATGGGAAAATATGTCCAAATGTTATTAGGTCCGGACAATTCGGCTAAAATCAGCAAAAATGGTGAAAAAATTAGTCGATGTCAGTTCCCACGAGTACAGGACATTTGAAATGCTTACCCACTACTGCAAATAGCCACTTATAGGGCTTAAAGAAATAGGAATAAATGAGGAGAAATCGGAATATATTCGGAGGCACTGATTGCCAGTCGATATCAGTTGCCATGCATGAAAATATTCCCACGGTCCCAAAAAATTCCATTTTTGATTATTCGCACTGGTATATAATCCTTTCTGTAGGCCTTGGAAAGATAGTTTAAAATGGGGAAAATCAGAATATACTTGGGGGCACTGATTTCCAGTTGAAATCCATTCCTATGTGTCTACATATTCTCATAGCTGCAGAAAAAAATCATTTTTAATTATTTGTGCTGGTATGCTGGTATATAATCTTTTTCATAGACCCTGTGAAAGCCCATTGACAAAATAGAGTATATGTATGATGTAGAATTACATATAGACCATATGCACTGACTGTCCTAAGCCGAGTCTATTGGACTGCAAGCTGTTCAGGAATCAAGAGAGTATCTGAGAAGGAATATCCTGCAGCCATGATCTTCTTTACCTAAGCTACCAGAGTTTGTACATAGATAGCTCTGAGGACTTTCAGACTTATAGTATTTACTTCATGACCCAAGCCCACCCTTAATTCTTCTTACACACCATTCATTTCACCAGTATTCATACTCTTTAAGTAGTATTGAATTGTAAATTTTGACTACTTTTGTATATATATACCACGGTCTGATTGCTGTAGGTGCCTAGTCAGATTGCACGTAGTATTTACCATTACTCTTCATATTTACAAACATATACTCTATTGTTGTCAATGGGCTTTCACAGGGTCTATGAAAAAGATTATATACCAGCATACCAGCACAAATAATTAAAAATGATTTTTTTCTGCAGCTATGAGAATATGTAGACACATAGGAATGGATTTCAACTGGAAATCAGTGCCCCCAAGTATATTCTGATTTTCCCCATTTTAAACTATCTTTCCAAGGCCTACAGAAAGGATTATATACCAGTGCGAATAATCAAAAATGGAATTTTTTGGGACCGTGGGAATATTTTCATGCATGGCAACTGATATCGACTGGCAATCAGTGCCTCCGAATATATTCCGATTTCTCCTCATTTATTCCTATTTCTTTAAGCCCTATAAGTGGCTATTTGCAGTAGTGGGTAAGCATTTCAAATGTCCTGTACTCGTGGGAACTGACATCGACTAATTTTTTCACCATTTTTGCTGATTTTAGCCGAATTGTCCGGACCTAATAACATTTGGACATATTTTCCCATTTTGAATAAGTCATGTGACTTGCGCATCGCTGCTGCCAATCTTATTTTTAGGCTGACGGGAAGGATCATATTATACCAGTGCAAATGATTAAAAACGACATTTTATTCGGATTGTGGGAATATTCCGATGCGTGGGAATGGATATCAGCTGGCAATCGGTGCCCCCGAATATATTCCGATTTTCCCCTATTTTCCCGCATTTTTAGGAGCCCTACAGGAAGCTATATGTAGTTTGTCTATTTCCGTGGGAACCAATGCTGACTAAATTTATTCACCATTTTTGCCGATGTTTGCCGATTTTTCCGCATCCAGTACTATTATGACATCATTTACAATTTCTATAAGTCATGTGACTTGGTGTGCCTCACCATATATAGCAGGTGATGAATCACAATGGATCCCAGTGAGCGCAGGGCATTATAATGCGCCCTGTAAGGCCTGGCCCTGTGCTTACTGGTTCATTGTAATGCACTTCACAGTACTGACTGGTCTTAATTATAACTGTCGTACTGGGACGCCTGACGTTCACGGCCCTCACACCGAAGCTCCGCTCCCGTCTATCCGTGCAAGCAATGACGGCGATGACGCAGATCCGCCAGTACTATCAGACGGAGGCAAAGGTGCGCCGCAAGCTTGATGTGCTTGGATACAACCATCTAACAGCACTTGCAGAAAACCCGTCCGCATGTACAGCGGGCCAACCTGAGGTTCCATCACATCAAGAAGAAACTATTTCCCACTTCTGATGAAGCCGAGGATCCTATGCCCGACGACGATGGCGACGACTGGATTGATGAGCCGCCCAGCGACGATATCTCTCGAGAGAGGGATTTGATAGCAGATACCTTCGTCAACATGCACTGTGAGATGCTGAGAGACATTCTTGCAGATCACTCATCCTCCTCATCTCGGGATGGGGTCTCCCGAGTGCTTGCGGGTCCAGGAGATGGAGGTCTTGCAGTCAATGCTGCCGATGCAGATGATGACGACGACGACTTCGAGATTACATTTTGACTTCTTAAGTATCATTTTATCCTACCCTACACATGTTCCTACTACCCTACATGAGCTCTCGATCCGCCGTATGTCAGATTTGCGGTACTCGACGGCCATTCCGCTGTGCGGAATCGTAAGCGCCCGTGCCACGTCACGGGCCAAAATTTTGAGATATCACGTGGGTTTTGGACAGTAACTTACACGTATGTTACCTACCTACGGTTAGGGCCCCGAGGATACTTACCGGTGCCAAACCTCACGGAGGTTTTACCCGCAACCGTAGTGTCGCGAAGGCAAAGTAGCTTCTGTGTGGTGGCTGTGTCCCTCGGGTGCCTGTGTCCAAGTGCTGACGTGTCAGCCGAAAGGGCCGCCTGGCACTTCACCTGCTCCCTCCCCTTGCCACCGCTGCAAAAGCTCGTTCGCAATGTCAGGCAGCAGCAAAGAGGTAGGTATTATCGAGTTCAATGGCCCACAGAATGTCTTGCTCACCAGAAACCGCTGTCACAGCAACTCGACCGGATCGACATTTTTTTGGTCATGCCGTCCAAAGTGAGATTCTTGTACCAAGACCCACCTTCAGACGAACCAACGACTGTGGTGCGTTGCGCCATCCATAGGCAGTGTATTTATGTATATTAACCCGAATGCCACCCAGGATATAATCTTCGAGGCTGCAGATCAGCGGACAGGCGCCACTCAGGACGACCTCAGACACGCTCGCGAGGCTCGCGCTGCTCACTCTTCGTGCAGTCAAGGCAATGCCCAAGGGCCTGGACAACCGGCGGCCGCAGAGCCTGCCGCAGCGGATGCGGGCCATCCCGCGTCCCAAGGCTCGTCGTCGTCAGTATCTGATTCACAGGCTGGCTCCGAGCTGATCGCCGAGACTCCACGCCATCCTCGTCACCCCGCGGAAGCCCAGCGCGAGCGGATGCAAGACGCTGCGGGTCCGGTTCCCGGCACTCTCTGGAGTCCCCGAGAGTTCTTGACGGAACCCGCGTCACCCTGGGCGCGCGACAATGCCGACACGACGTTGTCATTCGACAGGAACACATACCCACATGTGCACCTGCCGACTCTGATCCCGGGGGGTGCGGGCGCAGTGCTCACAGCTCGCATCGAGGGAGGTGAGCGCTTGAGGTCTCCGCAGGGCGAGGACACCCAGGCTGCAAGCCACGGATCTCAGGATGTGAGGTGCGTTGAGACGGGGGGGGAGGACGCGCGTGTTCTGGACACTGAGTGCTTGCTTCGCCCACGCAGATCTGAGGGCAGCAGGGGTGGCCCTGCGTCGCCCACCTCGTCACACACTGAGCCGAGCACCCCCATGTACATCAATGGCCCACTCACGACGCCTCCGCCTCGGCGCTCCAGGGGGTCACGGCCCGCTCGTGAGCGGCGTGGGAGCAGCCCGTCGATCGTAGAGGCGCCAGTTGACGAGGGCAGCCAGCTCATGGCACGGGACACGGCTGGGCCCTCAGAGGACGGCGGGGCGGGCATAAGCGGGGCGGCGAAGCGAGCTCACGGCGGGCATGCAGCCAAGCGGCGTGACATGGGGCGGTAGCAACTGTAGCGCCCTGCCAATAACAAGCCTGGTCGACGCATCATCCACATCAAAGCGAGGTGCGTGCGATGCACGAAGTATGTTTGGACACAGGGCTCGTAGCGGTACACTGAATACAAAAAAGACACACAGAGCGGGGTACACTGGAACCTGACGCGCAAGGGCGGACCCGGCGAAGCGGCCCTGGGCGATTTTTCTTGAGGGCAATCAGCTGCAAGGTGGATGAGTGTTATCGGAACGGCTGGCATGCAAACATTGCGCACCTCTGAGCAGGCTGCGGCTCTGGCCCATGTACCACTGGCCCGCCCCCAGGCGTACTGTTGTCAGCCGCTCTCAACGCCGCCTCAACGCCCTGCACGAGGGCGACGTCTTCATCGACCCTGATCCGAGAGCGGGCATTTGCATTGCGAGCGACGTCAAGGGACAGCTTGATGGTTCGCACGACGGGCGGTCCGGCGTGGCCTTGCTCTTGAGGGCTCGGCGGAGAGCGATCGAGAGGCATGTATGTGCGCAGCTCGGCGCCGTTGGGTGTCACAAGGGCGTCAAGTACCTGACGATCGATGGGGAGAGGGTCAACCTGGGGACAACGCGATGGGGCATGCTACGCACGAGGGTTCCAATGTCGGGGAGCTCAATGTCGACAATGATGTGCGAGAGGGTGTTGGACTGCGGCATTGTGAAGTTGATGACACAAGAGATGAGACGTAGGGCGGGTTGTATGCCTGCCAGTGGGGAGAGGGCGGGGGCGAGTGGCCGATTGACAGCTACAGGCGCCTCCGCGTTGGCGACTGTGAATCCTGTCTCGGGTGCCTGCTCTGAGGCTCGTATTAGACCGCTCGCGCCAACGCGCCCTCCTGCGCCCCACCTCAGCCCCAGGCATCTCGTCTGCGGGGCGCTCCGTGTCCCGCCACCTCAGCCCGCCTGTGGACGCGCCTCTTGAGCGCCCAACGCGTGTCCACTGCCAACCGACGCATCTGTTGCGCCGCCGCGCGCTGCCTGGCCCATCCGCCGCCCATCTGCTAGCCTCGCCCGTGCGTCGCCTTTGCCCGCGCGCCGGGCATGTCGTCGATCCCAGCCGCTCTTGGCGCGCGGGCACGCTCCCCTCTCACACACCCCCGCTGACCGCACCGCGTGCATGCGCAGGAACCTCGCCACCTCATACCTGACGCACCTTCGTGCTCAGCGTGTGCCCCGCCGTCGGTGAGTTGCCCTCTGCCCGCGTGTCGTGCATGTAGTCGATCCCGGCCGCTCCTGGCGCACGGGTGCTCTGCTTTTGGAAACACCCGCGCTGACCTCCCCCGTGCACACGCAGGAGCTCCTTTGCTGGGCGGTGGACCCGCCTGCGCGCTCAACGCCTACACACCCCTCGGTGAGTCGCCCCACGCCCGCGTGCCATGCATGCAGTCGATCCCGGCTGCTCCTTGCGCGCGGGCTCGCCTCCCTTCGCACACCCCTCGCTGATGGCTCGCACGGACACGTAGGAGCCTCCTCGCCGCCGCCCATCTCAAAAGCATCCGATAGCCATGGCGTCAGCCCTCAGAACGGTAAGCTCGTTGCGGCCTACGCCCATGCGCAGGTCTCGCTGACCAGCCCTGACAGCTGCGTTCTCGACGGAGATACGGGACGTACGAGGAGAGGTTGCGGAACGACGCCGTGACAAGCTACGCGGTCGCCGACTTCGACCTGGAGGCGGCGCTAGCTGCGTCCGTGAGGGAATTGGCGGGCGTGCACCACCACGACAACGCGATGGCGCTGACTGAGCCAGGCCAGTTCGACCTGCCTGCGCCCCCTGCCCGCGCAGACGGCACTGCTAGCTCACGCACTGCTGGCAATGGGCGCACGACCCAGATGCGCAAGCCGCCCAGGCAGTCTGCAGCAGCACAGCAGAGGCCCGAAGAAGGAGCGCAGCACGCGTGCCGTCGCATCAAGAGAGCTGAGAAGCGGCGGAAGGAGCGCGCCTACACACCGTACAGGCTGCTGCCCGTGACGCCTCGCATGGCCGCCGCCTTTCGTCGGCAGCCTGCCCTGGCGGCGCCCGTCAACGCCACCGACCTGCCAGCAGCGAGGAAGGCCTTCGTCGCTCGGGACGGAGTGCACGCCTCCACAGCGCCCTACATCGGCAAGGAGGTCTCGCTGGAGATGTTCACCAATGTCCTGAGATTCCAGGTGAAAAAGTGGGATGGAGGGTGCGCAGCCATACTCCCTGCATCTTCTCATCTGAGCTCAGGCCGGGCACGCAGCCATAACGAATCCATCCTCGACTGCAAGGGTCGCACCCTAGCGCAGCTGGTGGCACCCCCTCGTAAAGACCCCTCCTGGCTAAATGTGCACACCGGCGCTAGCGCGGAGCTGCAGGCGGCGGCGGCAACCTGCCCTTTCTCGCCAGCCCAACTTCGCCACGCGCGCGGCCGCTACCCTGCGCTCTCTGCCGGTTACTCATGGGGGGGAGGGCCGAAGGTGTGCATGCAAACAAGACATGCATATGCCGCGGCTGTTACTCTTTTGCCAAAACCGTGGGAATATTTTGCTGGAGAATATTTTCACTATTTGTTCCGATTTTTCCAGACTTTTTCCGACCTAGTCACATGATCAAACATATTTGGCATTTGTCGGGTACCCATTATAATATATATATACCTTATCGGTCATACATTGTAATGCATTGACCGACGACCATCGGTATGTATAGCTATTAAGCTACAGCGTCTGGTGACCGTCCACGGTCAGAGCACGGCTTGCAAAGTGCGCGAAGTGCGCGGAGGTTGCAAGGTGCATGATATGGAGTTTCCGAAGTGGGTTGGCGAAGTCGGGAATGATGAGGAGTGTGCCGAAGGAGGAGTCGAGGATGTGAATCGTGCGGCTGCATCCATGTGAAAGACACAAGGTGTCGGTGGGATGTGTCAAGACAGTGATGATGCGAAGTTCGGAAATGCGCTCCGAGTGAGTTCGGAGCATGACAGTGCATTGGGCATTGTCGTCGGCAGCCGAGATGATGGAATGGTGATGGTTCGAAATGTTCAGCGACTGCGTACCACGTCCGAAGTATTGCGAGAGTCGATCGGCCAACATGACAAGGAAGGTGGCGAGACACAGGAATGTTCCGAAGTCGACGAGGTGCTGTTCGAGGTTTTGAACCGGTTTGGTGCAAGCGAATTCATCAAGTTGGGCCTCCTCTGTTGATACAAAGCCTGTGGTGCAGGGTATACTGTGGTCGGAGCGACAGTTGACGTCTGTGATGTGGTTCCTAAGGATGTGAGGCGTCCGAAGTGCACGAAAGATTCCGAAGTTTCCTAACTCGAAGGTCGGCAGAGTCGAGCTGCATGCTCGATGGCCAAGCGAACTTGGTCCGAAGCAATTGTAGCAATGTTTCGTCAGCTTTTCTGGGTCGCCTCAAACGATGGTGTTGCGGACCGCGATACCGCACAGAGGCGAAGTGTGGCTGACTGCTAGGGAGTCAAAGGGGAAGTTCCGAAGTGATCCGAAGTTGCGCAGAGGCGTGCTCTTGGGGAGAATGTTCCGAAGGACGATGAGTTCGTGCGAAACGAGGATCGACTTCATACCAGAGAGCATTCCTCCAGTGTCGAACATCCGCTGATAGGTTCGGAGGAGGTTGTGGATGTGTGCGTCGATGATGCGGGAAATGGTGATTGTCGAGATGTCGAACTGCGAGGATACAATCGAATTGTGGCTGTTGCTACCACTGGCAACAGTGCGAAGTGCGTCGAAGTCGTAGATGGTAGTTCGGATGTTCTGCGTGAGTGGTGCATCGGAGTTCGGAAATGTTTCAAGGCAAGGAGTGAGTAGAACAGTGTCGTTCGTGTCGCTGTGGTGCTCGGGATGATCATCGAGGCAGTGTTCATCTTCTGCTTCGGAAATCCGTGCTGTGGGCTCCTCGAGTCGCTTGTTCGGGGACTGTGCGATGGATTCGTGACCACCACACTCAATGCGAGGCTTTGATACGCTTGCGACGAGTTCGGAGAGCGTGGTTGGGACGAAGTCTGGTGCTTCGAATTCGAACGCTGGGTCCAAAGCGTCGGAGCGAACTGTGTATCAAGTTGTGTTGAAATCTTCGGGTCCGCAAGGATGGTAAGTCGTGAGTGCTGGAACGGTGGTGACATAGCGGGAGTTCGGAGCTGGAGCTGATACTTCGAGCTGCTCGTGCATTGCTGCAATGCCATCATACTCTTGTTCGAAAGCCTGTTGATTGCGTAGCCAGGCCAGCTCTGCTTCGATAGTGTCCATCCGTTCGGAATAGAGTGAAGTTAGCGGTGCTGCGACTGGGACGACGACGAACATGGTGCTGTCCATGCGAATGTCTTCTTCGGCTCCTGGGTATAGATTCGAAACAGCTTTGACGAAGTTGTTGTACTAGTAGGTTCCAGGACCGGTGAACTCTTCCAATGCATCGAACAGATAAACTTCGTCGATTTCAACATACTTCTGTGCCCAGTCTTTCTTCGCGCGATCGCCAAGGATGTTTGCAGACGTGGTGAGCTTCTCGACGTCAGAGAAGAACCTACGTATCTTGTGAGGCTGTTCAGGATCGAACACAGGTGCTGTTCGGTCGCCGCAGATAGGCATGAACGCGGCCATGGCTAGACGATAGATTTCAACGAAGGCAAAGTGATATGGGGCGGGAATGGATTGGGTGTGCGGAGGCGAAGTTGTGCGCCGGTGTTCGGAAGACTGTGGGATTGAACGACGTGCAATCTGAAGATGTTTGGAGACATGACACCTATATCAAAGGGAGTAGACACTTCCGAGGGCTTCGGAGGAATACTGACTTGGTACCCTCACGGTGGGCTCCATTATGTAAGACCAGGATTAGGTAATACCCAGAAAAGCGGCACAGGCTGGAATTGAACCAGCGACCCTATTCGTATGCGCCCGTAGTGCTCTAACCACTGAGCTACTGTGCTGTAGTCAACCTTGGCTATAACCTGTATGGGTTCTAAGTCACCAATGATCAAGGGTATCACCCATCGTAGGTGCAAATACCCTATCAGCGTGGACAAGGGGAGAGGACATGAGCTCTCCCGTTGTCGCAATAGATCAGTTGACCTAATGTAGCGGCTCGACTCCTGCGTATACTAGATAAAACAAGAAGAGAAGAGAAGAGAGATGAGAAGTGATGCTCGCTCAAGGAAGCGCGACAACAAGGTCAAGCGACTTCACTAAGCACAGACGATAGAAGTCAATGCGCTAGGATTTCAAGAGGTCGAGATGAAGTACAAGTATGCTACTAGCAGTCCTTATATACTACTATAGTGCGGCTGTGTAGCTATGACATCATCCTTCTAATACCTTCCGCTACTCCACTCAGTGATATCATGCTGTGCGCAAGCCTGGGTCTTGTAAGTACTAGAACCTTCCGACATATTCTATGATGTTCCATAGCGTTCTACCATGTTCCACTTGTACTGCATGTAATCCCTTCCTTGTATAGTACCGTATAGTACTTCATATAGTACCTGTACCATCTGTAGGAAATGAAAAAGAGGGCTCCGTTACAGGAGCCAGTGCGTTGGGAACTGTGGTGAGTCCGAGGCTCACACAGTTACCTAAATGGGACGGTGTTACCTATTTGGTAGTAGTATTTAGTGTGCCTCCCTGGGCTGGGAGGCGCAACTTACATCCATCTTACATTGTACGCATCCATCGTCTTCAATATTAGCACACAGGTCGCGTTCACTTGTGAGAGCTGTAAGACATCAAAACAACATTATTACATTCTCCCCAATTGGGAGTATTGATGATATTCTCCATCGGGGACCACCCTTCATTGGGGGTCATCCCAATGGGTGAATGTGACCTGGTGGTGCCATTAGTGGCAATGAGTATAGGCGCACTGATAGCCGTCACAGTTTCAGTGTCTACATCCTCATTCTCATCAGCAACTGGTTGCAGTCGCATCACAGCAATCCACACACAAGTTATAGTCCCTAAAATACAGCGCACATTCTCCTCCTCTAATTATTTGACCCATCAGAACCTTGATCAAATATGTCAGCTTGAGAATGGAGACTTAGATGCAAGATATTTACCTCTGTACTTGGTGCTTTCACATTGACTGAGTCTTATCACCGTCTGTCATCAACTCCGCTAAGGCAATGGTGAGGTATTCAGTAGCTTTAGTGTTGCAGGTAGTTATACATTTTAGAATGTCTAAGGCTTTCTGATACCACTCAATGGCAACATCAATTTCCTGATAATCATATCTGGAAAGGTCACCAAGGGCTCTTAGCACTCTAGCATGTGTCTCAGGAAAGTTATGTCTTTCACAAATTGACAAGGCTTCTGAATAATATTTGAGTGCTGTTGCTGATTCCCATGCATCATAGTAAACCCAGCCAACAGACATAGTACTAAATGCTAGAGCATCCAAATTATTGGATTTACTATGCATATCTATTGCTTTAAGCCAGCAGTCTTTTGCTAGAGCAGGCTCAGCATTATCATAATATGTTTTACCCAAGACTTGTAAGTCTTCTCCCAACATTCGAATTTCATTGCAAGACTCATGAAGTGTGATAGCCTGATTGATAAACTTTATGGCATCTGAGTACTTATGTTTCTTTAGGTGTGCCTGGCCTATTCCCCTAAGGGCTTCACCTTCTCTTCGAGGGTCTTCTTGTGCTCGATGAATGTCTGCAGCCTGCTGATAAAATTCCACTGCTGTATCAAATTCCTCTAATTCAATATGTAATTCTCCCAAAACATGCAGGATCCGATGGTAAGAAGTCACACTATTTATTTGTTTTCTCAGCAGTAAAGCTTTGGAAAGATAATCTCTGGCTACTACAAAATTTTTTTCTGACATGTAGGATGATCCAAGTGACTCATAAGCAGTGCCTTGCCCACCTCTGCTTTTTGATTTGGTGAAAACATCAAGTGATTTGAAGAAGCATTCCCGAGCTTTGTCAATCTTGCCGTCCATTCTCAAAGCCTCCCCTAAATACTGCCAGGCATTTCCAATGCCAAATTCATCCTTGATACTTTCATAAAGCTCAATAGACCTCATTGCATATTTCTTGCCATCCTCATATAGAAAATAATAAGTTGAATATGCACTAAGTTGAGACATTATATAGGCCTGCCCTTTAATATCCTGGAGCTTCTCAAAAATAGGCATTGCCTGCTTCCAATAAATATAAGCTTGCTTATGATTTCCCATGACACTATATAAGTTACCCAGATCCTTCAATATCTCTGCCTGATAGTCTTCATCCTGTTGCATTTGAGCATAATGAAGTGCTTTGAGATATTTTTCTTGTGCTTGTATATAGTTGTCACAGCGTTTAAGGCAATACCCCCACCGTAGCTGACTAGTAATAATGCATTGAGGAGGAAGAAATTGTTCTTTCTCCTCTAATACCTCAAAAAGCTCATTAATAAATGAGCCTGTCTCTACAGAGACTAGCCATGAGTATGAATTGATAGCATCTACTATAGATTCATCAGGCACTTGGTTTTTTGCACATTGTAGCAAAATATAGCCAGTGTTTTTATACTCAAGTAGTTGTTCTGTTGAGATTCCAGTATCATCTTTTGTACTAAGTTCAATATAATATTTGTCAAGTAGCACCCTCTGCTGCTTAGAAAGGGGAAGGTGTTCTTGAATGTAATATTGGATCAGAGGATGCAAATGCATTGTGTTGAATGACATGTATACCAAACTGCTACACAGCAAAGGCTTGATGCCCTCTTTGATACCCTGAATATCTCCAAATATAAATTGAAAATCACCAAGTCTATCTAGAGATAACCCTCCAGGAAGTGTGCCTAAGAGACTCAAAAGAAACAATGCTGCAGGGTGTGAGGCCAAATTATTTCCTTCAATAGATAGTTGAATGGAAGTTTCAAGACTTGTAAGACGGTGGTGTCCTTTGCCTCGCTCAAGGAGCCCAATGTCAAGATCTTGCCACTGTTTCCATAGTGCCTTGCAGTCATGTGATTGGGCAAGATGGCCAATTATAGTGATTGCCAAAGGGAGACCTTCCACAGCCCTCACTAATCTATCTGCCCACTCATCCCATTTATTTGATAGTTGATGAAAAATATATTTGGAAGCCTCAAAGCTCAATGGCTTTAAAGGTGGTAAGAATGGCTGTGACCAATCAATCTCCTCTGGATATTTTGAGCCTCTCATAGTAATCAAAAATGATGTACCTTTGAAAGAAGAAACTTTTTCCAGGAAGGTCTGTACAGCACATTTTGTAGCTTGATCAGCATTCCATAAAGTCTCAAAGTTGTCAAGGCAAAGTAGATTAGAAGAAGACTCCAAACAGGAAAGTACATTTTTGTCAATTGCAGATCCTTCCAAGTCATTTTTAATGCCCAAGGCTTTTGCTAAATCTTTCACCAGCATTGAAATGGAGAGACACCCTTCACATGATACAAAATATACTCTCTCATTAAAAATCTGTTCCACGATAGGGTGGTGTAAAATTGATAAAGCCAAAGTAGTTTTCCCAATTCCACCAGGACCAAGTATTCCTGCTCTAATAGGCAGTTTGCTTTTATTTCCAATGAATTCTAACATAGTGTTCATATAGCTGTCACGCCCATAGAAAAATGGTGGTTGAGCTGGTATGTTAGTGTTTATCCTAGAAAATCATGAAGCACAAATTTTACATAATAATTAGAAAAAACCCACTTATCAATTATCAAAAATTCCTGAAAAAATATTTTATCTTTATGATATCAAGAATCTGGGTAGCAAACACACCTCTTTGGTGGCCTGTATGGTGGAGGCCAATGAAAACTTCACAAGTGTCAGCCTCATTCTATAAGACAATTTATATACGCACCTGATAGCCCTTAGAAAGCCTCTCAAGTGTTTCATTACAGTATTTGATCTTGGCTGTAAGATGCTTATGGGCTAGAAGGTATGGAAGTCTTCTCCAAACTGAAGTCATTTGATGGTGATACCGGTCCAGGATGATTTCTATACTCTTGAGTTCTCTTGAAAATGATATAATCAGTATGAGGTCTAGCAATACAGGCAGCCAACCATTATTCAACAGTGTGATCATAACAAAATATTGATGGCATTTGCCAATGGATGAACAACAGCAAAACTTACTCTAACCACAATCTTACTATGTGCTGTAGGTCTGGAGGGATAATCCAAACATGGTCTTCAGCATATTTAGAAGCCTCTTTTAGAATGGAGACCAGCTGCCGCGCATTGTTGTTGACCTCTATCCATTGATCATGGTTTATGCTCAGTGTCTGTAGCTCATGTCAGTGCTTAGGCCCGATGTCACACAATAGATGACACACATCACTGATTACTATGACTCGCAACAACACCCCTGCAGCACCCTTAAGGTATGGTACTTGGGCACTGATTTCACCGATCTCTCGCAATAGTGCAACAGAGACGCCAAGGGTTGCTCTGGCTTGTGATGGCTCTTCAAAGTCGTAGCAGGGTGATGGATCTGTCATGGCTACCTTGATTAGTACAATGTGATGCACCTGATTCAATGATGGCTAGCCTTGAGTAGAGACTTTTCTGCGCTGTGTCGGTCTCAAGGCCATCTTCTT
The DNA here is from genome assembly GCA_019914985.1 of Auriscalpium microsporum. Taxonomy (NCBI): domain Eukaryota; kingdom Fungi; phylum Basidiomycota; class Agaricomycetes; order Russulales; family Auriscalpiaceae; genus Auriscalpium; species Auriscalpium microsporum. The sequence continues at coordinate 571,695 of JAHLMG010000010.1, read as the reverse complement.
CAAGGACTTGATTACGTGCATATTCAAGATTGCAGTGAGGGTATGAAGGGGAACAGAAGGAAGGGCGTACGCAAGCAGTCGCGCGCAATCAACGTCATCAACTCCGACTTCACTCCGACGTCCTCGTAATCGATCGATCCTTCCTCTCACTCAAGACCTATGTAGCCGACAGGCAAATATTGCGAATCGAAAGTTACCCTGAAAACCTAGCAGTCCTCCGGCCCATCTGCGGTTACAAGATTAACGACATCTGCACACTGGAAATGATGTCACGCGTTCCCGGTACTTAATGCCCACCTGTCGTTACCCCATGCCGCTTCTCCTTGACGCATACCCAAGTCCAAAAACCATCCATCCATCTGTTCCTGCCAGAAGATAACCTCAAGTTGAACCTCAAGTTGAACCTCGCCGAATTGCACGAGCTCCGGGCCTTCGCGTAGGCATTTTCATCGAAGCTGCCTCGCCGGGGTGGCTACATGAGATATTTGCGTGCGGATTGGAGGAGGTCATGGCGCGTGAATCGAGGTGGCAACAGAGAGGTGGCGACCGACGGTGAAGGTGCCGGAGCTGCTTGAGCGCATTGGGTGATGCTGAACTTGAAGACGATCGAGGAGCCTCGATAAGGTGTGTGAGCAGGCCGGGGTGCTGCAAGACATGTACTGGAGAAAGCACTCAAGGTGTGCGAAATCCCTCTCATGCTCTGACGCGGACGTTCCGACGTTTAGTAGGCACAGAACGTTACTGTCGCCAAACGCCGTCGACAATGTTTCACGAATTGCCCACGGAATCGATGCCCGAACATTCTTCAAAGCTTCACACTCTATCCTATCCTATCCACATGTGCCGAGTGTGATGGCGAACGGGCCCAGCTTCGGCCCAACCAACGCCGTCTAAGTATCCGCTCCTGGACCTCGTACGGACAACCATTATCATCCGCTTACTTCCTTCGGACGAAACCCACGCTGCGCCTTTCCGACCGGGGCTCCAGGTTGTCGGTGGGAATGCGACTTCAAGGACGCCGACGAGTAGTCCGCCGGGAGCTAGGTGACCAGTGGCACGGTGCCGCGGTCAACGTTTCAACGCCGTTGCATGAGATCACTAGTCTTTACATACTTCAAGTTAATAGGCCAATGCCGAGGCATGGCACGACGATTCCCGGTTTAATTTCATAATGCTGCACCAGCCTGTCACCTCTCCTTCATACGACCAACGCCTTAGCGATGCTCCGAACGCCGAACGCTGCGAGGACGTAGTATGCCGGACAGCCGCAGTTCAAATCAAGCGTGAAATCTTGTTTTCTTTGTATCGAACGCGTTCCTCAACCCGCAACCAAGGCTTTCTACTTAACGCACGTCTGAAACACCACCGAGGGCCTTTGCTCCCATTTCCGCAGCCTCTTTCATAGATCCATCGCGATCATTATTGCGTCCTCCTTCAAGAGTGTGGCCTGCCGTGGGACTCGTCGCGCCATTCGTGTCGACCTCGAGGAGTTGTCGCAGGGCCGCCTTTGAATCCGACCAGAAGTCTTGGCCAACGAGCCTTGGAAGCTGTGCGGAGCTACCCAAGAGCTACCCAGACATTAGCAAAAGCATATTCGAACACATTGCGAGAGCAACGGACCTTTGACATGCTCCCGCAGTCGCGCTTTATCCATGATGCGCTCGTCCTGCTCCTCCATCTTCTGCATCGCGTTCGGCCGCCGTCCTGCGCTCTTCTGCCCAAGACCTGGCCCAATGCCGCCGCCGGAGCCGAACTTGAGCGCACGCTCATCCAACGCCTGCGAGCACAGGATCGTGCCGTAGACACGCCCGTAGAAGTCGTCTGCGTACGGGTCCTGCGAGACGAGCTGCGAGACCTGGCCCATGCAGTCCATAATGCGACTGCGTAGGAGATCGTTGTACCGGGCCTATCCCACCGCAACCCGTCAGCACATTGCTGAGACGTGGGGGAGAGACGAGCGTCGATGTGTCCATGAGCTGCCTGGAGGTGAGCCCTCGATCATCCGCTGCTGTTCCCGGACATTGCTTCTCGCCTACTTACTGCTCCTGGGGTTGCTGTTACAGGGCCTGCTGACGCAAAGGCAGACATGTTGCTGCGTGATCGTCTCGATAGGTAACATGCCAGCGATTGTGCGCGCCTACCCTGACGGCTATATCGAGCCATTTGAGTACGTCGACAGTTGCGCTGACGAGCTGCTGCGATGGTGATCGGCGATCGCGAGTGCCCGCACATAGCTGCTGGAACAAGGAAGCTCAGAAAAAGGAGAATTTTCCTCCCAGAGCGAGTGCGGTTGACATGCCGTTGATCAGGGAGATGGTGCGGAACAATTGGGGTTGTAGACGAAGCGACGATGCTGGGTAGTTAACGGCGTGGTTGTTGGGCTGTGTGCACCGTGCCGGTCACGTGACTTCGCGTGCCTGCCAGCACATCGCGGGGTCGGGATGGTCAGATTGGTGCAGGGGGAGTCGTGGGTTGCCGGTGAAGGAAGACGCTGCTCAGTGATCAGATGGCTGTTTGGGGGTGTAGACAGGGGAAGATTCACAGGTAGAAAGTTTTTCCCCCAAGGCGAGATTTAAGTCGACACGGAGGGGGAATGTGGGTGAGACCATCAGAATGAACGTCAAACCCCGCCCAGAGGCCACCACGGTGTGCTACTCTATTCTGGACGGGGTTTGCGACAGAGGGAAAATGCGATGAGGTGGGAGCAAGGAGAAAGGACGCGCGTCGTGCGGGTTCACCATCTGGCCCCCGTGGGAATTTAGGTTTGCAGACGTTCTACATAGGCGAGTCGTTGCTCTCTCGGAACAAGCCAAGCATGATAGGCATTTGGACAAACAAACTCGGGTGCGTCCCACCTTGTATACGCAGCGATCTCGTCTCAACTGACAAACAACACGCAGCTTTCACAACCGATGGGAGTTCTGGTGTTCATTGTGTCTGTCTAGAAGATGGGTCGATGTAAGCTGACGGTAGCGCAGGGCGTACAACGTCGTGTTCGGCCTATTCCAAGCGCCGTACTACGCATTATCGCAGACAATGATGCGGGATGGACGGGTCGCTTCGAATTCTGCGCTCATCGCTCGCACTCGCATGCGCTCGCCTCCCACTCACAACCACCAATGCACATCCCCTTGCCTACTGTACGCCCCTTTGCCCACAGCCTCGTCTGCCGCGCCCAACCCACTCACTACACAACACCAGCAGCGGTCAGCGCGCATCAACGTCGAGCAACCACCGAACGCACCCGCCGGCAGCGAGTTCCAAATGCGCCCCAGCCGCGCCGTTCGCGCGCAGGATGCCGCCTCTCGCTCACTCTCGACGGTCCTCGCCCGCCACCACGGTCCTCGCTCTCTCGCGCTGCTCACCCACGGCGACCTCGCTTCGAGGCCCCCGCCCCCACCCACGAGGCCTCCCGACCTCGCCATCTCGCGCACCCGCACATCCGGTGCACAGAACACGCAGGATGGACGGATGTGCCGGCTACGATGAGCACGGCCCGCCCAGACGCGGCGCTGACTTACTAGTCGCGCAGAATACCTGCGTCCACCCTGTCTGTCAGTAAATTGTCATCAGTGGAAGGCCAGAAGCACGCACCTTCAGCCCGACGGATGGTGAAGCCCCCAAAAATCCTCTGACGCAGGCGATGGGTCGCTCCTCGACGAGCGCACGCTCGGACGTAGTCAGCACAGCGTGCGGGTACGGTTGTCCCTGCCACCGCGCAGTCAGTGGACGTGCTCGAGCGAGCAAAGCCGCCGCCCCGCCGCCTACCTCGAGAATGAACGACGGCCTATACGCGTCGCCGTGATGATGTATCACGCCGGTTTAGTCAGTACGCCTCGTTTTCCGCGGACTATGAGAATCACTGACGCTGTTTGGGACAGCAATTCGCGCGCGGGGAGGAAGGCTGTCGCGCCGATGGCCAGCACGCCTTGAAGATGTGGCGGCAAACACGCCGCCGCCTGCCCACAGCGCCAGTTCGCGCGCTCGCCCGCCTTAACAGCGCTCTAACACGCACCCGCCAGCAACCGCCGCGCGCCCCGTCTCACGCCTTCCACCGTCAAAGCGGCGCCCCTCGACTATGCCATCTGCCCAGCCCCGTCTCACCAATCATCGTACTACTGGTACACGCAAGTACCGCCGCCGTGAGCACCGCCGCCGTGAGCAAATGGGTACAGCCCGACAGCGGGCAGACTTACCTGCGCCTGACATCAGGCGCAGCGCATGCCCGCTATCGCCCTGCCGCTAGCTGCGCCGTGTTGGTGGACAGTCCATGGAGCGACATGGCCATTGGTAAGCTCGTCATCCAATTTTCTTAGCGAAGCGGCATGCTGACCCTTGAAGCATCAGTGATTGGCGGACACATCGACGTCAAGCAAAGGCCGAACGCACCTCACGGTTGTTAGCGGCCGATCCGCGCCGAAGAGCTGAACAACGAGCGCCCCGCAATGCCGCGCAGCAAGACAGCAAGACAGCGGGTTCGCGATGCGAGCCATCGGGCGTAGGTTGGTGAGCACATTGTCCACCCAGAGAGCAGCGGCGTGCTAACCTTGCGGACGTGTAGAACACCCATCGACTGCAACATGCGCCCGCCTTCCCGTGCGCCCGCCTTCCCGTCGCGGCCAGCACCGCGCACCTGCAACGGTCGCGCACAGCAACCATCAGGGAACAAGATCACCGAGAAACGACCAAACGCACCGCACGCGTCCGGCTAAAATCATAGCGGCGGCTGTCAGCAAGCGCGAACGATGACAGGGAGCACGACAACGGGCGTACAAACCGGCGTGTGGCGTGAGGAGGACAAATCTTCGGAGAGCACCCGACTACACACACACTCGATTGGGCCGTGGCGTTGCGCTGCCCTTCGAGTCGCGCAGACCACCAGCAAATCATCGGCAGCGCGGGATTCTCAACCTGATCTGCAACAAGTGGACGATCAGTAGACAGACAGAGTGCTACGCCTCCTTACAGCGCGACGCTGTCGATGCCCTGGCGGCGCGTATGCTTCCGTCGACGGCCGGGAGTGCAGCGCGCCCGCTAGACAAGCCAGTTCAGCGGCAAGTCTGCCCGTCTTGAGGAGAGGGCCGAGCGTAACTGCTCGAGTTGCGCGGCTATAGGTGGATGGATGCTGCGACGGGAACATGCGCGTGTCGTGCTCCACGTGGACGTCGGCGTGCCAGCTCGCAGCAACGTCCCCGAAGGGCGCTGCGGCATTGTTACGAGGTCAGTGCACTTGCCTTCTGAATGAGCACGAAGGTTACTGACTCGAAGCTTCTTGCAGCGATTCGTGGACGCGTGCCTGCGACGACGGCCCGCGGGGGAGATGGCCGGACCGCGTCTTGCCTACTTCGAGCCATTCTTCAGCAACGAAGAACCAGCGGCGGCGACGTACGAACCTCGAGCGCCTGCAGCAGGTTTCGTAGATCATGGACGACGAACGCGGACAGAGGACGGCGGACGCACACGGGAGGACAAGGCGTGTTCCGCAGCCTTAGTAGCGAGCCACCGGTACAACAGGACGCTCGAGGTGATGTGCTAGGAGCTACTGCGGGCCGACACAGCGCGGTTAGCGGCCACAATGACCTGCAGGAAGAAGGAAGAACGTACGAAAAGGCCGGGCATGGAGTGCCTTGCATCAAGCTTTCGCCCCGGTCGTTCTGGACCGACGAAATGGCGATTAGTGGACGTATACAGCGACACGCAGAACCGCGCACTTACAGCACCGAACCTATCTGACGGCGGGTCTCGCCAGGCAGGAGGTGATGGACCTGGCGCGCCTGCTGGTCTTGGCGCGCTCGCACCGAGCAGTGTGTACCACGCCTCCTGAGGTGCATGCATGCATGTCAGTAGTAGTACTGTTGGGATTTGGGGCACGCACGCGGATCATGAAGTGTCGGCGCGCAGCTGGCGACTCGACGCACGGCCAGAACCCTGCGGCGTGGACGGGCGGTGAGTACGCACGCTTGAGTTTGAGACGAGCGCAAGAATGGCTTACCTGGTGCTAGGGCAGTCTTTGCGCGCGTGCAGAAACTGCTACGCCGATTGTCAGCGGAAGCACCGCGGAGTCGAGAGCACCTGTACATAGAGGCCTCGATGCGCACAGCGGCGTCTCCAGCGCGACTGTGTCAGCGAGCGCATGGACGTGAGGAGCGATGGAGGAATATCAAAACGAGTGGACGTACGACGGCGTCGAGCACGCGAGCAAGAGGACCTGGACGCACGGTGAGCAAGGCGGGTCATATCCAGACGTTCGAGAAGGCTGACACGTGTCGCGACAGCTAGCCTGCGTGCGCTGCAAGAAGACACGGCCGTCACAAATAAGTACAAGAGCGACCGCCGCAGAGGCAGCAGAAGAACGCCTCACGACGTCGACGTCAGGAAATTGGTACCGCGAGAGCAAACCAACCTACATATGGCTTGCCCGCAGTGAATGCGCGGTCCGCTTGGTGGCTTCGACAGCGACGAAGGCGCTGGGGATGCGGCAGAACGACAGTGCCCGTAGAGTACAACGCACGCTATGTGGTTGCAGCTCCTCTTGCTTCACACCGAGGAACTTCAATGCGTACTCCCGGCATGCCTCCCTGCTTGAGCTCCAGGTACTCGTGGTCCAGGGTGAACATATTAATGAACCCGGTGAAGGTAGTAAGCTGCAAGACAAATGAAAGGCTGAGGTCCACCCCGCGATGACGCAGCGTCTGATTAATAGTGCGCGCGCTGGTTGGCTGCGCGCGACACCGCCGGCATGCGCGTGTTTGCTCCCGAGCCGCTCTCCCGCACACGCTCTGCTCTGCTCGCCGCGCCCGCTCATCTTTATCTTGCCCCATATTTCGCTGCCTCTGTCACTCTCCAGCCAGCTGAAACGCCGCGTGAACCGCGCGCCGGCTGATCCGCACCAAGGAGCCCGCAACGTCAAAGCCGCATATAGGCACCAAACGCACCAAGCCGTCAATTTGCTACGCTACCCGAATCTTCCAGCTCCTACCAAACTCGCCCATGCGCTGCGTGCTATTCGAGACCCGTCCCTGCGATATTGGTACGAACGCCGTCCTCTCGCCCACCCCGTCGTGACTCTAGTACTCATTCCCAACGCAGGCCGCCGTCTGAAAATCGCGATTTCGCGTAAAACGCGTCTTCAAAAGTGCGCGCTGCGCAGCCCAGGACGTGGTCGTCGTGTTCGGGCGGACCTCCGGCCTCTACGCACGTCGCGCTTGCTCTCGAGAGTGGGCGCGGGGTGGCGGTATCGCGTGCGGGCGAGGCGGGCGTGCTTTCCTTTCCTGCATGCCGCCGCTCCGCTGACGCCAGTCTCTGGCAGCATGTGACGCTGGCCAACGTAGCGGATGCCCTCGCTCTGTGACGCCCTTGGACGTGCAAGCAGGTATTGGAGGTGGACGAGCGGCGCGCGATGTGGCCGAGCGGGTGAGCGGGTGAGCGGGTGAGCGGGTGAGCGGGTGAGCGGGTGAGCGGGTGAGCGGGTGAGCGGGTGAGCGGGTGAGCGGGTGAGCGGGTGAGCGGGTGAGCGGGTGAGCGGGTGAGGGGGAGCGGGTGAGCGGGTGAGCGGGTGAGCGGGTGAGCGGGTGAGCGGTGAGCGGGTGAGCGGGTGAGCGGGTGAGCGGGTGAGCGGGTGAGCGGGTGAGCGGGTGAGCGGGTGAGCGGGTGAGCGGGTGAGCGGGTGAGCGGGTGAGCGGGTGAGCGGGTGAGCGGGTGAGCGGGTGAGCGGGTGAGCGGGTGAGCGGGTGAGCGGGTGAGCGGGTGAGCGTGCTGAATGCTGTGTTGCATGATGCTGATGCTGCTGCTGCTGTGCAAGCCTTGCCGTTGACTGCGATTGTGGTCAATTGAAGGCGTGCAAGAAGAGGGCGGTGGGATGTACCTGCGGCTCCTGCACGCAAGCCCTCAACTTGATCGCGTAGCGCGTGCACGCATGTCAATGCGGGTGAAGTAGGAGCGATGGCGCGGCCGTGTCGCGTTATAGTGAGTGAGGCGAGGGCGAGGAAGGCGATGGGAGCAGCTTGAGGCTGCAGCCAATGAGAGACGTCGACACGTCCGCATTGGGCGACGATCTGGGCTCGCCCACCGGTCATGTCTGTCTCACACGGCCTGCTCTGCTCTCTCGCGTTCTCCGCTGCTGTGGTGGGCGTGTTCGAAATGTCCTCGTCTGCGGCACGCGCATGGAGGGAGCCAGGCGGGCTCGCGGGGACCTCTTCGGCTCTCTCATGCTTCACCCTGGCACGTCGCTCACGGGCAGATGCGCCAGCCGGCACGGATCGCGTCTGTGAGAGGGCCCGAGATCTTCAATGTACGGAGCTGATGGAGTAAAGCCAACACACGGGGCTGCTGAGACCAGTCTGAATCCAGCGACTTGACCCCCAGAGCACGAAGCGCACCGAGGCCGTTTTCAGGCAGCTCGTATTCGGCAACCATTCGCTCATCACGATCAGGGATTGGATTGCAGAGTGCGCCGCGCGATCCGGGCGGATGCGCCCCCCAGGTGGTTGCGTGATGAACGCGGAACCGAGTGGACATGGCCTGGGCGGGCGTTTGCCGACCCGTCAATTTAGGCTGGTGAGCGACGTCCTGCCGAAGAGAACCGCGGGTTAAGGCGTCCCAGGTCTGTATACGGCGTGCCCAGGGAGATGGCTTGGGTGATGAGCGTGGGCGGGTCCGTGGACGAACGCGGCGTGCGTAGAGGATCCTCAGCGGAAAATATCGATCTTTATGGTCTGAGGTTAGAGAGAGAAAGAGAAAGTCGATGGCTACACACCAGGCGGGTTGTTGCCCGAGTCAATGGAGTTCGTTCACCGTCAAACGCCCAGAGGCGGGTAGTAGAGGCGGGCGGCGGGAGGAAGGTTGAAAGGCCGAGCTACGTATGGCTCGCCGCGAGAAGTAGGGGAGGCACCGCAGGACGCACGAGGAGTGGGAAGAGCACGGATGAAGTTGATGTGGGAGGATAGAGCACTGTCAACACCGATGGTGGTCTCCACAAGGTAGATATCCTCGACGCGCTCGAGGTCCAGCCCCGCGAGGTGTGTGTCGACGACGGCATGTATATCGAGGCACAGCTTGCACCCGCCGATGTGTGTCGAGGATGGCGCGTGTGTGCAGGCACAGCTTGCGCCCGCTGATGTTGAATATCCGGGATCGGCGGGGTGATGCAAGGAGGAGGACATTAGAGAGGGGGTGGAGTCAGGGCGAACCGGTATGGGGGAGGGAAGGAAAGCGATGGCGACATCGAGAACAAGGACGAGCGCAGCAACGCAGAGCGACGAGCACATCCCTGTGCTCCTCATCCGGCGCTCCCTCGCGCATCCCGCCTCCGCCGACGCCTCCCCTTGCAGCCCGCACAACCCTTCTCTCCGTTCATCCACGGCTGGACGCTCCTCCTTCCCGCCGGCTGGTCCATGTTCGTGCTGATAGACAAAGTAAGTAAGTGATAGAAATTAGAGAGAAAGTCGACAAGTTACATACCTACTCGCAGCGATGCTGCGACGCCTGCCACGCATTGTCCAGTGGAGTCGTGCGCCGGGGCGTGGTTGTTCGGCGGTGCGCACCAAGCCGGTCACGTGACTTCGCGTGCCTGCCAGCACATCACCTTTGGAACGAGGGGTGGGATGGTCGGATGTGTGCAGGGGGTGGAGCCGTGGGTTGCCAGTGAAGGAAAAAGCTGCGGAGTGATCAGATGGAGGTTGGGGATGTAGAGAGAGGAAGATTCACCGGTGCATAAATTTGCAAAAGACAACATTGAATCACAACGGAGGGGGAATGTGGCTGAGACCATCAGAATGAACGTCAAACCCTGCCCAGAGGCCACTACGGTGTGCTACTCTATTCTGGACGGGGTTTGCGACAGAGGGGAAATGCGATGAGGAGGTGGGAGCAAGGAGAAAGGACGCGCATCGTGCGGGCTCACCATCTGCCGACACCGTGGGAACTTAGTGTTGCCTCTTGACGTTGTCGACACGGGTTGCTCCCTCACTCTGTCACCATGGTCAAGCTATCTGTGAGCATTCCCATCACTGCTCTCAGACTGGATTAATAGAGCAAAAACAGGCCCATGCCGCAAAGGTAAAGAGGAACACTGAAATTCGTCGTGCTTATGCGCGGAGAGAGAAGCATGGTGCAGAACTAGAGGAAGGGGAAATTGAGGAGGGATTACCTCCACTACCACCGGTATGTGCACCGATTTTTCTATGCAAATCATTTTCCAATGTACCAGTGCAGTTAACTCCAGGCAGCAAGCCGAAGCGCAGCGTAGCGTCGCTCAAGCGACGTTTGGGAATTTGGGATAAGTCTGCCATGCAGCAGACCTGTCTTATACGGTGGAGGAAGCGTACCGGTAACATTTTACCTCCCAATACGTTGGTTCGGCTGCTGATGCATATTTCATTGGTCGTTTCAGTGATACGCAAAGTGCCCGACGACTTTGTGGACCGTTTCCTTCTGAAACCAAGGTCGGGTGAAAAGGTCAAACAAACCGTCCGGGAACACTACCCATCCCCTGCTGGGGATGTTCCGCTGGATGAAGAGACAAAGCCGTTATTGGTGCAGTACGGGGCCAACAACGAGAAGCTGGTGGTTAGAATGGAGAATGCGTTCAGAGAGGAGGGTCTCAAGGAGCTGGAGGACACCCTCGAAGCGTTCATGGCCACCAAGCCGGTGTTCCCATCGGCAAAGGGGGACAAGAATCGGTCGGGCACAGCTGCGCTTCATATTGGCGCATGGGGAATCAATGGTAACTACCTCAAAATTACCCGCGACTCATATAAGCAGAAGCCCAAGACGATCGAGGCGATGGACGCATTCTTGGAGGCATTCAAAAAGTACGTTGCCCCGAGGATTAAACAGACCTTGGACCAGCACAACCCTGAGCAAGCCCGCACGGTAGAACGGTAAGTTGATCGGCATTGCTTTGCGATGGCGGTGTTGATGTTGCCCCAGATGCGCTGAGCAAGTTCGCCGCCTACCCAACTTTCGCAAGGCATTAGACTTCAATGGGGCATGTCTTTGCATTGCAATCAAAAGAGGCAGCAGTGAAATTGTCCACGTCGACTTCAACGACCACCCACGCTTCCTCACCTGCGTTGTCCCCGTGGGCGACGCCGTAGGTGCCCACATCTTCTTGCCCCAGCTCTGCCAGAGGTTCATCGCGGAGCGGGGGTGTATGTTTGCATTCAAGGCGAGACGGCTGGCACATTGCACCTCACCCCCGACATGTGGGACGCGCATCGTGCTCACATGTTTCACGGATTACAACACTGCATCGAGAGTGGAGAAGTTGCGCATGCGGGAGTCGACGAAGCGCCTCCTGAGGCTCTCGGTGCGCATGCGTCCAAACAAGCGAAAGCCCCGCCGAGTTAAGGAGTATGTCTAGCGCTACGACCACAGAGTCCGTCACGTATGATTACAAATTGCAGTTCATTTGGAGTGCATTTCTTGTATGAGTTGGAGGAGCTTTTGCTTATCTCAACAGAATAGGAGGTGGTTTGAGCATGGCCTGCATGCCGTCACGTTCTCGCGCTGGTCCTGCGCTCGCTTCTCTCTCCTGACCTGACATCAAATTATAAATCCATGTTCCAACTACGAGCAACGGAAAGAGCGACTCTAGGTACATGGCCGGCTTCGGAGTTATCGTAGTACTACGTCTGTTACTGTACCTGCAATTTGCTGAGGTGCGTCTTGGAGGACGACCCGTTGACTCGGGCGCACAACGACAATGTGTGAAGCAGTTGCATGCACTGCACCTTTGAATTCACCGTCTCATTTTTGAGAGCGGTGTGCATGAGGTTGTCGAGGGTGTTCGGGCCCATTCACGGACGGACGCCATTGTCCTGTGGCGCGCTGTCCTCTCAGTAATGCACATAACGGCGTGGGTCCAGGCAGTATCGTGTGAGTCAACGGACTGGCTTATGTCGGCCTAGAGCGATAGAAGGATGACGAACAGGTTCCAGCAAGATTAAGGGGGGCGGTGCGCCGGCGTCGCGGTGGGCTCGTATAACCAGCTAGCCAACTCTCGGGGCGTCAAGCGCGCGGTGCAGATTGCAAAGATGTGGCCATCGTCCTATGGCACAGTTGTGTAGGGAAGCGTACAGAGTCGGGCGGCGAGGAGTGAAGGAGAGTCAGTGTGGCGTGTGCAATGTTATGGCAGTCACGCACGTATGGGCAGTAGCTATCAATCCAGTGGATCTCCGGCATAAACGAAAGGTATTCAGAGCGTCCAGGTATAAGGACGAGCCCTGTGCTGGTCGTAGAGCTGCTCTTCTCCCCGGATGGCATAGCATGGCCACGCGGCCTAAGGTGACGATCGGCAATTGCTCGCAGGTGGGGAGCGCCAGGGAAGCAGAGTGGCAGGTTGAAGGGAGAGAAAAAGGGGCGGAAAGTCAACCCGCTCTGTCTGAAAGCGCGTTCAGTATAAGTGATGGCAGAGAGCATAATATCGAGTCACGAGTCGCTGCAATCCGAGTCGGCACGTGATCCGATGCCGCGCCTGGCACTGGGCAGGCAGTGCTTCAGCTCCGAGTCCTCGTGTGCTAGCCACCGCTCGACACGCGTGGTCCTGGTCCCGCCTTCCATCTATCATTCAACGTTTCAATGCGTAGCTCGGCCACAAAATCCTAATGCCTGTCGGCATTCTCGGGCTGCCGTATCGCGCCGTGGTAGCCACGATCGATATCGGCAGAATGCGCTGGCGGGGCTGACGCATCCTGCTTGTGTGGCGGCATCAGTGAGTGAGATGCCATTGAGCATCGGCCGAGGCGGGGACGGGCGCAATGACCGACTACTAGGCGCTGTGCGGCCAGCAGTGGTGCCGGGCCCAGGGCGCGACAGGCTGCTGCCAGAGAACTTCCCATCAGCCTGACTGCCCCGGCAGGTGTCACTACCTTGGATGTTGTATAGTCGATTTACGAGCAGGGGTATTTGGTAGGGGGCACATGGTAGGGCATCAAGTCAGTGGTTGATGTCAACACAATAAGCGCCGTCCTACATGGTCCCCGTCGGAACAGGCGGCACACGATAATTTGTGCTAGTACTACTAAGTACTACAAGGCGCTCCAAAAGAAATCAATCACATATGCCGCCGTTTTTGCAGATTGTATCTAACAAAGATGGGTCACGAGTCACGACACGGAACGGCAGCGCCTGGTTGAGGCTTGCGCGCTCGACCAGGGGTCAGTTGCTACGCGCAGCCCGAGCGGTCGCCGCATTTGACAGTGTGTCGAAGAATACATGAGCCATTGTCTCGGCTCCAGGGGACGCATGCCGCCGTGGCTGACGACGCCGGGGCCCCTGTAGCCACCTCGAGCTGCGGCGTGGGCACTGCCCTGGAGAGCTTCCAATTTTACTACTACAATTAGGACGACGGGATCAGACGCCGCTCTTGAATTATCCGCGAAGTGACTGACTGTACGCGTTTCACCGAGGGTGGATGGATCACGGCATGATGCAGCGCTCTCCGCGCGATCTACGGGCAGGAATCCGGGGAAAGGGACACATGAGATAAAGACTACTAAATAAAAGAACCCACAAAGACACGAGGCTCGTAGCACGAAAGGAACAATAAACATGCTGATACAGTGAAATCTGTGCACTGCCCGCCTCGCGAAAACCCAGATCGCTCAGTAGGCAACCCATCACGCCACCGCAGATCTGGGCTCGTGCCGCTTGGGCTTGTAGTCAGGGCGCTGCAATAGTAGCGAATCGGGAACGTGAGGGGCTAGATATAAAACTTGCCGCGAGCATCTGGAGGAACGGCATCGACCTACCCCCGTTCGTCCTTTCTCCCGAAACACCCCCCGTGGGCCGCCAGCCCGCAGCCTACAGACGACTCAGCCCGCCATGAATCAGCAGCTGTCATCCACAACGCCACAGTCTTCGAATGTCATCTACGAGGAGGAAGTCGAACCTTTTCACGCTTTTTTGGCGTACCTTTCAGAGAACGAGTTCGCCAACTGCCTGCAGCAAGCAGATCCCAATGGATTCAAAACAGATTACGCCGTCTCCTTCGACGATTCACACATGCCTTACCATGGTGCCAGCTCGGGCGAGGTATTTGCCGAACCTTATGCTACTAAGGACTGCACAAACCCCACCGTGAGCCTTATTGCACTTCAACAGAGGGCAAACCGCTCACATGGTGTTCAGCTGCCGGTCGTCCCGGAGTTTGCCGACACCGTAACGGTAAGTGAAGCTGAAATTGCAAACATCTCTCCGGTGTTTCCTTCGATGCTTGCCGAACATGCCTACTGGAGTGGACCGCCAGAGCAAGAGGTAAGCGGCATCGCTCTTTCGAGACAGGGCGCGACACTCACATTGCGTTCAGCTGTCCGCTGCCCTGCGAGAGTCTTCCAACATGGTGAGCGTCATATCTAGATAACGCTACGTCGATGCAACTCAGCCTCTCGCAGGTCGCCCAAGCTGCTCTTAGGCACAACGGGGATATCCCTTCGTACGGATATCAAGTACCTGTCGCCACACCGGATGACCAGAGTGGACCGAACCAGGTGAGCATTAGCCTTTTGAACATCAGGTGCACCACTCACATCGCGGTCAGATACTGGCCGAAGGATACGACAAAGTGAGTGACATGTTCAAATGACAACTGCGTCAGTGTAACTCACCCTGTGTGCTCTCAGTATCTCAACAAATGTCATGACCAGATTGAGAACTATTTCCGAACATCTTACAGCCCGACAGGTCCAAATCTTGATGCAGAGCGTGACGAGCGTCATCAGAGCTTCTCAATCCACGACCCGCAGTTCCCTACAAGCAATTTCCCATCTTCGGCAGACTGGACAACCGTGGCATCTCACCTCGCGCAATCGACTTCCCACGCAACACCTACAGTGACTCCGGGCGTAAACCAAGCTGGACCTTCGAGGCTCTTTGAAGGCGTGCCACCGACTAGTGGGATGAAACGGAAAGGCGGCGTCAACTCGGGCCAGTCTACTGACTCGGAGGCGCTTCCACGGCCCGCGGAAGTGATGAAGACTCCGCGCAGGGTCAAACCGATGCCCAAGACCACGGCGAAGCCCAGCGAGCGAACGCCAATGCCGATGCCAACCCCTGCGGGCGTATGGCTGGTATTCGACTTGAATAGGGGAATGGAGCTAGTCGTCGCGGTTCCGAGTAAAAAACGGCGGCGGATTGGCACAGACGAAGCCGCAGCTAGACCAAGCAAAAGGACGAAGGCGGCTACGGAGTCAGCGCCACTGGTAACGAATACGCATACAGCTAACCCACCATCGGACATCATGAGCCCCGTACAACCCGCGCTCTCACACACCGTGTCGGCTTCACGGAAGAAACGGCCACGTCAAGACGAGGACAAAGACAAGCAAGAGGGCTGCGACTCGGACCGCGACGACGAGCCTGCCCCACTGTCCAAGAAAGTGAAAGTCAGTAAGCAAAATGCGACAAAGAAGACAGAGGACCAGCTCAAGCTCGGAGAAGGCCCCGCCGGACGCTACTACATCGCGACGAGACTGAGGCATGGGCGGGAAGTCGCGCAACTTGGCAATCCGAAAATGGAGAAGATGTGGGCTGACCTGGCAGGCCGTTACACACCGCAACAACTTGAGCATGTGTGGAAGTCCACGCGCCAGTTTTGCCCCGTGCCATCTTGCAAATTCAAAGCGCTCTCGAAGGATGATGTTTTCGACCATATCAAAGTAGAACACTGCTTATGCGAAAAATGCCGCAGAAGCGAACGCTGTTGGAAGATGTTTAATCGGCCTCAAGATTACGCAAGACACCAAGACGAGATGGTCTGCATCTGCAATGAGTGCGAGAACCCCTATACTCGGGAAGATTCCTTGCGGAGACATGAGAAAAGACAACACCGCAGCAGCAAGGCCGAGTACAACATGAATCTCCTCAGTTGACAAGCTAATTTATTCCTTATTTGCGCACCTTGTATTAACACCCTTTTCTTTTTTCCTTCTTCTCTTTCATCTTTCATCTTTCCTTTTTCTCTTCCATTGTTTTACCCATTTTCTTCGACGCAAATCCTGTATACAATTATGCATATGTATCACAATTCAACGATGAGTTCAATCCTACAGAGATTGCGACTCACCATTTTGCTGGACGCCTTCGATTGTCGCTCGCATAGTCTAGTATCACGTGGCGAAGCGACCAAAGTCCTCTAAGAAGAAAATGTCAGAGCCGAGACGAGGGCGACCCACCTTCGGCATTCGCGTCGGAGCAATCCAGTCCTGCCGCCTGCAGCACCTGAAGGGCTACGGTGACAGGCGTGAAGATGATATCGTTCACTGGGAGGCGAGAGCGGCGGGTGGGATAGGGGGATACGGTCCAATATCCTGGTATTTACAGCCTTGGCATACACAAGGGCTAGAGACGAACGCCCGGTTAGCGGAATAACAAGAGACCAACACAATAGGGCGCACGGGAGGATCACGCCGAGCGGCTTCCCCGTGACTTCGGTAAATGCATAGGACAACAAGGAAACAAGGGCCCCCGCCAGGAGACATGGCGGAGATGATGTTCATAAACGCCGGATATCCTGGCGCAAATCAAATCGTGACGGTTGACCACGGGTTCAACAATGGTCAAAATTGTTGTTGTATGTCATAGCATTCGACGGTGAGGACCACGTCACGGGCTAACATATCCAACAACCTTGCGGAACGATGTTGAGACTTCAGATGGGGGTGGGGGTGGTGCGCAGAGTCTCGGCAGAGTTGGCAGTCGAAAAAGCGCACACGTGAGCAACCAAGTTCCAACCGAGCTTGTACGCACCAAAGATCGAGTTTGCCCATTTGATCCGGCGTTGAAAGAGGATGGTTTCTCTACAAGGTACAAGGTTAGTCTCGGAACCAGCCGTGGCGGAGCTGAAAAAGACACGGAAAGACGCTGTTGAGGAGTCCCTGTTCGCCTTGTTTTTCGACTCCGATGCGGCTGGTTCCGAGACTAGTACAAGGTGAGGTCTCGGTGAGTTGCGCACCGGGGGGCCTGGCACATTAACCCGGCAAATACCGGAAGGCAGGCTGACCAAGCTGGTTGAAGCCGAGGCCCAGCCGACGATGGCCTCCTCACTAGGCCCATGTATGATTCAGTTCGCTTGCTTGGACGCCTTGTATTCTTGCACGAGTCGCCGTGAATTGTCACTACCGCTGTATCTATGCTCCTGCGGGTGAGTAGTGCGTGTCAATGTTCTCCTGGGCTTCCACCTGAGCTTGACCTGAGTCCCGGGCGGCCTGACTCGGTTCCAAGTCCTTACACTGGCAGTGGGCCCTTGGGTACATAGACTAGTGTGTTGAATCGAAGGACGCATCACCAGCCCCGACCAGCTGCTCCGACTCCATGATATCGCCACACCCGATTCGGACTGCCCACACCTAATCATTGACGCCCAAGTCCTTTCCGGGGACTGAGCTGGTTGACCATGATTCGGGCTATAAGGTGCGTACTCACCTGAGATTGCAAGTATTCACGCTGATTCTTGCTCACGGCCCGTCTGCTGGACCCGAGGACCCTTCATGCATGGCAGCCTGCTGTATGCAGCCCGAGGGACGCCTTAAATCGTGGTGATATGAGATAAGTCGTGCATGCGCGCCATTCACGGGCACTGCACGCGCGCCATTCACGGGCACTGCATTCCCTATCCATTCGCTCTGTGCGCATATCACCCCAGCCATTGAGAGGCTACCACGCTCCAACGACATAATGGCACCTTGGACCTTGTTAACCCTCCCGTCCTGCGAATTGTCGACATTTGTCGATTGCCCCGGACAACTCGTGCGCCACCTAACGGTCCCTTCGTCGACGACGAGCTACCGGTCGCCCTCAGCGCCAGGTTCCATGGCAGCGACGATCGCGCAAGTGGGTCCGAGGCAGGGCGCTTCCGCCGGCCGAGAACAAAGGATGGCTAGCTGTCGGGCTCAGGTGCGCTTTCTTCCTCCGTGCTCGGAATAGGCATTAATACATGCCCGCCACGCTGGATACAGAACTGGTTGTAGATGAGCGGTTCCTGGCAAGGGCGGGCGGTGGGTGAGACTGCCCGAAAGCTTTCATAGCGTTGCACGTGCAATGCTGGACGGGCTACGTTTCGTGGCTAGCTTAATTCTTATTTGTTAGGCAGTCTTGTTCAGTGTCCCATTTGCGAGGGTTTTTATCCTCCATCGACGCTGAGACTTGCTCACTCGTTCGCAGTTTCTCTCATTTGAGCATACAACAAATTGTGAGTGGACGTTGATTTTCGGTACCCTCTCACTGACAGCTTCACGTTTGCGATACATGCGAGGAGTTCCTTTACTTCCATTCTCATTTCGTTCCCATTTTACTTCTACGTTGATATACAATACGCCTATGTTAAATACTAGATGTGCAGCCTTGTATGAGCCAGGATGTGCGTCGAGCGCCTGGTCGGATCCTCGGGAATGCCGAGCTGGCGGTGCTGCTCAAGCGTGCCTGGGTGTTTGAAGACCAAGGCTCGGTCGAAGGCGTCGATGGTCCTGACCAAAGGACAATATCGTGGCGCTTCTGCGCGCGGCGCGCCATCTTATCAACGATGCGTACGAAGGCGATGGTTCAGTAGACGCTCTCAGAGGACAGAAAGACGACCGACACGCTCGAGTGACGAGGGCCCGTCTATCGCAAGAGGAAGTCGTGCAGGGGCAGATGTCGACGACGGGAGGATGTGTGGCCACTGTGTCGATCTGGTATAGTCCGTTCGCAATCGGCCGCTGGGACTCACCAACTTGTGACCCGCCATTCGGACTTGGGATGTCGGCCATCTTGAAATTTGATCAGCATGTTTAAGAAAGCGCCGAATTCATTGTACACCATCTCTCGACTGCTTTCTGCTGTGTTTTCGCTGACGATATCGGATATCGGTCCCGTTCTAACGGAGTATCGCGCGCTGGCAAACTCTGCAAGGTATATGCACTTGTCGATCAGCACCTGAAAAGATGTTGCAAATGAACCGAACAAACTCGCTGAGTGACGACATACATGTGGCGGACACGACGTTCATTGCCAGATATATCAAGAAGAGGTCAGCGATGCGGAAGAACCAGATCGCCGCATAGCCACGCACATTGTAAGAGACATCCATGCTCTGCCGAGCTTGGTGCATATCCCTTCCATTCGCCACACCCAAGCCCTGCACATCCGATTCGAAACGCCAGAGGAGGATGACACGCGTAACCCGGCGTATCTGCAGAGTTTAGTGTGTGATGCGTGGCGGAGGGGCAATATGACTGGGTCGCTGTGTATGAATTGACGGCTAACTGGAGGCTTAATGTGCCAGAAAAAGATCAGATGTGTCAGAAGGATGAGGGTAGCGCGATGAAGAACGCACACGGTCGACAAGACAATGGGCGCCGGAGCGGTCTCCAAAAGAGGCCAGTCTGGCACGAACTGACTCGCTCGCCCTTCTGTGCGCAGCTTCCCAGTGGCGAGTTCACCTCAAAGATCCACTGGTTGCCAGCTCACGCAAACACGCCCAAGCGCTCCACTTGCGCTGGCCGGTGGCCGCCTCAACCACAAAGTTCACGCCCTACCGCACCACGACCAGAACGCATAAGGTGAGCCCTTCGTTACGGCGCACGGTCCAAGGAGAGTTCGCCGAGGGGTGCGATTGACGTCGACGTCCGTTGGTGAAAGTTGAAGCTGAAGCGCTGATTCTGAAGGGCTAGTCCGTCCGACTTGCAGCTTGCAGTCGTGAGAGTTCTGCCTCTTGAAGCTGCTTGGTTGACAACGAACTGACATTGTCAATATGACGATAAATTGGTATTCTTTGTTGCAAGACAATAGAACATACTTGACATTTGCTATGACCGACATGAAATCAAGCTTCCTTGCGATCATCGACCGTCAAGCATATAAACCACTCGCATCTACCAAGATCTACCAGCGCACCTCTCATTTACCCTCAAAAGCCAACCCACCCAAGCAGCATGTCAACATCCCCTCCCTTCGACGACCTCGCGTTTCTCACCAAAGAGCTCATCACCTTCCTCCCGCGCTCGCCCGGCAGCAGTGCACTCATCCTTCGCGTAACCCGGCTCGACCTCGGACCCAACTACACCCATTGGCTCGTCGGCAATGCCGTGGGCGCGATGACGGCTGCGGGCGTACCCGCCTTCGAGCCCGAACACACGGGGCAGGTCCTCAGGCTCAAGCTCTTTCCCGGCAGTGAGGACGAGCGCGCGCGCTGGCTCGAGCACCACCATGTGCTGCAGGAAGCAACGCTGTTACTCGACGGCCAGTTGCACGTCCCGAACAGCGTGCTGCCGGGAGAAGTCACCGCGACGATGCCCAACGGGCAGCAAGTGACGCTGTGCGCGGCGCTCATGCAGCTCATCTGCAACAAGTGTGTTGGGCAGTTGGATGATAACCGGAACTATGCTATCGCGCGCTCGCTGCTCGCGTTCGGCATGTTGATGCGCGAAGACGGAGTCACGTTTGGTGACCTGCGCCCGGAACACTTCAGCCTGTCGATGGACCCAGCGTCGCGCCGAGGGACCCAGTACAGCACGTTCAGAAGATGTGTGACGTTGACGGAATGGAGCGGGATGAGCCTTCGGAGACGTGGGGAGCCGCGTGATAGAGTAGGGCATCGCAAAGATGCAGACGTGCTAAAGGAAGTAGCATTGATGATTTTGCGATATGCATGAATGTCAGCGAGTGCGCAAATAACGCACCTGAATGTCCTGCCAAGAAAGATAGTTGACTTTCAATCTCTGTTGGTCCATCGTACGAACTAAAATTGATTCGATGTGCTATCGTACACACGTCAGGTAACTAGAGACTAGGGCGCCGCCTACCTCCTACTTATGTTCAGGCTCGCGCAGTGATCGAACATCGGAAGGGCTCAGGAGCACTGTATAAAGCACACTTACTGTAAGCTTGAGCTCAATGAACAACAACGCTTCACACACCGTACACGTGGCAGGAATTGGTATCTCCACCCCATCGGCGTCCTTGGCCTCTGCCACATCAAAAGTGGACAACACAGACGCAACAGTCATGAAGATAACCGCGTCCGCTAGATGCCGACCTCAGGCTGGCAATGACCGCAGGGTTGGAGCTCGAAGGCGTCGGGAACCTTTTCCGCTGAGGAAAGAGCGTGCCCGCTGGATGGATGCGGTGCGTTAACAACCTCGGCGACCTCCCACGAGGAGCTAGATGGGGGCGGGTCGACAATGGCTACCGGGAGCGAGCTCGAGAATGAAACCGGAGTCGATTCGATGGGGGCGGAAGTGACTGGCACAAGACCGAGGCGAGGACGTCCGCCGAGGGGGAGACGGTTGAGGAAGTGTTGGTGCATGTCGTTGATGGGGCCGCCGAGCTTGAGGAGCTGCATGGTGGCGAAGATGAAGAGACACGCAAATATAGACACGCAAATATCATATTGGAAGTTCGTATGCGAAGTGGAAGAGAAGGACAGAGGCGGCAGCGGATGGCTGGCTATGTATGACATATGATGTGTGGCGAGGCTGACCAGCGTCGCTAAGGTCCTGATCCGTGTATCGATATGCGCTGGTGTGGATGCATTCAGCAGTTTTACGGGCGTCGCGAAGGTCGAAACTCCTTACGCTTGTTGCTCTCGGCTCATTGTTGCAGTCGGCACGTCCACCCTCCGATTCCGGCGGGCACTGCGACTGTTGGGTAAGATTGACCATCAAAGTATGTGGCGGGCCGTCACTGGTTTGAAGGCTGTCGACTGCGCAGCTTTTGGTGGATGGGTAGGTTATATGCACGATGAAAGCGATCGAGAAGAGCGTACCATATGGACGGATATGGCGGGGCGAACGTACATCGTACCCTGTCACGCTGGTGACCGTACTAGTAGTTCCCACTGTTCTCGGAAGGCGCACCTCGATTGGCCTCGGGGATAGAGACAGCAGGAGGTGGAGCTTAGAGATGTACGTGAAGGTCTGTCGAAGTCGAACGAAAATCATTAGGTGCGTGCAGAAAACCGTCGACAGATCACGCACTATAAGATGCCTTGACCGTGGATCAGGTTCGCCACTCGCATGGACTTGCATGGTCCAATCGCTTGCATATACTATGCCGGTTGTCATCCTTCTGCGGAAAAAACTGACGTCCATGGGCGGTTGCAGCATCGTTGGGCACACGTCTCACGAGCGACAGACATGGCGATTGGATGTTAGAACTTGTGTCTCGCTTGCTCTAGGGTATAGCCTCGATGACGGCGAGCCTCGAGGCGAATTTTGCATTTTGAGCTTCAACGATGGCGGGGTCGAGAGCTGGAGGATCTGTGGGCGAGACGAATCCAGGAGTCAATACCTTGAGGCTGAGCGCCGTCCTGCGGTGCTAGTTACCTCTGTATTACAGGCGTTTGCATATTGTTTTGCAGTCCCTGAGAGACGTGGCATGGCCGGGTCACACTCGGGTCACAGATCCTGTGCCTTGGCTGAGATTTGTCGATGTGCGACGATACTCATCCCTAATAGAAAGCAACTAGGCCCCACATAAAACTCCGAGACAAATAAGCAAGTCAACTGAGCGATTTGATTGGCTGAAGAGCAAGCCGGCGCCAAAAGTCAAAGAACCTACTAGAAGTTCTCACGTCCACAGGCGACTGGAGACCTCGGCAACGGAGTATTGTGAGAGTATTACTGGGCTGTAAGGCGCAAATTTAGGTAGCTGTATGTATACATTGACAGCTGGCACGAGAGAACTCAGAGGATGCAACAAGAGGAAGCGGCAACCGCGCGATAGGCTGCCGGACGCCCGGGCCGGCACCGAGCACGACGGTGGCCTGCAAGTTCACTGTTCAGCGCACACCAGCACAGGCCCTGCAGTCAGTGCACATAAAAAGAATAGGAAGCACCTGGCGTGGCAGATAGCACTGGTGCGCAGGTGGCAGGAGGCACTGGAGGAGGAAGTAATGTAAGTCGGGCAAGTTACTACACTTGCAGAATAGTAGCCTGTAGTGGTGCACGGGCAGTAGTGCACCGGCCGCGGAGAGCCCCTCTCTTATATTTAGAAAAGAGAATATCTACAGCTACGATCATTAAACACGAGCAATAGCTACAGATCCGGCTGGGGCACGGGAAGTTACAGAGTGAATGGGGAATAGCTCCCAGTGGTGCACGGGCAGCAGTCATGGTAAAACTCAGCACGAGGGCCCAGAGTGCCGGGCGGCGCCCGGCACGGAGGGGCCCTCTCTTTTATTCAGAAGACAAAATGCATTTACAGAACCCGTGCGAATGCACGGGCATGAGCTAGTTTATAATAATTAAACTAGCTATTACTCTACCTCTAAATCATTAATTGAGTGGGTGCGGCATATGAGATGAGAATGTGCTCAAGCAATTGGCGAGCTTCAGAAAGAAAATTGTCTGGTAATTTAAAAGGCCTACATACTGTACTCACTAGTACTCCTCCGCACGACGAGAATGGTATGCATCGAAGCCACGCGCACCAGCTCGTGCAAAAAGTCTGAAGCTTGATGACCCGGCCCTCGACAGCACCCGTAACTTCACACAAGCGGGTGGCGGAGACGTGCGGGATGACATCGGGAGGGTGAGGAGACATTCTCGCAACCGGTGAGATCAATGCCCTTTTCGTCGACAAAGTTGCGCAGGCATGCTCGGAGCTCGTAGCCAGCCTTTGGAAGGGGAGAGAAGGGTGCAGTGGGGAGGATGCGAGGGCGAGTCGGAGTGCACGGGACACGAGAGCGTGATGGCACCTATCGCCGCGACGAGCATGTCGGATGTGCCAGTTGGAGTACTCAGCCCGGCTACTAGGGTTGGGTATGGCCCGATCGGAAGGTGCATACAGTGTGCTCAGGCGGATTTCTGCGAGAGTAGACGGGTTGCAGACGTTGTGGTATATAAAACAGTGACGACGAAAGATACTGCTGACCGACGGAAGATATGAGTACTTAGGCGCGCGCACACAGCCTCAGTCGGAGCTCGAAAATGTCACGCAAGGGCTCTCGGAGCTGCAGAACAATATGCAAACGCCTGTAGTGCATGTTGGCTTGATGTTGGCCATCATCAGCCGACGGCGGGCGGGTAGTGCAGGTCAGGGTTAGGGTTATCGGGTATGGGGGCCGAGGCCCGAGACCGATGTACTACACTCTCATGGACCGCGTTCAGTCCTAAGTAGTGCTAACTGCTAAGTATGTATGTGTTCACATTCATGGCGTCGCCATACTCTGACTATAACCTGACCCGGGGCAAGTCTTCTCAACAATCAAGAATGTAAGCAGCTTTCAACGCGGTTGTCGAGGCTCTCTGCATCGACGCTCGGTCATGTAATTGCTGGCACCGTACAGCAAGCCTACGGTGCGTATAATTGTATCAAATCACCAGGCGACATAACCAAGTTGACTGAAGAGCGAGGGACGGTCAGAGCATGGAAACGAATGCCTTGGTGACTCAGTCGCGACGCCAGTGACGCCACGTAAGTATGGCCTTGCCGCATTGATGATTTAGTGGCATGTCTAACGGAAGTCGCAGCCAGAGGGGGTCGGAAAGCACATGAAAACGAAAGGAGGACAAGCTGATGGTGGAGGTAGCGGGAAGAGAAGGATATTGGCCACAGCGGCCGTTGGCCGCGCAGGCGATGCAGGCAGACACGTGATCGATTGTGTTCTCACCCTTAATTAGTCTCCGTGGCTGACCTTGGCACAGAAGACAATCGTACCTCACCCTCACGACGTTGTCCCCTCTGCATCCGAGTTCGAGCAGTACTACTGCTCATCCGAGTTCACCTTGCCTTCTCTGGGTGCGCTCATCACGCGTGCTCCTTCTCCCTGAGCCTCCCTGCCACTCATTCGACGCTGTTGTCCGAGTCATCGCACTATAATCAGCGTCCGTCTGGCTCGTTGTCAGCTGTGTTGTGGACAGTGGCTTCGTTGATAGGCTCAGCTATACCTTCTAGGTCGCATGAGCCCGTCGCTCGCGCCAACGGGTCCTCAGGTTAGCCGCTGTGCTCGCGCGATTGTAGGGAATCCCGTAGCGTCGGTATGATGTGTCACCGACAGGCGTCCTCGGGTGACTGCTGCTGGGCGGGGCGTTTCGGGATTGTGCATGCGTAAGGGATGAAATACTGGCGGTTGTGCGGAGCAGCGAGGGCGACTGGTGTGCCGGCGCTATGGATGGTGTGCGCCGGGTCGACGGCGCAAACAGCCTTGAACGGCGAAGCCTGCTCGTGTTCACGAACGAGAGCTTTCGCCGCTGGGGACCTTTCTTTTCGGAGGGCTTGGATATGGCGGAGGCAGTGAGTGTGTGCTGCTAAGAGTGCTTCCGGGTAATGAAGGGCATTTGACGGTTCGACGTCGGTCGTCGAGCCCGAATGTCACTCGCACGGAGGACAGTCGAGCGGAAGCGTTGTTGGGGGTAAGTCAGGCGTAAGGGAGAAGACGCCGGTGGGGTATATGTGAGGGTCAATGTCAAGATCATAAGCGCCGAGCACAGTCAGAATACTAGGCGGCACAGTGACAATAGGCTGTGTTGTGTGCTACTACAAGGCGTGCACATGTTAGCCCTTCCTCGGACACAAGGACGGAGCAACCGGGTAAAGAGCTGTGTCGCTGGTGCCCGCCGATTTTCGTAGCTAAGCGCTGTCTCAGAGGAGCCGCAAATCAAAGGACGAAACAGTTGGCTCGGACCTTCGAGACTCGAGCGCGACGACAATGTAACCGAGCGCCTTCGAAGATGCGATATTCAAGATTAGTTGGACAGGATAGCATACGAGGAAAGCTACGAAGACGGAGCACTGCGCAAACACGCGGCTCGTGGCTCACAGGCACAACACAGGGCGCTGATGTCAAATTTCATGGTGGCTGCCCATGCAATCCTAGGATCGGCGGCACCGTCCCCTGGATGTGAATCGGGGCTACCGTCGATAGATCTTGGGGCCACTCATCGTTGCCGTACGGGCGTTGCGGCTAGAGTGCCGCCATAATGAACGGATCTGGGGGCGGATTTCTTATTAAACGGCCGCCATTATCTGGAGGAATGGACATTACCTGCCTCCATTCGTCCCTTCCGCTGTATGCTCCTGGGCCAGACCTTCCGTCTTCTCGCATTCGAAGTTGAGAAGCGGCCAACGCACGCTTCAATATGGACCAGGGCCCGTACTCCACGGCATCCCAGCTCGATTCAAGTTTCGAACGCGTCGTCAACTCCGTCATGCATGGTTATTATGACCCCGTAGTGAGCAATATGAGAAGCTCCCTAGAGCCAAGCACTTACAAGTTCGCTGCACGTTGCCTCCAGACATTAGGACTTCAAGAACCAGAACCCGACTTCGGTGATGCTTTCCCATGGAACAATTCAGATCAGGTGACGTGACCTCTTGACCTTTGGCTGTTAGCATCCTAACGCTTTTCACAGCCTTATAGTGACGTATACAATCTAGATTTTGACGATGTTCCCCACGCGTACAATGCGAGGACTGAACTAACAGAGAAAGAGGTCAGTGATATCGCTTTTTGACACAGAGCGCACCGCTCACAGATATTCAGCTGCTGGTCGCCCAGCCAGAGTCTGCCAACACCGTGAGTGCCATGTTTGGATAGCGTTGCATCGACTGAAATTGAAGATCTTCCAGTTTGTTCAAGCTGATGTTCCGTACGACTTTGAGCAGCCTGCTTACGACTCTCAAGGGCCAGTCACATACTGTGCCTCGAGTCGACCTGGACAGACAGAGCAAGATGTGAGCAGCATCGCTGTTCGACACGGGGGAAACATCACTCACATCGCGTTTAGCCTCCGGTTGTACAGCCAGAGTCTTCCAACACTGTGAGCGACATATCCAGATAACGCTGGTTCAATGTAAACTGATAAACTGATGCCGGATGATATTGAGACGTTTGCTTACGGGTACCAAGCTCACTATCCCCCGAGTGTACCGACGAGTCAAGAGGTGAGCATCGCGCTTTGACCCATGGCGCACCACTCACAGAACATTTAGCTGCTGGTAGCCCAGACGGAGTCTTCCAACACCGTGAGCGCCACTCTCGGATAACGCGATGTAAACTCAAGGTTTCGCAGATTGATCTAGCTCCTGCTTTGGATGTTCCTTCTTACGGGTGGCAGATGCCCGTCAGTGCTGTCGCACTCGCTGACCAACCACGGCACGGGGAGGTGAGCACTGTTGGTCTTTACACAGGGTGAGTGCACTACTCACATCATGGTTGGATGCAGCTACAGCAGACTGAACTCTTCAATGCTGTGAGCGCCATATCCAAATATTACAGCGCCACTGTAACTCACAGTCATCACACCCAGATGCTCGATGCGTATGTCCAGAAAATCGAAGAATCTTTTGGTTCTATCAAGGAGCTTCATGACGGTTCCCCAAGCGTCCTGCCCTTGTCATCCCCAGCCCCAGGACTATTGGGAGAACCCAAAGTGGCGATCCCTGCAGACCGGGACTCATCTTCGTCAGACTGGAGCATACCACCAACTGAGGCAACTCACGTCGCGCAATCGACATCCCATGTAACCCCTGCGATAACTCCAGGCATAGACCAAGCTGGACCTTCTCGGCCTTCTGAAAGCGTCGCGCTGCCTAGGGGAACAAAACGGACAGGAAGCTTCGACTCGGAGGCGTCTCCACGGCCAGCGAAAATAGCGAAGGCTACACTAATGCGCAGGGCCAAACCGAAATCCAAGGCCATAGCGAAGCCCAAGGTGGCGAGGAGGCCGAAGCCCATAACGATGCCAACACCTGCGGAAGGTTGTCTATGGCAAGTGTTCGACTCGAGCAACATGAAGCTAGTTCCCGAAAAACGGCCGCGCGCAAACGAAGCCGCAATCCCTCTGAAGGTAAAACGGCGGCGCAATAGCGAAGAAGACGAAGCTGCTGACTTTGCAGCTCAACCGAGCAAAAGGGCGAAGACTAGACAGACGAAGTCAGAATCAATGGGGACACACGCTGATGAAGCTAACCTACCGTCGAAAGTCAGGAGCCCCGAACAACCCAAGCTCTCGCACACCGTCCCGGTTTCACGGAACAAACGGCCACGCCATGACGGGGACAAGGACGAGGGCTGTGACTTGCACTGCGACGACGAGGCTGCCCCGCCGTCCAAGAAAAGGAAACGAATTGCGACACCAAAAACGCCAGAACCTCAGTACAGGATCAAGAAAGACCCCACCGGTCGCTACTATACCGCGACCATCATGAAGGGGCTGAAGGAAGGTACGCCACTGGGAAATCCGAGAATGGAGATGTTATTGCGCTACCTGGAAAGCCTGGACGAACGACAAAGGCTCGCGTGGGGCGTCGTGCCCCATTTTTGTCCTGTGCCTTTGTGCGACTTCAAGGGGTCCTCGGAGACGGATCTTGAAGAACATCGTGACAAACCCCCTCACTTTCGATGTCCCTGCGGTTGTGAGCGCTCGTTCAATCGTCCTCAAGACAGCAAAAGACATCAGTCGGATAAGGTCTTTGTCTGCGCCTTGGAGGGCTGCGGCAAGATCTTCAAGCGAAACGATATCCGACTGCGGCATGAACGAGAAACCAAGCACCCTGTCAAGGTGCGAACGGCGATTTTCAATGGAAGAGCATAAATTTATGAGTTATTTACACACCTTGTATTATCACAATTATTTTCTCCTTTTTTCCCCTTTCTTTCTCTCTCTTTCTCAATCATCATACTATCTTCTTTTCTTCCACATATCCTATAGACAATCACGCACATGTATCATTTTCAATTCATGCTATGGAGAATTCCGACTCATAGTTTCACTGGTGACACCCGATCGTCGCTTAGTCGATGTTGCAGGACTTGATGAGGCATTTCGTTGGGCGACCCAGGGTGAAGATGGTAACCCGTCTTCGGACATACGCGCAAGAGCTAGTCAGCTTACTGCAGCACATCGCTGAGCTAACACGCACACTGATGGGCGCGAGAACCAGGCCGTTTGATCGGAGGGTGAGGGCAGCCAGAACAGATGCTCGGGAAAGAAAGCGCGGGGACGAGAGGCGCAGGATGCACCTGTCCGGATGCTAGACGTCTGTTACAAGCTTAATAATGGATACACAAGAGCTGGGAACAAACGCCCGGTCAGTGGGAGAACAAAAAACCAATACAATAGGACGCACCAGAGGCCGCTTGGAATAACCCGGGTAAAAGCGCAGGACAATAAGGAAACAAGATGCTGGTGTGTTGGGGATGGACGCTGGATATCCTGGTGCAAATGACGGCGGTGAAGAGCCTGGAGTTGATCATGCGACTACCACAGCCCGCAATCGACTCTCCTGCGCCAGTAGACGGTCATACAGCAATATTCAGGCTCACTCGAGGCCAGAATTCATCGAGTCCGAGCTATGGGAAGCGATGAGCTGCTTTGTACCCTGCAGTCGGAAAATGGGATGTTAGCGTACGTGTGAGCAACCAACGAGTAGTTCACGCACTGACTGGTTCCTGCTGGACCACTTGAAACGCTCCCTTGATGCTTGAGAGGGTTGGTTTCCTACGAGGGAGTGCGTATGAGTTAGAAGTAACCTACCAGCGTATCCTATATCACCGCGTTGAGGCCCCAGATACTACGGGGCTGAGTAGGTGGGGTACTACGGGCGTTCGGGGTGGTCGTAGTAGACGGAGTAGCTACGAGCAAAATAGATCGTAGTAGCTCGGACTAGCCGGCGTATTACCAATCAAAGTAGCTGAGGCCCGGACCCGAGCACCTGAGGGCAAATAGCCCGGATACTACGACCTACTTCGACGTAGAGTATGTGAGCTATTACCGGCCGTCGCGTCGCTGGTAGCAGGTCGGAGTAGCTCGTCTATTCTACCGTGAACCAGGTCTAACTAGGTGCCTACAGGACCTGGTGCCGAAGATTTTCGTCTAAGTCGTGTCAGGCATTGCACACATCCCGCTTGTCCTGAACACATCCATCAGCAAAAGCCACAAAATAATATGAAGCGAGGTGGTGCCCGCCTCGCGCGGGCCGGAATACACTGCTATATAATGCGACCGCCTCCGAGGTGGCCGCGTCCACAATATGTGTACGTAGAATACAATGCAATATATAACCATGTAAGATGGGTCCCAATTCTTAGTTACGACGTTTCCGAGAACCCGTCCAGGGCTACACATCACAGGGCGCCGAAGCCGGCCTCTGCGACGAATTCCTCGTCGTCACAGGCATCCTGATCCAACCCGCGCTCCATGTCCTCAGCCTCATCGCCGTCCCACTCGCCTGCGGCATCACCCTCCCACTCGTCAGGCCCGCCCCATTCGTCCTCCCACAGGTCGTCGCGGTCGTCGAGCTTGGCTGGCAGCGCGTCCTCGTCGGCCTCGTCGGTATTCGTGTCCTCGACATCCTGAGCGCGGTCTCGTGCGCGGGCTCATTCAACTCGCGCGCGTCGTCTTCCTGTGATCGCTCCGCATGGCTGTGCGCGACCTCGTCTGTGGGCTCGTTCTCGCGTGCGTTGTCTTCCTGTGACTGCACGCCGTTCTTCCGTGCTTTGAAAAATGCGTCCAGGTCGAACTCCGGGCCCAGCGGTAGGGACCTAAGGGAGTGGTCCACCTTGCGTAGCACGGGGTTGCAATACCGTGTCACGAGGTGCCCGATGCCCCCGCCGCGATGGCGCATGAAGTGGTCCCTGTCGGGGAATCTGACCAGCTGTCAGTCATGGGCAGGACCCTGCATGTACAATACTCACATGCCCACGAAGTACCGGTTCCATTTTACGCAGCTCTCATCGTCCGCACCCTCATCGACCTCTTCGGGTTGCTGTTTGAAGAGAGCTTGAGTTACGGCGGGGCGACGCGTCTTGTACAGGAAACCCGGCATGATGTGCGCGGCACGCAGCACGTCATTGGGGTCCACGAAGCCGAAAGCGTTCGGGCTGTCGGGTTTCAGAGGGCCCACCATCGGAAGACGAGGCCGCCCGTACCGCCCATGTTCGTGGCCATGAAGCCGATGGCGATGCCGACTGCGCGGCGGTAGTGCGGCTGCACGTTGTTCGCGTTCCACGTGCCGAGGAATGGCGGGATGCAGTACACGCCGATGATCTGCAGGAAGAGCTTCGTCGCGAGCAATGCGATCGCGTTCTCGAGCTGCAGGAGCAGGTACTGCAGGACGGCGAGCAGCTCCACTTCGGACGCCTTCTCCGACACGCTGGGCAGCAGCGCGTGCGGGTCGCCGTACAGGTACACCGTGCCGTCCTCCACGTCGCCCGCGTCGGGCGGCGGGAGCGCCTGCGCAGTGCAGCCCTTGCGGTGCACGCGCGGGCGGAAGACGCGGTCGCCGGCGAGCGCCTGCACGCGCACGCAGAGCTCCGTGAGCTCACGCACCTGCTCGGGCCCGCAGAGCGCGACGTCAGAGCGCGACGTGCGTGCGCGAGCGGTGCTCGTGGTACGGCTCGCCCTCGTCCTCGACGTCCGCCTTGGCCCCGAGCTCACTGGCGCTGGCGGCTGCCCCCACGGGCCGGAGCCAACGGCACCTCGTCGTCCTCCATCTCCGCGCGACCGACGAGCTTGCGCGGGTACACGCTGTACAGCATCTCGGACACCTCGAGGCCCTTGAGCTTCACCTCGCCAACGGGCATCAGCACGATGCCCATGTCGCGGATTGCGTTGAGCACATGCGGGAGCTGGTACACGGAGTACTCCGTGTCCGCGCCCATGTCGAGCATCCGCGCCTCGATCTCGCGCGCGACGTCCGCGCTGACCATGATCTGCCCTCCGGACGCGCACCCGTTGATGCGCGACAAGCGATTCACCATCGGCCCGTAGTAGTCCATGCGCCGCGTCGTCACGTCCGGCTCGCACACAGGGGGCCCGCAGTGGATGCCCATGCGCACAGAGAGCCCGCGCGCGATGACAGTGCCCTCCGCGTCGAGCACCTCCTTCCCGTCGGGGCAGTCCAGGATCTATGATAAACTCGTCCAGCTCGGTCAGGGTGACCGCGGTGACATCGGGGCGCGCATTGACCACAGGCAGCAGATGGTAGAACCCGAACGACCGCGAGACATCAACCTCGTCGTTAACCAGCCCCTTCGGTGATACCCAACCCTCGGCCGCTCGTATTCGCGCAATTTCGTTCCTGTCGAATGGATCGTGCTTTGACGAGACAACTTCGGCGTTACCCCGACGCAAAACGACCGCTAGAGCGTTTCCCGCGTTGCCCACAAATAGAGTGGGAAGAAGGAGGAATGCGGGCGCGTGGCGGCGGCGCGTGGACAGCGTCGAGAGAGGGCAGTGACGGCGCGGGCGGCGGTCGGCGAGGAATGGCATTCGGTGACAACGTGGGTGGCGACGACGCGGGGTGGTGACGCGCGCGGGCGGCGGCGGTAGTCCGTAGTCCGTCGTCGGTTTGCGCAGCGTGGGGTGTGTGACGGTGCTGTAAAGGGCGGCGCGCTGGGGGGTTGACCTTTGGGCACGACACCGCGCTACATCCATCAAGCTGAGCACTTTCAGCTGCGTGAGGTTCCCGAAACCGGCCAAGTCCAGTACGGCCTTGTGCTGCGGTGCGCCTCCCTTGCGAGTCTGGTCAGCCTTGATCTCGAGTCGCTTGTTGCCCGACAGATTGAGGTACCGGAGGTTCTGACGATTAATGTCTAATTCGTTGAGAATGTCAGCTCGGCAATTATGATGGATGCCTGAAGATAGGCCCAGGCCGCAGCAGGAGGTACCGGGTCCGACGCCGTGCGAGCTGCGACCTGGTTGATGTACAGTACTCACCGGTTTTTGTTTCTTGCGCCAAGAAGAGGGAGGGTTGGGAGAGAGCGTGCGCGACGGCAAACTTGTGGGGGACGGGCTTCTCGAGACGTGATCTTCCCACCCTGAATGGCATCGCTGCGCGAGTGCGAGTGCAATGTCGCTGGGCGAAAGCTGCGCGCCTTGGGGAGGGACCCTCGCTGGAACCGGTGGAGTGAGGAAGATATGCCAGGGGGCTAACGGAAGGGCCAGCGTATTGCGCTGAAGGCTAAGCCGCACGAGCGTGTGGGTGTGGGTGTATAGAGACGTGGTAGTTTCTGCGCGTCCTAGGTGCTTTCGGTGGAAGCGTCGGTGAGGTGGAAACGGCGCAGGGAGGATAGCACTTTGTGGGTAGCGTAGAGGAATTGAGACACACCAGGGACACACTCGTACACGACAGCCTTGGGATACTGCGCAGGTGTCACCAGCAGGCCGGGATTCAGTAGCGGCGTTGTCTCTGCAGATTTCTATGAGTATGCGAGGTTGGCATCTGCACAGGCACCTTTACACGAGGGTCCGGGAGGCTTGAGACGTACCTGTTCTCCTTTGGATCATCCATGAGCGGCGCCCGGATGCGCTCTGGCTTCATGCTGACTGGCGTGACGAGCCCGCCGTCCGCGAACCGCGACATGCGCATGTCAGCAGACGAGCCATACGAGCTCGAGCGCTTGGTCGCTTTGCGCGGGCCAAGTCCAAATCGCCGCCACAAAGTTGGCGTGCGCGGAGCCATTGGTTGATGTGGTATGCCCGGCCCTGCGACGAGCTTGAACAGCACTGGCCGCGCTCCCGTCTTTGCGCTGCTCATATGCGGTCTCCACAGTCAGCTGGTAGCTGCGCGCCCACCCACTCAGCTTGTCACACATAGACCGCGTAGAGACGCACTGTGAATTTGCCCGCTGCTGGCGCGTCCGGCGTGAAGAGTGCGCGCTTGAGATGCTGGGTCTGTCGATGGGCCAGTGCCAGCTGAGACTGGACGAATGACCGAGACAAGGCCGAGCGAACTAGCAAAGGGAATTACGGAGACTGGTCATATGACAAGATGAGGAAGTTGCTCACGTATGACCGACATGTCACTTCTACTGGGGCGGAGGACAACTGGTGGCTGGTGGTAGAGATGGAGAAGTGCTTGCTGCCAGCGGCGCTGGGCACTGACATCCGCTGCAGCGAGCAGGGCTGGAGAATTGTGTGATTCACTTCAATGCGAACGATCGCGTACCTTCCTGTTTCCAACACACGAAACCTCCGAGAAGTTGAATCAATCGACATGCCCCGCCGGTCCGAACACGCAGCAACAAAGCTCGATGTGACCGGGGAGATTCAGTGTGCTTGGAGGAGGAAGATGTGACGGGAGCACCTGCCTGCCACTCCTGCTGTTGTTTTGGTCAAGAAATCTGGGATCAATGGAGGTGAAAGGGACGATGCGGGCGGGGATGTTGAGGAGCGCGAAGTTGAGAAAGTCGCGAGTTGTGTTCTCTCGGACCGACGCGATCACGTGATTGGTCTAGAGATCGCAGCGACGACGTCATCGCTCGGGGCCTTCTTAAGCGGACGTGTCCCAGCTGCCACGTCGCTTTCCTTTTCCCTTTCCCCCCCACCCTCGTCCCTGCAACCTTGCACATGTCGCTCATATACCCTCCTGGTGGTAATGTAGGCTGTTTCGCGACGGCGCAAGCTCATATTGCGGACGGTATGGACCATCGGAGCCCGCTAGCGCCGCAGTGCCAAGCCAGCACCATAATTCAGTCGACAGGTATGCTCAGGTACGCATATATGCGCCCACACAACTCGCCAAATGACGCGCACACAATATCTCTTCGTTGTCAGCTCGGGCAATAACAATGCCGCTTTGTGAGTTCCGCCGCTGTCTTTTCACCCTACCGACGTCTCTTTCAGCTCTGCAGCCAGGGATTCAGAGCTTCTTCATGCCAAAGAGGTGAGTACATACATTGGCTTTCATCACTCGCAATTTACATGCCAGCCGACTTTACAGATGTCGAAGACATTAAGCGGTGTACACGCGACCAACGGGAACAGATTCACGCAACCGGTCGACGTGTACGTGCCGGAGGACATCAACGTGCCTCTGCAGCTGCCAGCAGGTTCGCCCGGCGTTGTGCGGCTCGCATCGCAGCGAAAAATGCCCGCACGGGAGCTTCAGGTGCGTGGCATGTGCCGTCATCTTACTGTCGACTCTAACATCCTCGTACACAATGTGCTTGTAAACCACGCACGCGCAAGTCGCACGGCTTCGCCTGCACATGCTTCCGGTATGTGTCGCATCCGGGTCACAGCCGCCGGTTCTGATGCTTGTGGACTCCGCAGACATCTCGTTCACAAGCACAACCAGCAGTGCATCTGCAGCCACGCGCCACAAGACACCGTCTAGCTCCCCGCTCTCCATCCCATCTTTGCAGACCACAGCGCGCTGCATGTCCTCATCCACCATTTCCCCCCAGCTCTGCCGTGCTCGGAGCCGGCACGAAGAACGTGCAGTCAACCTCGAGGCACGCCAGGAAGAAAGCGATGCCGCTGCCGGCCCTCGCCGGACTTGCTCGTCTATCAAAGGTGCCTAGATCGCCCGTCTTTGCTTTTCCCACTCGCTGCCCTTCTGCTACTCATGCTATCAGATTGCCTTCGTTTGCCCGGCCCCCTGCTACGCGACGCGCATCATAGATACCGGGTCTGCAATGTATATTATTGACTAATACACACATTGTAATACATGGTGATGCCCATAATCCTGGAAATATGTGACAAATATTAAGGAGCCGGAGCCTGAGCAAAATATCTCAGGCTGAGCCATGATCATTGTGATGCATCATAATGAGCATAATGTGTGGAAATATACTCAAATAATTTGTATATTACAAGCATTATGAGGCTCATGAGGCTCCGGGTGGGGCAGATGGCCGTACTGAACGAGGGCCCGCCTACTACAGCCTAGTCCGAGCTACTTGGAATACTAACGGGTGAGCTACTACGGGATGAGACCCGGTCCGAAGAGGCCACCTACTACGATTCAAACTACCTTACCTCATCGGAACTGTTTCGACCTATTTTGCCTCCGTTAACGAGGCCCGGAGTAGGCGGCCTGTTCGGACCTAGTTTGACCCGGAGCATCCGGGGCCTCAACGCGGTGTATGTGTGTGTCACAGTGTGGGTTGGCTCGGCATGAGTCCGGCAAATCTCGTTGATCCGGGACCGACTGGGCGCTTCGTAGCTCCGAAACCTCACCGTGATGTTCGTCTGACTCCTAGCCCCGGCACGTCGCGTTCCTTGGTCACCTTGAGCTTGTATGATATCTGAATGGACCAGAACGAAGATTAGGATGGACGCGCCCAGTGAATGTATCCTGGTCAACAGTGCGTTGACAACTTTCTCCTCCCGCGAACGACACTGAACCTGGCTTTTTCGTCCTAAATCGACACGAATACTTCTTGACGCAAGTTTTCACCGCGAGTTGTACTGCTGCAGGGCCACCTGAATGATGCCTCGCCGTCACTGGCCACCTGATCCCACTACGTCGCCACACGACTATTCGCACCTAATCGTCTCCGGGCCGGAGTCTTCTCCAGAAGGCAGGCTGTCGCGGATGCTCTGGAGGCTAGAGATCCTGTGTGGGGCTAGGTCACCGCAGCTGGTTAACTACTGTGGCCATGTACGGTGAGTCTACATGGGACTTCCTGCGACTTCGCGCTAACTATAGCTCGCAGCCATTTGGTGGAACCCGATCGTATTCCTCCATCCGCAACGCCGTACAAGCTTCCGCCTCAGAGGGCAAGCTTCAGGCACGAAGCCGTAGCTTATGCAGGACATGCCCAGATGTCATTAATCGCGCTATATTGCCATACTTGCATTCCGCATACCGGCACGGCTCCCGTCCTCCCGCACTTTCTCCCATCTCACCGTGGATCTGTGAGAGTCGCTCGATACAGCACCACCGCTCATTCTCCCCACGCGCTTCTCTTCCCGAGGAAAGGCCTCGGCGCAACGCCCAGCCCAGCCCCGCCACGCAGCTTCCATTCTTCCTGTGCATAGAGTCGCATAATTGAGGCCCCAGGCACGCTCACTGGCCGTTCTTCTTCCTACGCGGGGTGGCCATCTGTGCGCGGGGCGGGCCCCATGCCGTGTTGTCGTCGTCGAGCATTTCGGCGTAATCTGGGATGGTGGGCTGCCCGACCTATCATCGCTGTCAACGACGTGGGACTCTGTGACGTGGTGAGTACCTGCCTTTTGGCGTTTAGGAGTGCTGCTGATGTGCTGGTGGCCGCTTTTTGAAGGTATCTAAAGCCGAGGACAGGACTTGTCAGTATCCAGGCTAGAAGACACGTCATCGAGTGGGCTTACTGCAGGCATTGTCCAGCTTTGCAGCACCGCATTGTGCGAGACCTTCGTCGACAAAGACGAGGTAGAGCTAGCAGCCGTATTCGACGTCGGTGTACGATAATGATTTCGCAACGGCTGTGGTATGAATAATGTCAGCACCGCCGTGCACCTTCACTGAAGCTATCGACGATGCACATTCGCGGGCATACCCTTGGAGAACATAACCGTTGGAGGCTTTGTGGGTAGAGTGGAAAGAAGATGGGTGTGTTTGGAAGCGCCAGTACGCCTGTGTAGCCGCCTTTATACGTACGGACGTGATATTGATAGTCCCGACAGCTCGACGCAACCAGTGATCTGCATCGGCCCTGATGCGGAGGCAGCGCCAAAAACCTTGCTGCGCCCAACGCCGGCAAGTCTTTTCCGACGCATAATCACACCACCCTGCGCAAACGCGACCCATGCGTACTGCCCCCCGCACATACGTGGGTCAGTCAGCCTGGCTTGGCCCCGCAGCGGAAAGCAGAATCCCGGCCTCACCTGCACTGCGCGCGCCAATACCAGTACGCCCGGGCCTGCCTTATCGGGTGGCACAGGACTACAGTACTCCGTCAAGTGGGGTCGCTGTCGGCTGCTAGGGCAAGCCTTTGCGATAAAGAATATGCCCCTCGCGGTTTGCGTGGGCCGTGGTCACGTTGCTGGCGACGAGACGTGCCAAGGTTCCTGGTGCGATGACGGAGGCCGCGACGGGGCGTAGTGGTGCGAGTGAGAGCCGCGTGTGAGTCCACACACCACATTCGTCTCAGGGTACCGTTGTTGACGGCGGGTAAAAGCCGCCTGTAAGGGGATTTTAGCAGGCGGCTCGGAGACACCGGCGGTGATCAGCTGTGTTGGGCGGTGTGTTCGTGCGTATCCAGGTCCTTCGCGCGAGCATCACGGGGATAACTGATACATTGTGGGCTTACGGAATGCGCTGGGATCGTGCTACGAGGATGGTACTGCACCTATGCATCCGTACGAGTAACGTCATCTTCGAAATGAGGGTTTCCAAATGTTGTCCCAAATATTTTGACTGTCGCGGCACTTGAGCGAGCGAGAAATCAAAGACCCTTGATCTTCATCACCATCATCATCATCTTTTCATCACGAGCTATTTCAGATACCGTGTAGTTGAGAAGAAAGGATTTGAAGCGTACGAAGACCATTGTACTTTTAGTCTTTGCTCCCAATCATGCGTCACCGCGGCCGGGCAGATCGAAGCGTGAGACTTGATGAGCAACCTCTGTCGAAACGCGAAGAAAGATCAGATAAGGATGGCAGGGCAGCATATCATACCCTTACCCTGGCCTCATTATAACTTTTTTCCAACTCATTTGGAGAGGCCCATTGTCGCGGAGACCACTTGCCGATATGCCGCCGGGCCGGACTTAACGGGCCGCGTAACCGAGTTCCGGGGCACTTGGTGGAAAGCGTCACATACTGTACTGGCGCACATAAATATGGAATGAAGAGTCAGTGGCTTGTGTGGAAGAGGCATCCGCGGAGGCGGAGCAGCTTTTTTAAAATTTTCTTGCGCAGTGGGGAAGATCCATTACGGAGACTCCTGCCGCTTGGGCAGCGAGGTGTACTGTCCGACTCGTCTCGGAGGACATACCGACTAGAAACCCACTCCCTCCGCGGAGAGTTGGATGCGTTTTCATGATGTGGCGACGCGGAGTCGTGCGGTATAATGAAAGGCAGGCATGCAGGTGGCAGATGGCACCTCCGCCTGCAGACGAAATGGCCGCTGGCAGTGTATCACAGACCGAAACCGACGTCTCACCGTTACAACATTGAATGCTTCCCGCACTGGCCAATATATCCTCGTTCTATGTATACAGTACTATTGTGCTCAAAGAGCCCTAGTTCTAAAGACACGTACATGTGTTGCGTTTGGCGCTCAGGATCTAGCCGCTTGGCTACGACCGGAAAACATGTATGTGCGCAAGATCGTGTACTAGGGTATGTATGCCGGGCGCGCCACCTGGACATGCGACTCGAGTTATCTTCCCACTTCGAAACAGTGCTAGAGAGCCGGACAGACTACTTACTTACGCCTTGAAAGCAAAAAATCTGTCGGAACAGGGGCTATTTATGCACTGATAAAGGCGGAGAAAATCAACATGATAGATTCATGCACCAAGACACTCGGAATGACAACACAGACGAAGTGCTATGAGAATGAACCCAGAGACATTGTGGACGAGAACCAGAGAACCTAGAGCCAGAGAGTCTAGAGCTAGGGAATCTAGAGCCAGAGAAACGAGCCCTTAGGAAATGGCGCGCTGTCAGCCGTGAGCCTAGCTTTGGTAGATCCTCAAGTTTGTTTCTTTGGCTTTTCCTCTCCCCTGCGTGAGATGAGTTAATAAATGAGTATCGATTTCGCTTCAGTAAAGACTGACGAGTTTGGGTCACGTCCCCCTGCCCCCTGCCCAGATTTGTCGCCTCCGGTCCTGTCGCCACCATAGTCAGCAATTCGCATGATAACTAAGACCAGTGGAATCCTTACCCGCCTTGCGGTTTTCCACTTTGCCCCTTTTGATCTCCTCCCTTTTTCTTTTCCTCTTCGCCCTTCTGGTTTCCGTTGCCAGACATCGCCACAGACAGTGATTGCGTTGATACGAGTAGGACAATCTGCTAGAGTGATTTGTTGACCACAGCGAGAATACGCGCCATATATATATCGTCAACATCCTCAGCGGCACAGAGGAGCTGACGAGCTCATGCTGCATTGAGAACGGCTTGAGGTGCCGCGAGACCTAGTGAGCGGCGGCCCATCGAAGCCAGGAATAGATCAGAAAACCGCGGACCTATCGTGCCGCGTCAAGAATCATGAACCGCACACGGGCATAGTCTGTGTCGCTAGAGGTGCCGCTGCAGAGTCGCCAGACTAGGAAGATTGGTGAAGACCCTGCAAGACGGCGCGGCGGCACGACGTCCTTACATGACTCGCCCGCCATATGTCTTTTCTTCGTGCCCAGGAACGCATATGACTGCCGATGCATGGCGTCAACCCGCGGCACACGCTGGCAAGTCTACTTCAGGCTGAGACAGCCAGCTGAGCGCCTCCTGGCTAGCGAGCCACAGCGACAAGATGGTGCCATTCAGGAGGTGTGTAGCGCTGGAAGGGCCGCAACCAGAGTAAAACGTCCTTTCGAAAGTTTTCCGAGCCTATGTAACACGGAGAGGCACAGCAAGAGCGTCTTGAACGTGAAGCTGGAAGCTGGAAGATTGAATGCGAGCCTGAGTGACGGTGCTGACTCGGACTGGCCGTGCTCGGCAAAAGCCGTGCTGACCGACGGCCACCCCGACCACAGTAGTTCCACGCCGTGTATCATTACTACCGCGCATCTCAGCTATCCTATCAAGACATTCTTCGACTGCAGGAAATTACTCGTCACAAGCACCATGTCGCCACGCCGACATCCTCCCCCAGCACCCGTACACCACCGGACGCCGCCAGAACCCGCAGCCCGGAGCACATCTGCATCGATCACTTTTGCCCTCCAGAGGGCCATAGATGTATCGCAGGCCAGGTGGTATCAAATGTCGCCTATTGCCCGCGCCTGTCACCATCCGCGAAGACGCCTTGACGACGACACACCGCCAGTGCGCACAGCTCCAGGACTCCGACTGCACACACCGGAGCGTTTTCTGGCACCGATGTTCGCAAGCGTCGGCGTGCAGGCGGCACTAGTACTAGTTCGATGAATACCGTCAGGGCGGATGCAGTCGGGGTGGCGACAGGCACTGGCTGGGAGGCATGCCTGCCCTATCGTCGTCCTTCTTGACATCCCCAGCAGGTGCGAGCGTCGCTGCGGGGGCTGGTATGGAGAGCGAGTCTTCCCCAGGCCAAGAGTTCGTGGGCTGCCTCACAGCGCTGACGTTCTTGACTGTGTGCGTCTTCCACCTTCAGTCTCTCGACATCTCCAACATCTCTGTCACGCTCTAGGATGGCCGCCGCATGCCTGATAGCCATGCTGTTCATCGGAATTGATGTATGATCTCATCGGCCTTGACGGAGAGCGTTTGAAGGCTCGCGCGCGGCCGCACAACCTTATTTCACCCCCGTTTGCCGCGGAAGCACGAATCACACTGGGCCGCAGACACGCGCCTGCGCTTAATTCACAGGAAGTGCCCCTGGGCCTCCCTGAGCACCATTCGCCTCCGGACAGACGGTGCCGGTGAGCGCCGGCAGTGCCCCATCGCTTCCCAACCCATCAATCCGCCAGGTACTGACACGACCCTTGTAGGCATCCTCGGTTCCGCTACAACGACTCAACACCATATGGACAGATTGTCAGCAAGTGTGGGCCCTACGGCAGTTGTCATACACACCCCTGCGCCACGCATCCCAGTGCCTCGTTCTCCGCCCACGTTGCATCAATCTCTGGGCGCCGCTGTCTTTTGCGATTCGTCCCCAGTCTCCGCCCGCTTAACGTCTGATATTTCTATCTTCCAATCTCACATCTCACGTATACACCGGGGAACAGCACGACCGTCGCCCTCATCAAGCGCGCCCGACGCTCGATCTCATCTCCCCGTTATCATCACAACTGCATATACTGAATCTGTTCGGCGGCGATGAGACACCCTACGAGAGCTTACATGTAGTCGTGAGCAACGGCGCCAAGCCGTGGTTCGACGCGTTTGTGGGAGCACGCGGAGGCAGTAAAGCGAAGATGGGTGCGTGCTTTCACCCCTGCTTGGGCCGATATACACTTTTGAGGCATTCGCGTCGTGCTACACGCTGGGATTGATGGACTCTTGTGATTGTGACTCATCTGGTGATTTTACATTCGAACTGCGCCTGACGCTCAGACCGCAGGTATCCCTATGACCAATAAGAAGTTCGCCGAACTGGAATAATCATTATTGCACCTTCAGCAGAATGTAGAGATCCCTGAAACTCACCTCACCATCCACGCCGTCATCCAGAAAGCTGTCGTGCAGGCACCTCCAGCTCTCCCTGCTATCCGACGACCATATTCACTCCTCTCAGGCCCAAGCCTCAGGTGTTCGCCACAACATCCCACATATCCCGCCAGAGCTGCTCAACGACAACCCCTTCCATACACGCGCATGTGAACACGTGGATTCAAGCTGTTACTAAACTGAATCGGGACGTCGCATCCGGCACAGCGTCGCAGGAGATCAATTTCTGGCTGAGCTTGGAGCGAGCGCTGGAAGGCATCGAGAGCCAATTGCGCAGCGGGGAGGTCAACATGGTCATGGACTGTTTGCGGAATGCGAAGCGCTTCCATGCGACGGTCAATTTCATCGCAGACACCGGGCTGAAAGATGCAACAACAATGGTCAGTCGATTCGATTGTCGAATGCAGCATATGTCCTGAAATCCGACCTAGTGCACAAATATAATCAGCTCATGAAGGATTACCCCTTAGACGAGCTCCACTACCTTGACAAGATTCAAGAAGCGCTTGTTTTCATATTCGGGCACCTCCATCGCAAACTGAAGCTGTCCCCATACCCCATCCGACGCGCGCTCCCGCTCGTAGCGATCTCGCGGGACTTTAACGACCAGCTGCTGCGTATCCTTACCTCACATCGCCTGCTCTACACGTCCTACGAAACATTTGAGCAGCTGCTCGCTCAGATCGCGACCATCTTCCGCACGTGGGACGACCTTATCAAGGAGTTCACGAACGTCGCGCGTGAGGTGACGCGAAAGCGCTCGGAGCGCTTCATCCCGATCAAGGTCGTCGCGGCGCACGGGAAGCTCCAGGGGCGCATGCGGTACCTGCGAGAATGGCGAAAGCAGCATGAGCAGCTGGCGATCATGACCGGCCCAACCAAGAGCCTCGGCGGTGTCGGTATGGACGTTGGCGGTATGGATATGGAAGAGGAGGTTAAAGAGGCGTGTAAGGTCATGAAGCGGATCGACGTGCTGGTCGTTTCTACAGGTCGGTATTTTCTCGTACCCCTTAATGAACGTGTTGTGAGCAGATGACACGGAGATCTGGGTCACGGCCGAGAACGCGTACAACGAGCGTGTCGCGCGGGTGGAGAATCAGATAATCGCAAGACTGCGCGATCGGCTAGGCACAGCTCGCAATGCCAACGAGATGTTCCGCGTATTCTCGAAATTCAATGCCTTGTTCGTGCGACCGAAGGTATATGGTCATTATCTTCTCC
This sequence comes from Auriscalpium microsporum, assembly GCA_019914985.1. NCBI lineage: Eukaryota > Fungi > Basidiomycota > Agaricomycetes > Russulales > Auriscalpiaceae > Auriscalpium > Auriscalpium microsporum. Next base: position 528,526 of record JAHLMG010000010.1, on the reverse strand, counting down.
TGGAACACTTCCATCTGACGCTTGGTCATTTAGATTCGCGGCGCCATCCAGGAGTACCAGACGCAGTTGATCGACTCGGTCAAACAGGACATTGCGCGGTGACATGACAAGGTGTGTGGTACCATCGCAAGGTTAGTGCATTGCTGACCTCGTCCAGTTCAAAACCCAATACCGCTACTCCGAAGCCTACCCCTTCCACCAATAGCCGGCGCCATCATCTGGGCACGGCAGATTGAGCGGCAGCTCCTGACCTACATGAAGCGTGTCGAAGACGTGCTTGGCAAGGGATGGGAGCTCTACGCGGAAGGGCAAAAGCTACAATCCGAGAGTTCTGCGTTCCGCAAGAAGCTCGACACGCGGCCCGTCTACGACGCTTGGCTGCACGACATCAACCGGCGCGACATGGGCGTGGACGGACGGCTATTCGAGATCGTGCGCCTGCGCGGCGGGGGCTTCCAGGTCGCGGAGAACTTCGACCCGCAGATCATCACGCTCTTCAAGGAGGTGGGCAATCTGCTGTGGCTGAACTTCCAGGTGTCGCGCGCCATCACGAACATGGCAAAGGACGCAAAGCGAGTGTACCCGCATGCAGCTTGATGGAGACGGTGCGCACGTATGGGCAGACATTTGATTTGGTCAAGAGCAACAAGAGCATCAAGTGGCTCGTGGCAGAGTACAGAAACGAGGCGCAGCTAATCACAGGACAAAACAAATAACGTCATCGACCTCTTGCGCCGCGTCATTCAATCCAGTGCCTGGTTCTCCACCCCCTCACCAAAGTCCCTCCCTCAGTCTCATCTCTGGCCACCCAACCCAACCACTAAGTAGCACTCCCGCTCCTCGCCTGGCTGCACATCGCCTCATGCGTGCACATGCAGCGCTGCCGCGTCACTCGTCGCCCCCACCACCCTACTGCGCCCCCATGCCCACGACCGCGCCCATTGCGTCAGGTCAGCACACGGCACACCTCCACACGCCCGTCTATGCAGCATGCGCGCACCGCTCCGACACCGGCCGGTGTGCACACCACGAATCCGCGCCGCCGTTGCACACGCGCCCACGCCCACTGCACCCACTCGACGTCCACACCGCCCCACCGCCGCAGGGTACGCCCCCATCGCCACCTCGCGTGCGCCGTGGCACGGTGCCCGCGCTTGTCAAACCCGTGCCCAAGCCCCTCAGGCCCACGACCGCGCCGACACACCCCGTGTCCACGCTCACCTACCCTCGCGTGCCGTCACGCTGCCGGCCCCCGCACTGCTACCCTGCACCGCCCGCAGCGTACACCCCGCAGTCGCGCACAAGCACACGCTCGCCCATCACCCATGCCCCCGAGCCCGTGCATCGTGCCGAGCACGATGTCGCGTCGCTCTCCGGCTACAAGGTGTGACGACATGAATGAATTCGAGGGCGATCGAAGCAGCAGCAGCAACGGCGCGTACCGTCAGGAACGTAGGCGACCGTGTGGCAGGGTACCTGCCGGGCATGTTCAACCGCCCGTTGTGGCAGTCTAAGCGACGGACGGACGTCAAAGCCGAGCCGGGTGCTTTCGCTCGTGTGTGATGCTGGGCAAGACCTCTGGTGCACGCAATCAGTATTACATGCACGCGTGGGACGACGCATGGACCGTCTTCGCTCTCCCGAAGTGAGTGACATCCCCACGCTGCTCCCACCCGCGCCTCTGCTGACCGCCTGCAGTCTCTTCGTCCAATCACCAGTGCGTTCATGCAAGTCAAGAATCCCGGGACACCCGCATCAATACTCCTCGAAGTGGTGCGCCCCAGCCTCCCAGCACCTCCGCTCCCAAGCTGATCCTAGATTCCTCACAGATCGGCGCGCCCTGCATCATGGAGGATACCGCGCTGTGCTTCAAGGCACTGAACGGGCTGCCGGGCCCGTACATCAATTTTTCTCAGAGAGCTCGGGCACGACGGTGCGGCCCAAATCATCCCTACCTGCGCCTCCTCCTCACCCACGTTCTCGCAGGCCTGAACCGCATGCTCGCGGGCTTCCCATCCAAGGCGGCGTGGGCCTTGTGCACGTTCGCGTACTGCGCAGGGCCGGGCAGCGCGCCGCTGCTGTTTGAAGGGCGCACGGACGGGCGGATCGTGCCTGCGTGTTCGAGGCGGAGGACACGGGGAAGATGTGCGTGCTTTCCGCTCGTGGTGAATTAGATGGGGCGAAGCTGATGGTTTTAGCAGGTATGCGGAGATGGAACCGGAGCAGAAGAACAAGCTGTCGCATCGGTATAGGGCGGTGGACAAGCTACGGATGTATCTGCTCTCTCTCGAGGCCCAGGGACAGTGACTGGCCGGGTGGGTCCGAGGTTATGGGTAGACTAATCGACTAGCTCTAGATGATTTGTACTGACTTGGCAAGCTGTTGTATGCCAAGCCCAAGCGAGGACGTTGACGATGAGGGAATCAGCAACATATTATGACACGCTGATTGCGGCTAGGTCGTACCTGCACCCTCCTGGCGCAAACACTGCATCACCTAGCGTGCTGTGCGCCCCCTCTTGCGCCAGCGCGCTTTCAATCAGCCCCCACAATTCGCCCGCCTTCCTGACCCGCTCGAATGGCGCGTGCAAAGCGACCGACGTACACAGATCTACGACCCGCTTGCTGTACGATATGCAGCCCCCAAGAAATGCGAGGCAGGGCTGCTGCGTGGTCTGGAGGTCTGCATCGACTTTGTAGATCTTGACGTCTTGTCTGCCTCGCAAGAAGCGCGAGGAGGCGAACATGCGCGGATCGAGCAAGCTTTTCGACAAGGCCGGTGCCAGGCCAGCAATCAGGTTGTCTGTCGAAAGACTGAGTTAGTCCGGCAAAGCAGAAAGTGTGAGACTTACATGCGGTCTCTGGGGTAGTTCGATGGATGTCTGTAACGTATGGGAGTTAGTTTGGCTGGTACTTAGCTTAGTAGGATTTGCAGAGAGCACCTTCGCGTCCCACGACCCAAGCGTTCTCTCAAGATCCGACTGGAGTTCGCGCCATCGTTGGGAATCATCTTCGTCTAGCTTGCGCGCTTTGAGCGCCTTTGAAACATGACACACCTCGTCCACCCAGAAGTCGTCCAGCTTCCGGATGCACGCCTGACTATCCTTCAGCAAGACGTCTATTTCATTGAGCAGCTCCGCGTCGTCGGGAAACATGGTCTTGCGCACTGCTAAGTATGTTAACAACGTCACAATGCGTTGGAGATGGATAAGCGCGCTCGCTGCCTTGACCTCCTGGAACCCCTCCCGCGTGCCCTTCGCGAACGACCGTTGCATCTCCACAACATCTGTGCGCAGCTGCTTCACCGCATCCAGACGGCGCTCGAGCATATCCAGCAGCGCGCGTTGGCTGTGTACCTCGTCCTTGATGTCCTCAAGGTACCGATCTGCGTACTCGCGCGTCAGCTGTAAGAATGCGTGCTCCCGCTGCATGCGCTCGTTATCTGCAAAGCAGCATTGAGTGCTGTGGAGAAGATCGACTGGAGTATGCAGTACCCTTAGCCAGTGACTAGTGACTGCGGTAGTATGTCGTATGTGTGTGGCCTATAGAGTAGTGGTCATTCAACACGATCAAGTCAAGATGAGTTTGGCCATACGCACCTAAAGGCGGGTGGGTCGTGATTCTTCTCTGTCTAGTTTCAGTACGGTCTCCATTCTCTTCGTCATTCTTGTCCTCAGTGGCATTGGATCGCCGGTAATCGTCGAAAGGCATGCTGCAAGCCCAGGCTGGTTGCTGTGTCGACGTAAGGTTCTACCGCCTCCGTCAACACAAGCAAACTCACCTTAGCAAGCCGATGTATCAGCCTAGGTGCAGAATTGCTGTCAGAGGCACCGGCGGTGTACAGGTTGACCGCGCGTCGTGCTTACCAGTCGTACGGGTAGTCTTCCTGACTGACGTGGGCAGTCAAAAAGAAGGCTTGCGTTGTCAGATCTCAGTCAGATGGTCTACATATTGACGCATATATAAAGGGACACGCACAGTTTACAAAGCCGTTCCAAGCAGACACCAAAGTCCGGTCTTCACTGTCCCACCGATGACGACTAGCTTCTACTTGGCAAAACAGGTGCCCCCGCTCCGCCGGGTCTTCAGCCCCATATCCGCCAGCAGATCGTCCTTCCACTGTGGCCACCTACAAGACCAATCGTCAACTCAAAAAGAGGCGCGGTATTACAGCTGTGGAAAACGTACGTCCAGAACGCCGCCGGGCTAGAGTAGCTCTCGTTCAAGTATTGCAACATGTCAGGATACCGCCGGCGCATCCTCGCCGCGTTCCGTTCAGCCTGACCGACCGCCTCGTCCACGCTTGCAGGTATCCGCATCTGATCACCGAAAAAATGCGAGGAGATCCAGTGCACAGATACCTCGCACGTCAATGTATTGAAGTTCGTGATCTAGGTCGACGCCAAGATCAGGTGAGGCTCGTTCGGAGGAGGAAATTCAGCTCTCGAGAGGTACGCACCATGGCGCCGTTGATAGCAAAATCGCGGCGGAGGATATTCTTGGCCGGAACGAGGCCGCGGATGATGAGCGCGTCGGCCTGCTCGCACTCAAAATAAGCCGAGGGCGGGTGACGCAGAGACTTGTAGTCCCAGCGGTATTTTGCAGCGCCCTCCGAGAGCGGATGGCGATTGAGGCCGAGCTCCTCCCGCGTCTCCTCTTCACACCGATGCCCGTCAGCGGGGTATTCGTCGCTGCAAAGGGTATCACGCACCGTCAAATATGGACAGCCACGACGAGACATACCCCGTCGCGAGCACCACCGCATCCGCTTGCAGCACCCGCCCGTCCGCCAGGACCACGCTCTGCCCGCCAGTCACGACGCGCTCGACGCGCGCCGGGGCCACGAGGTCAATCTTTCCCGCGTTCACCACCGAGTGGAAGCGTACGGGGTCTGGCACGCCCTCGTCCTTTGTCACGCTCCAATACGGTGAATGGGCGCGGCGGAGAGGCGAGTCCGCGGGAATCTTAAGCGCTTTGAACTGGGCAGGATGAAGATCCGGTGGGAAGCGCGAAAGTGAATGGAGGTCACGCACAGACTGTTCGGTCATGTGTTTCCAGAAGGAGTTCACGATCTTGCTGCCGAGCCATGTCGTATCGAGGAAACGTCTAGATGGTGGCCCTGTCAGCGAGAAGCGCGGCTGGCCAGGCCCCACTCACTCCAGCCCGGCGTTGAGCTCCGAGTGCGGCGAGAAAGCAGAGACAAATCTCGCCGCCGCTCGACGTCCTCCAACTGCTGGCGCAGCGCGGCGTCCTGTTAGTCTAACAGCTTCTTCTCGTCGCGCTGCGCGAGTAGGTCCGCATGCTCTTTCAGCGCCGCCTTCAACTCCTCGGTCTCCATCTCGAGCTCATCCATGCGCCGCAGCTGCCGCCCGTCCCCGCCCGTGTCGTCTCGCCGCTCGACGATGTCCTTCAGGTGCTCGAGCTCATCCATGTTCACCTCCCGCAATCGTCGCGCATTCTCCAGCTCCTCCTCCAGCTCAGCGTTGCGCTCCTCTGCATCTCGCATGGCTGCATCATCGAGGCCCGCCGCCCGCCGCCCGCCGCCACCGCGAGCCACAGCGGAGTCTCAAATTTCGGAATCCGCTACAAGACGCGCGACCCCGCACCTTTCGTGTCTCTCTCTACCTTCACCACTGTCCACCCAACCCATGCCCAGGAGCTGAGTCATGCGGCCCTCGCTGTGCTCCCGTAGCCGGATCTGCACGTGTGGGGCCGTATAATCTCGGCGGTTGCACATGGTGGGTGAGCAAGCAGTGCATGCCAAGGTCGCAGAGGCTGCCTGTGCGAGCGGGGTAGCCAAGGGCGGCCATAATGGCCGGGTTGTGTGTTATTCAAAATCCGAGCGACGGGCCCTTCCTTTTCACCCCCAGAGCGTTATGGAATGCTTGCTGTGTGCACGCCACCCAGCGTTTGAATGTCGCTGTAAAAAAAGGGCCCGCCTACCGGCGCCCGTAGGAAGAGCGTGCCGTGTGCAGGGTGGCGGCTTTGCAGCATCTCATCGGGACGCACCCCTCGCCGGAGCCGCAGCGGGCGGCGCTGCTCGCGCTCCTGCACGACGAGCTCGCGGCTGCGCTGCCCTGCGATCCCGAGGCAGTCACGCTGCGCGCCACGCACGCTCTCGCAGGCGATCCATCGGGTGCGCGGGGGATCCATCGGGCGCGGTGCTCGTCGACTCGGACGCGTTAAAGCCCGCAAACGAAGCGCTTCTCGAGGCGCAATCGCAGGAAAGCCAAACGGCGTATGGGCGCGGTTTATCCGATGTGTACGCCGCGTTCGTGCGCGAGTGGTGCGCGAAGCCCATCGACGATCACCTGGTGGGCAACGCCGGCTACTCCTCGCGTCTGGCTGCGCATGTGCCGTCGCTTCTGGCTGCGCATGTGCGATTGATGAGCACCATGTCTCCCGCCGCTTCTCCCGGCAAAATCCTCAGCGCGGCGAGGTAGTACACCGCGCTGCAGCCACGCGCGGCGGGGGTCTGGCGCGCGCACATGGATGCGGAAGTAGCGCATGCGAGACCGACGGACGTGTGCGCGGCGTGGGCAGAGGCACGGGGGAACGTCGACGCCAAGGACGTATGGCTCTGGGCCGCGCGGCGAATCCACGCTTCTGATGACGAGCGCGTATCCGTTCTCGAGGTTCGTGAAGCGGTTTCTCTCGGCACACCCGGTGTGCTTGTTGAAGGAGAGCATGCGCAACGCGGCGCTGCGGGACGTGCACGAGGCGCTGCTGCTGCTGTACGCGGATACCCAGGCGGCGGCGGGCGATCCTGCGGCGCGCGTGCGGCGCAGCTGTGCCTGCCCAGCGCGTGCGTGGGTCACCACCTGTGACGCGCTCGCTCGGCGCACGGACAGCGAGGGCACGCTGCAGGTCGTGCACGGCCTGTGGCGGGACGTGGCGCCGGCGGACGCGGCGCTGGCGTGGGCGACGTCGCTGCTGCGCGCGGGGCAGGGGCGCGAGGCGGCGGACGCGGAGACGCGCGCGCACGCGCTGCTCGACTCTGCGGCAGGCGCGGCGCTGGGTTGCGGGGACGCGGCCGGCATGGCTCCGGCGGCCGCAAATGGTGACTCGTTCGTGATGTGTGAGTGCGTGCATGCGAAGTGTCTGTCTTGGCAGCCCACGGGGTCGCACAGCAAGTCTATCTATTTTCGCATGGTCGAGGCCAATGAGATCCCATCTGTGTAGTCCCCGACGTCGCCTTGTGGTGAACGTCGTGGAAATAGTGATGCAATGATAAGAATTGATACATTCATCTCATCATGCTCTCTCTCCAGGGTGCCCTCTGTGTATCTGCTTCCCCGACCAATGCACGGACCGTATCTAGATCCTCAAGATATTGGGGTTCTGCCTGGGACCAGAAATATTGGTGACGCTGCCGTGTTGCTGACAACAGGATGGACAGTCCTTCTCTCCAAAGTTGGCATCGATCTCGCGAAGCGCTGGCTTCAACTCCATGCCAACAATAACAATATGTGCTCACGCTGGAGGCGTTTGCGGCCGCCGGTGCTGACCACCATGAGTCCGCCGTGGAGAGCGACTGTAATGGCGACTCGGATGCGGACAACTCATGAAACTTCCTCGACATTGAGAGTGAATGAGGAGTTCACGTTGAGAAAGCCTTGTGTGTTGCGCACCTGTGACACATGCGTGACGCCGCAAGGCATCATCATTGCGTCCGAGTCGTTCACTAGTCATTCTCGTTCTCTTTGCCATAGCTCACCATCATGTTGCCTCCTCGTCCTCACAATCCCCCGCGTGCTGCCCGTAGTGTGCAATCCATAGCGGAGGCACCGGACAGTGCATGGGATCCAACCATCCGATCAACAGATCCTCTGCTTCATCATATCTATCAGCTCAATCAATCTTCGTATCCATATGCCCTCCTTGCACGCGCGGACAACCTCATTGTGGCCACACTATTTTCATCCAAAAGCGGTCTCCATCGTTACAACGCACTCTTTCCTGAGCTGTCCCAGCCATCTCGCCCAAATGGCATGCCGGCTTTGTCGCGACCGGCAGACGCTCGGATCCTCTACCCCGCAATGGCGTGCGGGCAAGAACTGAACATTTCGGACGTCACATCAATCGAGCAGCTTAGGCAGGGTGCACAAATATGTGCACCTCTGTTAAACCGGCTGCTTCCAGTTACCAAGGAGAAAATTGACGACGTCGTGCGCACCCTCATGACCAACATCCCTGCCTTTCAAAATGCATCCTCGCAGTGGTTCCCACTGCTGGCACAGTGGGTTTATTTCCTGACAACACAATGAACGTACCTGATGTCCTTAGCTTGTTATTCCGGTACGCTGTGCTGTGCAGTGAGCGCAGCCGAGTTCAAATCATGCGTGTCACATTTGGATCGACCGTTGGGCTGGGGCTCAAGTCGCGCAGCCATATTGAAGCAGGAATTGTGCTCTTTGAGACGTGTAGCTCGATGAGCTCTGACCGTGTCGTGGTGGGAGGTCCCTCCATCATAGATCGCGGGTCATCTCAGATTGGGCCATCCGGGCCATGCGCCATCCTCGGGCCTTTCAGGCTCATCAATCACGACTGTGAGCCCAACTGCCAGGTATCTTCAGCATCATTTCTCGATGCCCTCATGCCGAACAACTTCATATATCACCAGATCATGCCCATTCTGCAGACCGCTGCCTGCACTGTAACGACGATCAGGAACATTGAGCCGGACGAGGAGATCACCGTGCGGTACAGTGCATGGGGGTATTATAAGGAGCACTGTGCCTGCAAGACATGCACAGGACAGGACCCAAGGGATCTCGCTGCACTGCGGGCAGACGCGGCCAGAAAACGAGCTGAGTTGGCATCAGAGCAGAGTGGCACAAGCGGACCCTCTGAGCCGAAGAAGCGCACACGACGCGGAGGCGCAAAGCGTACCCGTCAGAAGCAGCAGCGGGCGGCATTTGCAGGGGGGCAGGGAGAGGACAGGGACTTGTCGTCAGATGAATGACATTGGGCAAAGCGACAGATGTGCGCTTGGAGCCTTGGGCGCGGAAGGCAGGATGTAGAGTTGTCTTCCATGCCGCGTAGTTGGCGGGACTGTACGGCCGTGCGGACAACCTTGCTGTCCGTATGGACGCTCAATGCTATGAAACTTATCTTGTTCCGAGAGAGCAATGGACAAATATTAGCAGAAGTTTCAAGTGTGCACGACTCGCCGATGCAGAACATCGGCAAACCTGAATTCCCACGGGGCCGGCAGATGCTGACTCGCACGACACGCATCCTTTCTCCTTGCTCCCACCTCCTCATCGCATTTTCCTCTGTCGCAAACCCCGTCCAGAATAGAGTAGCACACCGTGGTGGCCTCTGGATGGGGTTTGACGTTCATTCTGATGGTCTCAGCCACATTCTCGCTCCGTGTCGACTCAATCCTGCCTCTGGAAAATTTTTCTACCGGTGAATCTTCCCCTTTCTTCACCCCAAAACTGCCATCTGATCACTGAGCAGTGTCTTCCTTCACCGGCAACCCATGGCTCCCCCCCGCACACATCCGACCATGGCTCCCCCCGTCCCATATCCAAAGGTGACGTGCTGGCAGGCACGCAAAGTCACGTGACCTATGCACAGCGCTAGATGCCTTCATATTTGCGGCGAAGTAGATACAGCGAGAGTAGATAAATGAAGGAAAAAAGGTACAAATACACCACAAAGGGCTGAAGGTACAGAGATGATAGCTGAAGAAGAAATGGTATCAGTAAAGAAAATGTCGATTGCAGGAGCTGTAGACGCTGCGGCGGCGCGCCGTCAAAGGGGAGCTGGCTGCTCATCCGCAGTGGTGGAAGGCAATGACGAACTGCCTCCAATCAAGGTCGGCCCACTGGAGGGCTCATCATCCGACGGCAGAGCTGGACGGAATAATTGGCTCTGGAGGGAGGCGATGTATCTCTCCCTTTTCCTGAGGGCCACCTCAAGATCGAGCGTCCGCCGGTCAGCGACGAACATTGCCTGTGTCGCCTCCTTGATAAAGGCAGACTCCTCGGAGAAGGGCCCGACATAAGGCTGCTCGGGCACAGTGTCGGGCCGCTCATCGAGTATCTTGATTGCCAATGTCTGGACCCGAATCAGCTCCCGGTGAACTTCCAGTCTGCTGTTGAGCGAACTGATCGTGTTGAGAGCACTGTCCAAATCGACAGGAGGGGGCAGTGGTTCCTCGGGTGTGGTCATTTCTGGCACTGGCTCGTCGATGGTCCATCCCATCTTCTGCTGGATCGCCTCGTTGCAGCGCTTGAGAACCCCGTTAGTTGCCGTCAACGCATCGATCTTGAAAGTGGCAAGGTCAGCTCGGGTGTTGCATTAATAAGACAGGATGCTCACCTGGATCGCAGCACTCTCTCGTAGGCTGTGATAGTCCCTGTATAGCATCTGACCGGAAATCAGCCCTGAGACTAAGAAGAGCGTCGTAGGAGAATATGCACGGTGTAGTCTTGGTGGAGTTTTTTGTAATCGGCTTGTGATTGTTCGTAGTAGTTGAGTGCATTTTCAGTCATAGTCGTGATCCTACGAGTCTTAGCTGCGATGGTGTTCAAGGCCAATTGGTGCGCCTTTTTGAGGTCCCCATATCTAGACGAGGCCTTGTCAGACGAGCGTTTGAGGGCTTTCAACGTGGCCTGGGTAGAGTTGACTACAGCGAGTGCCTCGTCAGTTCGTGCTGCATAGGAGACGACGGCGCAGGCGTGCATCCGCCGCTGAGCATCGAGCTCCCCTCGAAGCTTGTATAATCCGGAGCTGTAGATCACGAAGAGGACCAGGAAGAGTTCGAAGATGAGAAAAAGGCAGATGGCAAAGCTGCGATGGGGAGCGGTGAGCGATGTCCACCATGTGGCGAATGTAAGAGGAGGCGGTAGTTCGCACTAGGGCGGGACCCAGAGATGGGATAACATCATGAGGTGGCAAGTGGGCGGAAAGTGATCCAGTCTACGAGACCCTCACTAGTGAGGCCTTATGTGTTCGAGGGAAACAAAAACGTGACTTGTTGATGTGTACTGCAGGTGGGGGCGATGATACAATACAAGGAACGCATTCGCCGAGGAGCTGCAAGTACAACAGAGCGCTCCGAGAAGGTCCAAGCTCCAGGGCCATGCAGGAGCAGGCAGGAAGACACGTTGCCTGCCGGAGCATATGGAAGTGCGTCGCAAGGATGAAAGAGAAAGACGGTGCACTCCGAGAGGGCGGGATCGGACCGACCGGTACCGGATGAGTCATCCTCGAACTTGCGTCTAGTTAGCGGCGCGAGACTTGCTTCACAACGACCTCTTACCACCTTCCTAATGTCATATTGTGCAACCGATGCATATTGTCTGCAGGATGTGCTGTGCATACCTGCGAGAAACCTGTCTCTTCACCGTGCTCGACGGTATTCCGACACGCGGCGAGTGCCAATTAAGTATACTGTCGTAACTGTACCCACGTCCACATACGCCCACATCGATCTACAACGAAAATCCTGGGCTGTGCATTAAGTCAGGTACGTCGCGCTCTAGACCAGTGACTGCGGTATGTAACAACAAACAGAGGTCTCCACACTCCGACCGCCTGATGCGCTCCTACCTGATGGCGTGGCGCATGTAGCTGCCGAAGTACACGATGCAGCCGTCGGTAGGGAAGCAGGAACAATGGTTGTCCAGCGGAATCCGAGGAGGTATGTCACTTCTACGAAAGTCTACGAAAACTGTGATAGATCGGAATACAACTGATGCGCTTCCGTCTGATAGAAAGAGTGCCTCATGTTGCGTCCACAGCTGATCAAATACTCGCCGGCGCTGTTGGGACGGCTCGCCTAATGCAGCGCACCGCGGTGTGCAGGCGGTCGGTCGGCGATGACTAGCGCCTACCGCCAGCATGAAGGCACTAAAAAACCGCCACCGAGTAAGCCACCCTTCTCAAAAATTTAAGGCCACCGGTTGATGCCAGATCTCCTGTTAGCCGAGTATGTCTCCGCCGGTCCCGCCCCCTTGAAACGACATACCCCGGCGTCCTGTGCAATCGTGCCTCCATTTTCTCGTTCAGCCAAGTCGGGACGACTCGCATCGCCGCCATGGCGCTTGTTGACGAGATCAGCTGTACAGGTCTCTACGCCGGATGAGAACGTCCATACACAGCCCATTGTATTGTGCCGCTGCTGCTGCCTTGAGGCCAGTGCGGCATGTTTTCTATTGTGGGCTCGTATGGCGGCCCAAGCCAGCGTATTTAAGTGCCCGCAAGCGTCCCTCTCTCCTCACTTCCTCACTTCCTCCCCCGCTTTTTTCTTACCTCTGGCCGCCGACCTTGTGCTACACTCGGCGGAACTCTCCAAGCTTCAAGGTTCAAGATGTCAACACCGACTCTGGGCGATGCAAAGCGCAAGGCTTCCAGCCCCTCTCTCCGACTCTGACGACGCGCTCCTCCGCTACGTCTGGGACTGGGCGACCTCTTACGCTTGCTTCTGCTCGACGCCTTCTTGAGACTCGGCGACCTCTTGCTTCTGCTCGGCATCTTCTTGAGACTGGGCGTCCCCTTACGCTTGCTTCTACTCGGCAATTTCTTGAGAGCAATACCTGGGCTCGCAATCTTTCTTGGTTTCCCTCGTTGCTTCGCAAGGCGCAAGTCTTGAGCTTGGCCGACACCGACTATTGATCGCTACAGCTTGAACCTCTATCGACTATTCGCTTGGCGTCTGGGTCCGCTTAGCTTCTCTTCGCGGCTCTCTTGCCTCAAAACCCCGCTTTTCGGGCCCGTTGATGCTCAGAGTGGCGCCTTTGTGCGCCACTCTCCGCGGAGGGAGTGGGTTTCTAGTCGGTAGGGTCCTCCGGGACGAGCCCGACAGTACTCCTCGCCGCGCAAGCGGCAGGAGTCTCCGTTACACGGATCTTCCCCACCGTCCAAGACAATAAGAAAAAAAGCTGCTCCGCCTCGTCAAACTGTTTCCCTTCTTTGAGGAACACTCCTATGCCATGTAGGTCTTTTCTTTGCATCGCGCACCAGTATCTGACAAGTTCTATTGGTTGGTATTAGGTGCGCGCCCAGGAACTCGGTTCCGACGATCCGTTGCCCGGCCCGGCATATCGGCCCGCCCTCTCGGCACTTTGTTCTCCCTCGCGAGAGTCCTCGATGCTTTAAATTGATCTCAATCAACGAGAGGGACAGCTCACAAGGAACTGAGTGCATCCTCCCCATCCAACTCTACATTATCATCTGATACCTCGGCTCCGTTTCCCAGCACACTGCCTGCTCAATACATCCAATCTTCCAGAACGGCACGCGTATCGACCACTGGCAGCCTCGCAACTCGCGAATCATCCTCGCGCTCTCCAAGTCGTGTCTTTTCCCCGAGATCTATATCGATGCACACAATGCACGCGCCGAAAAAGGGATCACGGACTTTTGGGCTTGAACGCTTGACGGGGCAGAGCGGTTGGGCAGCGGTGCGAAGGAGAGCATGTACATAAGTCTCCGCGTTCGTCTGCGAGTATCATTATGGTTAGTTAGCTGCTGGACCGGCAGAAGTGTACGAGACCTACATTCGTGCATACCGTGACCCTCGCGCAAGCGCTGGCAATGATGGGGCTGAATCTGCGCTAGGCGTTCATGGGTGTAATAAAATGATGTGTTAAATAACTTGCAATAACATGTAGTGTCTGCGCCCCAGATGCAAGGGCATTCCGCCAGGCCAATGCTGCCCAAGTGGCACGAGGTGTTACGCCGCCTACGCGACGACGGCGCACGCGAGGTGTGCCGCGTAGAGGCGCTAACGCGAAGTTTGCTCGAGTCCCTCGACCCATATACGCAGTACCAAGCGCAGAAATCAGACTCGTACGCACCGAAGGTTTTCTGTACGTGGCCAGTAATCAAATGGCCAAGCTCATGATGCAGAGAAACCCGACAACCGCGCTGCCAAAAGCTGCTCACATACTTGATTGTTGAAAAGACCTGGGTGCGGGTAGTTGGAGTATAGCGACGACAATAGCCACGACAATAGCCACACTTGGGGGCGTAGTATAGGGCTTTAGTTCAAGTTGAAGTTGACCATGATGGCGACAAGCAACGCGGTGACGTGACGTAAGTACTCATCTGGTGACCCTAACCCTGGCCTGCATCTCGCCTCTCTTCAAGACTTCAAATCATCATCCACTGGTTGAGAGTCGACATGCAGGTAGGACGCGCTCAGCTAGGCTCAACCTCAGATGACTCACTCATGTGCACCGTCTTATCCTCAGGTGCCTCAGCTCTCTCTGAAGCCTGAAACGCAAAACTCGCCTCGGCCGGGCTCGCCACAGTCATCGAGCTAAACCTTCGAGTTCTACATCGCCCCATCCTAGGGAAATTGTGACGCACGCCCTACCACCCATTTTCCATGCCCGATAGCCGTGCGATGTGTACCAACCGACGCAGCAACCGCTTCTAGACGTCAAGTTTCTCGGGACATGGACGACTGCGCGCATATGTGGACGCGACCGAGTACCGTGCAAGCACATGCGAGTGGCGAATCGGATCCACGGTGAAGGCATCTGCTAGTGCGTGTTTTTCCGACGCATTTTCAGGACGCAGCTAACAATTATTTTTCGACAGCCCATCACGTCCATCTCGAGGCTCCACCTCCTAGGCCTGCCATTTCAGCCTTTTCAGCCTTGCGATGCACATTTCCCTGAACGGCCGGAACTCTGCTCACCATAGATGGCCGACAGTTACAACGCACGATGCTTGCTTCCCATCCAAGTCAAGACGATTTGCGTGAGGAATTTCTGCCACCCGCGACGCTATTGAAAGTGCTGATTGCATCTACAAAAGACCACTACATCGCAAACGGACCCCACGAGCCCGCGAGGACAAACTTGGCAATGGAATCCATGGACGGCGCCGGTCAGCCTCCTCGCCATACGTCATCTGGCCTATATAGCCAGCCGCTCCCCGCCTCTTTCCTTCTCTTCCTCATACACACACATCCCCAACCTCCCATCATGCTCTTCGCGCTTTTCTTCATCGTCGCCGCCGTGCAGCTCCTCAAGCTCGGCGGCTCCATCAACAACATTCACCAACACTTCCTCGACCGTCTGACCCTCGGCGGACGTCCTCGCATCAGTCTTCTGCCAGCCGCCACCGCCCACATCGAATCGACCCCGGTCGCTTTCCCCGGCTCGCTCCCCGTTGCAATTGTCGACCCGCTGCCATCTAGCTCATGGGAGGTCGTCGAGGTCGTCAACGCACCGCAGCCGTCCAGCGGACATGCTGTTTCTCCGGTGGAAACAGCTATCGCCGCCCTCGATCTCCAGCCCCGTGGCCACCGCCATTCAGAGTCCAGCATCCTCGACCATGTCCAGCCCTACGCCGCTGTTCTCGTACGTCGTCGAGCCGCGACTGTCAGCGACTTCCTGACGAGTCCTCCCCAGGTCGCAGGCGTCCTCGTTGTCATTCTAGTGACTGCGCTCGTGCGAGTTGCCTCAACATACGCCCGCGGGCATGCCTTGGTCAGTGCCCCTCATCATCTACCGCCTCGGGAGCGTTGCTCACGATCATATGCGCAGATCAAGGCTCAACTCGCGAACTTAGAGAAGCGCGAACTCACTCAATGTGCCGAGCTCGCCCAACTCCAGGCTGCCCGCATTGCCGATGCTCAGCTCTCCAACAGCTCCATCCAAAGCCTGCGCAACAACAAGAACACGCTTGCGCAGCAAAGCCGCCAACAGGAGTCGCTCATTCGGCAAATGACGACACAAGCCGAGGCAGCGAAGAACGAGCGGCTCGAGCACGTCCTCGAGTTCAATGTGCAAGCCGGGTTTGCTTCGGGCCGCGCGCGATGATGCCAATCGCCAATCGCACCTCGTAAAGCAGCTGAACGCCACCATCGCGGATATGCAGTCGCGTGAAATTGCCCTTCGTGGCCAGTTGGAGATCCAGGACGAGGACGCCCGCCTCCGAGAGGACGGACTATGCCACGCCCGCGACGAGGAGCTCCGCGATGCACAGAAAGCCGCCTTCGACAACGAGCAGCAAGCCAGCCAACTTGGAGCCGCGCTTGCAGATGCCGAGGCCGGCTTTGAGCATCACCGCCAGGATTCGGCGGCGATTATCTCCAGCCTTCGCCTGGCTTCTGATGCACTTCAAACGGAGCTGGCGCGTGTCCAGGGCGAATTGGCCATGGTACAGGATGAAGCTGCTACCTTCGATCGCGGGACTGTCAAGCTCCGCGGCGAGCTCTATCAGGCTCTTCGCAGCGCCCGTATCTCGGCAGCAGAACAGGATGCAACTATCAACGCGCTCAATGTCCAACTCCACGACGTCCAGCAACAGCTCGTCGCAGTCAAGAAGCAAGCCGCCGAGGATGTGCAGGAGCTCGAGGCGCTTCTCATCAGCAAGGAGGATTCGGCGCAGTGGGCGGTTGCTACGCTCGGCGGCGCTGGCAAGGATCTCATCGGCGAGCTTGAACCCGCATCAGACGTTCAAACTGCACGAGCCCCGATTCCGGAGCTGACGGTGGAGGAGCTGGGTCCGGTGGAGGAGGTTGATTACAACGAGGACCATCCGTGCGCGCCGATCCCTGTGATGGTGGACCGATGGCTCGCAAACTACCATGCGACGCCCTCACCTCAGTCCGCGCACTCCGTCGCGTCGAGTCCCTCGTGCTACAGCCCCGGGTCGAGCCCAATTGTTGGGCGCATGGACGTTTTGTTCCCTGTGCTTGCCAACTACGACTCGTCGCTCCATGCTTCCACTTCCACCGACAGCGATCTCTTTGGCCCATCGGCGCCTGCCAGCTTTATCCGCGAACGCAACATTTCAGCCGAGACTTGCGGGTCGCCCGCCGATGCACCGATGGCGCTCGTCGACGAGCTTCGCGAGCGCATCGCCGATCTCGAATGGGAGCGCGCCGATGACGCGGCGTACATCGAGGATCTGGAGGATAAATTAGAGCGTATCGAGATAGCAATGGAGGAAACGGCTCGGGTCGACAACGTCGTGGTCGCCAGCTCGCTGAGACTGGTTGGACTGGAGCAACAGGAGCTGATGACGACGGTGTGCAGTCAGAAGGTCGAGATTGAGATGCTTCGAGGACAGCTCGACGATGCAGAACTGGGCAGGAGCGACCTTTTGCAGGACTTCCTGCAGGCGATGAGGATGGTGAAGCAGACAGTGGAGGAATTGCAGCAGATGGCGACCGAGAAGGCGGAGATGGCGCTCGAGAAGAAACAACTGGTGGAGAAATTCGCTGAGGTTGCTGAAGAAGTTGCGATTGCGAGGGATCCGATGGCCGCGACAAAGCGCGAGAGCGAGACGGGTACGTGCTCTTTCCCATTCCAGTGACTCTCATGGCTCACCGCATCCTTTCTTTGCAGTCCAAAGCACTGCGTCGAATCCGATCACGACCAGCGGACTGTTGGCGCTCGCGCTGTCCAGTTCCCATCCACGTTTGGCGGACATAGAGTTACCGTCAAACTCATCCCTTGCAGGCCTCACGTGCTTTGTCCCCATCCATGACAAGTTTCTGGCCAAGACTCCTCTCACAGCGCCTAGTATCCTTAGGTCGCCATCGCCACCCGTCGTCCTCGTCATCGAGGTTTCGGTTACGTCTCATCCGTCCTCACCCTCCTTCGACTTCGGTCACCCGACGATGCCTCGCATCTCGCCCAATTGCATCGTCTCGTCATCGTCGAACTCTCAACTCTTCCTTCTGCCGGCAGCACGAAAGCATCTCGCCACGCGCTCTCCCCTCCGACAGCTTAGGCACATGGCCACGCCTGAATCGACCCTCTCCGCGCTCTTCAACGTTTCTCTTCCGTCGCTCCCGTCCCCTTCCTTCGCCGCGTCGAGTGGATCAGTGGACCTGGAGACTCTCAAAGCGATGGAGCGCGCCCGATGGCCGAGTCCGAGCACGTACGAACTGATCCCAGGGAAACCAAAGCCTGCTCGCACGTCGCGATCAAAGCCCAACCTCACACGCCCGCGCAGGGTGCCTTCGCGCATTCCCAGGCCAGTAGGTCATCAGCGTAGCGCTTCTGGTACGTCACTTGCTAGTTTCCTCGAGAGCAGTCACTTACGCGTCTGCTGTTCTGTAGATGTCGCCCGCCGTGTTGCCCCACCTGATGCACCTACTTGGTCTGAGTTTGCAGCAGGTCTTCCATCTGATGCGACCAGCAGCCCCCGCAAGCAAATCGGCTTCCCGTCTCCCGAGCGCAAATACGACTGCTCATTCTCCTTATCCTGGCCACCCGTATCTCCCAGCAAACTCGTGATCTCTGTCGACCGACCTGCGCTTTTTAGTGTTACGAACCTCTCTCTACGCCAGACGAGGCGGAATCCCATGGACTTGTGAACATCATCCAGGTTACGGTGCTTGATTTATTCCGGATTCAGAATGGCCCGAAGGTCGCCTGGACCTGGAGCGCATGATGGCTTTGCTTCATTTCGACTCGTACTTATGGTTTCATGCCTCGATGGTCGCCTGTGGACCGGGAGTGTGCGCGATGGCTACGGCATTCATTATCCCTTATCTCAATTCGTACGGTTACATGCCTCAAAGGTCGCCTCAGGACCGGGAGTGTGCGCGATGGCTACGGCATTCATTATCCCT
The DNA here is from genome assembly GCA_019914985.1 of Auriscalpium microsporum. Taxonomy (NCBI): domain Eukaryota; kingdom Fungi; phylum Basidiomycota; class Agaricomycetes; order Russulales; family Auriscalpiaceae; genus Auriscalpium; species Auriscalpium microsporum. The sequence goes on along the minus strand of JAHLMG010000010.1, from coordinate 509,968 downwards.
CATTTCAATTCGTACGGTTACATGCCTCGAAGGTTACCTGGGGACCGGGAGTGCGCAATTGTATCTATGCAGTGCTTCATCTCAATCCCTGCTTGTTTGTGTATGCGGATATACTCATGTATGAAAGAAATCCAGTGCGGCCCACCAAACGGTGAGCTCTGTCACGGCTGGTGAGCAGCCACCTTAGAAGCATATGTAGCAGAACATCCCTTCGCAAGCGCAGAAGAAGGTCGAGTGCTGCCGCGTAGAGAAAACGTACACCGGAACCTTACGGCCACATCCATGTGCAGTACCGAGCGCTCCCATACTGCCGCCTCGTCGCCTTCTTCCCCAGCGTCACGCGTCACGCGTATCCACCACATAAATAGCACCCTTCCACCCCCAGCCAATGCTGTATCGATGGCACCAACCACCCCAACTCCCCCCGCCCTGACGCCCTCCCAGCGCGCCCACTTCCTCGAGCACGGCTGGGTGCGCATCGAGGGCGGCGTCCCGCCCGCCAACATCGCACACTTCTCAGAGAACGTGTGGGTCCGCCTGGGCTATGACCCGGATGACAAGAGCACCTGGCAGAAGGAGAAGGTGAGCAGGCCAGTGCGCGGTGGACATTGACGCAGTCGCAGATCCACATGCCGCGCCATCGCCAGATCCCAACCGCCGAGTTCATGCCCAAAGCATGGGCGGCAATCTGTAGGTAATTTTGTGCCAAAGGGACGATTGTAGTGTTGTGATGTTTGCGCAGGCGAGATCGTGGGCGGCGAGGAGCGCATAGACAAGACGCTTTTCGAGAGCTGCGGAGATAGTCTCATCGTCAACCTCGGCACAGAGGAATGGGAAACAGTACGCACGCACTCCTCTGTCACCGCAAGTACTCTATTCGATGCTTGTTCGCAGCGCGATATCCTCCCGAAGGACTTCGGGAACTGGCACATGTACGCCAAAACTGTCGGGGTCTGCTACTCACCTGCTGATCGTGCGCCGCACCTGGCCCGTCCGAAGTGACGGAGACTGGTCAGCATGCCTCGCTCGCACATAATCGATCGAATCATTCATTGCTCACCTGCACGCCGCATCCTGCAGGTTCACCCACTTCCTCGACTCTGGCGAGCAAGCCGTGCAGCTCATCGTGCTCTTCAACGACATCGCCCCGCGAGCGGGTGGTACGTGGATCGCGCCCGACGGGATTGCCAACGTCGTAGACTTGTGCGCACTGGTCCTGGACATCTCCTTGTGTATGAATATGCTGACCGAGACCATTTAAGTCTGTACAAGCACCCTGAGGGCATCGATTCGACGAACATGCCAACAGACGCAGATGGGAGTCGCGGGATATGCGATATTCAGCACTGTGCTGATTTCGTGGAGGTGAGCACGGGACAATGCCAGCGAAAGATTGCGCCAGCTCACCTTGCACTGTATATAGCTGACGGGCAAGGCGGGCGATGTCATCATCCTGCACCACTTCATGCCGCACTCCGCGTCAAAGAACCACCTGCGCATCCCGCGCTTCATCACGAACCCGCCCGTCACGCTCTCCGCGCCTCTTGATCTCAACCGCGTCGACCGCGGCTCATACGTGCGTCGCAGAGGACCCTGGGGATCTATTCGGCACTGATCAATCTGACGCGAATGAATTGACAGTCGTTAGTAGAGCAGAAGATCCTGCAGACCCTTGGAGTGGAGGCGCTGCCGGACTGGCAGATCACTGGCGCACGCCGCCGGTATACGCCTACGACGCGGGCGGGAAAGGACGCGATGATCGTGCAGGAGGTCGAGCGGCTCAAGGCGCATGCGCGGGAGACCGGTGGAGTCGTCGATAGCATGCACATCGATGGGCCCGTGCCATACCAGGTCGTCATCGCGTAGTCACCAGACCGAAGCCACGTCAGTCAGACGGCAGATAGGTATGCAAAACGTAGTCTGTTCTTCAATATGACATGGCTTTTCCTGGAACGCGACCCGTCAGCAATGATACGAGCAAGGCACGCTGGACCACGCACCTAACTATCATTTCGAACCCTACAACGTATACACCAGCTTTCACCCACTAGGCCGCCGTCTTCAACGCCTCAGTAATCGCTGGCTCCAGCGTGAGCGGGGGATAGTCTGCGCCCGCATGCGGCGTGGCCGTCGTCATCTCTGCATCTCCTGCAGACTTCTCGAGCCAGGCCTTGATTCCGCCCTCGAGGATGAGCGCCTCCGAGCGTGCGTCGGCAGGGAGAGCGTCGGCGTACCAGCCCGCGCAGCGCGGGCCCCGCCCGGCGGAGCTCTGGCAGTGAAAGATGACCTTCGGGATCCGCGAGAGGATCGGGAGGATGGTGGGGAGTGTCTGGTAGAACGTTTGAGCAGGGAGGTTGATGGCACCCTTTATCAGGGCCTGGACAATGGTCAGCAGGGTGCTAATGCGGAGCGGAGGACCGTAAAGTACCTCGATGTCGGTGCGACGAACATCGACGACAACGTAGTCCACGCCGGCGGTCTTGGTCTTCATCATCTCGACGAGTTGCCCCGTGCTGATCTTGGGCGGTGTCGCGCGGGGTTGCGGGAAGCCGGTGGCCCAGGCAGGAATCTTGGGGGCGGACATGGTGGATAAGTGCTAGTTTGAACGACCTGTCTGGGGAGTGCTAGTGAGGGCTTATAGACCCGAATGAACGGCATTCATCCGCGCGCATGGGAAGAGCTCCAAATGGCCAGCAGCAATTCCCAGCTCATAAGCTATCGTCGAATTTGTCAAATCCAGACTGAGACGCCGACAAAGCTCATACTAAGTTGGTCCTAGACGACTGACAACCTGACAATGATGAACGCCTCGCGATGATGAACGCCTCGCGATGATGAACGCCTCGCAAAGGTGCCAAATACTGCACCTGGAGCGCCAATGCTCTAGGGGATGAATTGAGTCGTGGGTGTGGAGGGAGAGTTGAACCCCAGTGAAAAACCGGGCTGGACCGGTATGGCACGGTATGCGCAGGACGGGGAAATGTGCGTCCAGCTGGAGTGAAGGAAGGGACCATCTGCCTTCAGCTGCGCAATTACAATCCCGTGACGTAGACACAGCGCGTCGCCACCCCAAATGTACCGTAGTAGAACCAATCCATCGCTGGCGCCGCTGCCTTGCTGCCACGGCGCTGCTTTGCCGCTTCGACACATCTCGCACACAAATCCGCGTCGCCCGCGCACTGCCAAATCCGCTTTGCGCTGCCCAACCCACGTCGCCAAATTGCACGCCAAAGCCGCTTCGCGCTGCCCAAGCCGCGTCGCCCCGGGCTGCCAAATCCGCGCGTCCGAGTTGCCCGCCAAAACCGTTTCGCGCTGCCCACGCCGCGTCGCCTGCGGTGCCATGCCGCTTCGTCTTGTTGCTGCGCACCGTCGTGCTCGCGTGCCCCTCCACCTCACACTCGTCCGGGCGCCCTCTTTACCCGCACATCCGCACAGCTCTCTTACTGGGACTGTCTTTGGTACTGTGGCTGTCTCCGGTACTGTGACGGCGATCACGATAGCAGGTCTCGAAGTCGACACTGGGAGATTGACGTGGAATGAGATCCGAGTGCGTATCGTGCGAGGCGCGCAGCGTGGTGTCTAGTGGGGCTGGCATGCCGCAAGACACGTCCGGTAAATGGTTTCTAGGTGCGCGAAAGTTTTTGAGATCATCGACGCGTGCTTGCGCTCGCGCGCTCCGCATCCATTCCCTCTATCACCTCACCTCCTTTCGGCAGCAGACGCAACTTGGTACTTCACCCGCCATCACAAGCCTGCAAGAAAGCTGGGAGAATCAAAAGACGCGCCCGAGTTGGACGGATGCCCGCGGCCCCTTCCAGTTCCAGCACGTTGACCATCGTCCAACCATCGTCACACCGGCGCACCACCACCGAGCACGGGATGGTAGGAGGGGATTGTGCGTGGGGAGCCCTCCGCGCACATCACAACCTCAGGGTTTTACGAGTAGTACATACTTCATACATAGCACCTGCATAGCACCCATTGGCAATGCATTTGTTTGCACGCATGAGATGGAATAATCCTGGCAACAGTACAAGCTTAAGTCCTAAATAAACATCCTATATAAAGTCCGCATGATATTTGTTTCATGCACATGGCTGCGCTCAGGCTACGCAAGTTGAAGAGAAAAGAGCGCGCTCACGTGGCAGCTGCCCGCATCGGACGAGTCGCGACGGGCTACGTCACTTGCATCTTGTCGCTTCCCCCCACCATCCTGTGTACCTCTACCGCTGTACCCATGCTCTGGGTCGCTGCTGTCTCACAATCCTCGCTATGGACTAGCAGGCTGTCTCTGGGACTCGTCTAGAAGGCTAGAGTATCTAAGGACTGAAGTACTGATGCTTGCCCTTGGGAGAGCTCGCTTTTGGCCTGTGGCTTTAGCTCAGCGATGTCACTGACTCATGCCACGTCACAGCTCTTCTGAACGCACCACGGCACCTTCATGCACGCTCACTCACTCACTTCAAGCACGAATGGACGCCCACAGGCGTTGAGCGGTGGGCGTGGATCAGAGGAGACAGATGTTGCGGGCCAACTCGATCGGTGCGTCGTGATAACTCATTCTGCCGCCCTTCTGAGTTCTGACGCGCTTGCCATACAGGCCAGCCATGCAGCCCGCTACAGAAGCCGCTAGGAGGATGTGGGCATAGGCTGCTGCAGGGAGGAGAACGGTACGTCTTTCGTGCAGCTCGCGCTCAACCTCCTACGGAGCTGACTAGCACTTTCGACTTAGGGAACGGGCGGGCTGCGGGTGCAGGAGGCGGACACGGGACAGCGCGGGATGGCTCCGTATGTGCTCATCTGGCCTGGTATGCGGATGGCAGCGGAAGCGGGGCAGCTGGCTGGGAAGGGCGGGGATGGTTCTGTATGCGCCTATCTGGCGTGGTATGCAATGAGCGGGCAAAATTGGTACTAGCATTGGAAACATATGTATGCATAAGGCGGCAGAAAAATACAGATGAATACATATTGGTGCATATTGATGCAAAAAGACGAGACAGATGGGGGCAGAAAAAACATCAAAAAGTCCAGATTTGTCTGCATACAGCTGCCATGGTCTGCCGGCCCCACACGTGCAGAAATATGCATACCGTGCCATACCGGTCCAGCCCGGTTTTTCACTGGGGTTGAACGTCTCGACTCGCCTAGGAAGCAGCCTGAGGCCAAGGCCTCTTTGAGCCTACTTCACCCCGAAATATTCATTTTATGTCAGCGGAGATTCGGTCCAATCGAGTCTGTCACGTCTCTTCAGTCACTCTCCACAGCTCTCCACCTACCTGCCTAGTGTGGTCAGGATCATTGAACAGAGTCTGAACGCTTCAGCGTGCTCTTGGGTATCATGGCTTTGACGTACATTTGGCCGCTCGCAGCCGCTCTCCCCATTTTTTTCGCGTACAACCGCCTAGTATCCCAACCATCCCGCCCCGGTCGCATTCCTCCAGCCCAAGAACGCGTCTTGATCATCGGCGCATCCAGCGGAATTGGACGTGCTATTGCCCACACATACTCCAAGCGTGGGGCTCGTGTGTGCATCGTGAGCCGTAGACAAGGAGAGCTCGCTGCCGTGCATGCAGAATGCGTCGCAGCCTCTGCAAATGAAGAGCGTATTCTAAGCGTCGTCGCGGACTGCGCAAACGCCGAGGACATGATCAGAGTGCGAGATGCTGTGGAGAAATGTGCGTGTCCGGGCTGTTTATGCCAGTTGAGATGCTAAAACGCGGGGTGCAGCTTGGCAGGGTCTCGACACTGTGATCATGTCTGCAGGCGTGTCTGCCCTTCGTCCGCTCCTGGAGGTCGCAGAGGTCGAGAGCTCCGGGAAAGCAACAGCACAGGGCTCTCAAAAGGCTGTTGACGCTGCTCTTGCCGCCATGCAAGTCAACTACGTCGGACCCCTCCTCTCCGCGGTCACCTTCGTAAGCACATATCAAGGTGCCCGCGTGCATCTTCTCCTCACCGTCTTCACGATCTCTGACCCCACACAGATACCCCTTCTCTCTAATACATCCCTTCACCCATCTTTTCTCCTCATCTCCTCGCTCGCCGCCGCCATTCCCGCGCCCACGCGATCTATCTACGCCTCCAGCAAAGCTGCGGCGCTGCTCCTCTTTCAAGCGCTCTCCATAGAGCACCCCGACGTCGCCTTCTCCTATATCCTTCCGTCGACCGTGCAGGGCGCATTCCGCGCGTCGGCTGTTGACGGCGGCACCGTCCGCGAGGTCGACCCGCAGACTCACGGGCTGCCGGTCGACGCGGTGGCCGCGCGGTGCGTGCGTGCTGTGGACGCGCGCGAGAAGGTCGTGTTCTACCCAGCCTTCTACCGCTGGGCGCAGTTGTTGTATTGGTTCTGGCCGTCGTTCGTCGAGCGCAAGGCGAGCCAAAAGTACAATTTCGAGTCATCCGCATCACAGTAATGCATCTTGCTTGGCCGTTCGTTATCATTCGTTTGTTATGTGCATGTTATGGCTGGCGGCGATCTCATTGTCATTTGACTATTGGCGGCCCCGCCGCCGACTACTTGACCCGCTCACGGATTCCGTGCAGATCGGTCCCGGCGCGCAGGCGAGCACGACGTCACTTGCATCGCTGCCCGACATGTCCCGCACCCGAAACGTCCCCACATCTGATCCTTTTCCGGAATAAACGGTCCCTCCCGATTTTAATCCAAGCGCCCGGGAGCTTCCGCAGCAGCCTCGCGCGTCCGCGTCACTGGAACTTTACAGTCAATGTTTCCATTTGCTAAGTTCTGCGAGATTCTTCCCATGCATGCACAGCTCACAGTCTTTTTCAAGAGTCTGCCCAACTCAGCTTGGAGGAGCAGATCGTCAACCCAACGCGCTGAGTGTTGGGTTGACGATCTGCTCCTCCAAGCTGACCGCCGGAGCGGGGAAACCCTCCGGAAATATTCTCGGCCCGTTCAGGAGCGCGCGGCAGAGAGATCGCGCGGGTGATTGGCTTGTTTCTAAGTCACAGGCGCGGCCGAATCCGTAAAGATGGTTTTGCCGTGCTTAACAGCGCCTTCGCATCGTTGCGTCTTTCGCGCTCGGAAGGGAGATGTATGATCACGTCGAGTCGGCGCGCCGACTCCCTCCTACGGTAAGTCTCGCATAAAAGAAATGTGCGACGGCGGGAGGGCAGCATCTCCATCTGCCCTTTCCTCCCCCCGCCGCCTCCTCCCAAATCAGCCATGACTTCTCTCCCTGAATCTCCTTCCCACTCCAGGCCATCTCCATCCCTCTTAAAGCCCTCTCCCTCACAACAGCCAAGCGACGACCCTTCACTAGATGCCTCTCCAACCCCGGCGCTCCGTGACGGACAGCCTGGCGGGCGGAGGCTGTCAATCATCCCTCCTAGCCACGCCACCGGAAGCCCAGATCTTAGCTACCCGTACCAGACGACCGATGCCCTTCGTCTCGGCATCACCGACGAGTACCGAGAGGTCAGCGAGAAGGGCACTGTGCCCCTCAGCGGCGCCCTGCGGCGCGCGCCCTCGCGAGCGGCGCAGGAGCCGGCCATGGTGACGGACCCCGAGAAGGGAGACAGGCTGAAGGATGTCGAACTTGTTGTGTTCAAGCCCAATGACCCTGAGGACCCGCGCAACTGGTCTAATCCGTACAAGTGGGGTGAGTTATCTCGTGTCTGTACTCGTCATCATGAAGCTAAACAATGTGTTGTAGCGGTCACCATCGTCGTGGCAATGGCGGTTGTCTCTGTCGCGTTCGGAAGTGCAATCGTAACTGGAGACTTCCACGACATCGAGCATCAATTCGGTGTCAGCCAAACTGTGGTGGCACTGACTGTGTCGGTGATGGTCTGTGGGTTCGGGTGCGTGAAAAAAATACTTCCGTTCCTCTCTCCTACACTCACCATTTCCCTACTTCCAGTATCGGTCCTCTCATCTGGTCGCCTCTCTCAGAGCTTTACGGCCGTCGACCCCTCTGGATCTTCCCGTTCTGGCTCTACGTCAGTAAGTACCCGTCTTCCCGCCCATCTGACTACATCATCTCATTCTCTACCAGTCTTCAATATCCCATGCGCCCTAGCACCAAATATTGGCGCCCTCCTTTCCTGCCGGTTCATTTGCGGCTTCTTTGCGAGCACTGCGCTCACGCTCGCGGGCGGCGCCATCAGCGACATCTGGGACAACAACGAGCGCGGCTTTGCGATTGCGCTTTTTGCCGCTGCGCCTTACGGCGGACCCGTCCTGGCGCCGATCGTCGGCGGCTTCGTCGGCGAGACCATCGGTTGGCGATGGATGCTGTGGGTCAACATGATCTTCGCGGGAGTGATGTAAGTATTCCTCACTCTGTCCAGCGCCTGTACATATCCTGACTGTAATTTAGGGCCACCTTACTTACGCTGATCCCGGAGACCTACGCACCTGTCATTCTGCGCAAGAGGGCCCAGAGGATGCGCAAAGAGACCGGCAAAGACATTTACAAAACCGAGCAGGAGCTTTTCCTCCGTCCCTTCGGTGATCTCCTCCTCGAGACCCTCGTTCGACCATTCGGTGAGTCCTCCCCTCACGATATCTACGACTTGAGAACTCACTATCTATACAGAAATGCTCTTTACTGAGCCTATCCTTCTCCTCGTCTCCCTCTATATCTCAATGATTTACGGCCTCCTCTACGCCTTCTTCTTCTCCTACCCCATCATCTTCGGCGAAGGCTACGGTTTCAACGACGGTCTGGTCGGTCTCACGTTTTGCTCAGTACTCGTCGGCCTCGGCATCGCGCTGCTCGTCACGCCCTTGCTCGAGAAGCGCTACCTCAGGCAAGTTGCGATGAAGGGCAAGGCCGAGCCGGAGGACAGGCTTCCCGGTATGATGATCGGCGCGCCGTGGATCCCAATCTGTACGCCATCCGTCTTCTGCACGCTGATATGAGCTCGTCCTGACAAGTATATGATATGTGCAGCGCTCTTCATCTTTGGCTGGACGTCGCCCCCGATTGTCAAGGCCGTCGGCGGGCATTGGGTCGGGCCCTGCATGTCTGGCATTCCATTCGGCTTCGGCATGGTTGTTGTGTACTCCAGCGCCAACGCATACCTCATCGACACGTTCTCCGCGCACGTCGCGTCCGCCCTTGCGGCGAAGACTGTTGTGCGAAGTGGGCTCGGCGCTGCGATGCCCTTGTTCGTTGGTGAGTCGCACCATCTCGGACATCCTTCCACTCAGGATGCTGATTCGCCGTCCGCTTTCTAGTGCCCATGTTTCACAATCTTAGCAACGAGTGGGGCGCGTCCCTCCTCGCCTTCCTCTCGCTTGCCATTGTACGTCGCTTCACCCTAGCATGCTTTCTTGCCCCTTACTAATGTGCCTTATAGCTACCCATCCCCTATCTCTTCTTCTTCTACGGAAAAAGCATTCGCGCTCGCTCCAAGCGCGCATCCGCCGCATAGAGTCCATAGCTTTTTTTTGCCATTGGCAACGCCTCACACGTACGGACCCTCCTGAACGCATATCACGTCGCATCTGATTTACCATATATGCTTCCCCTAACAACTTACCTATCACACAGTCCATAATGTGCTTTGAATATAATGAACCTGAACACTGGCTCTCTACGCGAGCGATGATAAGCTAATAATCGCGGTCCTTCACTACTACTGAGTACCCCCGGCCAGCTTAGGAAACCTGTGTGATCAGTTGCTTAGCCGGCAGCGTCGCGCACTTGACTGTATAGATCCCCTCTTTGGACTTTCACACATAATATACATTGGTACACACATACCAACTTCCTGCCATGGCCGCGCAAAATCTCCGCCAATATACTTATTCACTTGCGAACGGCAGTCACCAGCAGAGGCATATTGTCTGCCGGCTCTGAAAGTATGGCCATCGTCATTAGCCAAAGTACACCAGCAGCGCCAAACAACGCACTCATCGTTATCGCGGCCGTTGGATGGGCGACCTGGCCCTCATACGACGGCGCAAATTCGAAATTCGCTACCATCGCCCTGTGGAAATAAAATCGCTGTCAAATACCAGACAGGCACGATGCGCGATTAGCTCACGCAAGGACAGCCTTCATCTCGGAGATGGCCATCGTCTTGCCGATGCAGGCGTGCGGGCCGGCGATAAATGACAGCATAGAGAAGGCCGGATTGTATGTCGACGGAAGGTCAAGCCAGCGTTCAGGGCGATACTGTTCGGCGTCAGGGCCCCAAATCGCTTCCCATGTGTTGACGGCACGCAGCTATATATCATCCCATTATATAGCTCGAGCCGCGCATAGATTGTGGGGAAAGGGGGCGCACCGGGATGTGGAACAGCGTGCCCTTCGGGACGTAGACGCCTTCGATCCAGTCTGTCTTCGCAGCCTCGCGGACCGTCAAAGGCACGGGCGGGAGCATGCGTAGGCTCTCCATGCTGAATGCGGTTTGTCAGCTCTAGTCCTGGAGGTGAGGAGGGCAGCGCTGCGCACATGACACAGTCAAGCATCTTGAGGTCTTTGAGGACACGATAATCTGGGCGTTCCGTCTCTGCAAATACGGGAGCAACCTCATCGCGGAGCTTTTGTTGGGCCTCCGGATTGTTAGCGAGAAGCCAAAGGCTCTGGAAGATGGGATTGAGGAACTTGTTCCAAAACGAATTGGAATTGGATATACCCAAGACAGTCCCGAGGCAGTAGTCTCGTGTCCAGCGCCCAAAAACGTCAACTGATGGAAGGTGAAAAGAGTGAGACATGCACGGTAAATTCTCCAGAATGACGCACGACTTGGTCAACGAGAGCCTTGTCGCTCAGCCTGTACCCATCCTTCGTTTCGCCATTGCGTGCGCGCACGAGCAAACTCATGATATCTTTCTTTGTCGAGGTGTCGTCTACGTTTACTGCGGTGTCAGCGAGCTTCTCTGCGAGCATTTCTCGTGATATGCGTCGGATACGGTGCAAAGAGTCGACGAAGGTCGCTACAGGAGCTGCACGAAGCAAACACATGAGCAATGCCATTAATAGCCGGACGACCGGTTTTTTGAACCAGGAAGACAGCACACACCAAGACCAGGGACCACCTTCCACAGATTACGACACTTATAGCCAACCTCTGAGGTGAGGAAGCGCGGCATTTTTGGTAATGCGACTATCCCGGAAATCTTGGCAAGGTTTATGCCTGAGACGGGCACTACACTCAAAAAACGGACATATGACTTGTGCGCAGGAACACACCTGATTGAAGGCCAAGGAGGTCTTCGTACGCTTCCGTCAGCTCATTATTAGGGTTTAATAGGGAGTTCGAGTGATATCCGAAGGCAGTTTCGCAGATGATATCGAGCGTGACTTTGCTCACTGTCAACTTCGGGGTAAGAGCGCGAAGAGGTATGTGATGGCAGAAGCACACTTACTCCATTCGTAAACGGGAATCACCTTCCCCTCGGACGGCTCAGGAACTCGGTCAATTTGAGCCTTCACCACGCCGACGAGGCTAATGATATGGTGAGACAAAACACGCGTTGTCCAAGGAAAATATGGCCACACGTACGTGTTGATTGCGTCGAAATACATGTCCGTCTCTGACGCACAGCAATATGAACAATGTCTCGGCATAAGGACAATGTCAACTCACGCGCCATAAGATTGGGGAGCGAGAAAGCGGGGTTCATCGCCTTGCGCATGTGCCTGTGCTCGTCGCCCGTGACCGTCAAGAGGCCGTATCCCGCGGACAGTCCAAGGATATTCCTCATAAATTCCGGCTGCCGACCATGAGCGATCATAAAAACCATCATCAGACGGAAGTATGACAGTATGAGCTCACCCTTGGATAGTCTATCCAATCGGACACAAGAATCTTGTGCAGGGCTTCCGGCCGCATCACTATCAACCGTTCCTTGCCAAGCGGGCCGACACAGCGCACTACACCGCCGTACTTCTTCACCCATTCCGTTTGTATGGCGCCAGCCTCAGAGAAGACAATGGCGCCAAAGTGCCCAAGGATAGTGTTCTCGAGCGGGGGTCCGGGGACGCGTCGGAGAGGCGAGAAGTAGCGCGGATATACGAACCAATTAAACAAGACATAGATGATGATGATGCCTGAACGAAGAGGCCACCATCAATAACGAACGCTATGGTTGAGTTGAGAGATGCTCGCACCGATGAGCTCGATCACAACATTGAGCGGCCTTATCGCGCTGTGTAGCGCTGTCCCGTAATCCATGGCGTGCCCGGAAAGGGAGAAAGAAAGTCAAGGCGAGGTTAGCGACGAAGCGTCGGTTTAAATAACCTATGAAGATCGCACCAGAAGCACGGTAAGAGCTAAAAGTACCAGTAGTGCTCTCCACTCCGGGCAGCTGCTGCGGAGTCCAATTGCACCCGGCTGAACTCCCTGCGCAAACCGTGGAGTCACCTGCTCACCTCTACTCACCTGCCTCGACTATCCACGGAGCAATGCACGCCCGGAAATTATTGATGCATGCTTCAAACATGCATTATTATGCCTGCAGTCAGAATCAAAGAGTACGACGAACTTGAAGCTCACAGCTGGTTGAAGTCGGAAACCGTGGCCTGAGCGGGGCCTACTATATTGATAACCTAGGACCCCACACGATCATCATCAGACCCGGACTCCCGCCACCCCTCTCTGCTCGCCTTGATTTCGAATCTCGGACACCACCTACATCTGCGTCGTCCTTCCAACACCCTGCCGTCCTTCCAACTCCATGCCGTGTGCCCGCCGAGCGCGTCCGCACACACAGCCAAGCGTGGCAAGCAGCATGGCTGCGACCGTGTAAACTCGCGGGGCACGAAGCGGTCACGACCACGAACCAAGTATCTTACTGGCGTTCAATTCTCTGGCCGCTGGTATTGTAGTTTGACGCCGAGGGCGCTTGATTTGACAGCAGGCTTGACGACTTCTCGTGTTCGCCCTCATCACTATGCCCACAAACTCTACAAACGCCGCTCACATCTTCCCCAGGGTCTGCACAGATATCGACTCCTGCAGGACTGTGACCAACATCGTGTTGAGCTGCCTGGCGACCGTCTTTGCCTGTGTTTGGACCGCAGTCCACCGGAACATCCCAGGACCCTCCCGCGACATCATTGTCCGACATGCGCTCGCGACTGCTGAACGTCTGGGATATGGCGAAGGTCGTTGCCGTGGCCTTGCTTGTGCCAGAATGGGTCCTGGCTTGGGCGGTTCGTCAGAGCCTCAATGCCCGTGATGTCGCGGAAGCCTTGAACCGTGCACAGCGCCATGCCCGCGACGCGTGGAAGAAGAAGAAGCTGATTGGAGCAGGATCGGTTCACGATGTCTCTTCAGATCCATCTCGACGTGAGTTCGATTCCAACCTTATTTGATTGGCAGTGTCAATTCTGAGAGCGCCAACAGTCACATTCGAAGAGGAGGTCGGGCACCTGTCCACCGGTCAGTCCAGTATCTTATCCCACCGTTCCGCAGCAAAGTGCTCACCAATGCGTTGCAGAATGCACAATACGTCATGGGTTCTTTGTGATCATGGGGGGATATCACCTATACAAGGGTGGACAACCCGTCCACCCGCTTTCGCCCTGGGATGTCGTCGACCTTGTCGGAGCTGGAGTACTCATTCCACCCACAGAAGAGGAGATCGAGGCGCTAGGCCAGGGGGATGCATTGTCCAAGGGACTTGCGGTCCTGCAGACTCTCTGGTTCATTGTTCAGTGCATCGCGCGGCGTGCGTCAGGCCTGCCAATCACCCAGCTGGAGGTCATGACGTTGGCGTACACCAGCATCACGGTCGCGATGTACGTCGCGTGGTGGAGCAAACCGCTCAACATTGGCGGTCCTATCCGCTTCGCCGGGCAGCTCCGCGACCTCCGGATGGCGGATGCGGACGAGGGGATTTGGCATTTTGCGAACCTCATCTTCGGGGACTACGACTGGGACGTCGATATGCGGTCTGTCTCGCGCGTCCCGGCCTTCTATGGTGGAGTTGCGAGTGACCAGAGAATCGCTCACGCTGATGCTGTCTCTCTTTTGGCGGCGACGGTTTTCGGCGCAGTACACTGTGTTGCGTGGCGCTATGCCTTTCCTTCGCACATTGAAGCTATTTTTTGGCGTGTAGCTTCGGTCATGATCGTGGCTCTTCCCGCAGCAGCCTGTATCTATCTTTTGTGGGAGTTGTCGCCCCTCGGTAATATAAACAGGGTCATCTTTACCACAGCGACGGGGAATGTTATCCTCGTGGCATTCATGACACTCTTTGCTGCAGTATATGTGCTTACTCGACTCATTCTTCTCACACTGGCAATCACCACGCTTAGGTCCTTGCCTGCGGAGGCATATCAATCTATCCCATGGACCCGCTTTATCCCTCACCTGACGTAGCCTATTTAATTCACTTTGCCACTTGCATTCAGCTATCCACGGATGTGTGGGCAACATGAAATAAACAGCTCGGTGCGAGAAGCAAGAACCATATTTCGTGGCACCGCCTACCAGCGCAGAAGGCGCTGGCAACGCCTCAATAGTAAGAACGGGCTGTGTATCACGATTCACGTTGCATCCACGCTTGTCCTCACGACTTTTCCCATCACTCAGTCCATGATGTGGTTGAATATGATGAAGGAGAAGGTACAGGAATATCTGCGTAGTACAATGCTAACCAGATTCCCATGATCACTTGCGAACGAGGGTCACCAGGAGAGGCATATTGTCTGCCGGTTCTGATAACACGACCATCATCATTAGCAAAACTACTCCAGCAGCACCAGCTCAGAACGCGTACTCATCGTTATCGCGGCTGTCGGATGGGCCACCTGGCCCTCATACGAAGGCGCAAATTCGAAATTGGCTACCATCGCCCTGTGGAAATAAATTCGCTTTCAAATACCAGACAGGCACGATGCGCGCCTAACTCACGCAAGGACTGCCTTCATCTCGGAGATACCCATGGTCCTACCGATGCAGGCTTTCGGGCCCGCAATAAATGACATCATCGAGAAGGTCGGGTTATATGTTGACGGAAGGTCAAGCCAGCGTTCAGGGCGGAACTGGTCGGCGTCAGGGCCCCAGGTCTCCTCCCAAGTGTTGACAACACGGAGCTATATCGTCCCATCAGCTGGAGCCGCCTACAAAGCACGAGCGAAAGAAAGGGGCGCACCGGAATCTGGAATAGCGTGCCCTTCGGGACGTAGACGCCTCCGATCCAGTCGCTCTTCGTAGCCTCGCGGACCGTCATAGGCACGGGCGGTAGCACGCGTAGGCTTTCCATGCTGAATGCGGTCTGTCAGCTCTAGTCTTTGAAGAAAGGAAGAGTGCTGCGCACACAACACAGTCGAGCATCGTGAGGTCTTTGAGAACGCGGTACTCTGGGCGGTCCGTCTCTGCGAATATGGGAGCAACCTCGTCGCGAAGCTTTTGTTGGACCTCTGGATGGGTAGCGAGAAGCCACAGGCTCTGGAGACTACGCTGAGCGCCAAATTAAAAAGGGAGAGACAAGAATCTGAAGCACCCAGGACAGGCCAGAGGCAGTAGTTTCGTGTCCAGCGCCCAAAAACGTCAACTGATGGAAAGTGTGAGTCATGCACAAGAACAGGTCCCCGAAGAGACTCACGACTTGGTCAACGAGAGCCTCGTCGCTAAGCTTGTACCCGTCCTTCGTTTCGCCATTGCGTGCGCGCACGAGCAAGCTCATGATATCTTTCTTCGTCGAGAAGTCGTCCACATTGACTGCGCTATCTGCAAGCTTCTCTGCAAGCATTTTCCGCGATAGGCGGCGGAGACGGTGCAGAGAGTCAACAAAGGTCGCTATCGGAGCTGTATCAAGCAAACACATGAGTGATGCGCTAATGAGAGCGTGGCTGCCTGACGGCAGACAACCTACCGAGGAGGCCAAACATCTTCCACACGTTTCGACATTTATAACCAATTTCCGAGGCGAGAAAGCGCGGCATTCCTGGTAATACAACTACCCCGGAAATCTTGGCAAGGTTTATACCTGAGACGGGCGAGACGCTCAGAAGACCGACTTACAATCGTGCGCTAGAACGCACCTGATTGAATGCCAAGGAGATCATCGTACGCTTCCGTCAGCTCATCATCAGGATTCGACAATGAGTTCGGGTAATAATCGAAGCCAGTTGCGCAAATGATATCGAGCGTGACCTTGCTCACTGTCAATTAACTGGGGTAAGATCGCGAAGAGGCAAGATATGTAAGAGCACACTTACTCCACTCGTACATGGGAAACACCTTCCCCTTCGAAGGCTCAGGGACTCGAGCAATCTGCCCCTTCAGCACGCCGACGAGACTTATAGTATGGTGAGACAATACACGCCTTGTCCAAGAAAGAATCTCGCCACACGTACATGTTGATTGCGTCGAAATACATGTCCGTCTCTGACGCACAACGATATGAATAATGTCTAATTTATCATGAAGATGTCGACTCACGCGCCATGAGGTTGGGGAGAGAGAAAGCGGGGCTCATCGCCTTGCGCATCTGCCTGTGCTCGTTGCCCGTGACCGCCAAGAGGCCATATCCCGCTCCTAGTCCAAGGATTTTTCTCAGAAAGTTCGGCTACCGCCCATGGCCATCAGAAGATTATCCGTCAACGCATACCAGGGCGAGCTCACCTTTGGGTAGTCCATCCAGTCGGACACAAGAATCTTGTGGAGGGCCTCCGGCTGCAGCATAAGCAACCGTTCTTTGCCAAGCGGGCCGACAGAGCGCACTACACCGCCGTACTTCTTCACCCATCCCATCTGGAGGGTGCTACCCCCGGATTTGATGATGGCGCCAAAGTGACCGAGGATCGTGTTCTCGAGCGGGGGGCCCGGGAGGTGTCGAAGAGGTGAAAAGTATCGCGGGTATACGAGCCAGTTAAATAGAACATAGAGGATGAAGAAGACTGGACGAGGGGGTCAACGTCAATAAATGAGATAAATTCATGAGTCGAGAAATGCTCGCACCGATAATCCCAATCAAAACATTGAGTGGCCTGGTCGCGCTGCGTAGCGCTTCCCCGTATTCCATGGCGTGCGCGGGAAGGGAGAAAGTCAAGATGAGCCCTTAGTGATGTGGCTTGGCTTTAAATAACCTGTCGCCACAGCAAGATCTAATAGTTTAGTAGGCTCCCCTAGGCTCCCCTAGGCCGCAGGCACGCGCGCTGGGCGCAGCCAAGATTGATACAAACCACGGCGCCTTATATGCATTGAATATCATTGTGATATTGAGCAATGTCAAACGCCCAAGTAGTCTGTTGAAGATAACGGGTATGCGCCTGCGGGCAGGAAGCAAGTGGTCAGGTCAAAAGTACTTTGAGTTTGACGAAGCTCATCTCACCTCGATCATCCATGTGCCACATCGAATTGGTAGAGCAAAGGCCTATCTAGTCCAGCGAAGGCGCCTTCATGTACCGCTGAGCAGCCGCGTCGCTTGTTTCTCAGGATTTCTAAATCCATACAGTCGGGCGTCAGACTTCCATTGAGAGTGTGGCCGCATAGTTAGAATATCAGCGCTGAATGGTCCCTGAATTCCTGGGATCTGGAAATGGCGCAGCGTGTGGATCTGCGACTGCGTCAATGATATCTACCGCGCCAGTGCGAGCACACTGGTCTGCTCACCTTCTCCTTCTGCCAGGTGCTCTTGTCATCCGGGTCGTAGCCCAGGCGGACTACGTTCTCTGAGAAATGCGCGGTGTTGGCGGCCGGGACGGCCCTCGGTGCAAACCCAGCTGCGCTCGAGGAAGTGGTCGCGCTGGGAGGGCGTGAGGGCGGGGAAAGATGGGGTGGTGGGTGCCTTCGATACAGCCTTGGCGTTGCTGTCCGAGTTGGAACCTGGTGATGAGTTCGAGCCTGAAACTGAGCTTGAGCCCGAACCAGTGCCTCGTCCTCGTCGTCCTCGCGTATGTAACAACTGGTTGAATGGCTCGGCCCACGCCCTAGCAAGTTACGGGAGTGAAATGTATCGACTCGTGAGGCATCTGACGTTTGTCCACCTATTATTAACATCCACCTGTTATTGACAGGGCGTCGTTGGACATCAAATATGAGTTCTCCGAAGTTCGAGTGATACGGATATACCCGGGGAGAGATTGCGCCGAGGAAAGCGCCCCTGCAGAGTGCCCCTCCTGATGATCTCGTAGGCCTACCAGAGCAAGGTGCTGCTCACCGTGCAAACGCATGTTGCTGTATCCTGACACCGCCACGTTGGTGAACACCCATGCAAGCTGAGTCGTATCTGTGCTCTCGGCACTGTGGCTCGAGCCCTAGCTACACGCGCAGCGTCGAGGGCATGGGCGCCGGCGGGCTGAGCGCGAAGGGGCACACGAGGCGCACCAGCCTCTTGGTACAGGAAGAGCACACCGTCATCGATAAGGTCGTAGACGCAGAGTCTCGCCTAGGTAGCAGCGACTAGATATCAATTTCTACCATGCTCGCATGAGTCGCATCAGGCACGATGGTCGAGACGGCGCACCTCGAACGTTAATTCTCCGGGCTTATGCGACTGTTTGTCAATGATGATGTGTCGAATTTCGTCCGTGGGATGTGTTCAAGTTCGTGCTCGAATGAACCTATTGACCGTACCAAGTCAGCCCCGTCTGATTCACCTCGTAGATAAACACAGCGTACACACCTACTCGCAGTATATCTCCACATCCGCATGATCATCTGGGTCGACGAGTCGGATGCGGGCCTGCTTGATCTTTGAGATGTCAGTTTCACCTGGTCCATATAGTATACGCAGCGTTGCGACATGTGCCAAAGATGACAACGATCATCTGGTGTGAGGATTCACGTAGGACATTGATGCACTGGCAACGACTCGACCAGGGTGGTCGTGTCGAGACAGTCGACGGGGAGTCAGAGCCGCACTAGACTCAGCAGGATAACGTGATGACGTACGGAAATGCCTGCAGTGGCGCAGTCACACAGCTCTGGGCCAGCTGCGAGGTCTTCAAACACCTCTGCCTGTGTGCTGTGGGGTAAAAAGACCTGCTGAGCGGCCAGAAATCACTCTCAACGCAGCGGTATGTCGAAAGCCACACTCTTCCGAGTCTGAGTCTCTCCCGTCGCGCTCTCGCTCAATGCACTGAGCACTACTTCTCTCTGCGGCGGTCCCGCTGATCGGGGAACACCACGTTGGCAAGTCCCTCTACGCGTGCCCTCTCTATAGCATCGAGGAGTTTGTATGCTGGGGCCTTCTATGGCAGAAAATCGCTCACCTGGATGCAGTCTCTCGACGGTTTTTGGCGCGGTACACTGTGCTGCGTGGCGCTATTGAAGCCATTCCTTGGCGTGTAGCGTCCGTCATGATCGTGGCTTTTCCCACAGCAGCTTGGTTTATGTTTTGTGGGACTTGTCGATATAGATTGGTCATCTTTAACACTGCAGCCGCGGGAAATGTTTTTTTTTGTTCCTCGTGGCGTGCACTGTGCTTACTCGGCTCATTCTCTTGGCACACTGGCGGTCACTTTTACGCTCAGGTCCTTGCCGGCGTAGGCATGCCAATCATAATTCAATATGTGCCATGGACCCGCTCTATTCCTCACTTGACGTAGCCTAGAACCATATATCTCGTTGCGCCGCCTGCCGGCACAGATGGCGGCAACGCCCATGTAACCACCGAGTTGCGTATCACGTTGTATCAGTATTACTATCCATGCTTGTCCTCACAATTTTGTCACGACTTCTCCTATTACTCAGTCGATGATGTGTTTGATTAGCAGAAGTTATAGGGATGTTTGCGTAGAGAATGTCCATTTATACAATACTGTCCATGCCAAACGGGCTCTAGAGTCTACAACGAAACCGTGGCATGACCGCCATGACCTCGTTCGATACATATAATCACTTGCAAACGAGGGTCACCAGGAGAGGCATGTTGTCTGCCGGCTCTGATAACACGACCATCATCATTAGCAAACTACTTCAGCACCAGCTCAGAATACGTACTCATCGTTATCGCGGCTGTCGGATGGGCTACCTGGCCCTTATACGACGGCGCGAATTCGAAATTCGCTACCATCGCCCTGTGGAAATGAATTCACTGTCAAAAACCGGACATGCACGATGTGCTAATAACTCACGCAAGGACGGCCTTCATCTCGGAGATCCCCATGGTCCTACCGATGCAGGCTTTCGGGCCCGCGATAAACGACATCATCGAGAAGGTCGGGTTGTATGTTGGCGGAAGGTCGAGCCAGCGTTCAGGGCGGAACTGGTCGGCGTCAGGGCCCCAGGTTTCCTCCCAAGTGTTGACAACACGGAGCTATATCTCCCCATCAGCCGGAGCCGCCTTCAAAGCATGGAGAAAGGGGGCGCACCGGAATCTGGAACAACGTGCCCTTCGGGACGTAGACGCCTCCGATCCAATCGCTCTTCGTAGCTTCGCGGACCGTCATAGGCACGGGCGGCATCACGCGTAGGCTCTCCATACTGAATGCGGTCTGTCAGCTCTTGCCGCCTTTGAAGTGAGGAAGAGCGCTGCGCACACAACACAGTCGAGCATCGCGAGGTCTTTGAGAACGCGGTACTCTGGGCGGTCCGTCTCTGCGAATATGGGAGAAACCTCGTCGCGAAGCTTTTGTTGGACCTCTGGATGGGTAGCGAGAAGCCACAGGCTCTGGAGACTACGATGAGCGCCAAATTAAAAGGGAGAGACAAGCATCTCAAGCACCCAGGACAGGCCAGAGGCAGTAGTTTCGTGTCCAGCGCCCAAAAACGTCAACTGATGGAAAGTGTGAGTCATGCACAAGAACAAGTCCCCGAAGAGACTCACGACTTGGTCAACGAGAGCCTCGTCGCTAAGCTTGTACCCATCCTTCGTTTCGCCATTGCGCGCGCGCACGAGCAAGCTCATGATATCTTTCTTCGCCGAGAAGTCGTCCACGTTTACTGCGCTATCTGCAAGCTTCTCTGCAAGCATTTTCTGCGATACGCGCCGGAGACGGTACAGAGAGTCGATGAAGGCCGCCACAGACGCTGCATCAAGCAAACACATGAGCGATGCCATGGATAGCGGGACGGCTGACTTTTGAGCCAGGAGACAGCACATACCGAGGCCGGGGACCAACTTCCACAAGTTACGAAACTTGTAGCCAGTCTCCGAGGTGAGGAAGCGCGCCATTCCTGGTAACGCAACTACCCCAGAAAATTTGGCGAGGTTCAAACCTGATACGAGCACTACACTCAAAAGACCGACTCATGATTGTGCGCTGGAACGCACCTGATTGAAGGCCAATGAGATCATCGTAGGCTTCCGTCAGCTCATCATCAGGATTCAACAATGAGTTCGGGTAATATCCAAAGCCAGTTGCGCAAATGACATCGAGCGTGACTTTGCTCACTGTCATTTCACTGGGGTAAGATCGCGAAGATGCGAGCGATGTAAGAACACACTGACTCCACTCGTACATGGGAAACACCTTCCCCTTCGAAGGCTCAGGGAGCCGAGCAATCTGAGCCTTCAGCACGCCGACGAGACTAGTATATGGTGAGACAAAACACGTCCAAGGAAAATCCACACGTACGTGTTGACTGCGTCGAAATACATGTCCGTCTCTGACGCACAACGATAAGAATAAGGTCTCGCTCATCATGACAATGTCGACTCACGCGCCATAAGGTTTGGGAGTGAAAAAGCGGGGTTCATCGCCTTGCGCATCTGCCTGTGTTCGTTGCCCGTGACCGCCAACAGGCCATATCCCGCTACCAGACCAAGGATTTTTCTCAGGAAGTTCGGCTACCGCCCATTGGCCATCAAAACATCGTCTGTGGGCACACACCAGGGCGAGCTCACCTTTGGATAGTCTACCCAGTCGGACACAAGAATCTTGTGGAGGGCCTCCGGCTGCAGCATAAGCAACCGTTCCTTGCCAAGCGGGCCGACAGAGCGCACTACACCGCCGTACTTCTTCACCCATCCCATCTGGAGGGTGCTACCCCCCGATTTGATGATGGCGCCAAAATGCCCGAGGATCGTGTTCTCGAGCGGGGGGCCAGGGAGGTGTCGGAGAGGCGAAAAGTATCGCGGGTATACGAGCCAGTTGAATAGAACATAGAGGATGAAGAAGACTGGACGAACGGGGTCTAACGTCAATAAATGAGATAATCCATGAGTCGAGAAATGCTCGCACCGATAACCCAATCAAAACATTGAGTGGCCTGGTCGCGCTGCGTAGCGCTTCCCCGAATTCCATGCGTGCGCGTAGAGGGAGGGAGAAAGTCGAGATGAAGCCCATAGCGATGTGACTTCGCCTTAAATAAGCTGTCGCGTCCCCCCTTGCACAGCAAGATCTAATAGTCTTAGTAGGGGCTCATAGGCGGCGTGAGGCACCCGCGCTGTAGTATCATTGTGATATTGAGCAATGAGCGCCCGAAAATAAGTGTGACAGACCATGCCGCCTGCGGTCAGGAAGTCGTCAGGATCAAGGATATTTTGAGTTTGACAATAGTCACAGATTCAAATCACCCAATCATTCAAGTGCCATGCCCGAACGAGCCCAGGCCAGCGAAAACGCCTTCCTGTACGAGCCTGGTTCCTCAGGACCTCAACGTCAACATTCATCCATCCATATACACTTGGGCGTACCGATGTGCAAATTTCCTGCATGGCAGCTCGACTATTATATATTGAGTCAGTTACGGAGACTACAAATTGCCGTGTACCTTGGTCTGCATCGTAGTAAGTAGCAACTTACTGGAGTCGGCTTTAACAGGGCGCACGTGATTTGATCAACAACTTCCGCCGTGTGTGAGAGTCAGTGAGACGTGTCTCGCTCCTGGGACCTGCATACCTATCCACACAGTCACTACGAGGGCGTCCCCTGTGCTTCGCGTATCGTGTAACTTCGGGTCACCGAGGTCGAGGACTCTCTCGAGCTTGCCTACTTAGTAGGATCGACATCGTCAGGCTGAGGCTCTAGCCTCCAAGGCATGTCCGTGTCCGCGCCTTGTCGGTTGTTCGTCACTGCGGCTTTTGCTTCTCCATTGTGCTTCCTGGATGCCATCTGAAACACCGGATGATGATGACGAGCTGTTACTGCGGGTGCACGCTCTGTGTCCTTCTGACGCACTCCCAACTTGGCACATTCACATCTCAATAGGCGCTGGGCAGACATCGCCGCGCTGCTCTGATCCATCTCTCCGAGTCCCAAGTGCAGGAAGCATCTTCCGACAGCGCGCTTGGCCCGACAGTCGACCACTCCGAAAAGCCTGGACGTGCCAAGGTACGCGCCCGACCGGCGACTTGCATAGGCGCAGGATCACTCACTCTCCGAGATCCCATTAGGGAAGCCCAGCAAATGTGTTGCCCAACATACGGCAGGGCGGTGTGATGAGGTATGCAGAGATGCAGTTACTACTGCATGCTTAGCCTCCCCGGTCTCCGACATCCTTCCCCTCGAGCCCCGCACCCGCCTTGCCTTGTCCCGGGGAAGCGCGAGGAAGGGGGCCGTCATGTACGATATGCATCGCATGGGGCCGCGTACCTCGGTACCGTGCGATATCAAATTCTTTTGACTCACACGTACTTACATGCACTCCTGACCATTTTGTGACTAACGAGTCACCGAATCAACAGTATTGTTACCTGCAGAGCCGCTGTCTTTCCGGAACGAGATCACCCACTCGCCGACCCACCCACGAGCGTGCCGCGGCCCCACACTATCAACACCAAGTCCAATCCTCGCCCAGAAAACGACGGGCTTGATGACGACGACGTCTTCGCAATGTTCCATATGCGATACAAGACAACCACAGTTAACGATCTTGTTCTTTTCAGGCCCGACGTCTATCGAGAACACAACACAGGCACCCCGTCATCCAAACATAGCGCAGATGGTCCTCATGCTCGCGAGCCACCTCGAGTGAGCTGAGTGAAATTGATGGTCACGGTGCGTTTCGAACGTCAGGAACTCTCTCATCTGCCACGCAGTATCATATGAACAAGACACCATTGAACTGGTCCAGCCACTCGAGCCACCGTCAAGAGAGGAGCAGCCGCCGTTATTCCGTCTGTCCAAAATCAATAGTCACAGTGCCACTTCCGCACAGGACGGGTCCGCGCTCGCATCTGGTGGCCCTGCCATCGAGTCCGACGTCGCACTGCACCCATTGTATTGTGTCTCAAACTGTAAACAACATCATGCCATTCCGTCTAACCCTTCCACCGCCCTATCCGATTCCGCCGTCCGGTCGAACCTTCCTGCTGCTCCGACCGCCACATTCGGCTGCGATGCTGTGATGTCTAACAGAAGATGCTATGATGACCGTCACAATCACAGGCCGCGTTAATTACCTCTCATGTCATGCATGATAGTGTGGCTGCGTCTGCCGCAACTCCGGGAGGAACCTTCCTAATTCCTACCTTCTGCAGATCTGTCCGCCGCGCTTCTGGAAGGTTTCCAAGCAGCGTACGATGTATCATTTATCTGGGGCGTGTCACATATATTCTAATCCGATGTCCTTGATCTAACAGGAGCTCGAAGTCGAATGCAGACAGCTTCGAGGTAGAGAGGTACGCAGGGCCGCTTTCCTATAGATCCGTGCGTGTAACGGTATATTTACAACGTCCAGCATAGACGCCGCAATTCGGATGCGCAGTTGGCGGCGCGAAACGCCGTGCGCTGTGCACAGCATCGTTGCGAAAGGTAGACGTCGGACGGCGGAGAAAGAGTGCAGATGAGGCAGTCAGCGGTGCACAATGCGTCGCTCGATACCAACTCACCCCAGCTGGTAGCACGTATATCTCGTATTCGTACCCATGCGATGGGACTCCCAGTAACGAGCATGTGTTCCATCTCCAGTGATATACTTCGTTTCTCCATTCATATGCCAAACGCTCATATCACCGCGCGTCTGATGTCCTACCGCATAGAGCGGAGCACATCATCGATTCATTCTCTTGGATCCTACCTCAGCCCAAGGCGTTTATAATGAAGAGCCTTGCCTGACAACTGCCTAATAGTAACTACTCTCGATACACAAGAGGACCCCACAATGTCCACGGCCCGGGGGGTACCGTGCCCGGCGGTCCGCGGAGGACTCCCGCCACTCTTGTCTGCTTACTGCGAGGCAGTGCAAGCTTTCTGAATCGATGCACGGCACGACGTCTTTGGAGCCTGTCCATACATCGTTCATCACCCTTTACCACGACGACACGCCGTTTCCCTCTTGCCCTCTGCGTCCAGCCCCTCCGCGCCCCCGTCGTCCTTTGAACCGCATCCCGTCCTCGCGTGTCCGCCAAGCGAGCCCGACGGCACAGCCCCGTGCCAAGCAGCATGCTCTCGATCGTGACCGACAAAGTTCTGCCTCAGCCGCCCTCGTTCAACAAGAAGAAACAGTATGAGTTGCACGAGGTGCTCGGGACCGGCACGTTTGGCAAGGTCATGGTGCGCACTGTCCCCGCGCTCCATGTATCGACGCGATACTCACAGCCTCGCGATATGTAGCGTGCGACATGGCATGTCCCCCCAGAGCAGATCAACGTCGCCCAGCGCGGCGCGGCAGCGTCCTTGCAGCCCGGCGTGCCGTCTTCGACAGCCCTCCCTGTCAGCACCCGCCCCTCGCCCTCGCCCTCCGGTTCAAGTTCGCCCGCGACGTCATTCTTGTCGACAAAGGCCACGCGCACCCTGGAAACGGTCACGCGGGAAGTCGCTCTGAAGGTGATCGCGAAGAAGAAGGTCAAGGGCAATGAGGCGAGCGTGTGGGGTGAGATGGAGGTGCTAAAGGGGCTGGACCATCCAAATATCGTGCGTACGCCTCTCCCGCTCTGTCAATCTGTCAGGAACTCGCGTCTTGGTTGTTTGTGACTGCAAAAATCCTGCACGACGCGTATTTGACGCGTACTTCAGTGCTGCGAATCGTGGACAGTTATATGCACACCGGACTTAATGAATAATCACGCTGACCCTATTTATGCAGGTGAAATTCTACGAGTGGTTCGAGTCGCGAACAAAGTACTACCTCTCGTTTGAGCTTGCTGTCGGCGGCGAGCTTTTCGAGCGCATCTCGCAGCGGGGCAAGTTCACAGAGGCGGACGCCTTAAGCGTCATCCGGTGCGTCACGTTCCTAACCCGGCCAAGTGGATACTGAATCCACGCAGGTCAGTCTTGAACGCTGTCAAGTACCTCCACGAACACGACATCGTGCACCGAGACTTGAAGTGCGTCATACGCTCGTTTACGCACAGCTCACCTAATACTTTGCACAGACCCGAGAACATCCTGTACCGGACGCGTGAGCCCGCGTCTGACATCGTGATCGCCGACTTTGGCATGTCTGTGCCATCTGCATGACCATGTCCCTTGCACCTCACTGACGCGCTTTCCAGAGCAAAGCATCTCCACTCTGATTCGGAGAAGTTGACATCGCTCGCGGGCAGCTTTGGCTACGTCGCGCCCGAGGTCCTGAACAAGAAGGGTCATGGCAAGCCTGTGGATATGTGGTCAACAGGGTGCGTCTCCACTAGTCACCTTCGCCCTTGTTGTGGGCATTCAAGTTGCGCCGCAGCATTATCACCTATGTTCTGCTGTGCGGGTACTCGCCCTTCCGATCCGATGACGTCAAGGCGCTTGTGCGCGAGACGACCGAAGCCAAGGTCGAATTTCACGATCGATACTGGAAGAACGTGTCCGACGACGGTTAGCACTTCGTTGGCCTCGTACCTGAGCATCGAATCTCACATGCGCGCTCTGCAGCCAAGTCGTTTATTCGCGCGCTCCTCTCAGCGGACCCTGCGGACCGCCCGACCGCAGCCGACGCGCTCGCACACCCGTGGCTCACGACACACGACGCGTCGACTGAACACGATCTGTCCGGGCTGCGTGAGCACTTCGACCCCAAGGCGCGCTGGCGCAGCGCCATCTCCTCCGTGCGCGCCCTCTCGCGCTTCAGCTCGGGCCTGAGCGCGAAGCGCGCGGGCACGAGCAGCAGCGGCGGGTGGGGCAGCGACGAGGAGGAGGGCGGGTGGCGCGAGTCGGACTCTGCGAAGAAACTCACCGAGGGCAAGAGCACGGACGTGGACGAGCATGGACACAACGAGAACGTGCATGTGACGCCGCCGCAAGGCAAGGCGCGCCCGAGCGACGTGCTGGTGGGCGAGCGGATCGCAAGCGCGGATGACGTGCGGACACCGAAGCAGACGCAGTTCAATCACGATGCGTCAGACCCACGGGGCTACCCTGACAAGAAGGCGTCGGGGGATACGATGTCATCGTACGCCACGGCGAAAACGACGCCGGACGACGACGACGACGACGAACTGCGAATACCTGGATCGTTTGATCTAGGTAGCGATGACGAGGGCGGGTTGGGAGTCCTCAGTGGGCTGTGGTCACGGATGTCTCTGAAGAAGTAACGGGGACATTGCTGTGTGTTAGTGATGAATGTCATAAGGTAGCTTGCTGTGCTGTACGTACACGAAGTAGTTCTAGATCTGAAGAGCTGTAAGATTTTCAATAGTCATTCTGGTTTCGTGGGTCTGCGATTGCTCTGCGAAGTGCGAACACGCGCGCTTGTCGTTGCCCACGCAAGGCAACAGAGAATATGCCGAATCCATCTGATGAGCCGGCCACGGAAGCGAACTTCGGCCTCGTAAGGTCCTATTATGTACTAAACTAGAAATGGCCTCAATTACAGGGGGCAGCAGGTATAATCTGCCTTGATTTGCCCCCGCTTCTCTCAACTCAACTTCTTCGTCGCTGGCAGGCAGTTATGTCCCCAATCCCGGTCGTCGAAGTTGTCACGTTCCGTGTGAACGACAAGTTCAAATCGGACCCGGCACTCTTCAAGGCATGCCGTGACTATGCCGATAGACATCGGTGCGTGGCAAATAAATCGGGACTCGTCGCGTACTGAGGACGCGCCAGAGGCAAGGGTCTGAATGAACAATATTGGGGGCAGATATTAGACAACCCGTTTACGCTTTATTGGTTTCTTCGTGAGCACGACTTCCTCGTCCTCTGGGGTCTCACTCACGGCCTCGCTGGTGGACACAGTATGGGACTCCCGCGAAGCCCACGGCGCGCTCGAGGCCGAACGCACATACCCATCCTTCGTCGCGCAAGTCAAGGAACTCTCTGATGGTCCCATCGATGTGATGCACATCCACTTTGACAATCACCCTCCCACGGCCATATTTAACGCGCCGATGACCGAGATTTCCAACTACCTGACATCTGATGAGCTGCGTGAGGAAGCAGAGGGGAAGGTGACGGAATTTTGTCGAGGCATGCGGACCGTCGTCCGTCCCGAGGGCTGGTTCGACTGCGCATGGGGTCAGTCGCTGGAGTCGGGGAACCGGTGCCTCTACATAGCTGGCTGGAGGTCGCCTGAGGTGCGTGCTCTGCCAATATGTGCCGGTATGTGTCTGTTGCTGATGACCTAAGTACAGGACTACGCAAAGTTCGAGCCTGGAGAGATCTACGGGGACCTTGCAGAGTCGGTAATGGGCGAGCTGCGGGACCTTCACGTTATGCGCGCCCATCTCAAGAGACATACCTGAAAGCCGACGTCAAGGTGTAGTACCGTGAGTCGGCCGTTTGTGGTAAGTGCTCTGTGACCAGACGTCATGCTGATGCTGTTACTTACTGACGAATGGTCCTCCTTCCGCTCAGTCTCGGTGGAAATATTATTGTTCTCTAAGGGTCTTGACGGAGCAGCTCCCTCTAGCTAGTTTTACTATCTATGTTCCAGCTAAGTAGTCTGTACACTTCGGCTGGCGGTCGGGCAGCCCGCAATCAACGTCCTCTTAGCACTGCCAGTGGGACAACAAGATTCCTCTCAAGTCCCATCTCAAGAAGAAGGCTGATATTCGTGCGGCCCTCGACGCAGCTGTGTACCGGTTCATTGGTAGTCATATTGAGCGGGTAATTTCTGGTGATGGAAAGGTTAACAGTGATTCTCCGGATCAGTTATCGGAGGATGAGACTTGCGAGAGAGACGAAGACCTCGACTCTGATGGCGAGGAGGCGGATTGAGGTTCCCAGTTTTTGCATACATACATAATGAATTCCATACATATATCCTTCATTAGTTTTGTGATTTATACGGTCATCTATAATGTGCATACACGACTGGGTCACTGGCGTTCGCCGTTAAGCAGATGGGAAAGTTATGTAAGCTGCACGCGTCTTGAACCGACAGTGCGCTCCCCCACATCTCGTCGCTTCCAACCTCCTCACCGCAACTCGGAATTCGGAGCAAAGGACACGCACCATGCCTGCATCACCCGAATACGCGTCGAGATTCCAGTTCCTGAAGCTAAGCTTCACGTCCCCCGGCGTCCTGCACTTCGAACTGAGCCGGTATGCCGATGTGTCAGCCCTGCCCCAATCTCTGTGTCTCATCGTTCTCTCCGTCTATCAGCGCACCAGTAAACGCATTCAACGAACTGTACGTACTACCTATCAGTGATTTAGTCGCGCGGGCTGAACGTGCGTGGGCAGATTCTGGCGCGAGTACGGCTCGGCGTTCGATATCATCGGGTCAGACCCCGATGTGCGCGTGGTCGTGCTGTCCTCTGCCGTGAAGAAGGCATTCTCTGCTGGAGTAGACTGTACGTATACCCATCTCTCGGTCCAGTTCGCCACTCACCTCAGCGTCCAGTGTCGTTCCTGCAAACAGCGCTCGAGGCAGAAGACAGCGGGCGTCTAGGGCTCCTCATCCGCCAGCAGACAGCAGAATTTCAGGCAGCAATAAGTGCGCCGTCACGGTGCCCGGTGCCTGTTATCGTGGCCGTCCACAGTGTGGCGTTCGGCCTCGCGGTCGACATCATCGCTGCATGTGACGTGCGCTATGCGTCCTCAGACGTCCTCTTCAGCATCAAGGTGCGCGCGCGACCTGTAGCTCCCTGTGATTAAACTGACCTCATCTGCCGGCTACCAGGAAGCTGATGTGGGCCTTGCGGCTGACATTGGGACCCTCGCGCGCCTACCCAAGCTGACGGGCAACGCATCACACTTGGCGGAGCTCGCGCTCACAGCGAGGAACTTCGGAGCGGAAGAGGCGCAGCAGCTTGGCCTGATATCTAAGGTGCGTACCCGTCGTGGCAGCTCTGTTATTTCATCTCACGCACCTGTGTTGGCCAGATTGTTCCAGGAGGACACGACGAGGTCGTTGCCGCAGCGCTTGCTGTCGCGGCCAATGTCGCCGATAAGAGTCCCATCGCGATCGTCGGAACAAAGCGCTTCATCGCGCACGCACGAGACCATAGGTGCGCTAGCATAACTGTGTGCGAATGAGTTGGGGCTTACCATGGGGAGCAGCATCGAAGATGCACTGGAGTACCAGACGACGTGGAACACTGGGGCGATGCAAGCCCCGGACATGGCGAGAGCGGCAATGGCAGCTCTGGGGAAACAGAAGATCACATTCCCGCCGCTGGGGAAGCTAACGAGGGTGACGCCGAAGTTGTGAAGCGTGCACGAGGGGACCATGGGTGTGTGAAGCTGTTGTAAGATATTATCTATGGCAATGAGTTGCAACCATGAGAATGCACGTGGAATTGAGTGCGCGGTATCGGTGCGAATACGGTATCCTGGAGTGATTAGATGCGCATACAGTCACCACCATGAGAGAAACTGACTGAGGAGCATCTGGGAGGCATCGTGGCATACATTCGGATGCGCATATATGCGGCGGTATGATGAAGATTCAATGACTAGAAGTGGCGAGTTGCGTCTTATGGAGGCAGATAGCACTGCCAACCATGCGCTCGACTTACACGCATGTCTCTCGAGAATGTCTCCCACTAGGCTTGGCGGTGTGGTGGCAGTAGGGAAGAAAGGAGAGCAGGCAGCAAGCCCGTGCGCTGGGAGCTTATATAGGCAATCTTTTGTGTAAATGGCGTCATCGGTGCAGAGTGACAGAAACCGCGAGAGAAGACTGAGAAGAGACGCGACGCGTCCAAATCACGTGCTTTATCGGGTTTATCGGGTGTGTCGGTGTTAGAACTTAGTCGCAAATCTCCCAGGAATTACTTATGATCATATCCTCTTCTTCAACCACACCATGTCGTCCGTGAAATCTGGCTGACTGCATGCCGAGTGGACGACACCGCACGGCGCTCTATCCAAGTGACTCGACGCATCGTGGCCAGGTTCTTGTTGCAAGGTTCTTGCCAGAATGCGGGATCGCGTGTGGACACTGGAGACTGAGGGAAATCGTTGTGGAGGTGGGTAGCAAGCGCTTTCGCCTCCTTATACTCTCTGTAAAGCTAGAGTCTGACTTCTTGCTGACCGCGATCTTGCCAGCCGCCGACTCTTGAACCCACATTTCCTGACTGCCGCCGAAATTTATTTTTGTCTTCGCCTGTTCCCAAGTCTAACAATTCTCCATCCTGTGCCTCATCTCCTGCGATGCATTGTCATCCATTTTAGGTGCTACAGGGGTGCCTACCCTCACAATAATCTGTTCCTGTGATAGCCAGTACTCTCCCATAAGACAGATCGACTGTCATCTGTCAATGTCAGCTACGGAGACTAACCTATATCTCTCCTCGTGCGGCGCTGCACTGCTCAATTCAACTTCAGCGCATCATTCGTTTCCCAACGTTTCTTGAACATTGCGGCACCGATCAAGTCCTCTGCATAGCTTTATTGCCAGCCGATGGGAAATCGGGTCTTCTCGTGCCCTCCGAGTCGGGAGCCCATTTCTCCATATGGCCCGCGAACCTGTACTCTGCCGAGCTCTGCATCGTCTGGGTCTGCGCATAACGGAATTGGTGGTATGCTTGTCGCTCTTGGTGGCCTGTAGGCTCTCGTCGGCGGTCAACATCGCTTCATATCATCCTCGCGGAAAGGTATGTTAGCGAGCTGCAAATTGTTCCCGTGACGTATTAATACGAGGGCCCAGAGGACGTTTTCAATCGATCGACGAGCCTAATCGAATCTACTGCCAGCGGCTAATATTTATTTTACTTTAGAACGGGCGCCCGAATCAGAAAGGTCTTACATGAATTACTGTACCAAACCAGAGATGTATATGGCACTAGGCGCGCCTCGGCGGGATGTGCAAGATGGGCTGACTGGGGCGCAGCAGTCGGGTATAAATTGCCTTGAACTGCCCCGCATCTCTCAACCTCCAATTCGACTTCTTCATTACTGGCAAGGCAGTACATATGTCCCCAATCCCGGTCGTCGAAGTTGTCTCGTTCCGTGTGAACGACAAGTTCAAATCGGACCCAGCACTCTTCAAGGCATGCCGCGACCATGCAGAGAGACATCGGTGCGTCGCAAATGACTCATGGCTGCACGTACTGTACTGAGGACGCGCCAGAGGCAAAGGTTTGAATGGACAGTATTGGGGGCAGATATTAGACAAGCTGTTCACGCTTCTTTGGTTTCTCCGCGAGCACGTCTTCGATGTCCTCTCGGGGTCTCGCTCACGCCGGCCTCGCTGGCGGACACAGCATGGGACTCCCGCGGAGCCCACGGCGTGTTCGAGGCCGAACCCACATACCCATCCTTCCGCAGATCCAGGAACTCTTTGATGGTCCCCTCGATGTGATGCACGTCCACTTTGCCGGCAACCGCGCCGATAACCGAGGCTAAAATCTACCTGGCACCCGATAAACTGCGTGCGAATGCAGAGAGGAATGTGACGGAATTCTGCGAAGCCATGCGGACGGCTATCCATCCCGAGGGCCCGGGCTTGCACGGCTGCGCATGGGGTCCGTCGCTGGAGTCGGGGAACCGGGGCCTCTACTTAGCTGGCTGGAGGTCGATAGAGGTGCATGCTCTGCCAATATCTGCTGGTATGTGTCTGTTGCTGATGGCCCAAGTACAGGACCACGGGAAGTTCGAGCCTGGAGAGATCTCCGCGGAGTTTGCAAAGTCTATGTTAGGCGAGCTGCTGGACCTTCAGGTTATGCGCGTCCACCTCGAGAGGCATACCTGAAAGCCAACATCACAGTGTAGTATATAGGCCATTTGTACATACTTTGGTAAGTGCTCTGTGACCAGATGCCATGTTGTTACTGACGAACGGTGCAACTTTTAGAAACATGAAACAGAGGGTCACAAAGCGGTTCCCTTCCGCTTTACTATGCTCCAGCTAGTCTGATACACTTCGACTGCTGGGACGGCCCACAATCAACGTCCTCTCATCTTTGTCAGACCGCCGGTCCCGATACTTCCGGATCGATAGTCGCGCACAAGAATGCTCCAGGTACTGCCTCGGGGCGCCCCTGACTACCCCAGACTTTCATTTACCACTACCGCCGGCCCGACCTGACTGCGGGACGCGGACCGAATTCTCGCACTCTGCCAACGAAAAACTTGCTAGTCGACTATATCCTAGTTCTAAGCGCGTGTTGGTCAAGTTTCTTGTGTCATGTCGGCTGCAGGATCCTTCCGTCGATCTACGGAGCAACGTCCCGGTGAGCGCACGTATATTCTCGACACTAAGGCCTACGACGCCCATTCCACGAGCTCCAGTGGCGTACCTTCCGTCATCCAGACTCGATGTCAGCTGTATTCCAGTCCCCTACGTTCGTCGTCGCGATCATATCGAATGCGCACCACACCGGCGCGCTCAGGCTCCTCAAGGGTGGGGCATTCTAGGGCATTCTTCCACAGTGCCCGACTCGAGACCGTCGCCCGCGCTGTACGAGCAGCGCCCATCCTGTGGCTTCAGTTAACGTACACGTACTGGCGCTCTCCTCGCCGGAAGGTATGGCCTTGTTGCGAGGCGATGCCGCCCGACGCAGCCGCAACGGTGAAGCGAGGGCCGGAATCGTTGGTCATATGGGTTTGTCGTTTCCGACAAAAAACACCAAGCAAGTTCACGGAGTTTCAATCGCCTCAGAAAGCAGACCACAGACCCGCCGCGGCGTGGCCGCGGTTGGCCTGGTTTTACTATTGCAACTCTGTGCAACTATCGGTGGTGACTGATCTGTCTCCAGATAGCCTATACTTACAGGGAGAGCCAAGACTGAGACGTACCCGAGATCGAGCGCACGATCTGGGATGTATATGAGGGCAAGATAAAGGGGATAATTGCCTCCCGGCCATGTCCGCCAAGGTCGCTGAGCACACAGCAGTGATCAGTGACTACTAATTAATCATCCTCAGATGACAGCCTGAGCGCAAGCGCGGTGAACGCCTTCTCCAACGCATGATGATACTGCGGGGCTGCGGGATAAGCTACTCGTAAGCCTTCGAATGCTCATGTCTGAACAGCTGCAGGCGTCAAACGAGTCAGTTGGCGGCGGGGATCCAAACCTCCGAGCTACCCACAGGGCCGCGTCAGGGACGCCAAGGACCCAACGACAAGCCCGATGTAAATCTCATAGCCCAGACCTCTCAGATGCGTTCGAGAGATCCTTGTAGATCGGCGTATATCGGCCTGCGATCTTGAGCCATATGTGCACATGTCATGATAATTTGTCCTTGCGCCAGCTCGTGAGCTTGAAGCTTTATTCGGACACCAACCCCCCCTTCGTGGAGGGCATCCCGACATTCAGCGCGGGCGTCGTTCCAACGAACGGTAATTCTCGGTTCATAGAAATAAATGTCGGTCCGGTATTTGTTGGCTTTACCCATCTTCTATCACGGGGAAGCTGCATGGCTGAAGTTCGGTGTTCATTTTAATCGCACCGCCTGTGGCCTTAGTGGAGGTGATGATCTATCCGGTAATGCACAAGAGTGGGGACACTGACTGGGAGCAACAGGTGCCAACGCTCTAGATCTGTTGCCAAGTTCTTGCAGTCGGCTGTAACGTGCGCGGACTGAGACATCCGGGTAATGACCTCCGAACGGGCCGAAAGGACCGAGGACGGACTCCGAGGACGTACTCCGAGTCGAATGGACTCCGATGGACCATCAAACGGTTTCAGTCGGCTGAAGTTTTGCCTGTCGTCCAACCGCCGGAGAGCAGCGGAGAGCCTGCAATCTCCTGCAATCTGTTCGCTTAAGGACATGACCTGACATGACGTATATTTGGTATCACCCCCGCGAGCTGACCATCCGTACGCTTATTAGGCACGGCCTAGCCTGGGTACATTCCGTGTTCCTCTCTTCTCGCCCGGCTCCCCCCTTCCCTCTGTTATGCACGACGCGGAGTCGCCCCTCTCCCCGCAAGACTCCAAGACGTCCAACAAGCGCACGCGAAAGATTCTCAATTGCGAGCCCTGCAGAAACAGTAAGCTCAAATGTGACAGGTGCGATAACTAGGTACCCTTCCACGATCGAACTCACACCTTCGTGTAGGAACCGGCCGTGCTCGTCTTGCGTGCTGCGCGGTGAGCAGTCATCCCGCATGATGTTTTCCCGTTTGACGAAGCCACGGGTTGCTAGGCCATGCCTCCCTTTGTTATTCCATCGACGAGAAGGAGGTGTCCACGACACCCAGCGAGGCTCCCCGCGCACCGTATGTTCCCTGATCTGCGCCCTCATGTGACTAGCTTTAATGACTTTCCCCAGGCCAGAACCCGCACCTAGCACCCTGAACACAACTTCAGAGTTCAAGAAGATTCGACACTCTCTATCCCTCCTTGAATCCCATGTCAGCACACACCCAGCCCCACCACCGAAGGAACACCCAGCGCTTGAAAAGGGCGCTTCCCGGTCTTCGCGGGGACATGTGTACTCCGTCTCGCCCTCTTGGCCATCGCGATCTAATCCGGGGGTCGGACCTACAAGTTGGGTGTCATATCTGGGATTGAAAGTGCGTGCCAGGTGCGTGCTCTAACGGTAATGTTTTGCTAACTGTTTATTAGTACTTTCCCGATGGTGACGATCGACGCGCCGAATCTTCGGACAAAACTTCCCCAGAGCGCACCAATTATCAGCGCGACAACGACCTTATACGCCAACTTCCCTCGCTCACTGCCATCGACGGCCTGCTCGATTATTACTTCGAACAATGCAACTGGGTTCACCGTTATGTGAACGAGGCGTCCTTTGCTACGCGATGGGGGCGCTACAAGGCTGGGGAGTCACCCTGTCGAGTTGTGCTTGCCACCGTCTGCGCCATGGTCGCCGTCTCTCTCCTCTACCTCCCCGAAGGCCACGAACTACTGGAAGGTCTGCCAGGAGGACGAGACGAGCTCAGCGTTTGCTGCTACAACATCATGCTCACGGTTATGGCCCGCGACACCTTGGACTCTAGCTCTTACACCTTGGACTTGGTCGAGCTGCTTCTCGTGCGCAGTCACTATCTCTCTCTGACCAGGATAGACTCGGAGGAGATCTGGCACGTCAAAGGGGAGCTGGTCAATATCGCCATGGCGTTGGGCCTTCATCGTGAACCTGGAACCTGGGGAATCCCGGAGGCGCTGTCCGACCGGAGACGATGGGCTTGGTGGCATATTTTGTTTCTTGAGCGGTACGTAGCCCAACATGTGCGTATATCTGACCCAATTGACGGGTTCTCTATTCAGCTGGAGCGCATTTGTGTTCGGCCGCCCATTGTCATTCGCTTCGAAGCACTTCGACACACAGTTACCATCTGCTGAAGATTCGACAGGCGACAGCTCCCCAAATCCATACACAGTTAACATTGCTTTGTTCCGCCTAGGTCACCTGATTGGAGAATTCATGGACGACGCGACTTCTCTCCGTCCTGTTGCGTATGGCACCATTCTCGACATGGACCGCCTTCTTCAACAATGGCTCGATGGTCTCCACCCAGAGCTGCTTGTCGATGACCTCTCCCTCATACGCAGCGCTACTTCTCCTGTGACCAGCACTCGCCGACTCGCCGTGCAGAGTATTTTCCTGCGCGCAATGTTCTTGCACACCCGGTTCGCCCTTCACCGCGCATACGCTGGTGGCTCACTACGAGGTGACTCCCCAGAAATGTCGACAAGCATGAACATCGCTGTTGATGCTGCAGATAAGCTCATCAGTCTCGCAGTGCATGTCCGGCCGGATTCGCTAGGAAGCGCAGCGCTCGTCGTGCTCGGCCACATGAGCGTAATCCCTTTCCACCTCTTTTCCGCCGCCATGTTTCTCGCCTCTCTTCTCATCGACAACCCCGAAAAGGTCGCCTTCCAATCCTTCCGACCAACTGTGGGACACGCCATCACCGGTCTCAATAGGCTCATAGGTCGGCCCTTTGTCGATAAGGGGCTGGGGATTCTCCAGGCGCTCGAACCGTTATACGCGGAGACGTTCGTTCACGATAGCCCGGCAGATCGGTTACGGAAACGTGCAGATGCGCTTGCACGAGTCCAAACGCTCGCCTTTCCAGCGCCGAACCATAGGACAAACGGCCTCGACGGATTTGACGCGTCCGCTGGGCCAGTCGACCTCTACATGTCCTCTTCACCTTCCTCACCATGGGAGTCGGGCCCCATTCACTCACATGACGCCCCTTCAACCGGTACCTCAGTATCGTCGCTGTCACCGTCGCTTCCCTGGGCGTCTGTGGGCATACGCAATGTCCTAAACCCATACGTTCCGCGCAAGCGGCTGCGCAGCCAGTCGGACAACCACCTGAGCAACTCGAGCTACTCCACTCCCTCCACTCCCCAGACAGAGATGTCATCATCGTATTTCGTTCCCCCGACATCTGGCTCGCAATCATGGCGTCGAGCATCAACGTCTTCGCACCCGCAGTCGTACACTGCGACACCACCTTCAGCTGTTCACCTTAATTCGTTCGTGCAAGAGGAGTCCCAGGGGACATACAAGATACCATCGTCCGACAAGGAGAGCATATGGGGGGCGTCAATAGGATTCGAGAAGGGGGAGCTAGGTCAGTTTTTCGACGACATGGAGGATGGGACTACATGATGAGTTGGGCACCTCTCAATTGTTGGACTCAGCTGTCGACTTCCGGCGCGTACGGGACTGCTTGGTTTTTTATGTTTATGTGATACCTTCTTACCTTCCAAATTAGTGAAGGAGATCAGAGGGAGCGAAGTTGGGCGCAAACGTGCAAAAAGGTCCCTCCCGCAAAAGATCGTCTCGTTCCCTGGACGGCACAACCGCGTGCGAATGGCCTTCCCCGCTTCATTGTCAGTCACCGGTCCCCGAAGATCTCGGAGGGTTCCTTGTCGAGACTCGACCCCCCAAGCTCCAAGAGGCACGTGCACGGCTTGCGACGGGTGTTGTGCGAAGGTTAGAACCGCAGTTCGCTGCCTGGCCGTGGGATCTGGTTCACTCAAGTACATGTGCATATGGTGGCTACGTCGTTGATTCGCCGGTGACAAGCGGAGGATACGTATCGGGCAACCGGCGTCAGAGGGGCCGGACGCTAACAGGACCTGGGCGAAGGCGATCAGCATTGCCGCGAACTTGTTAGTATAACCGTTGGTTTCATGTAAGTTTGATTTGACGCTCAGCTTTCAAGCACTCGATGGTCTGAGCACAGCCACCGCCGGCACGCTTGGCTGCCGGCCTCTGCCGACCTGCCGCCGCCGCCGCCACTCTCATCCCCGTCAAAGCTTTATACCTATTCCTATCCTGCGCTCCGAGTGGGGAAACCACGTGTGCGTTACCAGGCGCCAGCTGGTGTTCTACACGCAAGCGCCTCCAGGTTGGCAGCTCTTAGCAAAACGATGTAGCGGGCCCGGATCTGAGTCGCCGATCTGGCGGACCCTGAATATTTACATTCCAGTCGCGCCGCCGCGCGTGCCGGCCAGCTGCTGGTCGAGGCTACTGAGGAAGTATTTCATATCCTTCACCTTGGATAACGTGTCCAAAACGTTTCCTTGAGGTCCACATTACTTGCAGCTAATACTCCCTTGCCTTGTTAGTAGATTTTACGTGGTGCGCGCTACTTGTCCGTGCACGTAACTGCTATGTACAATGACACGCGTAATGCGGAAACTCACAAAGGGTGCAGCCTTATATCTATCATCCTGTCGCCAGCTAAGGACCCTGGTGCGGAGACGTCCCACCCATGGCCGACATCGTGAAGCAATGCCGACCGATTCGTCGCGTCGCACTTCCTGCGAGGACAGTTTGTTTGTTTTCTTGAGCGCCCTGCCAGGCGATGGACAAGGCAATGGATGTGGTTGTATTTCATGTGTTGGCGCAGGACATAGTATGTGGTAGGGACGTTCATCGTGCGACGCCAGCAACACAACTACAGCTCCCGCGTCTTGGCCTGCCACAGCGGCCGAAGAAACAGGCAGGGACAGCGGCCGTGCCATACATACTTAGAAACTAGGCACCCATCGCGAGGCGGGAAGAAAGGCAACAACGCATGCATGAGCAGATCGTAAGTGTGAGTGACGCATAGTCAGTCCCACTGGCCGCTGCAGCACTCCCCGCACCTGCACGCCCAGTGCCCACCCGCGTCACATTCCTCCGCCACCGTTTGATGTTGCTCAACGGACTCTAGACGTCGCTGCGAGTGGAGGCCGTTCCGCAAGAATTGCCGCGCCAGTGGTGCCTCAAGACAAGAGCAGATGTCAACAAAGATACCCACAGCTAGTAAGTACCTGCTTGCCTCGTCACACGCAGTCATAGCCTGGCAGTGGTCGCCAGTCTAACCCGCAGCACGAACTCAGGATTACCGGCAGCCGCCGGCACGCGGCGGTGCGAAATATTCAGGGTCCCGCCAGACCCAGAACGTGCAGTACTCCCTAAGTAGTACTCCTCTGGGACGATCGACCGCGACCCGCGACCGGCGGCGGCCGCCCCTAGCATAGGCCGGCTACGGCACCTCTCACCTCGTTGCGCATTGCTGCCTTATTGCTGCCCCGTGGCGGCCTCCTCTCTGAGCACATAGAACATATCACAGGCTCGATACATTATCTCAAAATGTATGTATGGACTGCGAGCTGCGAATAGTTGGTCAAGAGATTCAAACCGGTGGGAGGGAGACCGTGAGAAAGAGCTTGCCAGCAACCAGTACAGGGAGCGGTCAGTATTTTCTGTTGCTGACCCTCCAGGTGTCTTGCGTCGCATTTAGAGCATTGATTATATATCTGGTGGCCAGTTTCCTCCCTTGACATTCTACATCATGGTGATAATTCATGACCGAGGGCAGAAGACTTCACAAAGACATAAGTAGTCGCTTGCGCGGGAGTCGAACCTGGAGGGGGCGTGCCTTCCAAATGCGGCGGCGGCGGGTCTGCACGCTCAGAGATCCGGGCAGATCCGGGCCCACTAGTGACATCGTTTTGTCACGCTATGTTTTTTCCGCGATAGCTCACATCATAGCTTATTAGCCTGTCCTTACTATAGCCTACTACTGATCGTCGAGTATCTGCTTCCTGTTGTCTACTTGTCCTGACGGGTGAGCAGAGTCTATGCCGTGGGGAGCTCAGATCACACAACGCCTGCTCATAGGTAGTATTACAGCTGCACACCGATGTTCTAGAAATGTTTGAGCGACGTCTCGAGCAGGCAGACACTGACTCACCAGCGCTAAAGACGGTAGTCACTAAGTAACTACCAACGGGTGATGTCGACTTCCGCCTCGCCAAACATACTAGTCTTTTTGATCTCAAATCCTTCGATCGGCACTAGGTCACTTGGCTCGGATTTGGTGGTCATGTAAAGAGTGGAGAACTCTGCTTGGAGAAAGGCCTGTATGTGATGGTTGATCTGCTCAAATTCGAGCAGGAATCCATCATGGCCATCTGGAGACTGAATGACCGCCAATGTAGCATCGGGAATAGAGTTCGCGAGCTCGCGTTGCTCGGACAACATGAAAAGGCCATCTGACTCGACGCCTATGACGAGCGCGCGGGGAGGGAGCTGCCTCAAAATCTGGGCCAACGCCCCGGATTCGTCCTCACTGGCGCAGTACGAGGTGGAGACCGTCCGTCCGCGAGCGAGGTCGTGCGTGTCCATTTTACGCGTGATGTGGATATAGCAGTTGGCATCGAAGCGCTTGATAAACTTGTCGCCTTGATACCGGAGGTAAGACTGAGCGGAGAAGATAGGCCGGGGGGAGGAATGTGTCGTGGATTCATCGCGAAGAGGCGCCGTCGCGTTTCGATGACCATCGTTGTGGGCTGCCACGGCATCGTATGAGGTCAGGATTGCAGAGTCGGGATGCTTGGTGCCACTCGATGAAGAAGCTGTCTTGTACGGCTTGCGACCAAAGCGGCTCTCGAACGAGTCACGAGAACGATATGTGAGCAGCGCTGCCATCCGAGCGGCTGCAAGACCAGACGCTGGCTGGGTGCGATAATATCCATCTTCGTACCCTGGATCACTGTAGATGCTCTGCCTCTGGGCTTCCCCCCAGCTGATACACCACGCTGAGTGACGAGCGGAAGTTGCAATCGGCACGACGCGCCGGACATAGCCTGGGGGAGAGCACAGAGGCCATTCAAGAACGGCCATGCCACCCATTGATCCACCGATGACAACCGCCACAGAAGAGACGCCAAACTGGTCGAGAACCTGCTTGTGCAGACTAGAAATTCCGTCTAAGACGCTGGGAGATTTGAAATGAACAGCCATGATCACTGACCGAACGTCGTCCCTAATGGTGGTGCTTGGAAATTCGGGCCCATACGGCGTTCCTGTGAGTGGGTTCCTCGTGATAGGCGAGGCAGTTCCATATGGTGAGCCAAGGACGTTGGCGCAGAATATGAAAAACCGGTTGGGATCGAACGCTTTCCCTCGTCCCATAAGTGGTCCCCACCTGCCTTACCGTCAGATAAGACAGCTCGAAAGCGCAAAAGACATAGTTAAGCGTACCAGTCCTCAACATCTGCACTCCCTGTAAAAGCATGGCAGATCACCATCACATTATCCTTGGTGTCGTTGAGCGTCCCCCATGTCTTGTACGCGACCGGAACATCTTGCAAAACGCTCCCACATTCCAACTGGAATGAAGATACGATGTGTATGCTTTGCTCTATATCAAAGCGAGATTGGGACATGGCCACGACACCTCAACCAACGGCTGTGAGTTGGGTAAAGCTATAACGCCCTGGTACGTCGAGAGGTTCGTCAATCAGGTGGCGGTGGATGGCAAGATGCAAGCAAGATGATTTAGAGACTCACAGCTCAGGACCGTTTCCGAACCTTATGTAAAATTCAATTGAGCACGTCCGGACTGAAGCAAGAGCGCTATAGACATTGGAACTGCCAGCGATCGATTCAACGGTGAGCTGCGGGCAGAGCGGCCAGTCCGAATCGGACTCCATCGCCGAGAGGAAATCGCCTGGATCACGTGCCAAATTAGGGGTGTTCAGAGTACTCGATTACGACGCGATTCTGCTGTCGGTTCTGGAACGATTCTGCGTCCGATGTTGGTCGGTGTAATCGTGAGAGAGTCGCCTCGTACTCTGAACTCCCCGTTTCTCCTACACGGTGTATGGCGATTATAGCTCGATTTCGTCCATACAAATTCGTATTCAAATAACTTCATGGCTATGATATGTACTTGGTGTGATCTTGGCCAGCCTCCCCATGCCCCGCCGTACTCCTCGCCAACGTCGCTCCGCCAACCTGCTCAAGAGCTATGCAAGGTTCCAGAAGATCCGGACCATTGCAGCCAAGCGCCGTATGCGGCGCCTTACGAAGACGCTCAGGCAGGCGGGATATCCACCAAATACACTTCTTTCCCCTGCCCCTGCGGGCCCTGCTGTGACGTTCAGCAGCAGCTCATCAGATGCCTTCGACTCCGATGACACGCAAGACTCCCTCTCCGAAAAGTCGACCACAGACTGGTCAAGCCTTCTCGGTCCCGACTGGCTGGACCGTCAGTCATCGAACAGCTCGCAGTCGTCGGACACAACAGACAGCGACTCCTCGCTGAGCGATATCTTTGTTGATGTCAACATGCCGGAGCTCATGGACATCGACTCGGACTCAGACAGCGACACGGAGTCCACAGAGTCAGGCAGCCAGTCTGGGAATGAAGCGGATGTCGAGGAGGACGAAAGTAGTGAGGCGGACGATGAGTCAGGTGCGTAGTCGCCAGTTATCACAGTGGAAGAGCTGCACTTACCACCCTGTTGACCTAGATCATATGCAACCCTCAGCAGCTGTGCGCTGTGCGCGCTTCGTACGCAAACTGATTGAGGAGATGTATGCACATCGATACGAGAATGGGCGCGATCACGCACCACACGGCCCCCCTTTTCTTCCTTATGTTCTGACAACTATGAAGACAGAACGTCCCGACCTCTTTCGGCGTGAACTACGGGTCTCACCCAACACATTCGACAAGCTTGTTGCCGAAATCGCGGATGACCCGGTCTTCACCAACAACTCTTTCAATGCGCAGATGCCCATTGAACACCAGGTCGCCATCACGCTCTTCCGATTTGGCCACAGCGGCAACGCATCGGGCCACCTGTGTGTTGCCAACTGGTCTGGGTACAGTACTGGTACTGTGGCCCTTGCGACTCGGAGGGTCATGACCGCAATTCTGCGACGTGAGTTCATGGAGAACGCTGTCCACTTTCCAACAGAGGACGAGAAGGAAGAGGCAAAGCGATGGGTGCAAAAGCACTCCTGCCGTGCATGGCGCGACGGCTGGTGCATGGTGGACGGGACACTTGTGCCGCTCTACGATCGTCCATTTTGGTACGGGGAGAGCTATTTTGACCGTAAGTGCAATTACTCCCTCAACATCC
The DNA here is from genome assembly GCA_019914985.1 of Auriscalpium microsporum. NCBI lineage: Eukaryota > Fungi > Basidiomycota > Agaricomycetes > Russulales > Auriscalpiaceae > Auriscalpium > Auriscalpium microsporum. Next base: position 466,548 of record JAHLMG010000010.1, on the reverse strand, counting down.
AGGTGAGCGCGTTCTTGCGGGCTCTTTCAGCTGGCCTCTGACACATTGAAATCAGATCATATCCATGCCCAATCTACGCATCATCGACTTTGGCTATGGGTTTACAGGCAGCACACATGACGCAACAGCATGGGACCACACGCGACTCCCGAATGAGCATGAAGATCTGTTAGACGAGGCGGAATTTGTCTGGGGAGACTCCGCATACCCAGTGCGTGTTCATATTTTGCTATGTATCAAGAAGCTGACTAGATCACGCAGATTGAGATCTGGCTCACAGCGCCGTACAAGAAGCCCGAGCGCGACTTGCCGGAGAACGAAATATTCAACAACCATGTTTCGATGATTCGCATCCGCTCCGAGCACGCTATCGGCTTCCTCAAGGGCCGCTTCCAGTCCTTGAAAGGCTTGCGCGTCAACATCCGAGATGAGCGGTCACACAAATTTGCGACGTACTGGGTCGCGGCCTGCGTTGGCCTCCACGCATTCGCAATGCAGTGCGAAGCAGAGGACACTGCCTCTTATGATGCGAGTGCCGATCCTTTTGTCGAAGAAGGGCTGTCAACATCCAGCAGCTCGGAAGATGAACAACCCGCACCAGTAGTCCATCGTCGACGAGGCGGCACTCGTGACCTCCGCGCTGCAAAGCAGTTTAGGACTCATTTGAAGGAGGAGTTGTTTCGGGCTATGGAGGCTCAACACGAGGGTAGCGGTAGTAGTGACTCTGAGTCTGAGTCGGATGTATAGCCTTTGGATATTATCATATGATTTCTGTGCATCATCTAAGTGTGCTCCGTGGCTGCATAAAATAAGCACTGGGAGATAATTCTTGTGCGTGCATGTGACGCGCTCCCAAGTTATATCTCCCAGCGCTTATTTTGCACAGCCACGCATACGTCATGTGAATTCACATATATTGCATACACATAACAAAGTCACAGCTTTTGGAATGGTTTCTTTCACTCATGATGAGATTTCAAGTGCTATCTATACATGCCCCACTTCTCAGAGCTTAGCCGTAGGTGCCCCGGCCTGTGTGAAATAGAGCGTGCAGAATGCAGCCAGAGTGTGACACATGTGACATCATGTCGCGTCTGCGCTCTGCGCGTTCTCTTCACCTCACAGCCATATTCCCTGCACAACCTGCCGCCAGCCACATAGATGTATTTGTGTGTATCAATATGGTGGAATTCACATTGATATCATTGTTCTGAGAATTGCACGGAGGATGCAAGCAAGTACTGATTGAGTCACCACACCACTACATGCCCGCCTCGTTCGCCTCGTTGTTCGCTACATCTTCAAGGCCTACCATCCCTAAATCCACGCCTACTGCCCCATTATACTCTGCAAAATTCCAAAGCGACTCATCTGCAGGCAGAAGCGGGGTTGATGAGCCAGAGGCGGTTGCACTTGATGGCCCGGCAGTGGCCGAGGAGTACGACGGCCAGCCGGAAGAAGACGCATTCTTCAGTTGCTGCATCTTCTCGGCGTGGTCCTGCTGCATCTTGAGCGTAGCCATCCTTTCCTTCATACTGAGTTTCTGCTGCCGCAAGGCCATCTTCATGGCCATCTTCTCCTTTGAGAGCTTCAGCTTCGCCTCAACGAGGACCTTGTTGTGCGCAGTCTTTGCCACAGCAAGCTCCAGCTGCCGCTGGAGCGTGACCTCCTCCGCCTTTGCAACCTCCGCAAACTCACCCATCTTAGTCTTCTTCTTTTCAGGAAGCTTCCCCTTCTTCGTGGATGACTTTGGTGCGCTGGCAGCAGTATTGGGTCGAGCAGGTGTTTTGACCGGCGCAGCAGGTGCAGGTGCGTCGTCGCCATCTTCTTCTTCATCAACGTGATCTGACGTGCTATCATCTGCCCTTGCGTTCTCGACAACAAGACTGGAATTTTCATCCTAATATGATAGTAAGCCCAGCCGGTCATGAATCAGATCAGAGCTGCTATCGTTTATACCTCATCTTGTGTGGGCAGGGCGTTGTCCTGACCTTCCTCGTTGTCCCCATTTCCTCCATCACCATCATCAGCTCCATCACCCCAGCCATTTCCCATGAGTACCTCCATGTCAAAGCCAGTATCGCTGTTACCAAGGCCAACCGTAACGACATTCGGGCGCTCCGCGATGAGCGCACGCATCTCAAAGAACCAAGGACAGGCCTTTTCAATCACAGCTGTAGGCAGTGGCAACATGAGTACTTACTGCAACTAGATGCCAACGAAGCGCTGTACGTACCCCATTTATTTGTGAACGCATTGTCGAGGCTCATGTCGATCTCATCCGCACGGGTGATTCCAGCACCCGTCTCCCCCATCTCTACCATGTAACCCCGAGTCAATTTCACCATCCTGCATTGTGGTGACATGTTAGCTGCAGCATCACGCGCATTTCGGGAACAGCGGCGACAACGTACGCAGCGAGTCTATTTTTGATCTTGTCGTTCCAAGGGCCCTTCTCCTTTGGGGTCTTTGCCTCCGCAAGGGCGGCGCCGTACGTTGCGTCATTGGTGAACAAGGTGACACACAACGACCAATAGAAGTCCGTCTTCTTTTTTCCACCGCCGCCAGCAGTCGAGGCATGCGCGCCCGGCGACGGGAACAGGCCATTCTTGATCATGCGGTCATCAGTGATGGCACTGATTAACGCAGCCGACAGCTCAGAGGTCCATCTGCGTATGGTGCGGGACACCTAGAGGCCACCTGTTTTGACAGTGGCCAATTTTGTCGGCCGGAAAAAAATTTATATATTATATATAAATATGGCTTGGAAGGGGCTGAAATGAAGTTCTGACCACAAATTCACCGCCATCAGATGATGGGGAGCATCACATCTAGTTCAGAATGAACTAATAGCAAAGGTTATTGAAAGATTGAGGTCCAGAAGGCTGCAAAGGAGTTCCTGTCAGTCGGTGCTCTGTGGGTTTCAGGCTTTTAGCAGGTTTTCGGCGCGTTTGTACTAAATTATAGAGCCCATAGGGTTAGGTTATTGAGCGCCTAATTACCGTATATGGTGCATACTATGTCATCTGGCCAAATCCGTAGGGTTGACTTCACAAATATTGATAATTTTGACACATGCTCTTGTACGTTTGTAGCCCTCACAAAGTTACGTCGATTGCCAAGAGGGATAAGAAATAGGGAAAATATTAGAGGTCCCACAAGGGTGTCAAAGATCTTGTACAAAACAGGTGGCCTCTAGGTGTCCCGCACCATAGATGACGGTCAGTATAGCCGGGCGCTCGAGAAGAAGACGTACTTACTCAATGGTGAACTTCTTCGCAGCATTTTGGTCAACCTTTCCGGGCGTCTTTGCTGTCTTTGCCGTCTTGCCTGTCGGGGTCTTGGTCTTTTTACTTCTGTTAGATTTTGTATAGGCCATGGTGGGATGATGGGTCGTGAGGAAGAGGGGAAGTGGAAAATTTCACGGCGGTATACGGACGAAAGTGCCATCAGGAAATTATGCATTTAATTTTGAATAAATAAGTATGTTATGTGGGCTAAATCAAAGGTGTAGCTAAGACACAGAACCCGTTTCATTGGAATCGAGGGCGAGCTTCGAGTCTGGAGTCGAAGCTGCTCCGACTGTCGATTCACGCTCGAAACTCAGTTCACACGATTTCCTGGGATCAAAATCGAATTCACAATCTACTATCATAATCGCGTCATAATCGAGTACTCTGAACACCCCTATTAGCGGACCGCCGGTCGAAATCGGATAGCATCTTGTTCCCAGTTCAATGTTGCGTGCAACATGGCGGACGTTATATCTTTGCTGACTCTTCCATCCTCAAATGCATTCACGTCTCTGCAATCCTCTGTTCTTGATGCGTCCACTCCCCGCAAGGTTGCCCGTCTAGACACCGACTCTGACTCGGGATCTGCCTTCAGGTCAAGGGCGGACGCGCGTACGGCGCCTGCTCACCATGGCCCTGCACCTATAACAGTGGAAGGAGATCCCGGTGAGCAAACTGCTCCGGACGAAAACTTCCTGTTTGCTTAGAAATCCGAGCAGCGGAACCTCTCATCCAGCAAGAGAGCGACTCCGCGCTCGCACTCCTTCGTCGATGCATTCATCTTCTCCTTACTATAGACTCAACGGACCCTCTTCCTGCCTCATATGAAAGGATTTTTCAAGCCTGTCGCCACGTCGTTCTTACATCGGGCAAGGCGGACGCTCTCGTCGACATTATCAAACTCGAGCTCGATAGATGCGGCACTGCCCTTCAACGCAAGCTCTCCAGAGACCATGCCGTCGGACTGGCGTACTTTGTGCCATTTTCGGAGACGTTGACAAGGTTTGAGGAGTGTACCAAGCTGCTCCAGGCCCTTGTGACCTACCTCGACCGAGTGCACTTTGACGAGTCGACGAGTATCCGGTCCGTTCCGCCGTTGCTCTGCATATCGCGTTTCTAACATCTTCGACAGTAAAACCACGAATGAACTGCTCGCCCTGCGCATCTTTGATGATCGATGGCTCCACACAAACTTCGAAGGAAGCGTGCGCGAGTGGCTGGCCTGGGAGCGCGAGCACCAGGAGGCACACAGCGTCCGCCCATCCATTCGCGAAGTCATCCGACATTTGCTCGCACACTCACACTACCTCTCTCGCTTCGAGGTATTTTATCTGCGCGACGTGCGCGCCTTTTATGCGGAAGAATCGCGCAAACGCTCGCAGCCCGGCGCATCGCCTCTGGAGTTCCTTGAATTTTGTGAGGAGAAAATCCTGGAAGAAACGAAGCGTGCTAGGGATGTGCTTCCGAGCAGCAGCTGGGCGGCAGTGGAGCAGGCGGTAGAATCCGGTCTTCTCGGCGACAACCTTGAATGGCTAGCCGATGGCACAGTCGGACAACTTGTCGAGCGACACCAGTATTCCCAATTGGTGATGCTCAACCGACTCTTTGACCGTGCCTCCGGACTTAAGTATCTGATGGCCGCGTATAAATCATTTTTGCTGGTGGGCTAGATCTATCTTCATGCCTTTCGTTACCCACTGAGCATTGCATCTAGGACCGCGTTACCTCAATGGTCACGGACGACTCAGAAGAAGACACCATGGTTGATAAGCTACTAAAGTTCCGGGCCTCCGCCGACAGGGTCATCCGAGAAGCGTTTATTGATGAAGAGGGACGACCACGTAAAGATTTCGAATACGCGCTCATCGACGCGTTCGCAACAGGTTTCAAAGCGCGCCGTAACAAGCCAGCGGAGATGATAGCAAAGCACGTCGACCGCATGATGCGCAAAGGACAACGTGGTGCCAGCGACGCAGAATTTCAGGCACAGCTGGACGACGCGCTTGTTCTTTATCGTTTCACGGACGACAAAGACGTCTTCCGGACATTCTACCATCGTGCATTAGCAAAGCGTCTTCTGCTTAAGCGGAGCGCTTCCAACGACTTCGAGAAGGCCATTTTGAAGAAGCTCAAAGAGCGTGAGTACCCATGTTACCAGCGTGCAAGATGCTGACGGCCTGCTCTGCACAGAGTACGATCCCGAGTTTAGCATGGGTGATCATATGTTCAACGATTTGGCCCTATCGCGCGATGTCATGACCGAATACAATGAGCGAACGGCAGACGCAGGCACTGCCCTCAAATTCAGTGCCGTCATTCTGCAGCAGAGTTTCTGGCCATTTTCATTGAGGACAGCGGACGCATACCTTCCTATATGGGTGAGTGAATAGCATCCCTCCTGTATCTGGCCTGACGGCTGTCGCAATTACAGATGCAAGACAATCTTGCTGCGTTCGCCCGCTTTTACAAAGAGAAGCACAAGGGTCATAAGCTGGAGTGGAACCACGCCCTAGGCTCGGCCACTCTCAAGGCTAAATTTGCTCGTGAACACAAGGAACTCTCAGTAACTCTATACCAAGCGCTGGTCCTCCTGCTGTTCAACGCGGTCGATCGGATCTCCTTCCGCGACATCGCAGCCCAGACACAGATTGGTACGAGACCATGTCGACATTCTGCTGACTGTACATTGACTTACTTGGTCACTTGTAGAGGATGCGGAGTTACGCAGGGCGCTGCAGAGTTTGGCATGTGGTAACAAAAAGGTGCTGATGAAGCGTCCAGTAGGCAAGGACGTCAAAGACGGCGATGTCTTCAGGTTCAACGAGAATTTCACCGATCCTCACACGAAGGTGCATATAAGCGCGATCCAGGTGAAAGAGACGGTGCGCCCTTGACACTGACTCTCCGGATCCTGTGGTGCTGATACTCGGATTGTAGCCGGAAGAGTCGACCCGAACCCTGAAAGCCATTGCAGGAGATCGCGTGCACTACATCGATGCCGCGATCGTTCGTATCATGAAGGCACGCAAGAAGCTAACGTATGAGCAGATCAAGACAGAAACAATCGCCGCTGTGAAGAACCACTTTGTGCCGGAGGTGGTCAGCATCAAGCAGCGTGTTGACAGTCTTGTTGAGCAGGAATATCTGGAACGGGATGACGATGACCGCAACCTATTTCTCTACGTTGCTTAGAAGTCAGTGTATCACTGTGTATGATGGGCAGAAGTACATAGCAATTATTGTATCGGAATGTGACAAACATGAATTATTCGGTAACTTACTAACTAAACCAACGATTTACTACATAAGGTATACCGGCGGCTTCTAAGTACCTTATTGACACCCTTGTGGCGGCTGGCTTTCCAACTTTCCCTCCATGCTTCGTAGAACGCTCACCGCGAGCTCACAAGCTCTGCGTCATCGACCTTCATGTCCTACACACCCGTCTGTGCTACGCCGCAGTCTGAACGATTACGCGGCTAAATATGCTCGCAAACTAGAGGAGCGCGCGCAAAAGTGAGGTTGAAAACCTCGACTTGTGGCGTAATTGACCTTAGACATCATATCAACAGAGAAGGTGTCACCGTTGATGACCTCCGGATACGCTTGAAGGAAGAGGAGCGGGAGAGGGCGAAAGACAGGCTGGCGAAGGCAGCAGAGGCTGCCGCGCGCACGGCCGAGGCTTCTGGTCCGTCGCCTTCATCCCCTACCAGTCAAAAATCACAAGGACGCCCCTCTGTGGGGACATCTCTGCGGCAGGACAGCTCTCCAGTGAAGGTTCGTGGCGTCAAACTTCGTGACTTAGAGGCGTGTTGATTCGATGCCGAATATTCAGCCGCTGTCAAGCATTCTCAACCTCGACCGTCTACTCCAAACACCGCACACGTCTGCTCAGGTCTCCGCTTTATGGACCACATTTCATGCCTCGCGGTCTGGTGGAACTGGCCGAGGCTTCATCTGCGCTTCGCTTCCCCGCCAACTGTACGACTCCTTGCTGGAAGGGGGACAGAAGTACAAGCAATTCGTGATCCCAATCCCCCGTGCAAACCCCGAAGACGCCGCTGAGAAGTCATATGAATTCTTTGTGCTCCAGTGGGACGTCCACGCGGCGCCCCCAACGCCTGTTGCTGGCCTCACAGGCGCCATGCCGTTCCTGTACGGCACCCCGCCCCCTGCCCCTTCTGCAACCAAGGAAAATCCTCGCACCGCAACCATCATATTCACCCCGCTCCTGGAATACAAACAGAGGCAGAGCTTTGCCACTCCGTACTTTGTCTTGACCTTTTACTCCGATCTTGCGAGCTCGCATGATCTTGTCCTCATGCGAGGGGAGATCACTCCGGCTGCGGCGCGCGACGGGCAGCAGGGCAGCAGCTACTTGCTCAGCCAACAAGACGCGCAGATGCTGGCGATGGGCATGCAGAAGTTTTATTTGTGGAACGATGGCGAGAAGGGTGCCCAACGGCGACGCCTGCTAGAGGATTTTCACGAGCGTCCGGAGGATTTCCAGTGGTCGGAGCTGCTGAAGCATGGAGAAGTAGATTCCTGACGCCCGTCGGCAACTTGCCAGCGGCATCATCATTTGTCTGATCAGGAGCAACGCAGATACACCTGTCGTACACATGTCGCACACTCATATAATATGGCGAAGTTGTCGGCAACACACTTCTCATCCGTCCGCTAATCTCGGGGCGCATGATAGGCATATGCATCCTCCTATCCTATCTTCGCCGTAGGTCTCTCTCCCACCCGCAATTTGCACCTTGTGCCCACCTGGAAGGAAGATTACTGAGGCCAAGTGAGCGCTATGCAGCCTTGGTGCATCGACGTGGCTTTAGGGAAAGACGTGGCGCGGCCGCGGTGCTTATTGTTATCGATTGACATTACCCGGTACCGGTACAGTGTCACGACGAACGATCGTCACATATATTATCTATTGATCTGTACAGCCTACAGGAACAGGTTGGCTATAGGGGTATCTATCGGTGAGACATCGAGAGTTATCCGCTCCGGTAATTCAAGGCCAGATTACTCCAAGGCTTTGCATACAATCTGGCTTTGCATACATTTGTTTCAGGCTGACGGCCGACGCTCTCCCCTGAGAGTCGACCGATGTTGAAGTCAACTGCAAACTGTTCGATCAGTCGCCCAGATAATTACGCGGACGCCGGCGGGAACGTCGTACCCCGCCGCAAGTGGACCTGCCACTCTGAATCCTGCAAAATATAGCGCTCGCTGACTCGGCTCTGCGAAACATTATCTTGGACCAGAGGAGTACTCTGTCTATCTGTCTACGGTGGTGTAGTGGTCAATAACATAGCAAACCTGATGTTGTACACGTGCACGAAGTACTAGTCTACCTACTCGGGCTCCCCGTAGTCAGACTACTACCGCTGGTTGACATCCAGCCAATGGGACCTGCGTCATCATCAGATGATGTGTCCTAAGTTGACATGTACAGCTTTCACGTTCGTGTAGCTGCGACGAGACTTTTATCAGATCACAGCGGCAGATTCAAAAGCGCAGATGAACGTACTTTTCCAGGGCATACTCCCCCTGCTCGCGCCCGATGCCAGACTGCTTGTACCCGCCGAAAGGCACATTTGAGTGCACCATCATAATGCAATTAACCTGTACCAGCAGCCATGTTCCATCAGTACTAAGTAAACGCGCTGATTGAGTTATTTGGCCCTACCCAGACAGTACCAGCCTGCAGCTGGTGAGCCACGCGCAGCGCACGGGAGACATCTGGAGTGAAAACTGCCGCGGCGAGCCCGTAGAGCGTGTCGTTCGCTTGGCGTAGTACATCGTCTTCATCCTTGAACTTGATGACGACACCGACTGGCCCGAAGATTTCCTCCCGCACGATGCGCATGTCCGGTGTTGCGTCCGTGAAGATCGTCGGCTGGACCCAGTAGCCAGTTTCGCCGTGACGCTCACCACCCAGATGCACAGTTGCGCCCTCCTGCTTGCCGCATTCGATGTACGACATGACGCGCTGCAGAAGCGTAAGCGCATACATTTGTTGAAGAGTCAAGGACCGGACACTAACCTTGAACTGAATGTCTGAGACCAAGGGACCTTGATACGTTTCAAGCTCAAAGGTGTGCCCAAGCTTCAACGATCTCGCTTTCTCCGTGAATGCCTTGAGGAATTGATCGTAAATTCCCTCCTGCACGAAAATCCGCGTGCCAGCGCAGCAAGCCTGGCCTTGATTCCAGCTACCACAAGTCAGCACGCTGAATTACTTGCGACGGGTGGGCGTACAAAATACCGTATGATGTCCACTGCACCGCGGCATCCAAATCGGCGTCATCAAAGATGATATTTGGACTTTTCCCACCCAGCTCGAGCGTGACGTTCTTCAAATTCGACTTCGCCGCCGCCTCCATTACCTTGCGTCCAACAAGTGTACTTCCAGTGAATGCAACTTTGTCGATGCCCATGTGCTCTGAGATAGCCTGGCCTACGGTATTGCCATAGCCAACGACAATGTTGGCCGTCCCAGGTGGAAAGCCAGCCTCGTTGATCAACGAGCACATGCGGAGAGCAGTGAGCGGGGTGACTTCGGATGGCTTTAACACCAGCGCGTTCCCTGTCGCGAGAGCCGGACCCAACTTGAACGCCACCATTGACACTGCGGTAGGTTAGATTTAGTGTGTGCAGCCGTGTAGGTAACGAATGGTGCGTTACGAGGTACATTCCACGGGATAATCTGCCCCACGACGCCGAACGGCTCATGCCGTGTGTACGCCAGCTTATCCTCAGTCGTCTCAATCACCTTTCCATGCATCTTGTCCGCCCATCCGGCATAGTAGCGGATGGTGGCGATGGCGCCGGTCACATCGACATTTTTCGCCAACAAGAACGGCTTCCCTGCAGACGATTGCAGTGTCAGGGATGCGGGGAAAACACGTAATGGCTGAGCGACCTACCAGCATCGAGAGCCTCAAGGGCAGAGAGTTCGTCGATATGGGCTTCCATGAGATCCGCCAAGCGTGCAAGAAAGACGCCTCGCTGGTAGCCGGGAGTCTTGAGGCCCCAGACACTGTCGTAGGCACGCTTGGCCGCAACGACCGCGCGGTCGACGTCCGCTGGAGTGCCTTCGGCGACCGTCGTGAAGACCCGTCCGTTAGCTAAATTATCGATTGTCAGTCACATCGGACACCTAGCAGAGAAATCCTTGCGTACTCGGATCGACGATACTGTGACGGCCGTCAGTATCATCGCTAGTTCGAACAAGCGCAAGTATTTACTCAATGGTCTTGCCTTCTGAACCAGCGGAGAACTGTCCGTCGATGAAGACGCCTGTGGGGAAGGAAACCTTTCCCTTGAACGCCTCAGTATCGAGCTCGTACGTGAATGTCGTCGACATGATCGATGGAAGAGGCGGATGGGACGCCTTTGCATCCTGAAGACGAACTCCTTATGCGTCCGGAAGGAGGGCACAGAAGCCGCTCCGTGCGATTCCCTTTTCCCTGTGTGTCAAGCGGCACGCCGCGCAATGAAATGAGAATTACAATCAGAGAAGAGCGCACCGATGGACGAAATGAGGCATTTGAGAAGGTCGATTGCTGCTTGGAACTCGCTACGTTCCATGTGAGCCGGATAATACTTAGTTTCTGTTCTTTGAGGGCGATGAGTCTTCAAACACAAGCTGCTGCGAATGCAGTACTCCCGTGGCAATAAGAGCCTACAATGGTGGGGCTCCCACAATACATTTTACCTGAGAACTTATCAAACCGAACAGGGATATAACATGTGCTCAACCACCTTATTTGAGCCCGGCGTTTTTCTCAGAGAAATGGTTCGACGTGAGAGCACACGTACATGAGGCGAGATGGAAAGATGCATGCGGAAAACATGATAGAGCGTATTATGTGGTTCGTATAAGTATTGTTACGTTTCGGTCCAAGTCATCTGTCGACCGCATGGCCACGTAGACAACGAAGGAAAGTTGCAGCAAGATCTGCACACAGAGGCAGTCAGGCGCGATTGAGGAAACTGAACAACGTCCATCAGTCACTACATGGACGTTTGGAGCAAAGACAGCGCACCTTCAGGGCATTGCTGGCCGCGACCACCACCGCCACGCGTGTCACTCTACGCCGGCACCAACAGCTCTCCCCACCTCCTCACAATCGCTATCCCACTGACGAACATGCCAACCCCAACAACGATACTGATGTTCCCCGGCAGCTTCTCCGGCGCGAAAATCTGCTCGCGTACGAAGCGGCCCCATGCGGTCTCATCGAGCGGTGCACCACGGCCGGGAATTTGGGCGGGTGTGTAGTAGGCCGGGCCAGAATGCGGAGGTGCTGCGCGACGAGCCATGGTTTCGAGGTGGTGGTTAGGAATGGGATTGAGCTGGCCGGCCGCGCACTCAGGCTGCATTTATTTTGTCTTGTTTGCTGCCCAGCCACTAACGCGTACTAGGCACTGGCAGTAGCGCGATATTGACCGCTCCTTACATCTTGTCCTCCTTGAAACAATTTGCCAACCTCCCTAGTGGCTCCGCAATGAGCAGACGAGGCAACAACGTCCGCGGCCCTACGTCCGCACTCACAGAATTTCTCAAGGTCAGAGCAGACCGCCAGAGCAGTGCGTTTTTACCGCGAGCGTTCTAACCTCAATCGTAGGAATCGGGCATCACTGCTCAATCCATCGCTCGTCGCGCGGCGATTCGGCAGGAGCCTCAGGAGCAGCCCACTGCAGGACCCAGCAACGGCCCCGGGACGGTTACAGCGGAGGATGCAGTCGATGATGAAGAGGTGCGCGTGCCGAACTTGCAGTCCACGCAAGCCGCTGACGCTACGCAGCCCGACGAGGGTTTTGATTCTGAGCACCTCGACGAGGAAGAGGAGGAACAACCCGCAAAGAAGAAGCGCAAACTCACTAAGGCGGCGGAGGCGAAACTGAAGGCGCAAGCGAAGGCAAAGTCGAAGGCAAAGAAGGGCAAGAAGGGAGATGACGAAGAATACGAGGACGACGAGGATGACGACACGTACACCGCGCTTTCCAAGTCGATGCGGTCCAACGCTGCAGCGTCTGGCCCGAAGCCGCCGGTCGGCGCCTTCGACACTTGCGCTCGGTGCTCCAAGCAGTACACCGTCGTGCGTGACTTAGCTTTATTGTTCTCATTACTGCGCCATCCTGAATTTACCTTCTCCAGACGAAGTACACGATTGCTGCTCAGCCGCCGCCAGGTTACTTGTGCCACACTTGCGCCAAGGCGGGCGGGGCTGACCCATTCAAGAAGCCTGCGGCGCCACGGAAACGCAAAGCCCCCGCGAACAAGCGTACTGTGACGAACATTGAGGAACGCCGGCTCCCGACACTTGTGTCTCTCTGTGTGCAGGTGTGTTGCACCGGTTGAAAGTCAACGGTCAGCTCATGTCTGTGTCAGATCATATCGAAGCATATTGACGATGTGGAGACCCTTGGTGATGTCGGCACAGCGAATAAGGACAGCATCATACGTGCGCTGTCGCGGAGCAGAAGCTTGTATGTGCCACCGCCTTCCATGGCAGGTCGTCATTTGACTCTCCGATAGGACTCACGAGAACGCCGGCCTATTCTACAATGTTGAGAACAAGAGCCTCACCTTTTACGACGCGACGAGTGTGTCTTATTGCCCCCTCCTCAGCGCTGATCTGATGCTCGACTCTAGACCTCCATCCTGAGAGCCTCGCAAGCCTAGCCATGCTCAATCCCAACCTGACCAGCCTGCGCCTGGATTTCTGCGGCCGCATGGACGACACCGTCATCGATGCCTGGTCCTCCTCCCTCCGGTCACTCACCCACCTCGATCTGTTCGGCCCGTACCTGGTGCGCACGCCTGCCTGGATCGCCTTCTTCAAGGCGAACCCACAGCTGGAGGCATTCCGCATCGTGCAGTCTCCGCGGTTCGACCTGACGTGCATGAAGGCGCTCGCGACGAGCTGCAAGCGCCTCGTGGACTTGCGGCTCAAAGAGGTCCGCGTGGAGGACTCGTTCGTCGGCGAGATCAAGAAGCTGAAGCATTTGCGCACACTGGACCTCTCGGACCCACCCGAGTCTCTCTCAGAAGACGGATTGGTGACGCTCGTGAAAGCCATCGGAAAGCGCCTCGAGGTGCTCGATCTGTCGGGCCACGACATGCTAACGGACGATTTCTTCAAGAAGGGGCTTCGCGCAAACGCATCTAGCCTCATGTCACTCACGCTGAACAACCTCACGGAGCTCTCTGACAGCGGCGTTGCGGCTTTCCTTGCCGACGTGAAGATGCCGTCGCTGACGTCCGTTAGCCTAAGCCGCGTGCCGGAGCTTGGCGACGAGGCTCTGTCTGCGCTGCTCGAGTGTGCGGGGAAGACGCTCACGACGCTTAATATAAACACCTGGCGCAACACCACGCAGGATGGGTTGAAGGCGATCGCGACATCCGCCCCGGCATTGAAGAAGCTCGACCTTGGATGGAACAGGGAATTTGATGATTTCGCGATGAAGGAGATTCTCGACGGGTGCGCGCAGCTGGAAGAGATCAAGTGTTGGGGGTGCAATCGGTTGACGGAGAGCTGCCCAAGAAAGGTTAGTCTTGTCGTATCATCATGCTGTCTCGCCGCCGCCATTGCTGACACTTGTGTGCAGCGGAATGTCGCTGTCTTCGGAGTGGAATCTCATCTCGCTGCGTAGAATGGGGTTGGGACGCACAATAGCAGGTTATACACATCTTGGAACTTGTGAGCGATAGTTTGCTAGACATAGTTGGTCAGACGGTTTTGACTATGTACGTCGTGAATTTTGCATGCAGAGGGCTGGCCAATGCCAGTCGGTCCGTCGATTTGTCCGCAACGTATGAATAGCGGCCATGCGAATCGAAGGCCTTCGAAGAGGATGACTCGAACTGACTGTCCGCTATCCTCCGGCATCAACGCCGGTGTTTCAGAAATAGTACGCCCTACATAGGACTGTTATGACACGCGCAACATCCGGAGCCGCTGAGCGCAGTACAAAATGATCATCGTGGGTTGACTCCCCACGCAGCTGACTGACATGAATTCGAACACCATCTCAGCGAACGACATAGCAGCCCTGTGTTTGCACTCACCTAAAGGCTACCAGTCGCAACTGCAGTCCACCGAGCACCGCATCAGCATCCTTTCGAGCTGGGACATTCCACATGGTGCCAAAATCCTGGAGATAGGATGTGGCCAAGGCGATACCACTGCCGTTCTGGCAGAGCTCGTGGGCCCTGAGGGCCATGTCACTGCGGTCGATCCCGGTCCTTTGGACTATGGTGAGTTTGATATAACGACGCTTAAATATCTGCTAAAGGAGTACTGTATCAGGGAGCCCCTTCACGCTGGGACAGTCGCAAGCCCATCTTTCAGCAGGCCGCCTCGGCTCTCGCATCACATGGAAACAAGCGGAGCCCATCCCCCTCCTCGAAAGCGACGAGATGACCTACGATGCCGCAGTCATCTCCCTGTGTATCTGGTACTTCCACGCGCCATCCGTCCTCGCCGCCACCCTTGCCGCGCTCACGAAGCACGTGCGCACCGTGTACATCGCCGAGTGGAGCCTGTCGTCCGTGTCCGGCGCAGGGCAGACGCACATCCTCGCAGCACTCACTCAGGCCGCGCTGGATACCCACAAGGAGGCGCCACGTTCGAACATACGCATCGCGGTGTCGCCGGTCGCAATCAAGGCTGCTGCCAAGGCTGCCGGATGGGTCAATGCCGGCGAGCGGACGTTCGCCCCCGCGAACCATGTCCTCGACGGGAAGTGGGAGACGATGGAGGTACAGGGGGAGCGGTTTTTGAAGTCCATCCACGAGACGGTGCAGGATGAAAGGCTGAGGAGCGTCGTTGTCGCGCTGCGCGATACGACGCTGCGCAGCCTCGAGAGCGTAGGCGGCATGAAGGGCGTGAAGTCCATGGACGTTTGGTGCGCTACGTTTCATCGCGGGTAGCGCTAGGCATGCTTTAAAGGGACGTACGATGTCTAGTCATGTGGATTCGTTGGATACAGTGCTATAAACACATCCAGCCACTGCGATATGTCCTGAGCTGGTACAGCGTTAGTGAATGGCCATAAATAGATAGGATAAATCAGGAGAAAATTACTACGATAAGAAAAAGCAGACCATCATGACGAGCAACACGATGAGCCGAGCTGCTTCAAAGAACCTTTCCGATCTCGACGTCCATCGCCGAGGCGTATCGTACTTCCGGTCGATTCCCGGTAGTGCAACGTTCGTTCCTCGACAGCCTCCTCCCATTCCCAACGAGAAACAACACGCTGGGCAACATACGCAAACATATCAGGGACGCCCACACCCGTTTTCGCAGACGTGAAGAACACTTTCGGCCGGCGCTCGGGTCGAGGTGGAAGAGGCGCTGCTGGTGGGCCCTCGTCCTCAGACTCGACTGGCGGTGTCGGGGGTGTTGGTGCCGCAGTACGTGTGAACAGCGACGGCGTGATTGTCGGTGCAGAGGAGAAAGTGGAGGTAGAGACTGCGCGTCGGGGGGCTCGTGAGGGTTCGGGAGAGTCCGTGGAAGAGACGCGGAGGTGGGAGCGAGCAGGAGAGGGCGAGTGCGAGCGAGGGAGGGGTGACGAACGCGCCGACTCGTATACATCGAAGTAAGACGACGAGGGAGTGTGGAAAACTGTGAGACCGGTGTGGGTCGACGTCATCGTGCCGTTAGTGAAGCGGAACTGCGAGCTGCGCGACCGTGACTTGGATGGTCGTTTGTGGTGACGGGCACCGATGTCGATGGACGTGGTGGCCGTTGGTACATTGATGGAAGGAACGAGCTCTGCCTCTGACTCTGAGTCGGTGGTATCTGAGGTCTCTGCTTCGGGGGCAATGGGCTCAGAGTAGCTGTATGTGGTGACCGGACTTGATGTTCGTGAGGATACTGGCACGAGCTCGTCGACGAAAGCCTGGGCATCCTCCTCCGTCACAGCGGGGCCCTCCGAACGCTGCTGGGCAAGGTCGATCTTGTTGCCCACGACAACACAGCAGTAGTCTTCCATCTCCTCGTCCGAGACCGGCGCGCGCTCGCGGAACTCTGCCCACCACCGTTCAAGCGCGTGCAAGGATTCAGGCTGATTGACATCGAACATGAGCACCGCAGCATCCGCTCCGCGAAAGAAGGCCGAGGACAGCGACGAAAAGCGCTCCTGGCCTGCGGTGTCCTGCACGACCCTGAGCAACGGAAGTGTATGACATACAGAGGACGCACCCATATTTGCAGAGTTACTGACTCCTCAGGGTTGCTGTGATGTGGAAGAGTCTTCGTTATGAAGTCTGCGCCTATGGTCGCGCGATATCCTGTTGAGAATCGTCCGGAGACGTACTGAGAAGAGGAAGTAAGGGGACGATCAGCAACGAGGCGCTGCACGCGACCACAAGCACGCACCTGCCCACGGAGACTCGTCTTGCCCACACCAGAGTTACCGATGACCACAAGCTTGACAGTGCGCATCGTTGTTGTCCACCGAGTGCAGCAGCGCTGATGGGCATACGGATGAAGTGTGGCAGCAGGAACAAATCTGAACAAATGGGCTCGGTTACGGCTCGCACGGAAAGATATTCCATTTCCAAGCGCCGGTGGCCCGCATAGACCGTCTGGCTTGCCTGGAGGCTGGACTCACACATACTCACACGTGTAGTTACCGTATTGCATGCCGACACCTCGTTCAGTTTTTAAGCTGGGTAGTCTCCGTAGCTTGACCTTATGGTCCTATCAGAAGATAGTCGTTACGACTTGAGTATTTCCTCTCCGGGACTTCTTACTGTAGTTACACATGGCTACGCTACGGTACAGAAACATGAAGGGGAAGTACACAGATACACGCCTATACGTCATCAAATGGTGTGTCCTATATTCACATGTACAGCTTTGACGTTCGTGTAACTGCGTCGAAACCTCCGTCAGGGCGGCGAGCTCGAGGATAGTAGATGGACATACTTGGCCAGTGCATACTCTCCCTGCTCGCGCCCGATGCCAGACTGCTTGTACCCGCCGAAAGGCACATTTGAGTGCACCATCATAATGCAATTGACCTGTACCGGCAGCCATGTTCCATCAGTGCTAAGTAAACGCGCTGAATGAGTTATTTGGCCCTACCCAGACAGTACCAGCCTGCAGCTGGTGAGCCACGCGCAGCGCATGGGAGACATCTGGAGTGAAAACTGCTGCGGCGAGCCCGTAGAGCGTGTCGTTCGCTTGGCGTAGTACATCGTCTTCATCCTTGAACTTGATGACGACACCGACTGGCCCGAAGATTTCCTCCCGCACGATGCGCATGTCCGGTGTTGTGTCCGTGAAGATCGTCGGCTGGACCCAGTAGCCCGTTTCGCCGTGACGCTCACCACCCAGATGCACAGTCGCGCCCTCCTGCTTGCCGCATTCGATGTACGACATGACGCGCTGCAGAAGAGTAAGCGCATGGGTTTGGTGAAGAGTCAAGGACCGGACACTGACCTTAAACTGAATGTCCGAGACCAAAGGACCTTGATACGTGTCAAACTCGAAGGTGGGACCAAGCTTCAACGACCTCGCTTTCGCCGTGAATGCCTCGACGAATCGATCGTATATGCCCTCCTGCACGAAAATGCGCGTACCGGCGCAGCAAGCCTGGCCTTGATTCCAGCTACCCACAAGTCAGCGCGTTGAATTACGGGCATCGGGGTGGGCGTACAAAATACCATGCGATGTCCACTTCACTGCGGCATCCAGATCGGCGTCATCAAAGATGATATTTGGACTTTTCCCACCCAGCTCGAGCGTGACGTTCTTCAAATTCGACTTCGCCGCCGCCTCCATTACCTTGCGTCCAATAAGTGTACTTCCGGTGAACGCAACTTTGTCGATGCCCATGTGCTCTGAGATAGCCTGGCCTACGGTATTGCCATAGCCAACGACAATGTTGGCCGTCCCCGGTGGAAAGCCAGCCTCGTTGATCAACGAGCACATGCGGAGAGCAGTGAGCGGGGTGACTTCGGATGGCTTTAACACCAGCGCGTTCCCTGTCGCGAGAGCCGGGCCCAACTTCCATGACATCATCAACACTGCGGTATGTTGGAGTCAGTGTGTCGTCGATTGGGCAAGGAATGGAGTACCGCACGAGGTACATTCCACGGGATGATCTGCCCCACGACGCCAAAAGGCTCATGCCGTGTGTACGCCAGCTTATCCTCAGTCGTCTCAATTACCTTTCCATGCATCTTGTCCGCCCATCCGGCATAGTAGCGGATCGTAGAGATGGCGATGGTCACATCAATATTTTTCGCCCACAAGAACGGCTTTCCTGCAGATGACTGCGATGTTAGCGAAGCCGGAAGAGAATAACTGGATGGCTAAGCGACCTACCAACGTCGAGAGCCTCGAGGGCAGTGAGTTCGTCGATATGGGCTTCCATGAGATCCGCCAAGCGCGCAAGAAAGACGCCTCGCTGGGACCCGGGAGTTTTCAGGCCCCAGACGCTGTCGTAGGCACGCTTGGCCGCAACGACCGCGCGGTCCACGTCCGCTGCAGTACCTTCCGCGACTGTCGCGAGGACCTTTCCGTTGGCTAACCTGCCGTGAGTCGCATAGAACACCTAGCAGAGAGATCCTCGCGTACTCGGATCGACAATACTGTATGGCAGCCATAAGAATCCCTTCTTGAAGATCGACAAGGGCAACTCACTCAATGGTCTTCCCTTCTGAACCAGCGGAGAACTTCCCGTCGATGAAGACGCCTGTGGGGAAGGACACCCTTCCCTTGAATGCTTCAGTGTCGAACTCGTACGTGAATGTCGTCGACATGATTGATGAGAGTGCGAGCGGGGGGCGCCCATGAATCCGAAACGAGCTCTTTATACATCGCCATGATAGCCCATGATAGCCGCCTCTTTTCCTAATTGGCCCTGTGGCCGCGCAAGAAATGCGGACAACAGGACGCGTGCACGGGCCGGTGGACAAAAGTGGCGTTGAAAAGGTCAATTGCTACCTACTTGGAGCCACAGCGGGGACATGACTTGATAGCATGTCAGTAGCATGTCATGTGCTCGATCACCGTTTCCTTCCTCAGAAAAGTGGTTTTTGAAACGGTGCATTCCATGCCGAGGCTAGATGTGAATATGCACTTGGAAAAATCACAGAGCGTACCAAGTGGTTTTACTTACGTTTTGTCCCATATGGCCACGCAAACATTCTCGATACGAGCAAGACCTGCACATTGAAGAGGGAAGGATTCATCAGTCACTACATGAGTGCAGCGGCAAAGTCCACCCACCTCTAGTGGCCGAAACGTCCACGTCTCGTTTACGTGCTAGCACTAACAGCTCTTCTCGGCCCCTCACAGGAGCTATGAATGGCATGCAAACCTCAACTCAACGATGCCGGGAGTCTGCTCGGGCAAGAAGCAGCTCAGCCACACGGTCTCGTCGAGGGCCGCAGGATGATAGGTGAAGTTCGAGGGTGTGTAGTCCCACTAGTCTGGACCAGAATATTGGAGGAGCTTGCGCGAAGGTGGTGGTAAGTAGCGGCCTGTAAGTACCAAGTGGCCCTGAAGTGGCCGCTGGGATGAGGTGACGGCAACTTCCGCGCATGCCGCGGCACGGCCATGGGCCGCTCCGCTTTTGCTTTCAAAAATGGGCACTAATTCGTCCCATGTTCCGAGGTTCGACTGCGTTTGGTCACAGATACGCACCAAAACGTAGTACGTCTGGAGCCCTTCCGAGCGGGCTCTACATCTCGACGTGTTCACCCTTTCGTACAAAGTGCAGTCATGCGAATACGTTCCTAATATTGCATATGAAAAATGTGACATGGAACAAGCGGACAGCGGTCCAACTTGGATCGTGGCTCTGTCTTACGCGGACAGCAAACCCAACTTGCCCAGGGTTTCCCCCGCAAGCCTACTGAACTCCCCGTAGAAGGTAGCGGCGACGATGCCAACCACAAACGCCAGCAATAACCTAACATGCTCCCCCGCGCCACGAGACTCCGCGGCCACGCGTGCGACTTGGTCAGCGGTAAGCTGCGCCTTCCTATTTCCCGCACGCGCCAATATCTCCTTCTCCTTTTCGACGGAAAGCGGCATGCTCCCGCTGGTAGGCGCGCTCTCCAAACCCGGGATGCCATCGATGCTCTTGAGGTTTGTTTTCTTCCAGTACGCCACTAAGCCGCCTGGGCCCGTCGTCCCGGGCTCACGGTCGGCTTGTTCCTGGTCCTTCTGCTCCAGCTTAATGACCCAATTGACGAGCGTGTCCCGTGGTCCCGCGTAAGTGTAGAACGGCACAGCGTAGCCGCAGCTCTGCAACGTCTTCGTGAGGCGGGAGAGTCGGAGGTGACAAACGTAGACGTACGGAGCCCACTCTGTCAACATCGACAACAATAACGGCACGCGAACCCGGATTACGCTGGTCCTGAGGGAGCAATGCCTCGTATTCGGGCGTGCCGAACTCGTGTACGGTACCTACGGGCCGCCCATCACGATACAGCATGAGTACCGCTACAAACCCCTTACAAATTGGATTATCTTGCCAGTCCCGAATAGCCGCAGAATGCGGGGACCACCTTCAAAGGCGTTGAACATGATAGTGATACGCTTGTTCTCGCGCAGGTGGGAGATCGTCTCTACGCCTGCATTGATAGTTGTAAGCACGCCAGGATCCCGCAATGAAGATGCGCACCGCTGCCCGTCAGGTCCTCGTACCAAACTTTGTTCTGGTTCACGACATGGAACGTGCCCGACACGCCTTTAGGCGAGAGATTGACGTGCCCATTCGCACTCAGTGGAGCGGTGGCAACCCAGAAGACATGCTGCTGCAGTGCCCATGTTATCAAGTCGGCCGGGATATGGTCGTATACCTTGCCCATGATCAAGGGTGGTGACGGTGCTCGAGTGAAAACTCCTTCGAGTCACAAGTACACGGCGTGGAAAGATTAGGAGAAGGAACGTAAGTAGATTGGCGCTATCGATCTTCAAGATGAATCTCGGCCGCATTTCGTCGGACCCGGACTCCGTCAGGCAGTCGACCGCGGAGGACTGGGTATATTTCTCTAGTCCGTATGCAAGCAAGATACACGTTTAAGTACATGTGTCAGAATCAATGTGAAGAAAGACCTTTCTGGTTGAGGCTCAACTCTGTACCTTGGAAGACAACTTCAAACAACAGGGCATACAGGACGTCCTTGTCAAGGGCGTCGTACGTAGAGAGGGATGGACACGATGTGGACCTGGCTCAACATAGAAAGCGAAAGCGGTATAAGAAGTGGAGAAGAAGTCCATATACAATCAGCTCACATAAACATAAGAAGACACATCTTGATGAGGAGTGAAAGTCGAACGTGCACATCGAACGGACCAGCGAGCACTAGAAATCATCGCCGTCTTCCGTCGTTGGCACACCCTTGACGCCCCCACTCTGTGTGCGCCCGCCGTCCCGCGCCCGAGCGTTGCTCATCTGCGGTATCCGCTTCTTCTCCTCTGGCTCCGTGTCGCTAGAAGGAAAGGGGAAGTGCTGCTGAGGGGGCTCTGGAGGCTTCACGATTGGGACGGTGGACTTCTTCGAGCTCTTGCGCGCCTTCTTCGTGCTCCGAGAACCGCCCGCACTGTTGCCGACGGACGACGCGCTGCTCTGCGACTGGGACTTCGCCATCGGGGGCGCGGACACCTCCAGCGGCGACTGGGGTTGGGGCGTGGGCACAGACGGGTCGACCCAGTCGTCGTCGTCTTCTTCGTGCGCAAAGTCTTCTGCGCGGCTCACGTAGTCCTCTTCCTTACCATTCACAACAGCTTCGCCAGCGAATGACGACCGCATAGCGGTAGGTCCAGGTGTGATCGGCCCCATGGCATCCTCTTCGGTGTCCACCTCGGACTGTCCGCTCTTCGACGCGCCCCGACTGCTGCTTGCATCCGCGTCCGGCGATCCGGAAGGCGACCGACCCCGCCCCTCCGAAGCATCGAAGAACTCTCGGTCTCCCTCGTCCTCATCCTCTGGCATATCCACATCGGGCTCGGACATAGACTCGAGCCCCATGTCATCAGTATCCGTTGGCCATGACGGAGGCTCATCCTGGATAGAAAAGATAGTCTTGTAATTGCGTGATAGCTGTGTAATGGTCGTGTAATCAGTAGGGTGGACGCAAATCAAAATAAAGCCAACACACATCCGCTATTCTGTGTCTCAGGTCGATCCAATCTTCCTCATCTTTACACAAGAAGCCGATGAGCATGCTCGGGTCGAGGGATGAGAGCTGCATCTTGCGGACGCGTTCGCAGTGGAAAGTCTTCAAATCCTGTGCGCTATACGACTCAATATAGTGCTCTTGCACCAGGTCCAAACCGGGGTCAGAGCCCGGACGCAGGTCGCCGGAAAAGTCTGACCCCGGGGTACCCGTAACGCCGGCGGACTGCCACCGTGCGTGATGACCCGACGATGAGGACGAAGAAGAGAGTTGTTGGGATAGAGGGGATGGTGAGATGGGGGCGTGATATGAAAATGTGGATGAACCTGTGCGGCTGGAGGCTGGGGAAGTGGGCGCACGGTGGTGGTGGGTGAGCGGGTGGGTGGACCGCTCAGGAGTGGTTTGCCGCTCAGAGCGTCTTGGCTGCTCGGACAGAGTCGGCGGGGGACGTAGTGGAATCGTGGGGCGCGCGTGGTGGGGATCAAGGTAGAATAGAGTATCGGCTTGAGAGCCGACAAAGTAGTAGGATGATGAAGGGCGTCCGCCAGCGATACCGATGGATTGCGGGAAGGTGAATAGTGCCTATGGCAGGATCAGTCAGATATTGTCAGAGCAGCTAAGGGCGTACCTTGATGGTATCATAATAAATGGGATTGACCCCGTCCAAACCCAATCGAACACCGATGAGAACGATCACTGCGCGGCCACCCCAGGTCGTCGACGACCTTCCCCGTTTCGGGGACTCACTGGGCGCGTGAGACGCCAGATACACATCCGTCTGGAAGATCTGGCTGTCTACTGCAACGGCAACGCCGACACCAGCTTCTGGGTAACCCTGCGTCAAAGTCCTGTGGAAGCGTCGGCATGTGAGGCACGGAGTGAGGCGAGAGGAGGCGCACTTGATAGCCCCGGCCGCAGTACTCGGGCCGAACCACTGCCCAACATCCTTTCCCAGGTCCTTTCCCGCTAGTGCCATGCGATGTACACTAAAGGGACTATAGGATGATGGCGAGTCGAAAAACCAAGTCAGGATCTGGACGTAGGTTGCATAGTCGGCTGTGTACACAGGTTGAGGCGGTCTCCGCCAATCTGAGAAACAACGGTATACCTATCAGACGACGCGAAGCAGATGAGACAACGTACCTCGACCAAGATGGAGATGAACGAGAGCCGTGGCGAGCAAAGACTGTCCTGTCCTCAACATACAGCCCCATCCAGCATCACTCGTCCAACCCTTCTCGCCCGCCCCTGGCCAATTCCACCGCTTCGGCTGCGGACTTGCTGAGGGAATGACGACGGGCCCCGTCTTAGCGGCCTGCGCCTGTTCGCTTTCGAGCGCAGACAGCGTCGAGTCGCGGATGGGCTGAAAGTGCGAACGATAAGTGATCCAAACGCGTGAAGTGAAGTCAGCGTAGAACGCCGGTGGCCAATGTGCAGCTGGGTGCTTCGAGGACGGCGGCATTGACTGCGAGAGCGACGGGTCGGGTGTCACGGTCGAGGAGGTCGAGGAGCGGAAGGAACTGGGCGAGCGGCGGGATTCGGCGGATCCGCGGCGCGTGAGGGAAGGGGACGCAGGCGGCTCGATTATCGGCGGCTCGTAGCCTGGGTGCTGCACGCCAAGCAACCAGATCACGTCGGTGCACTTGTCAGGCGTGGCGTCGCTGTCGAGGAGATACCGCATGGCCTTGTCGAGGTGGCCTTTTCCGTGCTTGGCAGCGGTGAGGAGGGCGGATGCCTTGCCCTTGGGGGACGACGAGGACGGTGGGAGGTGTGACGGGTTGCCGAGAAGTGTGGGTAAGGTGAGATCGCTGGACGACGTGTTGAACGTGTGTTGAAACCAGCCCGAGAGGCGTGTGGGGAGGTCGGTGAGGCGGGCGGACGAGTGGGAGGATTGATAATAAGAGAGGTGGTTATCGGACGCAGAGCTCAGGGGGCGCTCCGAGCGTGTTCGGGCGCGCGGCGAGAGCGGCTCGACAATGACGGGGGTTTCCTCCATGCTGTCGTCGGCGAGGGTGAAGTCTTCAGAGATGTCCGGGTCGAGCTGCACTGGGGGCGGCGTGGAAAAGCGGTCCTCACGCTGCTTGCTGCCTCTCCGCATCAGCGAGCGCTTCGGTGTCAACGATGACGGGGACGCGGCGGGGCCATCTGATGGCGGCTGTGAGCTGGACGATGAAGAGCTGGCGGTGCTGCTGCTCCCGCTGGACGGATCAATCATAGATTTGGAGCGGTCGCGGGTCTGTTTGGACTGGAGGAATTTGGGTAGCTTGGAGCCATTGGCGGCCGGGGACGATGCGGAGGCGGAATGGCGCGCCTTTGCGGACATGAAGAGGAGAGTAGTGAGAAGAAGAAGAAGGGAGAGAGATGCGAGATGGAGGCCGCCGTCGTTGTGGTCGGTGAACAAGAACTGGTGCGGCAGCCACTTCTGAGTCTGTGCGGCAGTCAACATCCCAGATCTTTCTGTCCCCGACGCCCACCAGCTTTCTCAATCTACGCCCTGGAGCCGCTGTCGAACAATGAATCGAACGCGCTGTCGGCATGCAATACGACACGGTAACTACACGTGTGGGTCCAGCCTCCACAAGGCGTATGCGCGCTTTCTACCGGCGCAGCATCTACTTAGGCTGAAGCTCACTGACTAAAAGACCACGACAGAATCACCAATCTCATGGAGGTGGCGGTAAGACAGGCCAGTGAAGACGATACATACAGCGAACGGCGCCATCGCGAAGCTTTTGAATGGCGTAGGTCAAGTGGTCAATGACATCGGGGGCTGATGAGGTCAAAAGCTTCGCTTTCCCCGGCTGTCGTATGTCTGGAGCATTCGATCAGCTGGCGGAGGATGCGGTCGTGAGTGACGATATGCTCCCAGTTGACACCGTTCCTTGTCATTCCGACATACTAAGTAATCTACAGTAAGTACTCTAGACAAACTCTAGAGCAAGACTGCCGCTATCGAACCGCTTAGCAACAACTATGTATGTCCGCAAATGAAGACGGCGTCTGACTGCCAGCCTCTTCCATCGTCAGTTTTAAAGTCGTGAAAAGCCCAGGCATGTTGTCGGCAGGTCCTGGAAGTGTGTGGACTGCAATTATGCGCAGTGAGCAATTCGATTTGCCAGAGGGACCACATAATTCAAACACACTCGCTCATGCGATGGCGGTCTTCGGTCTTCGTCGGGGCAAACCAGATTGGAAGGTGGTGGGTAAGCCTTCATGCTCAAGCTTCTAGCCACTTGCATATGCTCCAGATGAAAACGCTCGGGCGGGATTCCGAAGTGTACGGTTCGGCGGTGTAGAAGACATCGTTTTCGCAGTCGCTGAGCGTGGCCCTTGAACATGGGAATGGGAATCAGCCAGTGGGATAGTACAGGGAGGGGCCTATAGACGTCGTGCAATACAATCTTGACCACTGTGCCGCCGTTTTTCGAGCGGCCCGGATACGGACCGCGACACCGCCGCCGCCTGCCCATGAGCTCAGGCCTCAGGCTGTGACGGTTCGCTCTCACTAACGCCTCTGAGTCCCAGCACTACACCGCCGGTTAGTCCTTTCTACAGTGGCATACTGCGCGTCCTCTGGCAATACCGACAAGTAGCCTCCAGACGCCTCGACTTGGCTGACCGCCGACTCCGGTCTCGTGTCATCGCGCTGTGCGCAACGGTCTGCGCACGATGTCGCTGTTAGCGTCCGCTCGGAGCATGTCTGCCACAGGTTTCGGTGCTACTTTTCCTTCAGGAGCAGTGATCAGCAGAACGCGGGCAATGTCGTGTGCGTGACAATCTGCGCGTGTTTGTCAGTTACTGATGTCCATGCCTCCGTGTAGCTATGCGCCCATCCTCATCTCGGACACGTCTAGCTAAGGACCTCACACCGCGTTCCACAATCCGCCACGCGGACTCGAAGCGCCCTTCGAAGCTGCTCGACGTCGCGCCTCGAACATATTTCGACCGCGACTCCGCCCCGCACTCCGAGTTCCGCGGGAAGGATTCAATCAGGCAACGGAGCCCGAGGGTAGATGGAGCCCCTAGAAAAGAGAGGGAACGTGCCTCGGGGACAGATGGAGCTCCGAGACAAGAGAGGGAGCATGCCCCAAGACGGGAGCATGAGGCTTCGTCAAAGCGGCCGCGCGAAGGTGCCCCGAAGCGAGAGTGGGAGGGTTCGAGGACACCTAGCGCGCGTAAAAGCTACAGGGAAAAGCGGCCTACTTGGAATGGCAAGGCGGAAGAAGGTCGCAGAGGTGGCGCCGACCGTCCATGGAGACGCGACAAGGCCGAGCACAATCGGTCACCAAGCACATACCACAGTCGTGCGGCCGAAAATGCCGCCGCGCATATCGAGAAGGAGTTCGATTTTTCCACCAAGGCGGAACCTCTGCGGACGCTCCCATACGAATTCGCGTCGCCGCCGCTCACCGACGGCCTAGTCCAGTCTGTGCGCGACGTCCTAGGAGCAGACGCGCGCCCTACGCCGATACAGTCCCTTACCCTCAAACATCTCCTCGCCGCACCCCCACCCAGTCAATATCGCCAATTCCTCTTAGCCTCAGAGACTGGCTCTGGAAAGTCCCTCGCCTACCTCCTCCCCATGCTTCAGTCCCTCAAAGAGTCCGAAGTCCACGGTCCAGCACCCGCTCCGTCCGAATACCCTCTGAACCCGCGCGGTCTGGTGCTCGCGCCGACGCACGAGCTCTCGCGGCAACTCACCAGCTTCGCCAAGGCCCTCATCCACAACATCAAGCTGCGCGTGCAGAGCGCGTCGCGTGCCAACGTCGCGAGCGCGAGCACACGATTCGGCGGGCGCGGACGCCTGTCAGCGTCGAAGATGGCTGGCCTGCAGGTCGGAGAGACGGTTGATGGAGAATTTGAGGTGCGGAAGGGCGGGCCTACTCATGATGTTGACTTGCTCGTCGGCACACCGGCCAAGGTTCTAGAGCTTTCCCGCGGGAACGGGTGGGACAGGCAGTTCGAAGAAGGAGAGGAGGAGCGCGCGAAGAGATGGGTCGTCGGACGACCAGACATGGGCTTGGCGAACGTAGAGTGGGTCGTCATTGACGAAGCCGACATCTTGTTCGGTACGTTATTGCAGGTTGTCTTCGGTGCGATGTCTACAAGCCTTAACAATGCACAGATCCCGACTTCATTGATGAAACACGTCTTCTCTTGTCTGACATAGCAGCTGCGCGCGGCCACCCAGTCCCCGTTCTCACCGCGCCTCCTGCATCGCCCACCAACTCCTCCACAGTGTCCCCACCACCCAGCCCAATCGCTTACCCCTTCAACTTCGTTCTCACCTCCGCCACGATCCCCAGCTCCCTCGCAAACCACTTGGACAACCACCATCCCGGAATGACGCGCCTCGTCTCTCCCAACCTGCACCATCTCCCCAAAAATCTCGCCCTCGAGTTCGCGCCATATGCCTCGGGCAACCGCAATGCGGACGTCGCGGCTAAGATCAAGGCTATCTGGGAAGACGACGCGTTATCCGGCCGGCCGCGCTCGCGCGTGCTCGTGTTTGGCAACACTAGGTCGAGGGTGGAGGAAATGGGCAAGTACCTCGAGGAGCACAAGGTGTCGAACGTGGTCGTCACCGGAAAAGGCGGTCGGCTGCACGGTTCGAATCGCCACTTGGCCGGCTTCCTGAAGCCGGTACGCCGCGAGCGCGAGGTTGGCGCATCTGCCGCTGACCAGACGGCGGAATCGGTCTCTACAACACCCCCAGCGAAGCCACCCGCGACTCCGGCCCCGGAAGATGCGCCTCGTGTGCTTCTGAGCACATCCCTCCTTGCGCGCGGCATGGACTTCGATCCGTCGGTGTCGCATGTGCTGGTCCTCGAGCCGCCGCGCAACACGGCGGACTTCCTGCACCGCGCCGGCCGCACTGCGCGCGCAGGCCAGAAGGGCCACGTCGTGGTGTTTGGGAAGGGCGGCGGGCGCGGTGCGGACCGCGTGCGGCAGATGAAGAGCAGGGTTGCTGCGCTGAGGGCACGATGAGTCGGCGGGCTATAAGATTTATGACACGCATAGTTAGGAACTGTATATCGCCCTGAGCAACTAATCCGCACCCCATATCACTATCTCACTGTTCACAACCCAGAGTTTTGACCGAGGAACATGATGATACGCGCGTTTCGTCATGATCATCGAGGGCCACGATCCAGATCGCCATTGATCTAGATCCAGTACCGAGAGAGAAACATCGTGAATAATGAGAGATATCAAAGAACATCACGTAGTAGTAGTAGTACATGCAGAACATATGAGAAAGATGCAAAATGACAAGCCCACAAGGTACAAATGCTGATGTCTGCTCTTTTTTGTTCACGCTCCTACTCCGGTCTCGCTCAAATCGTGTGTCCAAGGTTGACGTGCACAGCCTTGACGTTTGCGTAGCTGAGAAGAAATCATAAGCAACAGCATGTCGCGAAGAGAAGCGCTAAGCTCACTTGTTCAAAGCGTACTCGCCCAGCTCGCGACCAACACCGGACTGCTTGTACCCACCGAATGGCACGTTCGGGTGCAGCTGATTGACACAGTTGATCTGAAAGACAACGGATGTCCCGCGCTCAGCAACTAAACCTCTTCTGCACGCTAGACGGAGTACTCACCCATGCGGTCCCGGCCTCCAGCTTGTGCGCGAACTGGATGCCGCGCGTGATGTCCTTAGTGAACACCGCCGCCGCCAACCCGTAGAGCGTGTCGTTCGCCTGGCGCAGCACGTCGGCCTCGTCCTCGAACTTGATCACGACGCCGACGGGGCCGAAAATCTCCTCCCGGACGATGCGCATGTCCGGCTTGGTCTCGGTGAAGATCGTCGGCTGAATCCAGTACCCTTCGTCACCATGGCGCTCGCCCCCGAGATGCACCTTCGCGCCCTCCTTCTTGCCCGACTCGATGAAGTCCATGATGCGCTGCACATATGGCCGGTCAGATTGAACTCGGCAGGGAAGTTAAAAGTAAGTGTGACGCACGTCGTACTGGATCTGCGAGACCTGGGGGCCCTGGTAGGAGTCCGTGTGGAAAGGATCGCCAAGCTTCAGAGACTGCGCCTTCTGTGTGAACGCCTTGAGGAACTTATCGTAGATACCCGACTGAACGAAGATGCGCGAGCCGGCGCAGCACGCCTGGCCGTGATTCCAGCTATTTCATGTCTCAGCGACTCCTCATGCATTCGAGACACACAAAGAGACTCACAAGATACCATGAATCGACCAGTTCACGGCACCCTCGATTTCTGCGTCGTTGAATACGATATTCGGGCTCTTGCCGCCGAGCTCGAGCGTCACGTTCTTCAAGTTCGTCTTGGCCGCGGCCTCCATGACCTTGCGGCCGACGAGGGTGCTGCCGGTGAACGCGACCTTGTCGATGTGCATGTGCTCTGAAATTGCCGCGCCGACGGTGTGGCCGTAGCCGACGACGACGTTGACAGTGCCGGGCGGGAAGCCAGCCTCGTTGATGAGCGAGCACATACGGAGGGCGGTGAGAGGCGTGAACTCGGAAGGCTTCAGCACGATCGCGTTGCCTGTAGCAAGTGCGGGTCCAAGCTTCCATGACATCATCATCACTGCGGACGGCGTCAGTTCCGTGTGTTGCAAGCCATGCGAAATATACGTACAGGGGAAGTTCCACGGGATGATCTGTCCGACGACACCGAACGGCTCATGGCGCGTATACGCGAGCTTGTCCTCGCTCGTCTCGATGACTTGGCCGTGGATCTTGTCCGCCCAGCCAGCGTAGTACCGGATTGTGCCGACGGAAAGGGGCAGGTCGGCCGCCTTCGCCCACGAATATGTCTTGCCGTTGTCGAGCGCCTCGAGTGCGGCGAGCTCGTCGAAGTGCTCGTCCATGAGATCGGCGAGGCGGGCCAGGTACTTACCCCGCTGCGCGCCAGGCACGGAGAGACCCCACGATTCGTGGTACGCGCGCTTGGCGGCCTTGACGGCACGATCAACGTCGGCAGCCGTGCCCTCTGCGATCTTCGTTATGACCTTCCCATTCGCTGCGCGTTCCGTTAGCATCGCTCACGCGCAAGACGGACATGTCTGGGTAGACGCGACGCACTGGGGTTGATCACACTACAAACAGCCAGTTTGTCAGTCCTGCGCTTGACACGATGACTGCATGAAATGCTCACTCGATGGTGGTCCCTTCTGCTCCAGCAGAGAACTTGCCGTCGATGAAGATCCCAGTGGGGAACGAGACCTTTCCCTTGTAGCCAGGGGTGTTGAATTCGTGGGTGAACTCGGTCGTCGACATGATTGCAGGAAGAAAGAGGGGGATGGATGGAACTGGAAAGGAATGGACCCGAACTACTTAAGTGGATTGTAAACCCGCGGGAGCGACGGCGCCCCGATCTTGATACCGCGCTGCGCTTCGCACATGTTCAGATGACCTGATTACGGCGCGTCCCACAGGACATCCCGCCGTCCCGTCGCCACCGCGTACCCCGCAACCCCGCGCGGGGTTGTCTAGAATTGTGGGGAGATGTCACGCGCAGCAGACTTTAGTTCCAGCCGGCTCCAGGCTCGCCCTTTATCGATCGAATGGTCTCTTTGCAAGTACTGCCATTGCAATCAGCGTGACCGCCGCCACCGTCGGGTTCGGGAAGAGGTAGGCCAGACCGAGCGCGCGCGCGCTCATGCACATGGCTAGCAGCGGTTTCGGAGCCCCTGACATGACGATGGCATCACGGATGAACGTTGAACCATGATGCGGAAGCAGGCGGATTCCGCACCCGCTGTGCCTAAGGAAGGTTGAGCACGCGCCCATCCGTTTGGTCATATGCGCGTACTAGCGGTGTTGGGCGGTGTTCCGCACTCGGGACTCCTGCGGGTGGCAACGACAGCGA
The DNA here is from genome assembly GCA_019914985.1 of Auriscalpium microsporum. Taxonomy (NCBI): domain Eukaryota; kingdom Fungi; phylum Basidiomycota; class Agaricomycetes; order Russulales; family Auriscalpiaceae; genus Auriscalpium; species Auriscalpium microsporum. The sequence goes on along the minus strand of JAHLMG010000010.1, from coordinate 435,248 downwards.
CGCGTCTGCAGCACTCGTGGATAATATCGCTGAAAGACGCTGAGACTTCGAAGGCCATTGAGGCAGCGATCGTGCGACTGTCATGGATTTATCGTGAGATCAAGCCATAGAGAAGCGGACTTGTAAGCCAAGAATATGACGGCGTGCGTCACAGCGCCGGGTGAAGCTTGGCAGAGCGTGAGCAGTATCGCGTCTTTGTGCGTCTAAAAGAAGAGGAAGCCGTCAGGTACTGAGGATGGAGGCGCAAACAAGCGCACCTTGTCGGGATATGATAAAAACTCTGACTACGGCTAGGCCGGCCTTGGTGCAGTGACTCGGTCGATGAGGAGGGTCGTGACTGCCAGCACGCGATGCCGCGTGACGTTGCTGCTGTCACGCTACCTTTGTGCGCAAGACCATCACCGAGCCTTTGGATGCCCTCACATCTTCATCACCTTCTCCTCGTCCTTGTTATGTACTTACTAGTCAATCGCTATGAGCTGAAAGAACCGCTTTGTGAGTGTGATTGCAGTGTGGCAGGCACAACTATTTTTTATCCACGTCGTCGCCGCGTGGCACTGCCGCACCCGTCACTAAAGCCTGCGTCGCACGTCGCAGCAGAATACAGCCTGGGTTCACGTCCCAGCGCAAGCTATGAACGACACAGTTGACGGTGGTCTACTCAGGTCTGTGCCACAAAATGTTCTACAACGCACGCAACTGAATCTTCTAGCAGTGAGGCGTCCACATCAACAATATCGGACGCACCATCTGACGGTCAGGACCGGGCGCTACACCCCAGCGCCGTACACATACTCTTCTCCTTCCTGAATGCGCGCCTCAATCCGCGGGTTTCTATTTCACATCTGCCCGATGAGGTGCTCGCCCTCATCTTTGTCCAGCTATCCGTTCAAGAATCCGAAGCCACACCCTCTCGAAAACCCACCAGACCTCAATGGACAAGCATAACATATGTGTGCCGTCTATGGAGACAGATCGCACTTGCGACCCCGGCGCTCTGGACGCACATAGCCCTCCCGCTCCCTGCGCCATGGGTCGAAGCTCTGATTTCTCGCTCCCATCCCCGACTACCGCTCTCTGTAACCTGGTATACGCCCCGGCCATATTGGTCGTCCGAGACTACACCAGCCGCGCCATCCGCAGTGAAGCGCCTTCCTATCAAAGACCTCATGCGCGTGCATTGCCTCGACTTCGTCAACTACGACGCCAACATTTGCGACCTCGCTGTGCTCCTCACGAAGCCCGCACCACTCCTGGAAACTGTTTCAATCCACCTACTCCCAGGGACTCCATCGCTTGCACTTCGGGACCCGCTGTTCGCTGACGTCGCGCCGCGTCTAGTCGACTTGACGCTTAGCTATGTGTCGTCCTTCCCATGGGATGCGCCGGTGCTGGACAACCTCACGTCGTTGCATATCCGTCAAAGCCTCTCGGGGGAAGATCCGGCCTCCAACCCAACTTTGCCCGATGCAGAAGAGCTCCTGAATGCGTTGCGGCGCATGCCCGCCTTACAAGTGCTTGCGCTAGAACACTGTATCCCTATCCTCGCGCCGCCGACACCCACGACTGCCCCGGTCCCCCTCCCCCATCTGAAAAGCCTCACATTGACCACTCACACCGAGCGCTGCTACGCCCTCCTCGAGCACTTCCGCCTCACCCCGCTAAACGCGCTCGACCTCACCTGTACCACCCCCGCCGATCCGCGCTCATTCCTCCCACTCCTCCCGTTGCTCAAGCCACTGTGCCATCGCCCCTACGCGCCCTTCATGTTCCTTGGCATCGAGTGCTCCTTCTATCAAGAAATCGAGGTCTACGCGCGGCGCCGAGACGAGTTTGCGTACCCCCAGTGGTGGGACGCCGCAAGCAACGACGTCGCGCTCAAGTTTGGGTGGGATCACAGCGACGGGGAGGCGATGCTGGAGCTGATCGACGCGATATGGCGGATGCTGGACGGCACGCAGGTCAGATCGCTGGTCGTCGACGCAGAGGACGACCCCGCGCATCCGATTTTCAAGGAGTCGATCTGGATCGACACGTTTAGCACGGCCCGCGCGCTGGCCCACCTCGCGCTGGACGGCGAGCTCGCGCTCATGGTGTGCGGCCTCCTTTCGCGCTCTTCTGGAAGCTCAGGGCTGGACGCTCTGTGGCCCGGCTTACAGTTCCTGTCTATGAATTTGGTGACATTCCCCGACGAGGAGGACGAGGACGGCGAAGGCACCCTGCTGGGCGAGCTGCGCCTTCGGAACGAGCGAGGCGCAGGCCTTATCGGCGTGAACTTATATGACTGCGGTGTCCAAGAGTCTTGGTTGGATATGCTGCGGGCTATCGTGCCGCTCGTGGATACTATTGACCAGGAGCATGAGGACGATGAGGTGCAGTCGGATTAAATATTCACTGAAGTAGTCGCGGCTGACTCTTGAGTTGCTATGCGTATTGCTGTAACATATTTCATCAATGACTACACGTAAAGGATAGTTGACATCAGTCCAGAAGCCTGGTTGTAGAGAACGGATGCTGGTGTACGCTGAATAATTACTTGGTGCTCCTTCGAGATCAACCTGCGCAATTCCTGTCAAATCCAACCCACGTCCCAAGATGCCTGCAAGACATTCAGCCACCAGCTCCTGCAACGATCATGTCTGGCAAGCGGGGTCCGCGCTGGCTTCGGACCGGCGGCGAATGTTAATGAGGTCTTGTGGCGAGCTCCACTGGGCCCTCGAGCTGCTCAGTGACTTAATTTTTAAACTGTTGATGGACAAGAGGAGCTGGGCATTGAGAGTTGGTATTAGTCGTGTCCTGTTCTGCTGCCGAGATTCGCTCCGTCGACACCTCGAAAGCACAGCAGCAAGTTCGCGAGCAGAAAGGTGATCGAAAGAGTTAACGAAACGTGCGGCGTCAAGCTTGTCGAGGTTTGGCCGACGTAGGTGTCAAGAACGCACTGCGACAATAGAAGAGACTCTTGTGTGACCCCTTCGAGAAGTACGAGCCTAGCAGAAAGTCGACGTCAAGCAGGTGGAGATACGAACAAAACTTTCAGCTGCCTGTCATCGCAAGATACTCAGCGAGTCTTCGCGTATGGCCGCAGAACCCGGTCATGAGAGGAGTCAAAACGATGCGCGCAGGACAAGAAGTCGACACACACGACTAAGTACAGTAATCTTGGAAGAGTTTCGCTTTCCCGCTTCAAAGGAACGATAGCTTCCAAGTGCGGCGACCCACGGCGTTATCCAGCGGGCGACAGATCGGGATAGGAGACTGTAAGACCCTCTCGGTACGACTACAACAGGGCTCTGAGCCTGTTTCTGAAGGCGGGGTCGCCCGTAGATGCCCATTGTGGTCGCGTCCGCAGGAAGGTGAACGCAAGACACAGCTTGTTGCCCCAGAGGAGCGTATGCGGGTATGCGATAGTGCAAGAGAGGGGGTTGGTGTTCCGTGTTCGAAGTGGGATGACGGGCGGCGGGAGCGTGGTCACTCGCCTTTAGGACGCTTTTGCTTTCCGCTATGCCATTCAACGGCATATACATAAGAATCAAGAACCACGTACATCTATCGTCAGGTGCCATTGGCCACTGGCGAGCCTATCTTTCGGCGGACGTACTTATGGGTGAAGTGACAAGGTGAGTGAGGTCGACAAAGCCATCGCCGCGGCGTGACGACACGACTTGCCTTCGCCCCGCCATCACCGTGGTGACGGCGGCACCTCTTTCGCTGGACCTGAAACGCTGCCGGTGAAAACCCGCACTGGTCTGAAGCCTGAGCTGATACCAGTGTTGACTTCGGTGAGCCTGGTCACTCATACGTGCCTTAACACCCTAACACGGGCCTTGGTAGGCGCGGCGGCGCGATGTGTCTTTCGAGGTCGTACAAGCTACCCAGGGCAGACAAGCATCGGTGAACAGAGCTCGGAGACCGTGATCGCCAGAAGGAGAGAAGGAGAGGCACGGAAAGAACAGCACGGCCTAGGCTAAGGGACTCGCGTGTCTTTGGACTCGGCGGCTACTCAGGTTCGTGAAAGTCTCCAACATACATATCCTTATCATTCCCTTGTGAACTGTTTCAGGTTTGGCCGTGGACGCCACCATCTAGTGCTGCTTCCCCACTCTATCCTATGCTATCGAGTTCAGCATCCTCTTTGCCGCATCCTGAGTGATCAGTCCTCGCGCACCCCACCCGTCGACATGGGCTCATACTGGCGTCATGCACTACACACCCGACCTAAAGCCGGTCTTGCCTGTTCCTTATGGCCGACCGGGCTTTGCGCGCGCTTGAGGCGCTTTCAAATTCATGCCATGCCTCCCGAGGATGGAACGGTTCAAAGTGGCGTTCATTATGACTCCCAAGCATCGCGTTTGAGGACGTGTGCATGTCATCGGTCTGCACGGTCCCGTTACAAGACCCTAAGTCGGCCGAGAGCCTCTCGGCAATCCGGGGCCTTCGTAAGTTCTCGATGTGGCACCCCCGAATAGGCGTACTTGACATTCGTTAGGTTAGCCTTCGCGCAGAGTCTCGCAGGCGCCATGATGCTCGTAGTCTGACTGTCCACCCATGGTTTTCGGTAGCCTCTCAAGCTCGTGGACCATGCAGGCAAGATGGCGGAATACTCTTGAAATCCCGGCGGCGGCCTCTGATCATCTGTCGCGCCCTAAGTAACTGCACACCTTCCACTTCTGTACGTTCACTCCCAAGTGCGGCGTCCGCGTGCAGCTCAGATACAAGTTTGTATGACAGGCCATCGAGAAGTTCATCTTCCCCAGCGGATCCTCTCGGGTGAATGTTTTGCTTAAGCTGCCCATGGCGACGGTATCAGCCCATCTCGTCACCCCCGCGTGCCGTTCATCACAGACGAACTCGATCTTTCTGATGCCCTGCTATGGTGCTGAAGCCCGGCATGTGCGGTTCCTGACCACGTCGATGGTAAGTGGCCTAACTGATGTGCATTGCCGTCTCCCAAGCTCGCCATGGACCATATCCGCAGCATGAAATATATCAAGGCTTCTGCGCACATGCTAGACTTCCTGCCGGCGGTTGACGTGATAAGCTGACCTTGCCTTCCTCTCTGCGACGCATGCCAGCGTCCTCACGTTGGTGATCGCAACAAGCCCTACCTCCGATGCATTCAACTGTGCAGTTGCGCCGAATTCTAGTGACTCCAATGCGCCCAAACTCTCGTTGCTGTGCAATCGACAATAGCGCAAGATTTGACCAATCTCCGCGCCTGTTCGAAGCGTGGTCCATACAAGCTTTTCAAGCCGCGCAGACACAATCAGCGCCGCTCCGCCTCGAGCTCGTCACTTGACCCACTACCAGTTCATGTCAATCCAAGGCGTCACAGATGATAGATAGCCTGGCCTCTCGCGACTCTCCACCTCTCTCCACGGGCTGTGCGGGCTCCCTGCTCCTGGCGACTTGATAAGTCGAGGGTGACTACATCCAGGCCCCTCGTTACCTTCATTGAATCCTGCGATGGTTAGCGCATCTCCAATACGTTTATCGCACCAGGGCCACAGGAACTGAACAAGTGTACAAACCCTTAATTGAGCGAGCCCTTTCATGCTCGGGTGCCCAAATGGTGCAAGACATTGGGGTTCTACGCGTACGTGGTACGTAAGGTCACCTGTATCCCGGCCACCCTGCTTATCTGCCGTGCTATCGCGAAGGATGTCGCTTAGCTGCCCCGTCGTCGGCCCCGCCCGCCGCTACAGCTCATGAGATTTGTCAATCGCGCTCCCTCGCGCGCCTCCTGCACCCATGGCCAGGCGCGCCGGATAATGTGGGGCTGCAACCGTAAGACACGACAGTGAACATTCTCATGGCAGCTCAACGTCCTGGAGGCTTCGGGCTGATGGACTGCGTGCTCCCTAGTGGCAGGCATCGCACAGGTGTCCATCATGCGTGCATCTAAACGCAGCGCAGATCGTTCTACACGGCCACGAAACCACACTTTATCTCGCCACCCGGGATTTTTTCCTCCTACTATCCGGATGCCGTGACACCACAGAAATCGCGCCTGGTTCGAGTAAGCGAACGCCTTCGGTCCCTCCCTCCACGTTGCTGATCAGTGCCTTTTCCGTCGCCGCCGCAGACTTCTTCCTTTGATGACTTCGCTACAGCGTTTGGCGCCGTGTCGCATGTCAGTCGCGGACCCCGTGCCTCATCGCTACTTGTGCTCGAACAGGCTGCCATCACGCGTTCGGCGTCAAGCTTGTAAGTAAGTGTGTGCCTGGTTCGACACACCTTGCTCTCCGTCCAGATCCCCCGCGCTGCTATAAGAGCGCGCGCCGGGCACGACTCAGCTCACGGTCCTGTCCCCCGCTCTCCCAGCCAAAGACTTGACTCTCCACGATGGCCATCTCATTCTCCCTCTCGGAAATTGTCGCGCTGTCCTGCGAGTCGTTCTTCTTTGGTATGGCGCCCTTGCTCTGACATCGCTCTGCGCGCCCATCTGACGCCGAGCGCAGGGATCTACTTCGTGCTGTTTGGATCTTCGCTCAAGGTGCTATACCAGAAGCGCAAGAGCATCAATGGGAGCATGCCCTTGATCGTGGTCGCATGCACGCTTGGCGCACTAATCACTTGGGTGAGATCCCCCGGCCCTCTACATGATGTCTCTCCATGCTAATGTATCATTGACAGCACGTTATCACCGACGCAGTGCGGCTCGTGTACGCGTTCAAGGCGAGCCAGGTCCCCGAGGGCGGCGCGGATCTGTACTTCTTCAATGCGGCCGCCGCGCTGAGCATCATCAAGACAGCCGTCTACCTCGTCACGACGATCGTGTTCGACGCCTTCATTGTGCGTCCATTCCGTTCGATCCGCTGTCTGCGCGGACTGATAATCAATTGCTGCACAGCTGTACCGCTGCTGGGTCGTATGGGACCACAGCTACCTGGTCATCGCTCTCCCTTTCCTCGTCTTCCTCGCTGACGCCGGTACGTATTCGTTTCACACTTCAGGCCTTCTCTGACGATTGCCGGGATAATATAGGAACTGGTATCGCCGCCGTCCATGGTCTCTCGAAGCTCAGCACTGCCGACACCGTCTTCATCGAGCGTCAAGAGAAGATCACCAAGTCCTTCTTCAGCGCCACGCTCGCCACCAATGGCTTGTGCACCCGTGCGTCTTAACCACGCCTTTTACCCCCAATCACAGCACATTTTTCACACTGCGGGTGTAGTGCTTATCGCGTACCGGGTGTGGATGCGGCAGCGCTCCCAGCGCGACTCGCGCACGGCGTTCAGCCTGACCCGCGAGTCTGCGATCATGGCGGAGTCGGGCGCGATCTACTCCACGGTGCTGATCATCGTCGTGTCGACCTACGCGCGCGGGACGAACGCGTTCAATGTGTTCTTGGACATGGTGCGCACGTTTTTCGTCTTGCGCACTACGCAGAGCGCTCACGTTAGCATTGTGAACAGGCCGAACCGATCATCGTAAGCTTTACACTCGGTTTTTCCATACATAATCACTGACGGACGCATCCTTGCGCATGGAATTCGCCTTGCGTTATCAGGGCATCGCGGTACGTTAGCCCCGCCACTTTCATGCCGTCCCTTTCTGATGATTTCGTTGTGTGTTCCATATGCCCGTTTCGATGCTTTAGTTTTCGCTCATCATCGTGCGCATGGGCGCCTTCGTCGCCGACGCGGCAACCCAGATCTCCATGAAGAAGATGAACGACGAGCACGACGAGTCCCACCGCGGCTCGATGGTCAAGGACGATCCGGAGCTCGCGGGCGATCACCACGTGTAGCGCCTGCCGCTGCCACCTCGACTTCACTTATGCCTGACGGGTTTCTGAATTCTCTATCATGTTTGCGTCCTGGCGTTGGATGCTCACGATGCGATGTACTACGATATTATTAATGATTAACACGATGAATTTGTCTGTTCGCCCCCATCGCGAGACTTGACAGCTACTGGGAGCTCTCATTCAGTTTGCTGTAGCCCGGGGACGGACATCCCCGGGGCAGCCTCGCGTACCCTCGCGTACCTGGCATGTTATATATATTCGACCCAGCGCACATTATAGACTAAGCGCCCATCCGTTCCCCATCGTCGAGGATCGGGATCTCAACCTCAGCCGCGAGGCAAGCGATAGCCACCCGACAATCATGATCGTGCTGACGGCTCACATGTACAAGTAGTAGCGTCTTGCGAGGGCAAAGATGCGCGCACTTAGTAGTCAGTCTGGCGGGTGAGAAGCAAAAGTTTCCATGGCCATGTGGCGGTGGTCGGATGTCTTTGCTTAACGTTATTCATTTTGGGGTTGGCAAGGAAATCAGCAGAAGACGTCAGAAGGCCTAGGTGCGTACATAGACTTACTCAATACCAAATCACGATACAGACGCTCCAGCTTTACATAGTCTATTCACTCGTTTGCTCCAGATATGAGCTACATAATTTGAAGCTCCTTGGGCAGCTCGGGCAGATGGCCGATGGCCCGTGGGCCATGGCGCCAGCGGCCAGGCGCGGGCGGCGGCGCGCGCCGCGTTGCCGTCACGTGCACGCCGTCCATGCTCACGTGGCCACAATAATCCAGCGTGTTTTCATTTTCGCTACCCCCAATTGTTCTCATGTGTATGGAAGTACGCCTTGAAACCCGCAAATGACAGGGATAGAGCAGTCGTCCGACATAAAACCCCCGGTGGGTGAATTGTGCTTCCTCATACTAATAGAATTCATTCAAGCCAAGTGCTGCATGGGGTTGCCCCCGCGCTAGAAGCTCGAAGCCACGGCGACCCATGGTATCGTCCGAGCATCACGCAGCGGCGTGCAAAATTTCTGGAATCGAATCACGATGTCGTACATGGCGCTCGCTCGGCGATTCCCTGACGACGTGAGCACTATGCCTTGTGCCGAAAATGAGATTAGAATGCCTTGGTGTCCAGCACGAACAGTGGATTCGACGAGAGGTGCGCGCAGAGTGTGAGACGGAATAGTGCCAGCAATAAGTCAAAATACCGTCTACTACAAGCGTACATGCCCTCTCGCCTTCAAGCTTCTGTCAAGTCCATCGCGCGCCCATCCAAGAAGTCACGCCGTGCGCTAGATGCCCCCATCCCGAGCCCGCACGGCGCGCGGTCATACGCTCGCCTGCTCGATGTCGACGTCCACGTCGACCTTGATCTCGTTCATCTTGTAGCTGCCCTGCGAGCCTTCGAACGCGATCGCCGTCGTGCTGCCGCCGCGCCCGCTCGTGCTCGTGTACTCCGTGCCGGAGCCGGTGTACGTCGAGCGCACTGTGCGCCGCGAGCTCTTCGAGGGGACGGAGAAGGAGATGGTGGAGACGTGTGCGTGGCGCGTCGTGTCGGAGGAGATGCCGAGGCCGACGCGCACGATGATAAGGGAGAATACGATGCCCTGTTGATGTGTGCGGTTGGTCAGCGTGTGCTTACAGCAGCAAGAGGCAGGGAACTTACGATGACGGGGGATGCCTGCCGGGAGGAGAAGGGGGCGATTAGCGAGCGCGAGGCGAACAGAAAGAGAAGACATACCAAGTCAAGGAAAATATTGAAGAGAATGGAATGTGACGAGTAGGTTGCGACAAGAAGAATGAGTGTGACAACATAGATGGCCCCTGCGCGGAGACATCATGTCAGTGCCGTGTCCGCAGGGGGAGGTGCAGGAAGTGTGAAGACGGGATCCGAGGGAGGATCGCACGCACCAGACTCTACGAGGATGATGGTCACATGGGTAAGGCTCGAGGACACCTTCGTCTCCCGGTTCTGGCGCTGGCTCCACCATATCCGGAGCGCAATCAGCCCTACCGCGCCGACCCGTGAGAATCCTCGCACAGAGGGAGAGGGGAGGAGGACGTACCGGTGCAAACCGCGTTGAGCGCGAGCGTACATGAGAAGAAAGAGTTGGTGACCTTCTCCTGCTTCTCGTTGAAGATGACGTTCGTCGAGACGCGGGTGAGCGTGTATACCGCGGCGATGCCGGTGCCTAAGGCGGGTAAAGTGCGCATGAGCCAAGGCGCGAGCGGTGGAGCGGCCGGAGAAGGGGTGAAGAAGCGGCGAGGACTTTGAAGAGGGAGGGAATGCGCGTACCACAGTCGGCGACATAGAGGATGACGGGAAGGACGAGAATCGGCCAATTTGCGTTCCAGACGATGTAGCAGCGGTATAACTGTTGCCATTCGCGAAGGGAAGGTATGTCAGGTGTTTGCCAGGCTTGCGAGAGACGGGGCGTACGATGAAGAGGTCGGAGACAACTGTCTCGACGAGGTATACGGCGGTCTTGATCACACTGAGCGTCGAAGTCACCTGCGCGTAGTAGAGATCCGCGCCTGTCGACGTCTCGCTGTGCTGGAAGGAGAGCACGAGGCGGACCGCATCGATGACCTCGTGCTGCACACGCCGCGTTGATCAGCCACGCGTGCACTACGTCAGCGCAGGAGGGAGAAAACGACGCGCACCCATGTTATGAGAAGGAAGAGGGTACAGGACACCAATAAAAGCCGAATGTTGAGACCCGACTCGACTTTGCGCTTCTTGATGAGCACGCGCAGGCAAGTGAGAAATAGCACAACATATACACCTGAACACGCAAGTGCGGTCAACACCGGGACGTCGTGCATACAATGAGGCGCCGCACCGTAAAAGACCGACTCGAGGCACAGCGCGACGATCTCTGAGCTGGAGAAGGAGAAGTTGGCCATTGTGCGCACGGGGCGGGCGGTCGCGCGCTGGCGGCAGGCTTCAAGAACAAGAAGGAGTGCGGGGCAGGAGGGCGTGCGGGCAGACAAGCAGCGCGCGCCGCTCCATAAGTACCGTAACGCTCTCTGCAGCGAGAGCAGGCAGACGCCCGCCCGCCAACATGGAAATCGGATCGCGCAAACTCAATCGGCTGAGCGCACTCCATTCGGGAACGGGCGACCACGTACGGCACGGCACAGTGACGTGAGCGAGGGCGAGAATTCTGCATTGGCAGCGCCAGGCGAGGGAAGACGGAGGACGCCAGGCAGCGCCCCCCTTGTCGCCGTATATGTGACTGGCATGCAGACGTCCGTGCCCGCCCCCGCCGCCGCGCCGCCCCCAGCGCCGAGGTCGGGTCACGGAGGGGCCCCGCGGGTGCGTCCATCAGAACATGCAAGGTCGCGCAGAGTGAGCACCTTGTTCTCTGCGCGGCGGCGGCGGCAACGCCGGTGGCGCGACCATCATTCGCCGCGGCTCAGTCCCCTTCATCCTCACAGCCCACCAAATACTGCATCCGTTTTCATTAGAGGATTTGTCTCTGCGAACCTCAAAGGGCCTGCCATACTTGTCCTAATGCACGCGCCCTGCCTGTGGCTCGCTCAACTTGTACGCGCAACCGCACGGCCGTCCGTTGGCGCTGATGGCCCAGGGGATGATTGATGTTCAGAACCTCCGTTCGCCGTCGCGACGTTGTTGCAGGCTCTCGCAGCCGGCGACTGGTCCAAGGCCCAAGGTCGGAAGAAGGCCTAGTAAAGTCCGGACATCCACGGAGCTTGGCCGCTGCCACCGGTGCCTCTCGAACGGCTGGAAGAAGTCGACATGACATTCACCGTCATCCGCGACTGACACAACATGCACACCGCCACCATCGTGGGGCTCGTGTGGAAAGGTGCCGGTGAGCCAGAGGGTGGTGCAATGGTACGATGCGGTGTGTGCGGATCCAATCCCCAAGCATCCACGTCCTCAAGTTTTCAAGCCTCGAGTTCTCAACAGTGCATTCGGAAAACTCGGTCTCCGACACTCACACCGCCGACCAGCTCTACCATGACCATGAGCGGCCCAATCCCTCCCATTCCCGCCCCGAACCTCCAACCCCCGAGCTCTCGCCCGCCCAACAGACCTCCACCTCCCCCACGCGCCAACGCGAAATTTGCACCCAGCACCCCTTTATCGCCTCGACACGCGACGTGCGACGAGTTAGGAGGACACTGGGCTGCCGCCGCCTCTGCCGGGATCCGCAGGGGCACACGGCGATGCCGACAGAATCAAGAATCTGCCTGCACCTGCGGGGACACACCTTCGTTTGTGGCACAGGTTTGGCGGGCTTCTGAGTGGCGCGACTGCGGCGGGCTCCGAGACGTAGATAACTTACACTCTCGAGAGCTTACTAGGGTGGAATACGATATCGTCAACCGTTGAGTGCATATGTCGCGGTGACTGCCTCGCGCGTCGCATCGGTATGCGGAGAGCTGTCTACCCGAAGGGCCATCTCGGCTCCCCGAAATCGCTTCTGACGAAAGCAATTGTTACTGTACGACGGGATTCTGCCCGTACAAGGCTACATGGCATAGAAGAACCACAGAGATGAATGGCTTTTGAAAACAACACCGAACACCGAAGAACGAACAAATGAACACCGAAGCATTATCAGAATCTATGTAAGTTATATCTCTGTGGAGTGGCTCCGGAATAAGCAACGGAAATAGACGATTTACGGTTTACGAGAGGCGTATAAGCACGGCAGCAGGCACGACATGTCCGTAATGCAGCAGGCAGGCACTGGACAACGGCGCCGCTCAGAGGAGGAGCGTGCCGGACTTTGCGAGCTCGCAGGCGGCGGGCGAGCGCGGGACCATGCGGCATTTGAACGGTTTCGGGTGGCTGTAAATGAAGACAGGCAATCGTTAGCGAGAACGATAGCGCGTAGGGTGGTGGTGAAAGGGAGAGCACGGGCAGGATGAAGGGGAGAGATACGTGCCTGACAAAGCCTGGAATGGAAGGAGACAAAGGTCAGCGGGGCGCTCGTGAGGTACAAATACAATAAGGGATGAAGGGGCTAGTTGTGGGGGCGCAACGGTGATGGACAGATGACATCGCCAACGGGCAGAAGCGAGTTTGGCAACGGTCGCAAGAAAAGGGCGAAAAGCACCCTCAAACTTCGAGAAGAAAGCATGAAACTCACCTCCGGTGAACTCGGCTTCCTTCACTGGGTGGCCCTTGTCGTCATCCCCGCGGATGTCGAACACCGAGAGGATCGACACGACCGTGATGTATATCGCAGCCGTCGAGTAGTGCACGCCGAGGCATGCGCGTCGCCCGAACCCGAACACATGCGTCGCCGGGTCGAGCTGCTGTGCGTCGCCGAGGAAGCGCGCCGGGTCGAACTGCGTGGGGTTGGGTAGTACTTTTCGTTCATGGAGATACCCCTGCCCCGCGAGCGCGCAATGGTCAGCGACAGGCACGAGGGGCGAGGAGAGGAGAGGCGCGCACCAGATGTTCGCCAGCACGATCGCGCCTTTGGGCAGGTGGTAGCCCGCCACGACGTCGTCCTCTGACAGTCGGTGCGCGATGCCGAGCGGCGTCGGTGGGTGAAACCGCAGCGACTCCTTGATCACCGCGTCCAGGAACACGAGCGCGCTCCGGTCCTCGAACGTCGGCAGCCGCCCGCCGCCTACGACGCGGTCGATCTCCTCTTGCACCTTCTTCTGAATATCCGGGTGCAGAGTCATCATGAGGAGGAATGTGCTGATGCCGGACACGGTCGACTCGGTGCCAGCTGCAGAGGAGTAAGTGTCCGGAGAGAAGCGCGGACGGCATGGACGGGCGTACCGCCGTAAAGAGAGCCCGCGGCCCACTTGACGATGTACTCGTACTCCTCGCGCGACATCTCGCTCGGGTTCTCTGAGAGCAGCGAGCCCACCAGCGAGGCAAGCGGGTCAGAGCCGGTCTGTCACGTGACCAGAGTAAGAGAGCTGCGCGAGGAAGATAGGATGGTCAGCATACCAATGACTGCTTTGCTGCATCGAAAGCCCCGTCGACCATATGCTTGCCGCGCCCGCGCGCGATGTTCGCGAGACGCTTGAAGCCGGCGCCGGGGAACCAAGACGGGACGAAGCGCACTGCGGGCCGCCCGACCGAGATGAAGGTGATGATCGGCGCCATGCATGCAATGAGGTGTAATTGCGTGTGACGCGATGCGAGGGTGCCGAGTTCGCGGTGAGAAAGCGAGGACGTGAAAGGGTCAGATGGGAAAAAGGACGCAGACAGGCAACGTACGCGAGGGAAAGATGTCGACGAAGAAAGAGCCGGGGATGACGGCGTTTTGGATGACTTCGTGCGTCTCCCTCGAGAGCTTGACGAACTGGAGAACGCAAAGTGAGTCGCACACTCGTCTCAGGAGGAGCGTGGCCACGTACTTCGGAGTTCGGCGAGTCAACTTTGATGCCGTACGTGTTTTCGATGATATTTTTGCCCAGTGCGCTGCACAACCGTATACCGGTCGTCAAGGATGGAATGGTGCGCAATTCAATGACGGGTACGCACAAGCGGATATTCGGAATGGCCTTGTCGGGGTTGTCAAGGAGCTGCTGCAGCAACACGCGCGCGTCGTACAGTTGTGAAGGCAGGAACTGGAGCGACGAGGCGCGGTTGAGGGACTGCTGGGTCAGGCGGCGCATAGCCTTCCAGTGCTCGCCGTATGGTGACAGCACGATGCTCGGCGTGAAGCCCATCCTGAAGCAAATTGTGTCAATTATATCCGTATCATGGCACGGAGTGATGTATGACTCACAGCTTCCCGACCATGGTGAGCGGCGGCCTGTCAGAGTAGATGGCCTGGCTCATGAGGCTCTGCGCGAGCTCGACGCTGTTCAGGATGACGATGTGCAGCCCGAAGATCTCGATGTACATGATGTCGCCTAGCCGCACACGGAATGATGTGAGCACGGAGCAATGGCCCGAGCACGGAAGCACGCACCCCATTTTTGCGCCCACTGGTGGAAGGTGAGCCAGCCGGACTCCCAAGGCCAGTCGAACAGGTTTCCAATGAGAGGATACGCGGCAGGCCCAGGCGGCCGGGGGGGCCTCAGCGCACGCCGGCGCACGAGGAGCGCCGCAAAGAACAGCGCGGCGGCAACGTAGAGGATGTCTTTGCTCAGCATGGCCGCACAAATAGTTCGACAAGAGAAGGCGGACAGGAAGGAAAGAAAGAAGGATGGAGTGCAGAAGCGAAGTAGTGGGTGGTGAGCGATACACAATTAGAGTGGACAGCTGGACGGACGGGATTCGCGTGCGGCCCTTTTCAGGCGCACATTCTAATTGTTAGCGCTGGACAAGGACAGGTATAGGTCCGATCGGCGTCCCGCAGCGCGGTGGCGAGTGCGTTCGGGAACGGATGGCGTCTCCATTCGAGGACACGTTTCGCATTATGATGCACGCGCACTTCATCTGGACAGATCCTCGTCTTGTTTAGATCTTGTTGGTCTTGTCGGCCATTGGAAAGGAAAGAGTGCATTGCAAATCAAGTGAGAGGTGCCGTTTGTTCGTCTGGTTGCGTGTCGGAGCGGGCTGGTTTCAGAGGCTCGGTTTCACTTGACGTATTGTTGCGGTCGACACAAGTCTTCGAGACGAGAGCCGCCGCCGCGCAATTGAGAAGACCGGGCCGCCCGGACAGCCGGTGGCGCGACGCCGCGAGGTGGCGGCTACCTCGCTTCCCTCCATCATCTCAAACGCAGCGCGCTGCATTGCATGCTCAGTTGGCCAGTGCGGAGACATCCTGCTATGCTCACAGCCTCACTTTGAGCTGTATCAACGAGCACCAGTCTGTGAAACGTCCATGAAAATGACATATTCATGTCGTTCGGAGACCCGCCGCCGCCGCCGTAATGCTGTCGACTCGACTCGGAACAGCCTCTGAGTCTGGATACTGCCTTGATATTGTTCCATGGACTTTTCGACTCCAGTACGTGGTTCTCTGCGTCCTCACGGCCGTCGCACAAGTCGGCGGTCTCTCTTATACCTATTGGGTTGTAAGTAGGCTTTGCTGCGGGACGTGGCCCGACATCCCTCGTTAACGGCTTCTCACGACGAGGCGCGGCAGCTTACCCGATGTGAATGTCGGACGCTGTGCCGGTGCAGCTCATTCCTCCATCCCCGAATAGTCTTCTGTATTCAATAGGTAACAACGCGACCTATACGTGGGTTGTTCTCAGGCCTCTCTCGGCCGTGAGATACACGTCACGGATGGATGGAGGTGCGCTACCGTGAGTTGGAGTACCCGGCGGCTATGCACAGTGTCATGCTATGCTGCCTGTGATCGAGCATGCCCCGAATGCGCGAGGTGATTTATGCACGTATCGTGGGCTTCCCTACACGCCTCCGCGCACCACCGCCTAACAACTCGTTTGTAGCAGGTTTTAGGTCATGTCTCCACGCAATACAAACGAGTTTCGTTTGGTGCGAGTGCTGGTATCTAACGCATTGTCCCTCGAGTCGGCCGGTGCCTTCTGGAGTTTTGCTTGAAATCTGTATTGGACGGCTAGGTCGGTGACTTCTGCACCTCTCGGTATCATTCCCAAGGGGTGCGTGCGCTTTTTTCGCTCGCTATCGCTCTGGATCAAAGCACTACCGTCCCAATCCTCGTTGCCCGCATAGCCTGTTTACAGTTTCACTGCTGGACGAGCTGACCAACGAGCCTATGACCACGTCATGTACGCCAATCATCTCTTTTGGCCACCTTCAAATTCTCAACCTTTTGCCAATATCGCCGGCTTCCCCACCGGCAATTACTTGTTCACACTTCGCACAAACTCGCACTCCGCTTCTTCCCAGCAACGATCTATTAACCTCGCCGCCTTCTCTTCCTGCCGCGCCATAAGCTAGTTGCCCTTCGATCCTGACATGTGTTCTGTCTTCGCGGCGTTCCCTCAGCTTCTTGCCACTGGGGCTATTGCTCGGCTTTTCCCAGCCGCTGTCACCGGCACGTGCATTGGCATTTGCACTTCGCTATATCACAGCGGTCCGTCTATTAATGACGCTCAAGATGTTGCTTCCAGTCCTCCGCCCATGTCGTGCTACTGGAGGAGGCCATGTCAGCGCATGTAGGCAGGAGTAGGCTCGGAGGGTAGCCCTGCAGACGGAATGGGAGCGCGCATCTCTTCGGCGTCCACTGCGAAGTAAGTTATCGATCGACAGTCGATGATCATTTGGCCTTGGGCTGCAGTGAATGCGCGCGGTGTCTGCGGGGTATTCTATTCCGCCAGTAGTGTTCTTGTGTATACTTACATTCGATCTATGGATTGTCGATTCCACGCAGCGCCCGTGCTGCCCTGCTAATCCCAGCCGATCTCAAGCCCCGCATCTCCACTGCCCCAGGCCCCAGGTTGATCCACAGTCTCTCAAGCTCGTTCCGTGCGTGAAAAGATAGCGCGGTGCAGTCCGAGGCTGTCCTTAATTTTGCGCAGCTGTTGATCTGTGTCGCCGCCGGCGGACAGGACGTCGCGCTAGGCGGCGCCGCAACTTATGATGCTCACGCGAGTCCATACGCCTCGAGGTGTGACCATATTTTGTTGTGCCCCGCCATCGAAACGCTTTTTTGGTTGGCCCTTTGACACGCGCCATGTGAGGATATGGTGAACCCGCCGCTCAGGTATATTCTGATCTGCCGGCGCTTGTTTGAGTGATTGACGGCCGGGCGTCCTACAGGTGCTCCTCTCACCGGTCATGAAAGGGCATCTACGAACGGGCCAATGATTTGCAGCTCAATTTAGGCGGGATCTTGCTCCGATGGAGTCGAAGAGCGACTCACCATCGGCGTCGCGTGCATTTTCACTTCGCCGCCTGACATCTCGGGAGTCGGGAGGTGCGATAAGGTGCGATCTCGCAACGGAGCAATTTCTGCCATCAATGCAAGATGTCTAAGTGTTCATTTTGCGGCGGCCGTCTGAGCCCTCGGTGGACTGCCTGAGACGGTGTCCGAGCCTTCCGCGCGCTGTCTGCCATTGAGGACGGCTTTGCCGCTATGAATTAATAACATTATACGGCGCCTACCAGGAGACTGCGGTCTTTATCTCGCCAGAAGTGCTATCACCGCGGCAGCACGCACTATGGATGGGTTCGATCGAACCATTCCTCCCTCGGTAAAGAAAACTAGATTCACCTTGGCCAAAGGCGGCGGCCTCCATTCACAAGCCGAGCGAGGGTGCTGTGGTACCAAGCGCCGAGATGGATTCTCGATTCGTCTGAAGGGGGTGCTAGTAAACTAGTAACAGGTACCAAACCGTACGTATGTGCCGCGTCGAAGGCACAGGACCCGCCCGAGAGGCGAGATTGCATCACTGGTTTGGACGCTGGGGTTTACTTGGGCGGCGGGCCACGTTCTCGAGAAGCTGATGGGGTTGGCTCTTGCGTAGCCTCCTATGAAAGAACGGAGGAAGTCAAAAACACGCCATGCGAGGTCGCCCGAAGAGTCAACCAGCAGCCGCTGGAGACGAGGAGGGAGATCGGGGAGCTCGAAGGGGGTGGTAAGGGCCAAGGACGGAAGATTTACTTCCGCGCTGAGCTGTGGGCGCCCCCGCCGTTGCGTGGGCGATCCGACGTTTTCCTCCTTGCACCCACCATCAGAATATCCGCGATGCCCTGCCGCACACATCCTCAATCCGCTTCCAACGCGGGTCAGGCTGCTCGTCTTTTCCGTGATACCGCAGCGCAGCGTACAAGTACCACGGTGACGTGTCTCGCTGGACAGAGCCCGCCTGCGTCAAACGCCAGTTAACGCAGTACCCGTCACGTCGTCCGCGCAGTGGCCAGTGCTTCCGTGAACCGTTCGCTGCCAGCGCTACTACGGTCTGCTTTTATTGCCCCGCTGCTTCGTGTAGACGGCCTTCTCGGTGAGTTTGTCCCGTGGCAGGCCTGACATGCCGTCCCCGTCGCTGCGAGCTCATCATCACGTTCCATGCCTCCGCTCGACGTTTATCACCACAGTCCTTGCATTTCGAACGCGTCACGACGCCGTCGGCCTGCCTGTTGTTCCACGCTCGGTGGCCCGGTCGTGAGTGTTCCTGCCTCTTAAGCCTGCACCTTTCCATGCTGAGCGCGCTCTAGATTACTGTTTACCCCTTCGCCACTCGTGCCTGTGGTCCACCCGAACGCAGGGCCCAGTGGGAAGCCCCCCTCGGAACCGCGCTGCCAGGCGAACTCTGAACTTAATTACAAGCAGCGACACTCCTTCTTTAAGCGCTGCCCCGGCCCAGTTCTTCCTGCTTTCCCGCCATTCAGTCAGCCCAGCCCCCGCGTCACCCATACCCTCTTTGTTTGAGGACGTCGCTGCTCGGCCAGGTGAGCGTTGTTCTGCCTTCCATTCACACACGGCGTGATCCTGATCACCCTTCTATCGTCAGCAACGCATCATTATCACGCTGTCCAACGCCCGTAAGGAGCGTCGAGCGCCGGCGAGCCGCGCAATAAGAACTCCTTCGCGTGGCCCGCTGCCGTGCTCGCCCGTATCAGCCACGGCTAGCCCGTGCGTCAAGCTCACCCCTTCACCCCATCCCTTCCGGCTCCCATCCCTGCCCACCGTCATGGCGTCTCGACGGCAGCTCACCGCGTTCGAGAAGACCATCCCGGACTACCGCAAGCGCATCCTCATCTCCATATTCCAAGCGCTCCTTTTACCGCCGATCTTCACCGCACTCGCGGTCCGCATCCTTGCGGGGCGCTCCCTGCCCCTCCTCACCGTCCTCCTTGCGCTTGCGAGCATACCGACGACAGTTGTCGTGCGCGCGAGCTACGACGAGTGGTCGCAGAGCCGTGAGGCACGGCGCCTTGGTGCGCGCCCGGTCCCGCGCGTGCGAGGCCGGTGGCCGGGCAACTTCGACGTTGTGCTCAAGATCGTGAAGTCGTTCGAGAGCGGATATGTGCTGCAGGGCTTTGCAGACTTGTTCGAGGAGTACCAGTGCACGACGCTGAACACGCGCTTTTTCTGGGGCGACCAGGTGCGTTGCCATTCATTCGCTGCCGCATGCGCAGGCAGCACACCAGCACGCACACTTATGGGGAAATCGGGCTGCTTAGATTGTTTGTATGGACGAAGGTGTGTTCAAGTTTGTCGCACAGACCGGCTTCGAGCAGTTCGAGAAGGGAATCCTCTGGCACGAGCGGATGTGCGTACCTATGCGTGTGCCTGGTCCAATTGGCATTGATTTTCCATCGATGTAGCGATAAGCTGTTGGGTACAGGGCTGTTCAATGCGTACGTCGAGCAATGTCCCTCATGGTCCGCCAAACAGGCTAACTCTGGTCCTCAGCGAACGCGAATTGTGGAAGAAGGTACGCCTGCCGCGCCGGAAGCTCATCCGTTGGCTGATCGTCGTCACGTCACATGATCTCCTTTCGCATGCTCTCTGATGCACCCCGTGCTGTGTCCACGCGGGAGCAGAGCCGCGCGACGGCACGCCCCTTCTTCGCAAAGGAACGCATCTCCGACTTCGAGATCTTCGAGCGCACCTCCAAGGCGGCGCTCGACCTCATCGACGCGCGCTCCGCCGCCGCGCAGCCCATCGACATGCAGGACCTGCTTTCGCGCTTCGCCCTGGACTCCGCCGCCCTGTTCCTGTGGGGCACCGAGCTCGACACGCTCGGCCAGCCGCTCACGCAGCCCGGGCGCGTCAAGCTGGGGCCGAAGGGCTCGATGCCGATCGACGGCGGCGGCGCGTTCGATGTGTTCACGGAGGCCTTCGAGCGCGTCGCGGTGCTCATCACGCGCCGCGGGGTACAAGGCGACACGTGGCCGCTGCTCGAGCTGTTCGAAGACAAGACGGAGGGCCCGATCGATGTGATCATGCAGTGGATCGATCCTCTGGTGAAGATGGCGGTCGCAAAGAAGGAAGGCATGAGGCGGAGAGGGGAGAAGGTTGATGCAAAGAGCGAGGACACGGTTTTCCTGGACTATTTGGCGGACCAGAGCGATGGTGAGTGCTGCGGTTTCTCTTTCAATTGCGACATTGACTTTTGCGAGCAGATGTGGAACACATTCGCTACGAGCTGATCACGTTCTTGATCGCGTCAAGAGACACGACAGCGTCTCTGCTTACCTTTGCAATTTACTTGCTCTCGTTCCGATCAGATGTGTGCAACCGCCTGCGCGAAGAGATCATCGAGACATTCGGGCTGGAAGAGACACCCACGTACGGGAAACTCAAGGCGATGACATACCGTACGTTTCCGATACTACTCACCACACCTGCCTTAGCTCACCCCCTCACCAGTCCGCGCCGTCATCAACGAAACACTCCGTCTTTTTCCGTCCGCACCGCTCGTCGCGCGCACATCGCTCGATACACCCCTCGTCATCCCGACCGCGGCCGCGTCGGCAGAGCCTCCGCTCTATCTCCCTCCGCGCACGCAGATCATGATGACCTCGCTGCTTACACACAAACGGCACGATCTGTGGGGCCACGATGCAGATGAATTCAAGCCCGAGCGTTGGCTAGACGACGCGCTGACCGCCAAGGTCAGCACCACACCCTTCATGTACTGCCCGTTCTACGGTGGGCCAAGAATCGTACGTATTCCCTACCCCCCTCGTCAATTTCCTCGTGGCTGACTCGCGGCACACAGTGCATCGGGCAGGAGTTTGCGCAGAACGAGGCGGGCTACTTCCTCGTCCGGCTGCTGCAGCGTTTCAGCGTGCTGCGCTTCGCGCCGGACTTCATGCCCGAGGGAGCGCTTCCACCGGCGAGCTGGAAGGGCCAGAAGGGCCGCCAGGGCGTCGAGCAGATCCTGCCGGCTATCAACTTCACCATGCATAGTAAGGTGAGTGTGTGGTGCGGTCCGAGTGAGGTGGAAAGGCGGAGGCTGACGCGCGTACAGGGCGGCCTTTGGATGTTCGCGGAGCCGGTTGCCTCTTGAAGGCTGCCAGTCGGCGAGCACGAGACGGGATTGGGCAGGCGACGATCGACGCCGAGACGTGCGTTTGGCAATGTCTCGTTGCTGGCTCGGCATTCGAGCCCAGTTGCGTGCGTGTCAGGCGTTTACTCCGACGTCGGCCGATTCCCTTGGGCGTCGACAGGACCGTTGCGCCACGAGTCTCGCGTCCTGCCTGCCTCGACACTGGATCATGTACATGCTGCTTCGAGAGGGGATGATCTCGTTTCATTTTCACTTATTTCCTTTTTCACTTATTCGCCCACTCATTCACCCTAGATTTATCTATGGTTGGTTTTCTTTCGCAGCGTAGTCAACTATTACCCTGTTGTATCAAGTACGAGCACGAAGCTTCCAAGTAAGTACTGCCGCCGAACTGAATATACTTTCGCATGGACGTGTAGGTTTGTGTGTCCAGAAGAGCAACAAGCAGATAGAACTGCGTTGGTGCTCTCTGCGTTGATGTTCTTAATGGTTAGTATTCTGTTCTTCGTTTGCTATATTGACGAAGGACAGGAAAGCCATCTCACGACGCTGTGCCCGGCCACTGGCGGCGGTCAATCTTCCATTTGCCTGTTGCCGCCACCTCTTTTCAATTTCATAATCCAAGACGACACTCTCGCCGCTCGGGAGCTTTTGCTTTTCCGATGGCGAATGAACATACGTATATGATGAATCGATGATGGCAAGTGAGTAGGAGACCAGTGCTAGCGCCCCGCACAAGGAATACATATAACGTACGTCGCAGACTGTTATTGCGAATTGAAAATTGCTGACTGACTCGTTTCCAGGTTGTAATGGATGGTGGGCACCACCGCGTGGGCAGAACCCCATATGACCCTGCTCGTCGTGGCTCATCACGCACCTCTTCCGTGCCGTCCTGCCCTCTGTCCTTGCGCTCGCCACAGTTTCCAGGCACCGCGCATGTGCATATGGTGACCCACTGGCGCGAAACATCCACGACGCAACTCGTCCTCTAGTTTGCCGAGCACCGCGAGAACACGTTCTACGGACATGCATACTCCGCAGCGACTTCCGTGCGGCGGGCTGAGCGGACTGGGTTCACGGCCTTTTCCGGCAGATAGTGCGGCACTAGCCCGCGTCCTGAAGCTACGCATGGTGAGTGCAGATCCCTACCTGCGGCCACCGGCTACTGTATACTTATACTTACTTACTGTACTGATACTTACTGAGGTGGCGTGGCGTAGCCTGGTGCGGGACTTCGTTACGCTTACTTCCTTAGTGGCATGTTCGAGGACGGTGCTAGTAGGGCGGCGTACCTGTGCTACAGAAACTGGCTTGAGGACGACGATCTTATCAAGAATGCGGGTCCCGTCGTCGTCGCCGAGTACGTTGCCCTTGTATTCCCTACGCTCAGGACCCCCGCTAAGTATATCGTATGCTCAGGGCGCGTGGATCGATTCAGCAGTCGCTTGGACTCGCCGGCCATGCTCATCCGCGACGCCGCTGAACGCGTGTTTGCTCCGAATTCAGCGTACATCCTGCCCGTCCAAGAACTCGCGGGTGCCCCTTCGCGGCCACTGCTCCCGAAGACACCATTGCCCTTGCGTTCAATTCCGCGGCAGCGCACATCGGTGCGGACGAGGACTGGCATTGGTTTCGGACTACTGTATCATCGCGCGCGCCATCCAGAGGTCTGGTAAGTAGGGAAGCATTCATGTATGTGTAGGCCAGGCAACTTCATAGAAGATCTCGTTCGTCATACGCGCCGACCGTTATCTTGCGCTTGCCTGCCATTGCTGCCGTCCTTTCTCACAGTACTCCTTACATTTGATGAGAGCTTTGTTTGTGACCTCAAATGCGAGTTTGTTGCACCAGTCGTCAATTGGAGAGGCTTCCAATACATCAGTTGGCAGGCACGGCTATGGGCGCATCTGGGCCCTGGCGCGGTGGCAAATGATATGTCACCACATGTCTCTTGTCTCTGCTCATCCACCGAGGAATTGTCTCACCTAGCCTCTCTTACGACCTCATTCCGCCTTGTTCAGCGCTCTATTCGGAGACAATTTGTCAATGTAGCCGCACGGCATGATGACCATTGACACGGCGCGCCGTGTCGGATGGGCTTATTGTGTGATGCTGAGCTAGTGGTGGACCGTGTTACAAGGTGCGCTGTCCCTGATCCTCTTCGCTTTGGCGTCTCGTATTGACATTGGATGCGGGTGTGGGTCGTCTGCAGGAGTCTTCCCAGCTCCAGGAGCATCCAAGGCACCCGGGGAAGCGTATGCGACCCCTCGAGTCCTCCCATCCCCGCACACACTTCCCGGCTTCGAGGACACCAGCCCCGGCGTTTCTCGCGAGCGGCTCGTCCCGCGCTGGTAGGTTTTATTCGGATATGTCTCAACGCCTTCTCGCTGATCCGATGCAATCTCTGCCTTGTTCCCCTGCCACAGCCGCCACTCGACTCGACTCACACCCATTCATCACATGGCATGTCTTCCAGATAACACCGAACGTCGCACTCCCAAGAGCGAGCCTTAGACGCCTTCGTCCCACATCCCACCATGCCCTCAGTGTTTTTCCTCGGTGCGACAGGCTATGTCGGCGGTGCATATCTATGCTTCTCGTCCCACCAGCTCACTGACATCGTCCGCAGGCTCCGTTCTCGTAGCTTTCCGAGAGCGCTATCCCTCCCTCGCCATCACCGCGCTCGTGCGCAACCCGGCCCACGTCGACACCATCCGCCTGACCGGCGTCGCCGTCTTGCAGGGCTCCTTCACTGACACCGCGCTCATCGAGGAGCAGAGCTATGCGCACGACATCGTGGTCAACACCGCCGACTCAGATGACGTACCATTCGTGGAGGCGATTTTGCGCGGGGCGAGGCGACGCGCGGACGAGGGGAAGGCAAAGAGCGTGTTCATCCACACGAGCGGCGTGGCGGTGTTCCTCGACGATGGGAAAGACGGCAGGTTTGATCCGGGAGCGAAAGTGTGGAACGTACGTCGTGTGCTCCACCCGACTTGGGACGCTGCTTACCGCTGTACAGGACAACGACGAAGACGATATCAAAGCGATCACACCTGATAGATTGCATGGCCAGGTCGATTTTCCGTAAGGCGCCCACTATCTCGAGGAGGGTGCTGTAGTCACGCTTTCGCAGGATCCTCCAGGCCGGAAAGGAAGACTACGTCGAGACATATATCATCAGCCCTGCCGCGATCGTCGGCGACTCGCGCGGGCCGGTCAACAACGGCTCGTTCTTCCTCAAGTTCATCGTGCAATTCTACACCGCGCTGCAGCGTGCCGTCTACGTCGGCGAAGGATCGAATCACTTTACCCTCGTGCGATGCCCCGTCAGGACTGTCCTTGCCGAGCAGAAACTTACAGCAGCCTATGCAGGTGCACATCGACGACGTCGTGGACCTCTTTCTGCGCGTCTTCGAGCTATCCGTGAAGCCTGATGTCAGCACAAGCCCGCACGCGCGCTACTTCATCGCGACGAGCGGGCCCGTCGCGTGGAAGACGATCGCGACCGTTTTGGGTGGCGAGCTCGCGCGCCGCGGGCTTCTGGCGGACAGCACCCCGCAGAGCGTCGCCCTGGCAGATCTGCCTCCGTAAGTCGTGATTGCCGTCCCACAGGCTGCTTCTGATGCCGATGTCCTGCAGCATGGTCTCGTTCATGGGAGCGAGCGAGCGCGTGGTAGGAGAGCGGAGTCTGGCGCTGGGTTGGAAGCCGCGGCCGGTGTCGCTCGAAGACAATATCGAGCGGGATATCGACGCGGTCTTGAACGTCGTGCGTGCATGACGGACGTGATATAGATTGTTTTTATTATCTTATTTCTAATCTGGCGCGTCAGCGTTTGCCGGGATGAATGTTCAAGCGCTGCAGTTTGACCGCCGGATTTTGCGCCGCCCCCCGCCAAGTGGCAAGGATATTGCTGGTGCGCACGATGGTCGCCGACGAAGTTCCTGATCGAGGCCGACCAGGACGCGCCTGGCGTCCGCTCCCGCGGCCTCCACGCCCGCGCCCGCGTCGCCCGAGCGCAGACGACACCCCATGCACCCGCCCAGCCCGCGCCGCGCGGCCAGAGCGGCGCGGACCTCGCGCTGCTCGCGCCGGGTAGTGGGAAGGGCGGCCGCGTCGAGGAGGCCGAGCGGTACCATGCTGATTCTGCTCGTGCTCACGTTTATGAGGAGGTGGCTGGGAGTAAAAATATGATCTCAGGGTATGTAAGTAGGCTTACCCGTGGCCGTATGGCCGTTTTCTCGCAAGCAAGGCGTCGACGTTCCCGCAGGTGCCATCATCACTGCGCTGCAGCGCGTGCTCGACTGAGCCTCGAACAAGCCGCGCTCGGGACGCACGGTCCGGGCGGACGAACTCTGTACGAAGGAAGCGCTCGCAGATATTTCTGCAAGCCGCCAAGATGCCCCAGCGTCCCTCGCGCTGATCGCGTCCACGCGTGCTTGGAAGTCTCAAGGCTCTCAAGATCGCTAGGCGCGCACGAATTCGCTGGACGCCTCGCAGGCCCTAAGCACCTACACGGGCGGGCCGGGAGCCGAGGGCCGCCGGAAACGCGCGGTACGTACGTTGTCGACTTCGTCTCTGAGTCTCTGACTTCGTTGACTTACCTACTTCGTCTTTCAGCACACGTAGATGTGCGCCCGCCGCCCTTGGCATGACGTCAAGACAATCGAGGTATCCGCGGGCCGCGTCATTGCGCAGCGGCGGCCGATGCCTGGACGTCGTCCCGCTACGCCAAGCACCCTTGGACACGGACGCACCTTCAAGAAAATCGCGGTGGCCCCGTGCCACATCGGCGTGCGCGTGCTTGGACGCTCAACCTCGCAGTCAGTCCAGCACGCGACGCTCAGCGGCGGCTCAGGCCGAAGCCAATCCCGCCCTCCCCCCGCCCGCGCTCAGCGCGAGCGCGAGTCGACCATGGTGAGCCGCAGCCGCCGTCGCCACTGGCCCTCCACGCTCGCGCTGCCCGTTTGGGCCGCCGCCTTTGTCTCTGGCCCGTCCGTGCACAGTTTGCTGGCTCGGCCCACCCGTCGTGGCGCGCTGCGTCTGCCATCCCGATGCGCCGCGTGCAACATGTGCGGCCTGCATGCCGTATACGGTCTTGCGTGCAGGCAGCGCGCGCGATGCAAGCCCGTGCGGTGCAGTCTTGCGCATGCATTCGCGCTCAGAATCCCTTGACTACCTCGTCCACGACTTCTTGACGTTTGAAGGCATCGTCCATGGCCGGAGATCGCGCGTCCGCAACCTGAGGCCGTGCACGGCCAGCGCAGCCGTCGCACCGTACAGACTCGTCTAGCGCGACGATGAGTCAGAACCTCCCGAGCGCGACTGTTTGACCTGCAGACAGGCGTCCGAGGATGTGTCGTTGAGATGGGGAGCGACACACGGTCGGCGGTGCGCAGGCGGTGCGACAAGGCGGCCACCCTGCGACGCCATCAAGACGCACAAGGCGCCGCGACACGGCAACCACGCGCACACCCTGGAGACGAGCCGTCACTGAAGCCACGGAGGCGTCGCGTCATACCGCGCGAGCGTGGACCAATCAACATATGAGAGATCGACGCACAGCGCGGCGGACAGCGGGCTATATGCGCGTCGCAGTGGCCGGCGCCGGGACCGAAGACGCCGCGGCCGCGCGCATCGAGCGCATGACCAGACGGCGCATCGCAGTACCTAGCTCATGCGCAACGGGCGATGCAGGTCGCAGCAAAGTAGGCAAAGTGGATGGCGGCCGCGAGCGATTGGCGGCGAGGAGGAAGGGACTTGAACGCGTCAAGAGAGGTGGTCTGGGGGCGTAAGGATACGAATATATGCGCTGGAAAGTGCATCAAGGCGGACGGGAGGCCCGAACAAAACGAGGGTGGGTGCGATGCCTTACGCCCGTGCCTTCCGGTTCGACATCGTGGTAGGCGGGGAACATGGCCGCCATACACGCATCTACTGCGCTCGCTCGCTCGAGGCGCCGAGCGTCTCGAGCGGTCCGTGGACGGGCGAGAGGAGCGGTGGCGGCGCCGCGCCGGACGAGCAAGTCGTCCACAGCGCGAGGTCGGCGTGAACGGGCGGCGCAAGCGTGGACAGGTCAAAGGCAACGCGGCAGCGGATCACAATCATGCATGTGGGGCGGCGTCGGGCACCGGAATATATGCGTGGCGCGGGACCAGAGAAAAGGTTGCGAGGAAGATGCGCGCATCGAGCTCATCGTCGGGCAGCACGTCGCGGTATCGGCGAGTGTCGGCCTCATAAAGAGAACGCAAGGGGCGTTGCCGGGAGTGGATGATTGCAGAGAGGAAGGGAATTTGACGCGTGGTTAGTCGGATATATGCGCTGAAAACAAACGTACGGAGCCGCCTGCGAGCGGTTTCTTGTGGTAGAAATCCAAAGTCACTAGGAGAGTCCCCAGTGTTGTTTAGAGAGTAGAAAGCTGGTAGGGAGTTCTCGGCGAGGAGTCGCGATAGGATGCAGGGCGGCAGTGGGCACGAGCAGGTCGCGGTGTGGCACGGGGAGGCGAGAGCCTCACCGCCTTCACGTATTAAAATAAGCACGGCCATCCTCGCTCGGTCCTGCCATCCTCCTCGTCCCAGCCATTGCCCGCCCCACGCGCCATGATCCATGCTATCCATGGCACGTAAATAACTTGAGTATTCCGTCGTGCGCTTGAGGAGTGCGTGAGGGTTAGGGTCACGTCGGGCGCCAGCAGGTGTGACATCATCGCTCCTCCTCTCCCGCACGTCATGTCCCCCACACCGCATATATAAAGCCTTCTACGCTCTCCAAGCTTCCATCAACCAGCTTTCATACCCTCCAACCAACTCCTACACTCCTACGCTCGATAATTCACGATGTTCAACCGCGCTTTCCTCAGCACCCGCACACAGCTCTCGCGCGCCGCCGCGACGCGCAACCTGCACGCGACGCCTGTGCCCTTGAAAAGTGCAACGGAGAAGGTCTCCGAGGTCGCGGACCAGGTGCGCTTCCACCTACGCTATTTACACGCGCGCCGAAGAGGCTGACACGCGGCCGGGCAGTTGAACAAGTCCGTCGGGAAGGGGCTCGCGTCGGCGATCGAGACAGGCGAGGAGGCCACGGGGAAGACGAAAGAAGTGCTAGGTGCGTGCGGTACCTTCATTAGTTGTGGTGGAAGATGCTGACTGATGTGCATGTAGGCGCGAAGAAGGACGAGGCGGCCGACGCTGCGGGCACGGCCAAAGCTAAGGCACAGGACACCGCACAAAACGCACAGACAAAGGCGTCGGAGGTGCGTGCGTCGTTGTTTCAGACTGATACTGATCTGATGTACGCGCGCCCATAGACTGCATCGCAAGCGTCGCAGAAGAAGAACGAGTTTGCGGCGGAGCAGCGCAGCAAGTGAGAGTGTATGCATGGACATTGTCATTCGGTGAAGTACTACGGTGTACGCTGTGCATGACATCTGTAATATAGCAAGCATAATGCGAGCAGCTGCTCTGACATACGTGATAGCAGCGCAAAGGCCCAAACGAAGCGTGGACATTGTCACCGTGCCCCTTGCGCGTGCGCAATGCAATTTGCAAGCTCGCCTTGTCGGGGTAAAGTGTAGCGAGAATGGCGCCCACTGCAGACAGTCAAGTCGGCGTCAATAAAGTCACCGCGTAGGCTTGGGGAAGCATTCAAGCAGGTATAAGAGCATCGTCGAGAGCGGTCGTTTCAGCGAAAAGGTGACAAGGGCTTGTGCAGCTGCGCAAGACGCCGACTGGTTGACGTTCTATGATCACAAGCTTGATTAGATGTAGAAAACAAGCGTATTCAAAGAACGACCGACCATTTGGTGAGTATATGCACCATTTCTTTCTGTGAGCGGGGCCTGCGCCAGGTCTTCTCGGGTCGTGGAGAAACGAAGCTGCGCGACTTGCATGCCAGAATGTACACGGCCTTCAGCTCTAGTTCGATGATCTCCAAGCAAGACGCCTCCCGCATCTGTGACTCTTCAGTGGCGAATACCGGGTATGTCTTCTTCCGCTTCGGCGCAGGATGGCCCTAGCCAGGGCAATGTCCTGAAACGAGCATGCCTGTATCTGTTGAGCAAGTCGACGATGCTAGAGCGCGTCGCGTCCCCGTGACGCGCAGACCCGGTCCCGGTCTGGCCTCGCACCGGCGGCCCGCGCAGCTCCAGGCGCGGATTGACTAGCAGTATACTCAAGTTGTTTTTAGCGTATGGCTCGCGTATCCTCGACTGAACCAAGCCGACTAAGACCGTAGACATATTTCCTGGAACGAATATGGTCGCGTCGTGGCCCTGGTGATGCTCAGTGAGAAATGCTAAGGCAATGGTACAGTATCCGACAGTGGCAGTTGATGGCAGAGCTCGTGGAAGCACATGTGGGCAGAATCAATACTTGCAACAATATCCCCTTAAGCTCTACAATCAAATGTGGTCGCATTGGCCGTTTACACCTTCGACTCGTTCTACTACGCGTGCTTCAACTCTGATTGACGATTAGTACGCCTCAACGCTGTACCTCTGTCCGTCGAAGACACCCTCCTCGATCGCTTTGATCTCTGCAAAACAAGCTATCAGCACTCGCAGTACATGTCAGCAAGATTCCCATATGAACTCACGCAGCGCCAAATGCTTCGAGTGGAACCGGCACAAAGCCAAACTTCCTACAGGTTCGCGACCAAGCGAATGTCAGTCACCGTAATTGCGGCGCACGAAGGAGACAAACAAAAACATACCCATCATAACGTACAGTCGGGGCACACCCATGTCTCTCCATGCGCCGTAGAGCTCGCCCTCCGGATCCAGGCCCCAAATACGATTGAGCTTGTCGCCCACTTCGTCGCCGAGCACAGCACGTAGAGGCTCGCGGGAATCACCGTACCTTTCGAGATCACCAGCAAATATAGATGTCAGGTTATGGCGGAAGGTAGGGCCCGATGAAACCAACTGACCCAGTAGCAAAAACTACCGCATCGGCATCGAGGGTGCTCCCGTCTTCAAACTGCAAGCCCGTCTTCGTGAAGCGCGAAATTTGACTGTCGTTTTTCAGCTTGATCTTTCCGTCGATGATGAGCTGGCTGGCGCCGACATCTATACATAATAGTGAGCCTCTCAGTTCTTCGCATCAAATAGTGGGCGCTACGCACCGAGGTAATAACCGCCTGCCCTGTCCCATGCGAGGAGAAGAAAGCCCGAACCGTCTACCCCCCAGCCCAATTTGAAGCCGACGCGCTCCAAACCATCAATCATTTCTCTGACGTCACGATAAGGGGATGGTAGATAACAATATGACTTTGAGACATACTTGTCTAGTTCTGCAATTTTATTCACGTAGCGCGCATGGACGAGCTTCATGAGGTAGTGAGGGAACGAGCCAGCGATTCGGTCTGCCACATCTGGCGGGGGGCCACCTTCATAATACAATGCTGCAGATGAGAATCAATCAGCACGCACATCATACAGCGGCGGGACAATATTCACGCACAGCCGAAAATAGTCGGAATGCCATGCTTCGTTGACATGACATATGTGGCACCGCGCTGGACCATTGTGACATCTGTACAGCGTCAATGATCGATCTAGACATGAGCTGCAGACGCAGCTTACCGACGCCATGGTCACACAGGTCCTTGGAGATGTCGTGTCCTGGAAGCAGATGGCATGTGAGATATTTCGAGAATGAGCGGAACAACGACATCCACCAGATGTGCACGCCCCGACCACAATGACCTTCTTCCCTAGATAATCCCTCGCAGTCGTGAATTGTCCTGAATGGACAGCCTTCCCTTGGAACTCCTCCTAGTCCTAGTCAACGCACAAGAAAATAACATGTCCAGTTAGTACGCACCGTGCCAGGGTACGAAGGCATGTTCATTACACCGCCGCCCAACCCGACCGCAAATATCAGATGGTTGACGACGAAGGTCCTCTCCGAGCCGTTGCCGCGTTTGATCTCCAGCGTCCACTGCTGCGTCTTGGGGTCTTGCTTGGCGCTTGTGACCTCCGAGGACGTCCAGACGTCGAGCTCAAGGGTGTGCGCGTAGTGCTCAAGCCAGTCGGCGAGCTTCGGGGCCGGCGCGTATACAGGCCATGTCAGGGGGAACCTACGTATCTTTCATCGAGACATTTTGTGAAGCAGATGCAAAAGAATCTCACGGAAGGTAAGGCATATGATCATGCCCTTTCGTCAAATAATTGGGTAATCAGTGACAGACGCATACAAGATAGCGACACAACTCACAGACAGGGTCATGCAGACACAACGCTTCGTACCGTATCCGCCACAGATTCCCCACGCGCGGCTGCCTCTCGACCACAAGTGCCTTGACGCCGAGGTACTTCAGCCTGGCGGCGACCTCGAGCCCCGACTGCCCGCCGCCGATGATGATCACCTTCGGCTGGTTCTCCGGCCCTTCGCAATTGATCTCGCGCTCCCGCTTGGAGTGCCACTTGCCGTGGTTCGGCTTCTGCTCGCGCAGAGCGCCGGCGTTCTCTGGGTGCCCGTGCAGTTCCTCGAGGTATGTCGAGATGGCGTGCGCCTTCCACGCGCCAGTCGCGGTTGGGACAATGCGCACGACGCCAGAGCCATGTCCAACGCGCGTGTCGAAGGTGAAGACGGCTTGGATCCACGCGAGGTCAGGGTAAGGGGTCTGCAGCTGCGCGTTAGCGACATCGAGCTGTAGATTCGATATGCCGGCAGCCGTCAAGCAGTCGTCGAGGAATGTGTGAACGCTGGGGACACCGTAGAAGGTACGGAAATCCCAAGTCAGCGCGAGGATGTCGCGCCAAAAAGCGTCTTCCAGGAGCAAGTCGAGCACGTCAGGGACATTGGCTGTTTCGATGCTGTCAGTGAAAGCCTTGAACCAGGTCGTGGCGATACCGGGCACGTCAACAGCGTCCGGCAACGTTGCCTGGAGGCGATCGAGCGTGGGCAGGGCGGCTTTCTTGATGTCGAGAGCGACCATTGTTGGGAACTGGAGGGTTTGCGAGAGTTGCCTGGCACTTTATAAGGTATGGTACCATGGCCGTTCCCATGAAATGATTGTGCTAAGTTGAAGATAGTGACA
This sequence comes from Auriscalpium microsporum, assembly GCA_019914985.1. NCBI lineage: Eukaryota > Fungi > Basidiomycota > Agaricomycetes > Russulales > Auriscalpiaceae > Auriscalpium > Auriscalpium microsporum. Next base: position 402,603 of record JAHLMG010000010.1, on the reverse strand, counting down.
ATGGTCTTCCGAGTCGGCGCAGAGAATACCGGTCATAACGAGAAGGAAACGCGTCAAATGAGATGACGCTTCAAAACTCCTGCATTGTAATGAGGTAAGAGTCAGTGAGGGGCAGGATAGGGCTGGAAGTCACAAAGTGATAGAGGGTGCTCCGACTCGGACTCGCCGCGCCGGCGCGTGACAAACCCACCCTCCGTTCGGTTCTTGCACTCACCCATGATTACTTACCATATCGAGCGGTGAGCAACTCACCTCTGATATCGGAAGCCTCCCCACCCATCCCTGTCCCCGTCCCCATACACTTTCCCCTCCCCCTTGCTCTGTCAGTGCCTCAGATCAACGCGCATACCCACAAATGTGCTGCGTAGCTCGCACTCACCCGACAGCAAGTCGTCCACGGGCACTGACGGACTTTTGAAGCGGCCAAGTTCTACACCGTTGCCTGTTACTACAGCCATGTCACTTTCGCTGACCAGTTATCTCGAGATTCATTACCCAAGACGACAGTCGCGGGATTCTTTGCTTTACGAGGCATATGATCGTACATACGTATGATGGGCGGGGTGGAGTAAGTAGACAGGCTGGCGCCCTGCCGAAGAATATATATAACGTACGTCGTATCCTCGCGTATGTTCTCTCTTACGACCTCCTCCACTTTGTTCAGTTAGCACCCGTTTCCTTCGGAGACAGTTTGTCAATGCAGCTGCACTCCGATCTGGCTTCTCGTATCGACATCGGATGCTCTGGATGCTCCTGGAGCTGCGCACACATTTCTTTGAGCCGGCTTCTATCACAAATGGGTCACTCCCGTTCCGACGCTGGTGGGTCAGTATTCGGATGCGTCTTATCTTGCTGACCCGTTGCAGTCTCTGCCTTGTTCCCCTCACAGACCCCACTCGACTCAACTAACCTCAATTCATCTCATAACATGTCCTCGATTATAACGGGAGCGTCGCGCTCCCACGTCAACAGCACTGGCATCCGCCCGACATGCTAGTCTTGCTTTCCGGGCTCATCGAGGAGCAGAGCTATGCGTACGGCATTTACATCGGCGACTCGGGTGACATAGCCGGGCGAAGCTGCTCACAGACGAGCGCAAGTCGAAGAGCGTGTTCTTGCACACTGTGGTGTACCTCGACGATGCTCCCGGAGACGGCAGGTCATACTTATGCGGGGGCGAAGATGTGGAATGTGCGCCGTGCTTTACCTGAGTTGGGAGGGGACGCCCTGGCCGTGATCTTGGGTAGCAAAATTTGGACGCATCTTTCTTGCATGGGACACGGTGAATTCGACAAGAGCTTCCGGTGCATGTTGGAGAGCTGAGGCCCTTTAAGTTGTCAACTTGTAGATTACAAGAAATAATACACGAGATACTCCGAGTAGCGATCTATCTGTCTCTATGATGTGGATGTGGGTACATTGTCCATGTGGATGTGCCAATGGAATCAGAACAGCGAGTTGAGGGTGTACACGGTGAGTGCGGTCATAGTGAGGAACATGAGAAGATATTGTGGGATGAGGAAGGCAGATAAATGTTCGGCGGAGCCTGTGGTCGAGTACACCTGCGTTAAGAAGACCTAGAAAACGAAGCGCGTGAGCATCATCGCAGACCATTGTGTACAGAGTAAGCGTACTTGTGTTGTAGCGGTGGGAAGCCCAGAGAATATTCTGCCCGACAACATCAGCCCCGCGCATCGAAGCAGTAAAAACTACGCAACACACATGCACACAAATTGTAGGACCTTATCGTTCCTGTCGATCATGCCAGAGTGCACCAACCCTTTCACCAACAACACGCCAAACACAGGCGTGATTATCATCTTCCCCACCGCCAAAGCGCCGATCGCGCCAAGCGGCATGCGCGCCCAGTTATCCGACCCGCCGATCGTCAGCCGGGCGAGCGCGCTCCCCAGACACACCAGGCCAAGCGGCACCGACGCGGCGCCCGCGAACGACGCCGTGTCCATTATAAATGCAAGCGGCGGCTGGCCATCGGGTGCGGTGGGGTGGAATCGAGGCGTAAATGACGCCGACGGTGGGAGGAAGAGCGCCTTGAGCGGCGCCACCAGCGCGATGGGCAGCGCGAGGATGATCGTCAAGGGCGCGGGCTTGATGAGCTGGGCGAGGAGCGGCCGCGCGCGCCGGAGAATGCGGCGCGGGCGCGAGAGGCGCGGGGACGGCGTGAGGGACGTGAGGGACGGCATGAAGCGCACGGTATGTGTCGGCGGCGGGGAGGAAAGCATGTCGCGCTCGTCCGCGACGACGGTGGGCGCGGTGGAGGTCGTGCAGGACACTATACGCTCCGACGGTTCGCGCGGCTGTGTTGAAAGCGATAATTTCTCATCACCCGTCTTCTCGTCCTCGGCGGACTCGGGGTGGCCGGCGCTGGATGTGGATTTGCCGCGCTGTCGGCGCAGGCAAGCAATTGCAGCATTCGCGATACGTGTTCGGCGCCGACGCATGCGGTCGCGAAGATAATCAGATTCGATATTGGGCCCGTCGTAATCCTTTGCAACCAGGAGGTAGCCGCCCATTGGGAACAAAGTCACCTGCAAGACATCGGAGATGCCGGGAAAATGGACGACTGAATAATACGCACGAAAAACACGAGCAGCAGCCCAGCGATATAAGCCACGGCAAGATTCTGATCTTCAACCCCGTTGAACGGCGCAGACGCTGTCACGCCGAGCGCAATGGCAGTGGCTACACACGCATGCTCCAGACACGGCAGCGGAGCAGAGCAGATGAAGACGTACGAATGTCGCCGTAGTTTCCCCAGCCCCCGGCGACGATGATGCCCCACCGGAAGCGGTGCGGAACCCAGAAGACTTGCTTGATTGCGAAGGCGAGCAAGATGCCGAGCACGCCGTAGAGCACGCCGACGAGGGTGACTGGTCCGAGCGTGCCAACGTTGTCGGGCGTGAAGGCGGGCACGATGCGGGAGAAGAGCAAACATGGCATGAAGATGTGCTACTGGGCGAGATAGAGTTGTGTCAATGAGCTGGTGAGCGATGCGAGGAGCGCCGGCACGTACCAGCACGATCTGCCCGGCACCCCGCGCTGCCTCAAGCGGAAACAAGTCGGCTTTCGTCAAGGCAAAGCCTGCACTAATCGTCAGGAAGCTAAGGGGAGATATGTTATTCTAAATGACGCTCTGATGTTCAACCGACTCACGTTCGTATCAGCGGTCGTACCGATGTCCATATCAATGCCCCGGTGGAGATCATCTCAATCGAGAGGTCGTGAATCCCAACACCAGATGGTGGGTGGTGTAGCGCAAGCAGCGATAGTGATGGGTCGGCCGAGCGCACACATGTGCCGTACACGCCGACCTTTTATGAGAAGAAAACGCCGATTCAAGGAACGAGGGCCGGCACGGGCAGCGGGCCGCAGGCGAGATGACTGTGATTGGCTATGGGATCTGCCTTCGGCAGTGTCGGACAAGCGTCGGACGACAACTCGATCGTGGTCGACGCTAGACGTGTTACCTCGTGTTACTTACGTCGATTGCGGGCCTGAAATAGGCCGTTTGGAATTTAAAATTGAGTCGACGTCGAGATATGAGGCGACCCTCCGGGATGCACTGGGCGCATGTCATTGTCAGCGTGCCTCGTGGTGGAGCAAGTTGCAGAGAACTCATTCTTTTCTTGACCACATCGCCAGAAAAAATTGTTCCGTGCGGGACTCCGAGGACTCGGGCCGCCAGACGGCGGGATTGAGTGGATGAAGCCATGACATTTGAAGCTGAAGCTAAGTTCGAAACTGACGTAGGCTCTGCGAGTGCTCTGCGATGGCGCCAACTTTGAGGCTGACGTGGTCGAGTCGTATCAATATATGCCGCTCTCCCTCGCCGTCCTCGGTGACTTACGTCGATAAGAAATTTAGGTAGGAAACTGCTCTCCTGGCAACATACTGGACGCAGCTGATGTAGCGCAATGAAGATTCGGATGAGTATTCGAGTCGGAAGGTGGCCGCTGCAGAACGCTTTGGCCCGGGAGTATAAGTACTAGGGCCCGGGCAGCTGGGCCATCAACGTTTCAACTACAAGTCACGGTAGTAGTAACTTTCGCACGCTTTCTCAAGGGTCGCGGCCTACACGCTCAGCCTACACCGTACAGGGTGCTCCCAGCGGCCATCGAAGCTCTGACAAGTCCTGCAAGAGCATCAGCATGCAAACGCGGGTCGGATTGGAATATGGGGCGTGTTCAGTAGGTGAGTGTGCTCTCATCGCGACGGTGGCATTGCTAAGTCCAGAAGTCCGCAGACGGCCGTTCCCCTTGTAAATTGGACGACGTGCTCATGGCGAAGAACCTTGGCTGATGTATCTCGTGGTAAGTATCTTGACATACTTGATCGGAGGCACGCAGCCGAAGACCATCGTGACCTTGCTTGCTCCGCTCAGGAGCTGGCTTCTTATACTTAACATAACGTGCCAGATGACTCAATGATTATACCCTCCGCAACGCCCACCGTTCTCAATAATGGTCGCCACTCTCGACATCAAGCAGGCCACCCTGCCCACCCTCGATCGCCTCCAGGCGAAAGTGCCGGACGCCGTTGACGCGCCGGAAATCGCCACGTCCTGGTTCAAGGCTTTCGCTCAGGGCATCGATACAGCCAATGTCCCTGGCGTGGTTGACTTGTTCCTAGAGGATGCTTTCTGGCGCGACATCCTCGCGCTGACTTGGGATTTCCGTACCTTCTACGGTGCCCCCAGCGTTCATAAATTCCTCGACGACCGCCTGAAGGCTACAGGGCTGTCGAATCTGAAGCTCGACGTCGCGAGCGCGGCGCTGCAGACGCCTTATCCAGACCTCGCGTGGATCCAAGCATTCTTCACCTTCGACACTCGCGTTGGACATGGCTCCGGCGTCGTGCGCATCGTACCAACTGCAAACGGCGCGTGGAAGGCGCACGCCATCTCGACGTACCTAGAAGACCTGCACGGGCACCCCGAGACCACAGGCCCTCTGCGCGAGCAGGAGCCGAACCACGGCAAGTGGCCCGACAAGCGGCAGCGCGAGATCAATTGCGATGGACCGGATAACCAGCCGAAGGCCGTCATCATAGGCGGCGGGCAGTCGGGACTCGAGGTCGCCGCCAGGCTGAAGTACCTGGGTATCAAGGCGCTAGTGATCGAGAAGCAGCCGCGAGTGGGGAATCTCTGGCGCGTACGGTACGAGGCGTTGTGTCTGCACGACACGGTCTGTGAGTTTTGTCGTTATCTTGCATGCGTAGATCTGTCACTGAAAGTCGTTTGATGAATGGAAGGGTATGATCATATGCCATATCTTCCGTGGGTTTTCTGCATGCTCGTGTTGTGGATGTCTTCGATGACCATGCCGGACAATACGTAGGTTCCCGCCGACATGGCCTGTGTACGCGCCGGCGCCGAAGCTCGCCGACTGGCTTGAGCACTACGCGCACACCCTCGAGCTCGACGTCTGGACGTCCTCGGAGGTCACAAGCGCCAAGCAGGACCCGAAGACGCAGCAGTGGACGCTGAAGATCAAACGCGGCGACGGCTCGGAGAGGACCTTCGTCGTCAACCATCTGATATTTGCGGTCGGGTTGGGTGGCGGTGTAATGAACATGCCTTCGTACCCTGGCGCGGTAAGTGCTCACCGGTGATGTTACATTATTGTGGGTTGAATAGGATTAGGAGGATTTCCAAGGCAAGATCATCCATTCAGGACAGTTCACGACTGCGAAGGATTATCTGGGGAAAAAGGTCACTGTTGTCGGGGCGTGCACATCTGGTGAACCTCTCTGTTTTTCGCGCTTAGATCTACCTCATATACCATCTGGTGATAGGACACGATGTCGCCAAGGACTTGTGTGACCATGGCATTAGTAAGACACCTCTATGGATCGTGTCCAGGTCGATCGTTGACGCGGTGAAGATGTAACAATGTTCCAACGCAGCCCCACATATGTCATGTCAACGAAACATGGAGGGAAAATCATTTTCGGTTGTGCGTGAACTTCCTTCAGTACGATGTGCGTCATGTGCTGACTGATCCTTGCCCCCAGCCTTGTACTATGAAGGCGGCGCGCCACCAGACGTGGCAGACCGTATTGACGCATCGTTCCCTAACTATCTCCGGAAGCTGGTCCATCAGCGCTTTGTAAAGGACATCGCAGAACTAGACAAGTTCGTTTTGAACGCAAATCTCCATTGATGATCACCTCACATCGTCGTCAGAGACACACTTGAAGGTTTAGAGCGTGTTGGCTTCAAATTGGGCTGGGGAATAGACCGTTCGGGCTTTAGCCTCCTCGCATGGGACAAGGCGGGCGGCTATTATTTCGGTGTGTAGCGTCCATTTTTGACGTGACGAAATGTGAAGCTCACCGTTTTGTACAGATGTCGGCGCGAGCCAGCTCATCATCGACGGAAAGATCAAGTTGAAAAACGACAGTCTGATCTCTCGCTTCACGAAGACGGGCTTGGTGTTTGAGAACGGGAGCACTCTCGACGCCGATGTGGTGGTCTTCGCTACTGGGTTGGTCTCATTGCCACCTTCGCCATTCACTGAAATTTACATGCTGACTACTTTGGCAGGTATGGTGATGCCCGGGAGCCTATACGTGCTGTGCTCGGCGACGAAGTGGGCGACAAGCTCAATCGTATTTGGGGCCTGGATCCGGAGGGAGAAATCTACGGCGCGTGGAGAGACATGGGCGTGCCTCGGCTGTATGTTATGATGGGTATGTTTTTTGTTCGCCAGAGACGCCGGATTAGGGCGACTGACATTGGCTGGTGAACTTGCAGGAAATCTTGCGCTGTGTCGGTTCCACTCGAAGCATCTGGCACTGCGTGAGTTTATTTGGGCATCGGATTGAGACATGTGAGTGCTGATGGCTTGGTTTCCAGAGATAAAGGCGATCGAGGAGGATGTGTTCGACGGACAGAGGTACAGCATTGAGGCGTAGTCATGAAATTGAATTGAAGCAGGTTTCGTTCATCTCAATGCAGGCTGTCTGCAAGCTGATGTTAATCGTGAAGAAATTGTCACCCATCTGATAGTACACTCTCCCGGCTTGCTGTGGACTCTGCTCGATCCGAAAAATCTGACGAATTTCGCATCGTCCAGAGCAATTGAGAAGACCGGGCCGGGGCCGCCAGGAGAAACGGTGGCATCCGGCGACGCCGCGAGGCGCCGGTGGCTTTACCTCCTCGCTTCCTCCACGATCCATCATCTCAGGGCTGGCCAATGCAGAGACATCCTGCTATGTTGATAGCCTGGCTTTGAGCTGTAACAACGAGTACCAGTCTGTGCAACGTCCATGAAAGCATGATACTCATCCATGTCGTTCGGAGACACGCCGCCGCTGCCTCAATGCTGTCGACTCGACTCGTGTCTAAATAGCCTTGGTAACTTTCCTCAACTTCACCGCGCAGCTTTTGCGGCAAGCCATAAACTCTGCCTCACGGAACGAATTGTGGCCTGAAGTCTTTGCTTGCGGCACGTGCGCACGCTACGGACAGCTGACTGCCTCGCATCGCAGGAAGACCTGTCTTCGTTGTGATTGATCACACGCGGTCTAATTTTACAACCTATCTTGCCTGCGAAGTCAAGTCAACCACCACGGCCCCACAAGGTATCACTTCACCTCCGATCTGACAGGCACCAAAACGCGCACAGGACCTCCTCAATAGCCGTGCCCACAGCAGAAGCCCCACCCAATCGGCGCGGTGCGTTTTCTTACCGTATAGCGCTCCGTTATATCACACAGCTGCTCAAGCTCCCATGTCGACAATATATGAGCGCATCCTCCACGCCAATCTCGCTTCTTTCGCACCGACCTTGTCTCCCCATCCCCCATCGTCCTATACATCACAGATATGTCGGCCAAGATGGACGGCGATGACGAGAAGAATGCTATCACACTTATAGAACGCGTCGATGAGAAGCAACGGAGCACTCCGACGGACGATGATCGTCTCTCCGTGGTTGACTTTGCGGGAGACTCGGGGTTGCCGCCGCCTCCGATCTTGACGAAGGAACAGGAGAAGCAATTATATCGCAAGATCGACTTGCGGCTGATGCCCATTCTTGCTTTGATGTACTTGTTTAGCTTTCTGGATCGAGGTGCGTCTGCTTTACCGTCTTCGATCATGCATCTCTGAGACGTTTCTTGGATTCCTCTAGGAAATATCGGTGAGCTTGCCGAGCGACCAGGGACAGCGATGACTGAGGAGCTTACTCGACGCCGTAGGAAATGCCAAACTACAAGGACTTACAACACAACTGCATCTAGTAGGAAACCAATACAATATCGCGCTGGTAAGTTCCTCATTATGATACCCAATCTGCGAGTATTGACATTTTGACTTGTCCAGACGATGTATTTTGTCGTGAGTTCTCTGGTCCTCGGCTAAAGACTCGCATGTCTCACGCACTTTGCCGGAAAGCCATATTGTCTCTTCGAATGCCCGGCGAAGTGCGCAGCTGCCTACATGACTGCTGGAACCCCGCTAACGATGTCCGTAGTCTGGTTCTCAAGAAGTTCCGTCCGTCGCGTTGGCTGCCTGCGATAACCATGGTTTGGGGCACTGTGATGACTCTCATGGGCCTCGTCAAAACGTGAGCAACTTCGCTCTCCAGTCTATGGGTTCGACAGTAACACGCACTTGCGATTAGATACCCTCAACTCGTGGGCGTGCGTGTGTGTCTCGGCGTGGCCGAAGCGGGTTTATTTCCGGGTGTGGTGTACTAGTGCGTCCAGCTGGTCTGCTTGTGGTGAAGTGTTCTCAGGACGACTGCGGCCCTTAGCTTAACTCTGTGGTATCCGCGCGCGATGTTGCAGTTCCGTGTCGGCATTTTCTTTGGTGCTGCATCTGTGGCAGGTGCCTTTTCAGGTTTGCTCGCATTCGGGATCTCATTCATGAGTGGAAAGTCTGGATTACTCGGTTGGTCGTGGATATTCGTGAGCATCATGTCTTGACTTGTACAAGGCTGGTCTCACCCAAACTATGTATAGATTCTCGAGGGAATGGCCACAGTACTCGTAGGGCTCCTGGCGTTCTTCGTCATGGTCGATTTCCCATCCACGGCCAAATTCTTGACTCCCGAGGAGAAAGCGTACATCATCTCGAAAAAGAGTAAGAGCCCGCACTTGTTGTGTTGGTCGGCACTCGTAATGACTGGTCTCCAAGAATTCGATAACTCATCCGTCGGAGAGGAAGAGCGTTTCGCTCCGCGTCATATCTGGGCAGCGTTTTCCGACTGGCAGGTGTGGCTCCATATCTTAGTATACATGTCTATCGTGGGGCCCTGTAAGCTTCACTATCTGTTTTTTTTGTCCAGCCGTCTAACGCATGCCTCAGTGTATGGGATTTCACTGTTCTTACCGTACGTCTCAGTCGACTGGTGAAGCGACTGAAGAGCTCAACATTGTGTCAGGTCGATCATCAAGACCTTCGGCCATACCAACGCTATAAGTCAGTTGCTAACAGTCCCCCCTTACATCTTCGCCAGTACGTCGCTGTCTTTCTGAAATTACTGACGACTCACAAGTCGGGCAGCGATAACACTTTACGTATTCGCGATCTGGTCCGACGCAATCAAGAAACGTTCCCCGTTCATCTTCGCCGGCCTCTGTATGCTTCTTGTTGGCTTCACGATCAACATTTCGAACGTCGCGCCGGGCGTGAAGTACTTCGGGACCTTCTTTTGTGTTGCTGGATCCTACGCGAGTTTCCCTGGAGTTGTCAGTTGGTGTGTGATCAAGTCGCAGCTCATACACGCGTCCTGATCCTGATCTCTGTTTAGGTTGGGAAATAATCTCTCCGGACAATACAAGCGCGGGGTGGGTATGGCATTGCATATTGGCATCGGCAATTTCGCTGGCGCAATAGCCTCGAATGTATTCCGCACACAAGACTCGCCAAGATATATTTTGGGCCGTACGTATTTTCTTGCCTTCATTGTAAAGGGGAGCAGTTCACATATCTCGCACAGATGGTATCATGCTCATGTTCGTCGGGATTGGTTTCGTGTCCGTGCCGACTGTCGTGTTCCTCTACATGCGCATCAATCGCAAGCGCGATGAAGAGATTGCCAACGGTAGAGTCAACTACACCGATAGACAGCTTAGGGCGCTAGGCGACAAAGCACCAGATTTTAGATACATCCTGTAAAGACAATGCGTCATTCTACTATGCTGGACAAAATCCACAACCGTTTCGGTGTCAGGGACCCTCCAAGAAAGGTGTGCCGCCGTCGTCATTGAAGACGCGGAAGCAGCCTGAGCGGTCTATGCTCAATGTACAATTGCTTGTTATGTATTCTTCTCCCCGTCCTTCCTACACCTTCTCAAATACGTACAAGTATGCAAGCGCCTTCAAATTCTGCACGCTTTCCTTATCCGCCTTCACGACTTTTTCATCATTGAATAACACCCACTGCTCGCCCTCGCGAATGTGCGCGACGTAGTGGCCCGAGTGGACCGACGGCCCCTTGTGCGAGATGAATGCCTTGAGGCGGTAGCGTGCGGGCAGTGTCGGGGAGCCGCCGGGTGGCGCTGCAGTCACAGTAGTGGATTTTGTTGGCGCGGCGGACGAAGGCGTGTCTTCGCCCGTGTCGTCGGGATGCGAAAAGAGCCATTCGACCGCACGCTCTGGATCTCCGTTCTAGAGTAATTATATTAACAAGAGAGGTTTGAGAGATAGTGAAGGGTACGGACAGTTTCGAGAAGAGCTTTACGCCCCTGCGCAGACGTGAAACCCATATCTACGAGCATGCCAATTTGTTCGGCGCTTGGTTCGGGCCCTTTAGAGCCAGCGCTGCCACCAAGGTCGATCGGCGCGTCGATGTCTGCATATGGTATTCAACGAGTGGATATCGACTAGGCAAGCGGTACGAACCAGGATCTTCCATGTGAGCAAATAGCCACTCCATCGCGGCCTCAGGGTCACTGTTGCCCGTCGCAAGCAATGCTTTCTGACACCGGATGAGAGGGAAGCCCATCACCTCGAGCTGTGACAGTGCCGCTGCATTGAACTCCGGAAGACTTGCTGCAGCTGTAATTATATTCAGCTCGAAATCACCAATATGCATCATAGACAGACTGACGAGCTTGCTCCTCGGGGAGTTCTTCCTCGCTTGACTGGAGTCCTTTCCCGAGATAATGGTCGAGCTGAAGGATGTCGTTCTCAGGAAGAATGACGGGGATGTCTGGAAGGTCGGTGGCCATTAGCACGCAGATGGCACACATTGAGATTAGCTTCCCTACCAAGCTTCGCAGGCACCCAGTTAACGAGTTGAAACTTCTTCGCATGTAGAACCAATGTTTCCGGGAAGGTCGCGAACTTCGACTGTCTGCGAACTGTCAGCATCGCTATTGCAAGCTCAGTAGAGAACGTCTCACTTAGTTGCGATCACATTCTTCTGGCAACGCGGGCACTTGTACTCCAACCCCTCCACACCGGTTACCAGGTCAAGTGCGGACGTCAATGCAACATCTTCGTACAGCACCTTACCGTCAGCATCCTTGCCCTTCTCTCGTGCGGGTACAGGCACGCTGACAACGTCTTGCGTATCCACGCGGTACCGCACACCGCGACACTCGCCACACTGCAAACGCTGCTCCAAGCCGAATGCAAAAATTTCCGTCGGCTCCGCGTTCCCCGTCTTCTGCGCGTGCGCGTGGCGGCGCAGTACCGTCAGTAGATATGTGAGGAACTCTTCTGAATCCTGCTGGCGCATCGTTGCAAACTCCTCATGACCCTTTCCGATGAGCGCTTTGAACGTCGCCGGGCGCACGCCCTCCTGGAAGATGGGAGTGGGAGAGTCGTGGGCGAGTGGGCTGGTTGCCTTCGAGTCCGTTGGACTAGTGCGCGGGTGCGAGTAACGCCCGGAGAGCAAGCCGTCGGCGATTTTGTGCATCTGGCAGTCGATACAATTCGCGGGAAGGACTTCAGTGCACGTGGACCAGTGCTTTGCGACGTCGGAAAAGTAGCGATGTTGGAAAGGCGCGAGAGAGAATATGGCCTGGAGAACGGAAGCCATGTAACAACTGCCAGGGAGTTAGAGAAGCTAAAAAGACTAGTTCAGACAACGTGCCTGTTGCCTAGATTCGCGAGACCGGTGAGACCAGGGCCAAAGACGGGCTCCAAGGCGTTTCCAGACTCGTCGGTCAACGAGAAGTCGAACTTCAAGTTTTGTTCGATTTGCTGCAAGCAAAGTTAGTTGGCGTCCACCAATGTAAAGATCATCGCCATACCAACTCAGTCATGGACTTTTCTGTCTTCGTCTGGGTCTGAACGTTGATACCGAAGTTGGCGAGATGGGCAGCCAGCCCTGGATCGAGCATCGCGTCGTTACACGAGTAGCAGTAGATGTCTAGACAACATTCGTCAGAAGTTTGGTCCTGCTATACATCGCGCGGGTAAAACACACCTGCTCCTCCCTCGGGAGTGATTGTCCCCAGCTTGACGCTAACAGGATGTCCGCTCTCCTCGAAATGCTTCAAACCGTGACCGTTGCCTCCGAACCCTCCGTACTGCTGACGGCCACATCCGAGGGATCCACAAGTCAAGCAAAGCCACAAGTTCTCCTTTAAATCACACTGCGTACAGTGCGCGAGACCTGGCCAACCTCCTGTTTAGTGCACGAGGAATTGGGGATGGTTGTTACGCACCCGACGCAGATATGGGTCCGGAAACAATTTGCTCCAACGTTAAGGTGTGCTCACACGGCGCAATCTCTTCCTCCCAAGCCTTTACTTCCGATTGGCGCGCCGAAGAGAGGGAGGTCATGACGCCGTCGACCAGGCTCCTCACGAACGAATCGGCGCTGGCGCCGGGGACCTCAGCTCCGTTGACTGGGTCAGACTTCCAGTCCTTCAAAGCTGTCTTGTGCTCGTACTTGTCCTCCTCACGATCCTCGACGATCGCGAGCTTGGTCATCTTTGTGGGCGGTTCTTCGCCATCGCCCTGGACAATCCATTAGTTCTTGTCTACGAGGAGCGGTGACCTCACAAACCCTCTTGGACGATGGTTTGGGTCTGCGCTTGATGTTGAGGGTGAAAGAGTGGCCAGTCTTCTCAAAGTGTGTGCGGGCATGGTGCCGCTCCTCGCTCAGACAGCCTCCATTGAAGCACGTCAGACAGACATCCACGCCTAGCGGCCCATCCTGTTGTGTTTTCGTTCAGAAGGGTCATATGTTCATTGAGCCACAGGCGGATAGACCTGATTGTCGAAGCACTGTGTGCACTCCTCACGGTGGACAGCTTGCGAGAGCTTAGGCGGTTGGAGGCGCGTAAGCTCACCAAGATCGAGGCTGGCGGCAGCCATGCACGTTCTGTATGACGGCTTGAGATTGAAATTGGAAGAGACACGAGTGCCACGCAAAACCTGCGCGGTTGGGGAAAGGTAAGAGTAGAGAGACGCGTACTCATACTACTAGAATATACTGAAGCATTTAGTTACGTAATTATCTAGTGCCATGCAGAGGCAAATTTGTTCAATTGCAGCTCTCGTACCCTTGCCCTTGTAGACCCATGGCAATCAACGGCACCCTTCCCAACGGCAGTGCCAATGCGCCTGTAGAAGCCTCCTCGCAGCCTACCGTCGTCGGAATCAACTTCGGGAACTCGTATGCTTCGATTGCGGTCCTGACAAAAGTATGCGACTGTGTATGCGATCTTTGTTCATTGCTGAGCATCGCAAACTGCAGGAAGGCCTCGCAGAGTCGATTGCCAACGAGGACGGAGAACGTCAAATTGCCTGTGCGATCTCGTTTCACGGGGAGGAAATGGTGCGTGATAATATTTTCCGGGCGTGCTGATTTTCTGAGTCCTATGTCCAGTACATCGGCAACCAGGCAAAGGCGCAGCTGGTGAAGAATGCGTCGAACACGATAGTGGGATTCAGGAACTTGCTTGGCAAAAAGTGAGTCTTCAAATTCCTATGTGTGCCTTCTCCAACCCCCAACAGGTTCTCCGAGCTCCCGAAAGACAAATCGACAACGTCGGCTCCCATTATTCAACATCCTGACTTGCCAGACGAACCCGCCTATAAAGTGCAAGTTCTACAGGCCTCCCCATCCCCCCTTCCGCCTTCGGCTCTCACCACCAAAACGAATACGCCCGCCGTATCTCAAACCGCGACTCCGCGCTCAGAACCTGTCCCCGTCGACCGCATCTTGACACCCTCTGAGGTCGCTACCATTTTCCTCAAGTCCTTGTTGCAGTCGGCCGAGGACTTCCTGGGGAAGAAAGTAGAAGGCGCGGTGATCACGGTACCGGGGTGGTTTGACGAGAAGCAATTAGCAGCAGTCCGCCAGGTGGCCGAGAACGCCGGGATAAATGTTCTGCAACTTTTGGAGGATGCTGGTGCATCTGCCGTTACGACGACTGCAGGGCCCCTTGCGGATGGGCTCAACCCTGATCGCACCCAACTCGTCGTAGATCTTGGCGCCTCTTCACTTTCCCTCACCCTCCTCTCGATTCGCCATGGTCTCTTCCACATCCTGGCTAGCTCATACGATTCAAAAATAGGAGGAGACCAGATTGATGACAAGTTGATCAAGTTCTTCGCGAAGGAATTCACCAAAAAGACGAAGACACCGCTCACTGTGTGTCCGTCAACCGACAAGGCAGACGTCCGTGCCGAGGCGCGCCTGCGCCTTGCCCTGGAGCACACGAAGCGGACTATCTCTGCGTCACCCGGAGCTGCCACTTGCTCTGTCGAGTCGCTCAAGGATGGCCTCGATTTCACTGGCACCATCAACCGCCTGCGCTTTGACATGGAGGCGCGCTCCGTTTACTCCGCCGTCTACACCAAGGCACAAGAGCTGCTCGCCTCCGCCGACCTCGACTTCCTGCACGTCGACGAGATTGTTTACGTTGGTGGCTCTGCAAGTCTCCCTGGGCTCGACGAGACGCTCGCGCAAGGTTGCCCAGAGTCGACTGTCACGCCATTTACCGCAGGCACAGTCATTGGCGGGGGCATCGGCGACCCGACAACACTACTCGCACGCGGTGCCGCACTGCAGGCGAAGCTCCTTGCGCAAATCGGGCATTCTGGCGAAGATGAGGAGGTGCGCAAGGCCTTCGAGCAGGGCAGCACGTGGGTCGGGGCGAAGGCGACGACGCGTTCCATTGGGATACTCTTCCCCGAAGACTCAAGCGACGCGGAGCTCGGTGGGCAGTGGATCGGCGTCATTCCGCGTGAGACCGCCGTGCCGGCTCGTCGCAACATTGCCTTCGACGTTGATTTGGGCGAGGATGGTGGCCCTCACCGCGTCGGGTTTGAGGTGTGGGAGGTGAAAGAGGGCGTCAATGTGGAGAAGGTGAAGCCACCGAAAGACGAGGACGAGGAGCCGCTCGACGACGACGAGGAAGAGGAAGAGATCGAAGTGAAGGAGAAAACGATTGAGAAGGAAGGATATTTGGCGAGCCTGGTTATAGAGACGAAGAATGCGAAGAAGCAGAAGGGGAGGTGGCGGACGAGGTTGGAGGTACAGTTCTTGCTGGGGGCTGATGGGAGCGTCGAAGTATCAGCCTGGGAGGTAGGCACTGCTGTCAGTGGGGTAAAGGCATCCGTGTCTGTACCACCACTATAGTTACGTGGCATGACTCATAGATTGTCTCGTTAAGCTTGATATAAGCTGGAATATATTGCTCAACGAGATATGTGAAGCTATAATTCTAGCTGGCCGCTTCCTCGCCCCCGTCTTCGCTGTTATCCACGCTACTTTCCACACTATCGACGAACTCGAAATCCTCGTCATAGTCATCCCAACTTGTGACGTTCTCTACGATGTGCTCAAACCGCCTACGCCATCGCGGCTTGACCTGGCATGACAGGAGATCAAGAGTGTCCACTGGGCACTCACGTTCGTCCCGATTCCGCAGAGACTGAGCAAGGACTCTGCGCAACGAACGCCCATCATCGTAGACGTGATTCATGGGTGCCCGGTAGAGAGAAATTGCCTGGAGCTCGGGCCATATGAGTGCGCCAGTCGAATCCGGCGGTCCATCCTCCACGTCTGTTCTACGCCACACCTTTTCATCGAGCGTGACGGCCGTCAAGACTCGGCAAAGAGAGATCCCTGAATTGTGCTCCGCTTTTATGCCCTCCAGGTTCGGGCATGCGGCAAACGTATCCAACCATATTGACTCTGGAAAGTCCGGCGGGTCGAACCAGATGGAGTCTTCGAGGTCGATGTGGAGATAGCGTAATTCGCGGACGCCGACCACCGCGGCCAGTTCCTGCATCATATGAGCGGTTCGGCCTGCACTGAGATCCTCCCAGCCAAAGGAGAGACTCAGATCAGGTTGCGCGTCTGTGGCTGGGCCGTCGCAGATGTTCTCCACGTCTCCTAGGTTGCCACAAAACAAGATCTGCCCCCGGTATGACGATTCGACTTCCATGGCGGTGATTTGCCAAGGGGAATGCACAGGAGCGATATACGGATACAACACTCTGAACGCGGTGGCATCGCCCTGTGTATGGCAGCCGAGATGCAACACAACCCTCGACCAGGGCATGCGCAAATGTTGCAGGAATCCGGCGCACTGCTCGACGTCGTCGTACAGGGAGAGCTTCTTGAGATTACCCGGAGCGACCAAGTCGGCGGCGGCGGCAAAACCTTGGGTGAATACGGGCAAGCAGCGCTCGAGCTCGAGCTCCTCCAGCATGGGCAAGTTTCGTAAGGCGTCGAGTAGCTCGGACACGGACTGAGGGGTAAGGGACGGCTGGCTGAGCTTGAGAGAGACGATGGTGGGGAACGGCGAGGACCATGGGAAGGGTGCAACATTCCCAAGGGAGATGTAGCGTAGGCGCGGGGCGTGATTAGCGAAGGCTGCGCTACGCCAGGGAAAGGGACGAGGACCGTTTGGCTTGGATACCCATGAAAGCACGAGCGGGGCCTCTTTAGAACGCAATATAACCTCCTCCAACAGACTTTCTGACGATGTTGGGAAGACAATGTGCCGCCACAAGTGGGGATGGTCGAAAGCGATCTGCCTCCACCGGTGGCAAACACGCGTCACCGAGGTCCATTTGAGGGCGGTTGGGTCATGGCAACGCAAACATTGATCTATTTCATCTTTCACGAGCTGCGAAAAGACGAGCCCGAGTAACTCAGGTGGCAGTCGCGATATGGCAGAGAGCGCGTTGATTTCGGCGCTGATTGAACGCGTGGCGGCTTGCAAAGCATTACGCTCACACAAGAGCAAGTCTCGGAGAGTAGCTGTGTCTTCTTCGGCTCGGGGGACAGGGCTTCTGAGATGCAAAACGCGAGCATGAGTGGCGGATAGCCAGGAACGTTCAAGTTCTGCAGAACTTAGATTCCTGTTCAGCAGACATACCGAAGAGATCAGGCAGAGAATGCTTACCTGGCACAGGAAGATTCGAGACTCATGAGGCCCACTGCAGCGCTGTAAAGTGGTAGAGCACTTCTGCGCTGGCAGCGGGCAGCGGCTGGCTCACAGCTGGTACGAGGCAAAGTGTTTCAAATTTGTCGAATATAAGTATTATTATTGTTGGTAAGATGATTGACGCCAAATTTGGAATTGTTTTCAGGCCAACTTCTCGTGCAGTCATATACTTACTACTACGCCAAGAGATATGGGACATAGGTTTGCACAGTTGACAACGACTACTGACCTTGCATAGAGGGCGAACCTGGAACCAACCAGGCCAAATCATGTCGAAATCGATCCGAGTCACCCGACTCTCAGACTCAGTACTCACGAGTCACCTTGCCTCAGCGCCTTGTCACGGTGATGCTCAGTCGGATGCCCCTCAGTTGCGTTGCACTCCCTTGAATAATGCATCAGAGACATGAAGGCAATAGTTTCGACCAAGATGAGTTTTGAGTTTTGTATAGACGACTATACTAAGGCTATTGGCAACCGGCAGCGGGTAACTTGAAGTATTTGATCACTAATCTCTTGGGAAGTGCACAACAATCTCCTGCCAAGATATTACCAGAGCGCCGCTCAAACTATCGGCCTGGAGATCCTAGCTGCCACCTTCATCGCTGTCATCTTCATAACTGGCGTCTTCATCGCTGCCGTCTTCGTCTTCGAGAGCATCGGAAAACTCTGAATTTGAGTCCACAGGATCGTCCTGGTTGCGACCTGTAACTTTCTCCACGATTTCCATGTCCTCGAACCGCCTACGCCATCGCGGGCCTTCTGAATCGAGACCAAGCGTGTGCACCGGGCACTCGAGTGCCTTCCGATCCCGCAGAGACTGGGCAAGGACTTTGTGCAGCGAGCGCCCATTCTCGTAGACGTGCCTCATATCCACGCCTAGAAGGGAAACGACCCGAAGAACAGGCCACACGAGCGCACCAGTTGGAGTCTGATGGTCATCCTGTATGTCGCTTCTCTCCCAAACCACTCCATCGAGCGTGACGGCCGCCAGGACTGGGCAAAGAGAGATCCCTGAGTACTTCTCCGCTTCTATGTTCGCCAGCAGCGGGCATGCGGCGAACGTGTCCAACCAGAATGCCTCTGAAAACTCCAACTGGTCGGGCCGGACGGCTTCTGGATACTGTGCGAGATCGAGGTGGAGATATCGTAGTTGACAGACGCCGACGACCTTGACCAGCTCCTGCAGCATATGGGCGGTTCTGCCTGCCAGGCGCTCTTGCCACTGGAAGTAGAGGCTCAGATCGCATTGCTTATCTGGGCTGTTGCAGATGTTCCCGACGTCTCCTCGGTAGCCCCGAAACATGATCTCCCCACGTTCTGACGATTCGATTTCCATGGAGGTGATTTGTTGGGGGGAGGACGCAGCAGCGATGTACGGATACAAAGCTCTGAACGCGATGACATCGTCTTCCATGTCGCAATTGAGATGCAGCGAAACGCTTGACTGTGACATACGCAAATACTGCAAGAATCCCGCGCACTTCCCGACGGAATCGTCGAGGGAGAGCTTCTTGAGATGACTCAGAGCGACCAGTCACTGTCATCGGCGGCAGATGCATCCTGGGGAAATACGGGTAAGCAGTGCTCCAGCTCGAGCATCTCCAATAGGCGCATGTTCCATAAAGCGTCGAGCAGCTCAGACACGGATTGAGGGGCGAGCGACGGCCCCTTGAGCTTGAGAGAAACGATGCCGGGGTACGGCGAGGACCACGGGAAGAGTGCAACATCGCCAAGGGAATTGCAATGGATATGAATTATGGCGAGTGACTGTGGCATACGCAGATGCTGTAGGAATGCCACACACTTCCCGATGTCATCGTCCAGGGAAAACTCCTTGAGATGACCCGGAGCGACCATTTCGTCGGCGGCAGAAACGTCCTGGAAAAATACGGGCAAGCAGCGCTCGAGCTCGAGCACCTCCAACAGGGCCATGTTCCGTAAAGCGTCGAGCAGCTCAGACACGGATTGAGGGGCGAGCGAGGGCCCTTTGAGCTTGAGAGAAACGATTGTGGGGAACGGCGCGGACCATGGGAAGGGCGCAACATTGCGAAGCGAGATGTAGCGGAGGCGCGGGGCGTGATCGGCGAAAAGAGCGGATGGCAAGCGGATAGGCTGCGAGTCGTACGAGAAGCCGACGTCCACAGCTTCCAGCAAGGGCGCCGGCGTGACGAGGAGGCCGCTCAGATCGTTAACATTGCCGCCAAAGTCAACAATGAAGACACGTTTGACGCGGTCCAGGGTCTTCAGGGTGAGAGCCGTGCTGGGCAGTGGAATGAATCGCTTTGAATTGTCCCATACCCACGAAACAACGAGCGGAGTCCGATGCGAACGCGAGAGAAACTCGTCCGATAGGTGTTCCGAGGAAGTAGGGAAGACGATGTGCCGCCACAAATGAGGATTCTCGAAGGCGATCTGCCTCCACCGCCGGCAAACATGCGTCACTAAGGTCCACTTGAGGCCCGCCGTCCGATCCTGGAAGCGCAAACGTATCTCTGTTTCATCTTCCACGAGCTGCGAAAAGACGAGCCCGAGCAGCTCAGGCGGGAGTCGCGATATGGCAGAGCGTGTGTTAATCTCGGGCATGGCGGCTGGTAAGGCATCACGCTCAGGCAAGACCAAGTCTGGGAGAGTTGTTGTGTCTTCCTCGGCTAGGGGGACAGGACCTCTGAGATGCTCCGCGCTAAATTACTATTCAGCAGACACATAGATGAAACAGGGTGAGAATGCTTACCTGGCACCGGGAGATTCGATATTCATGAGGCCCGGAAAGTCCAGGAGAACTTCGTCTGCTCGTGGTAGTTGCGGGTTGAGGTCGGAGTCCAGCCTAAGTGTCCGTTCTGCCAGCACACCGTCTCCCCTCGCTGTCGGCCGTCGGCTTGGATACCGTGCGCGCTGTATAATTCAGCACCTCTCCGATTCGGAGCACCACCGTTGTCGGAAGCGCGATTGAGCCAGGCCACGTAAGTATGGATCACGTGTCCAGATGGATGCCGTTCACAGTGCTTCAACTTGAAGGCAAGACCCTTCATGATACCTACCACCTCTGCAGGGTTGGTGCTGCGCGGCGCGCTGCTGTCCCACAATAGCTAGACCCTGGAAAGACATCTAGGGCCCGATGGCAGATATCCTCGCCTGTGATCTGCCCAAGAATGCCTTCGGTCGGACTCCAAGTCTAGCCAACGACTCTAGCAATAACGAGGCCGTGTCAGTCAGTGCCGGGCAGATCATGAGGGGATCGAACGCAGTGTACAGCAGTGTGCCGCAGATGTCGAAGTACTGAGGAGGTCCCCTGAGCAGGGCCGGCCGAGATACGACAGAGCTTCGTCTGATCCAATGTGCTGCCCCAGCGCAGCTCGGCCACTGGCCGCGTCGAACTACGACGTTTCCGGAGCGTTAGTATAAGATCGTCAGACACGCGGGCGGCGACCGTGTAGACAGACACACCTCTTATCTCGCGAGATAGACTCGCAGCATCACAATCACGATGCTGATGCCCCCGAATTAAACGCAAACACACACGCACACGCAGTGTAGACTTTAGATCGGCACAGCACCCCGTCTGAGGCAGTACTTACAAGCATGCGATATCCGAGCGCCATCACGATCAGACCTGCGATGCCATCCGCTGCTATGCATCTCGGAGTGAGATTTCGTTCACATGCAGCCAAATGCGCCGGAGACTGACATACCGCCCGCATGCAACGCTCCCAGGACGCGGAGATCCGGATTCCGCGGCATGGACGCGGCCGTGCCCCTCGAGCTCGCGCCTGAGCTTGATCTCGCCGAACGGGGCTGTGCGTGTGCGCATCCCGTGTCAAAGCGCGCGCCCAGCGCTGCGAAGCGCACCAGAGGCCCAAGGAGCATGGCACGCCGCGCATGGACAAGTGCGCAGCGGGGCATATATTGCCGGGTGCACGCGCGGCGCGCGCCTCGAGCGGGTCTTCCATCATGGACTGCAGGCGGTGTGGTGATGCGAGGGCGTTGCTGGGCAGAGCACAAGCTCGCTGCGTGGCGGGAGAGCACGACCGATGGAGCAGCGCAGCGCGCGGCGTGGCGGAAGATCAAAGACGCATATGTAGCGTGGCCGCATCCGAATCAGCGCTCCTGTTGTCGGAAATCATCCGCAGCCCGCCTCTACCGTGGGCGAGCAAAGTGCACGATCGGTGCTCACCATACTTGGATTAAGGCTTGCGCGCGTCCGATACGCACACCCACACGCGTTGGGCGGCCGATAAACGATAAAGAGGAGATTGCCGCGCCCGCGGGGGCGAGTGGGGCGCCAGGGCGGGCATACTGCAATGATACGTACCCGCACAACCAACACTCGGCTCCTGACAGATGGTGGGATGGCACGAAAGGGTCAGCGCGTTGCTCCTGCGAGAAACAGACTGAGAAAGACGTACGTGCGCTGGCACGCTACGGCAACGTGGCACGCTTCGCGGACAAGGGACGACGGATCCGGGCTGCAGCAGCACTGATCGCATGTGATTCGATCACACCGTGGTTGATCAGAAGCCTCATATGAGCCTGTGGTTGGTTCAATGCAGGCTGTGAGTTCGGAGATTGCATGCAGACACGCCCAAGGAGCGAAACGCGAGTGCTAGGGTGAGTGGGGATGAGGGGCAGCTCGTACCTGAGGATTAATCCGAGTAGCGTGCTCTATGGGCGTTACTCCGGGTCGGAGAGGTGATGCAGGAGACGAGCGTCCAGCCGGATATTCATCAAGCACAACGTACGCACACCGCGTTCTAGCCTCTGCAGGACGGAGGCGTACGAGATGACGGGATCCTGAAACGGCTAGCAGTGCGTAATTCATAGACTGTGCTGTCCCTGGTGATTCGAATTCCAATTGCCATGCCGTACGGACCCACCGTCGCCGCGCAAGGAGGCCAATAAGTACACCGACCGGCTGCGCAATCAGCTCGTAATCAAAGTGCCGACAGGTGAGCAAGGCCGATACAGTAACGTTGCCCTCCTCCGCTGATACGAAACAATTCACGCACCTGAAGGGCATGCCGAGGCGCGGAACAAAGTTCGTTCCCACTGTCGACACAGCGTGAACCTGATGGCTTGGAGCGTTGACGCTCTACAGCACCCGTGCGTCCGCGGTGGGCGGGGCTGCTGTCAAGATGCACACGCGCGCTGGCGGCTTGATGCAGTGTTGAGCAATGAGTGGCACGTATGATGGAAAGGGAACACTGAACAGCGAGCGAGCCCAGCTCGGAGAACGCCGACTGCGCGCTGGATGCAGATATCTGGCGCGAGCCTCGGCTAGGATAAACCACGGAACCTGGCACGAGCGTATATTTATTTATCCGGCTGCGTTAGCTGGCTGCACGACACAACAAGGACACACCTTCAAGCAAAGCGACAAGTCCTATTCTCCGTGGCCGTGGCCCTGACCTTGGCACCGAAGAGCAGAGTCGTCCTGTTGTCCACCGGATGCGCGCGAAGCCACGGGGCGCTCGGCCAACGCGGGGAAACCTCTGCCAGCACTTGTCCAGACGATAGTCGACTCGGACAGCAGCTGCGAGCTCGGAATGTCCGCAACGCAACGAAGTTAGAGTTCGGCAGCACCTGCGCCCTGGGCATGCGCACCGGGATTATCCAGGAAGCACGCACACCTTAAATCCTGTGGCGCCGCCTGGACCCATCCGACCGAGCACGGTGGGTTTCGCCGAGACTCCTGCGAGGGAACGCAGCGCCGTCCTGGGCGGGCTATTCGCGGTCCAGCAGCCCGCCCTAGACACCCACATGCATATGCACTGATGCTCATACGGGTCGGCGGCATCCGCGCCAGAGAATGCTCGGGGTCTGTTGGGAGGTGCGGTGTGCGGTGGACGGTGGTGGTGGTGGTGGGTGCCTGTGGGTGCACATGCACAGGCGGCCGGCTCGAAGCGCGCCGCCGGCGAGAATTTGAAAATTGGAAAGCCAAGGTTCAGCTGCTGCTGGGCGGGGACTATCCTCGGCCGTCTGCACCAGCCCGGGCGTAGCGGCTGCCTGACTCCCGAGTTCCTTTTCCTCTTCCTCGAGGCACTGATGTGCGGGGAAATACCTCGTCACTCGTAAATCGAACTGCACTGGGCCTGGGTGACGACGAGGGGCATCTGATTCTGGTGAGAGGAAGCAAGGCGCGATCGAAGGGAAGTGAGGATGTCCGACCAATTCGAAGCGCGCCGAGGAAAACGCGCGCAATAATCCCGAAATATTCTCGCATCTCAGTCTCAGACCACATCGTCAACCACCGTGACGAGCGAGTGCTCGCCCACGCCCGTCCGGCGCACGACTGGCCCCGCCTGCAAACTCAAATTTCCAGCTCAAAGTCTATCTAGATTCTGTCTGCTTCCTGGGAGCGGCGGCCTCCGACGAGGCTGCGAATCACTCACGCATGCCGCATCTGAGATGGCTGGCGCGCGGCGCGCAAACGCAAACGCAAACGCCCCGGGCGCCCAGCACTGCAGCAGCACTGGAGGCCGAGCGCTCGAGGCCGCGGGGACGGCAGGCGATTCCGAGTCGGCGAGGATCTCGAGGTGCGCTACCCTGCCCGACATCTTATTCTTCTTCTTCATGCTATGTACATACTAACTCAACTTACATACATAACTTACGTTCTGGACTCGGAGGTCTGCCTCTCAGTCCCACCGTAGGCCCACATCGCCATCGCCACCGGGTCCTAGGATCCACGATGAACCGGGAACCCCGCCGCACAGCACTTTGCGTGCAAGTGTTACTGTAAGTACTATCCGCGTAACCCATCCCACCCTATCCTACCCATTTTCACCGGCGCGACGACCCAGCCGTAGAGCGTAGAGCCTGCATGGGCACAACAATGTGCCAGGCGCTGCCGACCTCCTCTGGCCTCAGGCCTCCGGCTCGCGATGATGCGGCCGAGGCATCTCTCATATCCTCGGAATCGCGGCGCCTCGACTTTGAGAAGTACGTACGTACTGTACGTTGCTCAACGGTACCATCGCGCACTGCATATGCTAAGTGCAGTAACATAGGCATACATACATACATACATACGGCACCGCCTGCGATGGCCGACGCGCCGAAGCAAAACGCATAATTAATGCTTCCGAAATGTTCTCTCATCTCGCCGCGTCTGCAGACTGCAACCGCAACCACCACCGCGACGCGTACCCGCTCACGCCGTCCGGCCCCGCCTGCAAGCTCTTACTCATACTCATACTCATACTCATACTCATACTCATACTCCTACTCCTACTCGCAGTGTATCTGCTTCCTCGCAGGCCTCGGACGCTGCGCATCCCGTGGCGAGACGCGCGCGGTGCTGCGAACGCCCGGGCCCAGCACTGGAGCTGGAGCTGGAGCGTTCGAGGGCGGCGGGCAGGCGATGCGCGCGGTCGCGGTTGGGGCCACCCACCCACCCATCCATCCCTTGGCCGGCTCATCCACCCCACCCGACGCAAATGAAATGAATGAATGGGATGGAGTCCTCGTTTCCGGAGGTCTCACTCTCCGTCTCACCGACCCCAACAACATCGCCACCGCCCCGCCCGCCTCGCCTCGCCACGGGTGGGTCTGCTGTCTTAGTCTAGGATCTACAGTATAAGCGTCAGTGTTCAACGTAACGTTCAGGCTGACCCCGCCGCCACGCCGCCACGCCGACGTGTGTATCCGCGTAAGTAACCCTATCTAGATCCTACAGTGCTCCGGCGGCCGGGGAGATGCGCTTCCTCTCCTCTCTCTCCTCCTCGCGTATCTGCGTCATGTGTGCCTCGCGACAACAGCACCCGCCCGCGCGCACCCAGCGCTCGCATACTGTAACTGTAACTGTAACACCCAGCACTCGCACTCGCACTCGCACACTGCACATTCTGATCACCGTCTTAGCTAGTCTTCTCGATCGCCAGCCAGCCAGCATCACATGGCGCGCACCCGGACTCGGACTCGGACTCGGCGGGCAGCCCGAGCCCGTCGCCGTCGCCGTCGCTCGTCGCCCGACCTCCATCAGGCCTGTGCGCGCGGCCCCCACGAGAGACGACGCACACCGCTAGGCGAGGCAAGGCAAGGCAGAATGTTTAGCAGAGCCGGTGGTCCCGCGGTCGCCGATCGTCATGCATATGCATGCATCAGCCGTACCCAGTGCGCGCGCGGGTCGTGGTCGTGGGCGTGGGCGTGGTGGTCGAGATAACGTTGACAGCGATGCGCAGCGCAGGTCGAGACGACGCACGAGCTCGAGTGCGAGTGCGAGCGTCGTCGCAGTGCGTGGCACTATATAGTATGCAACTACAGTAACTTACAGTAGTATGCACGGAATCGAACTGTGCGTATGCGTGGGACGGGAGTCGCCAAGCCTGCAGTCGGGAGTCGGGAGTCGGGAGTCGGGCCGCGCGACGTACAACTAACGAACCACATTCTCCCACCCCCTAATCCTCCCCATCCATCCCTCGTTCCTGCTAGAATGGACTGCGCGCGGCCATGTGAGCACCACCTGCACTTACCGGAGCACCTAAAGGCTAACACCCCTCAATCCGCAATCCGCAATCAAGTATATCGCGGAGCTAAGAATCCGATCGCGGGCGCGCCCGCCACGATACGATACGATGCGATACGATGCGATACGACGCCTCGACAGGACAAGACAAGACAAGACGAGACGAGACGAGACAAGACAAGCGTGACCTTGACAAGACGCAGTACTGTGCTCGTCGAGACGGGATTGCCATGCTGTCTGACTCTGATTCTCAGAGGCTTGTGTGTGCCGGAGGTAGCTATAGTAAGTAAGCAAGCCAGGAGACCGAGACGAGACTGAGACTGAGACGAGACTGAGACGACGAGTTTTGGTGTTGACAGTGTTGGAACTGCAGCGGCGCGACGGATCTCGGCGAGAGGCAGCGCAGCGCAGAGACAAGACGAGACAAGACAAGACGGGCAGTACTCGTCGTGCGCGGCCGTCGACGTGCTCACGCACAACGGGGACCTGCAGGCTAGCAGGCCAGCTTACATAGCTTGTGGTGCACGAGGGCCCCTACAGTCAATGCAATGCGATTTAGCGTACCTGTCGCACACGACCAGCGAGGCAGCGAGACAGGAAGCCACGGAGCCAGCGCGACGAGCGAGCGGGCACCGCCACGCCGCACTCGCCGCGGACCCTCCGTCCGTCTCGCACTCCCTACGCGCATTTGAATATCGGCGATCTGGATTCTGGGGTGGTCCCCGTCCTAAGTACATCCAGTGACTGCAAGCAAGGCCAAGCCATATCATCATGCGTGCAGGGCGACGGCAACTTAGAACTCTAATTCGCGGGTGGCGCGTCGCATCGGGCATTGGCCGATAAGTCAGTCAGACGTTGACGTCAACGGCGCCGCGGACTTCTTGCGCCCTGCTCGTCCGCCGCGGGCACGCACCGACGACGGCGGGCGGGCGATTGGGCGGGCGGGCGGGCGATCGTCGACGTGGCCGGCGTGCGGCGAGCGAGAAGCGCGGTGCCTGGCGCGACGGTCGAAGCTGGAGGGGCGCACGCGCATCTTGGCCGCCTGCCCCGGGGCGCGTTGGTTCCGCGTCCATATGCAGCGGCATCAGAGCAGCGCGCATTGCTCGCGCCGATCGGCCAAGATCCGCGTCGCCGTCATCGACTACGCACGCACGACGACGAGACTACGCGTGCATGTATGTATACGCGCGCGGCCATACGGCGGGAAAAACGCGGGCAATAGCACGGATATACGCAGCGGGAGCAGCACAGCACAGCGTAGGGCCGTGCGCAGAGCAGAGACGGGACGGCGCAGCGACGCGGATCGGCGCCCGCCCGCCAGGCATGTATGGGACAGCGCTGCAGGGCCGCCGTGATACCGTGCCTGCGGGTGGATGCAGGGTTGGCGCGATGTCCGATGTACCACACGCCCGCGCCGTCGTGTGCGTGCGCGCACGCTGATGCCAGCGCCGACCGCTGATTGCCGCGGGCGTGCCTGCGTACGTGTGCTGGTGTCAGCGGTGCGGCGTTTGCGTTTGCGTTTGCGTTGCAAGGGCAAGGGCCCAGAGCCTGCGTGCCGGCGGGGTGGGCGCGCGCTCGGCGGAACGCAGCGAATCGGGGCGGCGGGTAAGGGCAAGTAGGTGCGCCTAAGCGCGTCGTGATGGCGCCGCGTCGCCATGGCCGCCACGCACGCGCTGCCCGGGCACGCACGCACGCACGCACGCCGCACGCCCGCGCACCGCAGCACACCCCAGCGCACCTCGCGGGCGCGGGCGGGGCGGCGGGTTGGGCGGCGCGGGCGGCGGGGGCACTGCGCGGGCTGATGGCACTGGCGCGGCGCGGCGCGTGGGAGATCTGCGGGGCGCATCCGGCCGCGGCGCACGCAGTACGTACGCGCCATATCGGGGCGCGGACGCCGGATCTGCGCCGTGCGCGCGGGCGGCGCGCGCGCGGAATAAATACGCGGCACGCCCCGCGCTGGTGCCCCCGCGCCCGCACACGCATGGCGTCCCCCCGCGCCGCGCACGCCTCCCTCGCGAGCCTCCCGTCGCCCGCGTCCAGCGCCTCGCTCCCCTCGCTCACCGACGCCGCCTCCTCCTGCTCCTCCGCGTCCCTCGCCTCCCTCCCCGCCCCCGCCCCCGCCCCCGCCCCCGCCGACCCCCCCAACGCCCACCTCGCCGTCCTCCTCGCCCGCACCTTCTGGAAGCCCGACGCCGCCGCGCCCCACTGCGACACCTTCCTCTGCCGCCGCCCTTCTCCCTGCTCGACCGCCGCCACGTACGTCCCCCCCCGCGCCGCCGCTGACTAGCACTGACCGTGCGCATCGCATGCAGCACTGCAGGAAGTGCGGCGGCGTGTTCTGCGGCGCGTGCACGGCGCGCACGACGCTGCTGCTCGACACGACCGCGCTCCCGTTCCTCAACCCCCCGCGCGGCGTCCCGCTCGCCGCGCACGCGTCGCCCGCCGCGCCGCTCGCGCCCGCCCGCGTGTGCGACGCGTGCTTCGCCCTCATCCACGCGCTGCCCGCCCCGCGCCGCCGCCGCACCCCGTCCCCCTCCGCCTCCACCCCCGCCGCCCCTCCGCGTCCGCGTCCTCACCGTCCACCCCGCGCCGCCCCACCCCCACCCCGTCCCCGTCCCCGTCCACCCCGCGCCGCCCCTCCTCCTCCTCCTCCTCCTCTCCCCGCGCCCGCGCCCCCGGCACCTCTCCTCCTCCTCCCGCCCGCACTCGCACTCCCGCCCCGCCACCCCCACCTCCCCCGCCGACGCGGACGCGGACGCGCTCCTCCCGCCGGACCTGCGCACCTACCCCCTGCGGCGCCCCTCGCACCTGTGCAAGGCCGCCGGCGGCGGGCGCTGGACGCCCAAGCCCGTCGTCCAGCCGCCCGTGCCCGGCCGCAAGCAGGCGTTCGAGGTCCGCATGGAGGCCGCGGAGCGCGCCGCGCGCGAGCGCGCGCGCAACCCCGTCGTCCGGGATGGCGATATCATGGTGCGCAGGGTCGTGTGGTAGTGTCGTGGTGTCGTGGTGTTGTGGTGTCGTGGTGTCGGGGTGTGCGTAGTTCGTGGTGTTCGTTTCGTTTCGTTTCGCTTGTGGTATGGGGTATGGGGTGTGCATAGTCGTTTGTTTATTTGCTTGCTTGCTTGCTTGCTTGTTGGATCGCGATACCTAGTGCTGTGCTTGCTATACCTACGTGATTTATTGTTTATAGTATGTTGCATAGTCAGCTGTCTCCGTCGTACCTAATAGACTCCTTCTCCGTCCCTGCGCCTCGCCGAGCACCTCCCATGTGCATGTGCCACCGTAAAGGCGCGCCCGTATGAATATCCCCCGGTAGGCTTATGAAAGGCTCATTTCACACGGAGAACGGGTACTTCGCGATGAATCAGGTCGCCGGCTGACCTTTCATACCCTCACGGTCATTAGGAGACCCGCCGCAATTTCATCCGGCTTGCCTTACAGCATTGTAAACTACATAGTCGTGAGCACTCAATACAGCTGCTCTGTGTGTACCTGCAGCTGCGTGTCCAAACGCCGTCGAATTCTTCGGACTGAGCAGTGCGACACCTGCGACGATATTGCCGCGAATGGCGCTACGGTTGGCCGTGAGCGCGCGCAGGGTGAAATGGATGGGGGGAGTGAGTGGGGGCGCTCCGTGGGCGAGGTGAGTGGGCAGGAGCCTCGTTTTAGCGTGCGGCAGTCGGGCACAGGGTGGCTGGCAGCTGGAGAGATGTCAGTATGATGCAACTATGAACAGAGGGACACGCACATCACACGTCGGGCAGACGAGCGAGTCGAAGCAACTGGTGTATGACTCACCTGTTCGGGGTCTGAAGTGCCCCTCCCGCTCTGTCAACCTCCTGTCGAGAGCCTCACGCGTTTACTGTTGCGCCCTATAACAGATAAATATTAAGATGAGAAGACCCGGATGCGCGACAGAGCTCCGTGGCAGACGCGTCAGTGCCTTGGCGTGACTCATTCACAGAGCGTCAACAGGCCACGCTTCACGCATCCGGGTGAGGAACTGGTTGCAGAGCATGAGCAAGACATACCTCAGTCGCTCATCCTCCACAAGAACCGCCTGAGCTAGCGGGCCGCTCCGATCACATATGTCTTCGGTGTGATGGGGGATGAAAGGGGTGCCGTCCTCAGTCCGAAAGGATCTCGACCTGGCGGATGACTTCGAGCGCGAATGTTTCACTGCATTGGAGACAGAGCTCTGGTGAGGAGACAATCGGGATAAAAAAGTATGTTTTGAAGTTGGTCAAAGAAGTCTTTGGCAACGACTTGTGTTATTAGGGGGATGGAGGCAGGTGCAGATGTCGACCAAGATGCGACTCCACACGACGCGCACACCAGTGCACGATCACGTGAGAGTAAACAAACAAAGACGTGTTTCTGTACCCTCATCATCTGAATCATCATAGCATCGCACCGGCAGGTTCTTCATCCGTTTCCTGGTCTCCTTGATTATCAGCTCCACCTGGCTCATGATTCATCAGCTATATCAAATTGCCTAGTATAAATCCCCAGCGACTTCGCAGCAAACGGCGATAACCCATTACCCACCCCCGAGTTGACCTCCACCCATCCATCTATCACAGTCCCACCATACCATGCCTAGCAATACCGATACTGGCCGCTCTACTCCTTCCCGTGCCCGATTCCCGTCACGCGTCAGGAACAGTGCTGTCACATCCACTGCCATTGATGGTTCATCCGGTATGCTGGTATTATCACACTGACTGTGAGATTCTGCTAATTATCCTTACACGTACATCTGCACACACCACGCCAGGGCCCGCTGAGCCTCAGACAGGGGTGCTCAACATGCCTGATGCAGTTGCCTCAACTTCCGAGCCCTCTCTGCCTGCGGCGCGCAGCAACTAGTTCCTCGTCCGCAGGGCTCGGCTGGCGACGGGTTCAACCTAGAAATGCGCCTCTCGGGCAACGACGAAGAGTATCTCTCCATTCGGGTACGTGTACCAAACGTGTCTGGCACGGCTAATGCTGACGCAGCTCTTCAGCGCGGCATCAGACATTCTGTCTACGAAGCTAGCGCTCAGCTCGTACATCGCATCCACTAGCACAATCAAGACAAGGAGGAGGTCGGCCGCCTGTTCAGAGTGGTGCGTGGCTCTGCTCCAATATGTCTCGCAAATACTGACGATGTCATAGGATCGCGGCCGCCACCCGTATCTCCGTCGTTTCGTCAACGACTGGGCTACCCGGCTAACGAGGAGTTCGAAAGGAGCACCGTGAAGAATCGCCATGCCTACCACATGCGCATGAACTATGACGAGGTCGACGACCGCGTGAAAACGCGAACAACCTCGCCGAGTAGGCTCACGGTACTCCCGCTATGCAGAACTCATCCAATGACCCCCGGGCGCATCTATCTGTAGTAATCATGTAGTACCTCACTCAGTATGCTCTTGAGCATCTTCTGAGCCAATACTGCGTCGAAATTTAGTGCCCTGTTATGATATGACATGATCTATGATCTACGGTATGCGGAGCATTTTCCAAAGCAAACTGGATGGTTATGAGCACGGAACTAAATGTCATTTCGTGTGAAGTACCCTACAAACAACATATCATATTTCATCCGTTTCTGATGATGAGAAAATACAATGGAATCGGGGGAAAGTACGCAGTATCTGTCCAGCAGCAGGGGGATGAAACGGGCGTTCATTCGGATGAAATCCCATCCACATAGCTCCCGGTCAATAGCGGATGAAATCTCACCAGACCGGGTGATTTTGCCTCGAACCCATGTTGAAGTTCTCCCGCAAAACGGTGGGTTTACCGTGTGAGATTCATCCGCCCCGGGCCTTACGGTGTGCATGTGCAGTATACGTGCTTCCAGCGCTCGCGTCGGCCGGCGACGTCCGATTTCGAAGTCCAAGTCCAAGTCGACATACCGACCTCGCGCGCCTCGCATATCGCATCATCCGCACAGTACAGTACAGTACACGCAGGTCACCTCATGCACACACATACATGCACACGCACATTTCCAAGTTGAAGAGCTCGAGGAGGCTCGACGCGCGCGCGACGTCGTTCCGGCCACTCGCCGAGTCGCGGCGTTGCTCAGTTCCACAGTATATAGTGTAGTGTAGTGTACGTACTAGTAAGTAGTTCTGGTTCTGGTTCGGCAGCAGACACAGACAGACGGACGGACTCTTGAATCCGAACGGGCAGGATCGCGCGGAGCTAGCTGGAGCTGGGTTGAGCGACCACTCACTCATGCGTACGTGCATGAGGGGAGCTCGGGGCAAGTAAGTAAGTAATCGCGGCTGGGTGCACTTGCACTTGCGGTTGCGCTACGGTCTGAGCGCGCGCGCGCTAGCCCGTCCCGACTCCCGACGCCCGAGACACCGCGTAACCACCCCCCACCAATTTAGCTACCGCACACTAATAGTCGACGTGCGCGGTTTAATTATGACACGACATGACATGACATGGCGCCCGAGCGTAATACAATACAATACAATACAATACAATACCAGTGCCATACCATGCCCGGTATGGACGCGCGTGCCTGCCGCACCCAAAGCCCAACGAGGCATGCCCGCCGCGCGCTCCGAGCCTCCGTGGCAATATTGCTATTGCTGCACAGTGCAATGCACGGCAGTACTAGTATGTGATGTAATGTCATGTCATATCATATTGCAGCGTGCACATCCTCGCGATCGTCTCACTTAACCTATGATGTACTTACTGTATTACTATTACAGTATCTATCAGCTCGTCGGTTGATTTGCGCTGGACGATATCGATCAAGCGGCGTCCTCGATCGCGCGGGGAGACTCGGAGCGGATCAGCAGCTGCACTGCACTGCACTGCACGTATAGGTACAGTAACTTACTGCGATCGGCGATGATGCTGATGATGTGCAAGTATTAAAGTGCGTACGGTGCGCGTGCCATTCAATTGCGACGGCCGGGCATCTACTGCTTACTTCGTAGTGGCGCACGATCGCACTGCGCACGCTAGTGCTAGTGATCTGATCCAGGACGTCTCGGATTCACGCGCGCGCGCGCACGTACGGGCGCCCGCCCGTCCGGTCCCCGGCATTTTCTGTCCACTCGTCCATGATCATCGTGCACGCCGGTGCGGGCGCTGGCGCTGAGTACTGAGTGTTGATACTCCCCTCGTGCGGCCCCCCCCGCCAGACGTACGTACGACGCACGATCATCTGATCCACGACGGCGCGCAGATCACCCTCGCTCGCTCGCTCGCTCGCCGCACGTCCAAGAGTCAAACGTCGACAGCACGGCGGCCTGATCAGCGTCCCGCGCGAATCCGCATCCGCATCCCATAATATTAGCACTCGCGTTTGCAATTGGCTGCTCCTCGAGCTCGAATCGACGCCCGCAGAAGTAAGTACTCCATCCAGAGTGAGTCCCCCAGCCGTGCAGCCGCCGCCTCGCCATCGCGCCCGCCCCTTAAGTTACTTCCTTACCCCCGCAGCCGCGCGATCAGCACTGTTACTGTGTGACAATCCATGCGCGTCGGGGTGCGCTTGCGCCTGCGACCCCCGCGTGCATGATTCAGTCGAACGAGCGTAAGTAAGTTATGTACGTACGTACGTCCACGGACCTACGCGCTGCTCGCTGCGGCCCCGGGCCCGACAGCATCATGTATTGCCGTCGACATTAAATAACCACACTCCGGTTGAGGAAATGTACGTCCACACGGACAGTGTCGAATACAGCGCCGGCACGTCCGCATTCACGCGCTGCAAAAAAAAAAAAACAGTGAAGTGATCAATATCGTGTATGTTTCTCGTAGTAAGTAATAGTATGGAACGTGCCGTGTACATACCCGCTGCGCACCCGTAGGTCTCCACGCGCTCCTCCCGCGTACGCGCGCCTCCACCCTCCACTCCGCACGACGTCGCGCACCGGAGATCCGCTCCAGCTCCCATGCAATAATGCCGATGCTGACGCCTTCGACTCGGACGATCCGCTGCACCAGGTTCGCAGGTTCCAGCCGCCTCCTACCGAAGCGCAGGCGGCATGGCATGCCTCGCGACCGTGTTGGTTGGCTTGTACATGTACGCGGGCGTCGTGATTCCAGAGACGCTCGCCAGCGCGAGGCCCTCAGCGCGCCGTATGTACGATATCCTGAGTCTGAATGACGAACCACGACTTGGTCTGGAGGCCGGACGGGGCGGAGGTGGTGCGACGGCTACTTGTATGCGCGTTGGCGGGCGGGCCCCGGGGCGCGGGACCCACCGCCTGGAACTCTCCGTGGGCGGGATGAGCGCGCCAGCCTTCACGAGCGCGACACCGTCGCCGGACGTCCATTCTGCCGCGCGCATAAGTTAGCACTTGTCCGTCGTCCGCCGCCTTGCTACAAACCCTGCCCGCGTGCCCACCGCGGACAAGTGCCCGACCTCGCTTCGCGGGACACTGCACGCGGGATCAGAGCGGTCTCGCGACTCCGTGGACGGATATGCCCTCACATCACTTGGTCACGCATACTCGGTCGCTGCGCTTCCTATCCTATCCTATCCTATGCCATCTCCGCAGCTCCTCGTGCCTCCTCCAGCATGTCAGCGATCAGCCTCCATCCTCCACCGTCGAACTGGTGTGAGATTGAAGATCGAGCGAGATTGGCGAGGCACAGACCGATGGCACTCGCGGTATGCGCTGACCTGTCCATGGAAAGGAAGTGCTCGGTCTGGGCGATGGCGCCGAAACGGGGCAGCGGGCCCTGCCCGGGAGACACGCGCGAGACGGGAGCGCCAAGGCAGAAGGAGATGGCCGCTTGCGAAGCCGTGGCGGGATGATCGCATGCACAATTTGCTGACAATGACTGGTGGGTGTCGGTCGCCATGTCGGAGCTGTTGGTCCCGATCTCGAGCGTCCTAATCCTATTTTGATTCTTCAGCTGAGCACCCACGACGACGTCCTGCAGCTGCACAGATGCGAAAATCGAGCCGGTCGACCATGCGCGATGGACGAGCCGAGCCGCTCAGAGCCCGCCCAGCATCTCGAAGTTGACGACAATCCGACCCGCAGCCGGCCCGCAGGAGCGATGTGTCGAATGAAAGTTCTTGCCTATCCGACAGACTGCGTGCGAAGGCCACTGTGTGTTGGCGGCGATCTGCGGAGTGCAGGCGCAACTTTGGAGATGTGTTAGAGATAGAGACTTGACGGCGGGCCGGCGAGAAATACGTACCAGGATGGCGGTGTCGGGTTGTATATGATGGAGGCTTCCGGACCCTACGAGGACAGACGAGGCGGCGAATATATGCGGCGCACAACGCGATCGCGGGGAATAAGCAGGGAGGGCGTCCGGGGCGAGGGAGCGCGCATATAGTCGATTGGAGGAATTCCAGTGGGTCCTTGAGGTGGTCGAAGATGTGTCAGTGGGTGTCGTTGACAATGTTGAGGGGCCGGCAAAGGCAGAGGGTGAGGAGGACGAGGGCATCGTGTACCTTCGAGGTACGCGCGTGCCGTGGGGAGGGGCGGATCAACAACGACAGAGAGCTCGGGGAGTCCCCAAGGCACTCGTGCTGGCAGCGATGCAACGCCAGAGCTATACAACAAACACAGAGGGAATCAAATCGAAGTCCGGACCGCAGACAAGACGATGACGCACCATCGCAGACAACCAGGTCTGTTGCCTATGTGGTTCTTTTGGCATGGCAAATGGACGGATGATGTCTGGGATGTGGTATAAACAGCGGATATGCACGACCGAGGAACTGCGACGTACCTTGGTCAGAGAGCACGGCACGCACGCGTTTATCGCTGGCAGAGGTCGACTTGCGAGTGCTGCACATGTCCAGCTCCAGACTCGGAAACGGTGGCAACGGCGCGTGGATGTGCATGTAGGCTCAGCTTGCGCCTTTGGGTCACCAGCAGCAGTTGGCCAAGGAACTTGGTGAGGCCATCATGGCGGCGTCGAGTGACCGGTCACCCAGCACGCGCCCGGGTGATTGTGCAGCTTGAGCGTAGATCTGGAGGAGAGGTGCGCGCGACGCCTGGTCTGCAGTAGGTATGTTTCCCCGGCACGATGTCTGCACCGAAGTGAGGAGGCAGATCTGCTCGGAGGAGAGCAGGAGAGGAGAGGCCTGCGCGTTGTCGCGCTCGACGGGTGGGTGGTAGGAGCTGTCGGGGTGTGGCAACATGGTGCTTGCAAGTCCGTATGTCACTGTGTTCGGGGACACCGGCGTCTGCCGGAGGCGTGTTGCAGCAACCAACGACAACCTCGTCACAATGAAGTCCTTCAAGACTCTCATTTCCCGCCTTGAAAAGCGCAGTGCCATCGCTGGTGTAAAATAAAAGAGAGTATCAAAAACATACATATGTACAAAGAAGAAGGTATCATTCGTCAATCAATCATTCGTCATAGGTCGAGGGATGAATCCTGCCGACATGACACGAGAAATTCGACAAACGCGCAGCTGATGGTCTCAATCCACGCCGTCGACTCGTATTGAGGATACTTATTATTCAATTAGTAGTAGATTTTGTGGACAGTTGCGAAATTCGGCCCTGGCGACTTGCAATAATCGGGAAGCATCGGGACCGGTAGTCTCCGTGGCTGACCTTAATACACAGAAGACAGTCGTTCTGTTCTGCGTGACCGGTCCGACTGCGAAGATGCTACTAAGATGACGTAGCTGTCCCAGCGGCCGAAGTATATCATACCAGCTATGGCACAGTCAAGCACAAGGGAGCCAATGTTCCTGCAGACTGAGTGAAGTTGCCCCGTTCGTCAGCAACAGCATGCCAATGATCTAAATCTCATCACAGAGTGGCACTTACCATAGCACTGTACAAACGGCCGATCTACTACACCGTGACGTCAAATTTCAGGTATGCCTCTCGAGGTGGACGCGCATCATCTGAAGGTCCCGCAGCTCGTCTATCATAGACTCTGCAAGCTCTGCATAGATCTCTCCAAGCTCGAGCTTCCCGTGGTCCTGTACTGAGGGTCATCAGCAACAGACACATGCTAGCAGATATTGTCAGAGCACGCGCCTCAAGCGACCTCCAGCCAGCTATGTAGAAGCCCCGGTTCCCCGACTCCAGCGACGGACCCCATGTGCAGCCGTACAAGCCCTCGGGACGAATGATCGCACGCATACCTTCGCAAAATTCCGTCACCTTTCTCTCTGTATCCTCCCGCACTTCATCGGATGTCAGGTAGATGCTGATGGTGGTTATCGGCGCGTCAAATATGGCGGTGGGAGGGTGGTTATCGACAACGTGGACGTGCATAACGTCGATGGGTCCATCAGAGAGTTCCTGAATCTGCGCGACGAAGGATGGGTATGTGGGTTCGGCCTCGAGCACGCCGTGGGCTTCGCGGGAGTCCCACACTGTGTCCGCCAGCGAGGCCGTGAGCGAGACCCGAGAGGACAATGAAGACGCGCTCACGAAGAAACCAAAGGAGCGTAAACGGCTTGTCGAACGTCTGCCCCCAGTATTGTCCATTCAGACCCTTGCCTCTGGCGCGTCCTCAGTACGAGCAGTTCGGTCAATGCGCATCAGTCATTTGCAACGCACCGATGTCTCTCGGCATGGTCGCGGCATGCCTTGAAGAGTGCCGGGTCCGATTTGAACCTGTCGTTCACACGGAACCTGACAACTTCGACGACCGGGATTGGGGGCATAATGCCTTGCTAGCAATGAAGAAGGCGAATTGGAGGTAGAGAGATGGGGGGAAATTAAGGCAAATTACCCACTGAGATCCCGTCAAGGCGCCTGCACGCGTTC
This sequence comes from Auriscalpium microsporum, assembly GCA_019914985.1. Lineage (NCBI taxonomy): Eukaryota > Fungi > Basidiomycota > Agaricomycetes > Russulales > Auriscalpiaceae > Auriscalpium > Auriscalpium microsporum. Next base: position 365,028 of record JAHLMG010000010.1, on the reverse strand, counting down.
GGGCGCTCTGTCCATCTAGTATTACGCCATAGATCGGGTATTGGCAGGTAGGCTCGTCGATCGACTGGAATCGTCCCTTACAGTAACCATCTGCAGGTCTCTCCGCTCGCCAACATATATCTTTCCGCGAGGATGTTACATCGGCCGCCGGCGAGAGCCTAGAGACCGCCCAGAGACCTCCAAGTACACCACCAGTTCTGCGCAGACCCAGATGATACAAATTACGGCGGAGTAAGTGCCGCCATATGGAGAAATGGGGCACCCAAGGGCACGAGCTACGTCAGAAGACCAGATTTCCCATCGGCTGGCAATAAAGCTATGCAGAGGATTTGATCAGTGCCGCAATGTTCAGTAAGAGGAATGATGCGCTGGCCAGGAATTGAATTACGCAGTGCAGCGCCGCAGCGGGGCTGGCCCATCCCGCGCAGCGTCCGAGATGGGACAGATTCTTTTGAAGGTACCAGCTTCAATGGCTTAGCATAGTCAATTTACACCCCCGCATCTGGGATATCTGCGCGTAAGCATCGGCATTGCAAAAGAGTGGCAAATACACACCGGTGAGTATGAACATGACGGCTGGATGCAAACCGCACTCTTCGGACGCACCGCTCCTCCAATTCTAGGCGCACCACGCCCATCGAGCTCAGCTCGAGGCTTCGACGGAATCGAACCTCTTCGCACGACGTCCGACGGGCCCGGGCGCACATGCGCAGCGGGAACTCTCCAGCTCCCTTGCGGGCGAAGTGTGCAACCTTGCCAGAAAGCCCGTCCTACTGGCATAGCTACCAGTGTGCACTACATTGGCCATGCGTCAGGATAAATATGGATCACCCTGACTGGATCATGTCCATATGTCCCGCCGCCATGAGTCTACGAAGTTTCCGGACTTGCCTCGAAGGCTTGTACTCTAGCTTGGAGCATATGACGGAAAGGCTTCAAGGTTAGTAGCATGTATGCGCGCGTAAAGATGCGTAGTCACCTTTGGGCACAATCCCTACACCTGTGCGAGATGTGTTCGGCTCCAGAGCCTGTCCTCTCCAACTTCCTCTACAGTCAGTGTCACGGCGCGACGGACTCTTTCGACAACCTAGGCATGCGTCCACCTGCGCTGCCTCTATAGCGCTGCGGCGTGGTAGTTCCACGCGCGGATCCTCATGCTCGCCTGTAGGTCCTTCTTGACCTGCCCCCAACTGCACGTCAATCACCTTTGGTTGTATTGCACTTCAGCGTACGTTACTGTATCATCATTCTCACACACCGTCCGCTATCATCCTCTCCGGGTGCTCGACATACCCCCTCCACGTCTCGACGAACGCGGCCAGCTCCGCGCCCTCCACGACCCTATGGTCCGCCGCCCAGCTCACGCCCATCTTGAGCCTGCGCTCCCCGCTCCCGTTACCGCGATCGACGTCCCACACCCAGCGCGCGCGCCCGAGCGCGACAATCGCGACGCCGCCGCCCGGCACGAGCACGGGCATGGCCGCCTCGCCCGCGCCGAGCGCGCCGACGTTCGACACGGTGAGCGTGCCGCCGCGCCGCGGGAGCTCCGCAGGTGTCAGCGCGCTGGGCACCTGCCGCCCGAGGTGCGCGAGGTGCTTGAGCTTCGATGCGAGCGCGTACGCGGAGTGCGTGTCCGCGGCCTTGAGCACAGGCGTGTAGAGCCCCGTCGGCGTGGACAGCGCGATGCAGATGTCGGCGTGCGGGCGGATGGTGAGCGTGGGCTTTGCATTGGGCGCAGGCGGCGAGAGGGACGGGGTGATGGAGGCGCGGAAGAGCGGCCAATCGAGCATGGCTTTGGAGAGTGTTTTGAGAAGGATGGGGAGGTAAGTGAGCTTGGTGTAGTGTCCGGAGCCGGGCACGGTCGGTGGGGACGGGGGCGGGTAAAGCGCGGATGGGGAGACGGCCGGTGGATATCGGGGAGCTGGGGATGGGGGGAGGTAGTGCGAAGGAATGTGGGCATTGAGGAGAGGGAGGACGGAGTGCAGGGATGTCAGGTCGAGGGACGTCGAGTAGCTGGAGAATACATCAGCATGGCCGCTAACCAAGCAACTGACGGTGCACTCACCCGAAATGCGGGACCTCCAAGCTCTACACAACGGATACAATCCTCAGATACAAACCCTGCAAAAAAAACCCGCATAACGCACCTTCGTCATGGCCTTCCACATCCCATACCGCGTCCTCCCCAGCTCAACCACCACTCCCTCCTCCACAGCACGCGCATCCGGCCTAACCACCTTCTCACCAGGAGCAGCAGCAGAATTCTGCCCGCCGGTAAGGAACCGCTCGACGTCCGCCTTCTCCACGCGGCCGCCCTTCCCGCTGCCCGGCGCGAGCAGCGCGAGGTACACGCCGCTCTGGCGCGCAAAGTGGCGCACCGCGGGCAGCGCGCGCACGTCGACGTCCGCCGCAGTCGTCGCCGGCGCGCGCGTTGGTTGGGAGGGGTCCATGGGGTGTCGCCTGCGCTTGGGAGAGGATGAGGGTGTGACAGGAGCGGGGGCTGGGGCGGGGTGCGCGGGCGGGCTGTCTGGGGCTGGCGCGTCGGCGGCATCCTCGTCGACCTCGATGACGCACAGGTCCGCGCCGACCTTGGCGACCTCGCCCTCCTTGACGAGGATCTCCGCGATGGTGCCGTCGTACGGGCTCGTGATCTCGACGCTCGCCTTGTCGCTCTGCACTTCGCACAGCGGCTCGAACGCGCCCACCGCGCCGCGCTCCGTCACCATCCTGCGCACCACCCACGTCAGCGTGGATGTGAGAGCGGGAGGAGGGGGGCGCACCACTTAATGACCTCGCACTCAGTGATGCCCTCGCCGATGTCGGCGAGCTTGAAGCGCTGGAGTGCCTTGCGCGCGCTGGGGTGTGTACTGTGGAAGAGCCTGAGCGCGAGGGCGCGCCGGCCCAGCAGGCGTCGAGCAGGTCGCGAAAGCATCGCGGTGAGCAGCAAAAAAGTAGACGACTGCGTCGTGCGAGGCGGTGGCGAAGGCAATTGGATCCGTGCACGTGGTCGGAAGATGATCCGGCGCAAAATTTTGAAAACAAATCCACTGTCCAGAACAAATCGGTCTCACCAGTGTGTTTCACTTCGATGGACATCAGCACTGGAATACCTAGTGAGTATGTATGGGAGCTGGAGAATCTCCGCTTGCGCCCGGGCCAGACGTCGTGCGGATAGGTGAGGCGCGCGTAAGTACGTACGCGTTATAAAGCCCGCCTTGAAAGCCTCTTCACCATGCATCTGGCATCGTTAATCGTCCCAGCCTCCCTTGCTCCCAGCAGGCTCTCAGTCGTCTTCCTCCAAAAGCCCTCGGTAACCTCCCGCAACCTCCCTCGTACGCCCGTACGTACCCTCACCATTCGAGACCACCCGCGTCCACGGCACTCCGAGAAGTACTCTTGGAGCTCTGTGCCTCATGAACAACGAAAACCCCAGTGCTAGGTAGGCATTGTCTGTCTGTCTCATCTCTGATGTCTACTGAATGCGAATTTAGTGCAGAACACTTCTGGCTATCCGCCACTCATGCCCGCGTCTCGCATCTCAGAGGCCCTGTCCCCCGAGCCGAAGAAGACGCAGCCAATTTCCGAAAGTTGCTTTTGCTTGAGCGCGATGCTCTACAAGCCGCCATGCACTCATTGAGCGCCGAAATCAACACACTCTGTCCCATATCCCAACTCCCACCTGAGCTACTCGCACTCGTCTTTTCGCTGCTCGTGGAAGATGAAACAGAGCAATGCTTGCGCCTTCACGATCCAACCGCCCTCAAATGGACCTCGGTGACGCGTGTTTGCCACCGGTGGAGGGAGATCGCCTTCGACCATCCCCACTTGTGGCGGCACATCGTCTTCCCAACATCCTCAGAGAGTCTGTTGGAGGAGGTTCTATTGCGATCTAAACAGGCCCCGCTCGTGCTTTCATGGGTATACAGGTCAAGTCCATCACCGGGGCGCAGCGCTCTCCCCCTGAAGGCACTAGACCGCGTCGAACGTATCTCTGTTTTCAATTTTGAAGACGATGTGCACGATCTGCGCAACCTCCTCGTCACCCCGGCGCCATTGCTGGAAGCTTTGGACGTCGGCGTCTCTTTCGTGCGATCGCCCATCCACTTACCATCCACTCTTTTCGCCGATCACGCCCCGCGCCTACGACACATTTCCCTTCGCAATGTTGCACCTTTCCCGTGGTCCTCGTCGTTCCCCAACATTGTGTCACTCAAGCTCACAGGGCCTTCCATCACCCCTCCATCCGTGCGCAGGCTGCTCGACTCGTTACGGAACATCCCCCTGTTGGAGGTACTTGAGCTGCAGCACTGCTTGCCCGTATTTCCCCAAGGCGTTTCTGCTGATGACGACATGGTCGCTCCGGGCCATCTCAAGAAGCTCTCCCTGTATGATGACCTCGAGAAGTGCGCAGGATTCCTGCAGCATCTCCGCATGCCCCAGTCGAGCGTCATGTTGCATCTCAATTGCAAGACCAACGGCGACGCCACCGCGTACAGAGCTTTATATCCGCACATCGCCGCTGCGTACTCCCCTCAACAAATCACATCCCTGAAAGCCGAGTCATTCTACGTGCGTGCGATCGAGTTCTCGTCCTACCGAGGAGACGTAGAGGACATTTGGAAAACCCGTGATTTTAGTCTGTCCTTCTGGTGGGAAGATCTCAGCGCAGGCCGAACCGTTTATATGCTGCAGGAGCTGGTCAAGGTGGTGGGGATCCGTGAACTACGCTATCTCCACCTCGATCTTCCAGACTCCTTCCCACCCGACCCGCCGGATTTTACAGAGTCACTCTGGTTGGACGTGTTTGCCTCATGCCCGCTGCTGGTGAGCATATACGCGGAGAATGAGTCCGGAATCTCTCTTTGCCGAGCCTTGGCCATCGTGACGGTCGATGGGGTGGTTCAGCAGAGAAACGACATGGAGGATAGCCATCCGAATCCGACTGGCACACTCATATGGCCTTCACTCCGGGCCATCTCCCTCTCGAAAGCGCCAATGAAGCATGTCTACGACGATGGGCGCTCGCTGCACAAAGTCCTTGCTCAATCTCTGCGGGATCGGAATGCGCTCAAATGCCCGGTGGATACGCTTGATCTCAACTCGTGCTTGGTCAAGCCGCGATGGCTTAGGCGGTTTGAGGACATCGTAAAGAACGTCACAGGTTGGGACGACTCGGATGACGAAGATTTCGAGTTTGTCGATACTGTGGAAAATAGCGAAGACGACGGCGATGGAGCGGCCAGTTAGTTGTTGTCTGACTACCATACAAATTTATGTTGCATATCTTGGCGCTGCCCCGTGTTTCCTACACATGTTCTAGGATCGGTCGTTCAGATTCGTTCCTATCGGATGATACCTTCGTCTTTGTCAGTCGACGCGATTCAATCTTCAATTTTGGTAGCATGTATGCACTCTCCCGTTGTAAATACCGTGCCTACACCACGGCGTGAAAGGCAGCAGGTTCATATTGTGCATGCCAACGCGTTCACGGACGCCGGGTTAGCTGAAGACCGAACCCAGTGTCGGATATTGCAGCCTGGGCTTACTGTGATCCATTTCGCGCGACCAACTAGGTTCATAGGTGTGCGCGATGGCCCTGTCCGCTTCACCGACGGTTCCCATTCCCTTACACGAGCGAGAATTGTCACCACGCCCACATCAGCACACCCATCCGAGCCAAGAGATGTCAATCAAAACAATGAGATGAAATAGTTGGCCGTGAAAACACGCGGCGACCAACACGCTGTAACCCAAAGCCACACGAACGCACTCAGCGGCCGGCACGCGTGGTTCAAAGCAGTAGACAATGACGTTCTTCCAGTGTGGCCGTCATCTCATCGCACCTCTATAAGAGACGCTCAGTACATCTCGAGCAGGTATCAACCATCGGCTCACCTCTGACAACCCGAGAAGACCATGACCATCCTTTCCCATGTAATCCTGTCTCGCGCTTCAACCGGGACCGTAGAGGCAAAGCCGAACCACATACTGCACGGTGTAAGCGCGCTGCCCAGCCCGCAGTGGGCTCAGCAGCCGTGGCATTACATCTTTCGAGTACGCCCCTCCGTTTCTTCGCCATATTTATCCAAGCACTCAAACTAGCACTGCGCGCCTTTTCAGAAGGGCGACAGTGCATGGGCACGCAGCGTCAAGGGATGCTGGATGCTGGTCACTATCTGTGACGATGGGGCCGTCGAGATAATTGACGTACGTCAGTCTCGGACTCATCATCATACTGAACGACCTAACTTGTTGGCGCAGAGTCGGCCGCACACCGTGTACACCGCGACGTGGCTTCGTGAGGGCTTTACGCTGCGCGGTTCATTCTCGCCGGAGAGCGGTGATATCAAGCCGGACACAACTGTGGTACGCGGGTTGATCGAGGAGGAGGGCTTTGCGAAGGTGGACGAGGCTGCGTGGGCTGTGATCGTCGGAGACAAAGATTGTTAGGAGTACGACAATTTTGGTGTGTTTCTTCCGGAATATTGATCGCAATTGGGTTGGAATCATGACGGAGGTTCCATAATCTTCGGTTTGTCTCGAGGTCCTCTGAGTGCGAGCCAGCTTGCAGACAGGCCAACCTAGAGTATTGTGCCGCAGGCCTGGAGGAGCAGACAGAGAACCCAAATATGGATAGCAGTCAGTCCACGTCCTGAAGCTGAAGCCGAGAAAACATTGATATACGCACTCGCTCCGCGACCCGAGAAACGCTTCCTAGTGGCAGCGATTACCCTCTGTTACGGTATCCCGGCCATCGTCTCCGGAGCTCCTTGAGCGGCTGCAGGCACTGGTAGCGAGGTCTGTCTTCCGACGCCTCTCGGCCCCGCGGTGGATGCCAACTGCCGACCTTGTCGCTGGCTGCCAGTGCGGGCGGGCAACGACAGTGAGAGATTGCTGCGGCCGACTGCGCGTAGATTGTCATGAAATAGTGCGCTGGCGGCGGCCTTGCTCCACGTCAATGTATACCTTCGGGAGTAGTTCCAAACGACGAAAGCTCACCACCTGGCATCTTTGTGGTACCTCCTTCCCTTCGGCCATGGGCCGCGCGGCGACGAACGTTGGGCGCCGGGGCGTCATCCGACGAGTCAGCCGGCAGTAGACGCGCCGGCCCGGACTGAGAGAGTTACAATTTGAACTTCTTTCATCCTCGACGAACCCCACCGTGACTCGGATCGCCATCGCAGACGTCCTCCATGACTCCTCTTCACACAGTTGGAACATTCACCAGTCATCATCTGGATAGAAATAAAGCATAAAGGTTCGCCGCACTATTTCCTGAATCACGGCCCGCGTTTTTCTCACTCCCACCACCATGTGTTCCATGTCGCAGACTATTATCAGCCTTCGGAAGGCCGAGATGGCGTTATCCAATCCCAAACATAACGCGTTGCCTCCAGGTCTCCTCTGTTGCCGACAGTGACCATGGGCGTCATCAAATCCACCACAGCGACACAGCACGATGTCGAAAAGTTCGCGGACCCTCTGACTCCCAGGCACTTTGAAGATAGCCATCGCCCCAGACGTCGCAGGACTCTATCTGCTGTAGTGCTACTTGCTTGCCTCACGCTCTTCGTACTCCGGCCGGCAAGCCCGTACGCGTTGTCGCGCAGCATGGCCGACGCGCTCGCGGTGCCGCCAGACCTGCCGCCCGCGCAGCCATCCAGCGCGTTATGTCCGCAAGTCCAACCCATTGTGCCGACGCGGCACGCGGAGCTGTTGGATGCGATCGACGCGAGGTTGGAAGCGGAGGAGTTTCGACTTTGGGCGTACGAAAGCCTGGGAGGCGCCGTGCGGATACCGTGCGTCCAATTGTTCTCTTGCCCTCGTCTGAATACGCTCACATTTTACATTTTAGGACAGAGACATACGACGACCTTGGGCCACCGGGTGAAGATCCACGATGGGACACGCGACTGGTCCTGCATGACTACCTCGAGAAACGCTTCCCCTTGATGTACGTTTCATGCCGAAAGACATCTCCCGATGTGCTCATCCTTCGCAGACACAAAACCCTGCAGAAGACGACTGTCAACACATACGCCTTGGTTTACGAATGGCAGGGCTCGGACTCTTCACTGAAACCGCTTTTGCTAGCAGGACATCAAGGTATTCTCGGCCTTCGGGCATACAATCATAATGCGATATTCATAAACAATATCAGACGTTGTTCCCGTGGACCCTGGCACCCTCGACGAATGGATACAGCCGCCTTACTCCGGCTACTTCGACGGTGCGCGATACTCAGCTTGTTCACGCCGAGCGCTCCTCACATTGCACCAAGGCGAATGGATATGGGGCCGCGGAAGCTGCGACGATAAGTCGGGGGTGATTGCAATCTTGTATGATTGATCCTCTCGGTATGCGCATAGAGAACGCGTACTCACACTGTGCAGAGTCGCTGTTGAGGCGCTTCTGGAAAACGGATTCAAGCCCGCGCGGTCGGCCATCCTCGCTTTCGGGATAGACGAAGAGCGCGGCGGTCTCTACGTGAGTCTCTCATGAACATCTATTGCAGTTCGTACCTACATTCAATGACTGACGCAGGGAGCCACGGCCATCCGCGACTACCTCCTGCCAAAGTACGGCGTCAACGGTATCTCCATCCTCGTGGACGAAGGCGGCGGCTACGATGACCACAGCGGCGTGCTCTTCGCCCAGCCGAACGTCGCAGAGAAAGGCAAATTCGACGTGCGAATCGAGGTCACGACACCCGGCGGGCACTCGAGCGTGCCCCCTCCACACACCGTGCGTCCATACCCTCCGCCATTCTGACCGTCCCACTCAAAATGCGCAGGGAATCGGCTACCTCTCATCCCTCATCTCCTCGCTGGAGGCTAAGCCACTCCCGACAAACCTCACGCGCACCGGCCCCTACCTCGCTTCCCTCGAGTGCGCCGCGGCGCACGACCCTGCCCTCGACCCAGACCTACGCGCTCTCATCGCGCACGCACGCACCGATGACGCCGCCCTGAGCAGCCTGCACGATGCGCTGCTCGCCGCGGACCCTCGGCGCTTCCGCGCGATCACGGCGACCACCCAGGCAGTCGATCTGGTGGGCGGTGGGGTGAAGGTCAACGCACTGCCGGAGAGCGCATGGGCAATCGTTGACCATCGGATCGCGGATTACAGGTGTGTGGCTACCCTCCTGTATAGTCAGCTCAGGTGATGAACCATAGTCACGGAAGCTCTGTGGACGCCGTTCAAGCACATTATGTCGAGGTGCTCTCGCCAGTCGCCGCAGCGCTGAACCTCTCTTTCAACGCCTTTGGTCGGTCCTCGAATTCCTCCGGAATGTCAAACAGTGCAGGGCATGTTCAGCTGTCCACTGCGTTCGGCCTCGCGATCAACCCAGCGCCCATATCACCGACGCAGGGGAGCGGACCATGGCAACTTCTTTCAGGCACGATCCTCTCCACGCTAGGCAGCTCGCCGCGGGACGACATCCGCAGCAAGATTGCGGTTGTTTCGCCTGGACTGACGCTCGGAGGCACTGGTAAGTCCTTCCCTTCTATGTTTGTCCTTACTTTCTGAGTTCCTCCCGCAGATACCAAGCATTATTGGAATCTTACGAAGCACATATTTCGATACGGACATCGCTCAGCGAGCGACGCTTACAACGGTGCTCATACGACTAACGAAGGTAACATCGACTGCAGTTACCCTTACGGTGAACGCTAACTTTCGCATTCACAGCTATCAAGGCAGAGGGTTATTTGGAAGGCGTTAGGTTCTTTGTGCGGTTTATATTGAATGCTGACGAGACAGATTTGTTCGGTTGACTACTCAGAAGATGTATGGAGCGCGTGACGTCCAATCGAAATCGTTCACGGATGCACTGTCTGCACATTCTCCATCTTCTTTGCTCTCGGTCATGGATTGCTAATGGTGCTTGTTGTGCGTCGCGTTCCTCCCGCGTCTCATTCAATATGTTTCGTTGCCCCTTGTGCCAGTAAGTGGCCTGGCGTTACACCACATACGGTACATTCCTGTATACCTCTTCAGAACTTCTTGACTTCAGCCGGCGATCCGCGACGATAAGGTAAGGTTAGGGTCATTCTATTGTCTAGCTTTCTTTGTGGGCTGCTTCGAGTTCCTATATATGCCGCAGCAAGCCACCGATCCAGCGCAGACCTTCTCTCTTCCTGCCACCCCGACATCGAACACCGGTGAGTCTCCCTCATATTGCAATGCTGTCCCTGGCTCACCGCACTTCGTTACGCATGCTGGACAGCAATTCGATGGGCCAACGCCACCAAGCCTTCGTCATCGCGCGCATCCGCCCACACGGCGACGCGTCTACGCCCCCAAAATACCGCTGCATCACGGCGTTTCACCATCAGTGGTGCTACGGCACGCTCCCGCTGCGCGCCGCTATGCGCTTCATCACGCTCCTCAAGCAGGACGACAACGCCGAGCTCGTGCGCGCGGAGCTTGCTACGCTGCACGGCAAGTACGGGCGTTGGCGGGAGGAGCCGCGCATTCCTGAGGTGCCCGCCCACTTGGTTGCCTTTCTGCTCGCAACGAGCTGGTCGGTCGCGCTCGAATCCGAAGATGGGTATGCGAGTGGCATCTCGTTCGCCAACGATGTCCTCCATGCGGATATGAGCTCGGGCGGAGGCGGTGAGCACTCCTCTAGTGGCACAAGACAAGCTGTTGACGTTTTTCGTTGCAGACAACAACGACGGGATCACGATAATCGACGTCACGGACCCCGCCGCGCCGCGCTACTGCTTCAACAGCATCGGTGGCCCGCCACTCTCTGCCAGCCAGTACGTTAGCAAGTACTACTCCATTTCCGACGCAATCCTTGCGGGCAAAGCCCAGGTCTCTGAAAACATGCCGCCGGACATCGTCGCCCTCATCACCGCGTTGAACGACGTCGCGATGATCACGCCCAGGATGTTGCACGAGGCGTGGCCGAAGGAGTACGCTGCCCCTGGCGAATCCACAGCCGAAGAACCGCCTCTCGAGAAGCCGTCCACAGCGCTTCCATCTATGCAGGTCATGGCGCTGCGCGCGGCGATCGCACATGTGCTCGACGCGGCCGCGGGCGACACCTCTGGCCTGGAGGACTGGATGTGGCAGCCGGAGATGCTCGACAACGCGCGCGCGGCACTGCGCGAGCGCGCTCCCTTCCCCGACGCAGGCGTCCCGCTCCTCAAGGCCGTCGTTGCGAAGGGTCTCGAAGACAACCCGACCAGCATCGATCTCTCTGGCTTCGCGCTGTCCTCACCGCAGATTGCGCAGCTTGTCGCGAACGGCGTCGGCCTCCGCACTGTCACGCTCTCCGACAATGCTGTCGTCGACGTGGAAGCGGTGCGCCATGTGCTCACCGTCGCGCCAGACGTGGAGCGCCGCTGCTCGGCTGCCCCGCAATCACCGACGCGGCGCTCATCACGCTCGTCAACGCCGAGCCCGCACTCTTCTACCGCATCGGCGCCCTCGTCCACCCCGCGTTCCTCAACTCAGGCGGCGCAACCCTCAATGCACCGTACGCGAACGCGTTTTCGCTCGTGGTGTACAGCAGACAGCAGCTGCACGCGTTCTCGCGGCCGTACTTCACGCCCGAAGGCGTCGTCGACGGGCTCACGGTACTGGTCGGCGCGTTGGGGCGCACTTTCGACATGTACTCGTTCATGAACTCTGCGCACACCTCGCAGACAGTGGTGGCCGCGGCGCCACTGCGTGCGGGGCAGACATGGGCGACGCGCAGCGCAGCGCTCCTCCCGCGGTTCTCGCTGCGCGCCAAGCGTGGCGAGGGCTGGTGCTTCCTCATGCGGCTCAGCACGGGGTACGGCGGCGAGCACAGTGCGTACGGGTTCGTGCGTTTCTTTGCGCAAGGCACTTGGGATCCGCCAAGTGCGGAGGAGGAGGAGGAGAGGAAGCCCAACCCCCGCAGTATGGGGATCCGGATGATCAGGCTTGAGAAGAGCACGTCTGCGGTCGGCGAGGTGCTCAACCTGCGCGCCTTCCTCGCGCGCATGGTCGCGGACGGCCGCCCAGCGGTGCCGGAAGACAAGGTGGTTTCGCTCGAGGAGCAAATCGCGGCGCTCGAGGCGGGTGAGCACGAATTCCGCCCGTTGACCGAGGAGGATTTGGTGTCGTTCGAGAGGCAGAATTTTGTCATCAGGTGAATGGTGGGGATGATGAATGCGGTAGCGCTGAGGGCGCTGCACATCCCGTTCTTAATAACGCTCATATGTATCTGTATTTTTGCAGCAAACTTGCGGGTTATACGATGTGTAACGCGCCGTTTGATACCTGGGAGTTTTGACGACATCAAGGCTGACTATGGCGTTGGAGGCTTTCCAACACCGAGTCAGCGTGGGAATGGATCGACTGCAGGGTAATTTGGAAAAGGCGTCCCAGCTGTTCCGGGACCCAATTATTGCGAATAAAGGCTGCGGCGGTTTCGGCGTTGCCGGTGACCTCCAGATATGTTAAATTTGGGGGTGCGACTCTGTGTGGTATTCCTCTGGATGATCGCGCAGGACCGAATAATTGGGCATTGCAACGGAGACAAGCGCTCGAGTGCCCGCAGAGACCCCACCGCATAGAGGACGTCATTCAATTATGTGCCGATATCTCTAGGCTCGCCGTCCTGTAGATCCAAGCTAAAGAGGTGTTCGAAAAGTGGAGACATCCATGGTATTTTGCTGGTCCATGACACTGCGCGCAAGTGTCGCAGCTCAGGCGCGCACACGCCAAGAAACTTGTCGTCGAAGTCATCTGTAGAGAGGTAGAGCGTACGTAGAAGCGGCGCGGGCTCTGTAAGTTCATGTGAAACGTCGGCGTCGTTCTCGATCACATAAAGGCATTCCGTCCGCGAGATGTTTTGCTTCGAGAATCTGAGCCGCCAGTCGACCTCAGGCTCCCAACGAGATACTTCCTCGTTGGGAAAAATGGAAGGCGAAAGCGGCGTGCCCCGTGAGCGCGCCATATTGCTGCACGTTCGGATGCGAGGACCGAGTCTTCGAGGTCAATGCGTGCCCACAGCCTCGAGTGGTCAAGAGCTACCCGTCTCCAGCGCTGGCAGACGAAGGTCACTGCCAGCCACTTGTGGGGAAAGAACGGCTGGAAAGACATGCCATCCCATTCGACAACATAGCTGTCTGATAGGTAGGTGAATATTGCGGCGATGATCTCGGGTGGAATGTGGGCGACAGGAAGGATGCGGTTATGATGCTGTCGGAGGTCTAGCAACGTCACGGCATATGCGTCGGAGAGCTCCTTCTCGGCACGGGCGATAGCGGCCTTTTCGGTCTCGAACTTTGCATGAAGAACGCGCGTCGCTTCAAGCAGAACTCCAGAGGCAGTGGCCGCGTCGTGGAGTGACGTGTGGCGAGGAATGGGAGTCGGGCGCAGGGTGTCCTCGGCGAGTCGGGATATCCTGGAGTGGACCGTATCGTGCCAGAAGGTGTTGGGCGTGCAAGCTGTGCACTGTCAGCCGCACGCTTCGCGGGTGGAAAGTGCTGTAGCCAACCTTACGCATGCGGGGACTTCAGGATCAGGCATTGTAAGTTCTGTCGTCGTCGTCGTCAAGATATTGGCGACAAGGCAGTTTGAATGCAAAAGGTGCTGAAATGTGAGACTGGAGAGTCCGCGCGGGAGAAGACTAGCTTGAAGAGAGCCAATGCTCAAGCATGGCAATACGATTCCATTTAGCAACATGACTTGCGCTTTTGCGGAGTTCTGACTTTAGGATTGCTTGTAAGCCTATGGCTCACTCCGGTCCGCTACTGTTCCGCTTTCACGTGTTATCCGCGGTGTCATGACCTCATGTTTGTATTCCTACACTCGCTACCTACATATACTCAGTGCTCGCCACGTATACCTTACACCGGACTTTGGGGTCTAAGATCAGCTCCGGATGTTCATAGGATATGGCATACATCCCATGTATATACGACGTATATCAGCATCTGACATCTTCCAGACATTCTTCGGAATGTCTGACCTTCTTAAGTACATCAGATGCATATATTGAGCTCGGCAAGGGCCGGTGCCACCCAGCAGCGGGCCCTGCTCCTCCTCCCCCGCTGCTCTGAATAGCTCCAGATATCCACATAAAATTGATATATTGATTGAAATAATGATATACACTGCGGAGCACTACTGGAAGAAGCATACAGCAAGAGGGAGCCGCAACGGATGTTTTTGTATGTACAGGTGCCCGCCTAAGTATGCACGGAGGCGTGCCCGCGTCTGAATATCCTCCTCACCGAGGATGTACGACGTGATGTTGTCAAGGATGTCGAGCGAGGGCATGTCGGAGTAGCCCGCGCCAGATAGTGTTTTGCACGGGTTGTGGGAACCCATGCGGGTCACGGGTACGGGTACCCTTGGGTACGGGTACGGGTCTGTCTGTACAGTACCCATGACCCATTGACATCCGTCAGCTTGAGAATATTTTTTTTTGTCTCAGTGCGGCCTGCCAGTGGTTATATATCACAATGCATGCTTGTGAGACATGTCCGCGCTTTGTATCCAACGCGCTGGCCATCGCTGGGTGGCTGGGGCCATCCACCAGAGTCAAGCATCTTGACAATGCGACTGTCGTCGACTGTCTACCAAGCTGACCTGCCTCCGCGTTGACAATGGGTCGACCAGCTATATAAGATGCTCCTACTTGCCCGTCAGGAGCATTGACCATCACCACTCGACAATCTACCCAGTGCCTACTGCCCCTTTCAACTCTGTCCTCTTCTCAATGGCCAATGGCTCGAACCGCGCCGGGGCTGCTAAGAGCAGTCACAAATCCATCAAACGAGCCTCCAAACTAGATCATTCTGAGACCAAGACATCCACCCGCAAACGATGCTCATCGCGCTCCCCTGCACGCAGTCAACCATCGAAACGCGCAAAATCTACGACAGAGCCACTCACCATATCGCCCGAGCCTGTTGCAAGCTCCAGTCATGCCACTGACGTGCCACGCCCAACGCTGAGGACGCATTCCCGAAGTCCATCAGTTGAGGAAGTTGAGGATGAGGACAGCCGCCAGAGTCGGGGTTGTAAGCCGAGAGGAACTGCCGTGATCGAATTGGAGGATGGCTCTGATGACGACGCAGTCAGCGAGGCCCAGGAGAGCGCCGCCGAGGCATCAGAGGAGGAGCTCGGTATGTAGCCGTTGTCCTGACAAATTGAGATGGTCAGCTAATAATTCTCGATGCGCAGAACGGATGAAGAAGGGCTGGACGTCTTATATCTATGCCTTTTTCCGTCCGGATCCCGAGATCGGACATGATCCAGTTTACGGCCGCTTCCATGCCTTCAGATGCGCCGGTAAGAGCTGTAAGAAGTCGGTCCGTCGTTACTTGGGGAAGAAGGATGCTACGTCGAGTGGTAACATGCAAAAACATGTCAATGCTTGCTGGGGCGAGGCGGCAGGCAGCGAAGGAAGCGAAGACGCATGAGAGTGCACGCAAGAACGTGACCGAGCCATATGGTGGGAGTCAGCACTTCATGTCACCTCGGGAAAAAAATATTTGGGTCCCCAGAATGAAATTTTGATAAGAAACTACCCCCCATTTGACAGTAAATCCGCTGTTTCATGATTTTAGGCTTTTCCTAACCCTAACCCTAATCTAGCGGCCAAATATGTGGCAGGTCACCGACCTGGGGGAACCCTGACCAGGTCCTATAGGAGGATGGATACCCTGTCATACATCAAAGGACATGTATACACTGTGAATCACATCTCCCAGCTGTTGCTCCCGTGCTCCGACTCATGTCCTGTTCTCTGGCTGGGCGGGGGTCTGACTAAGATTACCCTTTTAGGCAGTCACATGATGTGTTCAGCGGCCAAATCTGCCCGAGAAAGTCCAATATCGATGTGAGGTAAAAATCGAGCCGACCATTCAACAGACCATCTCAAAGGAGTCCATTGGTGCAATCTCAAGGTCTTAGCAATAATCCTGTGGGCGCTATAATGCTTTCAAGGAACAGTGACGGACTTGTCACGAAGTGGTGACTCCCACCATATCTGCGGGATGGTTCTATCACTGCTGCCTTTGAGCGGACAGGGAAAGGGAAGGTCACGTACTCACATCGGCAGCATACCAGGACTGAGACACGGTATGTGTTGTGTCTTCTCAGTGCCGCGAACGAATGCTGATATGCTTGCTGCACACAGTGCTGAGATTGTGCGCTGGGTTGCAGAGTCTCAGCGGCCCTTCAGCGTAGTGAAAGACCGCGGCTTCAACGTTCTGATGAAGACCGGACGGCCGGACTACTATTTACCTTCGGTCTCGACTGTGTCGCGTGATGTCCGCAAAGTCTTCCAAAATGCGCGGCGCCGTATCGCGCAGATGCTTCAGGTGTGTACTCTGCTGCTTCGGTTAGTCTCATTGTGACTGAAAGATGTTGTACTACGCTCCTATACAGGACCATCCTGGAGATCTGAGCTTCACTACGGATGCGTGGTCATCACCGAACCACCGTGCGTATATTGCAATCTGCGTCCACTTTGAGCGGAACGGGGTCCCCTTGAGCTTGCTACTTGACGTCGTAGAGCTTGCAAAGGTACGCTGACTTTGAATTTGTCAATACCGTCGAGTTTGCTGAGCAGGCAATGACTTACCAGTCACACTCGGGCCTCAACATGGCGTTAGTCTTCGCAGAGATCTTGGATGATTTTGGGATCGCCGACAAGGTGCGTGCTCCTGCTATCAAAATCAGTAGATGGTCAGGCTCATTGTGGTTTAGATTCTGAGTATTACCTGCGACAATGCCTCAAACAATGATACTCTCGTTGACGAGCTCGCTGAAATTGTCGAGGCGTTCCGTGGAGACCGAAATCGCACGCGGCGCTTCCTGCACGTTGTCAATCTTGTGGCCAAGCAGCTTCTCCGACAGTTTGAGGTGCCAAAGAAAGGTAGCGATGGTGAGCTTGATGCGGCTGAGCAGGAATTGCGCGCCCTCGCGGAAGGTCTTGACTTGGAAGAGTTGATGACGGAGGTGCGTGAGGGAGCACTTCCCGGCAGCGAAGACACAGACGATACGGATGGGTGGGTGGACGAGATGGAGGGGATGGATTTGGACGAGTTGAGGAGTCTTTCTGAAGAAGTGCGCCCAGTGCGACTTGCTTTGGTAAAGGTGCGTCACCACACTGACGCCCGTCGTTGCCGTGCTCATGCGCTCTGCTCGCTGCCTCTTAGCTACGCAAACTTTCCTTCAAAATCCTCCACTCCACAACAAAACATCTTCCCCGATGGTACGAACTTGTCCGCAAGGCCAAGCTTCCCGAGCGGATCATGCCTCGAGACGTTTCCACGCGGTGGAACTCGACCTATGATATGCTCGTGTTTGCGCTCGAGTATCAGCCGGTAGTTGACGACATATGCTGCGAGAGGGGCTCGGAGCTGCGAGCGTTTGAGCTCTCTGAAGATGAGTGGGGTATCGTTACGCAGCTGTGCAATGTTCTGAAGGTACGTGCTCGATGTATTTTGCCATTGACAAGACACTGAAAAACTGTGAAGATCCTCAAGCATGCAACGCTATTCTTCTCTCGTGCTACGCCAAACCTGGCTATGGTCATCCCAGCGATGGATCACATCGATGAAGTCCTTTCCACCCAGTCCATTGACATGACTTTTAGCCCTGCCATCCGCGCCTCCCTTGCCCTCGCCAAGAAGACACTGAACCGGTATTACAGTCTCACCGACGCTTCGGACGTATATCGGATTGCAATGGGTACAGATACTCGCTCTTTTACCTCTTAAACGAGACTGACTTGTCCTCTAGTCCTTCACCCTCGGCACAAACTCACATATTTCAAGAACGCGCGGTGGGAACCAGAATGGATCGACGCCGCCGCCGCAATCGTTCGAGCCGAGTTTGAGAAGTCTTATGCCCTTCTGGATGGTGGAGACGAGTCAGATTCAGACGACGTTGCGGAGATCATGGGCCCACGTTCGGTGTGTTGTCCTTGCACTTGCACTGCTACAATTCTGATGTCCCAGCCTCGACAGAAGAAGAATACGGTCAACATATTCGATAATCTCCCTTCCCTCGCCCCACCGAAACGCTCGCAATTGCGAGATGAGCTTGAAGCTTATCTTAGCACAGACTGCGAGCAGGTCGACGACGTCCTCAAGTGGTGGACAACCAAGGCATCGACATGGCCAGGCCTGTCGCGCATGGCTCGCGACTACCTAACAATTCCCGGTACGTCGTTCAAGTCCTTTAAATCTGACTGTAGGACTGACAGCTGGCTTTGCAGCTACCTCTGTCGACGTAGAGCGCGCCTTTAGCAAGGGCCGACTCTTGCTCTCGCACATCCGCAATCGTCTTTCGGCAGAGAGCACCTGTGCACTGCTGTGTCTCGGGGCCTGGGTCCCTCTCGGACTTGTCAAAGATGAAGATATGCGAGCTGTTACCGTTGTGCTTCCGGAGTTGGAGGGTGACGAGGAGGTTGAGCTCGAGGATGAGGATGATTCTGTAGAAGAAGTCTCGTAGATAGTGTACATTCTGTATATCAGCTACTCGAGGCAATTACCAGTAGATACCCGTGGTTGTACCCACTATACCCGTCAACCCGCATGACCCAACGATACCCGTACCCGTATGCAACGGGTATGACCCAGCACGGGTACGGGTGCGGGTACGGTCTCAGGCACCCAAGGGTGTACCCGTGCAAAACACTAGCGCCAGAGATGGCCTGCATCGTGACGATGGGACATGACTTGCCGGGCAAAGGCGCGCTCGAGCGCCGCGAGCAGGATGACGGCACCCGTCGTCGAGCAGTTCACATTGATCACAGTGAAACCTTTGTGGAGAGGCGTGTGCAGAGAGCGTTGTTGGGGGATGATGGACAGGTGGGATGTGTTCACGAGGGGCCGGGGCACGATAAGGGACGTGCGGGTTCTCGTCATCATGGTCGGGTCCCGTTGATACCATTTTGCGTTGGAGAACACCGGAAGATCAGCCGATCATCAGGATGTGTAAGATTTGCATGCACCAATGCTCTTCGGTGTCGTCGTCATTGGTGTCGGCGGTGTGCACCCGCCTTACCTTACTCGGACTCTTCTCTCTGCATTAGGCACGTTCGCGCTCCCTTATATCAACACCTACGCACTCGCACATCTCTCTCTCTTTCCCCCGTTTCCACACGCATAGTGCTAGGTGTGTATCATACGTCCCGCTCTCTCTCTTTCCCCCGTTTCCTCACGCATAGTGCTAGCATACTGCAATCACACTCGGTTCCTTTCAGTGTCAGTCCGACTTTAGTGTTGTCGCTGCATAGCGACTTCCATAATTGGGCAATAATTCACTCTTGTTTGTGCTAAGGAGATGTGGGTTCAGCAAATTTGGGCGTTGCTCCGTGAGTTTCCCCGAATCGTTGGCAGACTGTAGACTCACGTCTACTTACTTACTATGCGCGGTCACGCGTCCGATGAGGCCGACGCGTGTACCTGTTTTGGAGTGTTTGTTACTATATACGGATCCTTCTATTGCTTATCGCTACTTACGGTCGACACGCTCGTCTTATATAACGACACCACTGTCTCGCTCGTCTCTCTTTTCCCTCTTGCTAGCATGTTCTTTCGGCAATCATAGTCGGTTCCTTTCACGAGCGCCCGATTCCGGACGCCCTCTGAGTGTTGTCGCCGCACGGCGGCTTCCACAGACTCGGCACGGTGTCAGAACTGCATCTGAGTTTCAATCGCCACCCGCGGCCCAATAGCACACAGCGCGTCGAAACTGGTCCTCTGCTAATTAAAAGACTTGATGCTGCAGTTATATCCTGACTTTCTGGCTCACACAATGAATATGGATGAGAATAGACATTTGGAGCGGGGAGGGAGGAAGTGTGTGGGAGGAAATGATGAAAGTTGTGTGAGAGCGCGAAGCGAAATTTCGCTAAGTCGCGCACTAGATTTGGCAGGCCCACCAAAAGGCCTACAGGCTCCGTTCAATTAACGGCTGGTTCCGAGCCTAGTATCTCGTATAGCATTTGATTATCATTTCTTAGTCATTTTCATTCATCTGTTCATTTTTATTTGAATAGCAGCATTTAAAGTACATAGAACTACGAGTGGCAACTGTTTAGGCGCGCTGCACTTAGCGGCCGTGTCAAGAGCACACGGCGCCGATGCACGAGAACGCAACACGGCGTGCAGGAGCGGGGCAGTGGTGCGCGGGAACGGTGGTGATGCACAAGACGCGGTTCGGCACGCGTGCGGGAGTGAAGCGGCGGTGCGCGGGGATGGCGTGCGGGGATGCGGCGTGGTGGTGGCCCTGCACGCGCACAAGTTGGGTGATGCAGCGGGAGGGACGGTGTGTAGGGACGATGCACGGGAGTGTGGTGACGTGGCGGTGTGCGTGGGCACATTGAGCGCAGCGTCAGGGTGAGCGAGGCGCGTGCGTGACGTGGCATACGCGCGCAGACGTGGACGGTGCGTGCCGGTGCGCGGGAATGGCGGTGGAGTGGCAGTGCAAGTTGCGACAATCGAGGATGGGGCGGAGGACCCGGGAGCCGGTGTGTGGAGGCCGACATGCGTGATGTTGTCTGCGCGGGCGGCAACGTGCAATGACGTGGCACAGCATGCGGATGGTGGGCGGGATGTGTGATGTGGCGGTTGTCATGCGTGGGGGTGGATGCACGAACATGGTGCACGGCGTGTGTGGGGGGCTGGCGGGGTGCGAGGGACGCGTGGATTGGGTGTGACATGAGAGTGCACGTTGGGCGAGCAGTGGGCTGTGCGGCGGCGGCGCACGGGCGTTGAGCGTTGAGCGTGGCGCGCGGCGCATAAGGCGGGGGCAAGCGGTGGTAGGGCAAGGGCTTCCATGAAGACGCGGTGCGTGGAGGTGGGGGAGGCGAGTGAAAAGCTTGAAGTTGTGTCGAGGAGGCGTCGTCATGGCGACATTTGCAACACGTCGGGAGGCGGCGTGTCGACGTGGCGGCTCGGGAGCGTCTGAATGTCCGCAGATGGGGATGTGGGCGTGTGGGGAAGGGCGTGCGGGGCGTGCGGGGTTGTGCAGGCGGTGTACGGGGTGTGCAGGATGCGAGAACTCACCGAACTCGAGCAACTTGGGCTCGTCTCGTTGTCGTTCTCCTCGCACTGCCGCCCTCTCTTCACTGCCTTCTCCTCGTGCACGCGCGGCTGGGTGCGGTGACGTGGCACCGGTGCACGGCACGTCCGAGTCGTCGAGCGCATGTTGTGCGCAGGCGCATTTCGAGCGCAGTTGTCATCGCAGGCGCATTGGCGCGGCGTCTTCGACCGTATGTTGCGATGCAGGGCGGAGGCGGAGACAAAGATGGTGGAGGGGAGTGGGTAGACAGTGAGCAAGGAGCGAGGGAAGTGGGTGAGACGAAGTGGTAGTAGTGGTGGTGGTGGAGCTCGAGCTTGAGAGACGACGTGGGCGCGAGGTCGGGCCTGGTCGGGCCGGCCGGACGGGAAGGCGATGGCAATCAAACCGGGAATCAAACCGGCCCCCGGCGACCATGACCGAATAGATAGGCACAGAGTTAAGAAACCCACTTATAAACGATTCTACTTCGTACCTCAGGGAATCGTAACAACAAGTTGAAGCGCGCGGTGGGGGCCAGTGCAACTCCGCCGTCGCTTGCCTCTTGCCCATTTCTGCTCTTCTCCCACCACCACTATGTACCTCAATACTGTATGGCGTCGCGAAGCAATACAGTGAACGGAGCTAAGGTCCTGGTCGCCGGCACCGATTCGTTCTGGAGGAGCCTGACCGACGTTGTCCTTCTCTTCAGCGCGCGAACCGGAAGTCAAAGCTTGTGACTAGAGATTGCTCCGAATGAGCACACCTTAGCGTTGGGGAATGTCTCCGGACCCATAGTTGCGTCGGGTGCGTAATAACCAGTCCCCGTCCCTCGTGGAAGGCCAGCCAGGTCTCGCGAGAACTCATTGCAAGTTCGTCTGACTTATGGATCCCTCGGATAGCCTCGGATGCCGTCCTGCTCTCCGGGAGTTACTCGCACCCACACACTTGGCAACTTACCCACTCGCACATGACTCCCACTCCCGTCTTCCAGTAGGGCGCAAGTAGGGCGTGCGTTCAAAACGTTCATCGGGATAGGTCACGAGGAGTTTCCAACGAAAAGAGTTCCTCACACACCTGCTGACGGTGCGGCGCTACCAAGCGCACGCTCAGAAAACGAGGAAATTGAACGCGGAGCAGACAGATGCCTTGCGTTTGGCTTTGACGTCTTTCTAGCCCCGCGCTTTACCGGCTCCGACGCAGCCTGCTCGCCCCGCACTGGGTAGTTTCTGTTACGACTGGTGTGTTCCCTTCGTTATGCTTTCCAATTAATGCGACACACCTTGGTTCACTCCATCAGTCCCACTTTCAGATGCACTTCCGGATGCGACCAGCAGCCCAGCTAGCCTGGTTGGTACTGCGTAGCTGCCAGCGGTGACCAAGCAGTGAATGATCTCTCTTCCTGGTCTCCGTTGCCGACCTTGCGCGGAAGACAATCGTTCCGCCACTACCAGGAAGTTACTCCTTATGGATGACAGGCAGCCACCGATGCGGGGCCTCTCCTTCATTGCATCGCGCCCATTCGAAGTCACACGACGGGACATCTCCGCAGTGAATGAATCAACGCCGAGTATATATCAGCCGCCAAACTGATATACTTACATAGCTCAATGACCCTCGAGCTCGCCTCGAAGTTCTGCGTCGACAGAAGCCCTCACAAGGAACTTCACTGCATTTACCGTCCGACAATGGCACTTCCGGACTTTTCTAAAGTCTTCTGGAACCCGTCTTCGATGACCGTGCTCGTCGCCTGTCTATGCCTTGCATCAACGCTCCCCCTCATCGCTCGTTTTGTCTCTGCTCGAAAGAGCCAACTGCCTCTCCCCCCTGGACCTAAGATTCCTATCCTCGGGAGCCTGCTTCACATGCCGTGGAAGGAAGAGTGGAAGACACTTGCAGCCTGGAAGGAACGTTATGGTGCGTGCTCACTTTTAGAGCAGCCACTTTCGCACTCACCGATACCGCAGGAGACGTCATACATGCAGCCCTTGGCACCAAGTCGCTGATAATCCTCAACTCCATGGATGCTGTGACCGATCTCTTCGAGAAGCGTTCTGCCAGATACTCCGACCCTCATCGACCTGTATGTAAATACTACTTCTATTCCTGTCTACGCACCATACTCACCGCGACACAGAATCGGCCATATCGAGTGCGACTTTGGCTTTATGCCGTACGGAAAAGATTGGGCGGCACGCCGTCGGCTCTTGTCATCCCACCTTTCCAAGTCCGCGCTACCAGCGTATTATCCGAGCCACCGTCGCGTTGTTCTAGCGATCCTCAAGAACTTTCTGACCGAGCCAGAGGCCTTCGTCGACCATCTACATTTGTGAGTGACTCTGTGCTAATGAAGATAATGAGCTGATAATGAGAACTGTGCGGGCATACAGGCAGGCAGGACAGCTCATTATTGACGTGACGTATGGCATCCAGATCTCGTCGCGCACGGACAGGCTCGCCGCGCTCGGGGTAGCCGTAGTGGACGCAATGTCAGTCGGAATTTCCCCAGTCATGTGGATTGTCAACCCTGTATCCTTCTGTGAGCCTCGAAGGTATCCCGGACCATTCGGTGACTGACGTACTAACACGCAGTACAATCGTTCCCGTCCTGGCTTGGTGGACGAAACCTCGCGCAGAAGGTGCGCAGGTGGCAGGAGGACCTGCACGAACTAGTACACGTCCCTTTCGACATGGTCAAGACGTCCATTGTATGTCCCCTGCTCATGCGCTTCGACAGGCCCAAGTGCAGTGACAATTTTGGCAGGCATCTGGGACCGCATCACCGTCGCTCACTGCGCACCTACTGCAAGAAATCGACGAGCAGAAAGCTGATCCGGAGCAGGAAACGCTCATTATGGACTGCGCCGCGGCGGCGTACATGGGCGAGTAGTATTATATATCATGCATGTGCGACATAGCATAATAGTCGAGAGCGCAGGCGGATCCGATACGGTATGTGGGAAAAACTTCTCGCATTGAGAGGCAGTGTTGACACTGTGTAGACCGCGAACGTCGCTCACATCTTCGTGCTCGCCATGGTCCTCCACCCTGCTGTCCAGCGTTCTGCCCAGGCCGAGCTCGATCGCGTTGTGGGCCCGCTCCGGCTGCCAGACTTCAGCGACCGTGCGGAGCTGCCATATATTGAGGCCATACTGAAAGAAGTCCTGAGGTGGCATCCCATCGCGCCGCAAGGTGGGACTTTGTTTACCTAGCAATGCTGTGAAGAGTTGATGGGGAATTTACAGGCGTCCCGCATAGGCTGATTGATGATGATGAATATCGCGGTTATCGGATACCCAAGGGGTCTCTGATCATAGGGAACATGTGGTGCGTGCATGGCATCTCATCTCATGCGTTTGACAATCGACTTACGCACGTCTCTGAGCGCAGGGCCATCCTACACGACCCCGCGATCTACGCCAACCCCCACGAATTCACGCCCGAACGGCACCTCGACGACGGAAAGAATGTCCCAGAGATGGACCCGCTGCGGGTGCCTTTTGGTTTTGGGCGGCGGTGAGTCTTATAACGGTTATCCGAACACATGCACTCTGTTTGACGAGGGGCAGTGTCTGTCCCGGGAAATGGTTTGCGATGGACTCGCTGTGGCTCCTCATCGCGCAGATTCTCTCCGTTTACAGGTTCGATCCTGTCCCCGGCGCCCCGGTGCGAGTGGCGTTTACGTCTGGGGGGATAACGTGCGTTCCTGACAAGTCTGAGAGCTGTACAAGATCACGGACAGGGCGAGATAGGCACCCAATGGACTTCAAATGCACTAAAAGTGTGAGGTCGGAGAAAGCCCGAGCACTGGTGGAAGAGGGGATTGCGGCGGACGGTGCAGCGGCTTATGGCACGATGTAACAGAGGAATATTGACAATAGGCTCGTCGAAGAGCACTGACCCGCAGTGAGTACCAATCTTCTATAACGACGTCTAACTTGAAAAGAGATCTCTAGCCTTTCTGTATATTTATCCTCCGACTGTCTTCATACCTTTACTTCAATTTGTCCCTTGATTGCAATGCCAGCATGAGGAGCGTACCCGGGCCGGGCAGTGAGTGCCCCTGGTGTTGCTTTTCTTGAGGTTGTGCTCCATGTTTTCGGTTGCGATTGAACTAGCCCGGGTTGCCAGTCAGGCATTGTAAGGATCTTTGCCGTCAACTGATAATGCAACAAGGCAGTTTGGATGCAAAGGCTTCGGCCACGACGTGCAGTCATTGGCACGACTCGGCACAGTATCCGAGTCGGCACGGCCGCAGTATAACTTTAAGAGGGAGGCGTCTCGCCGGCCAGGCCGCGCGTCGAATTTTACCCGTTTCCCCCTGTTTCCCCTCATCTTCACGTATACTATGCTATACCCCACGGAACTAAGTAGAAATCAGAACGGTATTGAATTATCGGTTCAACAGGAGCGGCACGTGCCAGCGTAAATATTGCCGCTTGGCATACTGGCTGGCCCACTCAGACTCCGAGCTCTCCTCTAGGCGGTCAAACCTCATGGTATGGAGGTGCTTCACTCTTCGCATCAAATCTCGACCTGTGACCCAAGTGTGTCGCCAAAAAGGTACAGTCGTCCGGGCAGCAAGTTGGCAGCAAGCGCTGACGAGGCTGGACGCGGAGACGAACGGAGGGCCGAAAACGTCCAGGTTGATGCTACGTACGTCTTCCGACCATCGCGACATCCTGATCCGAGCTCGGTTGCGCGATGTTGGCCAAGTCGAGAGCCGCCGAGGCGTGGACGTACTCATAGTTGCTGTGGGTCAGGCGACGGAAGCGGTACCCCGCACGAAGGCATCGTCATCGGCCATAGGACTTCTGCGGGGCATCTGACCTCAAAATACCCACATTGCGGGCACGCATACTTTCAGCAGAGGCTCTTCATTTAACTCGCGCACAAGAAGCCATGGCCTCCAGCTGCAGGCACTTCTCTACCCCGCCCTCGTCTTCCCATACCCCACACTTACGCATAGCCCTGCACGATTCGCCATGCCCGACGTCGAGAAAGCCGATACCGTCTCCGCCAGCACACCCCCGCATCACGAGTTGCACAATCGTGGTGCCGTTGGCCTCATCGCCGCGGGATACAACCCCTCCCCGTACTACCGCCCGCTCGCGAACCCGGGTCCTCTGTACGTGCCGCCACTCTCCTACCTACTGAGTCCAGAGCTTGACCATCACGTACGCTTATATTCTTCCACGTTTCTCGATCTCTACCCTGCGATGGGATTGCTGTTCCGGTCCACAGTGGCTTGTTCTCGTTCGCATCGACGACGCTCATCCTCTCGCTCTACAATGCACATGCGCGCCACATCACCGTGCCAAACATCGTTGTTGGCATGACGCTTTTCTGCGGTGGCCTCGCCCAGTTCCTCGCCGGCATGTGGGAGTTCA
Organism: Auriscalpium microsporum; assembly: GCA_019914985.1. NCBI lineage: Eukaryota > Fungi > Basidiomycota > Agaricomycetes > Russulales > Auriscalpiaceae > Auriscalpium > Auriscalpium microsporum. The sequence continues at coordinate 338,626 of JAHLMG010000010.1, read as the reverse complement.
CCGCAGCCAACACCTTCGGTGCTACCGGTTCGTCGCTTTTCTCCTCCCTCCTTTCTCCATGCATTTGCTCTCAACGTGCGCCGTACCTGCTCTGCATGACCATTGCTGCCCATGCTCTTGCTTCCCTTCCCATCGATTCATTCTGCAGTCTTCTTTAGTCACACGTTCAAATACGCGCTTCCTTCGCACCCCTTCTCGACCGCTGTCCCGAAAACTGACGCAATGATTTTCATTTGACAGTGTTCTCATTGTACGGCACATTTTGGCTCTCCTACGCAGCCATTCTTATCCCTGGCACCGGCATCGGTGCCGCGTATGCGGCGGACGAGGCTGCAGGCGGGTTCATGATCCACGATGCCATTGGTATCTTCCTCCTCACATGGATGTCCGTCACTTTCCTCTTCCTGTGCGTCTCTATTCCGTTTCACTTTCATTCCTACGTCTCATGCGAACTGGGTGCAGCGTCGCGGCGCTGCGTCGCACGGCCGCACAGGTAATACTGTTCACCTTCCTCACGCTCACGTTCATGCTGCTCGCCGTCGGTGCGTGTCGCTTTTCTCTGATCCCCGTGTAGCGCGCGAGGCTGACGAGTCTCGTGTGCAGGCGAGCTGGTGCGGAGCATGGGTGCGACGAAGGCCGGGGGGTATTTCGGCATAGTCACCGCGCTCATCGCGTACTACGTTGGCTTCTCGGAGCTCCTCACCTCCAGCGACATCTTCACGCTCCCGCTTGGCTCGCTCAAGAAGAGCCTCTGAGCTCGCGCGCGATTGATGTAGAAAATTGCTGTCCTCTACACACTGCCAATTGACATACAGTCATAGACGGGTCCTCGGGTCGGCCAAATTTCTCTCGCACCTGAAGGTTTCACACAATGCTCTTTGGCCTTGAAACTTTGTGAATAGGTCTGTATGTACATAAATATACTAGTACTGCAAAGTTCGAGAATTAAACTGAAGAGGAACAGAGAGATCAAAGGTGAACAAAGCGTGAGGGCGTTATCGGCCTTGAAGTTGTAGTCCTCGGGTCGGTCACGTCAATCGCTATTGGCAGCTGCTATCAGTCGTCCTCCTCCGCCTCCGTCTCTGCTGTGTTCCTCCTCGTAGAGCTTGATGGCCCTTTGCAGCCATATTTCATGTTCCTCTGAGTGCTTCTGCTGCTTCTTTGTCTTGGATAACGCGTGTCTGGGCATTGAGTGCCTTCGGGAGTTGTCGTTGACGCGACGCGCGCTGAGCACGTCCCGGAAAGGCAACCCGTGTTGTGACCTGATAACTCGAGTGTTTTCGGAACAGCCCATTGCTGGTATTCCTTGAGACTGATGTATTGTGCTAATAGATGGTCACTATATTTCAATGTAACACACAAAAAACGGGGGCAGCATGTGGTGCAAATCCCGAGCTACAGAGCTGATCATAGTGGTGAACATGGATTTCTGACACTGAATCATGTCTAGCTCTGCATCACTGGCAGCTACGTTTTTTTTTTTTTTTTTTTGCAGTACAGTGCTATGGACAACTAGCATTTAGATATGAAATTTCCGAGGCCATAGCTGCAACACTCGAGGAGCAAAAGGCCGCTGACCCGAGGACCCGTCCTGACCCGAGGACCCGTCTATGACTGTAGGGTGCGAGAGTGAATGTTTAGTATTACAGAAAGTTAGAAACCGTTGAACAGGCCAGATCCGGCTAGGCCATCCGGGTTCCAGACCACCTTTCCACGGTTGCCTTGCGTCGCCGCTCCCATTCACGACATGACAGATCGTCTGTCGTCTGTTAAACTCTCCCTGCGAGAGACTACTGCTGCCTGGAAAGATCGAAGAGCCTTCAGATCGCTCCACGTGCGGTCACCGTGGGAAGTTTCTGCCATTGCCACCGGAAAGTTGGCGCTGGCTCGGATTCAGTCCCGCTCGCCTGCGACATCCCATCTGACTGTGATCGATTGACCCGCAGTGCGTGGTAAGTAGTCTGGGCAGATGCTAGACCGACGAGCGGAAGGCCGCAAACCGCGTTACGATCGGGTCGATCGCAAGTTGGTACGTTTTGTTTCCACTACGGATGTCCAGACGGCGGACCCCCTGTCCTCGCGAGGGCGGATGGGCGAGGACGGGCGCCCCAACGGGATAGGTCCGAGTCGGGCGTCCGTGCTTGTCAGATGCTCCAGAGCAATATTTTCGGAAAGAGCAATAATGGTCGCTGAGGATGAATTTCGTGCGGGAAACCAGTTTCACGACGCCGGCAACCGAGAACCAGCGAGACCGTTCTCCTCCCATAATTTTTCGGCTGGGGAAATCGGATGGGCAGCCAGTCAAAGGCACCATGATCAAGTGGACGGTTGCAACAGGTCTGTTACGTGTCCACAGCCAAATAGCGTGGGAGCAAGTCAGCGCACGACTTACCCACTCTCGCCGCACTCATCCTAGTTAGTACTCTCTCTCCACATCCACAGGTTCCTAGAAGCCATACTTATGCATGTAGACTATAATACAGGACAAGTATGGTGTGCTTGCTCTGCCTGTATTTTGTGTCACCATCTACAATGGCACAAAGGTATATTCTACGACGATGAGCCCTTGAGCCCTCCAGCAGCAGCACACGCTGCCACCACCCCACCCACCACCCACGTCGATGCAGTGGGCGAATCCCAAGGACCGGGGGAGAAGAAATCGGCATTGAAGGCCTTTCTGCGCGACGATAATCCTATTGTGCCTTTAATTAATGTGACTCTATGTGCCTACTCTCTGCTCCGAGGGGCTCTGACCGCGGGTTCGCCTATTTCTCCCGGCCTCGGACGGACCTCGATGCAACCGAACGGGGCCATAATAAATATCGCGCACGGCACGCTTTCACCACAGGCTCTTCTCTCTCCCGCCTTCGTCTTCCCCACACCCCGCACCCCGCACCCCGCACTTGCTTCTCACGTCGCCATGCCCGATATCGAGAAAGCCGAGAACGTCGCCGCCAACGCGCCCCCGCGCCACGGATCGCACAATTATGGTGCTGCGGGTCTCGTCGCCGCAGGCTACAATCCGTCACCATACTACCGCCCCCTCGCGAACCCGGGCCCTCTGTGCGTGCTGCCTATCTTTGCTTGTCGAGTGCTTGCCCTTACTGGTATTTCCCCGCACTCGCGCTTATTTCCCCACACGCGTATGCTTATTTCCCCACATGCGCACGCTTCTTTCCCCGGATCAATTTGCCGCTATCGCCATGCAACGCGGAACACGGGATACCTACAGTGGTCTGTTCTCGTTCGCGTCGTCAACGCTCGTCCTCTCGCTCTACAACGCACATGCGCGCCACATCCATGTGCCTAACATCGCTGTGGGGATGGCGCTGTTCTGTGGAGGTCTTGGCCAGACCCTGGCCGGAATGTGGGAGTTCGCCTCTGCCAACACCTTCGGCGCAACTGGTTCGTCGTATTCGTCTGTCAAATGCAGTTTCAATGTCGGCCTCGCGGTGAATGTGCCTGCTTCTCGCATGACCGTTCCTGACCGTTTCGCATTCGCATCCTTGCGGGCTCCATCATAATGCTCCCATCCTCGTATATCCTATCCTTCACTGCCCGTCGTGTTTATCGCCAGGACGCTGACATGGTTTCTGCAGCATTCACATTATACGGCGCGTTCTGGCTCTCGTATGCCTCCATCCTCATCCCTGGCTTTGGAATCGGCGCCGCGTTTGCGGCGAACGAGGAGGCCGGCGGGTTCATGATCCACGACGCGATAGGCATCTTCCTCCTCTCATGGATGATCATCTCCGTTCTTTTCTTGTGCGTCCCCATTCCTTCCCGTCTTATTCATACGTCCCAGTCTGACCGGAATCGGAGTACAGCGTCGCCGCCCTGCGGCGCACCGCTGCGCAGGTGGCACTGTTCGGCTTACTCACGGTGACGTTCATGCTGCTCGCCATCAGTGCGTCTGTTTCGTTCTTTTTCCTTGCGGCGCCCGTGGCTGACGAGTCGGTCTGCAGGCGAACTGGTGCGGAGCAATGGCACGGCGAAGGCGGCAGGGTGGATCGGCGTGATCACTGCGCTCGTCGCGTACTACGTCGGGCTCTCGGAGTTGCTCACCTCCACGGACATCTTCACGCTTCCTCTTGGTTCGCTCAAGAAGCCCGGTGTATGAGCGCATGTGGTTCTTTACGCTCGAGCAGATGCACACGTCCTGTACATTGATATTCATGTCTTTCTCCCTGGTAGTCGTCCGCATTGGTGCAAATCCCTATTTCAATCTTCTACGATATGCTGCTTAGGCAATCGTTGTGGACCGCAAACTATGGGCGTGACTGGCAAAAACGCTATCGGCGAATACACGCAAGACCGTGGCTAACATATGGCACTCATGTATATGGTGCACCATGTTCGCTACTACCGCGTTCACCATCTGCCCACGTTAAAAGGACGTAGCCCACTGCTGCTGAAAATCCGCCAGATCCTCCTCGGCCATAAGGCCCAATTGGCACTCGTTTACCGCGAGCGCCGCAAGGTGCCCCTCGAGCGCGACCACCTTGTCCTCCGGAGCTGCCGGACGGCCCTCCGCCACCATGCGTGCGAGGAAGGCCCGCAGATCGAGCACCTCGCCGACGGCCGGCGGCGCGCCTTCTTCGGACACAACCTTCTGAGCGCCCTCGCTCTGCTCCGCCGCCGCCGCCTCACCCGCGCTTGCCGCGAAAAAGCGCACGAACCCGTATGAGTTCGGTTTGCGGCCGAACTCTTGAAGCCGTGAGAGGAAGCACCAGCCCTCGCCCCGCTTGGCGCGTAGCAAAAAGAGCGGGATGACCGCGGTGTTGCGTGTTGCCAATGTCTGCCCTGTGCGGCGCCGCGCCGCAGACATTGTCACGTGCGAAACCAGCGCACTCTGCATGGCCATGGAAATGGAAAAGCTACGCACCAGTGCGCCGAGTAGCACCGTGAGCGCATCGACGACGCCCTCGGGCGTGAAGTACGGGCGCGAGAACGAATGTACATTGTTCCTATCAAACAGCACGAGAGAGAACGCGTTGGCGTAACTCACGTCGCCCACGGTCAAGAATGCAGAATGCAGGAGCGCGCCGATGCGGTAGAAAAGCGCGGGTTCGGTGTCGACGAGCGCGATGAGCGCTGCGTCGGTGATTGCGGGGCACCCGAGCAGCACGAGGCGCTCCACGTTCGGCGCGGCGGTGAGCACATACCGCACCGCCTCGACGGTGACAATCACGTTGTTCGAGAGCGTGACGGTGCGCAGGGAAGTGTCGCCCGTGATGATCTGCACGATCTGCGCGGAGGACAGCGCGAGGCCGGAGAGGTCCATGTTGGTCGGGTCGGCCTCGAGACCCTTCGCGACGATGGCCATGAGAAGCGGTATGCCCGTGTCAGGGAATGGGTCGCGCTCACGCAGCGCGGCGTGGGCGACGGTGAGCATCTCGGGCTGCCACATCCAGTCCTCGAGGCCGGACGAGTCACCTTCCTCCGAGTCGAGCGTGTGCGCGATCGCCGCACGCAGTGTCATGGCACCGGCATTTCCACAGGCAGTCCTTCAAGTTCGGCCTTTGCGTCGGTGATGATGTGTTCGTACTCTGTGGGCCACGCCTCGTGCAGCATCTCGGGCGTGACCATAGGGATGTCGTTCATCGCCGTGATGAGCTCGATAGTGTCCAGCGGAGCCCTTTCGAGTTTGACTTTGCCCGCGAGAGCATCGTCCGAGACGGAGTAGTAACCGCGCACGTACTGGAGGGCGGAGAGTGGTGGGTTACAGACTGTATTGAAGCAGTAGCGCGGCGCCGTCGGGTCCGTGACATCGATGATCGTGATTCTGTCTTCGTTGTCTGTGGCAAGAGCAAGACGGCATGCGTCAGAAACGGGCCTATATTTGCCGCCGAAGGGCTGCTCACCGCCATCGGCCGTGCCCATATCTGCGTCAAGGAGGTTGTTTTTGAACGACACCCCGCTCGTGTACACCTCCTCCGCTTCCAGAGCGATCGACAAACTTGTGGCGAGCAAAAACGCAACCACGCTGGCGAGCACCTCAGGCATCTTGGGCGCTTCATTCCAGCGCCCATACTTGCCGTGCATCTCATCGATCTCCGCACGAAGGAGCACGGCGTTGTCTTCCTGCTTGACGAGCTCGACAAAGCGGAGTACGGCGCGAAGCGGGAGTGTGCCGTAGCACCACTGGTGGTGGTACGCCGCGATGCAGCGGTATTTGAGTTAGGACGACGCAAGCCAGTGCTACGACGTACCGTCATTGATCATCCTCCAAGATCTCGGTCGCATGTCAAGTGCACATTGGGGCAGTCCAATGCTGGCGCAGAAGAGTCTCCGGACACGATGATGATGGTAGGGGAAGAAAGGCGCTGATGACCAAGAGATAGGTAACAAGATTAGCCTTGTAGATAACGACCTGTCATTTAGTAGATAACCCGCTGGCACCTTCGTTGAACTGCACCACGCCCCCAATCATCTACTGCTACTACCAGAATTCTTGATGGCCGCAAATTGTGGGAATGCCTAGGCAGAACGGTTTCGATGTACTTCATCAGTTCTTCAAAGTCGTCACCATCCGGGCACTGTTAGTAGTCCCCGTTGCAAACCGGCTGAACGACTGTCTTCCGCGCACGGTCGGCAACGGAGACTACTGACTAACCTACGTACTTACTAGTAATTCCCCGATATTCCCGGCTTCCAATGGTATATAAGACCATGTACTGGATGCGGGGTTTTTCAACCCCCTCATTATCCAGAGTCTTCGTACCGCCCCTGCGGCGGCTTCCCACGCTCTTCTCCTCACGTCGTTCTACATGTGCAATGAGTCCAGCCAAGGTTCAAACGCCTGGAAACAGGTGTGCTACCTCCTTGATGACCCGGAGTGCTCCTGCTCACCGTGCCCTACACAAGCTCCTCTCTTAATCAGTAGGCGTGGCGAGGTGTCCGTTTACACTCCTTTGCACCCTTACCTCCCCTCGCTATCTGCTCGAACCGCAACTGCAAGTTCCCCTTTTGAAGGCGACATTGGATGACTTGCTGATAGTATCCAGGCAACAATGCGTTCTACCCAAAAGACGTCCAACCGAAGAGACAAGATGTGACGGCTTACTGCTCGTCACCAGAGGTGTTTCCGCCGAATATGATTACCCGGTACACGTCGATGAGGGAACGTTTTACTCAACGGACTGTGCAGTGTCGGAGAGAGTTGCCGCAGAAGATGCAGGCGGCTGGGCCACCGGTGAGTTAGACGAGATCGCCAGTAAGTCGCACTTCCGCGTAGCCAGCTCACCAGTGCGTATCGATGTGGGTTCTTCCTCATCAGGCTTCTACGATGACGGGCGACCCTTCCGATGCACTGCATCGACGCCATCGCGCTCGTGAAGGCCGGAGCGCTCATTCCGCCCATGGAAGATGAGACCCTGGCGATGGGACAGCCTAAGGCCAATGCGCTGGTCAAGGGCCTCGCGGTCCTGCAGACGCCCTAGTTCGTCGCCCAAGCCAGCACGCGGCGTGGTCACAGCTGCAGACTTAACAGCTGTTGCATCTCGCTCCATATAATCAACTCGCCGGCATATACAGCGAACGCGTCGCCCGTAAAAAGCGATGCGATGCGATGTAGAACAGGTGCGCTGCCTGACACATGCGCACCGAACTTCTCCTCGCTCACCCGGCGTGGGCGTAGGTAGGCCCGTCGATGTCGACGCCACTGTGGCATCAGAACCTATCAAAGAGTCAGAACCGCCGGTGACATCATCCCTGCACCGTCTGTCTTACTCAACAGATCGGATCGTTGGATGGTACCTTCGGGCGCCGTAACTCCCCCTGTCTGTGTGGAAACCCGCGATCTCCAGTTGCGATCGGAAGGTGCTCCCGTATCCTGGCGGTTACGTCTCGAGGAGATGTTTCGCCACTGCGGGGGGGATCGGCAGCACTTGTCCTACGGTCGTCGTTGCACTCTCCTCCTCCTCATGGGCTATTTTCTGGCTTTCTATCGCGCCGCAGTGGTGATGCCAGAAGGAGAGGATCGATCGGAGGCATTGGCCGCGAAGATGGTGCCGCATGCTATGTAATGGACTGCTAATAGATAAGGGGAGCATGCTTTCTAGATAACGAACTACTATCTGGACTTTGAATTGATCATGCACTCACATGACTTCGCTTCGCCACAATGATATCGGGCACTTGATGTCATGTCTCCGGTGGTGCGCTACTCGCTCGACAAGACACGAGTACTGCCGTGGACTTAGCGCATCGCTACCCGAAGGACCGCTCATCATCATGTTCTCCAAAATGTCTTTCATAAATTCATATCAGCACTATCTATGAATACAGGAAGAAGATGCAAAGCACTTCAGCGTACACCGCAGGACGGTCGACGCCTGCCCATCACCCCGAGGTCCAGCCGAGGTCCGTACATTCTCGCTCCCCCGGGCCTGCCAACATCCCGCCCCGCTTACTTACCGTCGACAGCGCAAGCGCATGATGGCGCCGAAACACTCTCAGTTCTTGACGTACTCCTTCGCTGTATACTCAAATACAAACGCGTAGACTGATACAGAACAACGCTAGCGGGCGCTCTAATCAAAACACGGAGACGGAGAGCTCGGAATTTAATAACATACGTTGGCGAGGCGTGTTTGAATTTATTGATAATAACATGTTGGCTGCAGCGATGGAGGGCTGGTAAGGGAGCCGAAGATGATCGTGGTATTGCAGTGGCATATATACGTACGTGTAAACGCCGGCGCCATGGAAGGCGCCCCAATCCCCGCCGTGGGGTGCGCGCATCGAAGCCGTCCGGACGTTGGTCGGGGGCGGGGGCGCACTACTGTCGTGCCGTCGCGCGGTTTCCCGCACGCCACTAAGTCAAATCACGTCCCGCACGGAGGTCCGAGCCTCAGTTGGCGACGCGAGAGAGACAACGGGAGAACGTGGTGCCAGCGCCCGATCGTAATTTGAATTTTCACCTTGTGTTGTGACCAAATCCTGCCATCCAGACCGCCCTGGAGACGGCGCGACAGGTGGAACGATGCCCGCTGTGCGCCCGGTTAGGCAGCGAGCGCTGGGAGGCTAGCTCGGGCCCGGGGGCGCGCGAACATATCAACGACGGCGAGATATCTGGAAGTCAGGTCATGCCATCGCAAATTGTACCCACAGTATATGGATGCAGAAATATGGACGTACGCATATGATGCACCCAGAGCTGCCAAAAAAAATAGGAGGAAAATGGGCGTGCTCTCGGTTGTGGTGCTAGACACAGAGCGGTCAGGCGACGGAGTCGGAGTGGAGGCTAGTGGAGGACGCTTTCCCGGGAGGACATTGCCGCTGAGCATCTGACCCCCAAAAAGGAGCCGGGCCCTTGCCGAGGCCGGCTGGAACGCTTTATTTATCCCGCGCACGGCAGCCTGTTGCCCCAGGCTCGTCCTTCTCCCCCGCCCTTATTTTCCCCTCATTTTTCCCCACCCCCGCACATCAGCCATGACCGACGTCGAGAAAGGCGAGACCGTCAATGCCAACGCGCCCCCGCGCCACCAGTCTCACCCGTCGCACAACCACGGCGCTGCCGGCCTTGTCGCCGCCGGCTACGATCCCTCGCCGTACTACCGCCCGCTCGCAAACCCGGGCCCTCTGTAAGTGCCGCCCCTCCTGCCGAGCGCGGCGCAGTGCTGACCATCGCGCCTACACTTCTTTCGTTCCACGTACCGTCGATCCACCGTGCGATGTGATCATCGCCATCTGCGCGCCGTCTCCAGGGGTCTGTTCTCGTTCGCGTCGACCACGCTCATCCTCTCGCTCTACAATGCGCACGCCCGCCACATCCTCGTCCCGAACATCGTCGTCGGCATGGCGCTCTTCTGCGGCGGCCTCGCCCAGCTGCTTGCCGGCATGTGGGAGTTCGCCGCTGCCAACACCTTCGGCGCAACCGGTGCGTTTTTTCCTCGATCCTTGGTTACTCCGATCCCTTTCCCCTGTAACCCACTGCAACCACCCACCCCATTTGTCTGCCTTGCGTGGCGTCCTGTCGTGATGCCACCTTCAGCGTGCAGCACCCCTTTTTTTCATCCTACCCTTGCACGCGTGTTGTGATTTCACATCATGGGACGGCGGCTGTATTTCATCTTCGTGGTGCCGTGCCTCACTGCCCTGCGCGCGCGTTGCGTGTCCGCCGGCGCTGCGTGAGTGCCTGCGGCGTGCGGCGCGTGACTTTTGTTCCTCGCGCAGCATTTCGCCGTGCTGCGATATTTCCCCCGCGCGTCCACGCATCCCCATGCAGGCGGCGCCTCTGGGGCATTCCCCGCATCACGCTTCCATCGGCTATCGCCTTCTTCCATTTGCAGTGCTTTCGTACTATTGCCTGCTTCCCTTCGCACCCCTTGCCCTGCTTCCCCATGACGCTGATGATTTAAAATCCACAGCGTTCTCGTCGTACGGCGCGTTCTGGCTCTCATATGCCGCGATCCTCATCCCCGGCTCGGGCATCGGCGCCGCCTATACCGCCGACGAGGCTGCGGGCGGGTTCATGATCCACGACGCCATTGGTATCTTCCTGCTCACATGGATGATTGTCACCTTCCTCTTCTTGTGCGTATATTGTTCTTCTATTCCGCACTAGCGTTCTGCATGTTGATAGGTTGGTGCAGCGTTGCCGCGCTGCGACGCACCGTTGGACAGGTGCTCCTGTTCGGCTTCCTCACGCTCACGTTCCTGCTGCTCGCTGTCGGTGCGCCTCGCCTTTCTCTGATCTGTGTAGCGCGCGAGTCTGACGAGTCTCGTGTGCAGGCGAGCTGGTGCGGAGCACAGGTACGGCCAAGGCGGGCGGGTACTTCGGCATACTCACCGCGCTCATCGCGTACTACGTCGGCTTCTCGGAGCTGCTCACGGCGAACGACATCTTCACGCTCCCGCTCGGCTCGCTCAAGAAGAGCCTCTGAGTTCCCGCGCGCGTCGTGTTTCCTTCTCTATGCACGTACACTTGTACATGTGTACCGGCCCGCCTCGTTTGCTTCATATGACAATATCTCTGACAACTTCATCCTGTCGCCTGCCAAAATATTCCGCTGTTCTGGCCTGATCTATATACCCTCCTTAAGCCTCGACTCTCTCGTATTCCGTAATCTTAGCATAGTGCCATCAATTTCAGCTGGGGGTTTGTGCCTCAATCTTCGATTGTTGGGCGAGGTGCTTCGAGATCTTGAAAGGCCTAGGTGAGAAGATATTGGCAGAGAGGGGAGACGGCGCGGCGGCCGCGTAGTGATCGGAATCATCGTCAATTCGTCATCCGCCTTCACTCAGACGCTCTTCGCGTCAGAAGTTGGTCAGAACGACAACTCGAGAGCTTATTGGACCGGGCGCACCTCTGCTGAAACTCTGCGTATTGTCGGTGCGGGGTGGTTCAGGGTTGGGAAGCGCGAACCGCGTCAAATGAAATATACCATTAGGGTTTGTGCTGCCAGTCAGAGCCTAGAGGTCGGCAACCATACTCAATTGACTGCGGCCTGCCGAGCTCAAGTTGCTCGAGAACGCGTCTCGTTCACCGCTATATTCGATATTATTGTTGCAGTTCCTCGTGCCCGAATGTTAAGCTTCACACGAGGTACCTGGCGGGCGCGCGGCCCCCGTTGCAAAGGGCTTGACACCCTGAGCAGCTACAAATTCATATTGAACGCTCACCTACAAGTATCGACTGCGTATGCGGCCGTAGCCGCGATGTGCACCTGCATACATACTGACAATGGAACAAGTTCAAGTTTGAGTTTTGTGGCACGCCGCGTTGACGCCGCGCGTGTCGCGAGGCTCAGGCGCACTGCCCACTCTGAGACTCTCTGTTCGCCCTCTCCCTCCGCTGCACACGCCTCCTCAGCTTCTCACGCGCCTTCTATGGTCCAGCAGCCGTCCAACCAGTGAAGTAAGAGCGGCGAGGACACCCAGGGCGCGCCAAAGAGCCATCGACGTTCCCATGCAAGGCACGTTGAGATCTCTACACCATCATACGATCCAGGTAACATCTGATTCAATGTCCACCGTGCCCATTGCCCCATCCTGAGCATATCTCCTTTGCGAGCGCCAGGTGTCATCGCGAGCGACGCTACAAGACTCCGTACGTCACACGAGTACCACATAGTCTCTATGGTTACTTGCTTACCGCCCGTGCGCTCCAGCCAAACCAGCCAAATGGGATAAAGGCAATAGAGTCGCCATGAAAGTTCCGACTCCCAGCCCATCTACTGTGTCTGCGTCGCCGAAGAATGACCTGGTGGAGCTCGGTAGCGGAGGTGCCAGTGGTGCGTCCTCCGTCAGCCTATCTGTGATTCTGTCTGTGCACACTACTAATCCCTTCGACCGGATCAGCAAAACGTAGCAAAGAGAAGAGAGTCAGAACGAATGGTTCGACTCCTCGCCCATCTACCTCCATTAAGTCGGCCGAAGTCAATGGACTGGCGGAGAGTGGGAGAGCTGCCGACAGTGCGTTATCCGCCTGTTCCTCTGTATGTGCACTGCTGACTCTGCCTGGATCAGCCAGACGCAAGAGAGTTGCCATGAATCCCCGCCCATCTACCTCCAGACTCGCGGAGAGTGGTAGCGGAGCTGCCAGTGGTGCGTTATCCGGTGCCCCATTGTGCCATCTTCCTGACCATCTCTCTGTCCTCAGAACCAGGTGTCATGCGTAACAGTAAAGGACCTCGTACGTCCCACATCTTTTCTTTGACCGTAGTAATCTGCGTGGCCACTAGCCGGCCGCTAACGGCTCGGGTGCTCTAGTCAAATGGGGCTCAAGGACGTTGATCCTCCCCACTGGCTACGTCGCCAGAAAATGTAAGAACGGTAGCGTCCATCAGTCGGCATCCTCCCGTTGCAACGACACTTACTTGTCTTCTGGGCGCGCGGCAGTGCCACCGCCACCGCCACCGCCGCCAGGTGCCACCACGAAGGTCCCGACCACGGAAGTGGCGGCCCTCCACCCCGTGCCCAGAAAAAACCTGCCTGGTGGGGTCCATCACTCGACGTCCCCCTGTTGTAACATTGCTGACTGTTCTCTACGTGATAGGAGAACCAGTGGCCCCAGTCGCCCACGTTGAAAGACATCAGGATAACAGCGTGCATCGATTGACGTCTGCAAGTAGTGACACTCCCGACTTGTCCTCTGTCCAAGTGGCAGTGACACAGCCACCTGCCGCCACGACACACTTGGGCGAGGAAGTGGCGGCCGTCCCCTCTGTCCCCAGAATATACCCGACTGGTACTGCCCATCCCATCGACGTCCCCCGTTGCAACAATCCTGACTATTCTCTCACCACTTCAGAGAAACCTGTGTCCCCAGTCCCCTACGCTGAAAGCCATCAGAATGACAACCTCAATCAATTGACGTCTGCAGATATCGACACTCCTGACTTGTGCTCTGACGAAGAGGCAGTGACACCTCCAGCTGCCACCACGGTGGCTGCCCCGGCTGCGGATCTACGCCATGCCGATGACAATTCGACCCAGGCGACGAGCAGACCGACCTTGGATGGGGTCGACGGACAGGACATCGACACCCCAGTGAAAGACGGTGCAGGGCGACAGCTACCATCTGACAATCGGGGGCTCTCGACGGCAGCAGGACGCTACTTGAGCAGAGTCGGATCAGAGGATTCTAGTTCGCGTGCGCACCCGCTGTGGCCGACGGCAGCAGGACGTGTGGGAGACGATGCGGGGAGGGTATATGGGATGCATCGCAGACCTTGTCCTTATACGGAGCGCCTGATGGCGGGACGTAAGGGATCCTACTTCAGCCTAGGGGACTCTAGTTCGCATGCGGCTGTAACCGGGAAGCGAATGTGGCACGGCGCCGAGGGTGCGTTATTTGATTCACAGTCTCCGATCCCGTTGTAAATGATGAGTACATACCGCAGAGACCACCGACGGGTATAAATGGCGGAGGCTCGAACCTGCCATTCCTAGCACATCCTATATTGTACGACCCCAAACTGCCGCCTCTGGCCCGGATACCGCAGCCCCCAGAGCCGCTGGTCTTACAAGGCGGAAGCTCGAACCTGCCATTCCTAGCACATCCTATCTTGTCCGACCTAAAGCTGTCGCCTATGGCCCGGATGCCGCAGTCCTCGGAGCCGCTGGTCCTAGCGTGCAGTCCTCGCCGGCACAGGCGCAGTTTGACGGTAAGTTGCTGGAACTGCCCTTGAGGTTTTGAGCTCTAGTAAGTCTGATTCTCAGTCGGAGATGGGTCCAGTGCGAGGAGGGAGCTGCACGACGGAGCGCCTGTGAGCCCCGCGGACACCGCAGCGCAGCCGCATCCACAAGGTGCGCATTTCTGATAGCCCGAAATGGTGGTCGCTGACGTTCAACCACCCCACAGTTCACGATGCGATAGACATGCTCCGCCTGCGGTTCGGTCGTATACATCGCCGCACCTTGGATTTCAGTAATCAGGCCAGTGCTCTGATCACGTGCTTCGAGGACTTCGCAGAGCCCCTTGAATGGCCGATCCCTGCGCATCCCCAAGGTGTGCATTATCTGGCTGCACCACATTGTTGTCGCTGACCTCCAATCCGCCCCCGCAGATCCCCATGCTAATGCGATAGACATTAGCAGCCTGCGGCCGCTCTTCAATGACATCCATCGCCGCACCTTTGATTTCAATAAACAGCTCCGGTCTCTGACCGATGGTCTGTATCTAGCGAATTTGAGCGATTTGGCATACATAGAATGCTTACTTGACCTGATGGAGGGACGTGATCCGTTACGTCGGGTAGGTGCCACGGTATAATGAGCCCTGCAGAAATCACCCACGAACTTTCATTTCCACCCTTGCAGCTACATACCAGGAAGCGTACACACAACCACGGACGCTGGGAGGAGAACGAATGTTGACGCTACTGCTCGTCTACCGTACTCCCGAAAGGCGAGGCCTCCCAGCACGCATGTAGATCTCTTTTGACTTAGCAGTCAACCATATTGCAACGTTGTCAGTAGCCGGAAGCACCACCCCCTACGCAAAAGAGAGAAAGCGCGCCGCGCGAAAGTTCTCTAAGTCCTCCGCTTGCATCAAGCGCAAACGATATTTCTCCCCGCCCAGCGCCGCGATGTGCCCCTCCAGCACCTCGACATCCTCCTCAGCCGCCGCCGGCCGCCCCTCCGCGACCAGCCGCTCCAAAAACGCGCGCAGGCCGAGCACCTCCCCGATTGGCGCATGCGTGGCAGGGTCCTTCAGCGCGGCCTCCCCCGCGGCCGACACGGACGCGCCCGCCTGTGCATCCGCAAAGAACCGAGCAAACCCGTACGCGTTGTCACCGAAGCCCATCCTTGACATCTTGAAGAAGAACGCCCAGCCCTCGCCGTTGAGCACACGCAGTG
Organism: Auriscalpium microsporum; assembly: GCA_019914985.1. Lineage (NCBI taxonomy): Eukaryota > Fungi > Basidiomycota > Agaricomycetes > Russulales > Auriscalpiaceae > Auriscalpium > Auriscalpium microsporum. The sequence goes on along the minus strand of JAHLMG010000010.1, from coordinate 323,317 downwards.
AGAAGCGCGGGAGCAGCGCGGTGCTACGCCCGCGCCACGACTGCCCCGCGCGGGGCGGTGCGGCAGCGAGCAGCGAGTGCGGGACGAGCGCAGACTGCGCGACCGCGTACGGGAGGAACGGGTCGTCTGCGCACAGCGCGGCAAACAAGGTCGTGAGCGCGTGCACGAGCCCTGCGGGAGTGTAGTACGGGCGTGCGTACGCGTGCGCACGCTGCTCGTCGTGGAATACAAACGTCAGCGCGCTGGTGTAGGGCGGTTTGCGCCCTGGATCACGCTTCCAGGAGAGGAGCGCGGGATGCAGCAGTGCGCCGATGTTGTAGAACAGCGTGGGCTCCGTGTTGAGCAGGGATACGATGGCATCTTCCGGAATCGCGGGGCACCCGAGGAGGACGAGGCGTCGAAGGCGTGGGAAGGCTGTCAAGACGTACTTGACGGCGGCGACGTCGACAACAGGGTTGTTGGAAAGGTCGACCTCGTCGACCTCGCGTTCCGCCACAACCTGCGCGATTTGGTCACTCGACAACGCAAACCCGGAGAGGTCCAAAATGCCATGCTCCTCAGCGTCCTTCCCCAGGATCGAATTGAGGAGAGCAATGCCCGTGTCAGGGAAGGGCGCCATCTGCTTTAGCTGCGCACGCGCATCCGCAAGCATTTCGGGCTGCCACATCCAATCCTCCAGTGCGTCCGTGTCGCCCGTCTCTAGTGAGTGCGCAAGCGCCTTGGTGAGCGCCATGCTGGCCATGGAAGGCAGCGGGGTGGCGGGCGGGTCCGCGTAGGCGGGCGCAGGCGGTGCATCTGCGTGCGCGAGCTGGAGCGCGTCCTCGTATTCGGTGGGCCACGCCTCGTGCAGCATCTCGATGGTGACCATGTCGACGTCCTTGAGAGCGGTGACTAGGGAGGGTAGGTCGGGGGGCCATCTATCCCTTGCGCCGGCTCTATCATCATTGTCATCGTCTTCGCTATGTTCGCTGTCGTTGTCACTGTCACTGTCGCCCTCGTCGCGTACAGCAGAGGGAGCCTTCTGCTCGTCAGAGCTTGCCTTCGTGTCGTTAGCGTTATTCTCCTCTTCGTCAGAGACTGCCCGCTCATCAGCCTTGACCTCCTCGTCCATGGAGCTCGGTTTTCCATCAGAAATCGTCTGCTTGTCGTCGGGGCTTGGCTTAATGCCATCAGATGGTTTTTCGCTGGTGGCATCGTCCGGTAATTTGTAGTAGCGACCAACGTATTCAACCGCGGAGAGCGGCAGCCCTCCGACGTCATTGAAACAGTAAGACGGGCGCAGAGGGTCCGTCACATCGATGATCGTTATCCCATCATTGTTGTCTATACATCCCAAGCGTCAGGAGCAGGCGCAGACAGACATGAGCAAAAACTCACCTCCATCGTATGTGCCCATCTCCGCATCCAAGACCCCGTTATCAAAGGAGACTCCGCTCACATACGGACGCTCCTTGGACTCGAGCTCAAGCGACCAGCTCGTCGCCAGGAGGAACGCGACAATCGGCGCGGGCACCTTCACCATCTCGGGCGCCTCGGTCCAGCGCCCATACAGCCCGTGCAGAGCAGCGACCTCCGCCGCAACGAGCTGCGCATTGTCCTTTTCGGCGAGGAGCGCAAGGAAACGGAGGGCGGCGCGTAGTGGGAGGGACCCGTAGCACCATTGGTGGTGGAACGCGGCGATGCATCGGTACTTGGGTGGGAGCGTGGCGTCGCCGTGCGGGCGGACGCGCGCGATGACGAAGGCTTGGTGTCGCATGCCCATGGTGAGTTGCTTGGGGTGCACAAAGGGAGACGGGGAGGTTAGGACCAGTCGATGGACCTGGGGACCTTCTTATAGGACGTCCTGCGACAAAGCAGACGAGGGCGGACAATAGCCTTGATCAGCGGTAGATCGCACGACGTGGCACTTTGCGTGGCCTAGAACAAAGGCGGGTTTTGTAAGGTAGATTGAGTTATCGGCGAGCTGGAGACGACTGAGGGCATGCCACATACATGTCGCTGGTGAAGCTGGTCATCAGAGTCGGCCCGGAGGGGCAAAGATGCGCACGCACCCAGTTTTCTACACCCAGCCTTTCAACGTTTCAACGTCGCTTAATTAGATATCGAGGAGGCTTGTTTCTATGCGGCACATAACGGCTTTGTAAGCCAAGGTTTCAATGGTGGAAGTTCAGAGAGTAGAGGAAGGCACTTAGGTGAGAGGCCGGCGACGCCGACTCTCACGTTATCTACTATTGGCACTAACCGCTTACTAGATTGCAAACACATGGTAGATTACAGTATCTACTACACACCTGTCTGCTGTACAGCAAAAATAACGTCCAGCTCAAACCGGACATTTCAAACAAGCAAAAGAATCCGTGTGAAGCTATGCATATTCATCGCTGCCATGCTCAGAAATGGAGATCATAATCTAGCGGGCCCGTCTGCGCCTGGAGGCACTTCTGTGATGATCCGAGCATGAACCTCCGTCAGATAGAAATTGTCGATCACTGACCGAGTATAGATCGAAGTTTTTATTGAACAAAACCTCTTTGGTGGAGTCATCAAAAAGGCCGAAGAAGCTACCTTGCGCGCCTGCATTGATGCTGAACGTCGCGCCGACCTCGAGACAAGCCTGGACTGACGCAGTTGCGTTGCCACTCCCATCAGTCGACTCGCTAGCAGAAGCAGACGTAGTGGCATTCAGCGCGGCCTTTGCTGAGGCATCAAGATTCAGGAAGATGGACGCAGATGCCTTTCCAAATGCAGTGAGGCCGATATCGACCTATCGCAGAACCGGCATCAGTATGAGAGCTGCAGCGCAGTGAACACGCAGCGCAGACCGTTGGGATGAGGTGGGCCTCGACGCTTGCGAACGCCTCCGCGGACGGATTCGCCGAAAGATGGAATCCGGAGATCGCTGTGCGCAGGTTTAGACAGTCATCACAGTGACCAGCAAACAACACGCACGGCTGGATCCCTTGGTGGCACTAGAGTTATTCCCCTGCTGTGGAGGGAAGACGAGCTCGATTCCATCAAAGTCGTAGTTCAGATCAATGGCGGCGTCGACTTCGAGGCGAAGCTCGGCGATGACTTGACCGTCGATTTTGAACTCTGGACCAATTGTCAAAATCCTGTACAAATTGTGAGCTCGAAAGGTAGATGAGGCGATACACTGTGTCACACCCCGGGTATTCTAGACCAGGTATACCGACTTCGAATATGGGTACCTGGCCTGAATCAAATTTCTCTTCGGCGCTTGCTTGAATATGGAGAGTGCTCATGAGGTTCCCGTCCAGATCTATAGCATTGCATTGTGCCTGTCAAAGCGACTGACAGCCAGATATTCAATCGACGTACCTGCAAAAACGCTAAACGCCTCAATGGCAGGAGGGATGAGGCTCCCTGCGGCAAGAAAGCCCAGGACGACAGTCGCATGCACGTTGGCGTCAACATCCACGCTGATTTTGTTTTCGAATGTACGCTGAGCAATGCGGCTCGGAGGTCGACTTCTTGAGTTCCTCAATTTGACGGAATCTTTGAAGACGATCTCGCGCTCTAGAGTAGATTTGAACAGTTCAGACCAGACATTGGAATACCCGCGTCAAGAGAACAGCAGTGAGCTCACCCTCCAGGCGGCGGTCATAGTAGCCGGATCGAGGCCGATAGAATCTCCTAGGATTGGCCAGGACATCCTCGTTGATGTGTACCGTGGAGCCTTGTATCGTGAAGGAAACAATTCCATGCCTTCAAACAGAAAATCTCGGCATGAAGTGCGGTCACGAAGACCAGTGAGCGACGGGCCCGTACCTAGCATCTGCCGCGGCAAAATCTGTATCCACGTCCAGTGCCCATACGATAGCATCTTCACGGCGCTGCAACGATCCCACTGGCGTCAATAAATTACTGTGGACTTCAGCACGAGCCACCCGGCCGAAAGGCATTTTCCCGCACTAAATGTCCTGTTCAGCATTTCCGATCGATTGCCCAGCCCGCGGCATGGGTGATGTCGGACACCCCTGCCAGTGAACCTGACTTTGGGGAGCATCTGTTGAGACGAGTGATACAAAAATAAGATTGAACGTACGATGTTAAGCGTGCCAACCGGTCCGCGTGCATCCGCGGATGGCAGATCGTACGAGCAATGGCCGTCAAGACATGGCAAGTTCCAGTCGTTCGCCGCAAGGATACCCAGTCTCGCCGAGAATAGTACCATGGCTGCTGCAATGAAAGACGACCGCATGAAAGGGAGTGTGTTGTATAAACGAGCAGGGGTGGTTTAAAAGAGTGAAGAGCTTTGATGGGGAGAGCAGGGGAGGTGGGGGAAAAGACCTAAGGCGAAGCCAGAAACCTGGGCCGTCGCATCTCTGTAACAATAGTAGGATGAGCGCCAAACCACGGGCGGGGATGGTAACATGAGAAGTTTCGAGGCACTGATCCTCGAAGCCCGAAAGTTATGCGAGGCCTTGGGAAAGTCTCCCGGTTGACGGCCGCCCATGCCAATCTGTAAGTGCGCCTCCCAATAGCAGTCACATTGAATAGCTAGATTTCAGCTTGACTTTCTTCAAAGGCGGATCCAAAAGCGATGAAGAGGGTGCCCGCCCTCGCTGGACTCTGAGCGGCAGTGCAGCGCTGCGCGCTCGAGAAGTTTCAATTGGCGATCAGAATTAAGTACTAGACAGCCGCCCACCGCCCACCGGGTACCTGCTGTATCTATCAACCGAAGGTTTTTCAGGGAAGGATGAAGGGAAAGAACGTACAGCCATCATTGACACTAGTACTTGGCGGGGAGGCTTCAACATCATAGGTTACGGACTGACGAATGGCGTCGACGCACCAGGTCAGCCTACAGGCAACCTAGTGGGCAACACATATTACTGTACGTGGCACGCGCCTAGGCGTGCAAGGGCTGAAAGTAGGAAGGACCGAAACTGGACCAAGGAAGAGGGCTGAGGGAAGGGATATCCGGAGATCCTAAAGGCTCCGAGACCGTCGTCCTCGCGACATCAGTGATTGTGCGGTGACAGAGCCAGCTGTGAAATCTGTTGCATCGGGATTCGGATATCATGGGCATGAGCGTGCACTTGAACGTGCCCTGAATGGACGTGACGGTCATGGATCCAGGGAAATCATCGCGCGGCGGCTCCGCTGCCGGCAGTCTCCGTACATATATTGAAGAGCTGCGCAGGTAAGTATAGTCTGACGAAGATAAGGCTGCATTATATACGGGATGGAGCCAAACTAAGTGTACAGCTATGGTATGGATGGTAATGGTAGGGCAGAAGTCGAAGGAGTTGGTAAAGGTAGCGGTGGCTGCAATTGGAGAATGCGCGTCAGCATCTCTCCGTCCCATTGGCTCGTGGTCACTTTCTCGCCGTCGGCACCGACTGCACCCTCTGGCGCCGTACTAGCGACAATAGGAATACCCGCTCTCTCCAACTCATCCATCGGCACTTCATTCGGCCAGAAGCCTTCAATCTCGTCTTCAAGAGGGCTCAACGGCGATGACGGCACTTCTACTTCGATGTCGGGCTCCTCTGCGTCCCCTGAGACTGCTTCAGGTCTCAAGAGGCGGGGAGGCCGCTTCCCCATGTATAAACGTAAACCAGGAACAGGTTTGGTCTTGTTGGGAACTGTCTTGACGCCATCCTTGACCTGCTTTGGCCGGCTCCACCCTTTTTGCTTCGCGCCGACAAAGACATGCAGGATCTTCCTGCGCCTCGGGCTCTGCGCCACAAACGAGGACGGGGTGCCCTCGTCCGGAATTGGAAGCGACGACGCCGGACCTGCCGTGCTGGGCTCCACCAAGGATGTCGGCGGCAGCTGCAGATAGGGTAGCCCGTCGGGGCCCTGTACTAGAGGCGGTGCCGTCGTCGTGAGCCTGAGATTTTCGTCGTCCTCCGCATACGCCATCCCGAGTGGCTGGCCCGTGATCGAAAAGACAGCGCCCCAATACTGGCCCTTGTGCAGCGTCGTGTCCACGGAGAATGCGCCTGTCTTCGGCGCGACAACGCGCGAAGGTGCGGAAGATGAGCTCGCAATAGCAGCCATGGGTGCATTTTCTGTGTGCCTCTGATCGCTGCCAAGGTCCAATTGCATATGCTTGCGTGGACGTTCGTATACATATTCTACACCGCGTTTCTTGGAGCACACTGTGCACCGGCAGGTGTCTGAGCAGGCGGGGCAGATGAAATCCGACATTGAATGGTCAAATGCGATCTCCGGATACCTGCGAGCACGTTCAGGGATATTGCAATGCTTCAGGAACTGACGGACGTACCGTTTTTCTATACAATTGATGCAGAAGCGCTTGCCACAAGATCCTGTCCTCGGGCGCACGTTCGCGCAATCCATCTTCAGTAGCTTCGTCGAGCGTCGACAGTGGTGACAAAATGTTTCGTCAAGATCACGGGCGACTCGCTTGCTTCGAAGCGCAGCTTCTTCCTGCAACAGCAGAGCCTTGGCTGAGCTCTTACGTCGGCGTTTAGTGGTTCGCGGACCGTAGGAGGCTCGGGGGTCATAGTCGTCGTCATCTTCATCGTCATCAGGCAGCTCGATCGGAGTAGTCACCGCGTCGGGCTCTTCGAGAATCCGGGAGGTACCGATGAGAGTCGACGGACCCGCCTCAGGTTCGCTTTGGTCTTGCTCTTGTCGAGGGTGGCTTTTCGGCGGATTTCGCTTCGGCGGCCCGTTTGAGATTGCCGCCACGACGACTGGCCTGGATTTGACGAGGGCAGCAAAAGGTTCATCCGGCGAGGTCTCGCGACTGGACGGACTCGTCTGCCTCTGATATTCATCCGACGGAGAAGTGGTTGGCGGAGGCGACGTCACTGGATCAATAGCAGGCAGCATATCGCGCTGTATCACGTCGCCGTCGTCGAGCATCGACATGTCGATCGTTCCACCATGCCCATGCCCATCCTCCAACGACATTCCCACGGCAGGCGCAAATATGAGGCTCTGGTCCCAGGGCAAGTCGCGGTCACCATCGAAAGCCATTGGGTCGCCTGCTACCAAATGCATGTCGTCGCCCATGCCAGAGTCGCGGCCCAGGTCACCGCGGCCCATGTGGACGGAAAGCTCGCTGTCATCGCCATCGAAGCTGACGAAACCGAGCATAGGGCCGTCGGGGTGCCGGTCGTGGGGGTACGAGAGCTGATACGCAGATGTCAGATGGTGTTGGCGTATTGCATCAGGGAACCGATTCGCCGAGACGGGCGAAGGCATGCTCGGTGGTAGCTCGAAATCCCTCTGTCCTTGCGACGGTTCTTCGTGGCTAGGGCTAGGTGCAACAAGCGCTTGCTTCTGGGCCGGCGTGGGCGGCAGTTGAGATGGCGAAGCAGGGCGTTTCAACGGGGTCAACTGCGGCGCATCATGGGTGACTGCAGAATCTTCACTGTCGTTGATCTGTCTCCGCTTGCCTTTGGGATCCGCCTCCGCCTCAGCAGGACAGGCGATGGTTTTGCGACTAAACCAGATAGACGACCGCTTCCGGGGAGCGGACAAGTAGAGATCTACATGCCTCATAACAGCAGATAATGCGCCTGTCGACATGTCGCGACGCGACGGTTCGCTTAGGCCAAGCAGGGGAATGAAGTCTTCGTCCGGCAACCAAGAGGATGAAGCCACAGGCTCTGGTTTCGTGCGCGAGGGGCCTGCAGCGGCGTTGACGCGCGGCGAATTGTTCGAGAGCCGGGGCTTCTTCTTCTCCAGCGTCACATACTCCTCGGAATCCGACTGAACTCGTCGGCGTTTTGTCACTGTTCTCATAGCGCGAGACGGCCCGGCAACCGGCCCGGCGTTTTGATGAAAAGCGGCTTGCATCAATCTCGCAAGGGAATTTGTACCAGAGTTGTCGGCCACACGACCACGAGAGGGAACCGGACGGTCCATGAGAGGAGCATAGGACGATCTGGAACTATGCCCTGGAAGTGTGGGAATAGCGACGTATGCACGATGAGCTGGTACGACACGTGCTCTCGGCGGTATGGAAGCGCGGCGTGGTCTCGAGGCAGGAGGAGGAGTCGGAGAAGACGAGGAGATGGATATCGGCGAAGACGCGCGGCCATGGTATAGCTTTTGTGGGGTCGGAAACGATGTGATGGGATATGTAGGGGGCGGCGTCAACGGCGACGGGCTAGGCAGAAAGAGCGGAGTCGGAGAGTTCGCTTTCCGCGTGATTGGCAGAGAGGACTGCGCTCGACGCGTCAAATCAAACGGAGTGCAAATGAAGACTCAAGTCACATACTTGAGACGGTTCCTTCGCAGTAAGCAGCTGCGTGACATCAGCCTCACTTGTACGCGAGCTATTTGGTGGGCTGCGACTGCGCACAAGCAATTCCAATTGGGAGCCAAGATCTTCCGTGGATAAGAGCGCGCTAGTGCGGGATACATTCGGCATGGGAGATAGATTCGTGTTAATAGGCTGCGTGCTTGTCTGGTAGGGAGAGGGGGATGTTGGGATCCTACGCTCGGAGACGTCCTGGTGTTCGGACACAGCTAGCTCCACATTTTGCAAGTAATGATGATCCAGATAATTCGGGCGGGGCGGTGAGGTGGAAGCAGAAGCAGTTCCGGCGGACTGCGACTGGGCGCGAGCGGAACGCAAGGACGATTGGACCTGCAGACACGATTACACTCGCGGAAAGTCAGTGAAAAAAGCAATTTACGCACTAGATTGTCATCTGAACTGTTTTCCTGCACGTCCCTTCCCACTTCTGCGGCCAGCAGCGCGTCGCTAGCGGAGCCCGCCAATACTACTGATTGTATGCTTTGCGGTCTTGTGTCATCTTGACGACTTGTTCGTGCGCCATTCCAGTTGGCCAGCTCAAAGAATCTTTCCATTGTGTCGTATGGCACATGCAGACTGTCGGCGAGGATGAAGGCGGCGAGCAAAGAGGATGGGGCGGAGGATGGGCTGACGCGAAGTCGCCGCCTCGGCAATTGGCGGGAAAGCCACAGGCGTGTTTGCTTACGTTATGTTACCCCAGCTGGCTCTCAGACTCCCGGGAGCGCCCACTCCGACAAGTCCTTGCCCCCACTCCGTCCCATTGCCAGCACTTGAACGGCAGCCATCTATACGTTCTCCCGCGATTGCGTGAGCGAAGACACAAGCTTTTCAGTCCCGATCGTGCCAGCAGGGCCTGGGAGGAGGCCGTGCGGGGCCAATCTCTACGAGAGCACTGGGTGCGTTTATTCTCATGTCCGCTGTGGATGCTCCCTTACAGCCATGGTACTTTCCCCTATGTCTTGAAGCAATTTTGTTATATGAAGAGCTGTCGCTTTTCTTTCCCCGCCATGCTTCTCGAATCACAAAGGTAGGCTAGCCTTTCGCAATGATAAGATTAATACCTGAACCCGTGTCTTCAGCAATAGAGCACATGATAGAGAGGTTCTGGACTCTCAAATTGCGCAGCTGAGTGTGCAAGTCGCTGATCTCAACGAGCGCCTCCGGTTGCTCAGATGCCTTCGCAATGTCACCGCACCTATCCTCTCTTTGCCCGACGAGCTGCTCTCGCTCATTTTCTTCAATTACGCCCACCTTCAGGGCATCTTCGAGACAAGACGCTGGGTCCAAATCACGTTCGTTTGTCGCAAGTTCCGCAACGTGGCGCTCAACGACGCGAGACTCTGGTCGTATTTCAGCAACTATCGATTCGACACGCCTGAAAACATTTCGGCCTTTTTGTACCGGTCCCGGGCTCACCCACTCGCCTGCAAACTCACGACGGGGCTGAGGGACAGTTATTACTATGCAACACACTTTGTCGGACAACAGGCCCACCGGATACGATCACTGGCGATCTACGATCTCAAGGAGAAGCTTGATTCCACGTTCCTTCCCGCTCCCGCCTTTCCACTGCTCCGGGATCTCAACATCTCTGTTCTTCCCGAGAGTGCTATCCCCGAAGAACAAACATGGGAACTTCCTGCGTATCTCATCGACAGCGGTCCTCCTCTGCGCACTCTCGCGCTGAAGCTCGTCAACTTTTCTCAGTGGTCGCAGCTATCCAACCTCACCGCCCTCTCCCTATACAGGATTCCACTCAACAAGCCCGTCTCATTCGATAAGGTCTTCTCCGCACTGCAGAGGTGTCCGGCGCTGCGCAGCCTCAAACTTCATCACTACCTCCCTCCCTCTGACGGGACCTCGCTCGCCGCTCAAGAAGCGCTGTATCAAGGGGACTTGCTTTCGCTTCCTGACCTGGAGGAACTCGACCTCGCCGGGTTTTACCCGCCAATCGTGGCCCTTATCAAGCGCCTTGTCGTCCCAGTCAAGACGACCTTAACCGTCCACGCCGTAGATGTCCACCACGGCAACGAGTTGTCAACCCTCTTGGTCTGGGTCCGCCGCCACCTGCACCTTGCCGACGCGCCCGCGATACGCGCCCTATATGTGCACAGGGGTCCCCTCTCCTCCCTCTACTTTGGCGCCGATAGCGAGCCGCGCAAGCTCTCCGACTATATATTCGGCCTTCAGCATTCACGCTTCACCCTCACTACGTATCCAGAGACACAGCGCGCCGTGCGGGGCATCCTGACGCGTGTGCTCAACGCTATACCCCTCGAGCAAGCCGCCTACTTGGACTGCCTACCGGTTGCCGGCCCCGAGCTCTCGCAACAGACATGGCGGGCGTTCTTCCATCATGTGCCGTACCTGGAGGCCATCCATATGGGAGTCAACGAGGGGTTGGTTTTGCTCTTGGGCGGGCTGATGGACGCGATCCAAATCGGCGAGCGAGGGCTGTCGGGGAAGAAACGGCGGCGGGCCGGTCAGGGCTACTGGTCTTGGCCGTCCAAGCTGCAGCTCATGGTCTGCTACGATGGCGTCCTCGACGCCATTCAGACCGAGACGGATGCGCAAACGGGGTGGTATGATTCTGTGGAAGCGCGCTTCATCGAATATAGGAACACCGGGACGATGCTGAAGCCCCTCGGGAGGGCGTGGCCGACTCTCGTCATGGAAGATTTCCGCCGTTTCCGTACCGTGCACAATTACAAAGCACGCCTCCGTGCAGTCGTGCAGGAGCTGGTATGGAATGATCAGCGGTGAGTTTCGAGCTCTCGGCATTGAAGCGTATGGATTACTAAAGAATGAACAGGTAACGAAGCTGATAGCAATGCGTTCGTACTGTAGTCTTGGACACATATTTGCTCTCATTTAATCGCTAATTCGTTCCGACACAAACACCCGTCAAGCAGGTCCCCGAGCCTGTGCGCGATGTCTGTTCATCTTGTCCTGGGCAATCTCAAGCTTGATGTAGTCTTTCCATCCGCCTGCAAAGAAGTGTGTTCTCGTCTGCATCGGCAGAAGTTCGCGTTTTCTGCATAATAATACCGTTTCACACAGGTAAGTATACCTGCGCCAAATACACTCCAGGACAACAGCCGCCGATCATACATGTGGATTAGCTATACATATACTCTGAGTCTCATTGCCCTTGGGAACTCTCCTTCCCTTCCCCTCCTCCCGCGATCTCAAATACCATGTCGGATACGCCAATCGTCCTCGTACGTTCCCTTCATCTACCCAGCGGTCTAGGAACCGACCTCCGTCAGGTGACTGGCGCATCGGGCTTCCTAGGCTCTCATATTGTTGACCAGCTGCTTGCGGCAAATTATCGAGTGCGGGGGTATGCCGCTCGAGGCATCGCGATCGTGGCAAAATGCTGAGGATGCATTCGATAGAACCGCTCGCAGTGCTACTTCTCGGCGCTTGAAGGAGGGGTATAAGTCTTTTGGGGAGAGATTCGAGGTCGTGGATGTCGACGTCTTCGACTATTCTGACATCACGAGCGCCTTACAAGGTCAGCGTAAATTGCATGCCATTATTATTTCTCTGATATCGAGAAACAACCTCTAGATGTGTACGCGATAATTCATGTCGCAATCCCCTTCGCCTGGGGCAAGGAGGCGTCCGACATGCCTCACGTATGTCCCTCATCGTTACGGATCCAGCGTACTCGCAATGAATCCGCTTCTCAAACAGAGAGCATTGGTCGGTCTCCGTCGACTCTCAGAGGCCGCTCTTGCAATGGGAGTCCGCAAAATCGTCATGACGAGCAGCATCATGGGCCTTGTGACTAATTCGGATCTCTGGACGGATCATATCGTCGACCATAATGGTACGCTTGACAGCAGCTCGCCTCATCTTCCTGCGTTGCCATTAAGATGCCTTACAGACAAAGTCTCTTTGACTTTGGAAGATGTCATGAACCCAGAAGTGCCCTGGGTGGATTTGTATTCGATCACGAAACGAGTATGCGACGACACATTGTTCGAGTTCGGCACAGCGCACCCAGAGATTGAAATTTCCATTAGTGAGTATCATTATCTACCGCGCCAAGGTGTTGTCTCGAGCTGACCGATGGCGCAGTACATCCTCCTTGGCTCTTCGGGCCGTACGGCTTCGGCCAGGTCGTCAAGAGTCTTGAGGCGGGCACGAACGGCTACATTTACTCATTGATCAACGGACCGAAGGCGCGTATCATGCCCAAGCAAGGCAGAGGGGTCGTCGGACCGCACTATAGCCACGTTGCAGACGCCGCCCGCGCGCACGTCCTCGCCCTCAGCCCGCCGACACACTCCCCGTGACACATAGTCGATGTCGCAGGTACCTTCACGTTTCGGCAGGCTGTAGATCACCTTGCCATGGTACGGCCCGAACTTAAGGACCGCCTCCCTGTGATCTCGGACGAGCCGGATGACTGTACCTGCGTCAAGTTTGACGTGACCAGCGCGGCTGACATAGGATTGACGGATTACATCGGATGGGAAGTGATGCTGGAAGATACTGTTGACGCTTTGCTGAAGATGGAAGCAACTGTCGAAAAGGAAGAGGGCTCATTTATCATCGCTGACCTGGCTGCGAGCAGAGGATCTAGCAATCGCTATGGAGATTTGCATTACGATTTGACCTTTGGCTCTCACGTTTCGTCATGATAACAGAAATCTCTATTGACGACCAACAACCTACATCGGGGCGTGGCACCTCGTTCACAGGACTGTGGGACAGGCGCTTGTGAGGTTTCTCGCTGATGAACACGCTTACCTCCCGAGTCACCAGCCATACAAAGGGCGAACGAAGAGACATCATCCCGCTTGCAGCCATGGTGGACTCTCCGCTCGTCCTCGTACGCCAGTCTCCAGATCATACTTCTCAAGTCTGACAGCCGACAGGTGACCGGAGCATCAGGCTTTCTGGGCTCGAATGTCGTTGATCAACTGCTTGCTTCCAACTATCGAGTACGCGGGTGAGCAGTCAATCGAAGTACTCCAGCTACCTCCCATTCACCTACACGCCGATGCTCCAGGACAGCGCGTTCGTCTGCGGCAAAGCGTTTACAGGAAGGCTATAGCACCTTCGGCGAGAGATTCCAGGTCACCGTTCTCAACAACTTCGACCAAGACGATTTGACAGCAGCCTTCGATGGTACGGCTGACTCTGGATTGCTAGCACCGGTGCTCACTAAAGACTGCTTTCAGGTGTCTACGCCCTGATTCATGTTGCGTGGGATTTCTCCATCGATGATATGTCGAAAATGCCACAGGTACGTTCCCCGGGCTGTGTTGCGCACAATGAGTGTGAAGTTTTGTTTGCAAACCACGAATCAACAGATTGCACTGGATGGCATTCACCACCTGTCGCAGGCAGCGCTCGCCGCCGGTGTCACGAAGATTGTTGTCACCAGCAGTATCAGCGGCCTAGCCATGATACCGGATCTGTTTACAGATCGTACTATTGGAGTAGATGGTAATTCAGAATTCTCGTGACGTGTTCTTGAGTATTCTAACATCTGACCTCGATTGACCCTGCTCAGAGAATCCAAAGTGGACCTTGGAGGATGCGGGTACTGCACCTTTTGCCATTTACTCAATCGCAAAGTATCTCACAGACAACGCATTGTCCGAATTTGGGAAAGCACACCCAGGGGTGCAAGTCTCCATTGGTGAGTCACGTATTCTAATTTTCTTCAGAGCCCTCAGAGAAACTGACGACCATCATGCGTTGCAGTCCACCCGCCCTGGCTTTACGGTCCGTACGGTCATGGCCAGGTCGTAAAGAGTTTCCAAGCAGGAACCAACCGCTACATCAACGCGCTCATCGATGGACCAAAAGGGCGCCTCCTGCCTAAGCAAGGCGGTGGGTTGAACGGACCGCAATTCAGCCATGTCGCGGACGCGGCGCGGGCGCATGTTCTTGCCCTCAATGCACCGCCGACTACGGGGCCACGCCGCGTCATCGCGGTCGCTGGCGCCTTCACGTGGAGACAGGCTGTTGCCCACCTCGCAAAAGCACGGCCGGAGCTGAAGGACCGCCTACCTGTCATCCCGGACGAGCCGGATGAATTCGCTTTCACCAAGTTCGACGTTAGCAGCGCAGCTGAGATTGGTCTCACGGAGTATATTGGGTGGGAAAAGACTGTCGAGGATACCGTGGATGACATACTGAAGAGGGATGAAGCCGCTGACGTGATCGAATGAAGCTAGCGACTGCACATAATTATAATATAGGTAAAAGACAACAAATCAAACGACCGAATGAGATGATTCCCGAGTTATGCATGCAGAAAGGTGTAGCAGACTTCATAGGAGAAGACGGCCACCCCTAGCCCACGAGTAGCTAGCCTCAACGAAAGTCGTCATCAACCTTCTTCAGCCCCTGGTCGTCGCTAGTTGCTTAGTATGTTTGCGCTTCTCCAGGAGCCTGGTGAGAACGGCGGCTGGCCAGCCTCGACCTGCATTGGGGCAAGGTTAGTGTCCCCGGGGCGTGTTTCGATTCAAAAAAAGGCGAGGCAGCGAGAGGTAAATGGCAGGCATCGTGGGAAATCGGAATATATGAGACCGGGATTGTCGGGCCGCTATACTTACTAATATTCGTGCATCAGATTCTTGAAGAACGACGGCTAGAAGGACGGCTATCAAGCTATAATCAAGGCTTCCACGAGATGATGCAACAATCAAGTACAATATTCACCGATTTCGCTGACGAGGTCTGAAGGCACGGTCCTTATATGTGAAGGTCAGTCACGGAGACTAGACACGGTCGTCGTCGAGCTCCGAACAGGTACCCACAAACGCTGAACATATAAAGAGCGAAGAGCGAAGAACACTGAGATTATCGTTCGTACACCCCGAGAAGTTACCACTCAATGACAGATTCTCCTCTCGTTCTCGTAAGCCCCTCCACCAGCTGATAGTCGTTTTCCCGTCCTCACAATCCTTAGGTAACCGGTGCATCAGGCTTCCTGGGCTCGAATATCGTCGATCAGCTGCTTGCTTCCAACTACCGTGTGCGCGGGTGAGCACTGCAGTCAATTGATCACCCCAGCTACCTACAAATCGTCTACGCCGATTACCAGGACAGCACGTCCACCTGCTGCGGAGCGCTTGAAAGGAGGATATAGCTCCTTCGGGGAAAGATTCCAGGTCACCGTTCTCAGCAACTTCGACGAAGACGACCTGACAGCAGCCGTCGACGGTATGCTGTCTTCCATGGAGCTCGCGCCGACACTCACTACGGAATGCTCGCAGGTATCTACGCCCTGATTCATGTTGCTTGGGTCTTCCCTCCCGAAGGCTCACGGGCGAAGATGTCAGAGGTTTGTCCCCTTGCTGCGCGTGATCAGGGTGGCATGGCTTGAAGCAGCTAATCTACAGATTGCGGTGAAGGGCGTGCAGCGCCTGTCGCAGGCAGCCCTCGCTGCCGGTGCAAAGAAGATTGTTGTGACTAGTGGTATTGGCGGCCTTGTCATGATACCGAATTTGTTCAAAGATCGGACCATTGGAATCGACGGTGGGTGATTCTGCTTTCTGATGCGTGCGTTTAACGTTTAACCATGCTCAGAGAACCCGAACTGGACTTTGGAGGATGCGCTCAAGCCGGGTACTCCAGCCCCTGCCATCTATTCGATGTCGAAGTACCTCGCAGACAGCGCGATGATAGAATTTGGAAAAGCCCACCCGGAGGTGCAAGTTTCTATCAGTCAGTTACGAAGCAGCATAGTAATTGCAGAAGCTGACGACCATCGCAGTCCACCCACCGTGGACTTACGGGCCGTATGGGCATGGTCAGGTCATAAAGAGTTTCCAGGTCGGAACTAACCACCGTATCAACGCGCTCATCAATGGGCCGAAAGGGCGCCTCCTGCCGAAGCAAGGTTTCAATCCACCGCAATTCTGTCACGTCGTGGATGCGGCACGTGCGCATGTTCTTGCCCTTGAGGCGCCGCCGTCGCCTACAGGGCCACGCCGCGTCATCGCGGTCGCCGGCGCCTTCACGTGGAGACAGGCCGTTGCCCACCTCGCCAACGCACGGCCGGAACTAAAGGACCGCCTACCTGTCATCCCGGACGAGCCGGATGAATTCGCTTTCGCCAAGTTCGACGTTAGCAGCGCGGCTGAGATTGGTTTGACGGAGTATATTGGGTGGGAAAAGACTGTCGAGGATACAGTGGATGACATACTGAAGAGGGAGGCGGAACTGAAGGAGGCGACGTAACCCACCGGAATATTCGCGCCGATGAGAGAAGGATCAAATTAACGTAGCAGACAACGCGATACGCGAGAGATAGCATGGATCCACAGAGTCCGAGATCATTGTGTGAAAGAGCACGATGAATAGCAAGAATACAAATCAGCCAGAAGGCGCTTTGGACAACGAGGAGCTGCACTCTTCGGGCTCTGGATTCAAGAGGAGCATGAGAAATTGTCTTAAGATCGCACTGTATTGTCGGTCTACCAGCGCATAGAGACATAGCACCCCAAATCAGCGTCTCTCATGCAATTTTCGCTGTCCACTGACCGGAGATAAGTACGCGCAACATTCATTGTCAGGAAGCCTCCATCATGCGCTGCGCCGCGAAATCCGCAGATCGAGCACATCGCCAACCACCGCGCCACAGAGCGTTGCATACCGTCTCGGCCTTGGTGTGGAAGAGCGCGCAGCGAAGAAGCACCAGCTCGAGTCGCGCTTCACCCACAAGAATTGCCACACGAGTGTCGTGCTGCCCAACTGCCCACAGCATGAGAGAGATCATGTGGAATGAGCGCATGCGTACAAAATGACGCACCGAGCAGCACATTAAGCACGTTGACCCCATCACATCTTTAGGGTCAAAGCTGGCCGGGATTATTTTTGCGAGCGTGAAGTGCGGGCACAGACGCGTTCCCACTGCCCGCGCGGCGGACAGAAGCGCCCTTATGCCACATGAGAGCCTGCGATGTGGTGTCGTACACTGAACCAAGTTTCGAATCAGTGATTTGCTGGACATGCTGATTCCTGAGACGAGGAAAGAAGGGTCGCGCACCAGGGAAAGAGCCCAGGTCACCGAATGCAAATTCTTGCCATGGAATGCGAGCTCCAACTGGTGTCTGACGCCGTGATGCGCGAGTTCTACATTGAAGCGGAAGGCAGGTTGTCCTTCTGGGTGTGACAAAGGTTAGATATGCGCCAACGGAAGGGGAAAAAGTAAAACGCACCCGGCAGGATGTTGGAGCGCGAGACATGTGCCAGCAGGGCACTAGCATGGTGCGCACCTGCATTGGCCAGCTCGGCCTCGCATGCCTCCCCGACCCACTGCCGCACTGCGTCAAGATTTCTTACGTGCCCAGCCTACCACCCCACACGCCAGTTGCACAGGGTCGCGACTCAGCTAGCCTCGTGGGCCGCTTGCGTGTCGCTAGTAATAAATAGAAAAACAAAAAAAGCTAGTCCTGGACCGCTGAAGTCGCGCAAGACGCCGTTCGGGGCCGCATGCACGGGCCGTACACGGGCAGCTGTGGTGAATGGGAGGGCAGAGTCACAGCGACGCGACAGGGAGGTGTTGTCGGACTGCCAGCGCGTGACCGCGTGACGGAAGTCGCCGTGCCTCGGATGGCCGGCCCGCCTCGTAACCTTACCACTCGTCAACCCTGTACATACATTCGTCCACCATGCTGTTCGCGATTCGCTCGCGCTTGCAGAGGCGGGTCTACCGGGATGGATTTGTGACATTGTCCACGCCCTCCGACACCGTCTGCCCTTGCATCTGCCTGTCACATTCGAGTCTGGGCGAGCACGGACACTGTCACGAGGCTGCTGGAGACGTCTGTCCACCCACCTCCACACTGCGCTTAACGAGCCGCTCGCCCACTTGCTACTCGGACGTAGCCTAGGCTACCAGGCGCCCACTGTCGCCGCGCGCCACGTGCTTCGCTTGCTGGCCATTCCTCGTATCCCGTCTCTATGTTTCACGCGCAACGCCTTTTGGCATTCGCCTCGGAACAGGCCTTTTCAGTCGAAATTAAATCTCGCACGGTCTCCACGGCTGACCTTGTTTAGCGAGAGGGTCGTGTCCGTTCAGAGCTTGGGGTCGCGACAATCCTACGTATAAAAAGGCTCGGTCGACGTGGAGAACTGTCAATAAAGTCTCGGGATCTCATCCAACCGTCTCTACTTGTTTTTGGTAAGGCTTCACAGTCCTCATCTGGATGTGCTGCTGACATACAAGACGTCTCTGTTCATCACAAGCCGCTCTTTTGCATTCAACCTTTCCACTTGCATAAAATGCGCTTCTTCGCTGCTATCCTCCTGGTCGCCTCAGCCTCGTTCCCTATCCTCGCGGCTCCCCTGAGGTGCGTTTGCGGACCATTTTCTCGCCCGCATTTATCGGCCATTTGACCATCTGATCGTTCATGTTTGCAGCATCAGCGAGGGCGAGCTGTCCACGTCAGTCTAACTCTCCCTGTTCCTCCGATTCACTGATGCTGATACATGTGAGCACCAGGCGTAACAGCAGCGGCGCGAACATCATCGCCCCCGGCGGCGAACCTAATATCATCAAGCACGGGTCAGTCGAACTCCCTGCTCCTCCGGTTCACTGAATGCTGATACATGTGAGCACCAGGCGTGACAGCAGCGGCGCGAATATCATCGCCCCCGGCGGCGAACCTAATATCATCAAGCACGGGTAAGTCGAACTCCCTGTTCCTCCTGAATGCTGATACATGTGAGCACCAGGCGTGATAGCAGCGGCGCGAACATCATCGCCCCCGGCGGCGAACCCAATATCATCAAGCACGCGTAAGTCGAACTCCCTGTTCCTCCGGTTCACTGATACTGATACATGTGAGCACCAGGCGTGATAGCAGCGGCGCGAACATCATTGCCCCCGGCGGCGAACCTAATATCATCAAGCATGCGTAAGTCGAACTCCCTGTTCCTCCGGTTCACTGATGCTGACAGATGTGAGCAGCTGATTAAGTGGTTTCTGGGCTCTTCTGGCGTCCGCTTGCCTCCCTTGATGAGTGCATTTTATGATGCGTGACTGTCGCTGGTCGAATGTAGCGTCTCCGGTTGTGTAGTTCGTTGGCCGCGGAAATCATAAAGAGTGTTTTAGGATCTCTCCGGATGACGAATCAGCAAGGAGAGCATGGAAGCGCAAAGTTTTGCCAGCAGAACCTGACCTTCCTGCCCTCGCGCCTACACGAACTACGAGTCCTCCGTACACTGCGCCGCTGAGCGAGTCCATCTACCTCAATGTGAATCACAATTCTGAAGATGAGAGATGAGACCGAATATTTTCTGTGCAGGCCGAACAAACGCGGACACCTGTTGACGCATAAGGCTCAGCGAGATTGTCCTTCGTGCTCGCAGTGACATGCCCGACCGCCGTGAAAGTTGCAGCGATGCGGGTAGTCGGTCATGTGCATGTAGCTTTTGACGTCATGTACTCTAAAAAAATCATTTGTCCTGCGAGATAACCTTGGGGGAACAGCGGCGCTAGCCTCGACCCAGGACCCTACAACGCAGGAGCGGGCCAAGTTCCATGCTCCGCACGTGAGAGTCCCGGCAACGGCCGGACGTCACGGTTCCATCGTCGCAAGTAGTCTTCAGCTTCACCTCTCGTTGCATCCACTTGATAGCCTCCCAAACTCAAGACGAACCCAAAGGGCGTGTCGCTCTGGCGCCTCTCCGACTTTTCCTCATCCGCCAGGTCCTCAAAACTAGCCACGAATCGAGCTGATCGAAGGGTGGCTGTCATGCTGCAGCGACGTCGTTCGGCGTCAAGGAGCCTTCTGAGAATGGGGTGCCGATGCGCCCGCGTTGGATCTTGTATCTCTTCGAGCTGCCAGCTCTGGCGACCTTCTGAAGCTGCCATTCTATGGCAACAATTCCCCGGCATTCTCGCACCGTGATGCAGAACGTCGTCGCCATTGTTCTCCTTCTTTCCAAATCACAATCTTTCTGCTTGCCTACGCGCTACAAGATGAAAGAGACTCGATTGACCTACGGGCTATCCACATTGACATCATCTCTCTGGGCGCACTCGGGGGTGATAGGAATGGATCAACAGGACTCATTGTGCCTTTTTGCTATAAAGCTGACGAGGTTTGCTTCAGCAATCGTCACCGGTTCTTGACGAGCTCGGCGTCTCCTTCTATTCTTCCCGTCTCCAATTCTTCACCGTTCACGATGCTGGCCTCATCGATCTCTTCTGTTCTTGTTCTTTTACCTCTCCTTCCCTATGTATCTGCGCACGGCTTCCTCACCCAGGTCACCATCGACGGCAGGCCATACCAAGGAAATGCGCCCGGAGACAATCATCCTTTCGCCAGTCCCATCCGTCAAGTCACTGATGTCAGTCCGATCAAAGGCGCCAGCAACGCCGCCCTTACGTGTGGCCTCGGTGCTCAGCCTGCGAGCACGGTGGCGCCCGTAAACCCCGGCGACCGGGTTAACTTTCACTGGGGCGATCTAAACAACCAGGCGGTGCGTCGGGTTTGTAACTGAACTATTATATCACACTGACTGGTGTCATCTAGTGGATTCATGACACAGGGCCAATGATGACTTACATGGCGCTTTGCGACGGTGCCACCTGCGACAAGTTCGACGCGCAGTCTGCAAAATGGTTCAAGATCGATCAAATCGGCAAGAAACCTTCGAATGATAAGGACGCGGACCCGGTGTGGTATCAGACTGACGTCCGTGAGTACTTTCCGCAGCCTTCGCTTCGCCGACTCCTTCTCAGCCGAGGTGCAGAAAACAACCAGTCCGTCTCAGCGACGCTCCCAAAGGATATTGCGCCTGGTGACTACCTCATCCGACACGAGATTATCGCGCTGCATCTTGCCACCTCTCTCGGAGGCGCTGAGTTTTACCCATCCTGTACCCAGGTGCGCGTCGGGGGCTCTGGCAGCGGAACACCAAGCAGTACTGTGTCGTTCCCCGGCGGGTATAATGACACAGAGCCCGGGATTTTTGATGCGGATGTATGTTACCATGATGTGTCACTTCAGCGTGGTGACTTATCCGACGTAGATCTTTAACCCCGGCTACAAATAATATGTGTTCCCGGGACCGCCGCTCTCCAACATCGCGTCCTCCTCCGACACCACCTCGCAAAACTTTTTGAGCGCCCTCGGGGCGTCGATGCATTCAACCGAGACAACTTCAGGCGCAAAGAAGACGACATCTACCGCCGAAAACGCATTCCCTACCTCACAAGCTGCATCCCCTACATCCGAAGGTGCGTCCCCTACGTCCCAAGCTCCATCCTCTCCCTCCGAGAACGCATCGTCTGCCTCCGAAGGCAAAGATTCATCATCTACCTCCTCCTCGGATACATCTTCTGCCTACGAAGCCGCATCGTCTTCCGCGCCGTCACCTTCGGCGTCGATGGACACGGGAGTTGATTACAAGGGCTCCCCTCCCGCGAAGATTGCAAGGGGCATGGTGAAAGTGAAGCGGTGCTCCACAGGGAAGCGTGATGTGCAGAATGATACCGAGAGGCGGCGCACCATTGGCGGCCGCCACGCTCAGATGCGTAGGGCTTCAGCATGTTGATCTTCGTTACTGTGTATGGTCTGCACAATTTGAATATGCCGGTGTACTCAAGAGAGTTCGTAAATATACCGAGCCCGGCACGGAAGTTCCAAAGTTTACGTAGGCGCTTATACGTGATCCACAACCCTAGCCGACCAAGTGCTGCGAACTCTGCGGGCTCAGGCTCTCTCCCATCTCAGGCCGCCTTCTTTTCTCCACCAATCTATCCGTGCCCCCACCAGCTGGATGAGTCGGTGCAAATGCTGACTCGAGTATCTCAGACCGACCCCCACTTAGTACGAAGTCCTGGGCCCTGACGACGGTCTGGCATCGCTGGCACGACTAGTATCTTCTGATGTCCTATTCATGTCTTCGTATCGATAGCTGAATACCCTTGCGCAGATCGCCGTATTGCCTCGGCACTCTTTTCGGACCATCCTGCAGGCTTTAATCTTGCACTCTCTTTCAAGCTTGCTCTGGAGTTCTTCCGTTCTATTGGAACCCCGCGTTCTTCGAATTCCCGATAGCTTGGGACGTTATCTTGGACGACAAATTTGTTCTCCCGTCGACTATTGTCCTCGTTAACGTTCATGACAGTTTACGAACGGCTTGCTATCCCTGGGAATGCCTGTGCATATGATCGACGTTCAACGCGCCCATTGATTCACCACAGCTTGCATTCAAGGAACACCTTGTCATTAGTGCAATTCCCGCGTCACAGATCTCTCCAGATCTGATCCAGACAAATCGCCGCCTGCACGCTGATGGCTACTGGAAAGTACTTCCAATTGGTTGAGTTCTACGTACGTGCTAGAGCCCATTCTCTCAATGCATGAGGTTGACACATACACGGTTGATTGTAGTAGAGAGCGCTCATAACGACGCGAAGCTCACGGGGTTCACAAGGTCAGGGCACTATCGCTATCTACAAGCTGCTCATGAACGGCATTCGTTAATTTCACTGGACCAGCTGCCCTGTGACCGTGTCGTCGACTGGCAGGGCTGTTGATTTTGTCGCGACATGCTCTTTCGGCAAGTCGATCATCAGTGAAGGAGGCCCGAATCTTCCGGAGCAAGGCCGACACGCTTCTGATGCTAGATGTCTAGTCATAACGACCACTTTAATAAGGCTCCTTTGTGCGCGAGCCCGTCCGAGAGGGCTCTCAGTCCCAGATCTTAGGTGCGTCGTCAATGGGTCCTGTCCGAAATTCCCGATCTCACTTTCCACTTTCCTGAAGGCGCTGTGTGCCTGCGGCGCGCGATTGGCAAGCATCGCCTTTCGGACTCCATATTTGACCGGACGGCGCCACCTCGAGACACGCGGTGCGTGCTCCGTTCGCCGCGCTGCCGCACAAGAGCCGTCACTCAATACTGATTAGCGCACTGCACTTCTTTTAACCGCTCAACGGCGACTTCGATGTCAATTGGGGGCCAAGGGATCGGGAGTGGGCGATGTCCGGATTTGACCTTCGAGTTTCTCATCCGTGGATCATGGACCATGCGCAGTCCTCGGTAGGGAGTGCATCTGTGCGAAATTTTAAGCGTGTTGTGCTCCTTACTAATACATTTTTATTCAGGCGTGGCCGTAGAAAATCATCAACTGCAGGCGTTCTCGAGCGTCGTGATTTCGTCTATCTCGGCGGCCGCCGACCGCGGACTCAGCGGGTCAAACTTCGCCTCGGCGTGCGAGCATCCTCGCACATGCTTCCGGCCACGCGGCGGTTGCTTCGAAGAAAATTGCACCAGGGCGGTTCATCAGGCTCGGAGGTCGTCCGTAGGCCTCAGGCTTAGAGCTCAGTGACGGAGCTAGTGCGTGTTTCTACAGCAGTCTGACTTACGTGGATATCCTAGGTTGTTATCTAATCCTATCCTATAGGTGGTCCCCGATATCCAAACAGGATCGGCCGGCACCGCAGGATTTTCTGTGACGCGTCTGGCTGTCAATCAACCAGGAGCCCCTCAATATCTGCTGGAACGGGTGCGTTCAAGCTTTTTCTGAGCGCATGTGAACGAGCTCGTCAGGTGAGCGGCCTGAATCTCGTCATCTCGGGTTCTCAAACTATATCCTACGCCACTTCGACATATGTTGCCGCCAGATCGCCGCGCCTCGATTCCATGCAGAAAGTTGCTGCGTGTTGGGGCGATGTCCCTGGGACCACAGCGCTGGGGACGACGCCGCCGGCGCTCGCCCCTGTCCCCGATCCCCCAGATGAATGCGCCCGATCGTCCCTCTGTATCTCCTGCGCGATCGCAGCATCTGTATGTCGTTCGGCCTACCTGAGCCTCGAGTGCTACAGCTCCCGTATCAAGACGGCGCCAATCTGGTAGTTCCTCCGATAGCGAATGGGGAAACGGCTTTTGGGATTTACGGCGATGGCCATTGGCAGGTAAATTTTCTTCCTCAATAATTTCATTTGAATACAGGATCTAACGAGTCAGAGGATGCCAGAAAGTGCTATATCGCTACATGTGCAACAGGGGATAGAAATACAGACAGGTCCGCATATTGTCCTTGTTAGAAAGATACAGGAACCCGGAGACAGCGACGTGACAGTGCAAAGAAATCTGGGGGGAAGCAAGGGGAAAGAGGCGGCGCCACCGAAGCACAACCTATTGGACTCTCGCCGCATGTCGCTCATGAACAGCATCGTAATGCGCAAACTCGACACCCTCCGATTCCATGCCCTCAACGGCGCGAAGCAAGGCAGCGCGGTCCTTCTCCGAAGCCAGAGGCGCCGTTCCGTCAAGCAGACTGCGCGGGGTCACCGGCGAGCCTTCTGACGTCGGATACGCAAGACTCGTTGCAGAAGTCGACCGGCGGCGAGGAGAGTAACCGGCTAAGCCGGCAGGTGTGGACGGCGAAGGAGCGGGAGGCATATGAGGCGTACTCTGGGTGGCGGCCGCATCCCCGAAGAACATGGGAGGTTCTTCGTATTCAATCTTCGCAACACGGCTCCCGTCATACGTGTGCACACCGGAGACATCCAAGGGCGGTGGGCGCGCCTTCCGGGAGGCCACTCCCACCTGCGAGCCACCAACGTTGGTGAATGGCTGTGGAATGCCGTAGACGTCCACCTTCTCGTCGCCGCGCGGAATCACATCGTGCTTCGTGAGCGAGGAAGTCTTCGGGCTCGTGTGGGTTTGGGCAGAGCCAGGCAGTGACGGAAGAGTATTTTCCCTCTTGCGGACAGACGAATCCTTCTCGCTGCCAGGCGAGGAAGCCGAATCAGAGGGGGAGGACGGGTGAGTCCGGCGACTCGTCGTGGTAGGGGCTCCGAGTGGCTTTGGTTTGTTCGGTCCACGCATTTTGCGCTCAGGGGCGTACTCACATACGAGACCGCGAGTGAGACAACGCTGGCAAGTTGGATGG
Organism: Auriscalpium microsporum; assembly: GCA_019914985.1. Lineage (NCBI taxonomy): Eukaryota > Fungi > Basidiomycota > Agaricomycetes > Russulales > Auriscalpiaceae > Auriscalpium > Auriscalpium microsporum. Next base: position 298,160 of record JAHLMG010000010.1, on the reverse strand, counting down.
TCTCCAGAGCACTGCATACGAAGGCGGTCAGCTCATAGGCGCGATAGGAGGTGTGTGTGAAGGCGGTAGCTACGATGGGAAGTAGTCTTACCTTGGCTTTGCGCGTACGGCACTTCTCACAGGCCTGCGCGGTCCGCATGCGCGGGTGCTCGACGGTCCGCGAGAAAATACCGGTTGAAGGATCGAGAGAGCCAGCCACCCCCATACCAACACCCCACGCCGCCAGATTCCCCCCGGAGTGCGTCGGCGGCGGAGGGCCGGGTGGGACGATGCTGGTATCCGTAGCAAGTGGCTCGAACGGCGCATGCGGAGGTGAGTAGTTCTGTGACACATGCTGGTCGTGCGCCGGCGGGTAGAGAGAACCTTGCAGGCCAACCTGAAGCATGGCGACGTTGGAAGCTGCGGTGGTACGTGGGTTGGCTATCCCAGAGGCGGCAGAGGCGACCGCCTCCAAGTACCACGGGTCGATAGGAGTATTGGGGAGTGGAGCGTGCAGGGGCTGCTGGTGAGAGGGTCGGTGCTGAGGGTAGGCGTCTGGAACCGGATTGAGGCCGCCATACGGTGGCAAGTCCAGGGCGAATTGGGAGAGCATTTGCGGTGAGTAATCCATGTCGCCTGGCTCGTGAGCGTCCGCTTGGTTGTGTGTGTGTATGAGCGGGTTGCTAAATGAGCCAGGGGCGGTGGAGCTGGAGGGGAATGTAGGGGTACTGCTGTCGGAAACGATGTACTGAGGAGAGCGGTGAGATGATGTGGGATTTTGAATTCCTTTGATGCCGACCACCACTGAAACGTTTGTGTACGACGGCGGCGGCGGCGGCAAGGTGCCGTACTCGTCCTGGTGGTTGAATGGAGGGTGAAATGCGGGATAGGTGGGCGGATGGGGTAGTGTGTAATCTGACATGAGAGTCGAAGGTCAAGTAGGGAAGAGGTGTCTCGAGCTGCGTCGCCTGAGCTAATTAAATCAATTGTGGAAGTAATATACAAGCCTGCTGCGGAAACAAATTCTAGGCTGAAAACACAGCATTGCCACGCCCGATTTTGGAGCCCCTAGTCCCTTTCATTCTGCTCGACGATCACTCCTCCACCGCAGGCATGGCGGTCGCCCCATGTCCTCACGTTCTAACAAATTTTCCAACGGCGCTTCAATAACATTTCCTGTACCTGTAATCCCACACATGCAGCGCTATTTTCTCGAAGTGCTGGCACAGGCGGCTCTGGCATTGCATTTAAGACCAAACGACTTGACAAAAGGCGGCTAAATTCGAATTTCAATTTCCGCGGCAAGTCCCTTAGTTATTCCGGCAACTCGTCTCGGCAAGACGGCACGCCTTGTTTTCCTCCTCATCCCGTCCGATCGTCGCGCAGGCCGTGCGGACAACGCAAGGATAAGGACAGTCAATGTCGGCGGTGCGGTTTGTACGCGGTTGGCATAGCCAGCCACAAGGTTTACATTCGCAGACATCGATGTCACCAGTGATGCTTGCGCGACCGGCGTGTCAATGTGCAGTGGCCCCCTTTCTCTCGGAGTTCCGATCCGTCGCATCTCGTTGGCTATAGCCTGGCCCGATCCTGGTGCAATGAATCTCAGCACCCTCTCACGCTCCTTGAACTCTGCGCGGACAGCCTCGTTCTCGACTCTGGGCTCCGCCTACCGCCGGCACATTGCGTCCGACTACAGGCCCTTTGCCGTCGTGCTATGATTGGATGCGTTGAGCTTGTCCCAGCTTGCGTACCTTCACCGTGATTCTTGCTCGTAGGCACCGGTCCACTCGCGGGAGGAACTCACTCAGGAAGCACTAAGTTAGGAGGAGCCTGGCCCTTCATTATGTCCATGCTTGCCTCGACAGTGACCACGATGACTAATAGGTCTGGGTCCTCTACGGTTTTGCCAGTACTAGGCTTCACTGGTGACGCTCAGTCAGAGGCATGCTAGAGTATCGTATCAATACGATATGAGTACCGACGGATGCCAGCGACTCGCTCCATCGACGTAGTACGAAAAAAGCACCATATCAGTCGTATGTAAATTTGCAATTGTTCGTCCCGCTTAACAATCAATTGCTGAGATGGCAGGATCCACGGCATCGGTACATATCCGCTGGCACGAAGATATCGGCACGTTGAGCCATAGTTCTGCGTCTTCAAACGTGGCAGACTCTCGGATTGGCGTTGCATAGTCTCCTTCGATCAGTATAACACTCGTCTCATGCAAGCTGCTCCCAGCGCGCGCGACACGGGCCTCGACCGTAAGGCAAGTAGTGCCTGAAGACTGTACGCCGCATGCCTTCATGAATGTAACTTAGCACTTCATTATCCCGGCGCTGGAAACGAGACGGAGTACTTCCCCATTAATACATCAATCTATGTGATATAGCTTCCTTAAACCGGCACACCAAACACCTTTTCCTTCTGCAGTATATCATCGATCGTGCTGGAGAGAGTTTCTTTCCAGCCAATAATGTAGTCCTTGAGTCTCCGAGCCGCGCTCGAGTTATCGTAGATACCGTAAGACCGGCCAGGAGGCTCGTTGCCCGTGATGACGGGTAGGCGCTCCTTGAGCTCAGGACGCTCCTTGAGCAGGTACTCTGTGGCTTGCCTGTACGTGAACGAGCCACCTTTGATGACGATGCGTTTCGGCGTGTTCGAGGGGGGCGCCTTCAAAGCGAGGACGTGTGCGCGAGCGGCATCGTGGACGTTCACGAACTGCGGGTTGATCTGGGCGGGCAGTGGGCGGCCTTTCTCCCCTTTGATGAGCACGTAGATTTGCTCGTTCGTACCCGCCGCCGGCGCGGTGATGACCTGCCCAGGGCCGGTGGGACCATGGATATACGGAGGGTGCACTGCGCAAAGTTAGCCCCGCGCGGGGATGGCACGAGGACGGCACGCGCACCGGTAGCCACGTCCAATGCCGGATGCTCTGTGGCGAACTCCACAACGCCTGCTCGGCAAGACCCTTGGACGCCGCGCATACGGGGAGCCCGACATTTTCAGGCTTGAGCGCCTCCTCCAAAGTCATATTGTTGTGGTCTATGCAAGTCAGATTACTATCCCTGGCATATCGGGGGCGGCCCAAGACGCACCTTTCTCGCCGATCGTAGCCTGCGCGGGCTGCGTGGGATTGTAAAGGGCGACAACGTTGTGACGACTACCTTCTTGGTGCCTGCTTTCACCGCGGCCTTTACGACTTTCAAAGTTCCATCGACAGCGCTCTACGACAGGCTGAGTGCTTTGGTGAGAACGTCGTGACATTGTGACATACCTGTAGGATGATCGCCGCACGAGCGCCGCCGAGTGGTGAGGCAACGTGGATGAGTTTGCGAAGATTGATTACTCGTAGAGAGCCCATCTTAGCCTGTGCTTGCCTTTGAAGACATTGGATAAGTCTGACGTGGCCAAGTCTACCGCGACGACCACTTCGAGCTTATCGCCGTACGACGTGTACTTCTCTGCTACCTTGGGGGCAGTTCGAGAACGCGCTACGCTGGAACCGCTGATCGGTAACTGAGCTACTGATGTGAAGGGCCTATACGCACCCTCGCACTCTGTGCCCACTGTCGAGCAACTGGGTAATGATGTGAGAACCGAGGAAACCGGAGGCGCCAGTGACCCTATCGATCATGAGTTGAGCCGTCGAAACTCAAGCTGATCGACAAGTGAGTGCCACGCACCACGACGAGAGACATGTTTCGAATGAAGTGGATGAGGGTGTCGATGATGGGCAGACACCCTGCCCGGACACAGTCTTATCGCGGATGCTGCCACCACACGATGGCGTTACTACAGCATCCCGATGGCCGACATCGAGGCGTGAAGCTCGGTCCTAGTAAGTAAGCAAGCCCGGGTGTAGCCGATACAATCCGAGTGGACAAGTCAAACATAACATATGACGTCATCCTTGGATGCGTAGGCTTGCATGAGATTGTTCCGAGGAGCCAGTACTGTAGCTGAGCAGACTCATTGTAGCCCCAGGTGACGCGTCGAGTGCGAGGGCAAGGAGATCGCCTCGGGAGCAAGCAACGTACGATTAACTCGGTAATACTACTCGCGTCTGCGATACCTCCCCCCTTCTCTCCTGCACATATCCCCAGTCAGTCAGATGCAAGTGAAGGATAGCACGAGGTCGACTCACTCCGCCTCTCGCGCGATCTGCGCGAACTTCTGCTCATGCATCTTGGCTGCCCGCGCGTTGATCGCAGTCGCCTCCTGTGTGTCCGGGAACCCTATATCCCAGTATCCTGGCGGCGTCGGGGGTCGCGGCCACTGCGCCCGATGTCGCGATATCTCCTTCTGGTGCTGCCGGATGCCGTGCTCGGAATGACCTCGGTCTCGACTATGGACAGGAGAGCTGGGAGGCGTGCGCCATGCAGGCGCGTGCAGGCGGGGCGGGAGGGGCCCTACAGCAGCGTAGTACTGCGCAGACATCAGAGACCAATCAACGAGGGGAGTGGAGAAAGTACGTCGCGGCAGTCGTCGCAATCAGTCGCGCCCAATGCGTGCCGGTGCTGCTTGCTTCTCATGACTTCGTCGTACTGAAATGCTCGGCCACGGTTCGCAGCGGGATTGATCTCGAACTGTGCATTGATCGTCTTCAGGCGAGAGCTGGTGAAGCGAATCGGTGAGCACGATTCATTGGCTCCTTGGTCCGTGCCCACCTGCTTGGGGCGTCGGCGTTCTCGGCGTCGGTGCGGTGGACCGGCTCGGAATGCCTGGGACGCTTCCCGGCCTTGCGACTGCTGCTGGGAGAGCCCGGAAGCGCAGCTGTCGAGTGGCGACGACTCCGTCGTCCTGGAGACAAGTGCTGTGGGCGCGGCGGTGGCGATTCGGGGGCTGCTGGGGAATGAGCTTCCCGCGCCCTCGAAGCGGAGTACGCACCTTGCGAGTCAGGCTCCGTGTGTGACGAATCTGACAATACATGGGCGGTGTCCATGTCTTTGTGCTTCCTTTTCGGAGCGGCAGTGCGCCCACTCGTCGGCACTTCTCTAAGGCAAGTCAGGTCCTGCCAGGTCCAGAAGCAGTGTGATCTGCGCACTCACTTTGTGGGCGTCCAGTCTGTCAGATCTATGATCTCGTCGTCGGATTCAGTCGTGTGCTCGGCGGCGCCGTGCTTCGGCGCCACCAGGGCCTCGTGCTTTGGCGGTGTGACAAACGACTGGATTAGGGAATGCCCGCGAGAGGCAGCCTCCGCCGTATCTGACAGCCTTCGTATGCGTAATGTGGTCGGTGAATAGTGCACCCTCACAACCGGGTCAGTCATCGGGAAGGCTGCACTGAACTGAGCACTAGGGATTGTTTCAAAAAGCGTGGAGCGAACCTTGAGACTCCCCCTGCGTCTGTGAAATGTTGACGGCAGCGATGTCCATATCTTCCTGCTGAGGAGAGGATGCTTGCTGTCTTCGACGAGGTGTTCGTAATGATCTGCGACTGGGCAGATGTGAGCCCAGAACTTACGGTTCGCATAAACCGACCATACTGCGGCGAATTGACGACGTTCTGTGCCAATGGCGCAGGCCCCAAGATGATTTTTCTTGAATTGTGAGTACGCCGAGTCCTCTCTGGAGCAGCATGTTTGTACAAGTTATTGAGAGCACGATACCATGCTTACTGCGGGGGGTCTTTGGCACAGCCGTGGTGGATGACGGTTCTGCGAGTTGATCAGGTCAATTTCAAAGTATATGCGCGATAGACGCACCCAGATTATGTGACACGGAAGGAGCTAGGCAAGGTGAGAGCTCCAAATCCGATTGATTGTCCATGTCAGCGTCGTCGAATGGCATGCCGCTGACGCCGTCATTGCTTATCGTAAACAAGTAGTTCTTCATCCTCTTGTAACGCGCGATCGAATCTTTCTGCTTCTTGAGGAGGCGCTGCTGGTCCTCGAGTAACGCGTCGTACTTTGCCTGGAGCGCGGATAGCTCCTGCGACTTCACTGCTAGCAGCGCCGGCGCTTCATCTGAAGACTTTGGTCGCAAAACGGGTTGTCCTGCAGCCGACAGATGCTAAGAGGTGCAGTGCAGCCTGATAAGAGAGGTGACTCACCTGAGGAAGAGCCTTCCGACAGCTTCAATTGCTCATTCTCCTCCCTAAGACGCGTCAAGCTCTCGAGAAGTTCGCGATGGGTCGACGCTTCTTGTTGTCGCGACACGCGCTCCTGACGCAGCTCCTCCTCTAGGGTCGCGACCTGGGACGCATTAAACTCGACGGTGGCGCGATTATAGATATGTGGCTTGGATAGGATCGCGTCCTCGGCCGCGGCGACGTCGATGAAGCCAAAGTCTGACGCGAGCTGCTGACCGCGCTGGGTGGCCTCGAAGCATCGGCGTTCCGAGTCGCGGTTGGCTGCGAGAGCACTGGCGAGCTTTGGGAAGCTTCAGCTCAGCTCAAGCAGATGTCGGAGACGAATGAGAGCGCACCTGCTGCTCAAGGCTCCTCAGACGCTGCTCGACGCCCGCCAACTTCGGCGCCGAAGGCCTCTCGGACATGCTTGATCGCCTTCGAAGGAATGAATCTTCAAAACACGCGTATATTCGCGCTGTCAAGGTTGGAAGTAGACTTCAAGCTTCAAATGTAACTTAACGGTGGGACTTCTGCCACTGACTGTGGTATTGCGTGTGAATAACATACCTCATTCGGCTGAGCGGTCAACACACGAGGTTTTCTCAAGTTCTGTCATATTTTCAGTGGACGCTATGTATCAGATTTGCCGATTACTTCTACCTAGGCCTTCTACCTAGGCCTGGAAGGCGTTGTTCTTTTCCATACTCTGGGATCTTACGTTGCTCTACTCTGAAAGTCTCGTCGTTCTGGACAGCCTGGGTTATGTAAAACCCAACCGCCAATCTCCTCGAGCCTCCTCGAGCTCGAGCCCTGCTCTGAGTCTCAGACTACTACACACTCAACTCTGTTCGTATTCCGGAGAATTGTCAGTCGGGGGCCATTGCAGCCATCCGACGCCTGTCCTTTGCCTCCGGTCTCCCAGACAACCTGGGACCCTGCGAGTCAGTTCCCGTACTCAATGCGGTCTATCCCGTCCTGGAAGAAGTAGAAGCTGTAAAGACGCCTCCCTAGGCGACCCCGTGTCCTCTCTATCGGTTCCGTACTATCTGGAGTGAAGTCAGTCTCCATGCCAAGCCCGAGTCGCCCATTCTCTGGCAACCACGCTATTACGCCTCAGGGCTCTTTTATAAGGGGGCGTTCGAAGGCCGATGTCAGGCTGATTCTTTCTTCCCTTTTTGCTGTTGAGCGTCCAGGCGACTTTCCAGCCTTTCATTCTTCGTGTTCTTTCGCCGCTCGGGTCGGCCTTTTTCCGGACATTTCTCCTCGACTCTTCTTCCTTGTCTTTCCTTTGAAGTAGCCTCGCTCAGAAATGCCGGCATTCTCGAGCTTCGTGAAACTCGCCTTGGCCATCGTGTCGACTTGCGCGCTGGAGGCGTACGCGCTGAATGACTGGAGCGTCCCGTGCTTCGACGGGCAGTGCTCCTACGACCTTCCATCGGGTGGATCTGGGAGCCTTCAAATCGTGCGTTATGCTCTCGCCTGCTGGCCCGTTTACTTATTGACTTTTGTCGCATATAGTGGGGTTCTTCTAACTCCATATCCGACATCACCGCTGCGGCCGGTTGGACGATCTTGACCTGCGACATTTCGCTGGCATCGCAAGATATTCGTCTTGTATGCAACAACAACGACCCCGGCTGCCAGAATCTCTTCGAAGGGGCTCCTGAGGGGAAGATCATTCGTCTTCCTGAAAGCGTGCGTACCTGTAGGGTTTAGTCGTTCCTCGACTCACAGCCACTTCAGTGCAGCAGTGTGGCGTTCGCCATCGTGACGAGTGTATGGGTGTCCGACGACCAGTCCATCCCCTCGAATATCAACATCGGCTCGTCCCAGCCGCAGGTGAGGGGCCTTTCGTTTGGCACATCCTGGCCCAGCTCCGCGCCGTAAGTGCTTCAGCCGCGATCAAAATTGTCGTGATGCTGACATCTTGAACGCGACGTAGGAGCGGCAATGTAAACTTCGCTATTCAAGCCTCCTCCATTCCGGGGCAGAATAACACTCTCAACGCGACTGCACCCTCTGAGCAGCGTCGGCAGCATGCTCGCTCATGGGTGCCCCCCGTGGCGGTCTCCCAGCGCCGCAATTTCCTCTCTGATGCGTTATCACGTACGTCTCGACTTCTCTTTCGCAATCTCTTCCAAGCTCATCTATTGTCTGTTGCGTAGTATTCTCTTCCCCAATCTTTGAAGAAGATATCGTCAACGTCGTGATCCCAGTCGAGGTTCAGGAGACGTCCAACATCCTTCAGATCAACGCGGAGTGCGGCTCCAATAATTTCTTCAGCTCTCCTTTCGAAGCTATCGTCGACGTCAATGTTGACGCCGCAATGAGAGCGAACATCGAAGTCGCAGTGGTCGCCACCGGAACCATCATTCCCCCGCAATTTACTGACTTCGCTGTTTTCACCGGTGTGTTACCCATCGACAACGCATCTCTGACATGAGCTAACTCCAACTTCTCTAGGTATGGATGCGGCTATCAAAAGCACCATGCGTATCCAATCGAACGCTTTGGGCAGCCTTCAGTCTGAGACCATTGACGTCTTCCAAACGAGCCTGCGCGGCCTCAATTTCCCGGGGTAGGCGCTTTCATATCGCCTTCGCTTTTGATGTTCATTTCGTGCTAGGATCTTGAACATTCAGCCCACCTTCCAGCTTCAAGCCGCGGCGAATGCTGACCTGGGGTTTGACCTCGATGCGTCAGTCGACCTCGCTTTCGAAATCCAGAATGCGCAGTTGGTATTCCCGCCCAGCCGAGGCAGGAGCGGCGGCACCTTCACACGGACCGCCAGCAGTATGTAATGTCGCTTCATTCTACAAAGCTTGGCTAACCTATGTATCTGCGCCGCAGACGTCAATGTCTCGGCGAGCGCTGTTACTGATTCTGCAGTCAAATTCGTTGGCCAGCTGACGCCTTCCGTGAGTACACCTTACGCTTGACGCGTACAGATTGTTGATCACGATTGGCTGGGCTGTACAGATCAACATTGGTGTCAATGCATTCGGCACGTCTACGACCATCTTCCTTAACCTTGACTCGCAGGCGGAGGTCGACGTCCAAACGTCTGAGTCTCAAGGACGGAGGAACAATAACGAGGTTAACATCCAAAGCTGCTCGAACGTCATCACCGCCCTGAGTGTCAATGCTGGTGTCCAAGACGGGGACAACTTCTACAACCTCTTCGACAAGTCGACGTCGGTCGCTTTGTTCGAGCAAGATTTCACGCTGATTCAGCAGGTGAGTCTTAAGCATTCTCTGTATGGCTCACTCGCTGAAACAAGGGCGTTAGGAATGCATTGACGTGATTGCAGAGGACATCTCCAACTCCAGTGATTCCAACTCCAAAGACTCCGGCAGCACTTCCGACTCTGGCAAAAACTCCGCATCCTCGACGTCGACGAGGTCATCTTCTAAGTCGACGTCGACCAGCACCTCCTCGTCGGCGTCTTCCACGTCGACAAGCACCTCCTCATCGGCGTCTTCCACTTCGACAAGCACCTCCTCGTCGGCGTCTTCCACTTCGACAAGCACCTCCTCGTCTGTGTCTTCTACGTCGACTTCGATCAGCTCATCGTCTAAAGCATCGTCCACTGTGAGTAGTCATTCTTCGCAGTGTCGTCCGCGTCAGCTACTTACTGATCGAGGCGCGGCAGTCATCATCCACGCTCTCTTCTTCTCAGACTACCACCTCGGAATCACCCTCCAACACATCTGGAGCAAGTCATGGCGACGCCCAAGGGCGCAGCATTCAATGCCCTTCCTCACCACCGGCTGCGAGTCTCATCAGCAAGACCGTTCCCGCGTCGAAGTAAGCCGTGTCGCTTCATGAACTGATGAGGCCAGGGCTCGTCGCTGATCAAATGCACTGCACCTAGCTAATCTCGCAGAAGATGCCAAATCAACAGGCCATGTACTGCATGAAATGTTTTAAATACTCTTGTACAGTGGACAGTATTGTATCATAATTTACGGACGACTCAATCTGAAGTCGTACGTCGCGGCCTTTTTTTCGGGGCAGATCTTCACTTGTCTATTACATCCATCATACCCTTGAGCTACGTTAAGTACCGTCTGTGCACGTCAACCTGGGCGGTCGCACCTCCAAGTCCGCCATCACCTCGGTGAGCGCTCAACGGTACGCTGGTAGCGCTAGCGGAAAGCGACTGCAACCCAAAGTTGCTGCAGCTCGAACGTTCTGCAAAAGCATGAGGCTGCGGAGGGCACAGCACATCGGCCCTAAATGTCAGCGCCAGGGAGGTCGACGTCAGGGCATGTGCATGATCGTCTGGACACGCGGAAAGTCCTGAGGATGCACAGTGGATGCACAGCCCAGAGGATATCCGGACCGGGGCAGGGTGCCGCGGGCATAGTCTCCGCGTAGCTTGACCATATGGTATCAGAAGATAGTCGTTCTACATACTCACTGGCAGGACACATGGAATGCCCGAAGGTGTCCGGGGTCGGACATTGGACCCGAGGTCCTGTGGGTGTTTCCGCCGCATCTCCGACTCGGAGTCGGTGGCAGGTTCAAGTTCTTGACGCGCGGCGCGCGAGTACTTATGTGACTGTCGGGTTTTGGGGTTGAAAGGCTCCAGCTCATTGTGTCAGTGGAATTCGATATACTTACTCTGAGGCCACCGTACGAAACTCCCGGAAAATTTGCAATTACACCGTTCGCCGCTAGCTGGCGTCTGGATTGAATACCGGTACCGCATGTGTTATCTACAAGGAAACGTCGCTATCTACTACACGTTATTTGCATGTATAGGATTTGTCAGCAAGCCTGCTGATAAGTTCCTGCCGTCCAGCGTTTCACCTCTACCTCATCCTTCCAATCTGGCCGCGCCGTGCTACTCATCCTGTGATTTGATGGCTTTCATCTCTGAAACTTCACAGCCGAGTATCCATGCGCCTGAGGGTCTTCTCGGCCCGCTTGCGCGTTTGGACTTCAACTCTTGGCAGACCCGGCGTTCTGGAATTCCCAATTCACATCAAGAACGAATCACAGTGAGGTTGCCAAGAACTTGCATGTACAGGATTTCAGTAAGTCCGGCTCGCCGCTTAGTGTACGTCGATCCTGCGACGTGTGTTGATTCCTTCACTCTGTGGACGCGGTCAAAATTTACTTCCTTTTGCGTGGCGCAGGTATCATTGGCTCTGACTAGACTCAACTACGAGAAGTGCTCCATATGTCCATAGCCTTGGGCGATCATGAACTCAGGTACGAATCTAATTCGCCCATCAAACTCGTCCGGCCTCACAGCGATCATTGATCCGGTCTCGCGTGCTGGTCCTATTGGACGGCCTGTGTCCTTGGATGGCCCGTGTCCGCTAGTGTCCGTTGCTAGTGTCCGTTGCTCGCTTGGGTGACTTGGCAGCCCTGAGTCTCAGCCTCTTTCAGCTTCTCGATCTCCGACTCGGAGTCCCTGAAGATCTGCAATTTTCGAGAAAACAACTCCCAAGCTCGAAATCAAGAATCTTCCTGATGAAATTACCCCGAAACATAGACTTGTCTGCATGCTAGCTACCATGACATGAATTGTCGTTAGGTGCACAACCCCGCTTGAATTCCCGAATCGTATGGTTGATCCCTGTCGCTCCACTCCGCCGGCGCCGGTGCTGTGGCTTTTACGATCATCAATCCCTTTTCGCTTCGCGCGCTTGATCTATTGCACAGCTCGCAGCCGTTATAAAAGGTAGCATGCGGCGTACAGTTTCTTCGTGCGTCCTGGTGACTTCCCCTCCTTCGTTCTTCTTCCCTTCGTTCTTGTTTCTTCTTTTTCCTCCCTCCCTTTTCATTCCGAACATTCCTTTTTTTCATTTGACGAACACACCATGCGTACATCCTCAAATATTGCCTCGTTCGCGCTGGCTGTTTCGGCAGCATTAGGTGCTTCTGCGCTTAACGACTGGAGCGTCCCATGTACACAGGGCCAGTGCTCATACGATTTGCCTGCCGCCGAAGGGGCGCCTTCTGGATCTATCAAAATTGTACGTCCTTGCAAGTTATTTATCATTCACTGACCCTAACTCTGCTTAGTGGGGATCTTCCGGCGCCATCTCGGATATCACTCACGCTGCAGGATGGACGATCCTGGACTGTAACCCTAACATGATGGATCAAGATATCCGGATGGTGTGCCACAATCCCGACGGCGAATGCGAACACTTGTTTGAGAACGGTGCAGAGGGCAAGATCATTCGCTTGCCTGAGAGCGTGCGCTTTGGTTTTTCTGCTGCTGCGCGTATTAGCTGACTTGTGGGCAGTGCGGCAAGATGCCGTTCGCGCATGTCAAGCGGGCATGGATACCGAAGGACCAGTCCGTGCCCGCAGCTTCTGGTATCAAAGCCCGTGACGATGCTCCTGGTGTAGTCCAGGCGCTTGCCTTGTCCACCGACTTCGCCGCAGCGACCCCCTCGTACGTTTATACCAAGATCACAAAGGTTTAGTGCAAATGCTCAAATTTTTGCTTGCAGAGATGGCAACGTGTCTTTTGCCATTCAAGGAACGTCCCTTCCTGGCGCCAATGGCGACTTCAACGTGACGGCCGACGCTCGGCGCCGTAGTGAAATCAGGACAAACATCGCGCGTCGCGGGTTCATTAGCAATGCCTTGAAGAGTGCGTACCGATGACATGCCGCGCGAGAAAGACTCCAACACCATGATTTTCAGAGCTCTCGGACCTCACAAAGTTCAACAAGACGCTGTCCGAGACGCTACCGCCAATTGACTTCGAGAAGCCGCTCAATCTCTTCAATACCAGCATTGACTGCCCCGCGAACCAATTCGTGCCTGCAGCGTTCAGCGCGAAGGTCAGCGTGGACGTGGATGCGAAGCTGCACGCAGTTGTCCAGGTCGGTGTCGTCGCGGCGGGCACGGTCATCCCTCCCAAGATCACGGAGATCGGCGTTTTCGGAGGTGAGTCATGCTCTAGCATTTCGTCTCTAGGCTCAATTCTGAATGCCTTTCTCACAGGTCTCGATGGCAACATGGATAGTAAGCTGTCCGTGAAGGCAAACGGCATCGGCAAGTTCGACTCGGGCGACATCCCCATCTTTGAGGCTGGCATTCCTGGCCTTGACTTCCCCGGGTTGGTAGTTCGTTCTCAGCGTATGCGGTGCGCTTATGCTGGGTTATATTAGATTCCTGAGCATTGGCCCCACGTTCAAGGTCAACGGACACGTTACCGCTGACTTGGAACTTGACCTCGACGCGACTGTCGACCTCAACTACAACTTTGACGGCGTGAAGCTGTTGTTCCCTCCGAACCAAGGCTCCAGCTCGGGATCGTTCACCAAAGGCGCGAACGGTACGTGCCATCCGCTCACCCCCATGGATCTCAAATAACCCCAGGCAATGTTACAGCGCTCTCTGTCTCAACGAGTCCCACTCTTGACGCGGCTGCCAATGTTGAGGGCCACATTATTCCCAGTGTTAGTCCCTATTCCTCACCTCGCGGCTGCGGCACGTATTGACTCCTTCGTTTCGGCAGCTCAATATTGGCATCAACGCGCTCGGCGGTACTGCGAAGGCGACGGTCTTCCTCAACCTCGATGCCTCCGCCAAGGTTGCACTGAACTCGACCGCAACCGCCCGCCTGAGCGCATCCAACACCGCCGGCGGGAGTGCAGGAGCTTCCGTCCAGGGCTGCGTCGATGTCAGCTCCGCGCTGAATGTGGTGGGCGGCGCAAGCGCGAACCTCTTGAACCTGTTCGACCAGTCCAAGACCGTCAACCTCTTCCAGAAGAACTTCGATTTGTTCTCGGTGCGTCCTTCCCTGACTGATCTAGTCCGGGCGTCGGCTCATGTTTCGAGTAGAAGTGCGCCGGAGCTAATACTGGCGCTGCCAAGTCACGCCGCGACTACGAGACGTACGTCCAGCAGTCAGCGAAGCGGTCGCGCTTTGCTCGCGACACCACGGTTTACGTGAAGCGCGCCCTCTCGTGCCCCGATCAGTCGCCGCCCGCGACGACTCTCGTCGATGCCACGACAGTGCAGTAGATAATCTGCAATTTGTTTGGGTAATGATACATGTCGTGTTTGTCTTATCGTTATTAGTATAATGTTCGGTTCATGGGACGTATGGGCCTTTTATTCACGGGTTTTTGTAAAGGGTGTTTCGGCCATACTCTACTATATGTGCTATAATTCATACGTTTCTGGGAGGAACATACCGTTTGAATGAAGGTTGAAGGGATGTGGATTCAAGGTTCGGTGTGAGCAATGAATTTCTCACCGACTTCTGACACATGGCAACAACGTAGACGACCAGATGAGCAGTAGGATCAACATGATAAGATGGATGGATTGAATACTCGAGAACGCGATGGTATGAATACACAGTCGACGAAGGGGGAAAGGAAGAGAAAGGTCTTTTCATGTTCGCAACGTAAAGTACGTGTGCAGGGACGAGGATTGAGCAGGCAGAACCAGATACAACTACGTGCCAAGAAAGTCTTACATTACACAGGGACCCTATGTCGGATGGGGAGGATGCGGATGAGCGATTACTGCTGCTTGCACTCCTCGGGGTTTACATTCTGCGCGCCGGCGCCGCGGCCTTTTGGCCCGCCGCGTCGCCGCACTGGCGCAGCGGCCTCGCTCTCGGAGTCCTACTCAACAAGGCGGCAAGTCAATAAGACGCGATGACACGGCCAGCTGAAGGGAACCTACGTCGTCGTCCTCAAAGTGATCGTCGTCATCGTCGTCATCATCAAGGTCTTCATAGTCATCATCCTCGGAAAGCATGTCATACTCGAGGGCTTTTCCGGTGAAGTAATCCACAGCGCGGGGAATAATCTGGCGCGACGTGTCATCGCACAGGACATCACGAGGGTTTCGAAAAAAAAAAGCACCTTTTCCTTGATATCCTCGCCAATCTGGTAGTCGATCTCGAGCTTTTCCTCGAGCTCGTCAAGCTCCTCCTCCTCGATGTCCCCGTTCTCCAGCGCGTCTTCTGCCGGCGGCACGGGCGGCGCGAAGAAGTTGAAGAAGGACTCAGTTGGACGAGCCTTGCGCACGAGTCGTGTGCGATTCGTGTCTGGTGGGTGAGACGTCAGTGATGCTGGCACGAAAAAGATAATGATAATAGAACGCACTCTTGTTGCGCTGCTTCTTGATCTCGAACTCTTTCGTGAGATCCTTCTCCTCCTTCCACTTGATCTCAGTGCCGATCGCACGGTCGTAGACGAAATCGCCCGAGTAGCCGACCTCCTCGCGGTAAACATAAGTCTTTTCGAGCACCTTGTTCTCGAAGTACTCGTTCTCATCAAAGATGAAGATGAGCTTGAAGCCGGGTTTCGGGTCGGACGCGGGGAGGTACTCGAGGCGGAGGTCGACGAGGTGCTTGAGAGCTTCAGCGTCGCGATCGGTAATGAGCTCAGCGAGGCCGACGTAGTTGCGCAGCGCAGTAAGCCAGAAGTCGGGGATGGAGGTGGCGGAGGTGGACTCGGGTACGTCGAGCGGCGTGCTTTCGTCCTTCGCGGATTGGGCAGCGCCGGCCTCGAGCTCCTCAAGCGTCGGCTGCGATGCCCCAGTGATGAGGGCCTGCCGACGCTCGTACAGAGGTTTTGTGAGCTCGAGATACTGAGGTGGAAGGCAAATCAGCAACACACGCGGGGCGAGGGGGATTCGGCGCAGGCAGCCACCGCCCTCTAGCCATCCCAAAGCAAAGGTAGATTACTCACTTTCTTTTCAAGCTCGAGGCATTCACGCTTGTACTGGTTCTGCAGCTCATTCTGCTTGACCTGCACCCCTTTCAGTGCCTCCACACTCTTTTTCACGCCGTCGGGCAGGCTCTCGATGTAGCCCGAGCTCTTTCCGACGAGACCTGCGAGGCGACCCTGTACAAGCCCAAGCATGGCAGCCTGAATGTCAGGGCCACCCTCCTCCTGTGGCTCTGCGTCCTCCTTGATGTCCGGTACCGTTGGACGAGAAAGTCCGGCAGCGATGGGTGCATGTGTGAGCGGGGTATTCTGCGGCGTCGGCGCCGTCAAGTCTGGCTGGTTGATGTTCAGATTTGACGACATGATGGTGGAAAATAAAAGAAAGATAGGTGGTCGAGAAGGCGCTCCGGGCAAGCGAGGTAAAGCGAAGAGGAAAGAGGAAAGGGCGGAGGGTGTGAAAAAAAGTGGCAACGCCTCCCAAAAGGGAACCTTTACCATATCAGGATTATCGCGCGCATCGTTTCTCTTCTTTCATGTTCCGGTTTGCTGTCATCGATCAGCCGCGTGTTCTGGTCTTTTGACGTACTGAAAGGGCAGTTCGATGCGCGGCTGACGGGAATTTGAAGCTTGAAGTACAACCGAGCAAAACTTACTATGTAGGGTCTAAGATACTTACTAGCGTATGTGCTCAGTGAATGACTTAGCGACGAGTGCATCCGTATAAATACTTACCCGTAGTACTACTGTACCAGACCGGATTCAAGCTCAAATATGGTCAATGAATTACCGCCACTGCGTTTCCGCGCTGAGCTCGTCGATAGGCCGGCCTTGGCAGGCGTAAGCAGTGGCCACATGCTCTTCCGAGTCTCTTCCTCTGTAGTAACCGATGTCCCCTGGCGCTCACTGGCAGCATCCGCGTTAGCTGCGTTGCCCGCCTCGGTACAGCGGAGTCAGGGGCGCTGCTCGATAAATCAGCGCTCACATGGGGTACTACTTTGTAGCAGCGGCCTGGCAGTTGAACTTTAGTAACTCAACGCACGCAGAGCTCACATAATTAGTTCCTACGGAGTATATCGGACGCCTAGTAGAGTGGTGATCCAAGGACTAAGTATAAGGAGGTGGCAGCGGCAAACATAAAGATCGGGCCCCGGGTGTGCCACGAGGGTGCAGAACGTCATGTCAATAATGGGGATATGCGGCGAGAGAATCAGTTGAGCGTCGGATTAAAGATAACAAGTTTCTAATTAGTTAGAGTCATAGATTACTTACGCGACATAGCATTTTAGATAACTCCAGTTGGCTTGCCGTGCTCCCGCTTTCAAGCTCTTGAGTCTTCCACCATCTTGCCAGAACTCGCGCTCTAGCAATTGCTGCCCCATGTCGACCCCAGCCTCCCAAACGTAGGCCACACTATAGTACTTGGCGCTTGGTCTCTCCCGAACACGTAAATGGCTCCGCCGCCGTAAGACAGGGTGTTCCGGCCTGCAGTCATTTGACCCTGTTCCAATAGTCTTCTTCGGAGGTCGTTCCCGAGGCTATATAGGATATAGACAGCAGGCCACGCTCGAGTTGCACCAACATGACCATCCGACGAGCTATCACGAGCCTTGCACTCGCGCTCGCGCTCCCCGCGCTCTCGTCACCGCAGGAACAGTTGCTCGCCTTTTCGACGAGCGGGTACAACTCACTCAACGTCTCCAGCTGCCCAGGTATGATATTCCGTCATGTTCCCGGGAGGGTTTCCGCTAACATCGCTGTGCAATGCAGGATATGAATTGCAGAGTTTGAAACATACCGACCACGGCCTCACCGCACGCCTAAATCTTGCCGGCACGCCTTGCGACGCGTTCAGCGCGGACATTGCGAACCTGTCCGTCGAAGTGACATATGAGACGCAGAGCAGGTGCGTCCGCCCCTGACGAGTCCACGTCTCCCACTCACGACCTGGCGCAGGCTGCATGTGCACATCTTTGACACCGCTTCCCGTCAATTCACACTACCCCAGGAATACTTCGACCGCCCCGCCCCGCCTACACACACATCCAGCGCCTTGAAGAACACCTCCGACCTCGAATTCAATTACGACCCAGCGCCCTTCGCCTTCTGGATCACACGCCGGTCCGACCCCGCCGCGCCTCCGCTCTTCGACACGCGCACCGCGTCGCTCCCACCCGCGCCCATCGCGCCCTTCATCAACGCGAGCGACAACCGCACCGCGTTAGATGGATTCGCGCTGGTGTTTGAGCAGCAATACCTGCAGGTGGGCTTCGCGTTCCTGCCTATTGCGCGGCGCAATGGCTGATCGCCCGGCAGCTGACGTCCGCGCTGCCGTACGACGCGAACGTGTACGGACTGGGCGAGGCTGTGTCATCGAGCGGGTTCCGGCGCCAGGTGATCGCGAACGGCACCATTCAAACGGGCTGGGCGCGCGACGCGGCGGATCCGGAGAACGAGAACATGTGCGTGGCGTGGTACACGCGCAAGGGCCTGACTAAAGCGGATGCGGCAGATACGGAGCGCACTCGGTGTACCTGGAGCACCGATTTAACTCAACGAGCAATTCGTCGCAATCACATGGCGTATTCTTGAACAAGTACGTGCAGGGCCGTTCGATCCCGCCCGACGCTCATACGGCGTCTCCAGTGCTGCGGGCTCGGACATCCTGCTTGCGACGCCTCCAGGATCCAACGCGTCGCTCGTACAGTACCGCATGCTTGGCGGGACGCTCGACCTATACTTCTTGTCGGGTCCTGATCCGAAGGCCGTCGTCGAGCAGTACGGCGAGGTAGTCGGCCTACCCGCGTGGCAGCCGCTCTGGGGATTCGGCTTCCATCTCTGCAGGTACCGTAACCGTTCTATTTCGCGCATCAAATCCAGAGGCTTATGTCGCGCAGGTGGGGGTACGAGAATCTCTCGGAGACGAAATTGCAAGTGCAGAGAATGCGGGATGCAAACATCCCACTGGAAGGTATGCGGGCGTCGAAGGAGCCTTGTAGTTCCATATAGTTCATATCGGTATCTGCAGTGATGTGGAACGACATTGATCTATACCATTCGCTTCGCGACTTCACATCGGACCCCGTCAGTTTTCCTGGCGACGAGATGCGTACATTCATCCGGGAATTGGTGAGTGAGTCGTGTCCCCTTTTCATAGCTTGGCATTGACTGTGTTTAGGCAGAAAATGGCCAGCACTGTACGCTTTCTAGTCATTATGTCTTGTCAGCTCATTTTGACATACCTTGCAGACATACCAATCCTCGACGCCGCGATTGGTCACATCGCTAATTCCTCGGACATTGTGAGCGCAGGTTCATTCTTTTCCCCTGCTCTGTAATCTGAACAGTCGTTTTAGTACGACCCCTTCACACGCGGTATCGAACTGTAAGGCTTGTGTATACTAGGCCGATGCGCCGGTGATTCAGGCAGACACTCGCAGGGACGTGTTCGTGAAGAATCCCGACAACTCGACGTACATCGGCCAGGTCTGGCCAGGTTACACAGTGCGTCTCGCCTCGCCAAACGTGTCTGTGCTGACATGCATTACTCAGGTCTTCCCGGACTGGTTCGGGGAGAACACGGATAAGTGGTGGCTGGAGGCCCTCGGAAACTGGTCCAACGGCGGAGTCGAGTTCTCCGGGCTCTGGCTCGATATGAATGAGATCAGCTCCTTCTGTGAGGGGTCCTGGTAAGCTATGTCAATTCTCAACTTCTCGAGATGTCGCTCATTCTTCCCAGTGGAACTGGCGCTGATTTGTCGAATACGTCGGTGCCCGTCCTGTTGCCTGGTGATCCCGGCAGCCTCGTCACTGAGTATCCAGAAGGGTTCGTCTCATAGCAGTTGGTTGTATTCTTTCAGCTTCCTCTTAGGTTGTTTTTTTAGCTATAACTCCACGATATCAGGGCCAAGCGGCAACGTCACCATAAACGGGACACTAACGTACGGAGCCGGCCAGAACTCTTCGTCCGACAGTTCCTTCGTTCCCTCTTCCCTGCTCAAACGCGGCCTCGGGGCGGCCGGTGAGGCTGGGGTCGACCTCAATGTACCACCATATGCCATCCACAACGGTGCGTATGTTTGGAAGACGCCACGGTGCACGCCTTGTTGACGTCTGCACAGGCTTCGGAAAGCTGGCAGTGCACACCCTCGCTACGAACGCAACGCATCACGGTGGCTACGTCGAGCTCGACACACACAACGTCTGGGGCTACATGGAGGAGCGGGCGACGAACCTTGCGCTGCGCAAGCTACGGCCTGGCGCGCGACCGTTCCTCATTGCCCGCTCGACGTTCCCCGGCTCTGGGAAGTGGTCGGGGCATTGGGTACGTCACTTGCGCTCACTATGTCACGCTGCGGATTAAACGATTGAGCAGCTCGGGGACAACCTCAGCAAGTGGGCGTACCTGCACTTCAGCATCCAGGGCGTCCTTCAGTTCCAGCTCTTCCAGATCCCTATGGTTGGCGCAGATACGTGCGGTTTCGGTGCGTAGCGATTTCCTGGGTCTCGGCCAAACGTGTTGATACGCGAACCCATAGAGGGCAACACTGACGAGGAGCTATGCAATCGCTGGATGCAGCTGGCGGCCTTCACGCCGTTCTATCGGAACCACAACCAGAGATCAGCGCTTTCGCAAGAGCCGTACCGATGGGACAGCGTTGCTAATGCGAGCCGCACCGCGATTGCGACGCGCTACTCCCTGCTCCCGTACTGGGTGAGCCGCATCATTCCTCCCAGCGTGCGGCTTCGCTGACGTGATCCACGCGGCAGTATACGCTGTTCGCCAACGCATCGACGCGTGGGACACCGCCAGTTCGCGCGCTGTTCTTTGAGTTCCCCGACGAGCCTGCGCTGTTCGATGTCGATCGACAATTCCTCATCGGCGCGGAAATTCTGGTGACGCCCGTGCTGACGCCGAACGTGTCCACAGTCGACGGTCAGTCCCCTGTTTAGTATGTGGATGTGTGCTTCTGACACCGCATGTTTAGGCTTATTCCCTGGGCGCGGCAGCGTCATCTGGCGCGACTGGTACACCCACGAAGCTGTCAAAACCACGGGTGACGGCGTGGTAACACTCACGGCGCCCCTCGGACACATCCCCGTCCACGTACGCTCCGGCGCCGCCATTCTCATGCACTCACAGCCCGGCTACACGACGAGCGAGACAGCGCAATCACCGTACGCGCTCCTCGTGTCGCTTGGTGCAGACGGTTCGGCGCGCGGCTCGGCGTACATCGACGATGGCGCAACGTTACCCGAAGACGGCGCGGGCGTACGCAACCGGACGCTGCAGTTTGACGTGCAGAATGGCAGGCTGCTTGTGAAGGGGGCTGGGACGTTCGAGATAGCGCAGCGGCTTGAGCAGGTGACTGTGCTTGGAGCGCCGCGCGCCCCGAGTTCAGTGACGGCGAATGGGAGGGATGTGCCGGCAGCGAGCTGGGTGTACACGCCGTCTGTGCAGAGGCTCGTGCTCTCGCATCTGGGTGTGGATTTGAATGATCCGGTCACTGTTAGCTGGCAATGACGGGCAGCAAGATTTGTATGTCGTCATAAATCTCCTACTTGCGCGGCTATCTATGTATCTACTCTTCTTGGCATTGTTCAAGGCTACGCTGTACGGCCTTCGCGCGCCCATTCATTCCATCTGTATCACATGCGGCGGAGCCATGTAGTCATTCACAATCGACGAACTTCAAAAGCAAGGTTGCCGAGTTCTAGTTCGTTATCTAGAAAGCCTTCTCACACTATCTATCAGCCCGTTACATAGCACGTGCGTCCATACTCAACCGAGTCACTTGCCTCTTGCTCTCTCAGGCTTGCCAGACTCCCGGCGCGACGACCGCAGGCAGCACAACTGAAGCGATGACACAAAAAAGCTCATGACGACTCCTGGCGCGCAAACAGCGACCCCGCAGTCACCTAGTGCTTCCGACCCCAAATCACAGGACGCGCTGTGTGACTCGAGACCATCACACGCGAGCCTCTTCTCCTCGATGCCAGTCCGCCCGCATTTAGGCGCAGGCTTTGAATAGCACAGTAGAGTTGTAAAACAGAGCAAGCGGGAGGTAAATGGTATTGGTAAGAGATCTAGACCTACGACAAGTGAGGAATGAAGCGAGTCCATGCGATAGATTTATACGCAGCAGCAGGAAGCGACGAAAGCGTGGTGAACGCTAGCGTCAGAAGGGTCAGTCGTGCAAGGACATACGCTGCAGTGAAGATTATAATAAATGATATGACCGCAATACTTCTTTTATTTGTGAAGTACAGCCTGGCGGCCGGCCCGGCCGCGCTGGCACCGAATGCCGAGAATCGCCACAGAAGACACATACATACCCACCCGGGAAGTGCAGTAGTCATGATGGTACATACACGCCATACGATTCCCTCTGCATGCGACGGAAAGCGCCCGATGTACCGCCAGGCGAAAGCGTGAATCGCCCCGAAGCCTGTCGCGGCAAGCAGAGACACAACATTCGCGCGAATGTTGGCGTTGTCTATCCCGCCCCCGCCGTAGAAAGCCGGAACGCACGCGACTGCGCGCAGATCGACTTCTCTGTCGTGGTCTCCGACGACCAAGTTCACGATGTGCCCCAGCGCGTCCGTGGGATGCCCCCTCCATCGGCTCGCAGGGAGCGTCCCGGCGAAGCGTATGGGGCCGCCGACGTTGAGGGGCTTGCCCCACCACGCGATGTACATCGCGATCGTGACGGTCGCGTAGGCAAGCGTCATTGTCTCAAATTGGGCCATCGGAAGGTGCTCCGCGCGCCGCGCGGTGGCCTGGGCGACGAACCACAGCGTCTGCATGACGGCGAGGCCCTTGGACAGCGCATCTGCCTGTCCCATTGACCGGATCTCATCTTCCGTGGGAAGAATGAGCTCTCCAGCTTTCACGAGCGCGATGACGTCGGTGCAATCTATTGGGTGGATGGGTTCCCCGTCCTCGTAGAAGTGGAACCCGCCCATGATGAGGAAGAATCCGTGTCGAAAGGTCCATTCTGGAATACCCACAGGTGAGCAGATGGCCACTGCTACTAGCACAGCGAGATTTCAACTTACTGGCAGACAATCGCTTGACCTCGTCTATCTCAGCAGCGGACAAACCGCCAGCCTCAGGGGACTCTCCGGACACTGTCGGGGCTGTGAGAAACGTCCCTCTGCGAAGTGTACTTGAACGCACATGGTGATCCGTCCAGGGCGGAAATATAACCAGTGGAGATCAGTGGCAAGACATCCCTTGGGTCAGAGGCACTCATGTCTCCTCGGGTCGATGTCTCTCTGGCTGAAGCAGTCTTTGCATCAGCTGGCCATGTCGACAGCTGCCTCTTTTTTGTCCATGCATGCTGTGCATCGCCCCGTACAAGCTCCAGCTCCTTTGCGATGCCACGGGCGTTCAGATATTGGCGAACAGCACATGCCAGGACCCACTCCGGCGCGAGAAGCGTCACGACGATGACCTTCGCCATATCCAATATGTTCAGGACCCGTGATCGGATGTCGCTCGAGGGCCGCGCGATGTTCCGATGGACCGCGGTCCAGGCGCAGGCGAAGATGGTGGCCAGGCAGCTCAGGACTATGTTCGACAAAGTCCTGCAGGATTCGATATCCGTGCATGCTCTGGAGATGTTGGAGAGGGCGTCGTGGGTGGTAGCATTGGCGGGCAAAATGACTTCGGATACGGGAGAGCAGCCTACACCCTGCAGAAGCAAGGCGTGAGCGAGAGATGAGAGAATGAGCATTCTGGCAGGAACGTGAGGAGATTTTCAGGCTGACGGTATGTATAAGTACCTCGGCGCCAATGCAAACGCCACTGTAGCTCGCTTAGGACACTGCCGGTCCAGGAGGATTGCACTGCCACCAACCCGAATTAAACACGTCGCGTCTGTCCAAATCCAATGCATGGCGGGCGTGGCTGCATCATTGCGCTGTAATGAGAATGATTCCGGCTGGCATTACTAGGTACGGCGCTGACTATGCTGACCCAACGAATCCGAGTCAGTGCGAACTTCGATGTGCTTCGAACGACTTCAAAGCCAGGTAGCGTACCTAGCTATAGATATCGTTTCCCAGAGCCAATAGGAAAATCGTGGAATGTCCTGTCGAGGCTCGCGTTCAACTTGGCAGAGGAGCCACGTCGTTCAACTTTCACTAGCTCAGTAAAAATAGAAAGTCACCTCCCAGTCCGATTCTGTGTGACATGACCTGATTGGCGTGATTTGAGACTATGATATGACTGGAATACGACTATAATGCGACCCCAGATGACCGGAAAGCATTTTCAATAATTAATTTCCGGTTTCCAAGTCAGAATTCTGTATCTACATGACTTTTCCCGCGTGTCTAGGGACTTGCCAGGACTGCAGCGCGACTTCCGTTTTTACTGAGAATTTCACTGCGCAGTGCGGGCCGGGCCGGCCGTCGGGATGCGGCGCGGGAGAACAGCTACTTTTTAGTCCAGCCGCGGCGCCGCCGTCCGGCGTTCCACTTCAGAGGCTCGAGCTCTCCTGAACAGTTCGACTGGAGTCATCCGGACGTGAGGCGGTGTTACCAAGGGTGTTACGGGCTTTGAAGCAGCCTACAGATATCGGGCCCAATCACCGTGCGTAACAGCGCTGTCTGCGCAGACTCGGATTGCATGCTCACAGGCACCATAGATTTGGCCGCGCCAGGATACGCATTCTCAAAATCGTCGTCAATAAGGACTGCTACGCGCGTTACGAGTCTTCCTGGTACGCAAGCTAGCAACACCGGCCACTAGTTCTGCTGACACAGCTCTTCATTTGCATCCAGCCATAGAACCTACCTTTGCAGCGCGACAACATGGTCACAGTCCCCTTCGACATTCAGCTCAGCGTCATCGAATTGATATACCGGTCGTCTCAGCACGCGGTCGGTGACTACTCCACCCTCTGCGCATGTGCGCTCGTCTGTCGCGCGTGGACAGCTCCCGCGCAACGCCTCCTGTTTCGCCGTGTTCCCTGCGGCGACGTCGCCTTCCCGAACCCACGTATCCTCAACGTGCCGCCAATCGGCTCCTGGCAACCCTCCGCGATGCCCCGCACCTCGCCGAGCACGTCCGTCTCATCTTCATCACCCTATGTTAGACTCAGCATATGATGCCTCTTACATCGTCGATGTCGCGCTGCTCGAGCGGTGTCCGCACGTCGCCGGGGTTGTCATTTCGGGGCAACTAGTAGGCGACGGGAATTTCAATCCCATACTCGAGGCGCGCTTGCGCGGGATTCCCCTGCGACCCGCGTTTCTTCAAGTCGAGGGTGAATACACCATGGTCGAACGGGTCGTGCAAATGTGGCCCGGAGTTCGTGTGCTCTCCGCCCGTGTGCTTGACAACGAGGACACCGAGCTGGTGTTTGACGAAGAGCCTCTTGAACCACCCCCGGAAGTCTACATCCCTGGCACAGTTGAAGCGCTGTCCGTCCATGGAAGTCAGATCGACCGCTTGTTGGCGCGCCCAAACTTCTCTCCTGCTTTGCGCGACGCTGATATTACCGGTATGGATGCGCGCGGACCTCCACTACCTGGAAGTGTCGGGTGTGCTCCCGCGACTCCAGACGCTGCGGATCGTGGGCCGCATCCCGCCGCCGAACGTCCTCGCGCAGCTCACACGACTCGATAGCCTGGTCATCAGCACGCTACCCGCCCAGAGCATCGCGCTTCCGCAGAGCCTCCGTCGCGTCGCATATCACCACGATTTCCCAGTCGAGTATGCGGAGGGCGCGCGGTTGCTACTGGACGCCCTGCGTACGTTGCCGAACCTCCAGCTCGTCGCTGTCACGCCCCGCTCGGAACCGGAGGTTATCGCTACGCTGCGGAAGGTGTGCTCGGGCGGACGGGTTGAGTTCATCATATATGAGGCGCCGGATCGCTTGCAGGTGAGTTTTTGCGTGAGCTCTGTTGTGACGTAGTCTCATGTTCATTCCAGGGTCCGCAGCACGTCGACTGGATATGACGACTGGTACAATTACTTTACCACTCCTGCATGTGCGTCGTCTGGAGCAACGGATGAATGGTAACTGTTTAGAGTCACAATCGACAAGCATTTTCTCATCAACATCCTCGATCTAGAGGGCTGGGATAGCTCGAGACGAGCTGAACTTGAATGTCATTGGGACAGCGGGATGTCGCAGTGATAGCATACCGTCAGATCGGAGAGCGGGCATGATGCAAGATGAATCAACTGCCCCGTGAAGCTCGAAGCCTCAACGGCGTGCCCGTGCCAAGATTCACTAGTACTGACTGCCCCAGCACCATTGTCACCGCCTCCCCGTCCCGGTCGTGGGATCTATTGCGCCAGTATCGTCGACGTCGCCCTGGACAGGTCTGCGCTGTCCAGGGCACAGTCGTCGCACTCGTCCCACCGAATCTTCGTCTTTCTGGTTGCGAGCCATGTCGATGTGACCATTGACGCGCTGGCATACGACTTTGGCCAGGCTTGGAATCGGCGCTCCGGGCTTGCAGCCATTTTACCATGAACAGTCAGCAACAGCGCGTTTGACAAGTGAAGTTTCTAGCATCCTGACGTCAAGCCTTGAAGCTTAAAGAGCTTGACCTCCGAATACCGCACGCGCGACTGCTCAAGCCTGCAAGGCTCGAACAGGTGCGTCTCCCACCTGCCAGGGCGTCTCTGTCTTCTTGTCTGAGGCTCTCATTACAGCCACGACGTGTAGTACGTCAACGTTCAACATCGGCTCGTCCCTGGGATTTTTACCCTCCTAAGCCAAAGCGCCGGGATGATGTTTGCTTCGTCTCTTGCGTATCCCTATGCCATTGCTGTAGGTCCTGCAAAAGCGCACCGCTATTGAAGTCGTCAACTAATACTTACGACTGTAGATTGAACCACACCATATCCTCGATGAGCCTCCGACCTTGACTTCTACCCTTGCGTGGATTTGCCCACTCTACGGCGCGCCCATCTGCATCGCGAATATCTGCCTGCCAGGGTTGCTACGGCGCGCCCCCTCCTCACACACACGACGAGCGCTTGTACCGAATCGACGCGTCTCTGCTACCTGCGCAGAAATCGGGCACACCGTGTCGTCCTCCACAGAAGATCCGCTTACAATGCTGCCTCACGCGCTGCGACATACGCACGGATCTTTATCACGCGCCACCATGAGGAGATGCCTCGTGCGGCGCTTCTCTCTGCAGCGCGGCCAGGACTGACGCTTCTTCGTGTGGGGAGAGATGTGCGCCGGCGGAGGCAGAGCGGAGGGCGGCTCTGCATGTGTCACGTTTGAGGGGTGGCTCCCGAAATGCCGATCCACTAATAGATGCACAGTCCGACGCCGCCAGAGGTCGAGGCGCACATCGCGGCCTTCCTATACGACACTGGAGAGCGATATGGCGGGCGCGGTATGCGAGGCTCTCCAGAGCTGTTGACACAGCCGCCGAGATACGAAGAAAGATGAAGAATGGAAGACGTGCCTGTGTACCTCAGAGCGTGCGCGTATTGACCTCGTCCCTTCCTCTTCCAGTATATCAGGCAGCCTGTGGTGGCGAGCTCACCACCATGCTTGTCCTCTCGTGCCTCGTACACGCCCTGCTCGCGCGGGGTGTTAGCGGCTCGCCCGCCGCCCACATGACTCAACTCACTGTGTCCAACTCCACCGCTAGCATCGCAGTTGCCCTCACTGACCCCTCGTCCACCTGCTTGGACATCCACACTTGTAGGACCAAGACGACAATCGTGTTCAGCTGTCTGGGGACCATCTTCGCGTGCGTCTGGACTGCGGTCCACCGGAACATCGGACGGCCCTCCTCCGACTTGCGCTCGCGGCTCTGGAACGCCTGGGACATGGTGAAGGTCGTCGTCGTGACGCTGCTCGCGCCGGAGTGGGTCCTTGCATGGGCGATTCGCCAGAACTTGAATGCCCGTGAGACCGCCGCACGGATGAATGCTGTCCGTAAGGATGCACAGCGTGTATGGATGGGGAAGAGGGAGTTGACGGCGTGGCCGGGTGATTCAAAGGTCACCTCATCGAGCAAGAAATTCGATGAAGGAGGTACGTGCCCCTATTTGACAGTGCATGTCATTTCGCTGACTCGGGGGGATATGTAGATGAATCCACACGTGAGTCCAAGTCCCCTTGGCCGAGAATCTTGCTTGACAGTCGTGAATAGCGTCTGGAGAAGCTGATGTGCACCTCTCCGCCTCTCAGCCGGCGCGAGAAAACGAGGACGTTCTGTGCAAGAGTGAGTGGGATGAGGTCAGCCGCTTGTCTGCCCGTGAGTTCGGCACTGTCCACAATGATGTATTGCGAGGGCTCACCAACGCGCATCGCAGAGTGGACAATTCGGCACGGCTTTTTCATCATCATGGGTGGATTTCACCTCTACGAGAAGGGACGGCCTGTCCACCCGCTAGACCCCGACACCGTTGTTCGCTTAGTGCACGATGGAAAGATCATCCCTTCCACAGAAGACGAAATCCAGGCGCTAGGGCACGCCGACGCGGTGTTGAAGGGCCTCGCCGTCCTTCAGACCCTGTGGTTCATCATTCAGTGCATTGCGCGTCGGGCGGAACGGCTGCCAATTACGCCGCTGGAGTTCATGACACTTGCGTATGCGGTCATGACGCTCGCGATGTACGTGGCCTGGTGGAGCAAGCCTCTCAACGTCGGCGGCCCTATTCGCTTCGCCGGGGAGCTGCCTGTCAGCGAGCGGGAGCCGTTGTCGGGAGCTATGTTTGTCGAATTGGTCATTGGAACCCAAGACGGCTTCGTCGATATGCGGGCGGTCCAGCGTGTCCCAGTGTTCTATGGTGGCGGCCACGCGGGCCACGATGACGATGTCAAATGGGTTGCAAGTGATGGCTTCGCTCTCGTGGTCACAGTCATTTTCGGTGCAGTCCACTGTATCGCCTGGCATTCTGTCTTCCCTTCGAACACAGAGACCATCTGTTGGCGTGTCTCTTCAGTTGCGATAACAGCCTTTCCCGGGTTTGTCTCCACTCTTTTCTGCATTTTTCTTCTTTTGTTGCCAACAATTCGCGGCCCCTTAGGCTCTTTAGTAAAGCACTCCATGCTACTTTCCGCCGCGGTGTACATGGTCGCTCGACTCATCCTCATCACGCTGGCATTCACCACGCTTTGGCCGCTACCAGAGGCTGCGTACCGTTCTATCCAGTGGACGCACATCATACCTCACTTTTCATAGATCATTTGCCGGGTTCTAGGACACATGTCTGTCTACTATACGTGATCCCTAAACCGTCTTCGCCACTCAACGTTCAACCTTATGACGGAAACAATGTGATATTTACTTGCTCTCGTCTTCGCGAACACTGGTTATGAGGCTGCGAGACTGATGCATTATTCTTTATAGGACAGATATATCGACTATCATCTCAAAGTTACCTTATATGTGGATGCCTGGCCTGCGCTTGAACGCGCCGCGACACTCGATGCGAAAGGTCTCAAGTTCGCTGCCTTCGCTGCCAACGAAACTCTGCACGACTTCAGCGCTTAGTATGTATGTGCCGGTAGTAGTAACCACATATTTGCCCTCGATATCGCGGTCGCACGTTCAACAGGCTAGAAACGTGTTCTCTACCGTCCTGGAAGCGGACCCCGTTATGTAGGCGCGGCATGGTGTGTGTCCTACTCGGACCTCTTATGTTGTTCCTATGCTAATTCATTCTGGTCGTCAGCGCGGCAATATGCCTTTTGCTCACTTCGCGCGCATCGTTACTGATGCTAGGCGACGAAGCTCCATTCTGGTCGCGAACCTGGACGGGCCGCCCTGGTGCGTCAAAAGGTGTCCTCGTTTGTTTGGCCTGCGCAGTATATATTTGTTCTCAACTTGGGAGTTGTAATTCACATTTGAGGTGGATGGACTCGCTCTGCGGCGCTGCGGCGCAGGATACGGAGGACTCGTAGCTCGTGTAGGCGCGAGGGCAGGAAGGTCGGGTTCTGCTGGCAAAACTTTGCGCTTCTATGCTCTCCTTGCTGATTCGTCATCCCGATAGATCCTAAAACACTCTTTATGATTTCCGCGGCCAACAAACTACACAACCGGAGACGCTACATTCGACGAGCGACAGTCACGCATCATAAAATGCACTCATCAAGGGACGCAAGCGGACGCCCGGAGAGCCCAGAAACCACTTGATCAGCTGCTCACATCTGTCAGCATCAGTGAACCGGAGGGACAGGGAGCTTGACTTACGCGTGCTTGATGATATTAGGTTCGCCGCCGGGGGCGATGATGTTCGCGCCGCTGCTGTCACGCCTGGTGCTCACATGTATCAGCATCAGTGAACTGGAGGAACAGGGAGCTCGACTTACGCGTGCTTGATGATATTAGGTTCGCCGCCGGGGGCGATGATGTTCGCGCCGCTGCTGTCACGCCTGGTGCTCACATGTATCAGCATTCAGTGAACCGGAGGAACAGGGAGTTCGACTTACGCGTGCTTGATGACATTAGGTTCGCCGCCGGGGGCGATGATGTTCGCGCCGCTGCTGTCACGCCTGGTGCTCACATGTATCAGCATTCAGTGAACCGGAGGAACAGGGAGTTCGACTTACGCGTGCTTTATGACATTAGGTTCGCCACCGGGGGCGATGATGTTCGCGCCGCTGCTGTCACGCCTGGTGCTCACATGTATCAGCATCAGTGAACCGGAGGAACAGGGAGAGGAAAATGGCCCGCAAACGCACCTCAGGGGAGCCGCGAGGATAGGGAACGAGGCTGAGGCGACCAGGAGGATAACAGCGAGGAAGCGCATCTTATGCAAGCGTCGAGGTTGAGCGCAAAACACGGCTGGTGATGAATAGAGACGTCTTGCATGTCAGCAATGCATTCAGATGAGGACTGTGAAGACTTACCAACAACAAGTAGCGACGGTTAGATAAGATACCGGGACTTTACTGACGGTCAGCAAAGTCTGAGGAATTCTCGACATCGACCGAGCCTTTTTATACGTAGAATGGTCGCTACACCGTGACTCAAGCTCTGGGCACAGAAACAAGGTCAGCCATCATGATGGAGATCGTGTGAGCTTGTGTTACGACAGAAAAGGCGTACAACGATCAAGAATTGCGCCTCACATGCATGTTCCGAGTCGAATGAGGTCGAATGTCAAGAGGAGTTGCGCGCGAAACATAGAGACAGGAGCGGAGCCGTTCGTCTACGCCCTTAGCAGAGGAACGACTGTCTTCCGCGCGGGGTCGGCAACGGAGACTAGTCTACGCCGGGTATCAAGAGGACTCCGAAGAGATCGTGGGGGTTGGTCTCACCATGTTGCTTTCCATCATCTTCGAGCAACGGAGCAAAGGCTGAGTACAGCTGAGTACTCAGGGTTGACTCAGGGTAGTCTCCTGGAAGCAGACTGAACGAACGCGGCCGATGATGTCGATCAGCCGGATCACTCAGCATCGCTGTCGGTTGAACGGGACGAGGGCCGAGGCGGGCCGGTCCGACAATCGGACAAACTGCCATCTGCCGCAAGGGCGCCGCCCTCCCATTCACCCCACACAGCTGCCATGAACGGCGCGTGCATGCGGCCCCGAACGGCGTTCTGCGCGATTCCAGCGCGGTCCAGCGGTACAGAACAGTTCCAGACCTAGCATTTCTTATGACACTTGTAAATTCGAGATCAGTAGCGGAGCTTCGAGTTCTTGATGCCCAGTGTTTACGCCGCTGCCGGGCGCACGGTTGAGACTCGACTTCAGAGGTTTTTTGAGTCTTGTTCCCAGCCGTTCTCGGGGTGCCTCTAGCAAGTGCGAGATCATGATGCGAAGCAAGCGGACGAGCAACGCTTGGGGGATTCCGAGCGGACATGAGAGTCGAAGGCAAAAAAAGTCGTTTAAGTTCAGTTGCGGGTGGTGCAGCAGCAGGGCTGTCATGCCACCACAAGCCAGGTGCCACAAATCCAGCAGGCCCGCTGCGCCGCCGAGCAAGCCATCTAGCAGGAAGCGTGCTTCGTCGTGGAGGCAGAGTTTGAGGATGTGGAGGAGTGGTGCTGGAGCGCAGAGCGCGGGGGGTTTTGTGGCTTTCAGCGCGAAGGTCCAGGATGGCACGCTTCCGCCAATGAACGGAATATCGGAGACCGGGGTCGGAGAAGAACTCATTGCATCACATCACTGTAAGCGGCGTGTTTGGGCGCGGGTGAAAAAGGCGGCAGCCCAGATGCCACCGACTACGGATGAGGGGGTGTGCCAGTGGGTTGTTCGCGGCGAGGTCGGGCAATTAGCTTTCGGTGAGGTCGAGTGATGGAGGATAGAATAGAGAACACGAAGACGAGAATCTCGGGCGGCAGGCGGGCAGCACGGGGACGTATGTAGTCTTCGTCGGAGTCGGGGGGTCGCACCGTAGTTGAGCCTTCGGCGTTAGCACGTAGCACGTGATGTAGTCGGTAGCGATCAACAAGCGAGTTCCCGCGTCCTGCCCGCGTCGCACGACGCGTCTCGTCCGCTCTCTCATGCCAGACGGCGCGACTCCGTCCACTCGAGACCGTAGCTCGTTCAATATCTTATCTGAAGATGGTTTTCGTCTTGCACGCACCCTCCTGAGACCCCTTGTGCCGTTTGACATCCACGATTATCAGCTCGAATAGGCCCGCGCTCTCGTTCAAGGCACGGACCTTCTCGCATGTCTTCCTACCGGCAGCGGCAAAACAGCATTTTTCTACCTCCCCATACTCCTCTCTACCGCTCTCAGTAAATGTGCACAACTCCTGGAGTCCCGGAGAGCGCGGTTTTCTGCAAATCCGGCCCTACTCGCTGTTCTTCCAACAAACAGTCTCGAGAAAGTACGTATCTG
This sequence comes from Auriscalpium microsporum, assembly GCA_019914985.1. Lineage (NCBI taxonomy): Eukaryota > Fungi > Basidiomycota > Agaricomycetes > Russulales > Auriscalpiaceae > Auriscalpium > Auriscalpium microsporum. The sequence goes on along the minus strand of JAHLMG010000010.1, from coordinate 265,661 downwards.
CTGCTACTATCTCGAGCCTCGGATACTCACCGCAGCTTCTGTTGCCCAGGAGACGGAGCTACAAGCGCTCGGGGTCAGCACCATCGTAATCAACTCGGACACACAGTCTGCTGCATTGCGACGTGGAGAAGACCTGTGGGTCGGACAAGGCATTTCTTCAGATTGGATACGTTCGTGCTCGCTTTCTTGAGCAAGTCCGTCTCGCCGCGCTTACGGCGACACTCCTGGATGGCGAGCGCAAGCACCGCACATTTCGCTTCCTCGGTCTCAAACCCGGCCAATCCCATTCCATCCACCGGTCAAACATGCGGTACGATATTCAGCCCATCAGGGTACGGTGTATTGAATATTGTGGTTGGGAAGCGGACAGCGGGGGTGGTGTATTTCGGGTTGTAGACGGGCACTCCGTGCTGTGGGTGGATGAGGAACTGGCGTTTGGGAGTGGCAGGATGGGCAGGGGTGGAGAGATTGGGGCCGGGGCTGTTCGGAAAAATTTCTGTGTTGCTTGCTTGTACATTTGACGTGGTATCTCCCATGCTGGGCATGCAAAATCATGTATTTTTGTTTCTATCGACGACAGAGGGTGAAGATGGGGATTGGTCACATGCTCCGGCAGATGCCGAATTTGCCTATCGCCGACGGTTGATGTCTGATGGCTCAACTACGGTCAGGGTAGCGCGCTCAGTTGCAGACTTTATAAGACAGATCGACTATCATCTGTCAAAGTCAGCTACGGAGACTAGACGTATGTGATTTCGACGGTCTCGAACGAGTCTGCGCCGGTTAGGGACATTTTTTGCAGACTTGATGCAGACTTGATGAGCCCATTCACGAGCAAGCAAAAGTAAGTACTCACGGGAGGAGTCAGTGGTCGTTCCATGTCTCTGACCGTCACGGTAGCTTCACTTTCAATGTGCTGAAAGGACTTCCTGGTCATCAGCGCTCAGCGTAGTCTCCGTAGCTGACTTTGACAGATGATAGTCTGCAACCGATTGCGCTATCACCGCCAGCGCTGCGAGTCCACAGGCAGCTGAATCAAGGGAATGAAGTGGGACGAGAGCTGATGGCAGAATTTAGCGTCAAGTCGACACTGTAGTCACCAGCTGCAGCACGGTCACTGTCGTCGTGTCGACAGTTGGGTTGCTCTGCATCTCCGAGAGAGCCGGGCCCGGGCCTGCCCGGGCCAGCGTGCACGCGCCTCCGGCCCGTGTGAGGGCCCTCGCACCCTGCTTCCGCCGATTACGCGTTCAATCATACTCTTCCATGGACTCCCCAGGACTGGGTCAACGAAAGGTCAATGTCACCGACCTGGAAACGTCGGACTGCCTGCAAGGCGCCAGGGCCTGGCGTCTCCAGCCGTCCATTTATGAAGGCGACATAGTATCCGAGGCTCTGCAGCACAGCTCTCGCATCGTACTATCGTGAGTTGTCCTAGGGCCCGAGCTTTCGCATTCAGCAGCTTACCTCTTGTCGACCTCAGAGCCCAATGGCGACCTCCATTCTCGAGCCCTTTCCAGATTCCGGCAAGGCATCGACCGCCTATCCACCAACGTCTAGCATTCAATCTCAACCTCCAACTACCGAAGCTTTTCCTGTTAAACTGACAGGATACCGCCTCCTCAACATAGCGTCGACGCTCGTGTTCGCAATTGGGAAAGCCGTTCTCTCACTATTGGGCTTCTCGATGATGCCGACAGCGCTGGAAGTCGTGTCCGTCGTCGTTATTGCAAATGGGTGCGTGCTTGTGTCTTTCTATCTACAGTATGCCTCTGACGTGCATACGAACTTGTTAGATTGTACATCCTTGGCTTCTACGAGGCCGCAAGACCGCCAGTCTTGCCTTGGCTATTTCACGAAGACTACAGTAAACCTTTACTGCGCTTCCTCGGGCACGGTGAGCGTCCTGCGCCGCCTCTCCCCAGACTCATGGCTAACGGCATAGCAGCGGCCCGCTGCGTCGCACTGTTATGTCTAGCGTTCTTGATAATGTTCATCGTCGAGTTTTCGGTGGTTTACGTTGCTTTAGCACTAGACAAAGACACCTCATCGGCCACCTGGCACGCTGTTCTCAGTCATATCGGCATCAAAATTGCCATCGAAGCTGTTGCTGCCTTTCTGTCCATGGTATGCTCCCCAACTGCATTCATCTGCCCAGCTCCAAATGCTCAAGCTTTTTCTTCAGGCGCTGCTATATGCATTCCACATCATGCTGAAGACTGAACCAGGCAAACGCGTGTGGTCCTTCGTTTGTCTGTCGGACGATCCCCGTGCGTTGGCCCTCATTCACACCTGCTTGTGCCATCTGCTGACGATTTGTGCCGGCAGCTCGCTCGGAATCGGTCCCCGGTGTGCTTGGCCTCCTATGCGCCCTTGGGATTATTGCCTACGTGTTTGACCGACTGCTTGTGCAGGCGCTCGTTACATATTGGCTCTCCGTTATGTCAAGACACGAATTGTCGGTGCTACTTTAGCAGGATATCAAGCTGTTTATGTCCACGCACATAGTGTCTCACAATCATTCTATCACAGCGCAAGCGGTAACTTCTCCAACCTCCCCCGCAAACATACGACCAGCAATTGACGCCGCATGGTCTCTTCTCTGTCAACATCGATGCTGCGTCGAGGTCAGTGCCTGTGTGGCGTACACGGATGAGCGAAAAACTTACATGTGCCAGTATTGTCCCATCTCGGCGTATTCGAAGCAAATTGAGCTGTGTGTGGTGGATCGAAGGGGCAGGACGCTGCGAAAGTGGATGGGTGATATGAAGGAAGTTCTTCCGGCTTACCGATGTATGCCTTTATGCTGCGGTCACGTGTCGATAGAGAACGAATGATGTTGTCTATTATGATCGTAACAAGATGAAGAGAAAGAAAGAAGAGGATAAAAATTGAAAAGCAACTGATCGGCGAGTCCGGAGGGAAAATAACAAAACATGCAGAAGGAGGGAAATAAGACTCCTTGCCTCGTGCGACCGTTCGCAGGGGCGACCCAGGACGGCTGTGGAGTTACTAGTGAGCTCAGAGTCAGAAGCTTATAACAGAACGATTGTCTTCTGTACCAAGGCAGCCACGGAGACTAAGTCAGAAGTCGGAACTAGTGAAGGTCAGCACTGGCGGACTGCGTCACTCTGAACTTGCAATTCACGGACGTCACTAACGGTTGTTACACAGCCCTGGCACAGCGGGTGTGCAGCCGCTAGTTTCCCACGATTGAATACCCTCAACCCTCGACTGGCGGCGGTCGCAATTTGGTCGCAATGCTGTGAAGGTGGTGAGTATTTAGCCACGATCATCGCTCGACCACACCCACCTCAGGCTCCGAACCGCAATACTCCTCAAACTTGAGCGGTCAACGGTCAACGTTCAAACAACTGCGAAGCCGAGCCGCAAGCGTATACTACGGTCTGCAATAACTGCGTCTCTTCTTGAGATTCACGTCCGAGAAGACATTGCACCTTCCACCGCAAATTACTGGCGGTCATACAGAGGTGCGTCTGTTTGCATTCCCCGCGCCGCTGTACATCATTTGTCTCGTCAGGCGTGCTCTGCACTCCAACGCATATCGACACCCGGCCGCCGCGCCGATCCCGCCGTAACATCACACTGAGACAATACCTCTGCGGGCTCTGCTATTGACAGGGAACGCCAGGGAACGCCATGTCGGACGACGGAGCGCCTCTGGACTCGAAGTACGTGCTTGTCACATTAGCCGGTGCATTAATACTTACCAATTTTTGTCCCCTGTGCTATGCTCGCAGCCGTTTAGATGCCTTCACTTTCTGGGACGAAGCAGCCGTATCTAGACTCGACGCACTAGCAGCGGCCCCTTCTTGCGGATCGTCTCCAATCCTCGCAGACATCCTTTCCCGTCTCGACCATGAATGTGATGCAATTCTCCGCCAAGTGAGCATCGCGCGCGCCCGCCGGAATTCCCTCCTCGCCCCGGTCAGCCTTCCGGCCGAGCTGCTCGCAAGAATCTTTCTCATGGTCGCGACGGCAGAGCACGACGATGGGGACGATTTCATACGCACAGAAGAAAGCGCACTCGGTTGGATCCGCATCACGCACGTTTGCCAGCGTTGGCGCAGCGCAGCGCTGCGCTGTCCGACACTATGGGCCGAAGTCGATACGGTGCTTAGCGGGGGCGGCTTTGCGGAGCTGATCACGCGCTCGTGTGATGCACCACTGGCTGTCTACGTGACACGTCGGCCGACGCTGGTCCAAAGCCGCCTCATCGTGGAGAATATGCAGCGCATCAAACTGCTGATCTTCCACCGCCGAGGGGGTCGCGACCGCGCGTTTGGCTTCCTCATGCAGATGCTCATACGCCCGGCGCCTCAGCTCGAGGTCTTTTCCGTCGACGACAACTACAATACAACTGATCCCGACTTGGACTATCCAGAAAACTTTCTCGGCGGATACGCACCCAAATTGCGGTATTTTAACTCGGATACCGTATCCTTCGATCTCTGGAAGTCAAGGCTCCTGGACAGCGTGGACACTTTGTTAATCCATAATATCCATAATCTGGAAGAGGTCAAACCATTGCCCAATATTGACGACGTTATTGCGTGTCTAGAGGGAATGCACCGTCTTCGGGAAGTTGTTTGGCGACACGGCTTGCCCCGGGATTCACTCTTCAACAATGCACAGCGCAAAGTAGTCTCACTGCCCAAGTTGACTAAACTCACCATCGCCGGCACACCGCTGTCTTGTGCCTTTCTCCTCCACCATATCGATATTCCAGCGACCACGACCGTCAAAATCGAATTACGTTGCACTACCCAAACTTCAGAGAATTTCACGACGTTTTTCCACCAAATCCGATCGTGGCTGGACTCACAGCATGCGCCCTTTGCGCCATCCGCGGTGTGGATATCCAAAGAGAGCGAGATTATTCTACAGGTGTGGCATTCTCACACCACCGATTTCGAGGCCCATGGACCTGCACCTAAGGCCCCGGACCTGCACATCTGGTTCAAGCAGCCCTCCGGGTCACTCGCATGGACCACCGAGCAGATGGCCGAGGCGTGCTACGGCTTGTGCGCGTCACCGCAGCTCCAGCAACTCTTCCTCTCGGTAGAGGCATGGCGCTTAGATGCGTGGCGGGAAATCCTCGACGCGCCCGCCGTCGTGGGCCTGCGGCGGCTGCTCATCCGCGGTGCCGCAGGTATCAAGCTCCTGCGCCATTGGGGTGTGTGCGAGCCGCAGAAGGCCGGCGCTGTGCTGCGACGCCCACCTGCACTCGCGTCGCTTGTCCTGTCGGTGTCGAAAGAGGACTGCAAGAGCGAGGACGTCTCGAAACACTTGAAGATGCTGCCGCACTGGCTGGCGCTCTGCGCGAGTGTGGGTTGTCCGCTGAAGGTGGATCTCAAATTGGACAAAGCGGATGAAGGGTGGTGGAACGGCGTCAAAGACGCCGTCGATGAAGCGCGCGAGAGCTGCGAGGATGATGTGCTTCACATATGCAATTGACGTTGAACACGGACGAATTTGGCCAGTGACCGCTGTGGGTAGGCGGTCTCGGCGATCTTGCGGATTCGCGTGAAGCAGTCATCCTGAACTGTGTGTAGAAGATGTGCAGGCATGTGGGCCGCAGTGCCAGCCTACGCAGACCTGATAGACTAGGCTTTGCATCGAGAATGCGGGCGATCGATGTGCTGCGAACCAATGCGAGACTAGTCACGTTCGGACAATATAGTGCGAGGAGCGCAAGAAAGTCCGGGGTTACCTGTTACTCTTATGATATTGGCAGCCCGTGCTGAGGCATATCAATTCAATCGCACAGCTCAACTCCGTCGTCCTGAATTAATCGCGATGAGCCATCGGGGAATAAACCTCAGAATATATGCACATGTAAGAAAGGCGAAGTGCGCTGGCCGATGCTACCACTATGGAAAGAGCACTATACTATCCAATGGGCCCTGAATTTCGTCTTGTAAAAGGGCGAAGAATTTCGGGGCCGTCACATGTTCAAATCCAGTCAATGTGTAATGGCCGCTGCAATCGCCAAGTCAAGACCACATCAAACCAACGTAGAGAAAAGAGACTAACCCAGTATGATTCTGGCGTCTCGTATACCACGAATTCAATATCACGGTCACGGCATGCGATGTCGAGCGCCGCGAGCTGATCGGGTGACGCAGTGCGCGTTGCAGTGACGAGATGCACGTTTGCTAATGCGCCGAGTGCTGCAACAACAAACCGGACGTGCATGTCGCGCTCCACATATGGACGACTAGGATGGTATCCGATGTGGTGAAGGGTCGCCGGGAGCGACACGTCCGCCTCGGGCAGGAAGTTGAAGACAAAGTGACGAAGCTGTGCCAGCTCCTCGAGGATCTCCGCCGGGGGAAAAAGCCCATCGACATGCAGTGTGTGAATCTGCCTGAGCACACCTGATCTCCGTAGAGTGCGACAATCGGCGGCCGACCATTGAATATACCTCAGCTCAAGCACGCGGAGATCCGGGAGACCAGCTCGCGCCGCCCAGAAATATATTATGTTATCCCCGATGGAGAGAGATTGCACAGTGGGCGGAAAGCTGATTGAGTTAGGCCCCTGCCAGTCCCAGTCGTCAAGCTCAAACGCGTCAACGACGAGTGTGCGTACGCTCGGCCACATTTCGGTTACTTCGGTGATGAGCGTGTACTCGGCACTGACTCGGAGGAACACAGGGCTGAGAGGGATGTCCCACAGCCGCCAATCGACAGCGCAAAAATCGTTCGGGATTGACAAAGAGATGCCTTCAACGTTTGCGCAGAGTTCGAGCAGGGCGACGTTCGCCAGTGCCTCGGGAGTTGCGCGCTCCCTCCAGTCAATGCGAAAGTACGAGGAAAAGACGATATGGATGAATCGGATGTGCGCGATGAGGTGAGGGCTTGAGCGGAGTGTGCGGAGCAGCGGGATGGCACGGCGGCCGTTGTCGTTGAGCTCTGGATATTGAAGGTGCGGGCGGGGTGCACGGCGGAAAAGAAGGCGCTGCACTTCAGGACGCCAGTCTTTGCAGACCAGGGCACAAGCCATGAGGGAAGGATAGTCAATGATTGTATGCTGGGATGATCTGTATATCCATTCGATGATGATGATTTGGATCTCGAGGGGGAGAGTCGGCATGGTCAGGGGAAAGAGTCAAGACTCGAGATGTGACTCGAGATGCGCTGATGAGTGTCAACATGAATGAGCGTACAGTGGAGTTGGCCACCGCGTTAATCTACGCACATTTTGCTCCTTTATTTGACCTTGCTACGAATCTGTTCCGTGAGGAAGAGGTGCGCGTGCACTGTGGTTGATTGCAAGTTGATTGTGTACGCAGCGAGGTCACTGACAACCAAGCAGAGTTTTGATGGCGTCGCAGCTGTAAAGCTCGAGCAAAGTGCTTGAAGGGGACTGCAAAGGACGACACACGGTAGTTGGTAGTAGCCACAAGGGCTATTAGATGTCGCCGACTCGACAATTCAAAGTATCAGGCAGATTCCCACGGTGCCGAGGCTTACAACTGTATTCGGAGCAAAACTCTGTCTACGACAAGTGGGGAATGATCTGGGTCCACGGGATGGATCGATACGCCGCAAAAGGCAGGGACCGTAATGTAGTGAATGCTAGTGTCAAAAGAATAAGTCGAGTGAGCACATAGACTGCACCAAAGGGAATCGTGAATAGCATGAAGACAGGGTTTCTATTCGCGAAGTAGACTCTATGGGAATCACCGCAAGGCGACAATTCCCACAGAAGGTAAAGGCACAACAGACCGGGAAGGGCTGTAATTGTCGCCGAGGAAACACGCCAGACAATCGCCTCTGTTAGAGAAGGAAATGCATAACGCCAGGCGGCAGAATGTATGGCTCCGAAAATTGTTGCCATGAATAGAGACACGGCATCGGCATGGATGTGTTCGTTGCCTGTCGGCCCTCCAAAGAATGCTGGGACGCACGATGCTGACCGCATATCGACTTCGTAGTCTTGATCTCCTATCACCAGGTTCACCAAATGAACCCACCCGTCTTGCGGTCTCCCCTTCCGTCGGGCGGGGAGCTTACCAACGAAGTGGATACGGCCGCCGACGTTGAGCGGCTTGCTCCACCACGTCACGTACATCGCGAACGTGATGGTCGCGTACGCGAGCGTCACGACCTCGAGCTGCGTGATTGGAAGCCCTGCCGCTCGCCGTGCATTGCACTGTACGACGAACCACATGGTCTGAAGGACAGCGAGGCCCTTCGACAGCGCGTCGGCCTGTCCTAGCGCTTGGATATCTTCTTCCGCGGGCAGAATGAGATCTCCCGCCTTGACGAGGTCGACGACGGTCCACCAGTCCAGTGGGTGCACTGGCTTTCCGCCCTCGTAGAAATGATATCCGCCCATTATTATAAAAAAACCGTGCCGTATCGTCCATTCTGGGACGCAGAGAATTAAGAACAACACGGCACAACACGTCATGGATAGCGCGGACTCACCTGCGGACAAGCGGCTAACCTCGTCCAACTCAATTTCGGACAATGTGAGACCATTGTCTTCTGCGGATACTCCTGATGATCGTCAATGAGTCTGGGTTTTCATCCTCAACAGCTTTTTAATTGGCTGCGGGACGTACTCTTTGCATCGGTTGGCCACGCCGTCAATCGCCTCTTCTTCATCCATGCGTCTTTTGCACTGCCTCGGGCGGTCGTCAAAGCCTTGGCAATGTGACGCGCGTTCAGGTTCTGGCGGATCGCCCACGCGAGCACCCACTCTGGCACGAGAAGCGTCACGAGGAAGACTTTCGCCATGTCCACTAGGTTCAAGAGCCGCGAGCGCCAGTCGCGGGAGGGCCGTGCGATGTTCCGGTGAACCGCAGTCCAGACGCAGGCGAAGATAGTGGCCAGGCAGCTGAGCACGATGTTTGGCAGAGTCCTGCAGGAGTCGATGTCGGCGCACGCCCTGGTGGTAGTGGGAAGAACGGTGTAGTTGGCGGGCATGGGGAAGGTGGAGATGGGAGAGTGAGCCGTGCGATCCGTTTGCGCGCCCTCGTCGCGCCACGTATAAATGTGAATTATAGGACATAGCCATGGGCTGCCATATGAGTTACAGCAAGACAGTGGTTGACACGCACCGTGAAATGTGCACAGCTTGTCGGCGCCTTTGACGTTGATAACGCTGGTCAGAACCTTATGAGCCTCGAACGACCCAGCACCACCAAACCACGCACCCTGAGCGCCCACCTCCGCCGCCACGGCCCACTCAAAGCTACCTCAGCGCCTCTGCCTGCTCGTCCAAACGATAAGCTTGACCCGACACCACTTGAAGTAGGCCCGTTCGCAGAGATGTTGCTTCCTAAATATCAGACCAGGAGGCGGATATGGCGAGCAAGATTGAATCCCGACAGCAGGTGCGTGGTGAGGAAGTCACAGAGGTAGAACGGGGCTGAGCACTGAGGTCATAGACATGGGAGTTGAATATAATACAGCTCAAATAAAAAACCTTGCCTAGTACGACAAATACAAAATCAAGGGGTTTCTCTACCGATGAGGGATATAGAGGAAGCAGAGAGAAAGAGGTGACAACAGGTGACAACGCACTAGTGATACACATGGCAATCCACAGCCGTCAGGCTCCGTCGCAATTCGCCCTCCTTCACCATCGGTAGTCGTAGAGATACGCGCATCTGGAGAAAAACGTAGGGAACGAACTAGATCTGAATAGCGTGGAGGAGGTGCTTGCAGTCGATGATGTTGGGGAAGAGGACGGTCGTCGCGGTGAAAGGCCCGAAGATGCCGGGAATGGGCTGCGTTCACGTGACTCGCTACGCGCCCGCGTCGGGCGGCCGTTCATCAGATTTGCGTGGAATGGACTACTGACGCGGACACATCCCCGAGGAAGAGATATCGGCAGAAAGAGGCTTGGCGAGCTCATGGAATGGTGTCTGTTCGAAATGGGGGGCCCGCTGGGAGTCCGGACAGCCTCCGTATGAATGGCTTCGAGGGTCGTCAAATGGACACCATATGGCGCGAGGCTGTCGGGGAGCAATCCGTCCTGGTATGAAGCGGTAGCAGAGCTGCTAGATGGTACAAGAATTTGAGCTCATATGTAGTGACCTAATGCAGCACGGCGAATAAGTATACTCACGGGACTCGGACGTGCTGTGAGGTAGGCAATAGCGTGGGACAGGACTGTAGGTACTGTACAGGTGGCTGATGCGTGGGAGTGTTGAGTGAGTACTCGCGCGCCCGGCCGGCGTGCGAGGCACACCTTTTTATTACGACGTTGTATCACTACTCAGACGAATACATCTGGGTCTTGTGTATGCACGGCGTGAGTAAGGTTTACACTTTTTTACACATCCAGTTAGCGTCGAATCGACTCGAAGTGATACAGCAAGGACATGCCGACTCGGACTGTTGCACAGACCCGAAGGGGCCGAAACGGCACTCTTCAGGTCACAGCGGACAACAACCCACCTGCCGACCACGAGTCCCCACTCTCGAGCATCGAGGATGCCGTGGCCGACCCCGCACCAGTTGACGACATGACCGCGCAGCCAGTGAACTCCACTGGCGGTGGCGCCCCTGACGACGAACCCAGTGAGGAGCCGTCGTCGTCTGGATCAGACGAAGGCGCATCCGGGCCTCGCTCGCGATCAGCGCGCTCGAGGAGTCAGAGCCAATCAATCCCGCCGGACCTGCGGATATGGGACGAGCTGGACGAGATGTGGAACGGGGAGCAGGCCCAGATAGAGGAGATGCGCGAGGCCGGCAGGGCAGTCATCGAGCGAGCCAGTGCGGCGGAGCACCGTATGCAGCAATCGAGACAGAGGTACGGCACCCTTCTAGAGAGACTAGGACTGCCGCGACCAGGTCAGACGACGCCCTCGAAACGAGAGAGCGACGATGGAATACTAGCGCGAGCCACGAGGAACCTAGACGCGCCGAGAGGTGCGGATGAAGACTCACCGCAATACAGGCGGCGCCAGGCAGCAGCTCGACGCATGAGCGAAAGTGGTGCCCTGTCAGAACAGGCGGACGCACAGGCGTTAGCGGCCCCGTTCTCGCCGCGATCCCGAAACGTACTGCGCACATGGCGAGAGCACGACATGAGGGAGAACGGGTTCTCCAATATACCTAGTATGTCGCCGCACGGATCCCGCAGGGACTCCCATCGCGGGACTACTGACTGGTCAAAGCGGGCTACGGGACGGAGCGGCACCAGGTCGACAGGAGGTAATCGCGGGGGCAGCGAGGCACCACCACCATCGTCCTCAGGAGGCGATCCCGGTGATGACTCGTCAGGAAGGGACGATGACGACGATGGCGACGACGACTCGTCGCGCAACGAGACGCCGACCCGACGAGCGCCGCCTAGGAAGAAGCGACGGGCTGCCCCAGCTCATAGAGACGACTCGTCAGAGGACGGCGAGGTAGACCTAGACGAGGAGTACGACCGGCGCGGAACATCCAGCCAGCCGAGTACTCGCAGGGTCGTGCGCCGCGAGTCGGCTGCGCCAAGGAACGGCGACGGGGCGCGCGGGCACACGCACGATGTGCTGCACGCGTACCGAGTGTTAATCCATGAGAAGGTGGGAAAGGACGTTTCTCACCTCCCCGACATTAAAGGCATTAAGTCGGCGCCAGTGGAGGCATATGGCGGAGAGGATAACATTAATATCTTCGATACATTCACCATGTCAATACTACGGACATTGAACATGTCCCGAGTGTGTGGCCCGAACCGCAACCAAGACCAGATCACGGTACTGGGCAATAACCTGAAGGGCCCCGCCGCTACGTGGTTCAACGCCGAGGTGGAACACCCAAGGCGCGCCATCCGTGACTGGCGATTTGCGGATGTCATATGCGCACTGTACCGTCAGTTCATACATGAGGCGACGGCTCAGAACGCATCAGACCAGTTCGATGCAGCTAGGTACTCACGGGCGAAGGGCATGGTGGCCTATTTCAATGAATTAATGGACTTTGCGGCCCGGATGATCGAGCGTCCGAGCAAATACACGTTCAAGCAACGCGTATTGAAAGGGTTACCGCATGACTTTGTCGAAAAGCTCATGATTAACTATGGAATATCCGCGGAATTCTCCACTATCAACATGCGCGCCGCGCGAGAGCTGGAGAACACCGAACTATTCCTTAAGCGCCACTCGGCACGGGCTGAGGCGCGCGAAGCGACAAAGGGAACTGCGGGCTCGGCCTGGAACAGGCAGCGCACACGTCCCACAGATCGAGCAGGCGATGGTAAACCGCCACGCGTATCTGCACCAGTACCAGTAACGCAGACCCCGAGCGGCTCGAATTGGCAGAGCTCTGGACGTCGAGACGTACCAGGGAGTCGGACGGGCACTGCGCCTGCTCCGCGAGGCGACCCACCTCGGAAGCGGGATGCGTCGAGAGTAACGTGCTTCAAGTGCGGGCAGACTGGGCACTACTCGACAGACCCGAGCTGCCCAAAATATGGGGATAGGGGGCCACAAGTATTTGCCGCCCAGATCATAGACGACCGATCGGACGTGGATCAGTCGTCTCGAGAGGTGACCGAGAACCAGGGTGAGCGCGAGGAGGAACTCCCCGCTAACGAGCTGGATGGGTCGCAGTACGACGAGTCGGATTACGACCGCGCGTTCGGAGCGTATGAAGACAATGAGCAAGATGCTCGAGCGAGTGACGACGAGGAGGGCACAGTATACGTCCGCGCCATGCGCATAGGGCTAGAGCACCAGCCTTTGAGCCATGAGGAACAGGAGCGACTCGACGTACCACCTTGGGCGCGTGTCCGCATCTTCGACGACTCTATCACCAACCTGCTGGCCCCGGACGAGTATCTGGCGCTGACCCCAACGCCAGGAAATCCCGGGCCAATAGACTGGCGATCGAGGCGCTGGACGCCCTCGTTAGAATATGGACTCGTACACTTCTTCGAGTGCACGGAGTGCGACAATTTCATAACGCACCATCAGGAGGCGCATAAGCTCATGGAAGAGAGCTACATGCTAGCCCGCAACGCTCGGTGCCGGTATGAACACTGGCTGCGTCAAGTTGGATGGGAAAACGCACGCATTGAGCTGACCCGGAACGGGCAGAGCGCGCACACCTACCTGCGAGTGCGAGCCATGTACGAAGAGACGCGAGAAGAGGCGAACCACGCGCGTACGGAAGCGGACGAGCTCCTCCGCCAAGCGGCCGAGGCTCGAGGACACATGGAGGTGGCGGAGCGCCGCCTCATGACGCTAGAAGAAGAACATGAGAGGGTGGTAAAAGAACTACAAGACGCGCAACGTACCATAGCTCGATTGCAAGCGGTAGTGGTCAGACGACTGGCTCTCGAGAACGAGGAGCGCGGGGTGACGAACCCGACCGCGGACCTGTACTCTAGGCTCCCCGAGGACGACTCGTCTGAGTCAGGAGGCTCGCACATCAGTCATGAGACGGGAGGAACGTCACCTGCGGCCCCCAGTGAGCACGGATCCATGCCAGATTTGGAAGACCCCGCGGAGTGGATGGGTGCGATGAGGGAAGGCGAGGAGGCTCGCGAATTCCGTCCGGCCACGCGCCATCCATTCCCACCTGGGCAACAACCCGACGTCCCCGCCGAGCACCGGCAATGTCTGGCAGCGTATGTGGAGGTCAATGGTGTGAAAGCCTACGCGCTCTTCGACACGGGCAGCACGACCGTGTCGGTAACACCGGATTTCGCCCGAGTCAGCCGCATCTCGCTTACCGCCTTGGAAAACCCAGTAACATTGCAGTTGGGGTGTGTCGGGAGCCGATCTAAGATCAACTTCGGCGCGTCCGTCAGTGTGAAGATCGGGCCGATTGACGACCTACAGTATGTGGACGTCGTCAATATCGACCGCTACGACATGATTGTCGGAACACCGTTCATGTACCGGTTTGGCGTGTGCCTGGACTTCGCGCACCGTACAGTGACGGCTGGGGGAACGAGCCTCGAGCTGGTAGCCGACTCGGACCAGCTGGCCACAGCAAGACGGCGAACAGGCACAGTACAGCGCCAGCACGACCTGGGCCCACGATATTGACGTGCGGCGCGCGAGGAGAAGTCCGCCAGCGCGAGCGCACGGCCGATACACACCTCGCGCACCAAATACAGGCGGCCGACAGACGCATCTGGAGCAGATGAGCAGCTGTTGGCCATGAAGGGAGTAGACACGAAGGAAATCACCTCCAAGCACCCTGACTCAGGGATGCCTGGTCGAACGGACGCCGCGACGTACTCGGGGAGTAACGACGACGGATCTGCAAGAGCGACGCCAGACGTCGCGACGCTGCGGGAGAACTGGTACGCGCGATGCATAGACATCATGAGCGGAGTACCTCCGGTCCTCCCCCCAATGCGTGAGATAAATCATCATATACCCCTAATCGACGAGAATAAAACGTACCGATACCGACTTCCACGGTGTCCTGACGCTATGAAGGCACAGCTTATGGACAAAATCACCGCATATACCGCCGCAGGCTGGTGGGAGTCGGCGACTACGTCGCAGGCGGCCCCCCTACTATGCATACCAAAGAAGTCAGGAAAACTACGTACGGTGGTGGACTGCCGCGAGCGAAACGAGAACACGGTACGCGATGTCACGCCCTTCCCAGACCAGGACCAGATCCGCCTGGATGTGGCCAAGGCGCGATTTCGTTCAAAGATAGACATGTCGAACGCCTACGAACAAATCCGCATCACGCCCGAGGACGTTCACAAGACGGCTTTCGCCTCAGTGTACGGAACGTACTTGAGTCAGGTCATGCAACAGGGAGACTGTAACGCACCCGCGACTTTCCAACGGTTGATGACCGCGATATTCCGGATGTTCATAGGACGATTCGTCCATGTATACCTGGACGACATATTCGTATTCAGTGATACGGTGGAGGAACACGAGGGGCACCTGGAACAGGTGTTCGATAAATTGAGAGAGGCGCACCTGTTTCTCGAACGCGCAAAGTGCGACCTTTATGCGGTCGAGCTCGACTGCCTAGGTCATGTCATCGACGACCGTGGTCTCCATGCGGACGGGGATAAGATGGCCAGGGTGCGCGCGTGGAAGACGCCGCGCAACTACCATGATGTCCAAATGTTCCTCGGCCTCGTACAATACCTGGCGCATTTCATGCCCGACGTGTCAGCATACACCGGACCACTATCGTCGATAGTAAGGAATGGTCACCAGTTCATCTGGAACCCGCTACATGACCGATGCTTCGAAATGATAAAAGCGCTTGCGTGCAAGACGCCGATATTGCGGCCTATAGACTCCCGCATTGCGGAGAGAATATGGGTTATCTGCGATGCGTCAGCATCCGGGGTAGGGGCCATGTACGGCCAAGGGGCGACTTGGCAGACGTGCAGGCCCGCTGGGTTCATGTCGAAGAAGTTCACGGCCGCGCAGCACAACTACCGCGTATTTGAGATGGAGACCATCGCGATTCTTGAGGCATTGCTAAAATGGGAGGATAAGTTGTTGGGGCACAAGCTCACGGTAGTCACGGACCACAAGTCACTAGAGTTCTTCAAAACCCAGCGGCGATTGTCGAGCCGACAGTCGCGGTGGTCCGAATACTTGGCGCGCTTTGACTATGACATTGAGTACGTCAAAGGGGAGACGAACAAGGTCGCCGATGCACTGTCTCGATACTTCGAGAGCGACACCTGGGATGAGGCTCACCCACCGTCGGTGTACGTGGATGCCGACTCCAGGCTGGACCCGGAAGGAGAGGATCTCCCCTTCCAACGTACAGTGGAAATTCGCGCCATGCGGACGGGTCGTCCGATGCGCGAACGACGAGCGCCACAGCGGGCAGACGAGCCTCGCTCATTCGCCCCGACGAAATTGGCGGAGCCTGTGGAAGAGCGTGTGGAGACGGCTGCCGCGCTCGCAGCAGCAGCGGTGCCGGAACCCAACGCTCCCGCGAGGATTGTGGAAGGGGAAGCCGACCCCCGAGTGGTAGACTCCAGCATGCGGGGGTTGTCTCTGACACCTGTACTGGAAGAGGAGGGCGAATTCATCCCCGCAGTCAAGAGAGGATATGCAGAGGACCCGCTGTTCGGTAAGATCCTGAACAGCCCGGGGGAACACGACCGATTCACGGTGGACGGAGGAGTAATAACGACGCGCAATCGAGCAGGAGAGGACGTACTATGCGTGCCGTCGGCGATCCACAAGAAACGCAGACTGACGGAGATTGTCATAGACCTCGCGCACAAGATGCTGGGGCACTTCGGACCACAAAAGACAGCGGACTACGTCCGCCGCTTTTACTGGTGGCCAAAGCTCGGGCTAGATGTGGAGAAGTTCTGCGCAACCTGCGGAAGTTGTCAGACATCAAAGTCCCGTACGCAGCTAGCGCAGGGGTTACTGCACAGTCTGCCGATACCTGGGCGACCATGGGGCTCGATCGGCATGGATTTTGTCGGGCCGTTCCCCTCGTCGCGAGGGCACGATTACCTGTGGGTTATTATCTGTCGTTTAACGTCGATGGTGCATCTCGTGCCCCTTAATACGACGACCACGGCGAGCGAGCTCGCTTGGCTGTACGTGCGCGACGTGGTCCGCCTGCATGGCTTGCCGGACTCCATCGTGTCGGACAGAGACACGAAGTTTACCTCTCGATTCTGGCGCGAAACCCACCAACTGTTGGGGACGAAGCTGTTGATGTCTACATCATTTCATCCCCAAACAGATGGCGCGAGTGAGCGGGCCATCCGGTCAGTTGGTCAGATTCTACGCGCATGCGTCAGACCTGACCAAACGGACTGGGCCGACAAAATCCCATTAGTGGAGTTTGCTATCAATTCCAGTGTCAGCCGCTCCACAGGATTCGCGCCTTTTGAGCTGAATGCGGGACACTTACCGAGGATGATCACCGCAGTAACACCCACGGCAACAACGCCGCCCGGCGTCAGGCAATTCGTGGATCAGGCACTGCGCAATTTGGCAGTCGCCCATGACACGATTGTAGAGAGCCGGGTAGCGCAGGCGCACCAGGCGAACCGGCGACGGCGCAAGGACGAGACGATCGAGACAGGCGATCTCGTATATGTATCGACAGAAAACCTATCCCTGCCAAAGGCGCGGGCGCATAAGTTACTGCCAAAATTTGTGGGACCTTACCAAGTGACGACCGCCAACCCGCAGACATCGACGTATACCGTCGAGCTGCCGGCGGAATTGCGTGCGCGAAGGATCCACCCTACTTTCCATGTTAGCAAGTTGCGCAAACACCATGCAAATGATGACTCACGGTTCCCGCACCGCGAAACGCGGGTGCACTACGACTTCGGCGATCCAGATGACGTCGAGTGGCTAGTCGAAGAGGTCGCGAGCCATCGGTGGCGCGGTCGCGCACTAGAACTACAAGTACGATGGAACCTGGGCGATCTCACTTGGGAGCCGATCAGCGAATGCACGGAGTTGGAAGCTCTCGACGAGTACCTGCAGGTGCAAGGCGTACAACGGTGGCAAGACCTGCCTCGGAAGTTGCCGGTGGCCAAACCGTGACATGCGGGGGAGGGCCTGCACAGCGGAAGCATTTTCCCCTCCGGCGACCGGAGCGGTCGCCATAGGAGTTGGAACTTTAAATCCGGACCCCATCAAAAGGGTCAGAGTATCAATCGTGCACGCCCTCTTTTTCCCTTTCTCCCCCGCCACCTCCTCGACTGTCCACCACCGCAGAAGCGCGCGGGCTCTGAACTCCAGCCCTCCCGCGCGCACCTCACACTCACTAAACCCCGCTTGCGGATTGCAAAGCACGACGCCGGCGACGCCATGTCCGAAATGGACACGGGCGGCGACGGCAGCGCATCGAGCCGCGAGCATAGCGCTCGCCGCCACTCGACTGGAACGTCCACGACAACGCGCCACACGCAGTCTCCGGAGCCGCCATCACATGGGCCCACGCAAGCCGTACGACCCGACGGGCGACTCCATGAGCATCTAGGCCGTGATGACTGGCGCGCAGAACCCACATCCGGGGTTGTACACCACGAAACGTGCGTGTGCAACCCCTGCTCTAAGTATGTTTCCCATTTCCTCGACCACATGTGGTCCGGGGACCAGTCCCTTGTACGCGCAAAGGTCACGCGCGACGCGGCCATTGTTGAACACACAGACCTCGGCGCGAAGGTCGCCAGCCTCCAGCGTGACGTCGACGACCTACGCCAGGACAACGGCGACCTCGCCGACACGAACGACCGCCTGCATACGGAAGCGGACGATCTGCGCGATGACAACGATCGCGCGCATGCCGCCGCCGGCGCGCTGCGCGACGAGACAGCGGCCCTACGGCGCGAGGTCGCAGATTTGCGCAGCGACATCAGTCACCTGCGCGCCAAGCTCCGCGACGCGGAGGACGACATGCACCGCGAACGGCGACGCAAACTATCACCGCCCGCCCACCCCTCTCCGACCGTGCCACTCGCAGACCGGATGCCCAAGGTCCCGCTCGCCGACCGCATGTCCCCGGCATCCGGCCGTACCCTACTTACGCCTGGGGCGGACGGCGCCACGCGCCACACGTACCTGCCCGCCCATGTCCTGCAGTCGGAACAAGCCCAATACAACATGTCACACGGCTTACCGCCACCCCTGGGGCTCACGCCTGTGGGGGGGAGGGACGGCTACCTCGCCGACTCAGACCCAAGTACGATTGCGGCGATGGACTCCCTGCTGGCGCGCGCGCGCCAGGCCCCCAACAGTCCCGCCGCAGCCAAGGCAAGGTATTTCATGGAGCGAATTTCGCTCACGCCGTTAGACCGTCACACCCCAGTGCACAAGCACGCCATAGCGATATGGGCAACCAACGCGATCACCGCACTGTCGAATGCCGCGACCGTGGCTCACGCGCCGGCGGCGACGACAAGCAACACACAGCAAGCCTCCTCTTCGAAGAAGCAGGGGGCGGACAAGATAGTTCGACCCGAATCCCGGGACTCACCCAGCACGTGGCGACAGTGGCTAGTCACCCACCCGGAACCCAAGCACCTCCGGCAACACACCCGCGGAGTAGGTACGAGCGACGAGTTTCCCATACGAAACGTACGGGGGTATGTCGCGGTACTACGGCTGGCCCCACCTCGTGGCAAGGCGAGGAGCACGTACATGCTCCGTGCCGCGGCTTTATTTGGTGTTCCCCAAGCGTATCGAGAGGCACTCAAAGAGGCGGGAACGATGGTGGCCAATGAGCGCCACGACACGCCGATGGCGATTGACTATGATCCATCGCGCGACGAGGTGGTCGCTCACTTCGCTCGCAACGGGCTCACGCTCGCGGAAGCAGACGACTATTGGGCATGGGGTCAAGAATTCATTTCCACGTACATCAGTGATCTACAGCCCTCGGCGCAGCACCCGGCGCGCATCGCGTACAATGCAATGAACACCACGCCTCACTTGCCGCCCACGCTAGAGGGTTTTCCTGACGATCACGAAATGTCCACCAGGCTCGCACGATCTCCTATCACCACTACGGCCGAAGACCAACCCGCGTCAGACGACGACTATGTCGCGCCAACTGACGCGCCGTCCCCTCGGTTCTGAATACTTAATCATCTGTATGGTCTGCGCTGGTCGCGAGACTGCCACACCTGTTTCACCACTGCATTCTCTTCGTTCATAGGTGTGTGGCCTCGCTGGTGGGGGAGGGTGTGAGGTAGGCAATAGCGTGGGACAGGACTGTAGGTACTGTACAGGTGGCTGATGCGTGGGAGTGTTGAGTGAGTACTCGCGCGCCCGGCCGGCGTGCGAGGCACACCTTTTTATTACGACGTTGTATCACTACTCAGACGAATACATCTGGGTCTTGTGTATGCACGGCGTGAGTAAGGTTTACACGTGCGGTGGCCCATCGACATTGACAGCTTCCACGGCGATGCCGTTGTCTTCAAAGAGGGGGAATTAGGTGGCCGTGGTGTCCCTGAAGTACTCAAGGCACGTATAAGAGAGAGCGTCGGGTGTCGGGGATGGTGGCGGGATCACGGGCGTGGGTGGCGTCGATGGCGAAGCGGGAGGCGGTGGCATCACGAAGCAGAGTCCCAATGTGTTCTCCGGAGGAATCTCAATCAAAACCCCGGGGTTGTTCTCGCCAGCGGACCTAGTTGAATCATCGCCGGGTGGGTGAGACGAATTGTCAATGGAGTGGCGGGTATCCATGAGAGGGGAAAGCGACAAATAACTCGGCACTGTAGCATATAGCGGTCAGACGCCTGTGTTAGTTGTTCAGCATATAAGTGGCGCACACTACTGTTCTCGGCTCGACGTCATTAGTAGCGTCCCCTGGGGTCCACAGAACGTGGCTGGGGGGACTTTGGTAGGAAGAACCTAGAAGCCGCTGATGGGCACCACGCGGTAGTAAGGCGGAAATGTATGTATCTCCTGTCCCTAGAGCGCGATCAGTGGTACCGTGTCGGGTGCGCGAGCGAGCGTCACAGTCCCAAAGACTCGCGAAGTGTCTTCGTCGTTACACGAACAGTAGTCGGGACGAGGATACGAATACTCGGGATGACGCGGCGACGGCGTCCGAACAATATACGAGCGGGAGGACGCGTACGAGTCACCGAGGTGACGAGACAACGAATTCGCGAATGAGCGAGACCCGGAGTCGTTCGTGGGGAAACGAGGAACGCTGTGGAAACGATGGGGGGAAGGACGTATCACGACGATCGGGTTGGACCCGAATTGACTGTGTGATCGGGAACGCGTTTGCTGTGGGTCTGATCTTGACGAGGCCTCGAAGCTGCTATTCGAGGTTCGGAACGTAGTTCGAGTGAAGTTCGGGAGGTCGTGCGGCGTAGTCGAAGTCGGAAATCGTGCGGCGTGCGGCGTGCGGCGAAGTTCGGAAGGTCGTGCGGCGTAGTCGAAGTCGAGAGTCGTGCGGCGTGCGGCGTGCGGCGTAGTCGAAGGTGAGGTTACGGACGAAGTTGGTAGAACGAGGGGTGCAACGTCAGTAAGAGCTGACGATGCTGGCGGCGATGCAGAGTACTCTTTCGAGATTCTGACTATGAGGGGGGGAAAGTAACTTGTATTCCGAGTGCGCTACAGGGCCGTATATATACTACAAGCGAGTTCGAACCAGTATCGTACTGTGCGAACATAGGTAGGTATAGACGGAACGAAACACAGACGGAGTAGAAAAGTATCACGAGTGGCAAGTGGGAGGGGTGCGGAGCGGATACATGAAGTAATGAAGGGCTCACTACGAGCTCGACAGCGGTGGTATGAATCGTAGGTACGCCTCAGCGGCTCGAAGCGCGCCAAAGACGTGTTCCGAACGCCGAAGTCGCAGCGAGGGGGCTACGAACTTCGTAAGTAGTTCGGTGCGTAGTCCTGGCTCCTGGCTCGGATCGCTACGGATCGGAAGGGTCGGGACGTCAGAGGGAGCCAATCAGGAAGCCGAAATGTACGTGGGAGGGAAGGGCGTTTAACCGCCGGCTATCTCGGGAGTGGCGCACCCGGTGTGTTTCAGATCTTCGAACCGTGCGCTGATTCGCTAGGCGATGATTGCGGCGTGGTCACGGTCTGTGGGGCCTCAGGCCTGGGCCAAAACACGTGCGGGCGCCTCGAAGTGACTCGGTACCGAGCGGGAGACGCTCGAAATGCGGAACCGAAATCGTGTGACTTCGGTTCGTGCCGAAGTGGCGGTGGCTCCAGGGCGGAAACGACGGTCCGGAGACCAAAGTCACGTGACTTTGGTCGAAGCGAAAATCCGAAAATTCGTGGCGGAATCCCCTCTCGACGGGGAACCAGGCGTATCACCTCCTCCATACTTTGATACTGACCGTCCACGGGCAGCGCGAAAGGAGGAAAGGCGATTCGGAGGCGGATGTGGCAATGATGGGAAAGTTCGGAAGGTTCCGAAATGTGGCGGAAGTGTGGAACGAAGTGAGGCGCGCAGCGCGAAGTCTAGATTCGAAGAGATAGACGAGAAGCGAAGTGGCGGGCAAGTCGGACGGATGATGTGATGAGGATTTGCGTCGGGCGCCGAGGGACAATGATTTAGCCGCATGCGTGGGAGCGAGGGGGATGTGGAAGGTAGAGGCGAAGTCGAATGGAGGTGATGACGTCGCGATGACGTCGAACTGATGTCATGGCCTAGGCGCTATTGGAAATGAAGTCGAATGTGCGTACTTGGTTTCCGAACAGGTTGAGGCGCGTGTCGATGGCGTGGGAATGGGGTTTCGAGTCGGACGATTTTTCGCGAAGTCGACGGAGAGGCCTATGTTCGTCTTGGGGGCGCTTAGCTTCCGAACAATGCGAAGTGGAAAAAGATAAAAGGAGGCGAAGGTGTTCGGCTCGTCTCCATCTTCTCTCGTTCCACTCGTCTCTCACTTCGGGCGCTCCTCTTTCACCTACGATGTCTGCACCAACCACTTCAACCAGCGACGCACGGCCTCGGCAATCGATCGACATCGCAAACCTCCGCGCCGGCCTCGATCGGCACTTGGTCAAGTTCGACCCGAACGCCTCCGACGCCGACAAGTTCGTGTGGGCGAAGCCCATACTCCACTGGCTGGTAAGTGTTCGCGACCTCCGTCCTAGTAGTTCGGCGCTGACTTCGTGACTGGACAGGTGAAGGGTCGGGACCACCCCGACTACGCTACGTTCTTGCGGCCACTCCTGCCTCGCATGCAGGAGCTCTCGGACGAGCACGGTACTGCGGAGTGGATTGCCGCGTCCCACGGCCTCTTGCGCTCACCTCCCGCCGTAAGTCTTGTTCTTGTTCGTGTTCGGATCGTTGCTAACCGAATTCGTGTAGCCTGTCGACCCCGTCGCCGCGTTCCTCGACGCGGGCATGCTCGAGTTCGAGCTCGACATGCCGGGGCCGAACGACGCTGCTGCGGACACACTCGTTGCGCCGCCACCAGCCGCCGCTGCTTCGACCACCCCGGAGCCGCCGATCGTCGCCGCTGCGCCGATCGCGACTCTGGCGGTTCCGCAGTCGGAGGCGGAGTCCGAAGGCCCTGAGGACGACGGAGCGGAAGACGAGGGACAAGACCAGCTCGAGGGCGACGACGGTCCGATCGCGTCCGCGCAGCCGAAGCCGCCGAAGAAAAGGGCCGGCTACGAGGTTCTCTCCACCTTCGACGAAGACTACGCGGACGACCCGAACTGGGGTTTTCCGTATCGGGAGGCGGTGGCGTTGGCGAACGTCATCGAGGGAGGGGAGTACGACGTGGAGGGGTACGGGCCGGTACGTATCTTCTTTTGTGTTCGGAGACGTACGAACTGACCTGTTTTGGTTCGTAGGTCTGCGACTATTGTCGCAGATTCATTTCGCTGCACGGCCGCGACTGCAGCGGCCAAATCGTCAAGATGAAGACCAAGATCAAGGTCTCGTGCGAACGGTGCATGCAAGCTGCACAGGGATGTTCGTGGACGAACGCGCCCGTCCTCGAATCGAGTAAGTGGTCTTCTTTTGTTCGTGTTCGGTACTATGCTGACGACTGGCGTCTGTAGAAAAGAAGGGCAAGAAGAGCAAGAGGGCGCCAGAGGGCTCGCCGGACCACGGCGACGAAGTCGCGAAGCCGGCGCCAAAGAAGGCGAAGCCTTCGCCGAGGAAGGAGGTTCGCGTCCAGGCGCAAAGTAAGTGTCCGTTGTCCTTCGAAGTCCTCCGCGTCGCTGACTTGAACCTATAGAAGTGATCGCGAGGCCTCCGTCCGAAGTCGACGTGACTTCGGACGTCGAGATGGCCGGCCCGTCGCAGACACAAGCGACGATACCAGGTGAGCTCACCCCGCTCTTCCTGCCAAGTCCATCGTCTGACGCGGGGCAAGATGTAGGGCTCGGAGGCGGTGGTGCGGAGGAATGGGATAGGATGGGACGAGACATCGCAGGTACGTCGTCGTGAGCTCGTTTCTGTTCGGGAGAGTGCTAACCAGTTCGTAGGTCCTTCGGCTCGGCAGGCGAGCGAACCCGTCGCGGGCCCGAGCCAGACACGAGACAAGGGCAAGGGCAAGGCGACGCAGTCCGAGGCGTCCTCGACGGCGGGCGAAGCGACATTCGCTGATTTCGCGGACTTCAATCCACGATTCGGCATTCCGCGAGGCGACCGCTTCACGGAACTCTCCCTCCCCATTCCTCCGACTCTCGCCGACCTCGACGCGATCGCCAACTCGGTCGACGACGACATCGCGACCGACCGCGAACTCACCCCCGGCCAGGTCCTCGCTATCCGAGCTTTCCGTCAGCTCGAGCAGGGCCTGTGCGCACAGGTGTTCGCCGCGTGCCAGCTCATCCGCGAGCTGAAGTGGCGTCAAGTAGAGATCCTCAAGCCGAGGCTCTTCGCGCGGTACAAGGCGGGTGAGGACGTGACGCCGTGGGATGAAGAGGAAAATGGTGGCGCCGAGTAGGCGAAGGGCGAGGGGAGTCGGCGAAGTCGGGGGGGAAGGGTGCGAAGTAGAAAAATGTAAAATAGAATGTTTCGACTTGTTCTTGGTTTTGAATTGATTCTTTTCTTGCGTCCTAAATGCGTGAGATCGAAACGAAATGGACGTACGAAAGCTGAAGCGACTTCGGAACTCAGAAGCGCAAACGGCTAAGTCGAAATAGATGAAATGAAAATTGAATTCTTTTGTTTAAGTCTCAGTACTCCTTCATAGACTTAGGACTTCGATCTTGAGTAGCCCTGCGCTACAGCGGTAAACGCGAGCGACTTAGTACGTACAAGAAAAAGTGAAAAAATATGAAAGTGATGGGGAGGATAGGGAATTGGTGTTGGTTCTGGATTGCGGTTCAATGCTCGATGGTTCGCGGGGTCTAGTATCGTATGGGGATGATCAATAACAGATGGGGAGGAATGGAAGTGGTACTTGTTCTGGATGGTGGTTCGTGCTCTGCTTCGATCGCTACTCTTGTTCGGCTTCGTCTTCATCGTCAGGAGCGTCAACTTCGGGTGGCTCAGCTTCGGGGGGATCGGCTTCGTCTTCGTTCGCCTGCGACTCGCTTTGTTCGAGTTCGCGAAGGCGCTTCGTGTCAATGTCAATCTCGCGAATGTCAATGTCGACCGGTTCGCGACGAGCGAAGTAGGGAATGACTCGAAATGCGGCAATAGGACGATCGAGGACGGACGCATCAAGTTCGGCGAGGATGTATGCTCCTCCTCGATTGCGCGAGATGACGAAGAGAGGACCGAGGTAACGTGGACGCATCTTTCGATTGAGGGACTTCTCGATCGCAGTGTTGCGCATAAGGACTAGTTCGCCTCGTTTGAAGTCGAAGTCGCGGATCGTGTGCGCATGTTCGGCTTCGAAGCGTCGAGCGTTCTCTAGACGTGTTTCGTAGACCTGGGACCGAAGTGTCGTGATGTCGCTATATCGTTTCTGGAGGGCGATGGCGCGGCGAACGATAAGATCTGTAGTCGAAAGTACGGCATCTGGTGGGGGCTGCAGGTACGTGGCTTCAGCGATGTCCAGGGGAATGAGCGGGTGACAACCCGTGACCGCGAAGTAACAGCCCATGCGCTTGCGAACAGTGAGCCGTTCGGACCAGAATACGGAGTGAGCTGTTCGTGCCCATTGGGACTGGTCTCCGTCTGCTGCCTTGAACAATGCCTGCCGAACATCGAAATGTGAGCGTTCGACGATTCCGTTCGCTCGTGAGTTGTAGCCGCTAATCCGGATGTGACGAATGTGATACTTCGATTCGAGGAATTCGAGCGCTTTGATGAAGGGCTTGCCGTTGTCCGTGACGATTTCGCTGAGCGAACCCCAACGAGTGATGACCTCTTCGTAGAAGAACTTCGCAAGAGCGAGGGCGTCCTCCTTCTTGAGTAGCCTGAATTCGGGATACGAAGTGATAGAGCACCGGCCTTGAACGATGTAGCGGTACCCGTTCGAGGGCGGCATATGCATCGTGTCGACGTAGATCTTCGCGAACAATGATGCGGGCATGTCGACAGTCGGGGGCATGAGGATCTGGCGTCGTTGTCTCTGTTGGCAGATTAGACACGTCCGAACATACCACATCACATCGGCTTCGTAGGACGGCCACCAGAAGCGTTGGCCGATGAGGGATCGTGTTGCGAACACTCCTCGATGGCCTACTTTGTCGTGACAGTCGACGAGGATGTCAACGCGGCGCTTCTCATTCGGAATGAGCTTGTGCACTCCGTCGAGACCGCGACGCCAAAGTCGACCTCTTCCGATGTAGAACTTGGTGGCGTAGCGAACGAACGTGGTGAACTCGGAATCGGACAGCGCTTCGGGACGTACTGGGTCTTCGAGCCAATCGCGAACGCGGATGAGTCGTTGGTCGGCTTTGCGTGCGGAATCCGTTCGAGGAATGTCGCTATACTCGAGCACCTGCTCCTCCTCCTCCATACTTTGAGTCTGACCGTCCTCGGTCAGCGCGAACACTGCGCGGAGAGACGGCGAAGGGAGGGAGGGAGCCGAAATGGGCAGCTCGTGCATGCTAGCCGTAAGCGTGATATTGAGGAAACCGTAAAGTTCGTCGATCCAGTCGTCGAAGCTGTCGTCGTCTTGGTCGGGAGGATCGCCGGGCTGGCGAAGGCGTCGGGAGAGACCGTCGGGGCCGTGAAAAATTCCGGGGACGTGCCGAAGCACGAATTTGAACGCTAGAATCGAAATAATCCAACGATTCGTGCTCGCAGTTGGAACTAAATCGGGATTCTTCAGCATGCCACCGATGGAAAGAGCGTCGACTTCGACGATGAGATTCCGAAGTCCGATGAGGTAGACCTTGAGCGATTTCAACGCTCGATAGAGGCCGTAGATCTCGAGCTTCGGTTGCGAGAAGCGGCGTTCGCGATCGTTGAGCGAGATGGATCCGAACCGACTGTAGTACCGCTTCTTCTTGTTCTCTTCGTCTTCCTGAGCGAGGATGTAGCCGATGGCGATGTACGAAGTGTCGACGGCGAGGACGACGGCGGCAGGGGATTCGTAGTTGATGGCCCGAAGTGCACCAGAGTTGACGAGTGCGTTTTTGAGGTACTCCTGTGCGATTAGCTGCGCGGTACCAAACTCGAAGTCAACTCCTTTCCGCGTGAGCTTCGTGAGCGGCCATGCGTGCTTCGCGAAGTCCTTGATGAAAATCCGACAAACGCCAACGGTTCCGAGGAACGCGCGAACATCCGAAAGATCAGCACAAGGACCCCAGTTCGTAATCGCGGAAATGGTCGTAGGATCTGCGCGTCTTCCTTCGGGCGTGCAGAGGTGACGAAGGACGGTGAATTCGCGGGAAATGAGGATGGACTTCGTACCGGAGAACGTGCCCTCGGAGTAGCGCATGCGCTGGAGGATACGATTCACGGTCTCGAGGTGCTCCCAGACGAAGCGACGGATGTCCGGGTTCGCCGGGATCATTTCGTACGAACCGTCTGGGCGTCGATAATCTGTCTTCGGACCTTTGATGGGAACGTCGTCGATGAAGGGGATGGTATACGTCGGGATTTCTTCGCGAAGGATATGCGTGACGTCGTCGTGGAAGATCGGGACCGAATTCGTCCAACCCATTGGGAGGGTGACGAGGCGATGCGCGCCGTAGGGGGTTTGGAAGGTGGTGAAGTCGCGGGATCGTTCGTCGATGACTCGCTCGTCGTAGCCGACGTAGAGGTCGAGGATGCCGCCGCAAGCACGTCCGCCGAACTGTTCGGCGAGATGCTCTTGGATGGGCGGTACTCCGGAATGTGCGACCGTGACGGCGTTGAGCGGTTCAAGCGAGTGGACGATGCGAAGCTTACCGTCCTTCTTCGCGACGCAAAACCACTTCGAGCGATAGGAGGAATTGGACGGTTCGTAGACGCCTGCGTCGATCTTCTTCTTGATCATTCGGCAGACTTCGTCGCGGATACCGGGGGGGATGGGAATGTTGCGATCTACCCAGGGAACGTGCGAGACGACTGGGATTTGAACCGGAGGGAAAAACTCCTCTTTGAAGCTTCCTCGTTCGTTCTCGGCCCAGGCGAACGCCTCGTTCTGTTCGGAGATCGTGTTGTGCAAGAGGTCTCGTTCGGTAGGCGTCAAGAAGTCGTAGTTCGGGAGGGCGTCCATGGCGTCATGTCGCTCTTGGGTATATCGTCCGGAAGGTACGAACTTCGGAGGATGAGGGTTGAGCGGCGGCATTGACGCGAGTGGATCGCCCTTGATGTTACGTTCGATTCGGAAGCCTTCGGGAAGTGTACCGAGGACAGGCTTAACCTTTTGTCCTACAGGTTTGTACTTCTTTTTGCCGACGAAAGTGCCGCGTATATCGGAATCGGCGTGCGAAGTCGATGGCGTCGTCAAGAAAGGAGTCGTAGTGCGCCGGGAGTCAAGATAAGAGTCAGGAGATTGTTCGGAAAGTGAGGGGGATGGCGTTAATGGTCCTGTGGAGCCGGGCGGTGATTGCGAACTGGGACTGAGGGGTTGCGAACTGAGAACGTAAGTGCGAGATGATGATGAGGACGAAGGCGAAGTGGCAAACTGGTTCGGGGACGCGTGGTTGGAATCAAGATGTGAGCGGTCAGCCGCTAGTGGCTTTCGAGGCTTCGTGGGGCATATGTTCTGCAAGAAAGATGGTGCGCAGTGTTCGGGAAGATGTGAGCGTTCTTCGGAAGCGGTGACGTATGCGTGGCGAACCGCCGACTCGTCCGAGGAGTCGATTGGGGTATAGGCTATGATTCGGACATTTTCTCCTTCGCCTTCGATAATCATGGCGATGGAGTCACCTTCGTCGACTTCGTCCTCAAAGTCGGGACTGATTAATTTGCTCCTGCCGAAACCGATGGTGTCCTCGAGGATACGTTGGGAGGACGAGGGTGTCGCCATTGTTCGGGTTCGTGATCGTGACGGTCTGATCTTCGTTCTGGAAGTTGCGAACGATGGACTCGGTGAGGACGTCGAATGGGCGACCGAGGAGGATGTCGTAGGCAACTTCGCGAACGATGTGAACCTGCAAGTACAACGTCATGTTCCCGAATTTAAACGGGACGTTACGAGCGAGGCCGAGCGATTCGGAGAGTTGCCGGTTCGCGGATTGCATCTGGATCTTGATGCTCGGCGTGTAATGCAGTTCGAGGAAATGACAAATTTCCTCGGACATTGCTATTACCTGCGAACCGGGATCTAGGAGGCATTCGATGGCGACGCGACTTGCGACGATGCCGTCAATCGACCGGAGCGCGTGCGAGTCGTTCGCGACGGTGAGAGCGTCCGGATCGAAGGTACGGTCAGGAGTGCGGTCGTTGATGTATACCTCGACAGGGTCCTCCATGACCCCTTTGTTGTTCGTAGGCCAGACCGACTCCTTCGTCGACTGTCGCGGGTCGGGGGCGTAGTTGACGAAGGTTTGCGCCTCCGCCTCGCGAATTGCGGTAGCTGGCGAAGTGAGCGCCTCGTCAAATACGTCCTCGAACGTTACCCTGTGCTTCGGGGCTTCGTCTTGGACGTTCGTGGACCGACGTGGCGTGACCGCTTCGCGGAACTTGTTCCGAACTTCGGGGGCGAGCGAGAGCAGTTCCTCCGGCGTCACCGAGAGTTTGAGCTCCTTCATGGCACGTTCGAAGACGCTGTCAGCCAGTTCGGAGCGATGAACCGGAGGTGTGTTGCGAAACTGCGGTTCGCGAACAGCAACCTTCGGCGGATCGGACGGAACAATCTTCGGCTGGACTGGGGCGTTGGTCGCGTCGCGAACGTTGCGAAAGGGGTGAACGGGAGGTAGCTCGGGCTCTTTCTCTGGTTCGGAGACAGGAGCTGCTGCCTTCGCAGCCGGTACTTGCGCGCGCTTCGGAAGGGACTTGGTCGGCCGCGAAATCTCAACGCCGTCGAATACTTGTGCGTAGGCCGCTGCCTTCCGAAGTGAGGCTAGTTCGGCTTCGAGACCGGCGATGCGATCCTCCTTCGTGAGCGAAAACGTGTAGTGCGAAGAAGGCACCTTCTCGATCATGAGTTGCTGCGCGACGGGAGTGACCGAAGGGTTGCGTCGGTACCATTCCCGTACGCGTTCGCGCAAGAAGTCGCCCGTGATGGCGCGAGGTACGAAGCTGCCGTTCGCGAGCGTGACCTTGCCTTCGCCGTTCCGAACAATCACGCCGGCGCGAACGTCTTCTTCGACGGACGGGCACGACGAGATACGATGTTCGGAAGACCCGCAGTACAGACAACGTCCAGCAAGGCGCTGCATTGCTGCTGCGCGTGCGTCCGTCGAGGGTGTATTCGCTGCGGGTGCTGCGGCTACGGGTGGTGCTGCTGCTGCAACGACTGCGTTCGCTGCTGCGGTGATGGGACCGGACAAGTTCGCCAGCGAACCTCCTTGCATCAACGTTCGGACGAGCGTCGCGAGGAGGTCCTCGGCCTTGATCGCGGGTGCTGGTGACGACGAAGTGTTCGCGACCGCTGGGGCTGCGGTCGGTGCGACGGGGACGGCTACGTGAGCATTGGTGCGAAACGAATCTGCACCTGCCTGGAGGACGTATTGTCCGGCGAGGTGGACGTCCGCAACGGGGTAGTCGTCTCCTGCTTCGACGTCGGGCTTCTTGATCTGCAATCTCGGGTTTATCTTCCGCCAGAGCACGTCGGGGATACCTCTCGAGAACTCCTTGTCCTGCTGCATAGTCGAGAGGCGACGTTTGACGATTAGGAAGCCCGAAATGGTCAGGAACTCGCGATGATAAGACGCGAACTCCTCGAGCGTGATCGTAGACTTCTTCCGAGTCTTGGTTACGAGGTCTTCGAGATCGCCTGCTGTGTACGCGCGATTAGCGTCGGCGCCGGGGTACAACTTGCCAACAGCGATCTTGAAGTCATTGTATGTTCCGGCGCCCGTGAACTCGTCCATGGCGTCGAACATATCCGCAACGTCTGTGGGTACGTATACCTTCGCCCAATCTTTCTTCGAACGTTCGGTAACGACACCGGCGGGCCCGAAGTAAGATTCGAGGTCGGCCCAAAACCTACGAATGTCGCGAGGTTTTTCTGGGTCGAAGACCGGTGCTGTCCGAGCGAGTCTGGATGGCATGGGAACGACGGCGGCCATTGCTGCTGGCTGAACGGGGACGGGGGCGACTGGTGGAGGGATGCGACGAAGTAGCGAAGTGAGTTGCGAAAGGTGACGAAGTGCCGAAGTCGGGTTCGAAGTTGAAGGCGAAGGTGACGGGGGAGTTCGGGGAGTTGGAGGTCGAGTAGGTCGAAGCGGAGTAAGCGAAGAAAGCGGGGGGAGAGGCGAGATGCTGCGTGGAGGCGTACGAAATCCGCCTGGTACTTGGGGATCGAATTCGACGTCAGGCTCAGCGTCGTGCTGGGATCCTGAAGCTTCGAAGTCCTCTTCGTTCGCTAACTCGTCTTCGGAAGTTGGTTCGGAGTGATGTTCGTTACCGGATGGGTAAACGACGTGAGTCCGCCGAATTTCTTCGGCGAGGGTGGCGGAACGAAGTCGATAGCGAGAGACGAACGGCGAAGTGGCTTCGGAACGCTTTGGAGGAATTGTGACAAGACGCCCTCGCGGTGGGCTCCAAAAGTGATGGGCACCACGCGGTAGTAAGGCGGAAATGTATGTATCTCCTGTCCCTAGAGCGCGATCAGTGGTACCGTGTCGGGTGCGCGAGCGAGCGTCACAGTCCCAAAGACTCGCGAAGTGTCTTCGTCGTTACACGAACAGTAGTCGGGACGAGGATACGAATACTCGGGATGACGCGGCGACGGCGTCCGAACAATATACGAGCGGGAGGACGCGTACGAGTCACCGAGGTGACGAGACAACGAATTCGCGAATGAGCGAGACCCGGAGTCGTTCGTGGGGAAACGAGGAACGCTGTGGAAACGATGGGGGGAAGGACGTATCACGACGATCGGGTTGGACCCGAATTGACTGTGTGATCGGGAACGCGTTTGCTGTGGGTCTGATCTTGACGAGGCCTCGAAGCTGCTATTCGAGGTTCGGAACGTAGTTCGAGTGAAGTTCGGGAGGTCGTGCGGCGTAGTCGAAGTCGGAAATCGTGCGGCGTGCGGCGTGCGGCGAAGTTCGGAAGGTCGTGCGGCGTAGTCGAAGTCGAGAGTCGTGCGGCGTGCGGCGTGCGGCGTAGTCGAAGGTGAGGTTACGGACGAAGTTGGTAGAACGAGGGGTGCAACGTCAGTAAGAGCTGACGATGCTGGCGGCGATGCAGAGTACTCTTTCGAGATTCTGACTATGAGGGGGGAAAGTAACTTGTATTCCGAGTGCGCTACAGGGCCGTATATATACTACAAGCGAGTTCGAACCAGTATCGTACTGTGCGAACATAGGTAGGTATAGACGGAACGAAACACAGACGGAGTAGAAAAGTATCACGAGTGGCAAGTGGGAGGGGTGCGGAGCGGATACATGAAGTAATGAAGGGCTCACTACGAGCTCGACAGCGGTGGTATGAATCGTAGGTACGCCTCAGCGGCTCGAAGCGCGCCAAAGACGTGTTCCGAACGCCGAAGTCGCAGCGAGGGGGCTACGAACTTCGTAAGTAGTTCGGTGCGTAGTCCTGGCTCCTGGCTCGGATCGCTACGGATCGGAAGGGTCGGGACGTCAGAGGGAGCCAATCAGGAAGCCGAAATGTACGTGGGAGGGAAGGGCGTTTAACCGCCGGCTATCTCGGGAGTGGCGCACCCGGTGTGTTTCAGATCTTCGAACCGTGCGCTGATTCGCTAGGCGATGATTGCGGCGTGGTCACGGTCTGTGGGGCCTCAGGCCTGGGCCGAAACACGTGCGGGCGCCTCGAAGTGACTCGGTACCGAGCGGGAGACGCTCGAAATGCGGAACCGAAATCGTGTGACTTCGGTTCGTGCCGAAGTGGCGGTGGCTCCAGGGCGGAAACGACGGTCCGGAGACCAAAGTCACGTGACTTTGGTCGAAGCGAAAATCCGAAAATTCGTGGCGGAATCCCCTCTCGACGGGGAACCAGGCGTATCACCGCGCTCGATGGACAGTGACACCCCCTGGCACTCTCTGGTCCAAGCGCCGGCACAGCCAAATTCCCATCGCGTGCCCCCTTATGGCACGTTCTACCTGCAGGGCACATCAGGCGCATGCGCGCGGTCGACGCACTGAGCGGCTTGCGTATCGTAAGTTGGGCCCTCAGTTGTCCACGTGCGGTGAAGCGCTGGCTGACCGCTACAACGCATACACCGCTTCAATTTTGCTTTGACATTCCTAATAATGGCACGTCTATGGTTCAACAACGAGTTACTGACTGGGAAAGTTTGGCCGCCCTTCATCTTGCTAAATTCGGCCAGAGCGCAGGCGCAGGCAGACTTCTCGAGGAAAACTTTTCCACGGAGCATCCACACCAGTGCCATTTGCGCAGATGGGTACTAGTAACGCCATCAGCGCGTTTGATGGAAGGCTGCCTTATTGTTGTGCACCACGAAGCCGCTCCTATGCGGTCCTAAGGCGTCTGGCCCGCGGACATCTATCGGTAGGTTCCCAACCTGAGGTCACGCCCCGGATTAGTACTTAGTCTGGCTATACCTAGTCTGCCAGTGTCGGCAGTGCAATCAGTCAAGTCAAGCCGTTCACATGTACCTCGATTAAACGAGTCCAGATTCCATGATAGGACGCACCGTCAGATTGATGCCCTGGTACACGAGCACGCTGACGCGCTCGGTTGTGAAGTCTCAGGTCATATATTCGGAAGGAGCATGCATCATATTCATTTCGTAGATCCTTATGTGCATACTAGACATTCAAATCAGTATTTGGAGAGTTTGTGCCAGAAATAACTACCCACCTTGACATACACTCACCGCTGCCAAACCCGCATACTAAGAACTCAGTGCATACTGACGATGATGGATTTTAGAGTTATGCCGGATGAGAACTTCTATCCGGTTGCTCGCTATACCACAGTCGCACTCTAAGATCTTCGCGTTTTCCGGGCCGCAGCAAGTGACAATGTGGTCGTACCACTCTTCCAGCGGAACGCAATACCGGTTCGACGGATTGCAATACCAGCCGCACGACCTTGGGCAGGACAAATACGGCCAATTGTCTGCACGAGCGACTTTCGAAGGCGGGACGAACGCGTCAACGTTGGTGCGAGAGAGTCCCGCAAAGTGACGAGGGGCCCCCGTAAATTGACGAGGGAAGAGAAGTGGGGGCGGAATGGCATGGGCTGTAGGCCGGTTGGCCGCAGGCTGGAGGTCGTCGAAAGTGATCAAAGGCAGGTCGAGAGCGGAGAGGTCGCCGGAAAGGGGTGGAAGGAGGGTGAAACCGTCGGACCTGGTGTACGAGTACAACCATTAACATGGAGGTTTTGCAGTATGAATGAAGCACGTACAGTGGAGGGGCTCCACCGGAGGGCAACGAGGGCGAGTCGAGTTCGCCAGCTGGATCGCGAAAGCGATCCCATGGATCACCAAGCTCGAGGTCGGGAATTGGAATTGGGTTTTGGAATGCGAGTGGCGTGTTGGATTTCGGATCGGAAGGACCTTGCGCTGAGCGCAAGGACCCGTTTGGCTCACGCATTGACCAGTCTTATTCTTACTATTAGCAAGCACAATGCGCAGTGCGCGCTCGAGAAGGGCCGAGCAGGATGCTCGGACCTGTATACCACGAGCTTTGCTCGCGCCGTCTTGTATTCTTTTATTTACCTGCTTTGCTCTGTCGCTGAGATGTCTTAGCTGCTACCATCTACTCTACGTATATATACCCGACTGTAGCTACACTCAAATGCAATCCAGTTTACCTTTCCTCACCCGTGTGTCGCTCATCGCTTACTCCCGCGCCTATCTCGTCGCCTGTTTCCTCTTGCCTTCACCCCTGCGCTTCTTTATCATCTCTCTAGGTTATGGGCCCTGCGCATCATCAGTAAAGACCAAGACAACGACAACGCGACTTACCCCATCTCTATCCCTATCCCCATATTCCCCGAGCGACACTTCCCGCGATGACCGAAGACTTGAAGATCAAAGTCCCGAAATTAGCGGCCGACGGATCGAACTGGGTCACGTACCGCGACCGGATGATCTGGGGGCTGACCGCACGCCTCCTCGAAGATCATCTCACCAACGACGCCATGCCCACCGCGTATGCGACGGCCGGTACCGTCAACGGGCACTCCCCAGCAGAGCGCTGGAGGCAGGGCGAAGCCACCGTCAAGCAGTGCATCGCAGCATCGGTTCCTGACTCGATTTTCAACCGCATCAAGAGCGGGACACGCGCGAAGGATGTGTGGGACGAGTTGAAGAAGGTTTTTGAAGGAAGGTCGAAGATGTTGGTGGTGGAGCTGCGGAGGAAGATGCAGAATCAGAGGTGCAAGCCGAAGGACGACGTACGTGATCACTTTGACAAGCTCAATGACCTGCGCGAGCAGCTGGCCGCGATGGGCACCTCCCTCACCGACGAAGAATACGCCAACATTCTTCTCGGATCCCTCCCCCGCATCTACGACACTACCACTGCAGCCATGACCGCTAGCTCTGCGATCAACAACACGTCCATCACAGCACAGACGGTCGTCAGGCTCATCACGGATGATTATGAGCGCCGGTCGCTAGAAACCGAATCGAAGGACGCACCTGAAGCAGCGTTTGCCGCCGCGAGCTCCCAGCCGAAGTTCGACAAGAAGAACGTCGAGTGCTTCAATTGCAAGAAGCGTGGCCATGTGAAGGCCGATTGCTGGGCGAAGGGCGGAGGGAAGGAAGGGCAGAGGCCCGCTAGAGGTGGAAGAGAGGCGAAGGACCGGGCGGCTGTGGCGGAGAGCGAGGATGTCGAGGCATGGGCGGCGATGGAGGTTTTGGCGGAAGAAGACGACATGGAGACCGAAGGACAGCAATACCAGGCGGCCGCTGCGAGCGAAGCACGCACCTTTGCTGGGTTGGAGGCCGAGCTCTACGACTCAGGAGCCTCACGACACATGTCCCCATTCTGACACCGATTCACCACGTACCGCGCCATCGACCCTCAACCCATCACTGCTGCCGACAAGCGCGTCTTCTATGCCATCGGCGTCGGCGACCTATCCATTGATGTCCCGAACGGCCAGTCCACCACCCGAATTGTCCTCAAGGAGTGTCTACACGCGCCGGACATGGGACTCACCATCGTCTCCATCAGCCGTATCGCACGGGCGGGATACCCGGTCACCTTTGAGAAGGACTCATGCAGGATCAAGAATCCGAAGGGGGCAACCGTTGGAATCATACGAGCTGCCGCAAACGGCCTGTACAAGGTCGAGCATGGCGATGCCGCGAATCTGGCATCGGAGAAAGTCAATCTTGCGACTCTCCACCGGCGTCTTGGCCACATCTCGGCAGACGCCATTCGCTCTCTTGTCAAGAAGAACATGATATCGGGCATCACACTCATCGACGACCATTCACCTCTCATCTGCGATTCGTGCGAATACGCGAAAACGACCCGCAAACCCATCCGCAAGGAGCGATCGACACCTCAGGCCGACGAACTAGGCAAGGAAGTACACTCCGATCTCTGGGGCCCCTCCCCGGTGCAGACCCTCGGCGGACGACGGTACTATATTTCCTTCACAGACGACTACTCCCGTTACAGTGAGGTCGACCTCCTGCGGACCAAGGACGAGGCACTCGACGCGTACAAGAAGTTTGCCGCGTGGATGAAGACCCAGCACGACGCCTCAATCAAGCATTTTCATTCTGACCGAGGCGGTGAGTTTCTCAGTGCGGACTTCGACAAATTCCTCGCGGAACAAGGTACCGAGCGGCGCCTCACCACGCACGACACCCCGCAGCACAACGGTGTCGCTGAGGCACTCAACCGCCGTCTTCTCGAACGAGTCCGCGCCATTCTCCATCACAGCGACTTGCCAAAGAACCTCTGGGGCGAGGCCGTCCTATTCGCAACATGGCTCAAGAACCGCACGGCAACTCGTGTCCTGGGCGACATCACACCCTTCGAGCGCCTCACCGGAGAGAAGCCGAACATGGGAAGCGTCCCAGAGTGGGGACAGCGCGTATGGGTGCACAACAGTACAGGCAACAAGCTCGAGGCGCGTGCTACAGAAGCCCGCTGGGTAGGCTACGACAAGGACAGCACACACGCGCACCGCATCTACTGGCCCGAGAAGCGCTCTATTTCAGTCGAGCGCGACGTCAAGTTTGTCGCCGCGCCCACAGTCACCCTCCCTTCCACGCCGGTCGCCTCCCTCTTGCTGCCTGAGGGGGAAAAGATAGCCGTGACGAGCAAGACCAGCCAGCAAGATGGAGGAGCACCGGACAGTGTCTCGCCAGACGTGAAGAACGACGTCACCGAGCCCGACGCGAGCACAGCCAAGTCCAGAATTCCTGTCGCATCCCCGCCAACGCGCCCAACTCGTACAGTCAAGCCGTCCGAATACCAGAAGCGCCTCATGAACGAAGGCACCACGCAGGGTCACACGCGCAAGGGCAAGGCGGTCGGTCCCACACTTCCCAAAGGCATGCAGCCTCAGGGGGAGTCTGCCGCGCTTGCAGACGACTTCGACGACCTCCCCGAGCTCATGGACGACGACGACGGCGATGAATATGCCGAAGACTTCGCGTATCAAGCCAACACGCAGCCCGCAACGGCAGGAGCTACCGTGACCCAATGGGACCTGAATGTCGAGCCGAAGACGATCGAGGAAGCGCGAGCACGTCCAGACTGGCCAAAGTGGAAGGCAGCAATCGAGAAGGAGATGAACACGCTCGACAGGGCGGGCACCTGGAAGACCGTGCCGAAGCCGTCAGGCAAGAACATCGTAGACTGCAAGTGGGTCTTCCGCATCAAACGCGACGCGCAAGGCAGCATCGAGTCGTACAAGGCCCGTCTCGTCGCAAAAGGGTTCACACAGATCCACGGTGTAGATTTCTTTGACACCTACTCACCTGTCGCCAAACTCTCCAGCTTTCGAGCAATCCTCGCACTCGCCGCACGATACGACTGGGACATCGCATCATTTGACTTCAACGGCGCATTTCTCAATGGTGAACTCGACGACGACGAAGAAATCTACATGCAGGAACCCCCCGGCTACGAGAGCAGCAACGGCGCATTCGTCAAACAACTTATCAAGGCGCTCTACGGGCTGAAGCAGGCCGGACGCAAATGGTACATCAGCATGTCCGGCATATCCCTGAGACGCCCTGAGAAGGCGCTCTCAGGGCCGTTCAGGACGTCTCAGGCGTCGGCAGTCAGACAGCTCCATTCACGCTGTCAGGACTGCTCGCTCAGGAGATGTCAGGACTCCTCAGGACTCTCAGGTGCCCCAGACTTGTTGTACAAGCATCAGAGCTGCATGCAGAGACCGCGGGATTAGAAACCTGAGTCTATTCACGACGACGGACAGGCCGAGAGTACGATACGATAATTGCTGTAAGCTATAGAGCTGTGATTGGAGTGAAACAGTGTATCCTGGAGTGCAGAAAGCGAAACCTAAGCAGTATATAGAGGTATGTAAGTGTAATGATGAATGAGAGTGGCAGAGAGTGGATAGGAAAGTGAACGAGCGTGGAAGATGAGAGTAGATGGGCAAGAAAGGACGGATCATGATGAGCGCAAAATTATATCACAGGTACTGCAAAATTCCAGCACGCGCATTGCGGAGGGTATCATTTGCGGCGTCGCGGCGCTGCTAATCGTCACCGCTGTCGGGAGGCGGGCTGCTTCGATCACAGATTGGATCGCTGCGATTGCATGACGACACTGCGCGATCACGACGAGACGCCGCCGGGCCAGAGCGCATGAAGGGAATGGCCTCGTGTATCAGCGTGTCGAAGCGGTGGATCTTCTCGTACAGTTTCTTGATGGTCTGGCCTTGCAGCTCGCGGGTGAGGGCGCCGTTGTGGTGTTCAGAGAATTGGATGACATGCTGGTTGATCCCGGTTTCCCAAGCCTCAAAAGCGCGCTGTACCTGTTGTATTGAGAGTGTCAAACGGGTAGAACGTGTCCTGTCCGAGAGCAACGCACCGCTGCGACTGACAAGGCAAGAGCTCCCCCGGGACGCGTGCCCGACTTGCTCATTGCATAGAACATAGACCCTTCAATTGTCTTGAGATGGAGGGCGAAGACATCGAGAATGTAATGCGAACGAAGCGCTCCTGACGGCTCCTGTGCACAGTTAGCGCGGAGAAATCAGAGATAGGATAGGACTTACAGAGGGATGCGGGTTAGCCCAGAAGGCAGCACCTGAGCTGCGGACAAGTGCGCTGCGCGCATAGGCTTTTCGCGCAGGAACACCCTCACGCTCTTGCATAGCCTTATTGACAATAATGACGGCCCTCTTCTGGAAGTCACCCCGCCAGTCATAGAGACACTGCCTTGCCTGAGCTCGTCGTGAGTGTGGGCAGTTCAGCAATATGCTGACAACATACGACAGAATAGACATTAGTCCCCTTCTTGACCTCATAGAACTGCTCGGGGCACACGAAATCTATCACATCCTGAAGATTCTTCAAGAAGCCACCTTCACAACCGACATCCAGGTCCCAGGGGTTTTCTCTTGTGCCGTAGAACTCGACGAGGGTGGGAATGATTGTCTTATGGAAGACAGGCTTGATCCACGATGGAAGTTGCTCGAACGAGAGGGATTTGGAGGCATCGACGACGGACTTCGGCTTACGAGCCTTCTTGCGCTGGGACTGTGCTTGATCCTCGACAATGTCAACCATCTGTGCAGGCTCGCATCAGCATCTAGGTCTGAGCGTGCGATGACAACATCCACGCACCTGCTTTGTCTGTCGACCGGTCACCTCGACGTCCTTCCTCTGTGTCGCCACGTCACCATCTCCGAAGCCACCAAACAAATTCAACATGCCCTCTGAGCTCTCTCTGGAATGCGTATAGCTCCTCGCAGTGTGTGCCGATGACGTCCCGGTGTTCGAGAGTCCAACCACGGTGCGCCAGTCATCTTGTAGGCCAGCGGCGACAGTAGCGGGCCGCGGTTTTGCTTTGGAACTTTGTAAATTGTGAGAGGTTGCTAATCAATAACCAAGAGTGATGCTGATGTTCAAGTCACTCACACTGCAGAGACTTTTGTGAACCTCGGACGATGTGTATTGACTTGGGCTGCGGCGCGGACGTCTTGAATACGAGCATCTTTCTTCTCCTTCTTCTCCTTGGCAGCCTGGGCTGCGGTCTTCTTTGGCGGCTGCGCGGTCTTCTTTGGCGGCTGTGCGACAATAGGTAAGCTGGGTGCACTGATGATGAATCTGATGGATTTGGCCAGAAACCTGCACACGCTCGTCGTCCGAGCTATCCGAGACATCAATGATGCGATCACCGTGGATATCCATGGCTGCTGGCACCCAACTCTTGTCTCTGTTCCTGTCGTCTTCCTCCTCCTGCTCGCGATCCCTCACCATGCGAGCCAGCTTCTGTGTGCCCACTGTCTCAGTCGCTACGCGTTCCTCAATGACTTGGGTCTTGGTAGCCAGACGGACATCCTTTGCTGCCCTCTTCTCAGCAGCATGAGCACTGATCTCATCCTGTGTTCGTTTGCGGAGCCCAACAGCGGCAGCAGGGTGAGGATTGTTTGTTGTCCGGGTGTTGTAGGGGCGCGCTGACGGCTCTGGGACAGGGTCAACAGCGACAGCATTGTCATTTGAGGACTTTCCTTGGGACGGGGCCTGACCGCCGTCATCCTCAGGCTGCGGGATGTGGGCAGTGTTTGACCGGGAGCGTGTCGTACGTTGTCGCTTTGCCGCTGCAGGTGCCACATAATCATCATCAGATACAGGTGGTTCAGCTGAAGCCTTTGATTTGGTCTTGCGAGAGGATGCGGGTTTCGAGGAAGGGTGTTTGCGCTTGCCAGTCATGGTTTCCGAGTCAGTGCGATGTGGCGAAGGAAGGAAAGTGAGTCGTGAATAGTACGCTAAGTCAGCCGTTCAGCATTTGACATGTCCCGTGTCGCTTAGCACTTCTGAAGTCGAACCGCCACCAGCACATTACTTGCCCACACGCACATTTCTATCGTCCTCTCCTTGTAGCCTGTGACTAGCCCCTCTACCGCCCTCAATGGCATTATTTTGCACTCTTTGCTCGCTCTCCTTCCCCACTCGACGTGCATCAGCAGCTCACACTGCAAAAGTCCACCGCCATCCGAAGCCTTGCCCACCTCGGTCGCAATTTCGCTATCATCCGCATCTGAATGGTACACCGTCTATCTGATTTTCTAAATGCCCTCGCTGATTAACGTTCATCAACAGCCCGACCGTGCGACGCTGATGGAAATTTTCTGCCACGCGGAGCCCCTCCTCCGCCCACTGTGCCCAACAAAAGCTGGTCGCCATTCAGTGACCGAGAGTCATTTGAGTTCGCGGAGCTCTTCTTTGAGAAGATGCAGTCTTCAGAGGAGGACATCAATCAAATTCTCCGTATCTGGGCCGCGAAGAATATCCGCAACGGCGGTGGCAGTCCAGTATTCCAGGACAACGCTGACATGTTGGACACAATTGACAGTATTACAGTTGGCGAGGCGCCCTGGCAAACTTTCTCAGTGCGCTACAGTGGCCCTCTACCACCCGACGCGCCGTCCTGGAAGCGCCAGGAGTGCATCGTGCATACACGCGATGTACAGACAGTGTGTCAGAACATGCTCAGGACTCGCGAATACCACGGACAGTTTGACTATGTCCCTTTCGAGGAGTACACAGGCGAGCAGAACCGTCGCTACTGCAATTTCATGTCCGGGCAGTGGAGTTACAAGGAAGCGGTGTGTTTGCACAACATCAGCGCATGATATTTTGGTTAATCATATCATTTCTAGGACAAAATTGCTCGTGATCCAGCGACGCATGGCGCCATGCTAGTTCCTGTCATACTCGGCGCCGACAAGACGACAGTGTCTGTTGCGACTGGCAACACAGAATTCCACCCGGTATATGCCTCTATTGGAAACGTCCATAACGAGCTTCGCCGTGCCCATCAAGATGCCTTGGTGCCCATTGCTTTCCTTTCAATCCCCAAAGGTATGTGCGCTTGAATTATATTAAGGAAAGGTTACTGATATTATCTGTAGCTCCTCGAGAGGCCGACGACGACAATGAGTTCCGGATCTTCAAGAAGCAGGTCTATCATGCGTCTGTCGCACGGATCCTTCTTCCCCTTCGAGACGCTATGACAACGCCAGAAGTCACGCTGTGCCCTGACGGGCATTATCGCAAGGCCATATATTCCATTGGGCCATTTATAGCTGACTACCCTGAGCAGGTCGTACTTGCGGGGATTGTTCAAGGCTGGTGCCCTAAGTGAGTCATTACCAATCACTGCCGATGGCCTCCTTAACAAGCTGACGCAACTTTGTAGATGCTTCGCGATGCCAAGCGACCTTGACACAAAGGGCTGTTCGCGCTTTCGTGAGCATACGGACGGTCTCAGAGAGACATACGCACATGACCCTGGCATCTTATGGGATGCATTTGGACTGGTTGCGAGTGTTCGCGTGAGTCGAGTCATTCCATGCTGATCATCCTCATATTTACTAACATGTCTACTTAGCCATTCACTGAACACTTTCCGCGTGCCGACATCTATGAATTGTTGTCGCCAGACCTTCTCCATCAGATGGTGAAAGGAACCTTCAAGGATCACCTCGTGACATGGGTCCAGGAGTACGTCGAGTGTGTCCACGCCCCTCGAGATGCCAAGACAATCATGGATGATATTGATCGCAAGTATGTTCCACGTAATTTTTCGGAAAGCTCATCACTCATTTCTCTCGTGCTCCAGGATTGCCGCAGTTCCCGCATTCCCTGGCCTACGTCGGTTTCCCGAGGGCCGAAACTTTAAGCAATGGACCGGAGACGACTCGAAGGCACTCATGTAGGTCAACTTTCTCTGAGTCGATGTGCCTTGTAGCTAGATGACGAATAATCATATGCAGGTGTTCATCCCGGCAATTGTCGGCCATGTTCCGGATCGAATGGTTAAATGCATCGCCGCGTTCCTTGACTTCTGCTACGTTGCGCGCCGCTCTTCCCATGACACAGCTTCCCTCAATGCCATGGACGAGGCCCTGGCACGCTTTCATGAGCATCGCGAAGTCTTTCGCGAAGAGGGCATCCGAGCGGACGGGTTTTCACTCCCGAGGCAGCACTCCCTTGTCCACTACACACGCAGTATTCGCCTCTTTGGTTCACCCAATGGCCTCTGCTCTTCCATCACAGAGTCAAAGCACATCCGCGCTGTCAAGAAGCCATGGCGACGATCAAGCCGTAATAAGCCGCTCGGTCAAATTATCCGTACCAACACACGTTTGAGCCAGTTGGCGGCGGCGCGCACCGACTTCGGAAGTCGAGGCATGCTGCATCACGATGTCTTGACAGCTGCTCATCTTTCTGCTGCACTCGGCAACAACAACGACATCGATGACGACGACGACGAGGCAGATGCTGAGGACGGCATCCATGGGACGGGAGTCCGCTTCGACATTGCGGATGTCGACGGGGGGTATCAGCTTCCGTCAATAAAACTTGCCAAGCGACCCGGTGCGTTGCCTTACTCTCCTGCCTACATTGGTGCTGATATACTTCCAGCCTTATCACGCCCAGTGCACCGCCTGGAACTCAAGCCGACACATGCCGACATCCTCACAGAGCTCATTCGCCGCTACTTGTTCGCGCAGCGCTATCCCGATCTTGACGCTGACATAGCTCCTATCAACGAATGCCCACAGTTCCATGGCAACGTTGCAGTCTTCAAGAGTGCGCGTGCTGTCTTCTATGCTCCGAGCGAGTTGTCCGGCCCCGGAGGAATGCACTCGGAGATGATCCGAAGCCATGCAAAATGGTACGGCGAGTTTGAGCGCCGCGACACGGTGCTCTTACAGGAGGGCAACCGGGACGATGCTATGGGTGGCCTAATCGTCGCCCGCATCGTCCGCTTTCTCTTGTTTGCTCACGATGACGTCCGCTATTCATGCGCGTTGGTTGAGACGTTCTCCCCGGTAGGAGATGCGCCGGATCCTGTGA
Source organism: Auriscalpium microsporum (assembly GCA_019914985.1). Taxonomy (NCBI): domain Eukaryota; kingdom Fungi; phylum Basidiomycota; class Agaricomycetes; order Russulales; family Auriscalpiaceae; genus Auriscalpium; species Auriscalpium microsporum. Next base: position 221,804 of record JAHLMG010000010.1, on the reverse strand, counting down.
CCGGGATGTGGATTGTGAAGGCGAGACATTCTCGCGGTGAGCGTGTGCTTAGCCTCATAGACACTGCTTGCATCGTACGTGCCTGCCACCTCATCGGCGTGTACAATGCCCATCACCTACCTCTTGATTTTCATTTTTCGTTCACTCACGACGCCTTTCGTAGCTTCTATGTAAACAAGTATGCCGATTACCATAGTCACGAGTGTATACCATGATTTATATCTAGTTTAATAAGTAATATGAAGGCTGGATACCTGAGAGTCCTGGCGAGTCCTGACACTCCTGACACTCCTGGCGAAGCTTTGTCAGGATGCCTCAGGGCGTCAGGACATGCCGAAAGTACTGATGTACGACGCCCTCTGCCGCATCCTCTTTGAGCTCGGTTTTTCAGTCAGCAAAGCGGACCCCGGCGTCTTCTATGCTCATATCGACACCCACATCCTCATCCTCGCCATTCACGTCGACGACTGCGCCATGACCGGAGACTCACCGAAGCTTATCGCCGAGTACCGCGAGAAGCTCAACGCACGCTACGCGCTCACCGACCTCGGCGCCATCCACTGGCTCCTCGGCATCAAAATCACTCGTGATCGCGAGGCACGCACCATATCACTCTCCCAGACCTCTTACATCACCTCCATCATCTCTCGCTTCAATCTCGAAGATGCACAGCCGCTCGCAATGCCCATGCTACCCGGAGTCTCGCTTTCGAAGGACGACTGCCCGACAAACCCTACGGACATTGCGAAGATGAAGAAGATTCCTTACCGCGAGGCCATTGGCTCTCTCATGTACGCCTCCGTCGCGACACGCCCCGACATTACATTCGCAGTCTCGACTCTATCCCAGTTCCTCGAGAACCCCGGCCCCGCACATTGGGAGGCCGTGAAGCGCGTCTTCAGGTACCTCGCAGGCACGAAGGACCTGGCACTCACATTCGGCACTGACCAGCACGAGCTCGTTGGCTACACGGACGCGGACGGCGCCTCGCAGGAGCACCGGCGCGCCATCTCGGGCAGCGCATTCCTTATCGACGGCGGCGCCATCTCGTGGAGTTCACGCAAGCAAGAACTTGTCACCCTCTCGACAGCCGAAGCCGAACACGTCGCCGCTATGCACGCCGCAAAGGAAGGCATCTGGCTCAGACGACTTCTGAGCGAGATCTTCGAGCCAGCAACCTCGGCCACGACGCTCTACTGCGACAACCAAGCCGCTCTCAAGCTTGCCACGACGGAGAATTTTCACGCACGCACAAAGCACATCGACATCCGCTATCACTTCATCCGCGACACAGTCAACAACGGCACCTTCGACATTGTGTACTGCCCCACCGACACCATGACGGCCGACATCCTCACGAAAGCCCTTCCCAACTGGAAGGTGAAGTACTTCGCGAGCGCGCTCGGACTGCGCATGGCTTGAGGGGGAGTGTTGGATTTCGGATCGGAAGGACCTTGCGCTGAGCGCAAGGACCCGTTTGGCTCACGCATTGACCAGTCTTATTCTTACTATTAGCAAGCACAATGCGCAGTGCGCGCTCGAGAAGGGCCGAGCAGGATGCTCGGACCTGTATACCACGAGCTTTGCTCGCGCCGTCTTGTATTCTTTTATTTACCTGCTTTGCTCTGTCGCTGAGATGTCTTAGCTGCTACCATCTACTCTACGTATATATACCCGACTGTAGCTACACTCAAATGCAATCCAGTTTACCTTTCCTCACCCGTGTGTCGCTCATCGCTTACTCCCGCGCCTATCTCGTCGCCTGTTTCCTCTTGCCTTCACCCCTGCGCTTCTTTATCATCTCTCTATGGCGGTGGGGACGCGGACGGCGACGCTGAGTGCCTGTCGACGTCGTCGAAGTACAGCCCTAGCGCGTTATCCGGGTCGACGGCATCAAACGACCCCCGCTCTCCGGCCCGAGCGCCGCCAACGAGTCCGTGCAGGCGACCCGAGTCCATCAGGACGTGGGGGGGAAATAGCATGGCACTTGACGGGGTGGCTTTATAGAATTCCAGGACGACGGGCTTGGAGGCGCTCAGGGCGGTTGGCAGGGACGGCGTGTCGGCCACGTGGGGGGGAAGAATTCGAGATGTGGGTGATGATGGGTCCACGCTGTGCCAGTCTTCGTGTCTGGGAACGCTTTTGGGCATATTGATGATGGGGAACAGGAAACCGTTGATGGGAAGAAACGTGGAATACCCCAAGTGCGCGCACCCAGACCTGCGCAAGTGGCGGTGTCTAAACGGCACAGCTCGAAGGCCTTTCATGACGGCCGGCCGGATCAGTGATGCGTGTATCTGAGCCATCTGACGCTCAAAAAGACTTCCTTATGCGTTCCGTGAGCCGTGTGATTTATCAGGAAGGAGATCTGTCGTACGGACCATACAAAGCAAGAGCCGCCACCTGTGCCTTGGCAGCACAGGTTCGAGGGCTCAGCTCCCTGCAGGAGAAAAATTGGGCAATGCGAAAGGGCGAATATCGTGGCAGTGAAGCAGCTCATCGTCGGGCGGCCTGCTAAATGTTTTGTCCGACGATGTATAAATCGAGGAAAGGCTATACAAGTCGACGACCCTAAGACAAGTTCAGAAACGGAAAGCAAAGTCTGAACAACTGGTGCCCACCGATACAAAGCGAGGGCTATCTTGAGTTGACTTCAAATATTGTCGGGACACCACCAATTCCTTTCTCTGGAAACTGTTCTGAATGAGGGTGTAAAACCTTATAATCCACTCACTTGCTGGGTGTCCCACTCTAAACGCGCCGCCCTTCTCCTTTATCCGAGGACAACCTGCGCCGCCGCACACGCGTGCAATAAGCGGCGTGTCAGCTGCACACAACAGGTTCCTATTACTCTTGCCCGGGGTTCACACGTGCGGGTCTTCGGGAATCTTCGTTCCATTCTTCACCCTACTACTCCTAACGTCATCCGTTGTTCCATCCGACGCCTCGGATGGCGCGCTTGCTTCATGTGTTCTCTGAGCAGACGGCACCCTGGGGCTAGAAGCATGGGACAGGGCGGAGCGGCACGATGAGATCGGCTGTGCAAGATATTCGGTGTGGCGCAAGGTTATGGGTTTACGAAACGAGCGAATGGATAGGATGGATTATAGCAGTTCGACAAAGGCAGTTGCTGGGTACTAATACGTGAAGTACGTGGGCATGGGCACGTTAAAAGACCGTCCAGCGGTACGCTCGTCTCAGAAGGCCAGAGGAGCCCTCACAGCGTCTTTATTCGGGAATGTTCGTGATGAGATCCACATGCGCTGATGGAGAAGATCAGAGGAGTTGTCAGTGTGCTACTTCGCGCTGGGATCGACATTGCCGTCTGCTGAAGCAAAGACGCCAAAGACGTCACAATAGATCTAGGCAAGGCACCAGGTGTGTCTTCAAACTTCCCAGTCCCCGACTTTCCGCTCGTCCATGCGCCCGAGGCGCCAGGCTAACCCAGGTGCTGCAGGTACGGCCATAGCTGTCTAGCGCTTGGTTGGGTCGAAGGATAATTTTGACGAGTTGAGATTGCGCGCGAAGGGGCTTCGCGATCGTACAACGAGCACACTGCGTGGCGTCCAGAGATCCAGAGGCTTGCCTGCGACTACTATGCATGGAAGTCAGGTCTCAAGACTTCTGACCTGACCTGCTTAGCGTACCAATGCGCCGATACATAGCGTAGGGGCAGGCTGGCTCCTAGGTTTATATGTCAGCCTGCTGGCGGCATGATGGGGCAGAGGAACGGGTCGTCTGCAGCGGAGGCAGTCGTCAGTGACCGCTAGATGTTTACCAGAAGCCTGGACACTCACCGCCGTCGCCTCTCGCGAGTGCATTGCGAGACTTCCTTCGCCTCAAGCACGGTGGACCCGGCGTTGAGAGCAAGACGCGACCTGTTTCACGAGCGTGTCCGGAGAGCAAAGGCGCGGGACGTCGGAGTACTGGTAAGCAGCGATATTTGAGTAGCTTGATGTGGGCGCGCGTTCGAATAGAGTGCCTTGCGATGCATGCACTTTAGGAAATTGTTCGCGCGGCAGTGGAGACCCATGCTCGCGGGATTGCTGAGGATCTTTTTGATGGACGAGGACGGTATGAGCTGTAAGCTCTCCTGATCAGCAAAACGCAGGCAGAGCTGAAAAGCACGTACCATCCATGATACTGTGGGGCTTCAGGCCTGCTGTGCACAGTGCTTAAACTGGCTACTAGTCTTTAAAAGGCCATTGCAGAGCATGGCAGGACGATTCCTTCAGCACATTTCAGAATATCTCCTGGCTTTATTGCATCTATCTTGTGTGAAATTCATATGTAATTCCAGGGTGAAATTCATATGCAATTCCAGGTGAAATTCATATGCAATTCCAGGTGAAATTCATATGTAATTCCAGGTGAAATTCATATGTAATTCCAAGGTGAAATTCAAAAGATATTCAGGAGAAATTCAAAAGATATTCAGGGTGATATTCAGGAGAAATTCAAAAGATATTCAGGGTGATATTCAGGGGAAATTCAAAAGATATTCAGGGTGATATTCAGGAGAAATTCAAAAGATATTCAGGGTGATATTCAGGGGGAATTCGCAAGATATTCAGGGAGATATTCAGGGGGAATTCGCAAGATATTCAGGGGGATATTCAGGGAGATTCAAAAGATGTTCAGGGGGATATTCAGGGGATATTCAGGGTAAATTCAAAAGATATTCAGGGGGATAATCAGGGGAAATTCAAAGGTGTCTAGACACTGATTAATTGACAATCTTCCTGCCATTGGGATAGTATCAGAGATATGATAGATCAATTATTTTGCTTTATATGTATAATGCAAGTGCTGCTGTGCGTCCTTCTGCTTCATATATATTGATGCTTTCCCTTGGTCCCTCATGGTTGAACCTGGTTTTTGTTGTCATACCATCATGATACCAAGTTTGATCTTGAAGGTCAAATACACGTGCAGTAAAATGGAACCCACCATGATATATAATACCTGCCAAACGGTAGACACGTGTTGCATGGTCTTCAGCAATATGTATGCTTTTACTAAGTACAACATTATGCTTTGAGATTGACAACATCAATACAGGAGGTAGCTCACCAACAAACTTAGTGACTATTGTCAAATGATCTCTACATATAGAACACAAGTTCTCTGATTGTCTATGATGTGTATTCATAAATTCATTGGTATTAGTGGCACCAGAGTAACAGGGATCCCATAAGGCAGCAGGTAGAACATGCCGTTTGTCAATACGATGACACCTTACACAACTTGTTTCATCGACCACAGAGCCTTTGTCATTTTTGAATAATTCTATACACATGCTTCTAACATCTGTGCCATCTACAGCATTGTTGGGAAATTCACGAGGGTCCATGTTACGTATGCTCATGCGCACAAGGTCACGTTCTGCCTCTGCTGTCCTACCTCTCACAGGATGTGACCACAAATCATTCATAAGATCTAAATGTTGATTCTTTCCCAGTATGTGTGTATTCCAGGTACTGCTTTCTGCTGCAAAAACATTTCTAAGAATTGTAAAAGTACTATCATAAGCACAGCTAAGAGTCTTTTTATCCCATCTCAATCCTTTGATTTTTACTTCAACTACTGTGGCTGCAGAGGCAGTTGCAGTCTTCCTACGTTTTGAAGAATTTTCTGGTGCAACAGTTAGTATATCTTTCACAACTTCAGTTTCAACTACCTCTTGAGCATACTTATTAATTGTACTTACTTTTGGTGTGGTAGTAATAGAGTGTGTGTTTGCTCTGTCAGTAAAAGGGAGTTTTGTCTTTGCATGTGCAGGAGGCTTTTTCAGCAAAGTCCATTCCAAGTCTGGTAGTACTGTCACTTTATCCATGGGCTCTTTTGCAGACCAGGATATGGCATTATGCATGTGCTTAGGTATGAGTGGTTTGCCAGAGTTGCTTCTATAATCCTGATACTGTCTTACTAGAGCAGTACGAGTTTTAGCATTTATACCTTCAGGAAGTTTACCCATATATCTCAGAGTGGTAATATGGTCTAGAATCTCCAATTCACGAAAGTTTTGCCGATCCCATCCAGATAACCCTCCCTGAATCTTGTGTGGGAAGAAGCCTTGTACAATCAGTGTTCCTTGTAAAGATGATCCTCGTGACAGTGCAGTGTAGTATGACTGATGAGTGCGACAGTTGTGCAAATCTACTACATTGTATTTGCGAGTTCTACCTTGGGAAGCAAAGTCTGTCATTGCAAAATTGGGAATTACTGGGACTTGCTCTCGACTTATACGCCAAGATGTGTCATCAGGCATCTCACAGACCAGATCTTGTTTCTGTTGTGACACAGGTACTACATTTTGACTCAAGCCAGGTAACTGAATATCTTGGGCAGGATTACTGAGATGTACAAAGACAGTCTCCAGTGCTTGCTTGTCATGTGCAATGTCTTTTGCATGCCACCCTATAACAGTACCTTCTGCACCATTTGTTACACCAAGCTCAGTAGCTTCATTCTTCTTGATCATTATGTGCATGCCTTTACATAAAGACAGTATTCCAGGATGGTGATCTGTTACAGCATGAGGAAGATTCCACAGTATTTGTTGTGGGCCAAGAGCAATGGCATTTGATGTGCGCAAAGGATCAACAATGTCTGTATTCTTCCGCTTGCGACCTGGCTTTTTCTCTGAGTCTGTATTTGTTCGCCATTTATCAATTGAATAGAAATGTGTGAGATGCCGGTGATGATCCTCTGCAAACTGCCGACTATTCATTTCGTTTAGACGATCACGATGTGAATTCAGACCAGTGATGACTGATACGTATCTAAACTCAGGATCCCAAATATGAGGTTGATCTTCACCACGCCCAGCAATCCGTGTACGTAGCAATGCAATATCTGCATCAGTGCATGAACGGTATCTCATATTTTCAAGAGCTGTGCGAAACTTGGCATCTTCAGGAGTCTGAGTCTTCTGACGCATATTTTGACGAAGTATAACAACATGTGTTGACTGATGCCAGGTAGCTTTGCCCATAATACTTTTCTGCACCTTGTGACTATTGGTTGTATGTAAAACAGCATCTGGAGTCCTTGAGTATAATGCAGGACTTGTAGAAGGTGGGGGTAGCTGAGCAAAATCACCTGCAAAGACCATGTTTTTACCTCCATATGCAGTATCATGAATCTGCATTGCAAGACACATCTGAGCACTTATATTGTACAAGCTTTCACAATCTACCATCGAGATCTCATCCAAGAACACATATTGAACATGCTTAATACGCTCATGGACTTCATTCAAAGCCATCCAACTTTGTTGTGTTCCAAAACCATTAATACCTAGCACTGAATGATAGGTTGATCCTGAAACTAAAGCAGCTGCAGCACCTGTTGGTGCAAGAACTAGAAACTTATATTCTTGCTTCATTTCCTTGAAAAAATGCATAAGTGCCTTTATGACTTGGGACTTGCCTGTGCCTCCCATACCACCCAAATACATTTTAAGCTGTTCAGCAGCAGGGTCAAGGACATGGTTTGATACAATACGAAATGCGCGCTTCTGTTCAGTATTCAAAGTGAAAAGTTGGGCAGTCTTAGTTACAATTTCTCGCTGCTCTTCTGTTCCTGCTGTATGAGCCTCTGTTAGATATGCAAGGTCCACCAATCTCACAGTGTTTTCCAAGTCCTCCTTTTGCCCTTGTGCTGAGTGTGTGGCACTTGCTGCAGATGCCTGTTCAGCACGTTCATCTATTACCTTTTGCTTCTCTAAAGTTAGTACTGTTTTCCAGTGTGCAGCTGACTTTACAGACCCATCAAACAGAGGCTCAGTATCAATATCCATTGGAATACTGCCCTTGCGTTCCAGCCAACCAGTCTCATGCATTACCTTTTCAATCTGAGTCATCTGGGTCAATCGATTCAAAGTCTTTTTCCCGATCACCTGCCACTGACTTTCCAAGGCCTGTGCTAATTCTGTAAGATCTATTCCATTAGTATCACCATCATCTTCAATAGTCTGATCTAAATGCTCAAACATCTGATTGAATATTTTACCTGTCATATCTCCCTCTGCATTACCTGCTTTGCGCTTAGCAGCATAATCATCTCGAGCATCATTGCATTCATATTTGATCTGCATGAAATCCATGACGTGCCTTTCGTTGTCAGAAAATTCATGACTCTCAAATGTGCTTTGCCATGTATCTCCACTATCTTTCAAGTCTTGTGGGACACGCCAAGGTTTGAATAGAGCTAGCATAGTTAAACAGTACTCCTCAATGTTACCCTGATCACGTCTTGGAAGAGATCCCCCTAAGAAATTTGGCACTTTTGATTTATCTTCTTTACATATCCTAACTTCATGTGTACCATGTTGAGGATGCATAGAAATAAATTGATAAGACTGTGTCTGACGGGGTTTCTTAGTCTGTTTGGAACCATATGGAGTGTAATTTGAGTCAGGATCTTCCTCTGCAAGATGGAGTCCTTCTACATCCGAGTCAGTGGTGTAGACAAATGCCTTGTCATCATTATCTTCAGATTCTGTATCTGCATCCCTTTTGTCTGCTTTAACTTTACCAGGTTTTGCTCTAGATCTACGTTTGAGTGTTTTAGTACATGTTCGAATCCAGTCATAGACATTCATATTTGTCAACTCTTTTGGCCGGCATGTATAGTCCGTAATAGCACTTTGGCCAACTATAAATCCTTTGATATTCTTCACAACTACTGTAGCATCTAGTTCATTATCAGAGGCATCATCCGGTGACCAAAACCGTAGAATCTCATTAATATAGTTCTTCCAATAAAGCTTGGCAAACAAATGCATGGTATAGTGGTCAGGATGTCCTAGTAGATATAAAGACGCCATTGGCCCTCCGATCTCTAGACGCACATTCATATTATTCACAATCTGTACCATGAGTTTCTTTGCTTTCTGTAAACTAGTCAAGCTCTCATCCTCAAGTGTAGCATTCCTTTCAAATACAGTGCGAACAGCATCAAACATGACATGTGTTTTGAGAGGTGTCTTTGTAATATAGTCTGTGATGTATGCAATAATGGACTTTATTGCTGTGCCTGATAACAGACTTGTGACATCTGAGTTGCACCGAAGCAAATAAGTGAGGACATAAGAAAATGTATTGAGCCATGCTTCATTTTGACGCATATTGATGCTGCCCGTCTCAGAGTCAACTGTGGTTGTAGGATTTGTATCTCGCGGAAATCTGGACTTACATGTTTCATGTTTTGGATCAGTACATCCAGCATGATGTTTGTGCTTGTTGAGACGAAAGAGAAGGTCGTCAACAGTAGATTCAAATTCTCTTTGCCACTGAATATATGGCTTACAATTTATACAAGTGTCATTACTTTCATCTCTGTGACGTTTGCACAATTTGGGTGGACATTTAGGCAATACAAGAGATGGCTTATTATAGTCATGTTCCTTTTCAGCTTCCTTAATTGCTTCTTCAACATGATCTATGGATCCTGTCAAGAATTCACCTGCATGTGCACTCTCAAGATATGCTATCATCTCCCGCTGAAAGTCAGAATTCCGATCAAGAAGTTTATCACGTATCTCTTGGGGAGTAAGGACACCTTTTATCCATAGTAGCATATGCAAATGTAATGTAAGCCGCCCTTGTTGCTCGACAGTGCCATAATAGCCGGCAGTGTCACCATAAAGACCTGAGTGCTTAGAGCCAACACCCAAAACATGTTTGATGAACAAGTCAACCATAAGTTTGAAGAACTTGGCACCTGCAACAGGGTTATTTGCTATTAACCGTACCCTCTCATCCTGCTCATAAAATGTAGGAAATATAGCAGATGGCTGGCCAGCATAGTATAGTGCAATAGGGTGATTAACATCAGATGGGGCAAAGGTAATAAACCAAGATGGGGCTCCAAGGTAAGAAATCAAAGACCATATCTCACTACGCATATTCTTCTTGCTTGCCTTTGACCCTGGTACACCTGCAGCAACAAAATCAAGATCATTCAATATTTGATAACATGCACTCTCAGCATCAGTGGATGCCTTTACATGTTCGCCTTTTGCCAGACGTTCAATCAGCTCTGTAAGAACACTGACATCAACCTTGGCAAGTCGATCTGCGATGCGACCAAAATTGGCTTGTTTTGCCATAAGGTATCCTCCCAACGCACTGCTCTTGACCTGCTGATGATTTAAAGCAACTAGAGGAAACATTGGTTCTAATTGGAAACGTTTGTCATGGTACAAAAGCAAGTGGCGCAATCGTCTTTTATCGCTCATATGTTTGGTGCCATTATCATTTCCGACACCACCTAGACCATATGGGAACAACCAAGGAAAGATCTGTGGATAAAGCTGAGGATTATCATAGGTAGATATAGGGGTATTGGACTGTCCAATTCCAAGAGCCTTACCTCCATTAATAAGATGTTGCATAGCTTGTGCCTTCAGCTGCTCTGTAGACATCCTTTCAATTTCCTTTCCAGTCAGGGCATGTACTGTAAATGGACATGCACCATCAGTTGTAGCCACATCATTATCTATATTAACAGATTTGTTTTCACCAGTTTCTCCATCTGTGAATAACTTATACTCTGTCACAATAGGTACACCTTCTTCCTCATACTCAGCAAGATTGGCATAGGAGATTTCAAGATCCCGATAATCGATATGATTACATTTGAGCCACTCAAGAGCAGATGCAACTTTATTTCTCCGCACAAGTAGAGGGGTTCGTCTAAGGTCTTTGTCTGTTGGTTTCGTCTGACCAATATATACAAAGCCTATAATTTCATTAACATCCTCGCGCTTGGGTGGCAAAGCTGCATATACCTTAGGAGTGGGTGTCGAAAAGAAGACAGCATTAGCACTCATCTTATGCATCCCAGAAGACATTACGCGAACTACACATCGGTTGTGACAGACCCGAGAAATCAGCATTTTTTCTGCCCATGAGAGTCCTTGCAGTACTGACGGGATATCTCCCAACCAATTGCCATTAGCTAGTGCGGTCACCGGAACAGTACCCTTTTTCAAGCAACAAAGACAATCCTTACATATGAGACTGGAGTGATGTAGAAGGGGACCATCCAAAGGCAAGATGGAGTCATCAACAGATGAACGTGCCTGGCGAGCTATGTATATATTTTCTGTTTTTAAAATATCCATATCAAAGCTATCTGCTGTAAATGAGGTCAGGTCGATCTGTCGATAAATAGTGGCGCATACCGCACAAGCGCTTTCAGATATTAGTTCTGGATTCAAACTCGCACAGTAGTCAGATATAATCTGGTGGATGAGTGATCTAGATGGTGGCTTTGGAGGAAATTTTGGAGTATCCACAGTGTCTTTCACTGTCTGCCGATATTTCTGGACTCGCCCAGTGCTAGTACTCTTCTTGTGTGGCATATAAGTGGTAAAGAAAGTAATGTGATCTGCACATTCTTTGGTGTGTACATGGTCTCGCAATCGTGCGCGAAGAGTACTCACAGGGATGGATGTTGCACCAGGTATGTCATGTAATCTGCAGAGCTCAACTAGTTTCTCGCGTGTTAGCTGTAGGAGCATCTCAAGGGGCACTCGGGCTTTAGTATACACATTATCATCAGGGGCTGCAGCAGTACCAGTTCTATGTGAGATAAATGTGAACAATTCGGTACTTGCAGGCATCATTTGAGCATCAATAATATAAGGATTTAATTCTGCTCCAGTCCATGTAACGACTTTGCGACCACCACCTACCTGGGATACTGCATGGTGCTTAGAACTGCCACAATCACTGAATGCTCGTCCGGATATATACCACATAGCTAAGAAGAAAACAGTGCCTGGAAGTGTACTGGCAATTTGCATTGCATTTGCAGATGTCTGTCTCAAATGTGCAACTATTTGTCTGGGATGTAGAGGGCATAATTTATGTTTCGCAGTCACTTTGGTTATCACTTTATCTCTTATTACTTTGAACATCACTTTATATCTTGTCACTTTGGACATCATTTCAGATAATGTCACTTTGGACAACAGTGTCCCTCTGGATGCCGCTTTAGGCAACATTGTCCCTTTGGATGCCACGTTGGGCAACATTGTCCCTTTGGACACCGCGTTGGGCAACATTGTCCCTTTGGACGCCGCTTTGGGCAACATTGTCCCTTTGGACACTGCGTTGGGCATATAGCATAGAGCCATGTCGACATACATCTCGTACGCCTTGGGAAGGTTGCTGCAGATGAGCTTGAGCCTGACACACACAATGATGAGCAACGGAGTAAGCACCTGACACGTCGTCCATCAGCCCATGCATAGAAATTGATGAGAATAAGCTGAGACGTACCGCGAGCTGTGTGCAGACATCCATGCCCGTATGCGTGACAGCGCTGTGCTGGAGGCACAGCACAAGTGTGATAGACGTCACTACAGCCAAGAGTTTGCCGGACACGACAATCATACGTGTCACTGTCGCAGAGATGTTGACCGCAAGATCAAGCGCCCAAGCGGCCAGCCTGATTGTGCTGTCTGCGCTCGGCCGGCATACGAGAATGGCTGCGCTGCGTGCGAGGCCTGCATGTGCCATCAGTTATATGGTTATTATCTCGGGATATGATGGCAGAGTACGAACCCATGTGGGTGAGCTCGACAAGCTCGACAATCATCTGTAAGATCATTAGCAGATGCACAGATGTAATAGACTTAGTACTTACTGGTGTAACCCATTTCGTCCCGTTACAGCTCCATACAATGGACAGAAGCAAGATCTAAGGACTTCCATTAGTGGCTGCAATGACAGGAGAGGAGTATGTCTCGAACAAGGATAATATCTCGCAAGGAAACCTTCGTGTGTAGGATGGTTAGTGATGTGCATTGTACATGAAGTTGTATTACATACTGTTGTGATAGTCTTGTAGACTGCTATATGGTACAAGGCCATGTGGAATAAGGACATTGTGTCGTGAGGCAGGGTGAAATCCGATGTGTGCGTGCACAAGATGGGGGCTGGCAAGAGTCGACAGTGACTCTGACTCACGCAATCACAGGTGCCTGATTGGGTACCGGCATCCGCCTTGCCCGGAGACACGCCCGGACACTGATGTTGACAACATTCACGCATTGATGGCATTACTATACTGTATTGGACTAGCTATACATGTACTGATAGGATGCTATGTGATAGTGCTACACTACAGGAAAGGGTGGCGGTGGCAATGTGCAGTTGGCGACGGGCGAGGGCGGTTGACGATGGGCGAGGGCGGTTGGCTGCAACGGGCGAGGGCGGCTGGCAACGGGCGAGGGCGCGGTTGGCAACGGGTGAGGGCAGTTGGCAACGGGCGAGGGCAGTTGGCAACGGGCGACGGGCGAGGGCAGTTGGCAACGGGCGACGGGCGAGGGCGGTTGGCGAGGGCGAGGCGACGGGCGAGCACAGTTGGCGACGGGCGAGGGCGGTCGGTGACGTCCAACTGGCAACGGGCGAGGGCGGTCGGTGACGTCCAGCTGGCGACGGCGAGTGCGGTCGGTGACGTCCAGCTGGCGACGGGCGAAGGCGACGGGTGAAGGCGACGGGCGAGGGCGGTTGGCGACAGGTGACGGGCAAGGGCGACGGTCGAGCGCGGTCGGCAAGGCGATGGGCGAGCGCAGTTGGCGCGGGCGACGGGCAAGCGCAGTTGGCGACAGGCGAGGGTGGTCGGTGACGTCCAGCTGGCGACGGGCGAGCGTGATGGGCGAGCGCAACGGGCAAGGCGATTGTCGAGGGGTACGGGCGAGGGCGATTGGCGAGGGCGACGGGCGGTTGGCGAGGGCGATGGGCGATGGGCGAGGGCGGTTGGCGAGGGCGATGGGCGAGGGCGGTTGGCAACGGGCGAGGGCGGTTGGCGATGGGCAAGGGCGAGGGCGACGGGCGGGCACTCACCGGATTTGGCCTCCTGGCCGCTCGCTCTGTGCGGCCATACTCCCCTCTCCGACCTCTGACTCGCACGCGCGGAGCGCAGTGACGTGGGGCCCGCTAATGAGAGCGCATGTTGATGCGCTGGCACTTGTTGAGCGGGGGCGCGGGCGCTTGGGCGCCGCTCGTAGGCTGTGGGTGCCGGTAGGTGGGTGCCGGTTGTAGGCTGGCAGTGGGTTGTGAGGACGTGACAAGGCGGTGGGCTCGAGGGATGTGGCTGTAGGAGGTAGGCGCGAGCGACGCAGGCGACGCGCGTCGAGTTCAACTGTGACGCGCGTGTGACACAACCTAGAACGGTAGATAAGATCAGATCATTGTAGCTCGGATCTAATCAAAATACCGGAACAGACCGGGTGCGAGCATTTTGAGCGTTTCACGAATTGGCTGAAAAGGTCACATTAGTAAACGATTCTACCTTCGTTCCTCAGGGAATCGTAACACGGCGCGCTGCGCGCGGCCAGGTTGATCTCGAAAGAGATGCTAGCGTCTCTGTGGACGTGGACGGTCAGCGTGGGCGCATAAGAGAAGGATACGGAAACCCTGCATGTCGATCGCGAACTCAATGGAGGACGTGATTGATTAAGGTGCTCCGTAATGTTGCTGATAGGATGGACGTGACTCGTGAGGACTTGAGGGACAATGCATCTTAGTTCATGTACTGTAGGTTAGGCTTCCAGCATCGGAGTGAGACGGCACTGCGACGCACGGATTTACAGTAGTCCGGGTGTTCAGAGAGACGCACACAGGCAGACAAAGATGTTGACGGCCGTAAATTCAGGTTTGGGTATGCTAGGGACCATCGCTGCGTGAGGTCGGTGCGCGACTATTGCTTTTTTCGACGTCGGGTAGCCAAAGACGTCGCGGTGGTCCGCTTCAGACGGGAAGTTGAGAGCGTCGGGTGTCCGAGATGTCGGTGGACGGTGGGCGTGGGCAGGAGGGTGACAATATCATTTGAGTTACGTAGTTCCCACGGTCTTGCGACTGGCTTCCACCCCGGCATCCTGGCACTGCTGGCAGTGCTGCAGTCGCTACGATACCAATGCAAAACCCCACGGTCTTGGCCTGTTGCTGGGCGAATGCAGACTGGGACAATCCGCAAAAAGTATCATGATACATTCAGCCGAAGGCTTTGTGGCCCGGGGTGCGTAAGTATATGTAGACGACTCGAAAACTCTGGTTGCCGCTTCCTGCATCGATCTTGACTGCAAATTAGACGGCATGATGGTGCTGTTGCTTCTGGTGAGTTCATCCGCGGTGCCTTCGGTGCCATATCTGACCGACTTCGTTTGTGCAGCATCTCAGAGTCCAGACCTTCCTTTCGAGAGCTCCCCCCACGCGCATCTCTGTTCTCCGAGCTTGAGAAGCCAGCAAACAAGTAGAACATTCTGCACGCGTCGAAGCTGTCCAACGGTAGTCCAACGAGGCCACCACCTGAATCCGTCCCTCTCGAACACAACCACGTACGTTGCATGCGGCGGCATGCCATATGACGTCGCCCCAGATTCGTCTCATCGATTGTACGACGCTCGCTATTCAACTTGCTCTCGTTTGTGGCTAGCAGCTAATCGATGCCTTTCTGCCGTAGGAAGACTTCCAATCCTACCGGCTGACCTGCACCTGACGACGGTTCGTCGCGACCACGAGGAGTACTATCCTCTCTTCCATATTGATTATGACGTCCACACCACTCATTATGCTACTGTGACCGTCACTTAGCCGCAGTGATGTTATAGCAATGAATCAGTGCGCACTCTTGACCAAACGGACGAGGAACGTGTCCTCAAGGTTTAATATATATAGACGGACTGTCATGGTCAAACCCGCGATACCCCTCAACTCACGCCTGCGACAAGTACTCGCGTTATCCCTCCAAACAAGACCGTCAGCGGCATGCACACGACGCCCAACCTCGACCAGCCACATACTCCTCAACCGCCTGTCCGGCATAAGACATTATTTGTTCGTCCGGAGATCCCCACCGCACTTGCCGGACAAGAAACCCTCAAACTCGTCGATGGAAACAATCTTGTTCTGCATTATGCTGTGCGTACCAGCTTTCCTATCGCATCATCCCACTCACACGGATACCCTACTTCTGGCTAGGTGACTTCATTGTATGTTGTCGCGGGTGCGCTGGACCCAGTGCACTTCTGCACCGCGCTCTCTCGCACTCTTCAAATTTTCCCTACTGTAGCTGGCCGGTTGAAAAGGAATGGCGACGAATGGCAGGTACGTCCACCCCGCTCATGCCCTCTATCTTCTTCACAGCTTTTATTACGCCTTTCTTCCGCTCGCCCCAGATTGCCCTTTGCAACGACCCCGTCCCCGTACACATTGCGTCCTCCCCATCGCACCATGTACTTCCCCACCCCTCCTCCGCAGCTGGTCTAGCGCTCTATGAGGATCCGCCAGCGGCAGCCCACGTCGTCCAGCCACACACGCACATCACACCGTACGTTGATGAGGTCAACGTAATAGCCGCCATGAACGGACAGCCCGAAGCATACTTGTGCAGCTTCATGCTGACACACATGGGCGACGGGCGAACTGTTATTGGTGTCTCATTAGGCCATGTTTTGGGTGCGCAATTCATCACCCAATGTTGCCTCAAAGTTGACTTACAGCGGACACAAAGGCGACGAAACTACCTTCTCCCTCTTCATGCATGCGCTCTCTGCTTCATATATCGAAGCCGCCCTTGGCGCCTCCCGCGGAGTCGACTCTACACGTCGTCCTGGCTCCAGTGCGTTCTGTATATCCATACACCCCGTGTACAACGAGTAACCTCACGCCACCAGCTGTCTCAGACTCACCTCCCACACCGCTTTTCCAGAGCCGCTCTTTTCCTCCTCTCCCGCATGACCCGCTCAGCCCGGCACATGAAGCGCTCGTCCGCGGTACATCCCCACACGTGCTATGCAGCCATGCGTTCGACGAATTCATGCACGGAGTCCTTGAGGAGTTCGCCCAGACGGAGGTCGTTGCGCTGCACTTTGAAAGTGTGACGGTCGAAGCTCTGTGGGAGCGCGCAAGGGCGGCGGTGCACGACGAACCAGTCGGAGCTAGAGAATTGGATCAAGAGAAGGTGACACGCCACGATGCGCTCATCGCGTACCTCGTGACGCTGCAGAATCGCTGCTCAGGCGAGCCGCCAATACACACCATCCAGCACATTATGAATGTACGTCTGTCTCACTGCCCATCGCGGACGTTCGTCTTGGCTGACCTCCCACACGCAGGCGCGCCTCCGTCAGCCGCCGGCGGGATCCTCACCGTCCCTGCTCCATCGCCACCCACACGTCGCTGGGAATTGCGTGCAAATACCGAACATCCCTCTGCATGGCAAGCGCAGCAACGATGCGCTCGTTGGTGCAGAGCGCGGCGCGTGGTTCTCGGAAAGTCTGTATGAGGTCACGGATGGCGCCCCTGCATGGCCCGCGTGGGCAAACGAGCCACAGCCCGATGCTTCATCCTCCCCGGATCCAGAAGATAAACGCCCGCATGGTCTTCAAGAAATAGCGGTGGAGGATCTGTCCTCGGGGACACCCTTGGAGGAAGGTGCTTCGCCCCTCGCCCCATATACCTCGCTCGGCCTCATCGCTCGCGCATTTCGGCGCGGCACCCGCCTCTCTCGTCTCGATAACTGGACGGAGCGCTACCTCCGGCTCAACAGCGCACGATTCAAGGAGGCCGCACGCCGAGGTCGCGTCTACAAGTTCCCTGCTCCGGGTGCGGTAGCCGTCAATTCGCTTGTGGGGTGCGTCTCTCTAACTTGTCGTCTCGGAGCCGCTTTGACAGCTGCTCGCAGGTTGGACATCAAGAATAAAGCACATTTCGGCTTTGGACCTGTGCAGTACTACTCGAACTGGTCGGCCCCGCACATGTTTCGTGTGCACAACGCGAACCCCACGCTCAATGCGTCGTCGATTCGGACGGGGGCAAGCAAGGAGCAGAAGTGGAAGGACCCGGAAAGCGCTGTAGTGGTGTGCTTCAGGGCGAAGATTGGCATGAGGGAAAGGGTAGAGGAGGCAAAAGCGCGAGACGAGGAGGAGCTGAAGGCGGGTTGGCGTAATTGAGGCAGAGGACGCGTCAAGGCCGCAAGAGTTCATCCGCTTGACATTCCCGATAGTCACAAGCCTAGGACATTTAGATAAAGGCATGAGAGTGCTGCGAAGGCTGCGACTGTGTGAAAGGGTACTAGTATGATAATTATATCCGTCCCAGTGGGGGCGCGCGCTGTCCGGCGTCACTGCGTCACTGCGTCACCAGGTCCGGTTGTATAGTACTCCGAGAGGCGTCCAAGCCTGTGTCAAGTTCTTGTACGCTGCGAGCGCGAGGCGCGCGTGCGGTGACCTTCAAGATAGGCAAACCTAATGCAAGTAATGATGCCCCCGTTGAGATTCCAGGGAGTTGCGGAGAATTTCACTTACCGGCAAATGAGTCCGGACGCTCCTTCATGATATGTCTGAACGATGCGATGATAGTATACTCGAGTAAAGCAGCGAGGGTTACGCAAATGTGAAATACAGAGAAGACGACAGTGCTGGTACGAGACAGCTCAGGCCGCTACGTCAAGTGAGGGATGAAGTGGGTCCATTGAACAGATTGGTACGCCCCAGTGGGTAGAGCCCGAAGTGTAGAAAATGCTAGTATGAGAAGGATAAGTCGAGTAAAAACATAAAACGCAGCAAATGGCAGCGGCAGAGTTAATGCTATCGCGCGATAGACGTCAAAAGCAGCCTTGAGATGCCACCCTTCAGGAGCAGAATCGAAAACATATGCTATCGCTATAACAAGAAAAAACAAACCTGGCAAGGCTGTGATCGTCACGGAAGACACACGCCACACAATGGCCTCTGCGTGCGAAGGGAAGATATAATGCCAGGCAATACAGTGGATCGCACCGAAAATCAGCATGGCAGAGTAAGAAATGACATCGGCAATAGCCGCTTGGTCGTCTGTCCAGTCCCCACCATAGAATACTGGGACGTGAGAGACTGATCGCATATCGACTTGACCGTCTCGGTATCCCATGGCCACTCGCATATAGTGATTCATGGTCCCTGAGGGCTTTCCCGTGTGTCCGCCAGAGACCTTCCCATCGAAGCGGATAGGGCAACCAACGTTGAGCGGCTTGCTCCACCACGCTGCATACATCGCGACCGTGATGGTCGTATACGCGAGCGTCATGAGCTCCAGCTGCGTGATCGGGAGGCCTTCCGCTCGTCGCGCAATGCACTGTACGATGAACCACATCGTCTGGAGGACGGCGAGGCTCTTGGACAGTGAGTCGGCATGTCCTAGTGCCTGGATCTCATCTTCCGTAGGCAGGATGAGATCTCCATCTCGCACGAGGGTGATGACGTTGTCCGGGTCTAGCGGGTGCTTGGGTTTTCCCTTCTCGTAGAAATGGTATCCCCCCATGATGATAAAAAACCCGTGCCGGACTGTCCACTCTGTGATGCGCGTTGATGAGCACCTTGTTGTGAATCATAGACGGTACCGAACTTACTGGCATCCAAGCGATCAACCTCGTCCCACTCATGGTCGGATAAGAGGTCGGCGCCGTCTTTTTCCGATGGCTGAGAGGCGGATGGAAGGTGCGCTTCGTGCTCTCCAGACACTGTTCACGGGCTGTCAAGCGAGATTCACATCCAAGTAAACTTAAACCGTGACGCACCCGATGGTACCTCTTTAACGTGCATTGGGGTGTAGGGATCAGTGATACTACGACTCGGAAATCTTGTACATCAGGAACACCTACCCTTTGTGCTTGCCATCTTGCTCGGTGAGACAATCCTTGAGTCATCTGGCCATGCCGTCAACCCCCTCTTTTTCATCCACGCACCCTGTGCATCTCCCCGGACGTCCTCCAATTTTTGGGCGACAAAACGCGCAACCAGATACTGGCGAACTGCCCATGCGAGAACCCACTCCGGCACGAGCAGCGTCACCAGAATGACCTTCGCCATGTCCGCGATGTTCAGGAGGCGCGAGCGCCGATCGCGGGAGGGCCGTGCAATGTTTCGGTGGACCGCGGTCCAAACGCACGCGAAAATAGTGGCCAGGGAACTGAGCAGGATGTTCGACAGGGTCCTGCAGGAGTCGATGTCCCGGCAGCGGGACACAGCCATGGTTGAATCGGTGGAGTTGGCCGGGGTGGTGAGCTCAGAAACGGGAGAGCCACCCACGCATTGAGCGACCAGAGCATGTACGAGGTAAAAGAGAAGGAGCATGGTGGGTAGGGTGCATCGTCACCGTGCGCTGCCTGATATACTTCTTGACAGAAAGTTGGCATGCGATATTGTATCTGTGATGCATCCAATTCGAAGCTATTCTTGTGTCGGCGCCTGTGTCACCAGCAGCGCCCTCGTCAGGCACAGAGCACGCGGAGACAGCGCTGAGCTCTGGACCCGCAACGCTGACCCGTCAAGCAATGGTGGCCGGACTGGGTGCGATATGTTTTTGGGGGCGACGCACGGTACTTTCCAGGAGAGGCTTGAGAGATGCAGAACGCTGGGACAGAGTCGGTCAAGCTGCGGCCATCAATGACTCAATAGACATCAAAGTACTCTTCTTTATTTCCCAAATGGAACAAGATGGCAACGAAGCGTGTGATACCGCGATGATTTGTCCCGAGATGCAGTCGAGATGCGCGTCGTCGGTCGGATCGCAGGAAATAGTAATTCTGCCCTCGAGAAAACGACCTGACCTCGGTCCAACGTGCAGACGGTGTTCACACAATGCACCGTGCAGGACCTTGACGGTCGAAATACTAGCCCAATTCGGTGAGCTCTTTGCCAGACATTCTGATAGGGAAACAACACAGCGCCATTCCAAACTCCAAGAACTCACGCTCTAGCCGGACGACCTGCGCCGATGCCTTGAATGATGGGCCTCTTCTCACCCACGAACATGCCGAGCTTGAAGACTCGATGGGCTTCGAGTCGACGATATTGGCAGCCCGTGGCGCCACCCATCGACGAGGGCGACAGTGGCAAGTACAGCTGGCACCAAATTGTTTTGTCCCAGAGAGAACTAGGAGAGCCCTGGATGCTGATGGTGTCGGCATAGTGAATGGGAGGCGAGTGGCATACGTACCTGTCAAGCACCGCGGTGCTCAATGTGATGTATCGGCGTTGGTGGCTCTAGCACAGTCGATCATAAGCTCACATCGCCCGCGCGGGGTCTACAGCAGGTGTCACTAGTCACTGGCAGTACACAGAGATGAAGTCAGAGGTGTGCGCACCGGTCGACCCGTCACACGCTATCGCCCGCTGTCCTCGACCTTCCCGTCCCATCTGCCTGTCCACTCGCAATCACTGGCACGACACTGTCGGTCGTCGAATTGTGGCATTTGCATGCGTCAATTGAGGCGGAAGCCACAGCTGCGAGGGTTCAGCGCTCAGCGCGACATAGTGGTCTGCCAGTGGTGTGAGTACCGGCTGGCTCACAACTGCTTATGTATCATGGGCCGTGCGTGAGCCGCTGTAAGCAAGCTGTAAGATCAAATATCCTGTTGGGAGCTGGCGTTGGGAGCTAGCTGGAGCTGGCCGTCGTGGATTCGGGGACTCGGAGGCTCTCGGAGGCGGGACCGCCAACACGTGGGCGCCAACAACGGCTCCGGTCACTCGCCACCGCTTGCAACCCGTGCACACTGCCGCAACTCACTGAAATCGACTGCTACAAAACGCCGAAGGACGTGGCAAGGTGAGCATAGTCGTGAGTTCGAGGTTGCACGGCACTCAAGTTCTGCAGCTCGAGCAGTTTCTGCAAGACTACGGCTGAATGTGTCCAGGAAGCCGTCGCAAGAATGGCACGACTGGCGTGCGCAGACACCGGCGCTGCCTGACAAGGCTCGGTGAGCATTTATCCGCTTATCCCCGTTCTCCCTAACTGACCGTCATATAGCTTTTCAGCCTTTATATCACCGCAGCAGGCACGCTCACGGTGCATGGACCTTCAGCCGCGGCAGACCTCGACTTTACGCCCGGCTGCCGTTTTTTGCGCAATGGACTTTAACCGTCACGCCACCAACAATATGTGAGCTGTGATGCGCGTTCATGTATCACTGTTTTTTCTGACGGTTCATTTACAGTTAAATCATCCGCGCTGCAACACAGTAGGCTCACACAATGGACAACTTGAACAATTACCTCTCGTTCGGTCTTACTGCCCGCTCTGCCGCCGCCACACGCTATCTTGGAAATGCCCGTCACAAGTCCTACGCAAAACTGCCATCCCGAGGAGCAACAAAATTGTAGATTTGGGCTGCGAGGACTAAATCTCGGTGCGTACAGTATGCCGACGAGAAACAGAACGATCGCGTCTATCTATGCACGATGGCGACTCGGGCGCATCATCGGGCATCTCCATTCATGTCCTTCTATACGAGGTACGTATGCAATCTTATTGATGCCCAGTGGCATGCCAGCCTCCAGGTGTGCGTTGGCAGGTTTTGAGATGAGATATGAGAGCATAGCGGGGGAGAGGAAGATGCACGGGTTCCGCAGGCTGTGTCTCCACATCAAATAATAGTCGATGATTCGAGCTACAAAGAATCATGTATCAGTCTCGCGCCCGCACCTGCAGCGTTGGAAAAGACGAGAGCAAGTTATATCATATGGGTTCCGTCGTAGGGTCAAGGACCGAAGAAGTATGGGACATCGAGGAGCATGTATGGACAGTCAGACGTAGTGGTACTTGGCAAATTATCTACGAAAAGTGAGGTATGATGTGCGTCCATTGGATCAAATGGTACGCAGCCTCTGGTAGTGGCCAAAGCGTGCTGAACGCCAGCGTCAAGAGGATAAGTCGAGCGACTATGTACGCTTCGGCGGAGGGTAGTAGGAAGACCAGTAGAAAAGTGATGATGCCCAGCCGAGTCTGATCCTGTCGTGCAAAGAGGCGGATGACAATATCGATGCTTAGGCCCAAAATGAAGGCCAACGCGGGAAAGGCTGTTATCGTGGCTGAGGAAACACGCCAGCAGATTGCCTGTCTGTTCGAAGGGAAGTGATAATGCCTGGCGATACAGTGGATCGCGCCGAAAATGATCGTGACAACGAGAGCGATGATATCACCTCCTAAACACACGGCCCCGGAGCCGCCACAAACGCTGGGACACACCGGACCGACCGCATATTGACCACGTCGTCTTGGTCTCCGATGACCAACCGAACAAAATGCAGCCACGCGCCGTTCCACGGGAGCGACGTGCGTTCAGGCTCAGGTACCGTCCCGGCGAAGCGGATAGGGCCGCCGACGTTGAGAGGCTTGCTCCACCAGGCGAGGTACATCGCGAGCGTCTTGACCGCATACGCAAGCGTCATAAGCTCCAGCTGCGTGATCGGCAGCCCTTCTGCCCGACGCGCAATGCACTGAATGACAAACCACAGGGTCTGAAGGACAGCGAGGCCCTTGGACAGAGCGTCGGCCTGCCCTAGCGCCCGGATCTCATTTTCTGTGGGAGGGATGATCTTTCCGTCGCGCACCAAGCGAACAACGGTGTCGGGGTCTAGCGGGTGGACCGGCTGTCCGCTCTGGTAGGAGTGAAATCATGACGATGAAGAAGCCGAGTCGGGTGGTCCACTCTGCAATGCGCATGGGTGAGCACCTCGCTGTACGTCCTCATGAATGCAACTTACCGGCAGACAAGCGGGAATCCTCGTCTGCGAAAATGTCGTTGACATCGGTGTTGTGTCCTGCAGACGGGAGGTCAACGAAGCTTAGTATCCAAGTGGACTTGAACTCACCCGATGGTTTTTCCCCGACAACTTCGGCGGGTTCTACGCACCAACCAATGCAATCAATATCATGACCTCTTCTGCATCTGAAACACCCACCGCGGCCGCTTTCGTTCATAGGGGTGAACGTCGAGTCGCCCCGGCCTGCCGTCGGCTCCCTCCTGTTCGCGCAAGCTTGCCGTGCAGTCTCCCTGACACCCTCCAACTCTCGCGATGTGCTCGGCGTTCAGGTACTGGCGAAGCGCCCATGAAAGGACCCACTCCGGCATGAGAAGTGTCACGACGACAACCTTCACCAAGTCCACGATGTTCAGGAGCTGCGAGCGCCAGTCGTGGGAGGGCCGTGCGATGTTCCGGTGGACCGCAGTCCAGACGCACGCGAAGATGGTTGTCAGGCAGCTGAACACGATGTTCGACAGAGTCCTGCATGAATCGATATCCGCGCACGCCCTGGAGGTGGTCGGAAGAGTGTCGAGAGCCGTGAAGCTGATGGGCATGGTGAGGTTCGCAATGGGCGAGCCGCTAACACCCCGCACGAGCAGGGCGTGTGTGAGGTACGAAAGGGCCAGCATGGTCACTGATTAAGAGTCAACGTCCGTCGTCTCAGCATGTGCTGCAAAACACGAGGCTGCCACGCCTCGTGAAGGTTTTGCGTTCTGCGGTGTTCCAGTTCCGTCGATTTCGGCGGCTGTGTCCTTGGCAGCGCTAGTCAAGTGACCGTGCATTGAAGGCGACGCTGTCCACGAAAAAGCCACAGCCCTCGCCGGGCTGCTGTGAAAAGCGTGGCGCCAGCTGTCCACATGCTGTGGTGCATGAGAAAACTCCGTGCTTCCGGCGCTTCGGGCGGAGCGCGTCGAGCAGCAATGCAAGAGGGACTTCTCTGAAGTACAGCCACGTACGGCACGGCTGGGCGCCCATTGTCCACGCATGGTGGGGCGTGTCGATGCGGCACAAGAGTTCGTACAAGAGCTCGTGGTGTGTGCCTGGAGCAAGCAGGTCATAGCCGCGCTAGTAGATGGACACCTGCGATGTAGATGGACGCGCCATAGAGGGGGCAGATCCGCGCAAAGGGCAGAAATCAAGGTCGGAGGCTCAGCGGGGACATAGTACGGTGACGGACGATCTCAAAGCGGTCCGCTTTCGCAGCACTTACCGAGATCGCAATCCATGGGATACGCAAGAGCCGAAATGAACAGCGACACCGCGTTTTGGCTTGATATGAAGAAGTTCCGGGGACGGGCCGATGTGGATGTACAGTCCGTGGCTGACACGTTCTGTGATGAGAGCCGAGAAACGGTCAGACAAGAACATATACATGCACTGCCAGGGGAAACACACCTGTTGACCCTTCTCGTTCCCAACTCCCGTCAAGCTGGAGCAGTTTGCGCGCGTCGTCAAAGGAGCAGCCGATTCGGGGCACTCTATCATGCAGGGCATGTAGCGTGGCGTCACGATACTCTAGAAGACTCATTTATCCTGCGAGATAACTCTGTGGGAGCAGCGGTGCTAGCCACGACCCTACAACGCAGGAGTGGGCCAACCAACGTTGACGTAGATCCCGGGCTGACGAGCAAGGAAAGACACGATCGGACGAGATGAGGAGATGCGCGTCGCGGGTTGGATCGCAGCGAAGCCCTTGAGAAAACCACCTGTGCTCGGTCAAACGTGCAGCCGGTGTTCACACAATGCATGACCTTGCCGGTCGGAATATTAGACCAATTCGGTGAGATACAAAGCAGGAGGCTGCGCACCAGGGAAGGGCCCAAGACGCCCATTCCAAACTCCAAGAAATCATGCCCTAGCCGGATGACCTGCGCCGATGCCTTGAATCGTGGACCTCATCTCACCCACGAACATGCCGAGCTTGAAGACTCGATGGGCTTCGGGTCCGTCGACGATATTGGCAGCCCGCGACCGCGCCACCAGCGACGAGGGCGACAATGGCAAGTACAGTTGGCACAAAATCTTTGTGTGGAAGACGAGAGAAAGGAGAGCCCGAAATGCCGATGGTTGTCGGTGTAAGGATGAGTAGTAGACGCTGCACGGGACCTCGGACCTAATGTCCGGCGCCGGACATCCTCGGGACATTCCGAATGTCCGCCGGATGCCAAGACCTGGCATGACTCCGGACATGCTCAGGACATGCTCAGGACTTTCCGCACGTCCAGAGACGTCCGGAGGTAGACAGGCAGACCCGTCGTCCTGTCCCGCCTCTGTACAGCTGCTGGCAGGGGCAAATAAATCCTATAAATTGTGGAAATAATATAAGAGTATGCTACAGTGCCTAGGAAGCCATGTAAATGCTCTAAAAAACAATAAACTGTCACTCCGCTGCAGCCCGGCGACGATCCTTGGCTGACAGCTTCTGACGGGTTCCATGGGCTCGCGAAAAATCGCCTGGTCGTTGCGCGCGAAGGCTCCTGCTCTCGCCTGTTAGCCCCCACCCTGCAGTCATGAAAGCACGCAAAAAACCCGCCAAACGTACTGAATCAGTCGTCGATATCGACGCGCTTATGGCCGACCCGCCACCTTCGAATGCCAAGGCCCTGGCTGCCCGCAACAAGGGCACGCGTCGTGCGCGTGTGCAGCCCACAGAACGCGCTGCGAGGCCGAACACTCGCGCCGCTGCAAAGCCCGCACAGGAGCCTCCTCCGAGCCGACTTGATGTGCCTGCGGACCGCTTCCTGGATCCGTTCGCGGGAATGCGATCAAATGCGGCGACTCTGGGATCAGGTGGTAAGCTTGATTGTTTGGACGCGAGCAATGTGCTGAAGCGCTGAACGCACCTTTGTGATCGCGCGTGCTCCGTATGCGTCGCCCGCAGAACCCACGTCGAGCGCCACTGCTGCTACCCATCAGGCGACTCCGGAGCCTTCTCTAGGAACGAATGACGCACCCATGGACGACCTCCTGGGCTCATCCGGGCATGTGGAATGGGAAGGGACGACTCTGGACTCTGGTGGTGAGTTATATTGCTTCTATGCTTGCGAAGCACTGCTTACCTTCATGGTGGTCTCCAGGGCTGCAAGACGATCTTGAAGAGGGTGTTCGTGCCTTCACAAGAGGAGCCGGGCCCGACATCCACGCGTCATCGCCAGACAGGCAGGCACACGCGAGTGTCCATGGAGACGACGACCGACAGCCCTGCGAAGACGAAGAGGACGAGGAGCTAGCCCGCGAGGAAGAGCGCCTCCGACAGGCGCAAGAAGAGCTTCAGGCCAGGCGCGCCCGAGAGGAAATGGAGTTGGCGGAACGGCTGGAACAGACCCGGCGTGCACGAGTCGCTCGCGGTAAGCAACCTGTCCGCGGAGCAGGGCCGCACACGCAGACGGTGAACAATCGAGGCGCAGCGGAGGCGGAGGATGCGGAGGATGCGCGGTGGGCGAGCTTGGCGAAGGAGGCAGAGCGCAGAACAGAGGAGAAGGCACGCCGAGACGCCGAGGCGAAGCGCGCTTTGGTGGAGATGCAGCGGGAGGAAGAGGAGAAGCGCGCCGCAGAAGCTGAGGCGCGTCGGGCCGCACGTCGAGAGGCGGAGGATGCCGCAAAGTGGGAAGCAGAGGCGAAGCGGGCAGCGGATGAACAGGCTCGTCGGGAGGCGGAAGTGAGTCGGGCGGCCGAAGCGAAGGCTCGTCGACAGGCTGATGCAAAACGCGCAGAGGCGAAGCGCGAGGCGCAGGCGAAGCGGGCGGAGGAGGCGAAGCGGGCGGAGGAGGCGAGGCGGAAGGAGGAGGCACAGCGGGCGGAGGAAATCGAGCGCGTGAAGGAGACGGAGCGAGCCCGCGTTCGAGAGGAGTTGGCTAGGAAAGCGGCGAGCCGGGCGAAGGAAAGGGAAGGCACATGGGCTCTTGAGAATGCAGGTAGCCAGGACGACAGCCATGGTATTGACGAGCGACAGAGGGGACGGCATGCGCGCAAGCGCGGGCTTAGCGACTATGGCAGTGATGCCGGCGAGAACGAAGTGGTCATTAGTTCAGATGAATGTGAGTGCTCGCGTGTCTCGAGCAAGACAGATAACTCACCTTGACTTGTTTTAAGCTCCTGTTCGCCCGAAAACCCAGAAACGCCTCAGCGACGCCGTGAATGGCCTGCGCGACGATGTCAGAGAGCTGAAACACAACGACAAGAAGACCAGGGAACATGTGAAGAGGCTTGCCAAGGAGCTCGAACGCGAGAAAACCGACAGGCAGAGCGAAGTCGATGCTTTGGGGAAGCGCATAGCGACGCTGGAAGGGCGGCTGACAGCCGCGGGAGGTCGGGGAGGTGGAAGCGTTGCAGGAGACGACGGTCAAGGGACAAAAAGAAACAACGCGCTCTCGGTAAGTTGGCTATCATTATGCAGGAATAACATCACTCACAACTTAATCAGTCTGTTGTTCGGTCAGCCCTCATGGCGATGATGCGAATAAGCGACACAGCGTGCCTGCCTGATCCCATAGCGGCCGTGCCCGACGAACCGCTGCCATACTGGGATGTCATCCAGGAGAGCGTGCCAGGGGCGGGTGACGACGAGGAGAAGGTGACGACACGGATCCTGCGCCCACGGTGGGATTTGGATTGGACAGCAAACAGCAGGGCATGGCTCGTCGAGGCTGAGGACAAAATCCGGAAGCACGGACATCGGTGGTCGACAGACATGTCGGCCGACGCCTTGCAGAACGTGTCGAGCAAGATACTTCGAGATGCAATTCATACGGCATTTTCGTCCTGGAAAACAGCGTACAAGTCTCAGCAAAAGGGGCCTGGAGAAAAGGAGGCGGCAAATAGGGCCAAACGTCTGAGAGGACGCCAGGCAACGGTGAATTGTCATTTCCTTTGATATCGGCGGCAATCAAACTCACCAAGCGGATTATTCAGAAAGCCAATATGCGCAAGCAGCACCGCCACCAGGTGAAGGCGCTCCAAGGACCAGAGTACGACTGGATAGAGGAGGTGCCGTATCAATCCGTCGACGAGTCTGGGGGAGAGCAAGACGAGCAAGCGGTCGACGCGCAGAGCACCGAAGAAGTCGAAACAAGGCCCAGCCCGCCGCGCAAGACGAAGAAGCGCAAGGTCGAGTCGACGTTGCCATATGTTACGCGCGCACCGATGTATCGCATTGCCGAGGTGAGTGTCCCTGTGATGAATTTACGCTTGGCCATGCTTGATAACGATGATTCAGATTAATGCGCTGTTGAAGACCCTTGATGCAGAAGTCGCCAGGGAACACAAGGTTCACAAGAGGAAGCGAGGAGACCCTATCGAAGTCCCGCTGCCGGATGTCGGCAGCGGCAAGAAAATCCGGCGCCGGTTCGTCGATAGCAAATGGCTGGATGCTCACCCCGAACAAAATCGACCGTGGTTTATCCAAGAGGATGCAGAGGAAGCGGGCCGGTCACAGAGTGTGGAAGGGGGCCCGTCGCAGAGTGGGGAAGGGGCCGGGATGGTAACGCGTAGGCGATCGCAGAGGTCGGCGACAACAGCGGGGCGGCGCTGAATGAGACGTCAGAAAGGTACCAAAGAAAAGACAGGCCAGACAAACGTGTATGTATTAATTTGCGCCGAGAGCGTCTGCTTCGTCAATGTCAAAATCAGGTTCTTGTGTCATCTGAGTGAATAGCGTTGATAAGGGTTCCAGATGGTATGCGCGACGGGCTCACATGATTTCCAGACATAGCAATCCACAGGTCGATCTCCCTGTGGCCATCGTTGAAGGGGAGATCTCCAAGGGCGAAATGGCCGGTAAGTCTTGTTGTGCTGACCACTTCTTCCTTGCCGAGCACGTTGGCGAGCCAGGTTGAGTATCCGATGTCGGCAGCACTGGAGAAAATGAGCAACAATCACAGGAAAATTGATTGCACGCACTGAAGGTACCATGCCATCTCCGGCATGTCGTCGTCTCGCACAAAGCGCTGCACGATCGCGACACCAGCTGTGAGCGGGGGCTCCTCTGCTTCTTGTAGTGCATGTTTCACTGTAAAGATGTACTTAATGCGGACGGGAATATTATGGTCAATGTATGCGTAGGACACGCCGACCCCGTGCAGGGAAGTCCCTGCTCCAAATCGCCTCTCGTTCACGAAACAATGGGAATGAGACGTCACCGATCGTGTGACGAATGGTTCGCCCTCGTCCCAGTTGCCTGCATCTACCACAAGTTCGATCTCATCGCGCCACCGGTCGCGAAGGAAGACGAAGACGATGTTGTAGAGTCCGAGTTCATGGAGGTTGCAGGCAGTCCCGCGCGAGTATATCACACCATCGCCTGTGAAGCTTCAGAGCCGGGAAGGGAAGCACATCAGGATGAAGAACGTACCATTGTTTCCACACTTCTGCGAATTTATTTGTTGCATGAGACTCCCTCGATCGTTCGACTTTGAGGCCTTGCGTATGTGTTCCTGTAAGTGCTGCAGAGCGTTCGTGTCGTCCTCTGTTGGGTCTTCAATAGCAAGAAAATGATTAATCTAGTGTTCATAGTCAGTTGAGCTCGGCGTGAGGCAACGGCACTCACCAAATCGTACAGGAGCATCCGCTTGATCCAGCTTCTCATGAGCGTGCCTTCAAGCTCCCCACCACCATGTCCATTGGTGTTTACTTTCACCTGTCGGCCATTGTTGCGCTCGTTGCCGAAGCACCAAAAGCCGTAAACAGGTCCCAGTCGATAAATTGCGGGCGCACCGTGCATCATAAGGTGGCAGTATGGAGTGAGATGACAGTTCATGTCGGCCCAAGAGCGCATCGCGCGACCGTGATATTCTTCAGCCCGCCGTGCCTCATCTGGGGTGATTGACTGAGAGAGAACGATCCGGTTCCCGGAGCAGAAGTCGAGGATATTGTCAAAGTGATGGCGGTAGTTCCTGTCCATCTCAGTATCGTAATTATCCTCGTAATCACTTGCCGTTGCATCAACTTGTCGCCCGAGGTTCGCGCGACGGCGTTGCTGCATCAAACCTTCCGTGCGATCGAGCCCTGCACTCGCTTTCGTGGAGTCCTTAGGGTATGGCGCGTCCTCGTCCGGGATGTCGCCATCAATCTGGAAGGCATGGAAGAGGAGAAGGGGTAGAACGAGGGCAAAATTGCGCCACTCGTCCGCCTTCGAGATCGAGGCCAGCTGCGTCCTGAAGCATGAGAAAGATAGCAGTGAGATCGCAAGGTACGAACCTTCTTAGGAACCCGGGTCATCGACGATGGCCATGTGATCCTTGACAGCATTTCGTCGAGCTTCTCCAGTGGCTTGTCATCGCGCGAGCGCGCCGTGAACATGCCCATCTTGACGAGGAGGCCATTTGTCAGGTGTTTGACTTCACCTGCAAGTAGCTCTGTTAATGACAGCGTACAGAGCGTGAATAATTGCGTACCGAGTAAGGCACCATGCATGAAGTCCGGCGGCGTGTCCCTTGATGGCAGGAAGTTCGGCATTGCGCTCAAGGCAGTCCAACGCGCGCCTCGCTTCTCCTCTATTTCCGTCCGTACTTCAGGGTCGTCCGTCAGCTTCCACTTGAGTTGATATTTGAGGTAGCGCCAGTCGTCTCGAAGCTTGAACTCTGTGAAATGTACTGTAGCCAGATGACACAAATAAAAGGGAAAGCTCGTACTCGAGGGATCAAAGCAGTCACGGCAAACCAGCCCCGCTAACGGCTGGTAACAGATCGTGCACATGAAAATGTTGTGCGTGACTCCGCGCATGCCGCCTGACTTGCGGCTGGCCGGAAGATCCGAGGCTTCGATGTACATAGTACCGTGAATTGGGGCAGGCTCGGCTTTGCCGTGCACGCGCAGCATGACGCCTGCAATTGTTGTGAGCTCAGTGATCGAGTGCAGCAAAGCAAATCATACCTTCATAGAGTCGTATGAAGTCCTGAACGAGCGGCTCCAAGACTTCATTGAGTTGCTCTTGCGTAGGCTCATGTGGTCCGGGAATCGAGCAGACGAGTATTGTCTCCTCCGGCGCGAACCGCTTCGAGCGCGGGTTGTTGCAAATGTTAACGTAGACCGCGCCCGTCGAGTACCCACGGCTGCGTTTCATTGGGCTGAACCTAACAACACGCACTGAGTTGAGGAGATACGGCGGGGGATTTGACTCACCAGTCGATATTGATCATGAAGACGAGACCACATGGGAGTGAGACGAAACGTTGATGTATGTTCCTCACATCAACGTCCTCGAGCCCCCATTTGCCGCCACGGCGCCGCTTGAGGCCAGCCTGGATAGCGCGCCAGCCATAGCCGTCATAGATGTCATACATACGCTTGTGCTTGTCGGCAAAAGCATCGGCGCCGTGCAGAGCGTCTTCAGGCGGCCGAATGGGGGCAGCAGGCCCTGGTTCGTCCCCCTCGCCGCGCCAGTGCTGGAACTCATCGTACTTGCCGGGGCGAAGGAGCATGCGCTGGATCATGGGAATGAGGGGCGCCGTCGGGAGAACCTTGACAGGCGTGCGCTTGGTCTTGCCGTCGGCCAGCGTTTTCGTGATGTACAGGGTCCCTGAGCAGTTCGGCTGATCGCATGAGGGACCCTCCAGGCCGTACAGCTCGGAAGGAAGGTGACGGTGCCAGCATTTATCACAGAGGAAGTAATATACAATGTACATGTCGGGGTCGAGGCCGAGGCGACGCTCTGCCGTCTTCAGAGTGCGCGCCATGGAGCTCAAGCCTGTGATAACAGCACCAGTAGCGCGCTGTACAGCCATCAGCGTCTCGTATTGCGTGTCCAGGTACAGTTTGATGGATTTTTCCGTAGCGCCATGAAACGCAGTCTGGAGATATGCCGTGAGATAGGCATTGCGAATCCAAGGATGCTCCGAAAAAGCAGGGGGCGGGCCGGAGTCAATGTCATCAAGGTTGACGTTGTCATGAAGAGGGCCATCAAAGACTTCCTCATTCCCCCGAAAGAGAGGGTCATCGTCGAGCATAGGCAGTTCCTCGTCCGAGAGGTTGTCGTTCTCAGCGTCATCATCGTCAGAGGAAGCCACAGGAGGAGTGGGAGCACGAGGAGCACGAGCGGCGCGGTAGATATGATCCAGCTCGTCGTCAGAGCTCGAGGCATCTTCGACGGTGGGCCGCATATATGCGCCCTCAGGCCGGTAGTCAGCGTCTGGAACCTCGAAGATGTCGCCAAAGGCATCTTCATAAGCGTCGGAAGCCCCAGGAGAGACATCACGAGGCGGTGAGGACTGCATGCGCGGTGTATCAAAGCCTAGAACTTGTCCCTTGTCAGCATATATGCGCCTGAGATGCCACTGCGACACACCTTGGGGTTCCATGCTGCGCTCCCTGGACTCTTCTGCAGGGCTGACTGCAGGCGCTCCCCATGAGACGTTGTCCAAATCGAAGTCTTCATCGGCATTGTTGAAATGCGCAGGCGAGAGTGGCGCGCGCGACGCAAGAGAGCGGCTGCGTCGACGCTGTGACAGATGGTCGTCCCACTCACCAGCAGCTACTTGCTTGCTACTGCCCGCTTTCTGATGATCCTCCTCCTCGCCTACACCCCGGGTAGCCGTCTTCTCTTTCTGCATATGATTCCATATAGTTTTCGGCCGCTGCCGCGCGTTGGTCTTGAGGCATATAGAGCATGGACAGGCCCGCAAGGCGGTGTCGCGAGGTCGCGGGGGCATGTCGACTTGAGCAGAAGGAGGACAGGACGGTCGGAGGGAGTGGAGACGGTGGAGAGCGTCGAGGATGGCGGCGGGAGCTGAGAGTTGCGCGGAGCGGACAGTGTGCGTCGCAGACA
The DNA here is from genome assembly GCA_019914985.1 of Auriscalpium microsporum. Lineage (NCBI taxonomy): Eukaryota > Fungi > Basidiomycota > Agaricomycetes > Russulales > Auriscalpiaceae > Auriscalpium > Auriscalpium microsporum. Next base: position 188,457 of record JAHLMG010000010.1, on the reverse strand, counting down.
GGCGCGACTTAGAGCAAATTCAGACGACGCGTCAAGCACGTGGCTCATATAACCGCCCAAGATCTGTCCGGCTCCGGATCTCAAAGATCTCACATGTCGCCCAGATCTGTACGCCTCCGGATCTCAAGTTTCATTGGTCCTCAGCTGCCCCGCGCCGGAAATTGCAAATGCCCTACTACATACAGGTACGGACATTCTGGGCCGATGTGCTGTGCTGGAACGCATTTGGAGTCGGCCCCGAACACGTGGGCGCCACAACGCGAGATCTTGCTGTTCACCGCCATCGCAAAACTCAGTACTCCGCCTCTTCAAGCAAGCCGCGACGTCCGTCACTGCAACTTACTCAAATCTACTGCGCTACAAGTGCCGAAGGCCATGGCAAGGTGTCCATGCCGCACGACTGATGTCGCTCATATTCAACTCCCAGCGCTGCTCTGAGCTGCGCCCGACTTACGTGGAATCGCATCTCTACTCTTTCTATATGTCTATGCAACATGGCTGACTACGCGCAGATTTGAGTGACGAGTCGGAGGCCATGAGGAAGGCCATACGGATAGCCAGGCCTGCGTTTGCGCCCTCCACGCGTCCTTACATTCCTTTTCTCACTCAGGCCACATCCGCACTTTCGACGACGCGCATGTTTTCCTGATCCCGCGGTTGCCTTCAATTGCCTCAATTTCCTCCATAGACTGGCACACCTATATGCCCTGCGTCTCCAACTGCGTGCTCTTCGGACATCACCGCAGCCAACCTGCTCCTCGCATGCCCGTCGCGTCATTCTCGTCGTCAATTTGAGCTCAGGACGCCAAGCTCTGCAGCTCGCGCGATCGAGAAGTCGCTGCAATAATATTAATACGTCCAGGAGTCCATCTTAGAGTGGCAGGATGGGCACGCGTAAACGCCGGCGCTCTTGACAAAGTCCCAGTGCGCATATATCCGCTTAGCCCTTTCCTACCCCTAAATGCCGTTGTGTAGCTTTTCAGATTTCAGACCATCGCAGTAGGCACATTCACGCTCATGGGGTACCTCAGGGTACCTTACTGGATCCTCAACCGAGGGGACCTCAACTGGGGCGCGGTTTTCTGCGCGACGACCTTTGACCTTCACGCCGTTCAACGATATGTGAGTTGCGATGTGCTTTCATCTTTTGCTGCATTTTTCTGACAGTTCATTGCTGGTGTGATGATGCGCGCCGCAAAACTATTCATCGCCCGCGCATTTCGGCGCGGACCCGCCTCTCTCGCATCGACAAGTGGACGGAGCGCTACCTCCGGACCTCTGGCTCAACTTCAAGGAGGCCGCATGCCGCGGTCGCATCTACAAGCTCCCTGCTCCGGGTTCGCTTGTGGGGTGCGTCTCTCTACCGCGTCGTCTCGGAGCCGCTCTGCAGTAGCCCGAGGGCGGACATCAAGGACAAAGCGCACTTCGGCTTTGGACCCGTGCAGTATTACTCGAACTGTTCGTCCCGGCGCATGCGAGCGAGTGTGCGGTTCCTGTCTTCGCGCTGGTGAACTTGATGAACGCTCCTGTTGCAATTCCAGGGAGTTTCGGAGAGTTTTACTTACCAGAGAATAATTAGTCCGGCTGCTCCCTCATGATGGCATGTCTGAATGATGCGATGATAGTATACGCGAGTAAAGCAGTGAGGGTGAAATACAGAGAAGAGGTACGAAACAGCTTAGGCCGCTACGTCAAGTGAGGGATGAAGTGGGTCCATTGGACAGATTGGTACGCCTCGGCGGGCAGGGCCCGAAGTGTCGTAAAAGCAAGTGACAAGAGGATAAGTCGAGTAATGACATACACCGTGGCGAAAAGTATGAACAGTACCATGAGTGCGATATTGTCAACTGCAAAATCAACCCTGTTAACGTCGCCGAACGGCGAAAACTCCCACAGAAGATAAAGGCAGACTAGTGTAGGAAAGGCCGTAATCGTGACTGAGGAAGCACGCCATATGGTAGCATCTATATGAGAAGGGAAGGCATAATGCCAAGCAACACAGTGGATCGCGCCGAAAACCATCGCGGCAAAGACGGAGATGGCATCGGCACGGATATTCTCGTAGTTGTCCCCAGGGCCCCCACCATAAAATGCTGGGACACAGGAGACATACCGCATGTCAATTTCGTAGTCTTGGTCTCCGATTACCAAGCTGACAAAGTGCAACAACCCATCCCAAAAATGATGAGTTGCTATGTCAGGGAGATTCCCGGTGAAGTGAATAGGGCCGCCGACGTTGAGAGGCTTGCTCCACCAGGCCAGGTACATCGCAACCGTGATGCTCGTATACGCGAGCGTCATGACCTCGAGCTGCGTAATCGGGAGGCCTGCCGCCCTCCGTGCAATGCATTGGACGACGAACCATAGGGTCTGCAGGACGGCGAGCCCCTTGGACAGCGCGTCGGCCTGCCCCAGCGCTTGGATCTCGTCTTCCGTGGGCAGGATGAGCTCCCCCTCTCTTACGAGTCGGGTGACATGGAAGGGATGCAGCGGATGCCTAGGATGGCCCTTCTCGTACAAGTGGTATCCACCCATGATGATGAAAAAACCGTGCCGGATAGTCCAGTCTGCGATCCGCATTAACGAGCAGCTCACTCACTCACGGTGCTGAGCTCACCGGCAGACAACCGCAAAACGTCTTCCCAATCACTGTCGGACATGCGATCGGCCATTTCTTCCACAGAGAGCTCAGGAATAGGCAAGAGCTTGATAGTAGACACTGTTCGTGGTCATCAAACACGGTCTGACTGACTGAGTGGGCTCGAACTCACCTGAGGGAAGTTCATCTATCGCGGGAAATCCACCAGCGGATGAGACAAGAAAATTTCTGTTTTGACGCTACACAGACCTTCTTCGCCGTATCTTGGCGCGGGCAAGACCTTCGGAGGAACAGTTGGCCAGACCGACAACTGTTTTTTCTTCATCCACGCTCTCTTTGCATCCTCCTTGCCCTCCTGTAAGGTTGCGGCGATGGCGCGAGCGATCAGGTACTGGCGAACCGCCCATGCAAGGACCCACTCCGGCACGAGAAGCGTCACGACGACGACCTTCACCATGTCGACGATGTTCAGGAGCCGCGAGCACCAGTCGCGGGAGGGCCGTGCGATGTTCCGGTGGACCGCAGTCCAGACGCACGCGAAGATTGTTGCCAGACAGCTGAGCACGATGTTCGACAGAGTCCTGCAGGAGTCGATATCCGTGCAGGCCATGGACGAGCTCGGGAGGCTGTCGAGGACTGTGGAATTGGAAGGCAAAGTGTCGTTGGAAACGGGAGAGCTGCTGGCGGTCGGCGCCAGCAGGGCATGAAGAAGATACAAAAGGACGAGCATGGAGGTGAGGGCACTTCTCCAGGCGTACTTATCGCGAGATATCACGACCGCATACTTATATTGCTTCTTCTGTGCCATGTGCCAAGGTCCGACACTGACAGCGCTAGCAACGCGAGATCTGAGGGCGCTGCCACGCACGTAGCACCGCCTATGTATGCAACTCTTGTCAATTCATCGGGGGCCGTGTCAATTGACCACCAGTAGGGGAACAGCAACTGTATATCGGATCTGTTGAGCAGAGGCAATGAAGAACATTGGAGAGGAGGGTGACAGAGGCCCGTAATGATGAAGACAGTTTGAAGACAAGTACGAGGTATTGAACTAGGGTAACCGACTCGGAACTTCCTCGGAACCGCTTCCTCCGACAAGCGCTCAAGGCTTCATTGAAGCTGCAACGTTCCTCCTCTGAGTCTCATCCTCTCTCTTGTCGGTTTTCTCGTTCTATCTTCCCGCGGCCGCTCACGATGGCCGATGTACCGTCAAACAGCGTCAAGCTCGCACGACCATCTTCCCTTCTGCTACGCCTACCCCCGGGCCGTGTGGCTGTTAGTCCGGGATGCATCTCAATTGCCATTCAGGCAATACGCTAACGTTCAGATCACCAGTCTGCCCGCAGCAGCAGTGCCGCCACGATGAAGACGCCCCGTATCACTACCGAGTTGCAAACGGTGCGTGGTTTCGCCCTTGTAGCACTTCCCCAGGATACACATTGTCCGTTTACTTGATTCACGTCCACCCAGTTGAATCTCATCGTTCAGGACCCTCTTCTCCTCTCACATTCCCCGCCACGATTCACGAAGCACACCGCCAGAGCTTGCCATTCACTATCCTACGCGTCATCTCCTTCTTCGCTCCCATCGGATCCGCGCCACCGCAGTACTAGTGTCCATTCCCGCTCACGTCCAGGACAGCAACCAGCGACCACGTCCGGCTCCTCACACCGTGACTGGGCCATGCGTGGCGATCCGTGCGACGATCAAGTCGGGCGTGGCCCAGGTCGAGGCGACCCGGTGCGTCCACTGCGGTCTATACCTTCTCATAATCTGACGCATTCGTCTCGCTCCTGATGCAGTCGTTCTAGTGTGTGGAATGTTGCGTGGGCTTTGGGTGAGGTTGCGACCTCCACTGGCCCGATGGAGAGGGCGGAGCCAGACCCTCAGTACGTCCACCACCTCGTATAACGTGCCCATTCCCCTTCGTCTTACGCTGTACCTTTTGTATAGCATTCGATTTTCTGGATGCTTGAAAGGATACTCTCGATCGTACTGGCCCGTCGACTCATTTCAGGCGCAATACGCTGCACTGTAGGTCGCCATCTTGACGAGCCTTCCTTTATCTGCTGATGCGCAGATGTTTTACAGCGCCCACTCAGTCCATTTGTCAACCGAAACGCGCGCGGATCTCACACGATAACGCCGTCCGCAGCAGCGCACCTAGCAAGACACGCATACAGTCTAAGCTCGCCATTCAGCATCGGCGCCGTCTATCGCGCGCAACGCTCCGTCCTCTTCAATTAAGCATCCGCTCCCGTCGAAGCACTCTGCCTGGTTCTTCGGCTGATCATATCAAGCCGGACCCACGCTAGTACGCCATCTCCTCATGCCGCCTTCGCTTCAATCGCGTCACCAGCCTATGCTCGAGCCGAAAAACAAGAGGGGGCTCGCCTGGGCCGTCACGGTATGTCATGACTGGCCCCGTGCCCTCGCCATCGAGATGCGGACCTGGTGCGTCGCGCGACATCCGAGGTCGTGTTGCGCACAATCCGACGAAGCTCTTTCTAGCTGCTGCTTGCGAATTTGGCGCATGGGATAACAGTGTCGTGCGCGCTCGCTGAGACAGTATGAAAGTAGCGCTAACGCAATTGTGAGTCCCACCGTTTTTCTTACGAGCACCGTAAATGGGCTAGCAGCATACGCGCCGCACAACCGGTGAGTCGAGCTACATTCAACCCATTCACCGCAGCTGCTCATGCGCGCCTTGCAGAGCTGTTCTACATCTTCCCTAGGGATATTCCATGTGATTCATGCGAGGCCATGGATCTGATGTACGTCGTCTGCAGGGCGGAGTCCATATTGTTGTACGCGTCCGCTCGGGCTATGGCACTGTATTTTCTTCTTTTGAAGCGTACTATTAAATATTAAAGGGGTCAATGTGGACCATATAGATGGGCATCTCTGCCGTGACTGCCACAGCACTTGCGCGCCGCAAGTCTTGAAGGATTGCCACTGCCGTCAGCTCGAGCTGCGAATGTCCCCATCTCTTGCAGAGCTCATCCGTTTCCTTGCTATCCCCAAGTCGAGCAAAAATGTGGACTGTAACACGGCGCGAGTAAGCAAAGTCCAGGTACATATAATCTACGTTAAGTGAGGGATAAAGTGGGTCCACTGGACTGATCGGTATGCAGCAGCAGGCAGGGCCCGAAGAGTAGTAAACGCGAGTGACAAGAGAATGATTCGAGTGCCCACATACACTGCGGCGAAGGGTATGATAAATACCATGAGGAAAATGTTTTCTTTGACATATAAGATGCTGCTGATAATACCGTATGGCGAGAGCTCCCACAACAGATAAAAGCACACCAACCCTGGCAAGGCTGTGATAATCACCGAGGATGCACGCCAGATGACGGCCTCCGTGTATGAGGGAAAAGCATAATGCCAAGCAACACAGTGAATCGCACCGAAGATCATCGCAACAAATAGAGAGGCAGTATCCGCATGTACGTTTTCGTAGTTTGCTGCGCCCCCACCATAAAATGCAGGCACGCACTCTACCAGCTCCATATCGACGTTGTTGTCTTGGCCTCCGATTACCAGGTTCACAAAGGGCACCAACCCCTTTCTGGCCGAGTGCTCCGACCTCGTGGTATCGGGAAGCTTCCCAGTGAAACGAACTGGGCCGCCAACGTTGAGCGGCTTGCTCCACCATGCCGCGTACATTGCCATAGTGATGCTGGTATACGCGAGCGTCATGACCTCGAGCTGCGTGATAGGGAATCCTTCTGCCCGCCGCGCAATGCATTGGGCGACGAACCATAGGGTCTGCAAGACGGTGAGGCCCTTGGACAGCGCGTCGGCTTGCCCCAGCGCTCGAAGCTCGTCTTCCGTGGGCAGTTCAAGCTGTCCAGAGTCCAGTAGGTCAACAATGGTGTCAATTTCTAGCGGGTGGACGGGTTGTCCCCTCTCGTAGAAGTGAAATCCTCCCATGATGACGAAGAACCCGTGTCGGATGGTACACTCTGTGATGCGCATTGATCAATACCTGCTGCAAATTTTCTGAATGAAGCTGAACTCACCGGAGGACAAACGACTGATATCGTCCCACTCACTGTCGGACAAGGGGCGGATATCGTTTCCTCTGGGCGCTGCTCACGGCTATCAAGAAAGATTATGGTCGAAGTGGACTTGAACGCACCCGACGGTTCATCTAAAACAATGACATTGACAGGCAGGGATCAACGATACGACATCTTGTGTATCAGAAACATATACATACCTCTCATCTTCGTCGGTAAGGCTGTCTTTGAAACACCTGGCCACGGCCACGTTGCTAACCCCCTCTCCTTCATCCACGCACGCTGTGCATCGTCCCTCCAATACTCCAATTGTCTGGCAACACGACGGGCATTCAAGTGCTGACGAACAGCCCACGCGAGAACCCACTCCGGCGCGAGCAGCGTCACGACGCCGACCTTTGTCATGTCCACGATGTTCAGCAGGCGCGAGCGCCAGTCGCGGGAGGGTCGCGCGATGTTCCGGTGGACCGCAGTCCAAGCGCAGGCGAAGATGGTCGCCAGGCAGCTAAGCACAATGTTCAACACAGTCCTGCAGGAGTTGATGTCCAAGCAGGCGGACGAGGAGACAGTGTCGGCGCTAGAAGCTGTAGTAGTGTCGGTGGAGTTCGCGCGGACAGTGAGGTTGGAAGCCGGAGAGCCACCCATGCCGTGTGCGAGCAGGGCGTGTACGAGGGACGAAAGCACAAGCATGAGAAAGTGAATGGATCGCTTCAGTAGGCGGGCCAGTTTATACTGCGGGACACCAGGCTGACGTGTACTTCCCGCATGGTCGTCATGATTCACTTTCGATTCCCATCAGGGTACATCGCGGCGGCTGCGGCTTTAGTACGTAGCATATGATATATCATATATGGAACGTGAAAAGAAAGCGCTTCGGCTTTACGAGGTAATCTATACGGCTGTCAGCGCCGGTACTACGTCGAGAATGAGATCAAGGTAACTCACGCGCCATATGCATTTGGTCGCTTCAATTCGCCACACCCGCAAAGTGGGCGCCTCGCCGTATCACCAACACCTGTCTGGCGATGGCGCTTCAGCTTCGCTTCTCCATATCTAACCGTCAGCGGTGGTTACGATCCTATCATAATGGAAAGTCAGAGGAGAGTCTTTGCGCCACGGCGCTGAGTCGGCGCGGGAGAGTGTAGTAAATAGTACGCGCCCACTACGCAGAGCCGTTTGCCGCGCTCCGATCATGGTCAGGGCATCTAGAAAATATCGCTTAGGTTTGTCGGACAACAGGTCAACACACTTGTTGACGTCAATCGGAGACGCGCCTCGGAAAGTATCTGGATTGCGGTGAGCGAGCTGTGGTCGCTCATGGTGCATGGACCGGATTTGCCGCACGTGGAATTCGGTCACATCGTTCCTGTTGCCAGAAGATGTTCCTAGAACGCCCGTCGGGGGCCGTGAAGGCAGACCTGGATGCTTGGGCGATCACATTGTCATGGCGCCAGGAAGTAATCATGGTGAAATGAATGTTTATTCTGGGGAAAAGAAAAGGTCAAGATGGGCGGGTTAGAGGTCGAAAAGTACTGACACGTCTCATTCTACTAACTTACGGGTTCTACAACGCGAGCTTTTGAACACGTTTGCGCTGTCGACAGATTTTGGCCAGCGACGTGGCAGACACGCTCGCCTTCCGAGTGCTTTGCTCTAGGCTACGTTCATAGATGTGCGTCGAGGAGTCGGGAGAAGATTGCTTGAGCCACTGGAAAGGTCGACGCGTTGCGCCTCCGGCCCATTCCGGCCCGTCGCCGAGCCTTCTCCGAGTCAGCGCTCAACGGTCCCTTGTCCTCTCAGATGCACTGATTTAAACTGTCCAGGCAATATTTTATGGCAAATACGTACTCGAATCATTGCATATCATAGAATGGCGGTAATAGAGTATATTAGCGGAGCTTGCGATTGCTATGGACTGAAATACACTGACCGGTACCAAATGGGCTACTACAAGTGGGGAATGAAGTGGGTCCATCGGACAGATTTGTACGCTGCAGCAGGAAGGGCACGAAGTGTAGTGAAAGCGATTGTGAGAAGTATACTTCGCGTGAGCGCATAGACCACAACAAATGGAAAATAGAATTCTTTTAGTATTGTCATCAACTTAGCGAAACCGTCACCAGCCATCAGGGAACTGAGGAAATACAAGAGTCCTGGAAGGGCTGTGACCATGACCGAGGATACACGCCACAAAATGGCCTCTGTGTGGGAAGGGAAGGCAAAGTGAAAGTCGCAACAGTGCCACACACCGAATATCGTCGCATAGAGTAGAGGGTAGGAGTTGGCACCAAGGGCCCGGCCAGCTGTCTCGTCCCCACCATAGAACGCTGGGACACTCGAGACTGATCGCATAGCATCGACCGCATCATCTTGGCCTCCGAGAAAGGGAAGCTTTCCAGCGAAGCGAATAGGTCCTCCAATGTTGAGGGGCTTCTGCCACCACGCAATGTACATCGCAACGGCGACGGACGCATGTGCGACCGTCATGATCTCCAGCGGCGTAACCGGGAGGCCTGTCAATGACCGTGCGCTGCACTGGACGGTAAACCAATAGGCCTGAAGGATGGTGATGCCCTTGGAAAGCGCGTCTGCGTGTCCCAGCGCCTGGATCTCGTCTTCTATGGGTGGGATGAGCTTTCCCTCTTTCACGAGCTCAACGACTTCCTTGTGATGTATCGGATGAATGGGGTTTCCACCCTTGTAAAAGTGATATCCACCCATAATGATGAAGAACCCATGCCGGATGGTCCACTCTGCGATGCGCGGTGGTGAGCGCCTCGCTTTAATTCATCATGGATGATATAAAGCTCACTGGTGGATAATCGGCTAACCTCATCCCACTCGCTGCCGGACAAGCGAGAATGCTCTTCGCCTTGCAATTCTGGTTCTGGGGTGGACAGGAGGATAACATCGTCTTCTTCGCCGAATCCTTCTCCGAGTCACGGTTGTCAAGTAAGAATAGCGGTCCAAGTGAACTTCAACTCACCCGTTGAATCATCTGTATGGCCACCGGAATCAATGAGATGACATCACTGTCGCATAGGAACACGTACCACTTTCATCGCTCAGCGAGGCGACCTCTCGAGGCTTCGGCCACTCCGTCAACCCCCTCTTCTTCATCCAGGCAAGCTGTGCATCCTTCCGGACATCCTCCAAGCGGCTGGCGATGCGAGAGGCGCTCCCTCGCTGGCGATACGCCCAAGCCAGGACGAACTCCGGCGCGAGCAGCGCCACGACGATGACCTCCACCATGTCGACAACATTCAGCAGCCGCGATCGCCGGTCGCGGGAGGGACGTGCAACGTTGCGGTGGACCGCTGTCCAGACGCTCGCAATGACGGTGGTCAGGCAGCTTAGCACAATGTTCGAAAGAGTCCTGCAGGAGCCTATGTCCGAGCAGGAAGGAGAGACGTTGGCGAATTCGGTGGAGTTCGTAGGCATGGTGAGGTTGGAAACGGGAGAGCTGCCGACGCCCTTTGCGAGCAGAGCGTGTACGAGACACGAGAGGACGAGCATAGTCACTGGGTATGGGGCATCGTTAACGCGGGCTACCTGATATAAGTACGGCAAGAGCATTCTGTCGCCGAAACGCTGGTCATGCTTCTCCTGTGAACTGGCTTACAACATGCGCAGACAGCGCCGAACACCGCGGGAGTACAATCACGCCTCTGTCGAGCGCCACCCTATCCCAATCCAAGGAATAGACCAGTGCCTCGCTTTCGCTCTCCGCTAGCACGTGAAGTGCACCGAACACTCTCAGGCAGCGCCTCGAAGCCCCGTATATTGACCGCTTCGCCAACAACTGCGCTTCCTCGAGGAGCCCTGCATACCCTCTGCCCTGCTCCCGACACGAAGGAGCGCGCAGACCGGCGTCTCGCGCAGGCGCAGGAGCCCCACAAGAAGTCCCGCATGAGTGCGGTGTGATATCATCATCGAATGCAAAGTTCGTTGTCTTCGCCCCGCAGCACCACTACAAGCGCGTCGACAGCCGCGAGAGGGCGTACGGGCGTCCAGGACAGGCGCGCGTAGATTGCCCACGCTGATCGCACAGGGAGCGCAGCTATGAGCGTGCGGTATGGAAGCACGGAGTCGTAGCACCCCCGGCGGGGGGCGCTGCGATGCAGCAGTATGCTGAAATGCGGTGTTGTGTATGCGCGCGCATCGAGGAGGCGCTGCGAGGCACTGCATAGCTCGAAAGGAATTAGATAGCTTGGAATCCAGTGTATCGGTAGCCCATGTTGAACAGAGACACTGACCTGACTCGAAGTGACAGGAGCGGACCAATGTTAATATAGATCCCTGGCTGGAACATTCTGTTATATGAGAAAAGCTGAGGTCAGAAAAACGCTGTGGAAGCACTCGCAACCTATGACGCACGTATTTAAGCGTTGCTGAATACTCGTCATGCGAGAAACACGCGGTCGAAAGTGCAGGCGAGGTCGAGATCGTCATAGTGACCTTGACGGTCATATGCTGAATAGATTCGAGTAAGTTCATCTGCCGTGCATGCGACACGAGGAAGAATAGCGCGCACTAGGAATGCACGCTTATTTTCATCTCCTTGATGTCGCTAGAGCTGGGCGACCTGGCTTTGATCTTCCACGAACACGCCGAGCGCAAGGGCTCTATAATATTCGGCTGCCACAGCGACCACTGAACTTCTACGATGCCGACGCTGGTGATCCCAAGTCCAACGCTCGCGGAGTCGTTCGCATGGCGGTCGAGGTCCGAATCGAACAGTTTCACAGGCGCCGGTTCAGATCCATCGGAGGAAGCTCGTCAAAAAGCGTCTGTAGATGCGTGGATCTCGGGTAGCTTCAGGGTTACGGTGGCGTCGATAGGGTGCAGGGGAGGAGCAGAAGACTGCGTATGGTCGGCACTCATGATCAGCTGCAAAGTCCGCGTCCCAGACCGCGGACTCAAACTAACGCCTTGTCGACTCGTGACCATAGATAGTGTTTCTAGGGCATGGGATAGATGGTCTCTCCTGGTGCGGACGGGGGAAGACGACTTGCAACATTGCTGGTGTGCAGCAAATGTTAGCATTGCACCAATAGAAAGATAGAAGAAGCATCACGCACGCTCTCGGGCAGTACCTGGGAGCCGTGCATCCACACGCTTCACCCGGACACAAAATGCAAACGTTGTACGTTATAGTACCATGCAGCGCTGCATGGCTTCCCATGGTTTGACGGTTCGAGACGAGTCCTACTGCAAGCCACGATCAGCATCAAAGACCATAAAAGATCGTCCATATACACACCATCTAAGCCCGTATCATTCGAGGAATTGCGTGGCCAGGGACAAGGCAGGGATGAGGAAAGGCAGGACGAAGGCCGCCACTGAGGTCGGCGGGAGCAAGGCCGGCGCGACGGCCCTCGGCCTCACACGGGCCGGAGGCGCGTGCACGCTCCCACGCTGGCCCGGGCCCGACTCTCCGAGACTCTGGCCGCCGTGCCATCAGCTCTCGTCTCACTTCATTCCTTTCAATTTGGTTCAGCTGCCTCCAAGCTGCCTGTGTACTCGGAGCGCTGGCGGTGATAGCGCACTTGGTTTCAGACTTCATGTCTATCATCTGTCAAAGTCAGCTACGGAGACTGGTAAGTTAGAGGGCTGAGTATCACTCGCATCGACGCATCACGCGCGCATCTCGAGGTGCTGACAACCATCGGACACGATGTGCCCGACGTCGACGCGGCGTGGCTCGGTGCCCTCGAGAGCGCGCCTCGTCATGATCAAGGGCGCCGCGGTGCTCCCGTTCTGCACCGCGCTCGAGCGCACGTTGGGCGTCCTCCCTACGCTCGCCAAGCTCGTCATCAATGTCCAGACACACCCTTTGGCGGATACCATCCTCAGGAACATATCGCCGCGATGCCTAGCGGCGCAGGCTCGCGCAGGTAATTTGCTGGAGGAGCTGGAGGTGGTTGGGTATTCTCCAGACGATGCTTGTTTTCGTGGTCTCCAGGAGGCGGTGCCGGGCCTGGCGGTTCCGTGGCGATGGGAGGCGGAGTTTGAGTGGCAGGAAGAGGTAGTGGAGGAGGAGGACTACGAGAGCACTGATTCTGCACCGGAAGATGAGGGGATTGAGGACGACTGCGTGAGTATCTCTGACTCCGATGTTGCCACATCGGAGGATGAGCAATGAGGGACTGAATGCCGGGCGGAATCCTATTGGTACGTCCGTTCAACTCAGCCGGTCGGCCTCCTCTCGCTCCTCCTCAATATGAAGACAGTCGCACTCACACAGCTCATGATGCAGATTGTCGTGCTCTCGAATGTCATGCGGCTCCCTCCCCAACACCCCGTGCACCGTCATCCTCCGCCATCCACGTCAACGCCCTCCTCGTCGTCAGCGCACTGGCGGCGACGGCTCGTGCATCAATGTGCCCCGGGGGCTCGCCCGGCACTAGTACCTGCAGGTCTCTCAGCATCGCGCCACCTGCATCCACGCCTATTGATCCTGCCTGGACCGGAATCACAAGTAGTTGTACACAAAATAGGACGATCAAATAATATGGACAGTGACGATAGTATAGAGCAGCGAGGTATGCGCAAATCGTAGGGCCTGAAATGCGGAGAAGTCAGAAGTACTGGTATCAAACGGTCTACGTCAAGTGAGGGATGAAGTGGGTCCATTGGACAGATTGGTACGCCGCAATGGGCAGATCCCGAAGTGTAGAAAATGCTAGTATGAAAAGGACAAGACGAGTAAGAACATAGACTATAGAAAATGGCAGCGGCATGGCCTCCAATAGCGCGCGACCAATAGCTTTGTGATGCCAGCCATCGGGAGCAAAATTGAAAGCAAACAGTATCGGCATGAAAATCAGAAAAAACAATCCTGGCAAGGCTGTGATCGTCACGGAAGATACACGCCACACAGTAGCCTCTGCGTGCGAAGGGAAGATATAATGCCAGGCAATGCAGTGAATCGCACCGAAAATCACCACGGCAGAGAGAGAAATGCCACCGGCACTAACGAATTGGTCATCTGTCCAGTCCCCACCATAGAATGCTGGGACGTGCGAGACTGATCGCATATTGACTTCATCGTCTTGGGCTCCCATGACCACTTTCGCATAGTGCCTTATGCGCGTTTTCACCAATACTCCCGTATGTCCGCCAGAGAGCTTCCCATCGAAGCGGATAGGGCAACCAACATTGAGCGGCTTGCTCCACCACGCTGCGTACATCGCGACCGTGATGGTCGTATACGCGAGCGTCATGATCTCCAGCTGCGTGATCGGGAGGCCTTCCGCTCGTCGCGCAATGCACTGTACGATGAACCACATCGTCTGGAGGACGGCGAGGCTCTTGGACAGTGAGTCGGCATGCCCTAGTGCTTGGATCTCATCTTCCGTAGGCAGGATGAGATCTCCATCTCGCAGGAGCGTGATGACGTTGTCTGAGTCTAGCGGGTGCTTTGGTTTTCCCTTCTCGTAGAAATGAAATCCCCCCATGATGATAAAGAACCCATGCAGGGTCGTCCACTCTGTGATGCGCGTTGGTGAGCACTTGCTGTAAAGCATCATAATCGGTGCCGAACTTACTGGCGTCCAAGCGATCAACCTCGTCCCAGTCACTGTCGGACAAAAGGTCGGCCTCGTCTTTTCGCGACGGCTGAGCAACGGACAGGAGGTGCACTTCGTCTTCTACCCACGGCTGTCAAGCGAGATCCACATCTAAGTAGACTTCAACCGTAACGCACCCGATGGTACCTTTGCCTTTTTACTCGGTGAGGCGACCTTTGAATCACCTGGCCACGACGCCAACCCTCTCTTCTCCATCCATGCTCCCTGTGCATCTCCCCGGACTTCCTCTAATTTTTTGGCGACCAGACGCGCAACCAGGTACTGGCGAGCGGCCCACGCGAGGACCCACTCCGGGACGAGCAGCGTCACGACAATGACCTTCACCATGTCCACAATATTCAGGATGCGCGAGCGCCAGTCACGGGAGGGCCGTGCGATGTTCCGGTGGACAGCAGTCCAAACGCATGCGAAGATAGTGGCGAGGGAACTGAGCAGGATGTTCGAGAAAGTCCTGCAGGCGTCGATGTCCCGGCAGCCGGAGTCGGACGCTGAGACAGCGGCCATGTTAGCATCGGTGAAGTTGGCGGGGACGGTGAGCTTGGAAACGGGAGAGCCACCCACGAACTGAGCGACCAGGGTGTGGACCAGGTAAGGGAGAAGGAGCATGAGGGTGCATCGCCACCGTATCATCGATCATCGCTACGGGTCTTGTAGCGCAATCGCCGTTGGATCTTGCAAAAAGCTGTGCACCTCGGCACCTCCCGAGCCTTCATCTTTACGAGCCCCAAATGCATTATATGCTTCTTCCTCGCGATGGCGACGTTCATGGTGTGCCAATGCTCTCGGATTATCTTAGCTTCCTAAGGTCTGCTCACAGTCATCGCGTTAGACCAGCGCACACTTTCACACTACGAGCCTTTGCCCTCCCATGAGGGATCTTACCATAACCCGCTGCACCTCGCTACACGCGTCGTCTTCATTCCCAATCGATCATTTTCTCCTCACTGCTAGGCTCATCCCGGATGCCAATACCGTCCTATTCTCTGGTAATGCCGCAGCCCTGCGGCAGCAACGGCGATGGACGCACACAGCGCGGCATATCGAGTTCAAATGTTACGGATCCTTGTGGTGTCGCTGAATGTTGCCTACTTGTTTACCAGAATAAATTGTCTTGTGAGCGCGATGTATCATCATCTGCTAGCGCATAGAGACCTAAGACAGGTGGTAGCGGGCCCTGCCGCGGAGCGGCCCAACATGCGCTGCGCCGCGAGATCCGCAGATCGAGCACATCGCCAACCACCGCGCCGCAGAGCGTTGCATACCGTCTCGGCCCTGGTGTGGAAGAGCGCGCAGCGAAGAACCACCAGCTCGAGCCGCGCTTCACCGTGCCGCACGAGTGTCGTGCTGCCTAACTGCCCACAGTATGAGGAAGATCATGTGGATTGAGAGTACAAAATAACGCACCGAGCAGCACCGTAAGCACGACGACAGCATCGCATCTTCCGGGCCAAAGATTGCCGGGAGAATCTTCGCGAGCGTGAAGTGCGGCACAGACGTGTTCCCACTGCCCGCGCGGCGTACAGAAGCGCACGGATGCCACATGAGAGCCTACGATGTGGCGTCGTATACTAGACCAAAATTCGGATCAGTAACTTGCTGGACATGCTGAGTCCTGACACGAGGAAAGAGGGGCCGCGAAAGAGCCCAGGTCGCCGATTCCAAACTCTTGCCATGGAATTGGAGCTCCAACTGGTGTCTGACGCCGTGATGCGGGAGTTCTACGTTGGAGTGGAAGGCAGGTTATCCTTCCGGGTGTGGCAAAGGTTAGAAATGCGCCAACGGAGGGAGAAAAGGTCAGGATGTTGAAGCGCAAGGCATGTGCCAGCAGGGCACTACTAGCTCGGTCTGCATTTGCCAGCTCGGCCAGTGCTCGGCCTCGCATGCCTCCCCGACCCGGACCTTTTCTTGCGTGCCCAGCTACCGCACAGGGTCGTGGCTCAGCTGGCCTCGTGGGCCGCGCGTCCACGGGCAGCTGTGGGGTGAATGGGAGGGCCGAACGAGTGCCGAGCGACGCGACTGAGTGTGTCGGACTTGTGTCGGGACTGCCTGTCACTGCCAGCGTGTGACCACGTGACGGTAGCCGCCATGCCGATGGCCGGCCCGCGTCGTAGCGGTGACGCCATCGCAAGGTTTCAGTACCCTGAGTCAAACCCTGCCAAGTACTTCAAGCTTCAAAGCTTCAAGCTTCAACGTTCAACAGCAACCGGGACGATTCGTCCACTGAACTGGGCGCTTGGAGAAGCGGGCCTACCGGGCTGGATTTGTGACATTTGTCCACGTCCTCCGATACCGTCTGCCCTTGCCTGACCTCTGCCTGTCACATTCGAGTCTCTGGCAAGCGCGGACACTGACATGCTGCTGGAGACGTCTGCCACCCACCTCCGCTCTGCGCTTGACGAGCCACGAGCCGAGTTGCTACTCCGACGCATCACGCAACTTACCAGCGCTCCGTGCTTCGCTTGCGCAACTATTTAGCCATTGCTCGTAGCGATCATCAGCTTGCACTGAACAAGTTAGAGTTACTTCTAGCCGACCCTGGAGCGATCGTTGTCGCCGCGCCGCGCCGCGTTCCTGGCGGATGTGTCGCATTTGCGGCAACTTTCGACCGCCTCAAAGCCAACGGTCCGTGGCCTTTCTCCGCTGCTCGAAGAGGATGGAAAGCAACATGGTAAGTGCCAAATTTCAACATGATCTCCTCCCCTCCCCGGCGGCAGCTATTGGTAGGCGAACGGATCCACTCTAGTCTCTCTTAGTGGTGGAACGACTGTCTTCCGCGCAAGTCGGCAGCGGTTACTATGTCTCTCTGTTTCACGCGCGACGCCTCTTGGCATAGGCCTTAGTCGAAATTAAATCTCGCACGGTCTCCATGGCCGGCCTTGGTTAGCGAGAGGGTCGCGTCCGTCCAGAGCTTCGGGTCGCGACAATCCTACGTATAAAAAGGCTCGGTCGACGTCGAGAACTGTCAGTACAGTCCTAGGATCTCATCCAACCGTCTCTACTTGTCCTCGGTAAGGCTTTACAGTTCTCATCTGAATGCGCTTCTGACATACAAGTCGTCTCTGTTCATCAGAAGCCGCTCTTTTGCACTCAACCTTTCCACTTGCTTAAAATGCGCTTCTTCGCTGCTATCCTTCTCGTCGCCTCGGCCTCGATCCCTATCCTCGCGGCTCCCCTGAGGTGCGTTTTCGGGCGATTTTTCCCGCTCGGCAATTTGACCGTCTAATCATTCATGTTTGCAGCACCAACGGGGGCGAGCTGTCCATGTCAGTCTAACTCTCACTATTGTTTCGTTTGATTGTACTGACACGTGTGAGCAGCAAGCGATCCTCCAGCTCTCCCAACAATGGGGGCACCACCTCCTCTCCCAACGACCCCCCCAACATTATTAAGCACAAGTAAGTCGAGCTCGATTTATTTCGGTTCACAAATACTAACACATGTGAGCAGCAAGAGATCATCCACCTCTCCTAATAATGGGGGCACCACCACCTCTCCCAACGATCCCCCCAACATTATTAAGCACAAGTAAGCCGAGCTCGATTTATTTCGGTTCACAGATACTGACACATGTGAGCAGCAAGAGATCCTCCACCTCTCCTAATAATGGGGGTACGACCACCTCTCCCAACGATCCCCCCAACATTATTAAGCACAAGTAAGCCGAGCTCGAGTTATTTCGGTTCGCAGATACTGACACGTGTGAGCAGCAAGCGATCCTCCACCTCTCCCAATAATGGGGGCACCACCACCTCTCCCAACGACCCCCCCAACATCATCAAGCACAAGTCAGTCGAGCTCCCTTTCGTTTCTTTCTAACGATACTGACATATGTGAGTAGCTGATGAAGTGGTTTCTGGGCTATCTGGGCGTCGGCTTGCGTCGCTTAATTAGTGCAATATTCGTTGATTTGTGACCCACTCACGACCTGCATAGTTGGACTTATCGTTTCGAGTTGTAGTGTCTCCCGTTGTGTAGTTCGTTGGCAGCGGCAATAAATAGGGTTTTACGGTCACATATCCGGACGACGAGTCAGTAAGGAGAGCATAGAAGCGTAAAGTTTTGCGAGCAGAACCCGACCTTCCTGGCCTCGCTATTCGCGTCTACACGATCTCTGAGTTCTCCGTACCTTGCGCTGCAGCGCCGCTGAGCGAGTCCATCCACCTTAGATGTGATTCACCACTCCCAAGACGAGAACGGATATTTACTGCGCAGGCCGCACAAACGAGGACACCTTTCGACGCACCAGGCTCTTAGCTACGAGATTGTCCTGCGTGCTCGCGCGCGGTGACAGGCCGATGACATGAAAGACCGACCACGCAGGGAGCTTGCAAGGTTTGCATGGATCTGATGATGCATATGCGGCACAGCGGAAAGGCCCACATTCCAGCAGATATGACCAAATCAATGCTTCAGCGCACTACTCCAATTGAACGCGACTTCTAAAACCCGAGTCAGCCAGCCGCGCCGATTACGCCAAACCCGCCTTCAGCTCATCCTTGTCTGGCGCCTTCTACCGTTTTTCTCGTGTCAATCTTCATCCTGACGCACACCACTACAGCGCTTTTCGGGTCTTGTCACTTCTACTCCTTGCATTCCCCCGTCCGAATCGGCGACGCACTCAGCGTGGAGTTCGCCTTGTGCACACGAAACATGCGCGGGGCCGACTACTTCGAGTAGTGCTGCACGGGCCCAAAGCCAAAGTGCGCTTTGTCCTTGATGTCCACCCTACAGTACGGACGGCGGACATGGCAGGGAGACGCACTCCATAAGCGAATTGACGGCCACGACACCGGGAGCGGGGTACTTGGAGAAGCGACCGCGGCGTGCACCCTCCTTGTATCGCGCGCTGTTGAGCCGGAGACAGCGCCCCGTCCAGTTGTAGAGGCGAGAGAGGCGGGTGCCGCGCCGCAACGCCTGAGCGATAAGGCCGAGCGAGGTATACGGGGCAATCAGCATGACACATTGGAGAGGACGCAACGCGTAGGAACGGGGCAGTTGCAAAAAAACAATCTGCGAGCGGGGGTGATGAGGACGAAAGGCGTAATCAGAGCAGTGAATGATAGGGCATGAGCTGAGCGGACGTACCTGCCATTCATCTCCATTCCTTTTGAGGCGGCCAGCTACGGTCGGGGAAGCTTTGAAGGGTGCGAGAGAGCGCGACGCAGAAGTGATCTGGCCACGCGGCATGATATCCGTGTGAGTGGGATGGTGTAGAGAGGAAAGCTGCTACGGAAAGCGTGCTGCAGAACGAAATTGTTTACGTCCACGACTTCTAGGGGTTTTTCTTGTCCGGCAAGAGCGGTGGGGATCTCTGGACGAACAAATAATGTCTTATGTCTATGTCGGACAGGCAGTACAGAACAACGTGGCTGGTCGAGGTTGGGCGTCGTGTTCATATTGCGGGCGGTCTTGTTTCGAGGGGATGCACAGATACCTGTTAAGGTGGTTTGCACGTCAGAGGCATAGTGTAGATAGAAAGACACAACAACGCATCCAGTTGCGATAACGATGACGCCGGACACGACTTCCCAGAGCTGTCGGCATCATCGAGAAGCCCAAGAAGTGAGAGAACGGCTTTCGCAATCGCAAACACGAGTGTCGACGCTATATTGAAGAGGTGTTACCCGGTCAGCTTAACGGGGAAGCGGCATCGGGAGTTGGAAGCTGAGGCTGGCCGCTGATAGCTAGATGTTGACGGATAGGCGGTCGATGCCTTGTCGGGATATGAAAAAGTATCGACAACAGAGGTCGCCATTGAGCCCGACCCTACAACGCAGGAGCGGGCCAACCAACTTTGACATAGATCCCGGGCTGACGACATGATCAGAGACGAATTAGGAGATGCGAGCGGTTGAGCTAGAACGCACATATTCGAGCCCTGCTTGCAGGGAAGAATTCTTCTGCCCTCAAGAAAACCACCCCGTGCTCGGTTCAAAAAGCTGCAGGCCGCTCGCTCTCACGCGCGTGAGCGCTGCAGGACCTTGGCAGTCAGGATACTAGACCAATTCGGATGAGTTGTTTGCCAGGCATGCCGCGGCGCTCAATGTGCATGGATCGCATGCGCCGCACGTTGATGGCTCCTGCGCAGTCGTTCAACCTCTGTGTCAAGTTGACTCATGATCGAGGACTTGCGCACATCACATAACCCGCGCGGGGTCTACAGCAGGTGTCGGCAGTGCACAGAGAGAGATAAAGCCAGAGGTGCGCACCGTTCGACCCGCGCCGTCACACGCCATCGCCCGCTATCCTCGACCTTCCCGTCCCATCTGCCTGTACACACCCAATCACGACACGGTCGGTCCGACTCGGTCGTCGAATTGTGGCAGTTTCATGCGCCAAATGAAGCGGAAGCGACAGCTGCGAGGGTTCAGCGCTCAGCCCGACATAGTGGTCTGCCAGTGGTGTGAGTACCGGCTGGCTCACATGAGGAAACTTGTACCTACTGCGTATCATGATGTAGCATGGGCCGAGCGTGAGCCGCTGTAAGATAGAATATCCTGTTGGGAGCTGGCCGTCGTTGGGAGCTGGCCCGGGTCGTGGATTCGGGACTCGAAGGCGGCACGTCGCCGGAGGCCGCATCGCGACGGGACCGCCAAACACGTGGGCGCCACAACGGGCCCGCTGCCAGTGGATCTTGCTCTTCGCCACCGCAACGTAGTGCGCACTCGTACTTCTACCTCTTGTAACCGGCGACGTCCGTCACTGCCGCAACTCACTCAAGTCTGCTGCGCTCTGATATGCCGAAGGACGTGGCAATGTGAGCACAGTCCTGGGTCATTCCGCACGATCGATGTCGCTCATATTCAACTCCCAGCGCTACTCCCAGCGTTGAATCGCATCTCTACTCTTTATATATACGCCATAGCTGACTACGTGCGGATGTGAGGGACGAAGTTGGAGGTCCACTGAGGAAGGCCATACGGGTAGCCAAGTGCGTTCTACCCGCCCTTCAGTTCTCTTCACATCCTTACATTCCTTTTCTCAGTTACTTTCAATTCCAACAAAAGTTTCTCCATCGACTGGCACCCTGGCAAGCCATGCGTCTCGAACTGCGGGCTCTGAATATCGCCGCAGCCAACCTACTTCCCCCGCATGCCAGCCGCATCATTCCCCATCGTGACCTCATGGTCTGGACGCCAAGCAAGCTCTGCAGCTCCAGCAGTCGCCGCAATAATACAGCCGAATGTGTCTAGGAAAGTATCTAGGGTGGCATGACGGACACGCGCAAACGCCTGCGCTGCCCTTACGAGTCCCCAGTGCGTATATATCAGCTCAGCCTTGTCATACCGTATCTGACCGACATCGCAGCAGGCGCGCTCACGAGGTACCTCGCTGGATCCTCAGCCGCGGCAGACTTCGACCGCTACGAGCGCGGTGCTCCGCGTGGCCCACGCCTGACCCGGGCGCAGCGGACAGCGCGCATTGCGCGACAAAGGCGGTGGCGTCAAATAGGAACGTAGATTTCTCGCGCCGCGCCGCGCCCAGCAGCACGTCGACGATGCCCTCAGGCGTGAAGTACGGCCGCGAGGAAGCGTGCACGTTGGCATCGCCTTGCTCCCGTGAATCAGCACTTGTACAGCACGAGGGAGAACGTATTGGAGTAGGGGGCCGGCGAGCTTTGACGACCGCTATGCGCGAAGAACGCAGGGTGTACGAGCGCACCGTCTGATCAGGTGCGACCCTATTACTGTACCCTGTCGCTTCTATTTTGTTCTTTCATCGCTCTTCCTCCACCTCCTTCAAACCCGTCACCGCGTCACTCGATCTCTCTCCTGTCAGTGACAGAGAATCCGTTGCTGTATCATTGGACAAAATTCTAGGCACGGCAACAATTCGAAGCGCACCCCAGCTGCCAGACCGACATATTACTCCGGACAGCTTATCTATTTGTTGCTTACTACGGTCGCTATCACACACTGCGGATGGGAAGGTATGCATCATTGTGTCGTGCCTCCAGCTGCGGCTGATAGGTTTCCGAAGTCAGCACAATGTCTCCGAAGATGCATTGGCGCTGAAGTATATCAGTCCGCCTTGCGACGTGGTGCCGATCGTGATGTCCTGCCCCTCCGCGCACCATGATCCTTCTATCATACCACCTGCACACCGTGCTCGCGCAGGGCATGGGCGTATCCGGCTCGCCCGTCTCCGACCTCCCTCTCCCGACCAACTCAACCGTCGCAGCCGATCCCTCGCCCGGATGTTTGGATATCAATAACTGTCGGACCACGGCGAACATCGTGCTCAGCTTAGCGGAGGATCTGTCCTTTGGGACACTGTTGGAGGAAGGTTCTTCGCCCCTCGCTCCGTATACCTCGCTCAGTCTCATCGCTTGCGCGTTCCGGCGCGGCAACCGCCTCTCGCCTCAACGACTGGACAGAGCGCTACCTTCGGCTCAACAGTGCGCGATACACAGAGGGCACACGCCACGGTCGCTTCTACAAGTACTCTGCTCTGGGTGCGGTGCTTGTCGATTCTCTTATGGGGTGCGTCTCCCTACCGTGTCCTCTCAGAGCCGCACTAACAGCTGTCTATAGGGTCGACATCAAGAACAAGGCGCACTTCGGCTTTGGACTTGTGCAGTACTACACGGCGGATGGGTCGCTCATGCGCATGTTTTGTGCGCACAACGCGAACCCCACGTTGAGTGCGTCGCCGGGGGCATGGAAGTGGCAGGACCCAGAAGGTGCTGTAGTGGTGTCCTTCGCGGTGAAGATTGGCATGAGGGAAAGGGTAGAGGAGACGAAAGCGCGAGACGAGGAGGAGCTGAAGGCGGGTTTGGCATAAGCGAGGCGGCTGACTGACTTGGGTTAGATAGAAGTCGTGTTCAGTTGGAGGAGTACGTAGAAGCATTTCATCCCGTCATATATCTCTTGAGCATTGCGCTGTCCCACATATAAACTCAACCTTGCAAGCTCCCTAGGTGGTCGGCCTTTCCTGTCATCAGCATGTCACCGCGCGCGAGCACGCAGGACAATCTCGCTAAGAGCCTGGTGCGTCCAAAAGTGGCCTCGTTTGTTCGGACAGCGCAGTGAATTTTCTTTCTCGTCCTGGGAGTTGTGATTCACATCTGAGGTGGATGGACTCGCTCACCGGCACAGCGGCGCAGAATCCGGAGAAGTTCGTGTAGGCGCGAAGGCAGGAAGGTCAGCTTCTGCTGGCGAAACTGGTCGCAATACTCTGCTTGCTGATTCGCCGTCCGGAGATATGACCCAAACAGCACTCTTTATGATTTCAAACGAACAAGGGATACGCTACACTTGACACAACAAGTCCAATTATGCAGGTCGTGAGCGACGATCACGCAACATGATATGCACTAATCAAGCGACGCCAGCTGACGCCCGGAAAGCCCAGAAACATCACACCTGCTGTTCACATGCGAGTGTGTCAGTATCCATGAACCAAAATAACAGCAAGCTCGACTGACTCGGGTAAGATGATATTCGGGGGGTCGTTGGGAGAGCTTGTGGTCCCCTGACGCTTGCTGCTCACATATGAGTCAATATCCGTAAAGATAGATAACTGCGAGATCGACTGACTTCGGCAAGATGATATTCGGGAGGTCGTTGGGAGAGCTTGTGGTCCCCTGACGCTTGCTGCTCGCATATGTGTCAATATCCGTGAGCCAGAAGAACAGCAAGCTCGACTGACTTTGGCAAGATGATGTTCGGGGGATCGTTGGGAGAGCTCGTGGTCCCCTGACGCCTGCTGCTCGCATATGTGTCAATATCCGTTTGATGAAATAAGATAATTTCGAGCTCGACTGACTTCGGCAAGATGATGTTCGGGGGATCGTTAGGAGAGCTGGTCGTTCCCTGACGCTTGCTGCTCACATATGTGTCAATATCCGTGAAATGGAAGAACTGCGGCTCGACTGACTTGGGCAAGATGATATTCGGGGGATCGTTGGGAGAGCTCGTGGTCCCCTGACGCCTGCTGCTCGCATATGTGTCAATATCCGTTTGATGAAATAAGATAATTGCGAGCTCGACTGACTTCGGCAAGATGATGTTCGGGGGATCGTTCGGAGAGCTCGTTGTTCCCTGACGCCTGCTCACGTGTGTCAGTAACAATCAAACGAGCACAGTCAGAGTTAGACTGACTTGGCCACGTTGGTGCTGCAAACATGAGCAATTAGATGGCCAGATGGCTGATAAATACGGGCGGGAAATGGCCCGCAAACGCACCTCAGGGGAGCCGCGATGATAGGGAACGCGGCCGAAGTGGCCAGGAGGATAACAGCGAGGAAGTGCATTTTATGCAAGCTTCGAGGTTGAGTGCAAAAAAAACAGCTTGTGACGGATAGAGACGTCTTGCATGTCAGAAGGCCATTCAGATGAGGACCGGGAAGACTTACCAACAAGTAGCGACCTTTAGATGAGATCCCGAGACTTTACTGACGGCCAGAAAAGTCTGAGGAATTTTCGACATCGACAGAGCCTTTTTATACGTGGAATGGTCGCTACACCCGAGCTCTGGACACGGCCCTCTGACCAAACTATGTCAGCCATGGAGACCGGGGGTCAATGTACTCCGCCACAGAATCTTGAAATGGCGTACCACGATCAAGACTTGCGACTCACATGCCTGTCATGAGTCGAATGCCGAGAGGCGTTGCGCGCTAAACGTCATTGATGGGGAAGACGTGACAGGAGCCGTTCCCCTGCCGCCGGGGAGGGGAGGAGATCGTGTTGAGAATAAGATAGATCCATAGCAGTTTGGCGCTTATCATCAATCATCTCCGACTCGCAGTGAAACTCACCGCCGTCGGAGGAACGGGACGACAACTCGAGGGCCGAGGCGGACCGGCCATTCAAGGCGGCTTGACATCAGTACTTCGCGTTCGAATCTGACGGGTGTGAGCGGGTGTGAGCGGGTCCGACGCCTCTGAATCGCTCTGATGGGCTCTGAATAAAACTAATTGGCACTGAGAATTCCCTTCGTCGATCTCACTGTACTCAATTCATTGATTCATCGCTGGGACATGGGACATGGGAGACGGGAATCAGCGAGTATCCAGTAACACATGGTCGTTTGAACGGTCACCGGTCAGTGGTCACCCGTCACCGTCACTAATCACCAGCTCTCCGTGCCTCTAAATCCCTAAATTCCGAACGCCCCGGCGTCTCCCAGTATCCATGCGCAGCTGCCATGCGCGCATGTCCAAATTTTCCCGATGCCAGCACGGGATAGCGGCGGTCCATGATGGAGCTCGGTCGGCCCGATCGTCAGCAGCTGCGCTGACAAGCGACGGCGAAGCATACCCTGAACATACCTGTCCGCGTCTCCGTAGCTTGACCTTATGGTATCAGAAGATAGTTGTTCTGAATATAGGTATGCAGTGCAAACGACGAGAATATAGTGGACACGCCAACCTCGTTGTTGATCGAAAAGTTGAAGCACCCGGCGCTAAGTGCCGCGTGCCTGGCTAGCGCGGAGCTTAGAGTTAGAGGCGGGCGGCGCGGGTGATGCGTACGCGCTGAGCTCGCTGTTGTGTCCACGGAGGCCTTCGGCGAGGAGGCAGAGCGCGCGGGGGCAGAAACAGAGGAGGGGTGGACCGTGACGCGCGGCGGGCTGGTACGGTGATGCAGCCGAATCCCGATCACTTGCCCGTCCTCATCCTCCTTCCCCTCACAGTCACTCCTTGACCACCGCACGCCCACTTCGCTGAGCCACGAGAGAACGCGCACACCATGTCGCCAGCAGAAGACGCTGGACGCTGGAGGAAGCAATAGCAATGTGCATGAGAAGATGGAGACAACGGCAGATGCTAGACTCAACCGCAGCATCGGCCAACCGCACACGGCATACGGGCCTGGGTTCGTCAAGAGGAGAAGCGGCACGCTTGAGGAGGGACATGGAGAGAGCAGAGGCACGGATAGACTCGGGTGCGACGGTGAATCCGCGAAGCCGCGTACGTGGAAATGAGCGGTCCGATGCCAATGGCCGGTCCGCCTCGGCCCTTGGGTCATCGTCCCGTTCCTCCGGCGACGGCGGTGAGTTTTACTGTAAGTGATTGATGGTAAGTGCCAAACTGCTATGGATCTATCTCATTCTCAACACGATCTCCTCCCCTCCCCGGCGGCCGGTGAACGGCTTCAGTCACGTCTTCCCCATCGAGGATGTTTAGCGCGCAATGCCTCTCGTCATTCGACTCATGACAGGCATGTGGGTCGCAATTCTTAATCGTGCCACGCCTTTTTCAACACTCTCTGGCGGAGTAGATTCACCCCCGGTCTCCATGACTGACATTGTTTGGTTGATATTTCGCGTGCAACACCTCTCGGCATTCGACTCATGACAGGCATGTGAGTCGCAAGTCTTGATCGTGGTACGCCATTTCAAGATTCTGTGGCGGAGTACATTGACCCCCGGTCCCCATGGCTGACATAGTTTGGTCAGAGGGCCGTGTCCAGAGCTCGGGTGTAGCGACCATTCCACGTATAAAAAGGCTCTGTCGATGTCGAAAATTCCTCAGACTTTTCTGGCCGTCAGTAAAGTCTCGGGATCTCATCTAAAGGTCGCTACTTGTTGGTAAGTCTTCCCGGTCCTCATCTGAATGGCCTTCTGACATGCAAGACGTCTCTATCCGTCACAAGCTGTTTTTTTTGCACTCAACCTCGAAGCTTGCATAAAATGCACTTCCTCGCTGTTATCCTCCTGGCCACTTCGGCCGCGTTCCCTATCATCGCGGCTCCCCTGAGGTGCGTTTGCGGGCCATTTCCCGCCCGTATTTATCAGCCATCTGGCCATCTAATTGCTCATGTTTGCAGCACCAACGTGGCCAAGTCAGTCTAACTCTGACTGTGCTCGTTTGATTGTTACTGACACACGTGAGCAGGCGTCAGGGAACGACGAGCTCTCCGAACGATCCCCCGAACATCATCTTGCCGAAGTCAGTCGAGCTCGCAATTATCTTATTTCATCAAACGGATATTGACACATATGCGAGCAGCAGGCGTCAGGGGACCACGAGCTCTCCCAACGATCCCCCGAACATCATC
The DNA here is from genome assembly GCA_019914985.1 of Auriscalpium microsporum. Taxonomy (NCBI): domain Eukaryota; kingdom Fungi; phylum Basidiomycota; class Agaricomycetes; order Russulales; family Auriscalpiaceae; genus Auriscalpium; species Auriscalpium microsporum. The sequence continues at coordinate 161,237 of JAHLMG010000010.1, read as the reverse complement.
TTGCCGAAGTCAGTCGAGCTCGCGATTATTTTATTTCACGGATATTGACACATATGTGAGCAGCAAGCGTCAGGGAACAACCAGCTCTCCTAACGATCCCCCGAACATCATCTTGCCGAAGTCAGTCGAGCTTGTTTTGATTTTATTTCACGGATATTGACACATATGTGAGCAGCAAGCGTCAGGGGACCACGAGCTCTCCCAACGATCCCCCGAATATCATCTTGCCAAAGTCAGTCGAGCCCGCAGTTTTCTTATTTCACGGGTATTGACACATATGTGAGCAGCAAGCGTCAGGGAACGACCAGCTCTCCCAACGATCCCCCGAATATCATCTTGCCCAAGTTAGTCGAGCTCGTGATTATTTTATTTCACGGATATTGACACATATGCGAGCAGCAAGCGTCAGGGGACCTCAAGCTCTCCCAATGATCCTCCGAATATCATCTTGCCGAAGTCAGTCGAGCCGCAGTTCTTTTATTTCACGGATATTGACACATATGTGAGCAGCAAGCGTCAGGGAACGACCAGCTCTCCTAACGATCCCCCGAACATCATCTTGCCGAAGTCAGTCGAGCTCGTTGTGATTATATTTCACGGATATTGACACATATGCGAGCAGCAGGCGTCAGGGGACCACGAGCTCTCCCAACGACCCCCCGAATATCATCTTACCCGAGTCAGTCGGGCTCGCTTTTGTTTTGGTTCCTAAATTCTGACACACTGGCATGTCAACAGCAGGCGTCATGTTTCTGGGCTTTCCGGGGGTCAGCTGGCGTCGCTTGATTAGTGCATATTATGTTGCGTGATCGTCGCTCACGACCTGCATAATTGGACTTGTTGTGTCAAGTGTAGCGTGTCCCTTGTTCGTTTGCCCCGGAAATCATAAAGAGTGCTGTTTGGGTCATATCTCCGGACGGCGAGTCAGCAAAGCATTGCGACCAGTTTCGCCAGCAGAAGCTGACCTTCCTGCCTTCGCGCCTACACGAACTTCTCCGGATTCTGCGCCGCTGTGCCGGTGAGCGAGTCCATCCACCTCAGATGTGAATCACAACTCCCAGGACGAGAAAGAAAATTCACTGCGCTGGCCGAACAAACGAGGCCACGTTTGGACGCACCAGGCTCTTAGCGAGATTGTCCTGCGTGCTCGCGCGCGGTGACATGCTGATGACAGGGCCGACCACCTAGGGAGCTTGCAAGGTTGAGTTTATATGTGGGAAAGCGCAATGCTCAAGAGATATATGACGGGATGAAATGCTTCTACGTACTCCTCCAACTGAACACGACTTCTATCTAATCCAAGTCAGTCAGCCGCCTCGATTACGCCAAACCCGCCTTCAGCTCCTCCTCGTCTCGCGCTTTCGTCTCCTCTACCCTTTCCCTCATGCCAATCTTCACCGCGAAGGACACCACTACAGCACCTTCTGGGTCCTGCCGCTTCCATGCCCCCGGCGACGCACTCAGCGTGTGGTTCGCGTTGTGCGCACGAAACATGCGCAAGAGCGACCCATCCGTATAGTACTGCACGGGTCCAAAGCCGAAGTGCGCCTTGTCCTTGATGTCGACCCTGCAGACAGCTGTTAGTGCGGCTCTGAGAGGACACGGTAGGGAGACGCACCCCATAAGAGAATTGACGAGCACCGCACCCGGAGCAGGGTACTTGTAGAAGCGACCGCGGCGTGCACCCTCCTTGTATCGCGCGCTGTTGAGCCGGAGGTAGCGCTCTGTCCAGTTGTCGAGGCGAGAGAGGCGGTTGCCGCGCCGGAACGCGCGAGCGATGAGGCCGAGCGAGGTATACGGCGCGAGGGGCGAAGCACCTTCCTCCAACGGTATCCCGAAGGTCAGAACCTCCACTGCTGATTGTTGAGAACCGTGCGGGCCTATATCCCCAGGCTCTGGGAAGGACGACGCAGGGGTCTGTGGCTCGTCTGCCCACGCGGGCCATGCAGCCGCGCCCCCGGCGATCTCATACAGACTTTCCGAGAACCACGCGCCGCGCTCTGCACCAACGAGCGCATCATTGCTGAGCTTGTCGTGCAGAGGGATGTTTGGTATTTGCAAGCAGTTCCCCACGACGTGCGGGTGGCGATGGAGCAGGTGTGGCGAGGATCCCGCCGCGGGCGGCTGACGAAGGCGCGCCTGCATAACGCGGGGTAAGCCAAGATGAACGTCCGGGATGAGCAGCGAGACGAACGTACGTTCATGGTGTGCTGGATGGTGTGTATTGGCGGCTCGCCTGAGCAGCGATTTTGCAGCGTCACGAGGTACGATGAGCGCGTCGTGGTGTGTCACCTTCTCTTGACCCAACTCTCCGGCCCCGACTGCTTCGTCGCGCACGGCCGCCCTCGCGCGCTCCCACAGAGCTTTGACCGCCCATTCTTCAAAGTGCAGATTGACGACCTCCGTCTGGGCGAACTCCTCGTGGTGGACCTGGATGAACTTGTCGAACGGAAGGGGGCACAGTACGTGTGGTGATGTGCCGCGGACAAGCGCATCGTGCGCCTGGCTGAGCGGGTCAGGCGGGAGCCGAGGAAAGGAGCGGCTCTGAAAAAGCGGTGTGGGAGGCGAGTCCGCGACATCTGGTGGCAACGTGAGATGACTCCTTGTGCACGGGGTGCATAAACCGAAAGGAACGTACTTGAATCAGGAACACATGTTGTTTGTGAGACGACTTCGCGGGGGCGGTCAAGGGCAGCCGTGATTTATGAAGCAGAGAGTGTGCGCATGAAGAGGGCAAAGGTGGTTTCGTCACCTTTATGTCCACGTACGTCAACTTCGAGTCAATGTCGGGTGATGAGATGCGCACCGAAAACATGATTCCATGAGACCCCAATAGCAGTTCGCCCGTCGCCCATGAGTGTCAGTACAAAGCTGCACAAGTACGCGTCGGGCTGTCCGTTCATGGCGGCTACCACGTCGACCTTATCAACATACGGTGCGATGTGCGTGGGCGGCTGGACGACATGGGCTGCCGCTGGCGAATACTCATAGAGCGCTAGGCCAGCTGCGGAGTGGGGGTGGGGGAGGACATGGTACGATGGGGAGGACGCGACGTGTACGGGGACGGGGCCGTTGCAAAGGTCAATCTGCGACGAGCGGGGTGATGAGGTGGAGATGGGTAATCAGAGCCTCGAAGATATAGGTACGGCATGAGCTGGGCGGACGCACCTGCCATTCGTCGCCGTTCCGTTTGAGGCGGCCAGCCATGGTAGGGAAGCGTTGAAGCGTGCCAGAGAGAGCGGCGCAGAAGTGCTCTGGGTCCAGCGCGCCCGCGACCACATACAATGAAGTGACCTAGCCAAGCAGCAGGGTATCCGTGTGAATGCGAGATGCTGTGGATAGAAAAATTGCTACGCACAGCGTACTGCAGAACAAGATTGTTTCCGTCGACAAGTTCGAGTGTTTCTTGTCCACCCAGCGCGGTTGGGATCGCGGGCCGAACGAATAATGTCTTATGCCGGACAGGCATCGGAAAACTATGTGGCTGGCCGAGGTTGGGCGTCGTAGTTGAGGGGTATTTGCCGGGATGTGACCTCCGTCTACATATTACATCTTGAGGGCACTGATAACACGTTCCTCAGCATCAATCTGGCATTTTCTGTCCCTGAAGTGCGCACCGAATCATTGCTTTTACATCACGGCGACTGAGCGACTAGGACAGTAGCAGAATGATTGCTTTACGAGGTGTGAATGCCAGAGACAAAACAGGATGAAAGAGAAGATAAGGGACTTGGGCACCTATGTCACAGGCCGGTCAAGTACTTGTTACGCGAGGAACCACAATGCCTCCGCCGTCAGGCCGCGTCAGGTGCAGCACAACCGGTAGGATTGGAAGTCTTCCTGCAACAGAAAGTCAACGATTACTTGGAAAAAAGACTGGGTATGAACGACAGCCAAAGTTGACGTCGAATAGCGAGCGTCGTATCATGGAAGAGAGACGAGTCTCCGAAGGGGGCGACGTCATGATCATTATGGACGGCCGCCGGGTGCCGGCCCGGGGCAGGCTTACGTGCTCAGCAAGCTCGTGGCAATGGCAACGAGACGAAGAGTAAAATTTGAGACGTCGACACCGAGGTCGTGCTAGAGTAGAGCAAGATATAAGTAAGTTGAGGGTAGGACGCAAGAGTCACAGAGCGCTCTCAGTAGTAATACTACATAAGTACTCAGTAGTAGTATCAGCTAGTACCGCGCCGTATTGCCTCCCTGCCAAGCGACTCGATTCACCTCAGATGCAAATCACAACTCCAAGACGAGAACGAATAAATATAATAAAATACCAATGTAGCGAGAGCGATACGGACGCGTCGAAGTGTCGAAGTGAAGAATCCCGGTCTACGTCAAGTGAGGAATGAAGTGAGTCCATTCTATGGATTGGTACGCCGTAGCAGGCAGTGCCCGAAGCGTAGTGAATGCGAGTGTCAAAAGGATCAGTCGACTAAGCACGTACACCGCAGCGAAGGGAATAGACACAGCAATCATGAGGACAATGTTATCTTTCACATAGAAGACCCTATTGATATCACCGTATGGCGAGAGCTCCCATACAAGATACAGGCACACCAGTCCAGGGAAGGCTGTAATCGCGACCGAGGACACACGCCAGATAATGGCCTCCGTGTGCGAGGGGAAGGCATACCGCCAAGCAATACAGTGGATGGCGCCGAAGATCATGGCAGCAAACAGGGAGATAGCGTCGGCGCGGATGTGTTCGAAGTCGGTGGGCCCACCGTAGAATGCCGGGACGCGCGGGACCGACCGCATGTCGACTTCGTAGTCTTGGTCTCCGATGACCAGGTTCACATAATGCAGAAACCCCTTCTCGCGGTGCCCAACCCATCCTTCGGCAAGCTGGCCAGCGAAACGGATGGGGCCGCCGATGTTGAGCGGCTTGCTCCACCACGCCATGTACATCGCGAGGGTGATGCTCGTGTACGCGAGCGTCATGACCTCGATCTGCGTGATCGGGATGTTTTCTGCTCGCCGCGCGGCGCACTGGACAACGAACCATAGGGTCTGCAGGACAGCAAGGCCCTTGGACAGTCCGTCGGCCTGTGCCATCGCCTGGATCTCGTCATCCGTAGGCGGGATGATCTCTCCATCTAGCACATGGCCGAGAACATCGTAGGCGGTCAGCGGATGGATGGGCCGCCCATTCTTGTAGTAGTGGAATCCCCCCATGGATATGAAGAAACCGTGTCGGAGGGTCCACTCTGTGATGCGCGATGGTTGATCAGTCCCTCGCTGCTCCCAAGAATGGATGGTGCAGAAACTCACCGCCAGACAGGCGACTAACCTCATCCAGCTCACGTTCGGATAATCTGCTGACCTCATCCTCTTGCGACGGCTCGGTGATAGACCATGCGCGAGTCTTGTCTGAAGACGCTGCGCGTGGCCGTCAGAAAACAGTTCTAGTCTGATCGACTTGTGCTCACCTGAAGGTTCATCCGCAGCAGCGTCGGCAGGAAAGCGAGCGGAAAGCGACGGCAGGTCGTAGTCCGTCTCCGCCGCATCCATACCACCGCCTTTTGACTTCTCAGAGAGTGAGGGAGTTCCATCTCCTGGCCACACCGTCAACCGCCTCTTCTTCATCCACGCGCGCTGTGCAAGGCCTCGAACAAGCTCCAACTCTTGGGTGATGTTACGCGCGTTTTGATATTGACGAACCGCCCACGCGAGGACCCACTCCGGCGTGAGCAAGGTCACCAGGACGACCTTCCCCATGTCCACGAAGTTCAGGATCTGCGAGCGCGCGTCTGTGGAGGGCCGGGGGATGTTCCGATGGACCGCAGTCCAGACGCACGCGAAGATGGTGGCCAGGCAGCTGAGCACGATGTTCGACGTGGTCCGACAGTTATTGATATCCAAACATCCGGGCGAAGGATTGGCTGCGACGGTTGAGTTGGTCGGGAGAGGGAGGTCGGAGACGGGCGAGCCGGATACGCCCTGCGCGAGAACGGTGTGCAGGAGGTATGATAGCAGGATCATGGTGGGCAGAGGGGCAGGACATCGCGATCGGCACCACGTCGCAAGGCGGATTGATATACTTCAGCGCCAATGCATCTTCGGAGACATTGTACCTACTTCGGAAACCTATCAGCCGCAGCGGGAGGCACGACACAATGATGCATACCTTCCCATCCGCAGTGTGTGATAGCGACCATTGTAAGCCAAAGAGATAAGCTGTCCGAAGTAATGTGTCGGTCTGGCAGCTGGGGTATGCTTCGAGATGTTGCCGTACCTAGAATGTTGTCCAATGTACAACAATGGATTCTCTGTCACTGACAGGAGAGAGATCGAGTGACGCGGTGACGGGTTTGAGGGAGATGGAGGAAGAGCGATGCAAGAACAAAATGGAAGCGACAGGGTATTAGGGTCAGACCTGATCAGACAGATGGGCGAAGCGCTGAGTCCTGGGAAGCGGCAACCAGGCAACAGATGCGTTCTCATATATGGGCACGTCATCGAAGCTACAGGTGTCCGACCGAAGGACGCCGTAATAAGCACAAGCAGTCTGGAACGCGAGGGAGAGGTCGCACGCACCTGCCAGCTAAATCCGCGACACGTTGCTGGGCATGTCGTCGCAGGGCATTTCGGTCGCCGCGATGAGGCCTAGGTTAGCTTAGAATGCAGTTTTCGTCCTGGTATTCACGACTGGTGTCCACGGAGTAGTAAGTCCCAGCATCACTGATGAACGTGACAGACATGTGTTAAGCGCTGCAAGGCAAGAGTGGTGTTCCATCGCTCGACATACCTTTATATGGCTTCATGAGAGATCGTGATGAGTTGGTGGACTGAGTTGGTGAACTGTCTTCACACCCAGACTGGGTTACGCACACGTCACTAGTCACTGTGAAGTCACCGCGAACGCCGGGCAGTTGCGAGCTTGTCGAGCGTTTCTTTTGTCGTATCTCGAGGATTCCGTGACATTGTCGTTCGATAAGTAGGTATGCATGAGACCCCTATGGAACTGTAGAATTCAAAATCGTGGACGCGACAGCCATCCTCGGGGACTCTGGTCAAAACACTGTGAGTAGGCTTCGCTGATGCTGGGAAGACCTCACCAAGCGACCGGGAGGGCTATGTTGCGCGGCCTTGTGTAGCGAGGAGGTCGTTTTGAGGGCAAGGGTTTGTCCGAATGAAAAGACGTGGAGAGGGAGTGGAGCCTTGACTCGGAATTGTGGCGCCGAGTTAGCTTGAAGATCTCCGTTATCTGCCAGATCTAATTAGGATATCATGCTAATCTACAATGCGCCACCAAGTTTCGTTCAGCGCACGTTCAACTTCCTGCACATACATTTCTCTTCATCCGACATCCTCACCGCAGCGCAATCCTCACACTCGCGTTACAATACTCACACCCGCGCAATTCTTGCACCTGCAGGCGCAACCCCCGCATTCCCAACACAAACAATCGCGCACCTCGCCCTTGCCTCGCCCACCACCGGTTCTAAATACGAAGGCCGCGGCAACGGCTCGCTGCTGCAAAGCACTGGCAACTGCAGACGACCGGGCGCAACATGGCGAGCCTCGCGGCGGCAAAGAAGCGTGAAGGATATCGTCGACGCGGAGTGCACTAACTTACTGTGGATTGGGTGTGTGCGGCTGCGCTCTCACTCGTTCTGTCACCTTCTCACTCACGCCGCCATCTTAAACCCATATTTACGTACAGGTACTGTCTTGTTCCGGGCCCCGAAGTCTTCCTTCCCGTGCCATCGTCGGAGGTTTCGAGGACTAGATGGCGGGGCTATATTTCGACAAGTAAGCCCTCCAATATGACTCGGATAACTTCAATTTGTTCACTGCCATCATCAGTCTGGGTCCAAGTCAAGACTATGTTGTTGGTATATGCGCGCAAGTCGTACCGCGTGTCGTTTTGTTTGGCTGCTGAGTCTCGATGTCTCACGCGCGACGCCTTTTTGCTCTCCTTCCGAGTCGACTCTGGAATAGTGAATGTGAGTCTCTTTCTTACCTTTATCTTGTATCTGCACCTACCCAGGGCTTGCTAGCGCTGCGGTGGTACGGCCGTACCCAGTGATCGTCGAGGCCGACTCTCTCCGGAAGGACGCTTAGTCGACGGTGCCAGAATGCGGAGGGTGGAGCTCAGAACTGCAATAACCCGGGGCGCCGTCGCAGCTTCCACTGGCGAGACACGCACATGGGTTCATCGTCCGAACTAATTGCCTTGATATCGCAGTTTCGGGGACATGGCAGTATCTGGCTCGTCCTTCTGCTGCAGTTCTTACTCGGTGAGCTGAGTCTTACATGGTTTGCCCACATAATCACCTGGCTTCTCGTCATGCAGGCTCGCACTGTGTCTTTCCTTCATTTTTTTTTCCGCGATGCGACAGGCGTACAAATGTAGGCGAAACGCCAACGCGACAACTCACTCCTGCGCAAGCACTGTCAACCGATGACATTCGCCACGGCGAGCATGTTTTAAGCATCGAGGAAGTGACAAGGAAAGAGCCGACGTACCTGGAGTCGTACGTCTTCGGTACTGCCACCGTTGCCGAGCTCGCGCGGTCAGACTTTGCTCAACTGTGCGCCTTGGTCCGTCTACTTCCAACCATAGCTCGCTCTGAGATGACCAACGTCCATTCAAGGCTTGAGTTTGTAGTCGACAAAAGCTTCGTGCTATCCAAGTCACAATGTCGCGAATCTTTCCTATAAGCATCGAGCTCGACTCGCTCTGCGCGGCACATCCAACTCGATTGCATACGGCCCAACGCCTGTTAAATTCAATGCGCTCAAGGGCAAGTTCGATTTCGATTCCGCCTCGCAGTACATCACGGGTACGGATTGTCTTCCATCCGTTTGTCGACTTATCAATTCCTCTCTACTGACTGCCTATGCTGTTCTATCCTACCCTGCTCCATTGCAGGCCCGCAAAGCTCCACAGGAATCGTGCGTCAGTCTGAATACGCCGGCGCCATGATGACTTGGTCTAGGCTACAGCGGCCGTCATCATGTGTTGTTGACAATATTAATATTTTGGCACATATATGTTATATATGGCTTATCATCCATCTTATCACCGCGTCATCCCCAAAATCCACTTTCGTCAGCCACATTTCAGTCCATCGCACCCCTAGCACTAGGCAGCACCCCGATGGGTCAGCGCCACCACATTGCGCGCGTCCTCCCCCGCGGGTCTGATACGCCTAAATACCGCTGCCTCGCGGCATTGCACCATCAGTGGTGCTACGGCACCCTCCCTCTACGCGCCACGCTACGCTTCTTCGCGCTCATCAAACGCCGCGCTCGTGCGCGCGGAGGTAACCGCGATGCATGGCAGGTACGGGCCCTGGCACTAAGCGGGACCAGTCATGCCCGCGGTGCCCGCCCCCGCCATTGCGCATCTGCTCGCGACGAGCTGGACGATCGGGTTGGAAATGGAGAAGCCGCATTTAGCGGCTTCTCAGCCGCTCACGACGACCGCGATGCCAATTGAACATGGGCACAAAAGACGGGGGTAAGCCCTTTTTGTAGCGCTGCGAATGCGGACCCTGATCTTGAACGTTGGTATCATGCAGACAACAACGACGGGATCACGATCATCGACGTCACGAACCCCGCCACGCCGCGCTACTGCTTCAACGCCGTTGGCGAATGGCCGCTGTCAGCCCTCCACTATGCGCTACGGTACCACAACCCTTCAGACTTCACCGGGGAATATGCACCGCCGGACATTGTCGACGTCCTCGAAGCTTTCGATGGCATTCCCATGGTTACGACCGAAATGCTATACGAGGCGTGGCCCCCAGAGTATGCTCACATCGTCAAGAAGGTCCCAGACGCCCCTGAGGCCAGTGAGCCGCCTACGGTCGACTCAGAGCCTCCCGCCGCGTTGCCCTCCATGAGGGACATGGCGCCGCGCGCGGCATCTGGCTTCCCTCTGTCTTCCTCGCAAATCGCGCAAATTTTAACGGACGACCCGGCCCTGCGTTCAGTCACGCTCTCGGACAACGCTGTCGTCGACGTGGCAGTGGTGCGCCAGGTCCTCACTGCCTGGCCCAAGGTGGAGCGGCTCGTGCTGCTCGGCTGCCCCACGATTACGGACGAGGCGATCATCGCGCTCGTCGAGGCCGAACCTGCGCTATTCTACCGCATCGGTGCGCTCGTACACCCTGCATTCTTCGCGCATAGCGGTCGTGGAAGCTCGCCGGCCCTCTACTCCAATGCGTTCTCCCTTGTGCTGTACAGTGCTGATTCACGGGAGCAAGGCGATGCCAACGTGCACGCTTTCTCGTGGCCGTACTTCACGCCTGAGGGCATCGTCGATGTGCTGGACATGCTGATGGGCGCGGGGCGGCGCAAGAAATCTACGTTCCTGTTTGACGCTACCGCCTTTGTCGCGCAATGCGCGCTGTCCGCTGCCCCGCTGCGCCCGGGTCGGGCGCGGCGAGAACTGGTGCTTCCTCGCACGGCACAGCAAGGACTCGACGCACGAAGCTGACAATGCGTACGCATTCGTTCGGTTCTTTGGTCAAGATCACGGGGCGGACGAGTCCTCCGGAGCGCCAGTTGGGGAGGTGCTTGAACTGCGCAGCTTTGTGGTTGCGGAGGGCCGGCCAGCTCCGCCTGAGGAAAAGGTGGCAGCGGTTGAGGCGCACATCGCGGATCTTGCGAATACTAGGGAAGGTTTCCGGCTACTATCCGAGGCAGATTTGGTGGCCTTCAAAAAGCAGACGGACGGGAGTGGGAAATGGTGAGCGTCATGAGCGCGGGGTTGAAGGTACTTTTCATTACCATCGATTTCAAACTCGTATTGTGGCCCACATATCATTAGACAGCCAGTGACGTCGAGGATATGCAGGGCATACTCCGTCTGTGTTCAGTATAATCACGGTCGAGTGCTAATGTGAAGTACATCATCCTCGCAGCTTTCGCGCGCTTCATCGACGGCATCTTTGATGCTGTCCCACCAGTATTCATCCGATCTGTCCAGCTGGAGATCCACCTTCAACGGGAAACCCGCGCTCGTGCGGAGCGCCAGCCAGTGCGGCAGCATATTCAAGTGCCTCGCAAACTCCCCGCACTCGCAGTCCGTGCTCGAGACCGACAGGCAGAGCGACGCGAGCGCAGGTGGGCGTCGCAAAACAGCGCCGGCTTTCTGAGGCTCGCACACATTCCAATGGCGTAGGAGATCGATACCTGCGGGACCACGTGCGAGCAGCCGCCGCAGGCCCGCGGCGGCGGGCGCGTCGAAGATGTCCCGCCATGCATCTAAACGCCATACCTCGACCGAGACGAAGAGTTGCTGGAGCTGCGGTGACGCGCACAAGCCGTAGCACGCCTCGGCTATCTGCTCGATGGTCCATGCGAGTGGCTCGGACGAGAAGGCGCTGAAGCAGACGTGCAGGTCCGGGTCGTTCGGAGGTGCAGGTGCGTGGGCCTCAAAATTGATGCGGGGAGAATGCCACGCTTGTAGAGTAAATTCGTCCTCGTTGCTCGGGCTATTTTTGCATATCCACACGGCGGACGGCAGAAAGAGCGCACGCTGGGAGTCCAGCCACGATCGACTTTGGTGGAAGAACATTGTGAAATCCTCTGATGATTGGGTAGTGCAATGTAAGCGAATGTTGACGGCTGCGGTCGCTTGAACATTGATATGGTGGAGGAGATAAGCACAAGACAGCGGTGGGCCGTCGACGGTGAGTTTAGTCAACTTAGGCAGTGAGACTACTTTGCGCTGTGCATTGTCGAAGAGTGAATCCCTGGGCAAGCCGTGTCGCCAAACAAATTCCCGAAGACGGTGCATTCCCTCTAGACATGTAAGAACATCGTCAATATTGGGCAATGGTCTGAAGTCTTCCAGGTTATGGATATTTTGGATGAACAAAGTCTCCACGTTGTCCAGGAGCCTTGAGTTCCAGATATCGAAGGATACGGTATCCGAGTTGAAATACCGCAATTTGGGGGCGTATCCGCCGAGAAGGTTTTCTGGATAATCCAAGTCGGCATCAGTTGTATTGTAGTTGTCGTCGACGGAAAAGACCTCGAGCTGAGGCGCCGGGCGTGTGAGCATCTGCATGAGGAAGCCAAACGCGCGGTCGCAACCCGATCGGCGGTGAAATGCTAGCAGTTTGATGCGATGTACATTCTCCACGATGAGGCGGCTTTGTCCCAGCGTCGGCCGACGTGTCACATAGAAAGCCAGCGGTGCATCACCCGAGCGCGCGAGCAGCTCCGCGACGCCATTTCCGCCGAGCACCGTATCGATTTCGGCCCACAGCGTTGGACAGCCCAGCGCTGCGCTGCGCCAACGCTGGCAAACGTGGGTGACGCGGATCCAACCTAGTGCGCTTTGTTCTGTGCGCACAAAGTCCTCCGCATCGTCGTGCTCCGCCGTCGCGGCCATGAGAAAGATCTTTGCCAGCAGCTCGGCCGGAAGGCTGACCGGGGCGAGAAGGGCATTCCGGCGCGCGCGCGCGACGCTCACTTGGTGGAGAATTGCATCACATTCATGGTCAAGGCGCGAAAGGATGTTTGATGTGATGTGAGTTGATTCGGACGGAGGGGCCGCCGCTAGGTGACAGATTGCGTCGAGTCTAGATGTGGCTGCTTCTTCCCAGAAGGTTAAGGCCTCTAAACGGCTGCGAACATAACGTGCGCAGGAAGAAATATTGGCATTCATGCAGTCGCTGATGTGCCAGTCACCTACCTCGAGTCCAATGGTGCTCCATCATCTAGCATGACGTTCCCTGTCATCAACAGCTTCCGCAGAGGTATTGCGTCGGCGTGGCCCTGATATCACGCGATGGATCGGGTCGGTTGGAGTGCAGAGCACGCCTGACGAGACAAATGATGTAAGATGCAATTATTGCGGACGTATTGAAGCCCCTAGCACCCGCGTGCGCTTGGCGTGCGGCTCGGCTTCGCACTTGGTTGAACGTCGACCGTTGACCGATATTAAAGAATATGACGGGTCGGAGGTGAGGGTGTTGAACGATGATGATACCGCACTGCCGACGTAGTCTCCGTTGCCGACCCCGCGCGGAAGACAGTCGCTATGTAACTGCCGACGCCTGCCGACGCCGCGGACTCATTCGTCGTCTGTAAGCCGGGCCCGGGCCGGCCCATGCCGCACCCCACTGCTCTTTTCTGCTCTTCTCCGCCCCCCTGCCAGTGCAACCTTCTCTGGCCGACGAGTCTTCGTTCGCTACCCAGAGCTCCCAACGCTGCTGCCAGCCTCTGAGTCTTGCTTAGCGCCCCCGTCCACGTCCTCGACGCGCATGACGGACCATGCGAACGCCAGCAAACCTCGATACAAACAAAGGACACATGCCTTGCGCGCGAAGAGAAATCGAAGGGTCCGGGGTAGCTATGCGCGGGGAATGGCGGGAGCATGAATGAGGTCGAGCATGTGCCGACTTACACCAGCAGTGAACCAGCAGTGAACAGAAGGTACGCCCGCTGCACACGGTTCTCCTCGTAGCCTGTCTCTCCTCGAGGTCCTGCTCAGGCATAACTACCACTTAATTTGCATCATCTCCGTCGGCGCATGCCTCCGACCAACTATCACGAACTCGTGGATGACTTGCGCGTCGGACTGATTTTGCAGTGGCTCGCACTAAATGACATGGACATCGATTGTTTTCAGAAGTGCGAAGGTTCATATCAATCACCGTGGTACGTCGTCAGCGCCTATTGTCCTACCCCCGTCCTGACTGAGCCCCAGAAATTAAGCAGCTGGTGCCACAACTCCGAGGACTACTTCAAGATCCGCGATTTAGGTTTGTCGGGCGCGCTGATTAACTCGATCGCGGACACAATTCTTGGGCACATCCAGAGCTTAAATGGCTCTGTTCCATGCGCACTGACGTTCAGGAAGCGCAGTTTATGGTTTATGGCCAAGTCCCGCGTGTGTCCCTCAGCTTGAGCTCACGCTCGGCCACTCGATTCGGACCTCGCCGACCTAGAGAAAACGCTGTCGCCTGCATGCCGCCCCGTAAGGAGCAACCTCCAGCTACAGCCGCGCAAGGACAAGGTCGGCAAGGAAACGAAGCACAAGATGCGCAAAGCACGGTCAGATGGAGGAGATTCAGTCTCGTGTTGTGGCCCGCATATCGTTACGGTAGAGTGTTAGGGGTATCAAGGTTATGCACGACGACCTGCTGTTTAATATTGTAATCACGGTCGAGTGCATATGTGAAGTACATCACCCTCGCAGCTTTTTCGCGCTTCATCGACGGCGTCTTTGATACTGTTCCACCACTTTTCATCCGCTTTGTCCAATTGGAGGTCCATCGTCAGCGGACAACCCGCGCTCGCGCGGAGTGCCAGCCAGTGCGGCAACATCCTCAAGTGCCTCGCAAACTCCTCGCTCGTGCAGTCCTTCTTCGACACCGACAGCCCAAGCGACGCGAGCGCAGGTGGGCATCGCAAGACAGCGACGGCTTTCTGCGGCTCGCACACGCTCCAATGGCGCAGCAGACTGATACCTGCGGGACCATGGGCGACCAGCCGTCGCAGACCCGCGGCGGCGGGCGCGTCGAGAATGTCCCGCCACCCATCTGAGCTCCATGGCTCGAGCGACTCGGAGAGGAAGAGCTGCTGGAGCTTCGGTGACGCACACAGGCTGTAGCACGCTTCGGGTATTTCCTTCTCATCCCACGCGCACTCTCGCTCCTCAAAGGAGATGCGTAGGTCCGGGTGGCCAGATGCAAGTGCGTGGGCCTCAAAATCGGTGCGGGGAGAATGCCACACCCGCAGGGCAATATTGTAGTCACTCGTGTCGCTCGTGTCGCTCGTGTCGCTCGTGTCATCAATGTTGAGGTCGGAATTGTCGCATATCCACACCGCGGACGGCGCGAAGGGCGCATGCCGTGAGTCCAGCCACGACCGAATTTGGTGGATGAACGTCGTGAACTCCTCCGAGGATTCGGTAGTGCAAATTGAGTGAATCGTGACGGTTGCAGTCGCTGGAACATTCATATGGTGGAGGAGATAAGCACACGACAGTGGTCTGCCGACGACGGCGAGTCGAGTCAACTTGGGCAAGGTGACTATTTTGCGCTCTGCATCGTCGAAGAGTGAATCCCGAGGCAAGCCGTCTTCCCAAGTAAATTCCTGCAGACCGTGCATCCTCTCTAGACACGCAAGAACATCGTCAATATTGGGCAATGGTCTGAAGTCTTCCAGGTTATGGATATTTTGGATGAACAAAGTCTCCACGTTGTCCAGGAGCCTTGAGTTCCAGATATCGAAGGATACGGTATCCGAGTTGAAATACCGCAATTTGGGGGCGTATCCGCCGAGAAGGTTTTCTGGATAATCCAAGTCGGCATCAGTTATATTCAAGTTGTCGTCGACGGAAAAGACCTCGAGCTGAGGCGCTGGGCGTGTGAGCATCTGCATGAGGAAGCCAAACGCGCGGTCGCGACCCGATCGGCGGTGAAATGCTAGCAGTTTGATACGGTGCGTATTCTCCACGATGAGGCGGCTTTGGCCCGGTGTCGGCCGATGTGTCACGTACACAGCCAGCGGTGCATCGCACGAGCGCGCGAGCAGCTCCGCAACGCCTCCCCCGCCGAGTACCGTGTCGACTTCGGCCCACAGCGTCGGACAGCCTAGCGCAGCACTGCGCCACCGCTGGCATACGTGCGTGACGCGGATCCAACCTAGGGCGCTTTCTTCTTTGCGCGCAAAGTCATCCGCAGCGCCACCGTGCTCCGTCATCGCGACCATGGCGAAGATTTTGGTGAGCAGCTCGACCGGAAGGCTGACCGGGCCGAGGAGGGCATTCCGGCGCGCGCGCGCGAAGCTCACTTGGTGGAGAATTGCATGGTCGATGCGGGAGAGTACGTCTGCGAGGGCGGAAGTCGATCCGGATGGAGGGGCCGCTGGCAGGGGACATACCGCGTTGAGTCGAGATGCGGTCGCTTCGCCCCAGAAAGTGAAGTCATCTAAACGACTGCGAGCATAGCACAAAAAGAAACATCAGTCCTGCACTTGCGACAAACTGACACATACCTCGAGCCCAGTGGTGCTACATTGTCTAGCATGGCGTTCGCTTTCAATAGCCGAGCCCGCAGAGGTATTGCGTCAGTGTGATATTACGGCGACGGATCGGGGGCAGCAGGGGTGTCGATGTGTGTTGGAGTGCAGAGCAATTGCGGCCGAAGACTTCACTGGACGTGGATCTCAAGAAGAGATATTGCAGACCTAGTACAAGCGTGTGGCAGCTGCGCAGATCGTTGAATACTGACTGTTGACCGTTCACTCTTGAAGCTTGAAGAGAGTATGGCGGATCGAATGTGGAGATGTCGAGCGGTAATCGGGACCAATAGGCTATTGCTCTTCAGTGTTGCGGCGCGAGTCAGTTATAGGAGACTCTGGGTTGGACTGAGGATACCGTGGGAAACGTTGCTCAACCGCCGTTCAGTGTCACGATGACGGTATGCTGACTCTTCCGAGTCCCTTCCACGTTCTACATAGCTCTCGCTGAACTGACTAGGCCACTCTGTCCGTCAACAATTCTATCGCAGACACATTCCTGGCCACAACCATAACCTATGAGCGTGAGTCGCTCTGTTCCATGCGAACCGCGTTGACGTTGATGGCCACGACTCAATACAGGGAGCGCATTTCATGGCGGCCAAGTCGGCTGTGTACCCTCTCAAGAGGAGCTCGCGCTCAGACACTTCCCGTCACCACGAATCGGACGTGGCGGGCAGAGCAAACGCTGTGGGCTGCGCGCCCCGTGAAGAGCAATCTCCAGCCACAGCCGCGCAAGGACAACAAGGTCAGCAAGGAGACAAAGCACAAGAGTAACGCAAGAGCACGGGTCACTCGCTCTCATGGAGTCTGCGTCGTCGCTCAGTGCGCGTTGTCTGCGGCGCCGCTGCGCGTGGGACAAGCGTGGTTCAGGCGTAGTACCACGCTTGTCCCCCGCAGCTTGCTACATACGCGTTCGCTTCAGCACCGCCAGAGGAAAAGGTGGCAGCGCTCGAGGGGCACATCACCGCGTATGGAGAGAGAAAATATAATACAGATGAGAAGTCGTCGAATGATGATTGGTATTATTGGCCTCCAGTCCGCCGTCCCTTGCTCTGAGCGCGTTGATTCCCAACCAAAGGAGAACCGGCGGAGTCGCGCGCGTCGCGACAAGGAGAGAGAGAGCAGAGAAAAAATATACATTGAGTTAACTAGACATGAATGTTACACCAGGCGTATACTGAGGAGCTCGAGAGAGGTAAGTAGGGTTTTATAGTACGAGAAGAGGCCGAGTGGCGCGGTAATGAGTACATAAGAGGCGGAGACGTCAGAGGCTTGAGACAAAGGAAAAGAACAAAGCAAGAAAGAAAGACAGACGAGTAAGGTAGGCATAAAGCAAGAGAGGACAGGGTGGACACGAGGCAGGCGAGGCACGAGGAAGGGACGCGACGCGACGACTCACATTGAAGTCCGGCGGGCTACGAGCGTAGGAAGGACACTGCCCTTACACGGGTGTGTCGAAATGTCCCGCCATCTGTCAATGCGCGAGCAGCTCCTTTTCCGCGGCCAGGATGGCTGGTGCCTCCGGGAAACGGGGTGTAATGCTGCATGGGAACGGCACGGGCCGTCTAACGCAAATTAGCACCATACCAGCAGAGCATCACAAACTTGGCGACTTACACTACCAGCCCGTCCTCGACCCATCCATCCACATCAATTTCGATCTTCCTTCCCTGCGCGTCCTTGGCATGCTCGATATTCGTCGCCCACAGCATCACAGCGACAGCGATGAACAGCGAGTTGTTCGCGACGTGCTTGCCGACGCACACACGGCGCCCAAACCCGTACGTCACGTGGCCCTCCTCCTTCGTGTCCGCGGGGCCCGCCTTCACGTTGCCCGTCTCGTCGAGGAAGCGCGCGGGGTTGAAGTGGTGCGCGTCCTCGCCGTACAGCTCCGGATCACGGTTCAGCGCCCACACGTTCGCCACGCAGATCGTGCCCGCGGGGATGAACATGCCCTCGTACCAGTCGTCCTCGGCCGAGCAGTGCGGGATTCCGACGGGGTCGACGGGTCGCCAGCGCAGGGCCTCCTTGACCATCGCGCGAATGTACGGCAGATGCGGGAAGTCGGCGAAGGTCGGCATGCGGGTGCGTCCGACGACGGTATCGAGCTCGGCTTGCGCACGCTTCTGGGTCTCGGGATAGGCGAGCATGGCGAGCTGCCACCAAGCCATGACGCCAGAGGTTGTCCCCGCGCCAGCACCACTGGTGAAGAATGTCAGGACGAAGGGCGCGGGAAGTATGTCGGTTGCAGGCTTACTACATGGTCGCGGCCAGCCACGAGCTCTCGTGCACAGAGAGCCCATTGCGCTCCGCACCTTGGATCAAAGACGCGCTGAAACTCGGGCGGTCGATGCCGTTGGCCTGCACTGCGCGTCAGAGTGAACGAATGCCATAGCATTGATCGACCTCACAAGCTGCTTCCCCACGTTGTTAAAGAGTCCCTCGAACACCGCGGTGTCCTTCCTGTACCATTCTTCCGCCTCACGCTTCCACTTCGCAAACCTGGTCGCCAGATCAGTTTCCGTGGCTCAAGATGCGAAGGGATTCTTGACTCTCTTACCTGCTAGGGATGTACATCATCCAGGGCAGGAACTCGACAAGGTGGGCACCAGGCATGGCGGCGCGAGTGATGCGCGTAGCGCAGTCATTCACATTCTTCACGCTTGCGTCCTCAGAGTGCACCGTGGGCGTGTCATACGTGATCGACATGACCACGGATGCCGCATTGCGGCGGAGGTGCTGGTCCCAAGACAGAGGAGTCTCCAGCATTCCCACAGCCAACAGGACAGCCTCGTACAGCTGCGTGGCTTGGAAGTGCGCCGACACTTTGTGATTCAAGCCCTCATGAGAGGCCTTCCGCATGCGACGCCATCTGAAAATATCGTGAGTGAATTTTGACCGTAATCGACTAAAGACTGAACACACCGGTCGCCATAGCTCTGGAAGACTATAGCCATGCCCCCAGTAAGAATTCTCGCCGCCACAACATTATGAGGGCGGTCGGAGTAGATGCCCGCGCGCCGGTCGAGGAGATCCCCAGCCGCCTTCTGCGAGCCCAGCACGACAATCGGCTGGCCCAACGCACTCAAGTAGATGACATCCCCTGTCGATCCCGTCAAGCCCAGCTCCGCTCTTGAAACGACAAAGGTACGCACCGTATTGTTTCTTCCACTTGGTGAACGCAATCCACTGGCTGTCGCGCAGTTCGAGCGCGTTCCCAAGGATCGGCAGGCCCGGCGGGCCCGGCGGGAGCTTGCGATACGGGCTGGTGAAGTAGCGGACCACAAACAGAGCGGCGAGGGCGCCTGCGACAACGAGCATCAAGATCTGGTTTTGTTGAGCCAGGGCGATGAGGGCCGCTGGGGTTAGCACCACCGTGTCGAGCGTCAACGGAAGCGGGACAGAGAATATAGTGGACTGTGCGTTGGCCATGGCGTCTGGGAGCTCGCTTACGCGCGCGAAGGGAGAATTTGGACAGCAAGACGAGTCGGAGGCGGCGGCCTATTTACGAGGGATGGTCAGAGGATAATACCATGACCCGTAAATGATAGGATAGGAAACCTGCGCATCATGTGAATGACGTTCCGCGCCAACCACAGGAACCGTAATGGATAGGAGACCTGCGCATCGTGTTCCATGTTAAGGATGTTCCGCGCCAACCACTTAGCTTCAGCTTACTGTACCCGATCGCACCGGGCGCTAGTCTCCGCGTAACTACCTAATGGTATCAGAAGATAGTCGTTCTATGGGGATCGCCAGATGAGGCTGGAAGCTCGCGCCAGGTTTCTTGTGGCGGCGCGAAGGCGGCGCAATCCTATCCTGTCGATAACATATATTCAGCCGTGATATCGCAGCAAACTCATCTTCTCTCCATCCCACGCCTGCTGTCCGGATGCATCTTGCTTTACTGCGCCTCCCGTACCGGATCCGAAGCTACGGGGTATCTTTTTAGCAGAGGCACATCAAGAAGCAACGAGGACGGAGTTCGCTGTTAGGAACGACAGACTTCTGCGCAAGGTCGGCAACGGAGACTATTCACTGTGACATGAGAGAACTGGAGAGCCGTCGGATGGCGTTCAGCCAGCGACCGAGCGATGGCCAGTTCGTGGGCGAGATACTCGGACCGTAGCAAGCTCGCGAGAGACGATGCGCGGGGCATAGAGGGCGGGGCGAGCAGCGCGGCTGGCAGACTGTTGTGGTGAGGAGAACGTCAAAGGAGGCAAGCCATGTTCCAGCTCCGATTACCTCTTCTTTACTTGTTTAGGTTGTCTTCTTTACCCGTATTTGATCGTCATAAGTTTTGCCATGATCGCCGGCTGATAAGATTGTATTGTGGCAGTGCCACGCGACGACCCCGGGCCGTACGTCGGAGTCCTCTCAGGCTCCAGTTCCTCCTTCGCTTGCTCAAACCTCCCTCTCGTCCAAGCAGCCCCGAAGCGCCTTATGCACACCCATCCCCGACACACGTAGTGCATCGGGATGCAATTATTCACGCCGCTACCCTCCATCACCACCGCCTACGAACCATGGCGTACGCTCAACGCCGCGCCGCGCGACGCCAGGATGGTGGGAAGGTACACGCGTCGGCCTCGTTGGACGCGTGACCGCGCGTGGTAGACGTGAGTCTACAGTGAGCTGAGTCTTCCATGGTTTGCTACTCACCGGCTTCTCGTCATGCAGGCTCGTGCTGTGTCTGTCCTTCAATTTTTTCCCGCGATGCGACAGGCGTCCAAATTTAGGCGAATCACCTACTCACTCCTGCGCAAGCACTGTCAACTGATAACATTCGCCACGGCGAGCATGATTTGAGCATCGAGGAAGTGATATTTGAGGAAAGAGCCGACGTACCTGGGGTCGTATGTCTTCGGTACTGCCACCGTTGCCGAGCTCGCGCGGTCAGACTTTGCTCACTGTACGCCTTGGTCCGTCTACTTCCAATCATAGCTCGCTCTGAGATGACCAACGTCCATTCAAGGCTTGCGGTTGCAGTCGACAAAAGCTTCGTGCACGGTGCTATCCAAGTTACAATGTCGCGAATCTTTTCCATAGGCATCGTGCTCGAGTCGCTAGGCTGCGCGGCACATCCAACTCGAATGCATACGGCCGATCTTCACGCCTGAGGAAAAGGAGGCAGCGCTCGAGGGGCACATCACCGCGTATGGAGAGAGAAAATATAATACAGATGAGAAGTCATAGAATGATATGTAATGAATATTATTGGCCTCCAGTCCGCCGTTCCTTGCTCTGAGCGCGTGATTCCCAACCAAAGGAGAACCGGCGGAGTCGCGCGCGTCGCGACAAGGAGAGAGAGAGCAGAGAAAAAAAGATACATTGAGTTAACTAGACGTGACGGTACACCAGGCGTAAACTCAGGAGCTCGAGAGAGGTGAGTAGGGTTGTATAGTATGAGAGGATGACGAGTGGCGCGGTAATGAGTACATACGAGGCGGAGACGTCAGAGGCTTGAGACAAAGGAAAAGCACAAAGCAAAAAAGAAAGACAGACGAGTAAGGTAGGCAGAAAGCAAGAGTGGACAGGGTGGACACGAGGCAGGCGAGGCACGAGGAAGCGACGACGCGACGCGACGACTCACGTTGAAGTCCGGCGGGCTACGAGCGTAGGAAGGACGCTGTCCTTACACGGGTGTGTCGAAATGTCCCGCCATCTGTCAATGCGCGAGCAGCTCCTTTTCCGCGGCCAGGATGGCTGGTGCCTCCGGGAAACGGGGTGTAATGCTGCATGGGAACGGTACCGGATGTCTATAACGCGAATTAGCACCATACCAGCAGAGCATCACAAACTTGGCGACTGACACTACCACCCCGTCCTCGACCCATCCATCCACATCGATTTCGATCTTCCTTCCCTGCGCGTCCTTGGCATGCTCGATATTCGTCGCCCACAGCATCACAGCGATAGCGATGAACAGCGAGTTGTTCGCGACGTGCTTGCCGACGCACACACGGCGCCCAAACCCGTACGTCACGTGGCCCTCCTCCTTCGTGTCCGCGGGGCCCGCCTTCACGTTGCCCATCTCGTCGAGGAAGCGCGCGGGGTTGAAGTGGTGCGCGTCCTCGCCGTACAGCTCCGGGTCACGGTTCAGCGCCCACACGTTCGCCACGCAGATCGTGCCCGCGGGGATGAACATGCCCTCGTACCAGTCGTCCTCTGCCGAGCAGTGCGGGATTCCGACGGGGTCGACGGGTCGCCAGCGCAAGGCTTCCTTGACCATCGCGCGAATGTACGGCAGATGCGGGAAGTCGGCGAAGGTCGGCATGCGGGTGCGTCCGACGACGGTATCGAGCTCGGCTTGCGCACGCTTCTGGGTCTCGGGATAGGCGAGCATGGCGAGCTGCCACCAAGCCATGACGCCAGAGGTTGTCCCCGCGCCAGCAACACTGGTGACGAGTGTCAGGACGGATGGCGCGGGAAGTATGTCGGTTGCAGGCTTACTACATGGTCGCGGCCAGCCACGAGCTCTCCTGGAAAGAGAGCAGATTGCGCTCCGCACCTTGGATTAACGACGCGCTGAAACTCGGGCGGTCGATGCCGTTGGCCTGCACTGCGCGTCAGAGATGAACGAATGCCGTAGCATTGATCGACCTCACAAGCTGCTTCCCCACGTTGTTGAAGAGTCCCTCGAACATCGCGGTGTCTTTCCTGTACCATTCTTCTGCTTCGCGCTTCCACTTCGCAAACCTGGTCGCCAGATCAGTTTCCATGGCTCAAGATGCGAAGGTATTCTTGACTCTCATACCTGCTAGGGATGTACATCATCCAGGGCAGGAACTCGACAAGGTAGGCACCAGGCAGGGCAGCGCGAGTGATGCGTGTACCGCATTCATTCACGTTCTTCACGCTTGCGTCCTCAGAGTGCACTGTGGGCGCGTCATACGTGATGGACATGATCACGGATGCCGCATTGCGGCGGAGGTGGTTGTGCCAAGACAGGGGAGTCTCCAGCATTCCCACAGCCAACAGGACAGCCTCGTACAGCTGCGTGGCCTGGAAGTGCTCCGACACTTTGTGATTCAAGCCCTCATGAGAGGCCTTCCGCATGCGACGCCATCTGAAAATGTCGTGAGTGAATTTTGGCCGTAATCGACTAGAGACTGAACACACCGGTCGCCATAGCTCTGGAAGACTATAGCCATGCCCCCAGTTAGAATTTTCGCCGCCACAACATTATGAGGGCGGTCGGAGTAGATGCCCGCGCGCCGGTCGAGGAGATCCCCAGCCGCCTTCTGCGAGCCCAGCACGACAATTGGCTGGCCCAACGCACTCAAGTAGATGACATCCCCTGTTGATCCCGTCAAGCCCAGCTCCGCCCCTGAAACGACAAAGGTACGCACCGTATTGTTTCTTCCACTTGGTGAACGCAATCCACTGGCTATCGCGCAGCTCGAGCGCGTTCCCAAGGATCGGCAGGCCCGGCGGGCCCGGCGGGAGCTTGCGATACGGGCTGGTGAAGTAGCGGACCACAAACAGAGCGGCAAGGGCGCCTGCGACAACGAGCATCAAGATCTGGTTTTGTTGAGCCAGGGCGATGAGGGCCGCTGGGGTTAGCGCCGCCGTGTCGAGCGTCAACGGAAGCGGGACAGAGAATATAGTGGACTGTGCGTTGGCCATGGCGTCTGGGAGCGTGCGAAGTTAGAACTTGGACAGCCAGACGCGTCGGAGGCGGCGGCCTATTTACGAGGGATGGTCAGAGGCTGGAGGCGAGCTGGGGACCCGTAAAGGATAGGATAGGCATCATGTTCCATGTTAAGGACGTTCCGCGCCGACCGCTCAGCTTACTGTACCCGAGCGCACGGGGCTCGCTAGTCTCCGTATTAGTTTGACGTTACGGTTAGTACTAGTCGTTCTATGGGGCTCGCCAGATGAGCTGGAAGCTCTAGCCTCTTGCCCGGTTCTTGTGGCGGCGCGAAGGCGGCGCTATCCTATCCTAGATGAAGGCGGTGCTATCCTATCCTAGATAGTGTCGATAACATATATTCAGTGCAACAAACTCAACTTGTTTCCATTCCACGCCCGTGCCCACGACCCGCTGTCCGGATGCTCGAACCGGATCCGAAACCACAGGTTATCTTTTAGCAGAGGCACATCAAGAAGCAACAAAGACGGAGTTTGCTGTTAGGAACAAGTTAGGAACGACCTCATGGACGACTGTTCCCGCGCAAGGAGACTACTAACTAGTTCGCTGTGTCATGAGAGAACTGGCGGATGGCGTTCAGGCAGCGAGCGGCGACGGCCAGCGAGAGACCTGGCTCGCGAGGCGGGGCATCGATGGGGCGAGCAGCGCGCTGGCCGACTTGTTGTGGAGAACGGAGAGAAGCAAGTTCCAGCTCCGACTGCTTCTTTTCTTCGCCGGCTGATAAGATCTTGATGTGGCAGTGCCACGTCCAGTCGGACCCCCGGGCCGTACTGTACTTGCTCGACCCGTCCAAGTGGCCCCGGGCCGCCTTCAAGTTCTGCACCGACACACAGGCATCGGGTCCACTCATCCACACCGCTACCCTCCATTCCCACCGCCATGGGGTACGCGGTGGGAGGTCGGAAGCGCTCATCGGCGTTGCAATCGGCTACGACACGTAGCAGTTACAGTACTGCTTCGCCGGGCGCGCTGAATCTGATGCGAGGCCCGCGAGCATCAAGCACACGGGCCGCCCGTACGCGGCGCCTTTCGTCGCCATTTGATCTGCGACATGGTGCACACGACGCACTCTATCATACACTCCGGAACAATCAACGATTGGGTCTAGTGTGGGCAGCGAGTGCGCCGACTTGCGCCGGCTCTTGGTCATGAGTCTCCAATGCATTATTGTTCTCACAAATATTCTGACTCGGCAGAAAACAAAGTCTCTAGTGACAGCGACCCGTGGCTGTGGCGCCACCGCTCTCGGCTCCGACGCTTACACCACAATTGAGGCCCCGCTGAATTGAACCAGATCTGCGAATCTACCGCGAGAACTCATGAAACCACCTACGGCCAAAGGTAGCGGGAATTTAGATCCGCGCATTGCGGATAACACGCCCAGCGAGCTTGGCGTGGCCCGAGGGCAGCGCAGAACGAAGCGACGGGGCGACATTCAAAGCCTAGTTCATCCAACCAAGCATGCGCTGCCATTCGACCAGTCGACGTTGCGGCCCGGCAGGTCAAAGAAAGACCGGGTGGCAGCAACCAGTTTTGCGAGGGACTCCGCCAGGTCATGCGACTCCAAAGAGGGTTCATGAGGTGCGTTTTCTGGAAAGGCCCTGTCTGGTAATCTGTACCTAGTTCAGTTCATAGGTTCCGAGAAGGTTGGGAAGTCGTCGACCATATGCCCAGATGCATCTGGGCAGATTTCGGAGGCCAAGACGGTCAACAACTCCGCACTTGGTATGGTTATCAATGCTTTGGCTTATAAAAGCTGACGAGCTCGAGTAATTTCTGCCAGACATCCAGATGGCAACTAAAGTACAGAGAGCGACCATTCTCCCATGGCAGTTGACCCGCGATGCCGTCGTCACTGCTTACCTGTTCACGATATCCGACTTCAAGACAACATTGATCCCTGCCGTACGTTCCTCTCTAATTATTTCGTGAGCAGATCGCTCACTGCGCTTCAGACGTTCTTCGCGATGGCGGCAGCCACCGACTTCGAACTGAGCCGCCTGGTTCATGTCGTAGCATGGATTTGGCTCCACCTTCTTCATTTCGACGCATCGAACCAGACGCTCTCCGAGGATGAAGACCGGATTAACAAGAGCTATAGGCCGATTCCGTCGGGGCGCATGACGCTCCGCGGTGCGCTCATCCTGCGGTGGCTTCTGATCCCGGTGTGCTTCATCTACTCTGCCTTCTACAGTGTAGAGGTCGTCTACGCCAGCATTGCGCACGCCGCATTTACGGCGCTCTACAACGAGATGGGAGCCCATGCGGGCCACTGGATCTTGCGGAATGCCGTCGTCGCAGGAGGCTTTGCGTCGTTCGAAGCTGGCGGCACGCTCCTTGCAGGTACGTGTTGTGACAGCGCAGACCGAGCGTATTCCTAACGGCGTGCTGTAGGATCCGACCGCCACACGTTGGACGGCGTCGGCGTACTGGCAGTGGCCATCAGCATGGGGATATTTGTGACGACTATTCAGGCGCAAGACTTCCAGGACCGGGACGGCGATGTGGCCATTGGCCGCCAGACAATGCCGCTCGCTCTCCCAACAATCGCACGCTACACCGTCATCTTCCCGCTCCTCCTTTGGTCGACCGGACTTTCTCTCCTTTGGCACCTTGACGTCGTAGCTGGCTGTATCTTCATAGCCCTGGCTACGTTCGTGGGCGTCCGCTACATAGTACACACGTCCATCCCCGAAGATAAGGTGTCATTTTTCTGGTATAATGTGAGTCTGGGCCGTCCAAACTGGAGTAATACTGCTGACTCGTGTTGCACAGGTCTGGCTGTCGACTGCGCACGCTCTCCCGGCATACTACAGGCACTACCATGGTATATGATACATTTCGAGTCGTTCTATACAAGCCCTAGCGCACGACATGCTTCATAGAGTCATACAATAGCACTGCATCCGTTAGGTTCCGAATTGAATTAGCTAGAATTTGTAAATTCCATTCTTGACCCGATACTATGTGAGGAGCGAGGACGGGAACATTATGCCGACAATATTATCGCGGCCATGAACCGACTATCTGGGAGTTTAGAGACAGAATCGCGCGTCTAGCTCTCACCGCGGGCCCTGGGACAGCCATGTAGCAAAGTTTCCGACGTGCGACCAGGTCATCTAGCAGCCGGTTCTCGGCACGACGATCACGTCGAGACTTTGAATCGTATCGCCTGAGCCAGATATCAGCTGGCAGAAATAGAATAAAGCTACAGTATATAGCTACCACTTCTATACACGTATGACCCGCAGTTCCTCACACTGATAGCGATAGGTGCTGATAGACGCAGCCTATATCAATAAGTACCTTACGCTGCGCCACACCCACCCAGCGTCGAGCGAAGTCACCGGCAAAGTGCTACTTCTTACTATCCGAGTAGCTCACGCGCGATGCGAGGGATAATGGATACTAATGAGAAACTCAGTTGTTGGCTGTAAGTATGATATATGACCTGTCACGCACCATCGTGGAGTTCTCAATCTCTGCCCGCACGCGGAGCGATATGCTGGGATGCAGATTCAGACCGCTGGTGAGAAGATCAGTCATGTCACAGGGAGATTCATGGACAGGCCACTCATCTTGTGCACGACCGAACTTTCAGACGAGTCCGGCCATGCAACACATATTGCTCTCGAGGAGCAAGGGGAGGGGAAAAATTGGCACAACGGCCCGAGAGTAGTCTGAATCGAGTTTCGTGCCCGCTATTGGCACGAGCCGCGAAGTGCACTCACGGGAGGATCCCAGCGCCGACTCCATCACATATCCCGCCTAGTAGTCCTCGTACGCCGTCCGGCAGACGAGCCAAGCACGCAGAGCGACTGAAAGTCACCCCAACGTTGGCCTGGCATCCACCAGCAGCCGAAGGGCACCCGCAGATGCAGTGCACAGCCTATAAAGGCTGGGCAGACATCTTCAGGTGGGCCACTGCACGCGACGGCAGCGATTGGCGCGAGAGACGAGGTTGTGTGATGAAATTGAAGGGCCTGGGGCGTCCCGATCCCCGCAACGATGCCAATTCCGTATTCCGTCATGACCCTCCCCGCGCCGGCGGATCTCGAGGTTGTCGCTGGCGTGGTACGGAAGGGTTTCTGGTGCGTTGCTCCAGCGGTTAGGCTGTAAGCCCGGCGAGGGCCGATCAAGGGGGAGCTGCTCAGAACTTAGCCCACTCGCGAGGAGGATGCGCGGCGGCGCATCGTGCGAGACGAGTGTCGCGGCCGTCAGGCCGTTGTGTTTGGAAGAAACCTGACAGTAACTGAACTGAGACTCGCGGAGGCGGCACTGGGAAGTTCCCACGAATTCCGGGCCGGAGGCTGAGCTGTCCCGACGACTCCACGAGCGCTCCCTGCCACTCTGCCACCGAATCTTTCTTTTTGCATTCAATGCAGACGAAGCTAGGGAAGCGGAGAGTCCCCGACCATGACGACCCTCCTTCTGGACATCCAGATTATGATCATCGAATCGGTTCACAGATCGACCCAACACGCCGCCGTCGACAACCCCGTCCTCCTCGCGTGTGCGCTGGTCTGCCGTGCGTGGCGAGGCATCGTGCAGCACTTCCTCTTCCGACGGGTTCCATACCCCACCGGTGTTTATCATTGGACGCCAGATTGACCCACCGCCATGCATCTACTCCTCCGCACCCTCCGCACCAGCCCACACCTCGCCGCGCATGTACGTGTCATCCACCTCCGCCTTTGTCGTGGTGAGGACACCGACGACGACGACGACATCGCTCTGCTCCAGCTCTGCCCGCATGTAACGGGCATATTCTTCACAGACAGCCTGATTCTCCACTCCGCGTTCTCCTCCGTGGAAGCCCGCCTGCGCGCAGTCCCTTTGCGTCCTATCAGCCTGAAAGTGTGGGGCGAGGAGAGGCTGGTCAGCCGCATCGTCCAGATGTGGCCATCCGTATGCATGCTGGATAGGCACGTGTGGAATACGTCCACACCAAATGACGCATGGCTGCTCCCTGTGCCCTCGTCCATCGAATCCCTGTCGTTGATAGCAGCCGACGCCCACAAATTCCTGGTGCCTGAGAACCGATCTCCCGCTCTGGTTCGTCTCGAGCTGGCCAGGCCTGTTTGGGATGATACAGGAAGCCTCCGTGCGATCTTCGCGTTTTCTTCGCTCAAGACGCTGTCTATATGTGGACTGTTTCCGCCGCAGGGGATCTTGACCGAGCTCAGGCAACTCGAGAGCCTCGTATGCGACGATCTGCCCCGGGACTCCGTCGTGCTTCCGCTAACGCTACGCCACTTCGGGCACCACTCATCCGACGATGTCTGGGAGGACACGAGCTTTCTTGATCTGGCGTTGCGCATGGCGGATGGTTGCAGCTGTTCACATGCACATCCATGGAGCTGCTCATGAAGATGGAGGATGCATGCCGCGACGGTGGCATTGACCTGGCGCTTTATCAATCGCCGTATTGCTTTCCGGTGAGTCTCGCAAGTGATTGTCCGGTGGCCCATATTGACAGTCGACATGTAGAGTGTCCACCACGTGGACTGGGTTTGATATACGCCCTGGTCCTGTCCAGCTCGCAATCCGGCGGATGGACCGCACATGCGACCGATATTCAAATTTCCTGAACGAGCATAGCACGGGCTCATCATTTCTAACTTTGACAACGGTTCCCGGTGGCGTATGGTAAACAAAAAAACCCGGCCTGATCGCACCGAGAGTGCGACAATTTCCTGGACTGAACATTCTAGAGTGGCTACACCTTCGAACAGTCATCAAGTAAGTAGAAAGTCAGACCCTCTCCCCTATGAAATTACTTACTCTCAAATTGAAGGAATTCGCCCGCTCACAATCGCGATATAATCATACAGCCGGCCACGGCTTCTGCGTTTCGGTCGAAAATGCCGCGTCACGGCGCGTGCCGCAGAGCATATAAACCTCGCTGCGGCTCGGCACCAACTCAATCAGAATCCGCGCCGCCCAACCGATGTCTCAGCCCTTCTAAGCATCCGATCATCAATGCCAGCAGTCGTTTCTCGGAACTACCCAAGATGCGAAATGTGCCAAGGGACCTTCAACCGCCCGCAGGACTTGAAACGGCATCTCCAGACGGCCGATGCGCATCGTGGCGCCGCCAGCACCTTGACAGCGTACACGTGCGTGCCAGGCTGCCCGAAGGTTTACGCAAGAAAGGACTCGTTACTTCGCCATGAAAAAATATGCACATGGTACCAAGAGAGTGGGGAGCTGAAGCTCGAGAGCGAGCGAGTGGTCACGAGGCCAGCAATGAACTTGAAGGTGAAGAAGCCAGGCGCACTGAAACGAGATTGGGAGAGCAATGGCAGTACGTCGCGTTTTCAGAATCTCGCATGTGATGAAGGTGACGATTGCATCTGCAGCGCACGAAACGTATAGACCACCGTCATCACCTCCGAGCGCGCTATTGGTCACCGAGCAGCGGCTCGCGCAAGAGAATCCGGCAGACCGAGCGAAACCGCGAATTGCGCGTGTCAAACCATTGCGCATCGGCCGCGCTGCACAGCACGCAAGTCTGCCTCGCATGGCGCAAGAAGCCAAAAGCGCGCGCTCTCCAGCCTCAAGCACGAAATACCCACCTCTCAGAGGAACGCCGGCTCTCCCCTGACCTCGCCTCGCTGCGCCGCTCCAAGGCTTTAGCGGAGGCGTTGCTGGGACGGCAGGAGAAGCGACTTGATCAAGCCGCCGGTGTGTTCTCTTTACTTGAAGTGAGGACGTAGCTTACTAGACTACGACAGAAATCGAAATCAATGTGCGACGCCGGCCAGCCAAACACACCACCGCGAGCACTCGGCGGTCGGACGTCGGACGATGAACCGGGAGCGCGCAGTTTGCGGAGCTCATATGAGAACCTGCATGGCGCTGCGGCGACCTCGACTCTCGAGTCTACAACGGCCGCCCCGCCTCCGGTGCACTCAATTTGGATTCGGCTCTCTTAGCTGCGCACTTTCGTATTAATACCGTACCCTGGGCAGAGATGCATAGGACAATTGTGTACGTGACTCGGACACGCTGTGGCCCTATCATTATTCGTGGGAGGAAGTTGTCGCAGCGTGGGAATCCCGCTTCGCCAGCGTTGCTTAACTTTTCCAACTTTGCGTCTCTTCCACTCACCCACGACAAGCTCAAAGGCCGCGGCGCTCATCCCACACGCGATGTTTCATGCATCCTTCTTCGTGAGCGGGCTAAGGTCTGAGCATCAGTCCCCATTCATCGGCTCTCGCCGAGCCCCAGACTATCGCGCTTGGTGCGACGTACCAGAAACACCCTGCCGTGCACTCAAGGTATTTCCCGGAGATCCGTTGCGTAGTACAGTGGATTTGATCCCATGCGAAACACGGGGAGGGTGTGACACGCAGGCTGGCATCGTCGCGGGGGCTGGGTGCGCCCTGCAGGTTCTTTCCTCCTCCGCCTCTTCCGTCAAGCGCACCGAGGTCCGCGTCGCATGGCGCGGCAGGGCGCCGCGCCGGTAGGAGCTCCAGTCAGGGCAGTTCTCCGAGCTCCCTGTCTGGTAGCTTTCGAAAGCGGGATGCTCTGCAGCGGGGCACCGCGCCAGTAGGAGCTCCTAGGCGGGGCAGTTCTCTGAGCTCCCTGACTGGCGGTTTGCGAAAGCGAGATGCTCTGCAGCTCGATGCCCACCGGTATATGCGGATGGTTGGATGTGTCGCTGTAGGGTGCGTCCTTAAGTTCACTTCGCGGCTCGTGCCTCTCGCAGGCATGTAACTCGATTCAGACTACTCTTCGGCTGTTGTGGCCAATTTTTTCCCCCAACGTGCTCCTCGTGAGGAAAGTCCGCATTTCCATAACACTTCCAGCTCCCGGCGATCCGCAGCCCTACACTTCGTTTCGGTCCTCTTCCAGCCGCGTTTCATGGCAAGCTTCTATGTGTACACGTACGTAGAAAAATATATCAGCCTTACAATTCGATTTTTTAATCTCGTGTTGCAAATGACAATACCCGCGATGTCCCAGTTATACACGGTGGCCGGGCAGTATCTAGTTGGTTCCTTGCAGGTTGCTTGTATGAGTTGTAAGTTGTTGCACAGCGTGGGAATCCCGCTTCGTGCCGTGCTGGCACATTTTGTCTGCCTCGTTCGTCCGTCTTTCCACCCACGACAGCCCAAAGCCGCGACGCTCATCCCGCATGCGATGTCTTGTGCATCCCTCTTCGTGAGCGGGCCAAGGTCTGAGCATGTTCGCCCCCGTTCGGCGTTCATCGTTGGTTCATCGGCTCTCGCAGAGCTCCAGTATGATCCACTGGCGCAACGTACCAGAATCCCCTCGTTATCCCAGAGATCCGGGTCGTGCCACGTCATACCGGGGAGGGCGTAATGAATGGGCTGGTGCTGCTGCAGGGGGCAGGGCGGCTCGCGCATCCTCCTCCCCATCCTTTGTCTATCCCGCCAACTCCCGCGCCATATCGAGCTGGTGCGGCGTAGCACCGCGTACGAGTGACCACGACATCCCTGTTACGACAGAATGTTGTGGACCTCGGTATTGGGGGGCTTTGTCTCATGGCTCTACGCCCTTCGGATGCAGTGCATGCATGATACATGCCTACATGCCCACTGAGCAAATCCGTTCGGCAAGTCTTCGGTCGCTTTCTGCGTCATGCCGCCCGCCTGCGTGTGGTCAACCGCTCAATGGTTGATCGGTTGATCGGCGTGGTGGTAAAGCGTATAGGATGACCGACTGGCGTACGAGGAATATGTGGATGGGTTGGCGGTGTGCCGGGTGCGCCCTTCAGTTCACTTCGCGGCTCGTGCCTTTCGCAGGCATGAAACTCGATTCAGACTACGTTTTCGGCTGTCGTGCCAATTTTTCCCCACCGTGCTCCTCGTGAGGACTCCATTTCGACATCTATCTTCCCACTACCGAGGATCCGCATCCCTACTTCGTTCTCGCCCTCTTCCGGCCGCGCCGCTAGCTCTATCCATGTACACGTACGTCGAAGATTTCAGCCTTGTGAATCCGAGGTTTCTCAAATGATGATACCCGTGACATCCTATCGTGAAGCTACAACGTTATGTTGTCGAGGCTAAGATGGCTGCGCATCGACTCTGCTGTGAACCTGCATATCGTCCCTTTTTGCGGCCCGTCCGGCTGTTACGTCTATGTTGGCGCACTGACTGCCTTCTATTCATTGCCTCTTTGCCTCTTTGCACTCATGGGAAATCACTTTCCCAACGCAGGCGCAACGCGGACTCAGGCAACATCGGGCATCGCCGCATGCCTTCGTATAAGACCCCGCTTGCGTGTGGGCGGGCTAAAACCGCCCGTGATGTTGGAACCGCAACCCCACTCTTCAGAGTGTCGCGTTGAGGATGCACGCGCAGATGCGAGTTGTGGTCTCCAGCAGATGGGCTACCAACAGGAGCTTTCAAGGGTGCGCCTGCTTTTCCTTGCGACGGACCTACTGATCCAATGCGTCTCTCCTAGTCCCGAGGATTGTTCCATATTTTATTTAGTGAGTGAGCATCTTCGCATCAACCCTCTGCTGTCTGATAAGCCGTACTCGCAGTGTCCCTAGGTAATCTGCGAGCAACAAGTTTGGAAAAGTGACACGTGCTAACGCAGTCGGCACGCCCAGCAATCATGGCCGTCCGTACGTCTCTCATACTATGGAAATCGGATGGATACTAACGGCCTGCGCCACAGCGTACGGTATCTCTGCTCCCATATCGACCTTCCTCATTGGCGGCGGCCCCGTAACTATGATTTGGGGGTATGTACATCACGACACCTCTTCCATGCACGGACCATTTTCTGTTGTGTTCCACTCCCAGATGGGTCCTTGTCGCTCTGCTCACGCTCTCCCTCGTCCTCTCTCTCGCGGAGATCTGCTCACAATATCCCACATCCGCCGGCGCGTACTACTGGACGTTCCGCGTCAGCCCTCCGCGCGCACGCGTGCTTCTGTCCTGGATGACGGGGTGGCTGACGCTGGTAGGCGTGTGGACGATCGCGCTGAGCGTGAACTTCGGTGCGCTCAATTTTGTTCCGCCTTTCTTCGCCTTTTCTGACCTACTGTGCAGGTACAGGGCAGCCCATCGTCGCAGCTGCCGGCATCTTTCACCCTGAATGGGAGGCCTCACCATGGCAGACATGTAGGATGCTCGTGCTGTGCGTCTCGTCGAGAATCCCGCTGACCGTCCTCTTGCAGATATGATCTTCCTGGCTGTGATCACTGTTTCGAGCGTGGTCTGTATTTTTTTCAACCGCTACTTGCCGTTGCTCGACGTCAGTGAACAGCATCCTGGGAAGTTCCGCATGGTCTGATGTTGCTTTCATAGACTGTCTGCGCATATTGGACCGCGATCGGAATTATAGGTATACGTCATCGTTTTACCGTATTGCAGTTTGGAATTGATCTAACCTTCTCATGCCCTAGTCATCCTGATTTGTGCATCCGTGAAAGCTGCCGCTGGGCGCCACACTGCCGTATACGCTCTCGGTCACTTTGACGCCTCACAAGCGGGATGGACGCCCGGCTGGGCGTTCTTCATAGGCTTGCTACCGGTACGCGTGGCGTTTATTCTGCTGATCTGCATCCCCATGTTCACTCCGATATGCAGGCAGGTGCAGTACAGATTCGTGAACCTACCAATGCGCTGTTTAACACGGTCCCGACACAGCATACACGTTCTCCGCGGTTGGTATGAGTACGTGGCCTCAATGCTCATGCACATCCGCCTTATGGACATGTCAATCATAGTCGCTAGCATGGCCGAGGAAGTTCGCAATCCCGCCTACGAGCTTCCTCGCGCGATGGTGTACACGGTTCCCATTGGAATGGCCATGGGGCTCGTCCTCTTGCTGCCTATTGTCTTCACGCTGCCGGACATCGGCACGCTGCTATCAGGCAAGTGCGACTCAACTTCGCAGAGACAGATACTGTATACTGACCAGCGCGTGCGGTGTAGTGTCATCCGGCCAACCGATCGCAGTCATGTTCACGCTCGTCATGGGCAACAGAGCTGGTGGGTTCGCACTGGTCAGCATTTCTATACTTCACGTCGACATTTGCCTGTTTTGATTCTGTCATGACGTTACAGTGGTTCATCAGTAAGCATCTTTTTGACATGCTCTTGTCTCTG
The DNA here is from genome assembly GCA_019914985.1 of Auriscalpium microsporum. Taxonomy (NCBI): domain Eukaryota; kingdom Fungi; phylum Basidiomycota; class Agaricomycetes; order Russulales; family Auriscalpiaceae; genus Auriscalpium; species Auriscalpium microsporum. The sequence continues at coordinate 126,485 of JAHLMG010000010.1, read as the reverse complement.
TATTCAAAAATCTGCATCCAGTCTTTATGGTCGGCATGTTCTGCGCCATCTCCATCTCGTGCGCCGCTTCGCGCGCCACCTGGGCCTTCGCCCGCGACAAAGCGCTCCCGTACCCCTCCCTCTTTTCGCGCCTCTCCCGCCCCGCCGGCGCCGACGCGATCCCGCTGTACGCGTTCCTGCTCTCCACCGCCATACAGCTCCTTCTTGGGCTCATCTACCTCGGGTCCTCCGCGGCGTTTAACGGGTTCGTTGGGGTCGCGGTCGTATGCCTCGGCGCCTCGAACGCTCTGCCCGTCGCGGTGTCGCTCGCGCGCGGCCGACGCGCGCTCGCGGGCGCCCCGTACAGCCTCGGGCGCTGGGGCGCCCCGATCAACGCCATTGCGGTGCTCTGGATCGCGTTTTCGATCGTGCTGTTCTGCATGCCCACGGCGCTGCCGGCCACTGCGGATTCAATGAGTGCGTGCTGGTCTTGCTACGCCAGCGTCTGGCTCTAGCTGACACGCTCGCCTGCAGATTATGCGTCGGTGGTATTCGTGGGGTTTGCGCTGTTCAGCGCGGTGTGGTACTGGATTGGTGTGTGCCGACATTTTGAATGTCTCCTTTTGAATGGGAGCTGACTTTGTGTTGACAGATGGAAGGCATCATTATATTGGGCCGCCCGTGCCGCAAGATAACGGCGGTTCTGATACAGAGGGCATGATGGGGTGAGAGGAGAACGTTGGGAGCGCCAAGCCACTAAAAACCTTCGGCGACGCAGAGCTTCCAGGAGATCAATAAAATGTACCTCGCTTCTTGCGATTCTGGGTTGACCGTACTTGCGAAACTGCGCCTTGCCAGCGTCGCAGCGAACAAATAAGCTAAAACTGGTACAACAGATGCGAAATGATCACGTGAGCGTCCGTCGGGAACGACTCGGACAAGTGCCGGCCCGTGGCATCAATTTTTGTTTTCGTGACCATCATTAGCTTCAGCTCGACTCGTCGGAAGACTTGAGCTCGAAGATCTTGATCGCTGGTTTGCCACCATGGACGGAGACAGCCAGAAACCGGTAGCTTCGCCGAGGTCAGTGTCAGCTTTCCAGAGCAAATGCACCATTAATCAACAAATCCCTTGTAAACTCTCCCAGACACTCTGGAGTCGACGCATTTTGGGACGGCGTCTCAACATCTCGACTAGAAGCCTGTCAACCCACAGCCCCGTTGTCAACATACAGTCCCACCCACCGCTCAGATCTCCTATCCCGCTTCGATGAGGAGGAGGCGGCCATCCGGCGACAAATCAGGGCCGTGCGCGCCGGAAGAAATGCCCTCCTCGGCGCCGTACGTCTCCCGGTCGAAACGCTCATAAATATCTTCTCTCTACTCGCCACATCAGAGCACGGAGACGAAGCCAACCACTTCCGCCGCATGATAGACGACAAGCTCGGATGGATCCGCGCCACGCATGTCTGTCAGCGCTGGCGCAACACTGCGCTCGACTGCCCGGTTCTGTGGACGGAGATCGACACCGCACTCGGAGAGACCGGGATCAAGGAGCTCTTTGCTCGCTCGCGCGACGCGTTGCTGTCAGTCTATGTGACGAGCCCGCCCTCTACCCGCCTGTGCCGACTCGTCGCTGAGAACCTGCCACGCACACGCGTCCTGTGTATTAACCGGACGAGCTCCGGAGCTCACCGCGCGTTTGGTTTCCTCCTGCAGATGCTCACCCGCCCCGCGCCGTGCTTGGAGATCTTCCGGATCGTCGACACCCAGAGCAATGCCGACGAGGCCGATCTGTGCTATCCCGCCAACTTCCTCGGACGATGCGCGCCTCGGCTGCGTTCCTTCTACTCGGACACGTTTGACTTTGGGATTTGGTCATCGAGCGTGCTTGATAATGTGACCACATTGGACATCAATTGCACTATTGGCGTCGGCAACGCGTCGTCCTCAACACCAATACCCAACCTCGATGACGTCTTCGCAGCTCTTGAAAGGATGCGCGCTCTGAAAGTACTTCATTGGTACGAACACCTCCCGCGCTCCAATTTTGTCCAGGACAGCCCGGTGCAGAAAGTGATATCGCTGCCACTTCTAACCCACCTCAGCTTCGGCGGCGAATTGGTCGCATGCGCGCAACTCCTCCGGTATATTGATGTTACACCGACAACACTCATCACACTCCTACCGCATTGTCTTACATCCTCCGAGGCGGACCTCACGACTTTCTTCCACCATACCACCTCTTGGCTGTCGCGGCACGCGCCATTCTCGCCGTTGGCAGTTTCTATATCAACCGTGAACGACGAGGGCATCGCCGTTGCCAACAAGTATATTAAGCTGCTTGCTTGGCACGCGGACGACATTGAGGTCGACTCCCTGTCCCACGACGACGACGACGACGAGGTCATCCAGGCGGACCTGACCATCTCGTTCGATCAGGGCCCGAAAAATGTGCCGCTTGCGTGGGATGACATTCAGATGGTCAAGGCTTGCTTCAATATCTGTGCCTCGCCGCAGCTCCGGCAGCTCTCGCTCTGCGCCGACGAGTGGCAGCGAGACGCGTGGAGGGATATCTTGGAGGCGCCCGCCGCCGCGGCCTTGCAGCGCGTGGTCGCGCTTCGCGCCGCCGCCCTCGAGCTGCTGTCGTTTTGGCGGGTGTGTGAGCCGCGTGACACGGGAGCCTCACTGCTTTCCCAGCCATCGCTTGAGTCGCTCGGCCTGTCGAAGCCAAATAAGAAGTCCGCTCACAAGACGTTTGTGAAGCACCTCACGATGCTGCCGTACTGGCTGGCGCAGCGAGCGAACGCTGGATATCCCTTGAAGAAGCTGGAGCTGGATTTTGAGGTGGATCAGATGTGGAGGAGCAATGTAGAGGGCTTTGTTGATTTGCTGTGGACTTATTCTGACGGCGAGCTTGTTACTATGTCCCAGTGATCATGATTTTGTCGTATGAGCAATATACTGTTGCTTCGTCATCCACATGAGCGCATTCTTTTGTGCAGCAGCATGCTGTTTCATAAACCTAAACGCGGTTTGATCGGATGCACACTCTGTCATAGAGCCGCAATTATAACATTATCATATTCTGCCACCTCTTACACAGCCGGCCTGCAGGTCAACGACTCGTATGCGCAGAAACACTCCACCGAACCACTACGTCCGGTACCTTATCCCGAACTTTGCGCACAAACGCGCTGGTCACACCGCCGCACCCCACCACGTCTAGCACCTTCAGCACATGTCCGGCGCGTGCGCGCTTTTCCAGACGCAGCGCCAGCGCATCCGCCAGCTTGATAGTTCCCGAGGCCACGGATTCATTGAAGTTGATGCCTCTCATGATGAGGGTGGACAGCCCAGGTAAGAAATCCGCGGGTCTCTCTCGCGAGATGCAGAGCGCGCGCGCCGCAGTACGTTCGACCGTGAGGCATTGCAGCCTGGACGCAGGCCCGAGTCCGTCCGGCCACACGAAGCGCTCTTCGGTGCGCACATGCAGCTCCTCGAGACGCTCCGACGCAAAGGCCTTGACCACGGACCGAATCAAGTCCGTATGATTGGGGCCCATGAGTCGCAGACCAAAGGCGGGCTCGCCGTGCCCATACCCAATTCGCCAGGCGGTCACTTGGAAGGGCCTGAAGTCGTCCTCAACAGGCGATGCAATGAGGATGCGCCGCATCGGATGCCCACGCGTGTCAACGCATGCCGCGACGGCGGAGAAGAGATTCACCAACTCCACGGGGTCGGCGGGAAAGAGCGTGTTGCATTGGACGCGGGCACCCGGGAGCGCGATGTGTGTGAGGAGGTAGCACGTAGACTTTGTATTTACCGACAGCTCGAGGTATCGTAGCGTCGCCAGTGTGACGATGGGACGTTCCGTGGCGGTGCCCAGCTTGAACCCGAGCAGCACGAGCCGCTCCAGCACATGCATGCCCCTCAGCGCGTCAAGCATCGCCGCGCACTCGCCATTGTGCACGGGAACGATGCCATGCATCACGACCTCCAGTGACACGAGCTGTGCGAGCAGCGGCGACGTCCATGGCAGCGTGCCGTATGCCGTGACGCGCAGGTGCCGTAGTGCGGGCGCGCCAGTGCGGCCGCCAAGCAGGCCATCTGGAAGCAGGGGCTGCACAGGCGGCGCCATATACTTGCGATAGAAGGAGAGATCAAGGGTGTGTAGGAGCGGTGCGGGGGCACAGAGGGTAGGGAGGACGTCATCGGTGGTGGTGAGGCACAGGATACGGATCCGTGCAAGGATTTCGTTGATGACCATGAGCTCTGCAGGGGTCAACGACAAGCGAAGCACGACTTGCGGCCTCTGGATTGTGAAAGGTGTGTCTTGGGAGCGCGAGATGAACGCGTCGGCCCAGCGGCTGCCAATCGCGAATGGGATGACGATGCTGGAGGCCCAAAGGATAGGCTGATGGAGAGCGATGTGCCGCCATCGTCGACAGACGTAGGTAATCGACAGCCATCCGGGATACCACTGATACTCAACAATATTGTATTGCCCTGCCTTGCGTTCCGGGCGGTCGATTGAGCAGAGGATTGTGAAGATGGTGTTCAGGATTTCGGGAGGTAGGCGCGCGATGGGAATGAGGTCGTTATGGGGAGGTGGCTGGTGGTCAGTGGCTGCCTGGAGTTTGGCATTTATGCGCGCGGATGTGAGTTCGAGGGCGCATGGGCGACGGGCACTACGACGTACATGATCTTCGGCATCCGGCTCGCCCACGGAAGCAGACTGTACATCGCCAGATGCGACCGCAAGGCTGTCTGGCTGCAGGTTAGTGGTGCTAGGAGGGACTCCCTGGTATAAATTTGTTGAGTTGAGATGTAACGGGAGGCGGGGTTCTCGACATACTGATTTCCGTCGTGCCAGGGTCAGTGAACGCATCGCGCAAGTCACTCACAGGCAAACTTCCAGGACCTTTCAGTGCCAGACAGAGGCTATGTAAGTGCCCTCTCGGCTGAACAAGAAGCCAGTTGTAGATGAGATGAAAACGTGCCCGTGCAAGTTGTGACGAGAAAGAGGCACGTAGTGACAACCGTCGGAGAAATTCATTCAGGGCACGTGCCACTGTGCCAGCAGTGGCAATTATTTTCTGCTCCAGATAACACCTACCTAGTACTTCGCAATCCAACTATGCAACCCGATATCATGGAAACAGATTCGTATCTATGCGCAAGGAAAGAGAAATTTATGATACACGTGACAAGTCATGACAGAGAAGGCTTGTGCCGCTTCTTCGGCGGTTCACCATCAATCGACATACTACTACTACTCGCACCCGCAAAGCCATTGTCTGCATACCTCGCGAGCTTCAAGATAGGCTGCCACACGTGCGGGGACACTTGAATGATACCCACAAGGGTCACATCGTCTATGCTGATTCCCCCATCTGACTCGGACCCGCCGCCTATTCTGACGTCTTGCCGGCGGTGCGGCTCAGACGACCGCGTCACAGGGCACTGCACGGTCGTTGAGCACAGCCAGACATCGAAAGAGCAGTATCCGGACATACCAACAGAAAGGCGGCGACTGTAGTGCCGATGAAGTGCAAGATTTCGTCCATGGTCTTTCGTCGCTTCTTTACAGACTCGAGGGCCATCACCCGTTTGAACAATTCGTAGCCGATCCACTATTAATAAGAAAAGCGCATTGACACTGCGGTCTGGGTGACGAGCTCACCTTGATCGAGATGGAAAGATGCTTGACGTCAGCGAGCACGCTCGTGAAGGCTTCCTCCGAGCCAGGATGCAGTCTTGGGAGCTCGGCCGAATTGATCGTGTCGGATCCGAACAGGCACAACGGCACGCCAAGCTCGCCCTCCGTCAGCACAAAGTAGACGGGCATATGACTGCAGACTATGGTCTTCGGGATATGCTACGGAACGATCCTCGCCCGGTCAGAGAGGAGGACATCGAACCAGCAGAATGTGGGATCCTTCGGCTCTCGCTTGATCGCGACAAATTCGTTCACGCCGTAGACGAGGGCGAAGCGCATGCGGTCGGGCGGGAAGGAATGTGTGGCGTACAGTCCGGTGAGTAGAAACAGATAGAAGCGCGCGACCGGAGGGCTAAACATCTTGGAGATACAGCCCTCGCTGATGAACCTGCAAAATGCCGTAGATGGAGCGGCAGAGCTGCGGATGCAGTCGATCTCAATATAGGTGCGGCACTGAATGTCGGATGTCGCGTACCTGCATAGGGCGGTCGAATGATCCTCCAATGATGAAGACACGGGAAGGTCGAAAGAGCTGGCGAGATCAGTCGCAGAGGATTGTGGCGGCTTCATGCTGTCCGTGGTACGTATGATCCCCGAGACGCAAAGGGCGAGACGGTAACCGGACTTGGCTGAACTGCGAGCAGCGGTGAGACTTTTGTAGTTGAACATCGTCGGTTAGGATCACATGCGCGTGGCCGTGTATAAAGGCCGAGCCATTGTCACAGCCGTGGCCGTGGATGTGGCCGTGGCATAAGCTTTGTCCGTCGAATTAGACGCACCTCCCATCCAACGGCCAATTCATTCTCCGAAGGCAGGTCTGCTAACGCTGCATTTAACGATGAGCACTCCGGAAGAGACTGTCGGGCAGGAGCACGTAGATTGGTGCGATGCCATGCTGCCTGGACCGTCTCCCCGAGTCCGGGCCATTGAACAATGAGCATATCTCACCGGCGCACTCAGGCTTGTCTGATGTTGCCGCAGACACCGTCAATATTTATCCACCTAATCGGTCAACATAACACGACAGGTCGTCCGAGCGCTCGTAGGCGGATGATCCAGGGCCGGAAGTAAGGCGTCAACCTTGGAAGTTGTGTCACGGTGGGTCATGACGGGTCAAGACATAGAGAAACATTCACCCGTACCTCGTAGTACATGCGCCGCGCATCTTGCATAAAAATTGGCCTCGATGCCGTCGAGGGGATCTCGGAATGAGCCCGGAATTGTGTTGACTGGACTGCGCGATGGAATTGCCGCGTTTCTTCGCAACGAGGGTGAACTCAACGTCCCATTCCGGCGCTCTTCAGCCGCCGCGCGCCGGCCGCCGGCCGGGCGCTCTGCGGGGGTCGGTCGGCTGGTGAGCGCTTACAACGGATGTTGTTGAACAGTTGTTCTCCGACGTTGCGCATAACTCACTCTTCCGTTGATAACAAACGTTGCTCTTTCACCAGTTCCTAAACGGCGATAACGTCTTCCGGGCTTTTACATGCTTTGACCCCTCTCGCAATGCACTCGTAGGTTCTATATCTACAGTTACTGTACACAACATCCACTCAGCTTGTGCGACTACAACTGTCGCATACTTTAGGTACAGATGCGCCTTTCGCCTTCCTCCTTCGCACGAGACGCCTTCTGCGCACACTTCGTCTGCCTGTTGTCCATATGGCGCTTCAACCCATCGCTTCGACGGAACTTCCTCCCGCACCCACGCGTGCACACCAGCTGAGGTGTTTGATGGGTAAGAGCGTGGCGCGCGAGATCGGATTGACGGCCGTTCGCCTGCACCCAGTCGCACTTCGAGCATCGAAGCCGTGGACTGTGTTCAGCTGGCGACGGCGCAAGCTCAGGGATGAAGGGCACCGGGGAATGCAGCGGTGTAGCGATCGCTGAGCGGGAGGCCGAGGGAACGCTCGGGAATGTCGTTGAGATCGGAAATGTGGGGTTCGAAAGCGCTGAGGTTGACGCGCAGGATGCTGGTCCGAACCCGGGTGAGAGAAAGGCAGACATCGAGGTGTGCAAGGGTGCTAGATTGGCGCGAGCAGCGGCATCGGCGCTGACGCGAAGATTGTCAGGCGGGCCAGCACGGATGTCTTCGTCCTCTATGAACGTGAAGTCAATGGGAGGCTGAGCCGCGTCGGGCGGTGTGGTAGAAAGTTGGAGTAGAGGCAGCACCCATGCAGATTCAAGTGACCTAGTGATAAAAGATCAGATGCTGGCAGCGCTAGTCGAGAAGTGAACATACTCAGCGGCGGTGAACCTGACTGGGTCGATGTCCGAGGTCACGGTCGTCAAGTCAGACGAAGGCAAGCTCGCATCGCCATATGGCGACGAATGCAATATGCCAAACATGTCTTCATACATTGCATTATCGTCACAGCCTTCGAGGAGGGAGGCCAGAGGAGCGTCATGCTCTGTGATCGGTTTCTGAGCGCGGGTCGCGAGCTCATAGCCAGTGTCGGCAAACAAATCAAGAATTCGGCGCAGCTCTGCGTCAGCATCGTCAGCGTCGGCGTCGGCGGCGGGTATCGCTGGTCTGGAAAGCAGTAGAGACATGATGAATGAGGGGACAGCAGGTCCATGAAATGGCCTGCAGATTATAAGAAGTGACTTCAATCGGCCGAGCACAAATCTAGAAAGTGAAAACCGAGCATCGGTCTATTAGGGTTGCAATTGATGCAGGAAGCAAACGCAATGACTGACGGAAGTAGCAGCGTCGATGCTGTGTGCGGGAATTGACAAATGTGAGCGTCGACCGAAGAGCACCGATAGCGTCGACCGAAGAGCCCCGAAAGCCCCGAATCGGTGTCTTGTCACTCACAGGACAATGTGCGCCTACAGCTGCCACGGAGGTGCTGCGGTCCAATGCTGTGGCCTAGACAGCACAATCAATGGCATATGGTCATTCCCAATTAACACGCAGATCGAGAAAATTGAACAAACGTACACTCGTTGCTGGGATGCTCGCAGCATCGTGCACGGTGTTCGGGTTCGACGCGTCGAGGACGAGTAAGCGAACCCCGGGCCCTGGAAGAGAAAGTGGCCGCACGAAACGCGAATGCGCGAGGCAGCACTGGCACTGCGCCACAGCCCGCAGCCGGCGTCCCTGGGAATACGTAGCGCAGACAAAAGAAACGCTGTAACCAAGAGCAATGAATTCCCACCGATGACGTGCAGATCAGAGCAGTGTAGTAGGCTGGGCAAGGTGTACCGTTCCTGGACCTGAGAGGCGCGCTTGGATATGCCGCGTGACTGCGCAGACTCGAGAATTCTGCAATATCTGCGGAACGACATGGGAGGGTGGTTCAGTACTATTCTCTGGAAGAGAGGTGGCACATACATGTGCATAGTCGTCTTGCGAAATTGCCGCCGAGTCGCATAGAGTTAACCCATTCGAACCTGACAATCCTGAGCCAGGTGTGCATAGAGCAAGATCAACAATGCGCATCATCTCAGCCTTGAAGAGTGCCTTGCTGCAATTTATGCGTTGTTACTTCAATCGCAGATAGACACTGCCTAGCGTTCATCGTTTATGAGTGAAAGAAGACGCCGCCCGAGCGTCGACAAAAGAAGAGGCGCGACTCGGGCGAGACGACGATTTCCACATGGACGAGAACGGGCAAGCGTTGTAGCAAGTCCTGCCCATTGTCAGCGACTCGACATGACAATGAAGCAGCACATCACGCACCCTTGTCACCATGACATCAATGTGCGTCCACTGGAGCCCACGGGCCACGCCGACTCGGCTTCCACGCCGCGTCGATGGCCATCTTCCCAGAGTTGGCTTGAGTCTCTTCCCCACCGACTCCGGAGCGACGCTGACGGGAGTCAGTCGGGACCCGCAGAAGAGTAATGGCCGGCTTTTGACATAGAGGGGGAATCAGCCCCATACAGGCAACATACAGGAGTGCTTCAAGCCTCGGCCGCCGGAATCAACGAAGTGGCTGTGCACCGATGACTTATAGATTGATTGGCGCTTGGCGTTGTAGATAAGCTCAAGCCTTTTAGATGCAGCCCTAGAGCGCCAAATCTTGCACTAAATTGCGCCCGATACCAGTAAGAACAAACACAACAATTCATAAGATCACCATTCCTCCATCCTCCCGCCGCCTTCTTTCCTTCCAACTCTCATACGTACGAGATCGTGACGCCAGAAGAACTCGTCGAAACGGACGTCAGGACCTTGCTGTTCTGCTCAATATCAATGATCGTCGCGCCGGACGGGCCAACACTGCCTGAGCCAGTGCTGGCAGAGGCACCGGTGAAGGAGACGGTGCCGAAGTTAGCGAAGGGAACTTCCGAGTTGTTCTCGTCGTAGTCCTCGACGATCCACTCGGCATTCTCCTCGCAAAGCGCGGCAGACGATGTGAGCGACTTCGTCACAGTCTGGCCCGTCGACACGTTCTCAATGACGGCAGAGCCCGCCTTGGTGCTCGTAGCCGTCACGGTCAGCTTGATCGTGTTGCCAGCGCTAATTGAGATGCCGGAGAAGTCGTAGGCATAGGCGGGGTACCACTCGTACCAAGCTGTTCAAGAATAATGACTGTGAGCCGAAGATAACAGCCAATACCGCGGTGGAGACGCGCCGTCGTAAGAGACACTACCGCCCGAGACCGTGAAGTCAACGCCGGTCTGCAGGATCGCTGAGTCGCAGGTGTCGCCGTCAATGCCGACCCACGCCGAGGCGGAGTAGGTGCCCGAGCCGCCCGAGGGCGCCTTTGGCGTGGGCACTACGAATGTCCCGGTGACGGATTTGTACGTGCCCTGCAGCGAAGCAGCGAGTCGTGAGATATGCGACTTAAGTGAAGGCGCAGACCCTTGCTTACGGAACCGGACTCCCACACGGCGCCAGCCCAGTTCGAGCTGTACTCAACTTGAGTGGCGTTGCCGCCGATCAAGTTCGACGACCTCTCGCGCTGGATGGGACGCGACTGGTGCGCGCGCTCGCGACGGCGTGAGAGGCGGCTCTCCATGCGAGCGCTGCGCGACGGAGGGGCAGCGAACGCGGACGTAGCCAGCAGCGCAATGCTGAGGAGGGCGGAAAGCGAAGCGAGCATGGCTGTGAGCTGGTGGGGGCTTGAAGGTACCGGAGAGAACCTGGAAAGCAAGGGCAGCGTTGCTTGAGCTTTTAAAGACGTGCGGGAACATGAAGACGGACCTGTCCATGCGGTGGTGCGCAACATCGCGAAGTCGCCATCTGCTGTGGACTTCCTCGAAGGGACCTCTTTGCAGCAAGAGGCGATGGGGGGCAGGCCATAAGCACCCTAGATCGTCATAAGAAGAGCACTACTGGATATCGCCGGGAAAACGCGTTGACAAAGTTCCTCCGCTTGATGAGCGCCGTTAATAGCGTCCCCGATGTCTGGCGGAAACGCAATTCAGGTTCTTAGCACGAGGATAGGATAGTTGTGACTTCTGATAAGGGCCCCATGCGAATGCGCCCGGACCATCTGTGGAGCTAGACGATGAGCAACGTGATGAGATAAAGGGTGGCAGCGTTCACGCTACCACTGCCAGTCTGACCCTTTTTACTGTTCGTATCTCGCCGGATGTGAGTAGCGTGGTCAGCCGGGAGTGTTCACGCTAGAGCATCCTGAAGATGAGGCGATCGTGATCGTGGCACGGAACTACACAGTCGCTTACCGCCTCGCCGCAGGCCAACCAGCAAGGCGTAGAAGATGAATGTCCGACGTACTGCAAGATCCGCATTGAGAAGAAGCAAAATCATGGGTCTGGAGCTACTTTTGGCCAAGAGGTCTATCGCGGAGGCCGTCCGAGCTCCATACGCGCCTCCAAGTGGGGCAGCCGCCAGTGATGCCGCTCGCATTAAATTTCCCGCGCTCTTTATCGTCTGTAAAGCGTGCGTGAGCAATGATGATGGCGCTGGGGAGTTTTAAGTAGCTAGGATTCTCTTGAAGACTGGCCTTCAACGAGCTCGCGGATCTACGACTGAGGCCGCCAGTGCACGCCACGAATCGGCCGGCAAAGTGTTCTAATGCTGCACCGCCACTGACTCCACAGTCGACCGACCGATTTCCGTCCGATACAATATTCTGCAACGTTCGTTGTGCGCTCCTCCCATACCACAGGGGAAACCACTCACAGAGAGAACATTCAAGGCTGTCTATCGGATGCCGCCGCCGTTCAGAACAGCCACGCATAGATAGGCAGCCACGTCGAGAAGCCCCGTTTCTATCACGCTACGCCGTCGTCAGCACGGGGCCTTTTCCCGGACAAACCATCACCGAAGCTCACCGTAAAAGCGCATTGAAGCGCAATTCAAAAGCAGTGACATGGGTACAGACGTCCGGGGCGACGCCGTAGTACTTAGTATAGCCCGCAAATTCGGACTGGTGGCCTTAACTCGTTTCTTCGCAGAGTCAGGGACAAAAAACGTTGCCAGAGTCAACCTGGAAAACCCTGAGATTGTATCGCTGCACCACTCACCACTGTCCTCTGTCTCAAAATTTCTCACTAGACTGCGCTGTCCACTACGTGGAGGATGGACCACGCGATTCCACACAATAAGCGCTCCAAAGGGCAGACCAGTGGCCTCTGAGCGTTGTTTCGTCCCCTTCGTGTCGGTGTAGAGCGAGAGCGGAAGAGTACATTGCGACAAGATGGGGGTAGTGAACGAACTGGGGCTGTGCGTCGTGAGCTGATAGATTAGCTTGCGCCTGACCTAGTAGATAAGGAAGGTACTATACCTTTTTTAGATGCATAAAGACGATCTCATCTAAAGCTCAAGCTGACCAGTAATCTTGCACTGAATTGCGCCCGATACCAGTAAGATCAAATACAACATTTCCATCGTATCATCATTCTACCGTTTCCATCATTCCATACATTCTTCCGCCACCTCCTTTCCTTCCCATCCTCAAACGTATGTCACCGTGACGCTAGACGAAGTCGAGGAGACGGACGTCAGAACCGTGCCGCTCTGCCTGAGGTCGATGATGTCCGCGCCGGTGGGGCCGACGGTGCCCGAGCCGGTGGTGGCGGAGGCACCAGTAAACGTGACGGTGCCGAAGTTGGCGAAGGGCACCAGGGAGTTGCCCTCCTCGTAGTCCTCGACAATCCACTCGGCATCCTGCTCGCAGAGCGCGGCTGACGACGAGAGCGACTTGGTCACAGTCTTGCCCGTCGACACGTTCTTGATGACGGCCGTGCCAGCCTTGGTGCTCGAGGCCGTCACGGTCACCGTGATCGTGTCGCCGGCGCTGATCGGGATGCCGGAGAAGTCGTAGGCGTAGTCGGGGTACCACTCGTACCAAGCTGAAAAGTAACCGTGAGTGCGGGATCGACGCTGCGGCGGAGACGCAAACACACCGTCGTACGAGACTCTCCCGCCCGAGACCGTGAAGTCCACGCCGGTCTGCAGGATGGAGTTTTGGCAAGAGTCACCGTCAATGCCGACCCACGCCGAGGCGGAGTAGGTACCCGAGCCGCCCGAGGGCGCCTTCGGCGTGGGCACAACAAACGACGCGGTGACGGCCTTGTACGTGCCCTGAGCGAGACGGCGAGTCGTGAGCATATGCGGTTTCCATGTGCGTGCAGGCCGTTGCTTACCGCCGGGGAACTCAACACAGCGCCGGACCAGTTCGAGCTGTAGTCGACGTGGGAGGCGTTGCCGCCATTCAAGTTCGACAACTCCAGTCGCTGGTTGGGACGCGACAGGCGCGCGCCCTCGCGACGGCGGGAGAGGCGGCTCTCCATGCGAGCTTTGCGCGACGGAGGGGCAGCGAACGCGGTGGTAGCTAGCAGCGCAATGCTGAGGAGGGCAGAAGCGAGCATGGCTGTGAGCTTGTGACGGTGAGCTGGCGAAGGCTGACGGTACCGGAGGGAACCTGGAGAAAGAGGGCAGCGCAACTGTGGCCTTTATACCTGTACGGGTACGAGCACATGGAGATCAATTCTCCCTTTGGCAACGCGCGGCGAAATCGAAGCGTCGCCATGTGCAGTCGAGTACGTTGGCTGAGCAGAGTTCTCTCCGGGTTGTGTGCCAAACGCATGCTGAACCCTCATGGAAGAGTGATCATCACCGTCCGTGATAACGCGGTTGACTTCCTCTGGCGAATGAAACGGCCCCAGCACGAGGATGAGGGACTTCTGATGAGGCTCCATGTGATTGCTCGCCTGGAGATAATTAATGCGAAGCTGCTATGAGGAATGTGATGTAGGCAGCCTATGCACCTTTGGCAAGCCGTTCTGGAGGAAGCGAGCTCCATACTACATGATCTTATCTCGCGTTGTGCGCATGGTACACAATCCTCGGAAGCACCTTTCTAAACCCGTTCAGTGAATTTCCGGGGGTGGCCGGCCAGCTCAGAATACGAAACGACTCACCTAGAGCATGATGCGGTAACAGACGTGGCGAAGGATCGAAACAATCACATACCGCCTCGCCGCAGCGGCATTAATCGCTAGCAGAGCATGCATGGCCGGCGCAGAGTATGTAGCGATGACCACAAATAGAAGGATCTCGTCGCCATAAGAAAGGATCTCGTCGCCATGAGAAAGGAAGCTAAAGGCGAGTCACGTGATGACCGGGTGAGCGCACCTGTATAGTGGCTTTGGGTCGTGGGCTTACCGTACGGTATGAAATCATCGAGACACTCACTGCACATGCCAATTCAGCCGGGTCCGAGACCGGAGTTGGAGGCTTGTGGAGGAGACGGGTCCGATCCTTCTCTCGGCGCCGAACGGCATACTTCTTCTTCGGCTCCTACTTGAAAGCCACAAATCATCTGATCTGCGAGCACACGCGTGCCGTCGAAATGGCAGGTCTATCAGTATGCGAGCTCGAACGAAGCACGCTGTACTCACATGCCGCGGAGTGGTCAGCGCAGACGCCTGCGGATCCGGCACCGAGGTTATTTATAGCTTCTCTGTATCTGCGACACATATGAGATGCGGACGCGCTCCTTCACCTCACGTTGCACATTGCCCGCGTGGACTCCGTTGTTCTGAGAAAAGCGCCTTCTCTCTGCCCAAGCCAGAAGAATGATGCAGAACTATGAGGCGAGATGGCGACATTGCAGCGTTGTATTATCGGCACAGCATCGGACCAGATATGAGGAGGTGTGCACAGGGTTGACGGTCGATTCATTGTGACGACCTCACAGCATCCCGTAGCAGTTAAACAGCGGGGCCACCGCTAAAGTGCATCATCAGCTCCTGCGAGAAGTTCTTGGTTTCCTGCCAATCGAGCGAGTTGGCCTTTGTGCGGGGCCAACGACGTCCGCGAGTCCAACGAAGAGTCCACCAGCGACATGGCACCGCAGCAAGTAGATGATAACGCAAATGGTTGGCAAGCGGGACCGTGACGGTGTTTCGGAGCCGTGCGCACTGCGCAGGTACAGTAATCGCGTCATCTAGGCGGCCACCATATGGTCAGAACGGCCGAATATGCCTATGCACGAAGACACGGCACATAAGTACCGGAGGTCTGTTCCGCAAACGATGCGAGATGGAACACATGCGCGGCGGGTGCAGCAGGTGTGAGAATTCCTTATCTTCGCAACCAGCAAGTGGTTATAAGCGCGTGATGTCCGTCCTCGTAGAGGCGGCGGCAGCAACGGCTTGATAAATCAAAGAGAGATACAAGGTCGAGATCAGAGCCAACATCGCAATGCAGAATCGACTGACCTATCTTCCGTCTAGGGATCCCCCGGCTGTGCTGCGCCAACAATCGACATCGTGCGAGTCATAAGCCTCACGCCTTTACTAGGATCGTCCATGCTATCGACTAGCATTGAGCCCCGCTCAGGTGATGCTTAACTGAGACGGTGGAGATCCGTAAGTCGGGGCTGCAGCGAAGTACTTGGTCGACGCACCGCATGAGGGGAGAAAATCGGCCGGCCATCGTGACCGGCGTCGAACTGTGGTACTGTATGCCTAAAATATATAAGTATATTGTTGCCACTTTGGCAGTGGGATCCGTGAAGCAAATCATCGCACCCATTTGATGTAAGTCGCACCTCTCTATTTCACGTCCAGTCGAGGTGATGGTCTGGGTGCTCGATGCACGCTGCGCGGCCGCTAGCCGGTCACATCCAAAATGTTTGTAGGTTCCTTTCTGGTAAACGCCTTGGAGTGCAGCCGCAGGTGGTCGGGGCCAAGCAGGAAGTGCATCTGAAAAAGACGACGTTCCCACGGTAAATACCTTCATGGAACTGGCCCACCGCGGTACCACACTCGTCTCACTACACTCACCTAGACAGACCGAGCGCAGAACGTGAATGGCAGGAGAAGTCCATGAGCAAGCCGCATAAGAAGAGTGTGGACTGCCGCGGCGGCTACCAGTGCGTTATTCTGTCCACGCACTCGTCTTCAACCTTGCTTCAATCCCTTCCATTGCCATCAGGGTCCGGGTTCTTCAAATAGCCTGGGATAAGTCAATATTTCAGCATGTATGCTAGCCCACTGATAATCGTAAACTCAAGTGAAAGCCTGAGAGCCGAGACGTTTGAAGAGTCATATCCGACAACTACATGCCAACCTCCCCATCGCGTTCCACCGCGACCCAAGTCCAAGCTAGCTTCCCGCTGCATCCTGCGACGACGTCCGCTCGGCTGACGTCGGAAGATGACAGGCGTCGCCGTTGAGTGCGCAGTATATGTATCTCTGTCTATACTTCGAGCCACGCAGCGGTGAGCGCCGCTACAGTCATATCGTAAGGCGCACAGAAGCTCACTATGATGTCTTGACAGGACATAGGATCATGATTTCCAGGAAATACTGGGACGAATATGATGGGGAAGGTGACCAGATATCTTTTGCGTCACCAATTGCATAGATTTGACGTCGCCCGTGACTAGGCATCACCCCTCCTCTCCATCCGCCCCCAACCACATTCATACACCGATTCAATGCTGCCCCCTCGATTTCCTGGCATCCTCGCAGCGCAATAAGTTTAACGCTTCAATGTGGAAGACAAGACCGGGCGGAGCGAACGCCGATCGCGCCGACCAATTCCTACCATGCCCATTCGAGCCCTTTATTCAAGCGTGCTCGTGCGAGAAGGGCAATGGCAATGCTTCAGGTAGTCTTTCTACATGTGCGAGTACTGATTATGTAGTCTCCGTTGCCGACCTTGCGCGGAAGACAGTCGTTCGCTCGTGGACCCATCAACTCGTCGCGCTGCGCTCACCAATGATACCCTTGGCCGTCTCCAAATTTCCGCGACTTCGACTTTCTCATTGTCATGCTTGAAGCCGCTCCTCGTCACCTCCAGCTCGTCTCTGTGGCTGTCCTACCAACAGAAGTCTCCAGCTCACGAGATTGGCAATCCCACGGCTCGAAAATGAAACTGCAAGTCCTCGATTGCATAATCGTCCGAGCGCCCTACAAGGTCTTCGAGCTTGTGAATCATATTCTATCCCTTGGCAACCTCCCGATGGGGTGGCGGCCGCACGGCCGCCTGTGGATACAAGTACGTACGTCGTACGGCAAATGTCGTAGGATTTTCGTACCTGTGTGGCGTTGTCAGTTGGTTAGGACGGTGTAGGATGGCTCGCATAATAAAATTTGTCATTCATCCTGAACATAACACCAAGCTAAGCGTTTCCCGCGCCATTTTTCTCTCCACGGTAAGAGTGTGGAAAGCGCAATCAAATACTTATGCGGGTGTAAACTTGACACGTGCGGAATTTCTCAGCGCTTAGGCGCTCAGCCAACTCTTGTCTCTCAATCTCTCGCTCGTCCTAGCTTTCTCCATTTCACTTCCTTTCTTTTCACGTCGCTCCTTCACCACCTGCTGCATTCTGGCGCTGTTTCCGTGCCACATTGGCCGGACGCCATCACCGTGATCATCCAGCTCACAAGATCGAGCACACTCGATGGACGCAACCCAGCTCTCGCGCTGGACCCGGTTCGCAGCAAAGGGAGGGATCGGCAAGTGCACAGCGCTGCAGGACTGTGTTGCGAAGGATTCGGACGATCTCATGTTTCTCAAGGTGCGTCACCGCCGACTCGCGTCCGTCGTACGGCCCTGACCTTGCTTGACGTGCCGTAGGATGATGAAATCGTAGTGCTCATGCAGCTGACAGAGCAAGAGGACGTGTATTTGGTGCGTAGATGCCGCCGTGACACACCCGCAGACAGTTAGCTGAACGGGTGCCCCACGCCAGGGCTACTGCGAGGGTGTTGTCGGCCAATTTCAAGGCCGCTACGTCCGCTTCCACTCCAAGCTCAAGACCCCCGTCATGACCAAGCGCGGCTCGACGTCCAAGTCGCCGCGCTCGTCCGTCGTCGCATCCTCGTCGCAGCGCTACGCCGCCTCCCAAAGCCCCGTGCCATCACTAGCGCGTGCGGTGTCCCGAGAGGACAACATCTCTCTGCACGCGTTCGTCAGCTCCCCTCCCACCGTCCCGAAGCGCCTCTCGTTTGTTGCCCCGCTACCGATCGACCCGCCGCCCTCGGACATGTCCCTCGTGGCGGAAACGTCCTCGGGCTCTGTGGACGTGACTTCGCTTGTGGCGCCGTCCACGAGCTACTCGTCTTCGTCTTCCGCTCAGGAGTCGGCATCGCCACAGACGCCGTCGGACTTCCGCCTGGAGCCTGTCGCCAAGGCGGACCCAGGAGATCGCGCAGAGGACCCGCCCTCGGCCGAGCACACACCACAAGCAGCCGAACGCGACCGGCCACCGTCTCCCGTGGCGGCGGACCCGTCGCTCACACAGGACGTAACGGCCGACGAGATTGCGAGCCACCGCATATCGCGCATCTCCGTTGCCCTGTCTGACGGCGTCTCTGGTATCGGCCTCTCGCTGCTGCAGGACTTCATCACCGGGCGCGAGGGCGACAGCTCAGACTCGGACCTGGGCAGCGACTCTGACGCGCGGCCAGGCTCGCGGAACTCTTTTTCATCGACCGTTGACGGATTTCCGGCACCGCCGACGTTCACGCCCATTCCCATCGCGCCACCGACGACCAAGCCGGCGCCAGGCACACCACCGCCAGTGGAGCGCACGCAGAGTCCAACATCGATGCACGACGGCGACGAATGGGAAGGGGCCTCGGACATCTACGACAATTACAGGTACTCGCGCATGTCGGTTTCGTCGAAGATGAGCAAGTCTTCCGGGCAAGGCGGCTGGCAGGAAGCCCCCCCTCCAGTGCCGAGCGACCTCAGGCCGTCAATGGACAGAACACATTCCTCCGACGCGATGAGCGTCCGCCAGCCTTCCATGGACTCGCATTCATCTTTGGCATCACCTCGCTCTCCGACTTTTCCTAACATGGTCCTTACGTCTGTCTCTATCTCCAAAGAGATGAAGGCTGCCCCCGCAGCCCTCAATTTGGGTGGTACGAAGTTCCGACCAGCACCTCTGGATCTTCCTGCTCCTTCACCCCTTTTACACACGTCCTTTGGCTCGCCGATGTCCTCACCTGGTCTGCCTACCAACTCAGGGTTCACAGCCACGTCACCGTCCTTTGCAAGTGGCGCCGCAAGCGCACTAAGGCAGCGGCTCGAGGTCGAAAGGGAGCCCGTAAATGTGACCTCTCCGACACAAGAGTCCACCACTACTGAGCATCAAGATATAGTCGTCGAAGACGACGAAGAGCACGCATCTCCTGCCCCTACCGCTCTGGAATGGGACTCTCCGCCCACTTCCCCACACCCAGATCAATCTTTCGCGAGTTCGTCAACCTCAACGAGCGAGAAAAAACGAGGAGGGCCAGCGTCACCACTCGTCGTTGTAAACCAAGCGCCTCCACCTCCGTACACCCCGTTGTCTCCACCCATGCCACCTGATCAAGCAGGGCCAAGCTCAATTAGCCCCATCGCCGCGACCTTCAACGCCATGCCGACACCCTCCATCCCGGCAGCCCGACCCCGTCCCCCCAAGCCCGAACAGCCCGGATCTGGGCAACCCTCCCGCGAAGAAATGTTCGGCTCTGCACGCACCAGCATATTCCTTCCCCACCCCAACGCACCCAAGCCGTCACCGACATCTCAGGGCCCCATGTACGGACGGAACCCGGCAACTCAGAACATGCCCGCTGCCGCCCCCGCCGGTTCGCTCATCCCCACGCTGCAAACCGCCTGTGCACCGCGATTCGGACCCAACGGACGCCCGCGGCTGACCACCATCTACGGGATCACCGATCACGACCTGAGTGATTCCCTCGGGCCCGTGGTCATCCGCTTCACTCTTGATCCGCCCAACGACATCCCAGCAAATCGGTTCATACCCAAACGCACCACGACGTTGGCTGCAATTCCTGCTTCGGGTGATGTGCTGGAGGAGCAGAAGCCGGCCGAGCAGCAACAGGATGGCCCCAGCACGCTCACAACTTCGAATTCGGCACCGATTCCAAGAGCAAACTTCTTCCCCCGCGTGCCTGCTGCGCGGCCGAGATCGCGGTCCTTCTCAGGGTTCGACACTCAGCTGGTACCTGGGACCGCACCAAAGGAGAGGAGGTGAGCGCGACTCAAATTTGTTCTCATCAGTACGCTCACAAATTGTTCTAGTCGAGAGGAACCGGTTGGACGAGAAGCCACGCAGCGGGAGGTGAATCCTCGCGCAAGTATAGCATCGAGACGGCGCGCCAGCTCTCGCACACGGCAGTACACGCCATCGCCACTGGCTCTCTCGACAGCAGTGCCTCGCGCCCCCCCGTCTCCTCTTTCTGCTGTCTCTCCCGCTCCACTTACGCCGACAAGTCCACGACCCGCAGTTCCTGTCGCCCCTCGCACGCGGTCTTCGGGCCCTTTTCAAAGTGACGCTGCTTCTCCCCCAATGTCGCCATCTCCAATCTCATCGGCCACCGAGAGTCTGGGTTTACCAAAGCGCAAATCGTCTCAACCGTCTTCCCCGATCTCATCATCGTCTGTTCCCCCAGAGTTCCGTTCATATACGCCACCAAATCGTAGCGGCCTCTCGAACGACGGTACTTCTATGGCGCGCGCTTCGAGGAGCTCCTTACGTCGACGGACGTCGGTGGACACTGATGTCTCCAATCACAGCGATGCTCGCTCAGTCACATCCCCAACCCAGGCATCCCCAAGTGGCGTCGTCCGAAATACATCTCTGCGGTCCAAGCTCTCGTTATCTGCCCTGCGCGCAAAGGGCAGCACGCAGAACATTCGAGACGAGAAGCCAACGTTCGAGGACGCGGGGCAGCGTGATAACGAGACTGTACAAGTGCAGGACCTGGACTTCGAGCTGGTCCGCCCTAGCATTCCTGCGGCGCGGGCAAGCGAAGACTCCTCAATCTACGGTCGCTCCTCCATAAATGTGGATACGAAGGGAGACCGCCCAACATTTCTACGTGCAGAGAGCCCTGCATCATCGACCTCAGGTTTCCTGCTGCGCTCGCCCGCAAGCGTCTCAGAGAAGGGGATCCCGCAACCTAAAGGCGCCACGGTCGAGGCTCATAGGGCGCGCGAGATCAAGTGGATTTCTGCGATGGCTTCGACACCGTCGTCGCAGGCCCGCAAGAGCAAGAAGATCAGGAAGCTCCTCCAGGAGGGCGTGCCGGCGTCGGTGCGGTACCAGGTGTGGGCACATCTGACGGACAGCAAGGCCAAGCGGATAGACGGGCTGTACGGCCAACTTTCGAAGCGAGAGAAGGTGCCCGCGTTCGCAGATATCGAGCGCGACGTGAGACAATGTTTCCCGACCGATGCGCGAATGTCAGAGCCCGGCGGTCCTATCGTTTCCCTACTTCATGCATATTTATCTATGGTTCCTGATATCCAATATCATAAAGGTGCGTCGCCGTCGTTCGTTAACATTGCGTGGCCAGCTGAAACTTGCGTCGACGTAGGGCTGGCGTATATTGCTGGTCAGCTCTTGTTGCAATCTCCTGAGGAAGACGCTTTCTGGATATTTATTTCGCTGATGGATACCCATCTGCGACCGTATTTCTCGCCTAATGCCATCCAGATGGATGTTGACGCGTCGCTCTTTGCAAAGGCCCTGGAGGTGGCTGATGCATCTGTCGCCAAGAAACTGTTTGTTGACATGAGCATTCAACCTGTACGAGTCATCCGCCCATGGTAGGAGCCATCCGCTCTAGTTCCTGCGCCTTCGTCCTGACCTTGATCCAGGTTTTCGTCTCTTTTCGTCGAAGCACTGCCCACAGAGTACTTCCAAAGAGTCTGGGATATTTTCCTGAGCGAAGGTACTGTCATCTGTATCGTCGACCACGCTCCAGTCTAATTGCGTCGTAGGGATCGTATATCTCATCCGAGTTGGCCTCGCCATCTTGACACTGTGCCGTCGCGTGGTACTGGACGGCAAGGGCGAAGGTCAAGTGCTGAACATCCTGGCGCGGCCGCCTGCGATCCTCATGTCTTCGACGCCGGACAACCTGATTGACCTTGCAAACTCGTTCAAGGTCAAAGACGACGATCTCCGAAAACAGCGGGTCAAAATGGAGGCTCAGCTTAAACGGCAGACCCAAAGCCGACTTGGAGCGACAGCTCCGGGCCAGCGTGCTTCGGCGCAACCACCATCCATCTCCCTTCCCAGGGCCTAGAGCGCTCTCTACTGCACTTTCGTATTTATGATTTTGGACAACATCACATTTCGTTTTGTTCTCATAATGACATCACGACGTTTCTGTATAACCGCTTTCGTACGCTCATCGCCATTCACGCTCTCAGTAATACAAGCTCCTCATTTCATTGGATATTATGTTTTATGTATCGGGAATCTATTTTTTTCTTAGTGGGGTCCAAAAAGCAGAAACCCGCCCAACAGCTAGGTTCGGATCAAACTCCCGCGAACGCCAGGACGGGTCTTGGTATGAGACTAGCCCAACACAAGGTACGGTCACCGGAGATTGCCGACGGTTGTATACTGGATAACACGAGTGGTCTTTAGAATACAAATTGTCATCAAATCAACAATACATCCAAGCTCCCGCGCTGACCAGTAAGTCGAACAACGCAGACGGAACCAGACAAATCAAAAGTACAATCATCATCACTTCCTCTCCGCCGCCTTCCTTGCTACCCTCAAACATAGGAGACCGTGACGCTGGAAGAAGTCGTCGAGACGGACGTCAGGACCTTGCTGTTCTGTTCGATGTCGATGAGCGTTGAACCGGAGGGGCCGACGCTGCCCGAGCCGGTGCTAGCGGAGGCACCGGTAAACGTGACGGTGCCAAAGTTGGCGAAGGGCACCAGGGAGCTGCCCTCCTCGAAATCCTCGACGATCCACTCGGCATTCTGCTCGCAGAGCGCGGCCGACGACGTGAGCGACTTGGTCACGGTCTTGCCCGTCGACACGTTCTGGATAACGGCGGAGCCGGCCCTCGTGCTCGTGGCGGTCACGGTCAGCTTGATCGTGTCCCCAGCCTTGATCGGTATTCCGGAAAAGTCGTAGGCATAGTCCGGGTACCACTCGTACCAAGCTGTTTGAGGATAACGACTGTGAGCGCAGGAAAACAGCCAAGGCTGCGGTGGAAACGCACCATCGTACGAGACGCTACCACCCGAGATCGTGAAGTCGACGCCGGTCTGCAGGATTGCTGAGTCGCAGGTGTCGCCGTCAATGCCGACCCACGCCGAGGCGGCATAGGTGCCCGAGCCGCTCGAGGGCGCCTTGGGCGTGGGCACAACGAACGTCGCGGTGACGGACTTGTACGTGCCCTGCAGCGAAACAGCGAATCGTGAGCACATCCCGCTGCCAAGCGAGGGCGCAGACCGTTGCTTACCGCCGGGGACTCCCACACGGCACCGGCCCAGTTCGAGCTGTACTCGACGTGGCTGACGTTGCCGCCGATCAACTTCGACGACTCCAGGCGCTGGATGGGACGCGACAGGTGCGCGCCCTCGCGGCGGCGGAAGAGGCGGCTCTCCATGCGAACGCCGCGCGATGGAGGAGCAGCGAACGCGGTCGTGGCCAGGAGCGCGATGCTGAGAAGGGCGGAAGCGAGCATCGCTATGAACTGGCGGGATGAGCTTGCAAAGGCTAACGGTTACCGTAGAACCTAGAGAACAAGGATCCCAGCCTTGCCCTTTATACATCTGCGGGCTCCTGGTGAGGACTGCATCCGCAGTCGATCCGCGACATCGCGGCGTCGCCCTCTGCTGTCGACTTTCTCGAATACCGAGAAGACCTCGGCGGTGCGTGCCTCTGGACGCGTGCATGACCGTCATAGGCAGAGTTATTGATGTCTTCCAAGTATCGGTGGTGCATTCGGAGCCGTACATGGCAGCTCTAATGTGGGGAGGGAACGCAATCCAGCTTCTCAGCACGAGGATTGTGCACGGGACTGACAGTGGACTTCTGATAAGGGCTAAGTACGTGAGAGTGCGCCACGAGCAAGTTGATGGAAAACGTAGCAGCGCACCGTTGCCCGCACCGCCGCTGCGAGTAGGACAGCGCTCTCCATACCATTTTAGCTTATCTCGCCTTGTGCGCGTGGCACACATGGTTCGTCGAAGCACATTAATCATACTCATAGTGAAGCCGTGGAGTCCAATTGACGAATGGGGGACAATCCACGCTAGAGCATGTTCAGATCATGACAGCCTGCGTCGCGAGGGATTCTAATAGTCACTCACCGCCGACTCGGAGCGAAGCACCATCAGTAGAGCGTACCGTCGACTGCAAATATTGGCCGACGCCTGCCCAACTGATATAGGCTACGTGTGAGTACGTCACGGAAAATTATGATGCAAGTACACCGCAGCGTACCGTTGCCGCACCGCCGTAGCAAGCCTTTCCATGCCAGCGCCGCGCCGTACCATTTAATACGTTTGAGCTGACCTCACCTTGTGCGCGTCCAACCGATCCGTCGAAACCCATTTATGGAGTAATGACCGTTGAGTCTGGCAGGTGGCGCATGCGGGAGGATTCAAACCAGAGTGTGGTGAGATCATGACAGGCGTTGCGAGGGATCCAAAATAGTCACTCACCCGGAGAGCACCATCAGGAGAGCCTACTCCAGTGACTGGCCTCAGCGAGCATACTTAACAGGAAGACCGTATGTCGGTGCATCGGCTCTGATCTACAAACGACCAGGACCGTATCTTGTCCGGCTAGGAACGGGAAAGCTGGCTGTTGGGTGTTTTGCGCCTGCCGTCACGGCCAAATCACGGAGTTGGAGGCAGGTTAGAGGTGTAGCTTGAGAGCTGGATAGTAGACACGCCACACGCAAAGACCAGGAAGAGGTCGGGTCAGGAGCAAGTCGGGAGAGGTCGAGATTATCAATGAGATCGCGGTTGGGAGGGAGGCCGCGCAGTGGTAATATACCGTTATAGATGTCTCTGAATTGCGCTTATAGATTGGCATTCCCTTGCAGATAAGGCCACACCGATAGGTGGCTACTAGATAATCGGAGTAATCCGAGCCGACGTTGGCCGACCGCTGCTCCCTACAACCAACCAACGACTCGCTGCCTTGGTGCATTTGCTCTCTCTTCGTACTCCACATCTAAGGACGACTCTGCAATGTGCGGCTGCGCGCAGGGATATATGTTAAGGTGAAACCCATCGGGCCGCCAGTCATCAAGATGATCACACTGTTTGAATGTACTCCGAGTCAGCCATCGCATTACTTATGACAGACACCAGTGGCGACTGGGGAAGATAGGGGACAGATACTGGCAGCTGGAAGGCTGGTACCGACCGTATGAGTTAGGAGGTGCGTAGCGAGCTCCAGCTTTTTTCGCCCTTCAAAGACTTTGCCTGCAGTGTCAATCTCAGAGTCGTTCTGGACATGGTTGCACTCATGCGACGCTTTTGCAACGGCCTGAGCGGACATGGTTCGATTGCAGGCCTTTCTAGTGCAAGAGCTTCTGCACTTAGTGAGCCGTCTCCGACATGGAGCGCTCATGCAGGTACGGTTCCAGTCCTCCCTCTTCGTCCCCATATTAATCTGCTATGATAATTCTCAGAGCTATCTGTCTGTCACGTTTGTGTTGCACATTCCCATCGTTGCGGGAGGATTCCTTCCGTTCCCGTGGCCTCTACACGATATGTCTCATGGAACTGTTCCGTCTATCCTCCAAGATATCCATAGCACATCTTCCCGCGGCCAGCTCTCAGTCTCCCTATTCTCCCAGTTGATCCTGCGACAATTGCAGTTTCACTAGGCGCCACCTCCCCCCACCAGACCACATCCAGACCAACGAGCGCGGACCATGGAAGGCGCGAAGCGCAGCAGTGACTGGCGTTCGGGCGCACGTCCGCCGCCATACTCGCCGCTGCCCAATCAGAGGTGAGCCCGTGCCGATCAGTGATGCCTCGCACGGCTACTTATACCTCGCACACAGGCACACGCCTGGTTGCGTATTCCTCGTTTGCACCGTCGCCGTCGCCCTCGTCGCAGTCCAGCATCATGGGCGTGCTCCCAACGTTCGCGTTCCGCCACCAGCCACTCAAGGCCCTCTACTACACCTTCCTCGTCCTCTCCCTATTCGTCCGCCTCCCATTCTGGGTCCTCATCTCCGCCGTGCCGGCGTGGCGCCCACGGCGCTCGTGGACGCTCAAGCGTGCTGTGCTCGTCCGCCTCTTCAAGCTCGTCGTCGACACGGGCTTTGTCGTCGATCCGTTCCTCACGCGCGTGGATGTCTCGAAGAAGGCGAAGGACCCCGACCGCGTAGGCATGGTGTGGGTCGACGGCGTGCCACCGCAGCTTCTTGTGGGCGAGGTGAAGGAGGCGGCGAGGGTGAACAAGGTTGAGCCGGCGACCGTGCCGGGCTTTTGGTATGGGAAGAGATCTGAGAGAGGATACGGGTACATCGCGGAGGCGGGCGAGAAAGTGTTGTACGCGCTTCACGGTGCGCATCCTATCTTGTTCCATGGTATGGCTACTCACGGAGTTGTCACCATGCAGGCGGGGGCTACACGGTGAGCCACTACGCAGTCTGGCATGTCATGATCCTGACCTGGCCTTGAGGGAGGCTCTGGTGCACCAGATACCCCAGGCACAGCCGAGACCGTGAAAGGCATCCTTGAGCACTCGCCCTCCATCTTCTCCCGCGCATTCGCGCTCGACTACCGGCTCTCCTCCACCGCGCCCTTCCCTTCGGAGAACCCCTTCCCCGCGGCCCTCCTCGATGTCCTCGCCGGCTACCGCTACCTCACCTACTCCCTCGGCTTCTTGCCGTCCAACGTCGTCATCGAGGGCGACTCCGCCGGCGGACACCTCGCCGTGGCGCTCGCACGCTACATCGTGCAGCTCGACACGCCCGCATCGCCCGCATCCGCCGTGCAAGTGCCCGGCGGCCTGCTGCTCATGTCCCCGACGGGGGACTGGGGCTGCACGCACGACACAGACGCGAGCTGCTCGATGGAGCGCAACAAGGCCTCGGACTTTGTCTACCCGATCCTCAAGGAGGGATACACCGCCCGCGCGCTCACGGGGGCGCTCCCCGCGTCTTCCCCGCAGACGAACGCGTACATCTCGCCCGCGTCGCTCCAAATTGCGAACCCAGAGGGGCTTTTCGCCCGGTTCCCCAGGACGGCGATCGTTGCGGGCAGTGCAGAGCAGACGCTGGACGCGATGGTGACACTAAAGGAGCGCATCGCGAAGGACTCGGGCGAGAAGAATGTGACCTATCTGGTCTACGAGGACGCGGTGCACTGTTTCGCGTCGCAGGTGTGGCACGAGCCGGAGCGCACCCAGGCCTTCAAGGATGTCGATACGTGGTTGGGTCAGGTGTTTGCATGAACATGGTGCCGTCGCGCTCCATGCTTCCTCGGTTGTTTTCTGCTCAATTTATATATACCCGCACTTCTCAGCGTATGCCAAAACTTCCAGTACTTGTACTTGCTGATGACCTATTATACCCATCCGTCCTCAAGGGCTCCATTTAAACCCAAATATACTCTGTGTATGATCGAGAGGTTCCCACCGTCTACATAGCGAAGTAAAGGCCCGTGCTGCGATCTCAATCTCTGTCTTCGGGTGGGAACCACACGACATCCACGCCCCATTGCTCCAGCGACATCGCCTGCTCCTCGGACACCGACGCGCAGCCTTCCACGCGCACCTCCACAATCCTCTCGCACTTCTCCTCGATATTCACCGAGTCCATCCTCGGCGCGTCCACGCGCGCCGTCTTGCGCAGCGGCCGCATAGGGCGCCCGTCGAGCGTCGCGTACGCCACCACGTCCGGCGGCGGCGGCTCCCAGAACCCGTTGCGCAGCTTGACCGCGGCCTCGAGCGCGGCAAAGTCGACGTCGTCGCAGCACCACAGGTGGATCTCGCGGAGCTTCGGGCAGAA
The DNA here is from genome assembly GCA_019914985.1 of Auriscalpium microsporum. Lineage (NCBI taxonomy): Eukaryota > Fungi > Basidiomycota > Agaricomycetes > Russulales > Auriscalpiaceae > Auriscalpium > Auriscalpium microsporum. Next base: position 98,597 of record JAHLMG010000010.1, on the reverse strand, counting down.
CGCAGGCAGCCCGACGCGGGCGGTGCGCGTGGCGGCGAGCGCGGCGAGCAGCGCGGTCGCGCCGTCGAGGAGGTCGCACTCGAGGTGCGCGAGCGCGGGCATGTACCCGAGCATCGCGAGCGCGTGGTCCGGGAGGATCGTGAACGCGGAGAGCACGACGTGCGCGAGGCGCAGCATGCGCGGGTCGCGGAACATCGACTCGGAGCGCGGCAGGTGCGGCAGCAGCGCGGCGCCGCCCCCCGCTTGCGCGCGCGCGTCCCAGCGCGTGCGCAGGTTCGAGTTGGACAGCGAGAGCATCTCGAGCGCGGGGAAGCTCAGCTTGAGGAACGGCGTGCGCAGGATGTCGCCGGACGTGCATTCGACGCGCAGCACCTTGAGGTTCGCGAGCTCCAGCATGGGCTGGAGCACTGCGGGGCCTGCCGCCGCGGTGCTCAGTGAGGCCACGTTGATGGGGCTCGGCCCGTGTATGGGCACGTTGTGCTTGTCCACGTCCACGAAGCCGACGTCGAGGACCTCGAGCGCGGGCGCGGGGAAGTGGGTGAAGAAGTAGTGCAGGCTGTCCGGGTGCGCGCCCGTCCACTCGATCTCGCGCAGCGCGAGCAGGGGCACGGGCGGTATGCTCTCCAGCCCGCGCACACCCCATGCGGCCTTCTGCGCCCAAAAGCTGGGCGGGAGATCTGGGTTGACCATGAGGTGGAAGGCGGGGCCAGCGCGGACGAAGGTGAGGCGCTCGATGTTCGGCGCGCAGGCCAGGAGGCGTGCAAGGTAGATAACGCGGAGAAACTCATCTCGGTACGGCCCCACCGGACGCCACTCGGACACCTGCATTGTGAGCTCGCGGAGCTTGGGCAGCTGCCCCATAGGCAGGCAGCCGAGTGCGACATCGTGTAAGGAGAGGGACTGCAGATTGGGGAAGCGCTCGGAGGCCCAGGGGTTTCGCATGATGGCGGGGAGGTCAAAGCGAAGGGCATCGAAGAGTTTGCTGGCCGTGTTGTTGGTCAGCGCAAGGTCCACGGCTTCCAGCTGCGGTGAGGGGTCGTCCAGTCTCAATTGCATGAGCACGTAGTCCATGGCGTCGTGCTCGGCATGGCAGTATATGGACCTGATAGGGGGGAGGATGTGTACCGCAGGCTCCGGGTGTGGCGTAGGAACCTCTTCTCCGCGCACAGGCGCGGCCGGGGGCAAGCGTGGGGAGGATTTCGACATGCGGTTGGTGTACACAACCTCGATGGCATGGCCCTTCGAACGAGCCAGAAAGGTTTCTGCTGGCTCACCTGGGGGCCGCCTCCGAACGAGATCCCTGGCGTTGAGGAACACGCGTCTCCAGAGCGCGGGTGTGGCGAGCGCGATGCTGCGCCACTTGCGGCATACATGTGAGATGCGAACGGGGGTCTCGTCCAAGGACATTGCGGGGTCGTACGAGTCGGTCGACATTGTGAAGATTTGGATGAGGAGTTCTGGGGGAAGCCAGTGAATGGGGTAGCGCTGGGTCTCGAGCTCGTCGCGGTGCTGCTCGAGGCTAACGCGCTCCTGGCGCAAAGAATCTAGCATGGCGAGAAGACGGCTTTCCTGCCCCTGGAGAACTTCGATCTTTGCGGATGCAACGTCCAGGGAGCGTGCAAGGGCTTCAGGCGACAGACGATTCATGTTGGAGAGTAGGGGCAGCTCGGGACAAGGGGTCGCTTATATATTGTTAACACGGCGAACAAAGCAGATTGTGCTGTGCACACTGTTCGTTGCTATGACGAAACCCCTTGTCAGATGCGCTCAATGAAGACAATGCAGAATAGAGTGTGAAGCTCACCCTTGGTAGATGGTGGTCGAAAGTAGGCTCAGGCTCGAGTCGCAGGCAAGATTTTCCCGCGGGGCTCCTTACATAATTTGGACTCGCGCTGCGGACCGAAATCCCTCCCCGACATGTCCTCAACTTCTCTTCCAGTTTGCAAACACGAAGAAAGGCAATGGCCGCATACAAGTGGCACAAGTGTTTCACCTGAACACGCGCCAGGGTCTTGATCTCGGTCGATCCGCCTGTAAGTTCGTTTGGAACTTCGCCTTTGTCATCAGAATATGAATGAACCACTGGGCAGATTGACGGTGCAGGCTTCAATTGCAACCCATCGAACTGTTTTAATCAGCGCGCTCCTTTCTGTGTACCGGGTACAGTCAATTACGTGCTCTTGGAAGAGCGCATGACCGAGCGCGGTGATTGCGTTGGTCTCCTGCGTACGTGTCGACCGATGACCACGCTTCGAACGCCCTAATATTCCGAGCACAGCAGGATGATTGCCTTCTTTCTCTCTTGGCTCGGCAGGGCCTCGATCTTCTGGGTCAGCGACGTTGACCATGCCAGCAAGCCTCCGACGCTAGAAGCTCGACGCCTTTCTGGCAGTCCGAGAAGCCAGCTACGCCCATCGCATCGGTGTCGCCAGCTCAACGGCTCCAAGAGGCTCTCTAGGAGTAATCCCGGAGTGCTTTTTGCCTCGTAATCAACGCGAGACGCGTTGACGCACACGTGATAGTTCTTGACCCTCTCGTGACTCCCTTGTTCAACGAATTTGCTGCTCCAACCGAGCTCAAGAACAGACGTATCCCATCACAATCTGCACCTTACCTCCGTGGCCGTTGACTCATGGATTTCTGACCATCCAGGCCGTTCGCCGGGCGGTCGGTTCCCCAATATCCATATTTATCTGCGCAGCTGACTTTATCTGCATCGCGGAATATCGGCAGGCAGCATCCAGAAAGCGACCCGCAACGTCGCCATGCATCAGCGGTCGTTCTCCGCGCCGTCTAAAATCCGCGCCTATACCCCCCTGACAATCTGTCCGCTCGAATTTCTCGTACCGGTATAATCTCGGACACCGCCCAGAGCATCAACGTCTGCGCGTACGTCGACGAATATCCTCGTTCGTAGCGGTATGATGTCCTCTGAAAAAAGCCTTTGACGTCCCGGGCGCGAGGTTGATGCGTTCGTATTTTTACTGAGCTTTGCGAAGGGCCCTGCAGCGTGGTTGATCACCGTCCGATATTTCCCCTCGTTTCATCGGCCCTCTATTTTTTCGAGGACACGACCCGTCGAGCAGCTCGCTCGTGCCCATGCGCTGAGAGAACTATCTCCCTTGTGGTGTAGGGGTGAGCGGGCCATCGATCCCCATTGTCTCCACCATCTAATATACGCTCGTCGCAGAATCCCTGCCAATCGCAGGCCGTCCATCGTTCGTTCGATTCGTGAAGCAGTTCGTTTCACCCAGTGCGCCCGCACTCCGGCATAAGGGCCGGCGCTGGCAGCTCTAGCAGGCGTTTGCCTGGCCGTTCGGTTGGCGGACCCGACTGCTCGTCGCAATCCAGCCCGCATCGCAGCCAAACCGCAGACAACAACCGCGTTCGAGTCCATCATCACCAGGCCGAAGCGGCCCTCGTTCCCCCTCCGCTCGTCAGACGACCACTCTCACTCTCACTGCGCTGCACCCTCCCTGATTCCTCGGGCGCTGCCGCCGCCGCCATTCACTCCTTCTCCCAGAATGTTCCCGCCACATGCACGGTGCACCGTGCAATTCCCCCGACGCGCTCTCAGCTGCAGCGCGAGGCTTTTCTTATCGCGCTGCCCTGGAACGCGTACGCGCTTCCTGGGGCTTGGGGTTTTGGGGGCCTGCGGCGCAGGGGGGTTAGCTTCCGCAGGGCCCGCATAGGCTACCGCGCGCTCGGACCACTGCGCCCGCGCGCGCGCGCTGATCGCAGCCGCGCACTGGCCGATCGCTGGCGTGCGTGTGCCGTCCGCGCGTTCTCACCGTGGCACCGTCGCGCTTCCCACCTGTTTTCCAGGGATTTGAGGGTCGTCGCGGCTCGGCGGAATGCGATGCGATGCACGCTCACGTCAACCCCCGTTCCACGATCATGCCGTGCCGCGCGTGCACTCTGGCGGGTCGAGCCGGCGAGACGTGGGCATTCGGAGTGGATGGGTTGGGTTGTCTGTCTGTCTGTCTGTCTGTCTGGACGTCGGACGGTGCACCGCGCTGGCGAGCAGCGGGCGTACGCCGTCGTGTGGCAAGCCGCGCGCCCACTCGCCCTCGCCATTCTGCCGCGGGCCCACGCAGCGCTTCCCCAGGCCCGCGCACTCCGGGTCCCGCGCGCGGCTCGGCTGGGGTGCACGGCGTTTGCCCGACCTTCCTCGTCGCGCGCGCGCGCGCGCGTTCTCACGTGGGGTCGGCCATCCATGCTTGCTCGCTTGCTTCGGGCAACACGTATCCCCCTCGCAGCCTTCGAATTCGCCGCATTCGCATCCAGGCGCGACGCTGCTCACGCTGCGCGGTTCTTTGTATGGGAGGCGTACCTCGCGCGACGAGGCGTCGGTGCTGCTACTTACACGTAATTATCATAATCCCTCTGCTTCGAATATGCATGTGTTTTGCACCCGCTCTCGTTCGCGGATATCAGCGGTCGTTTGCCGGCGTGTTTGGCGCCGAGGTGTGCAGAGTCAGTCGCCCAGATGCTCCTACATAGTAGCAGATGTGCGCTGTGTGTCGTGAGCACACGGAAATCGCATATGGCGTTGGTCTCCCCGAGGCAGAGTAGACTGCTGCGACCTTCGCGAGCTCAGGATCAGCTGTATGACTATGGCGTGGGCCGCGGCCTCCACCGTACACGCACGCTTCGAACACTGAAACTCCTATCCACGTCCTTGCGGGACATGCAACCCGCTGCGTCGCCTCCGACGTCAGCTTAGCAGACATAGGGGACTTATTTCGCCGAGGCCCGACCCCAGATTCTTCGCGCGTGCGGACCCATTAAATTCGAACTCGCTGCGCGTTGGCTGCTCATGGTAGATATAACCTAGTTTTCCGTGCCTAGGACGCCGTCCTGGCCGCCTTCTGCGTATCGGCGGAGGCAGGCGAGTCCGAGGGGCCGCGCTCGGGCTGCGGGTGGAACAACGTTATTTCCGTGCACGCGGATATCTCCCAGTCTAGCAGGCAGCATGCATAATCGAAAGCTACGGCGGGTGATGATACAACAACAGCGACAACAAGGGAGACGAACGACAAGAAACTACGTTACCCACCCACCCCTCACAGCTTGCCCTTGAACAAATCCTTCATGGCCGCGGGATCGAGCACGGACTGCGGATACGGCAGCGCAATGCCCCTCACATGCTCCGACGCGCCGTCCACCGCGAAGCGCTGGCCCGACACCATGTTCGCCGCGTCGCTGAACAGCCACACCGCGGCGTTCGCGATGTCCTGCGAGTCGCCCATGCGGCCGAGCGGCGTGGGCCACACGTCCTGCGCGCTGCCCTTGACGGGGCTGAGCCGGCGCATGCCCTCGGTGTTCCCGATCGGGCCGGGCGCGAGCACGTTCGAGCGCACGCCGTGCGGGCCCTCCTCGACCGCGAGCACCGCGGACGTCGCGTCGACGGCGGCCTTCGCGGCGGACACGTGCGCCTGCCACGGCGTCGCTGCGCGGGCGTCAGCGGGGGCCAGGCGGGCAAGGGGGAGGGGGAGGAGGAGGGGACGTACCGCGCCAGTGCAGCGTCGCGCTGACGTGGACGTACGCGCCGCGCGTCGCGCGCACATGCGGCAGCGTCGCCTTGATCGTGTTGTACGTGCCCAGCTGCGCAGCATCAGCCGGTGCGGGCGAGAGAGAGAAAGCGCGCGTGCGGACGTACGGCGTCGATTTCGATGACGGTGCGGAACGCGTTCTCGGAGAGCCCCGAGATGGGGGCGAGGAAGTTTCCCGCGGCGCCTGCGCCAGCGTGTCAGATCAGCCGCGCAGAACGAAGCGCACGTGTAACGGGGAGGGAGGCGCGCGCACCGCAGATGACAAAGTCGATGCGGCCGAACGCGTCGATGGTTTTCTGGACGGCGTCGTGCAGCGCCTTGGGCTGGCGGACGTCCGCGGGCGCGGCGAGGCACGTGCGGCCCGTGGCGGCGGCGAGCTCCTGCGCGGCCTGCTCGAGGCGCTCGGCGCTGCGGGCGGGCGGGCGGGCGGGCGGGCGGGCGGGCGGTCAGGCGATGCGATGCACGCAGCGAAGGGGGAGAACGACGCACTTGCGCCCGACGATGGCGGCCTGCGCGCCGTGGCGCATCTGCAGAGGTGGTTTCGCCGCGCGGTCAGCTGGGGGCGTCACCCGCGCGAAGGATAGGATGATGGTGGACGTACGACAGCCTCCGTCATGACCTTGCAGATTCCAGAGCCGCCGCCTGTGCAGAAGAGAACCTTGTTTTTGAAGATGTCTTCTTTGAAGACGGCGGTGGAGCTGATGACCGGCACGGTTGGGCGGGACGAAGACATCGCGGCGGGGTGAGTATGTGGGAAGAGGACAAGCTCGAGCCTGAGCGCGGTTTATAGCTCTAGGCTCCCCACGGGGTTGCCGGATGCCGGTCGCTTTGGCATGTGCATCCCCCGCACGTGACCGCATGGCGCTCGTCGCTCGCATCTGCCTCTGCCTCTGCCTCCGAGTCTTGGATCCCAACTGGCAACTGCAACGTAGCAGCTGGGTGCCAGGCCATTCCCAGATCACCGTCCGCGTCTTCTGCATCCCACGCCGCGAGCTGTCTCTGCGGCAGCCCCCGCCTTCCCACCGCACCCGCACCCGCAACCGCAACCGCGCTCCCAACACCTCTAGATCTCCCGCCCACGTCGACGCCTTCGCGCCCCAGGCCCTCGGGGCGCGCAGATACGCTCTGCGATCGCGCGGCGCATTCAGTCGCGCCAGGCCTGCGATCGCGCCGCCCTAATCAATACAAATTACGCGTGCGTCGCGCGCCCACGTCCACGTCCACGTACACATGGATCTCGCCCCCAAATCCGAATCGAAACAAGGTCGTAGCATTTAGCCTCCCCGCCTGCTGTGCCCTTCCCACCCATTCACCCGTCCGGCGTCGAATAGTAATAGGTGCGCATACAATACACCCGCCGATTCGCCGCTAAGTCCGAATTGGGCCGCCGCATGACCCCCGCGCCTTCCTCAGTGACCTTCCTGAATCTCATCCCCTTCGTCCGGGTGTTGAATCTTATTTCCTTCGAACTCGTCAGGGCGCCATGCACGCGCCTCCTAGCCGCCTCTGCGCATCCGGGCCACACCACGCGTCTGGATTCGGGATTCGCGCGCGCGCGGGCGGAGCGTGCGCGCAAGTCCGCCTGGTGCGTCTGCGTCTGCGTCTGCGCTGCACGGGGTAACCGCGCGGGGCTCGGCAGAATCGCAGGTGGGTGGACGGACGGCGCGCAGAGCAGGTGGGCAAGTGCGCACCGGGCTTGGCGTGCGCGTCGCCGGGACTGTGCAGAGCGATGACGATGACGACGATGCCGGGGCACTCGCGCGCAGCATGCCATCATCATCGTTCGCACCTCGTCCCTCGCAGGGCCAGGCGAGGCATCTAATAATATCTATCTATCTATCTATCCATCCATCCATCCATCCGGTTGACGGGCGCTATACGCGAGGTGGCGGCTTCCATGATATCAGCGTCGGTACAGTAAACAAAACAAACATATATATGGCGGAGCTGGACCGACGCCTGGCTACTGTACAATTGCGCAGGGCCGCTCCGCGGCAGGCCCGCTACCAGGTCCCCTCTCGGGTCTCTCGTAACTGACCTTCTGAGAGCACACTTACAATGTGAACCTCAACTCGCATAATGAGCGCTTTTTGACTAACGCCCGCCGCACGCACCGTGACCGTCTCGACAGCCTCCAGACCCCTCCTTATTGAACTTCGAGAGCATGAGCCATGCTGCCCTCGCGGCGCCTCGTCTTGCCTCCTGTGTAGTCTCCGTTGCCGACCCCGCGCGGAAGACAGTCGTTCCTCTGCTACCTCCTGTGTAGGTACCGGCCAATGGCAACGCGGCCTGCGAGTCTTCGGCGTGCCGTACGTAGATGGCGCTGAGACCGTGCTCCCGCCGCAAAGAAGAGGCCGGGATCGTTCAGATAGAGCAAACACGGGGGATGCCGGTGAACAGGACGCATGGGAGGGCAAGGGCGGTGAGAAACGAGAAATGAGAAACGAGAAGTTACGGATATGTCGGACACGCAGCTAGTGACTGGTAACTCAGCAGCATCAGCAAAGGACGCCATTCAGAGATCTGCACACGCCAGTACGCGTTACGGGAAGGGGCCTCCGCGCACACCCTGAGTGCCAATGATAGCTTCGCGCCATGCCAGGTGCACGCACATCGTCATCAGAGGAGAGCCGCGGCGGTCTCGCCACCATGCGCGTGTTCGAGGGTGTCCTGGTCCGCACGGAAGATGCGCGAGGGTCGGGGTCGGGTTACCGTCGTCGGCAACATACTTGATTTCGAGGTAGGTTAGGAATCCGAAAATGGATGCAGGGCAGGGTGCGCAGAGACGACTAGTACTACGGACGACCGCGTTACAGCTGGGCGGGAACACCGTAAAGGCGCGCTCGTATGAATATCCCCCGGTAGGCTTATGAAAGGCTCATTTCACACGGAGAACGGGTACTTCGCGATGAATCAGGTCGCCGGCTGACATTTCATACCCTCACGGTCATTAGGAGACCCGCCGCAATTTCATCCGGCTTGCCCCTTACAACATTGTAAACTACATAGTCGTGAGCACTCAATACAGCTGCTCTGTGTGTACCTGCAGCTGCGTGTCCAAACGCCGTCGAATTCATCGGACTGAGCAGTGCGACACCTGCGACGATATTGCCGCGCAGCAGCACGCAAACGTGCACCTGGACTTGCGCGACCGGCGGCGCCGCATATGGCGCTACGGTTGGCCGTGAGCGCGCACAGGGTGAAATGGATGGGGGGAGTGAGTGGGGGCGCTCCGTGGGCGAGGTGAGTGGGCAGGAGCCTCGTTTTAGCGTGCGGCAGCCGGGCACAGGGTGACTGGCAGCTGGAGAGATGTCAGTATGATGCAACTATGAACAGAGGGACACGCACATCACACGTCGGGCAGACGAGCGAGTCGAAGCAACTGGTGTATGACTCACCTGTTCGGGGTCTGAAGTGCCCCTCCTCCCGCTCTGTCAACCTCCTGTCGAGAGCCTCACGCGTTTACTGTTGCGCCCTATAACAGATAAATATTAAGATGAGAAGACCCGGATGCGCGACAGAGCTCCGTGGCAGACGCGTCAGTGCCTTGGCGTGACTCATTCACAGAGCGTCAACAGGCCACGCTTCACGCATCCGGGTGAGGAACTGGTTGCAGAGCATGAGCAAGACATACCTCAGTCGCTCATCCTCCACAAGAACCGCCTGAGTTAGCGGGCCGCTCCGATCACATATGTCTTCGGTGTGATGGGGGATGAAAGGGGTGCCGTCCTCAGTCCGAAAGGATCTCGACCTGGCGGATGACTTCGAGCGCGAATGTTTCACTGCATTGGAGACAGAGCTCTGGTGAGGAGACAATCGGGATAAAAAATATATTTTGAAGTTGGTCAAAGAAGTCTTTGGCAACGACTTGTGTTATTAGGGGGATGGAGGCAGGTGCAGATGTCGACCAAGATGCGACTGCACACGACGCGCACACCAGTGCACGATCACGTGAGAGTAAACAAACAAAGACGTGTTTCTGTACCCTCATCACCATCATAGCATCGCACCGGCAGGTTCTTCATCCGTTTCCTGGTCTCCTTGATTATCAGCTCCACCTGGCTCATGATTCATCAGCTATATCAAATTGCCTAGTATAAATCCCCAGCGACTTCGCAGCAAACGGCGATAACCCATTACCCACCCCCGAGTTGACCTCCACCCATCCATCTATCACAGTCCCACCATACCATGCCTAGCAATACCGGTACTGGCCGCTCTACTCCTTCCCGTGCCCGATTCCCGTCACGCGTCAGGAACAGTGCTGTCACATCCACTGCCATTGATGGTTCATCCGGTATGCTGGTATTATCACACTGACTGTGAGATTCTGCTAATTATCCTTACACGTACATCTGCACACACCACGCCAGGGCCCGCTGAGCCTCAGACAGGGGTGCTCAACATGCCTGCTGCAGTTGCCTCAACTTCCGAGCCCGCTCTGCCGGCGGCGCGCAGCAACTAGTTCCTCGTCCGCAGGGCTCGGCTGGCGACGGGTTCAACCTAGAAATGCGCCTCTCGGGCAACGACGAAGAGTATCTCTCCATCCGGGTACGTGTACCAAATGTGTCTGGCACGGCTAATGCTGACGCAGCTCTTCAGCGCGGCATCAGACATTCTGTCTACGAAGCTAGCGCTCAGCTCGTACATCGCATCCACTAGCACAATCAAGACAAGGAGGAGGTCGGCCGCCTGTTTAGAGTGGTGCGTGGCTCTGCTCCAATATGTCTCGCAAATACTGACGATGTCATAGGATCGCGGCCGCCACCCGTATCTCCATCGTCTCTTCAACGACTGGGATACCCGGCTAACGAGGAGTTCGTAAGGAGTACCGTGAAGAATCGCCGTGCCTACCACATGCGCATGAACTATGACGAGGTCGACGACCGCGCGAAAACGCGAACAACCTCGCCGAGTAGGCTCACGGTACTCCCGCTATGCAGAACTCATCCAATGACCCCCGGGCGCATCTATCTGTAGTAATCATGTAGTACCTCACTCAGTATGCTCTTGAGCATTTTCTGAGCCAATACTGCGTCGAAATGTAGTGCCCTGTTATGATATGACATGATCTATGATCTACGGTATGCGGAGCATTTTCCAAAGCAAACTGGATGGTTATGAGCACGAAACTAAATGTCATTTCGTGTGAAGTACCCTACAAACAACATATCATATTTCATCCGTTTCTGATGATGAGAAAATACAATGGAATCGGGGGAAAGTACGCGGTATCTGTCCAGCAGCAGGGGGATGAAACGGGCGTTCATTCGGATGAAATCCCATCCACATAGCTCCCGGTCAATAGCGGATGAAATCTCACCAGACCGGGTGATTTTGCCTCGAACCCATGCTGAAGTTCTCCCGCAAAACGGTGGGTTTACCGTGTGAGATTCATCCGCCCCGGGCCTTACGGTGGAAGGGATGGGATGGGCCAGGATCGCTGATACAGGCACACCGGCGACGCATCACGGTGAATAAGCTGAAAGCAGGTGCCGACGACCGCGCGCGCGGCTTGTGCTGTAATGAGGAAAAGGAAAAGGAAAAGACAACAACGGCGCGCGTGCGTGCGTGGTCGGAGGCTTAGGGGTGGTCGGAGGCTTAGGCCTAGGGAAGGAGAAGGAGAAGGACGAGGATGAGGATGAAGGCGGATGAGTCCGAGCCGGAACTCGAACTCGTGCACAGCTTTTGCCAGATCCACCCGCCCCGCCCCGATCGCAGAGAAATGGGCGCCACTAACTTAGTAGTGCACTATACTATACACGTCCTGTAGGTAAGTAGGGAGGGAGCGGGAACATGGAGATCACGGCGGCGTGTAGTGCACAAGAACGAAACGCATCCCCCGCCAACGACGAGGGCTCTGATTAAACACTGCGATGCGGTGTGGTGCGCGGTGTGTGCGGTGCGGTGTGTGTGATGCTGTGCTGGTGTGGGGAGTACCGTACTTTGCCAATGCTCGCGCGGGCGATATCGCTCCGGCGCTCCGGCCTCAGGCTCCAGCTCCCTGACTCTAGTGCCAGCGGCAGAATCAGGGACATGGCAGAATCAGCGACACAGTCCAATATTGCAGTGATTCCGTACCGCGCAGTACCATTGCCATCAGCGCGAGCGTCAATCAGCGCTAGCCTGGGCTGCAGTGCCTCCTCCGAGCCCTCGCGACGGATCATGCCCTGCATCTCAGTACTAGTAATGTAATCTACATCTACTTTGGAGGCCCTCCACGGAGGAGCTGGGACTGTATTCCGTATTCCGTATGTACGTGGCGGCGACGGCGAATTGCGCAGGCAACGCGGAGTACTTATATTAGTGGGTACCGGGTACCGGTGCGGACAGCGACAGCGAACAGCGAAACGACGACGACGGACACGGATAATAAGTTACGCCCCTCCCCCCTCCCCCCTCCCCCCTCCCCCCTCCCTCCCTACACCCTCACCAACCAGCACGCACGCACGCACCCCATCATCTGCATCCCCCACCCCATCATCTGCATCACCCAGCACGCACGCACCCCTCTCACCACCCGCACGCACCCCAACACCACCAGCACGCACCCCAACACCGGAAAAAAACACACCCCAACACGGAAAAAACGCACGCACGTCCGCGGCTACGGCTACGGGCTGCCCTGGCGCTCCCAGTACGCGAGCCCGGCGCCCGCGCCGGCGTAGCGCTGCGCGTCCGCGGCGTAGCCGGCGTACAGCGCGGGCTCGTACGCGGGCGCGCGCGCGTACGGCACGTTGACGTGCGCGCTGCCGCCGCCGCCGTGCGCGTGCGCGTGGGACGACGGATGTGAGTGCGAGTGCGAGTGCGAGGAGTGCGAGTGGGACAGGCAGTGCGAGTGGGGAAGCGGGAGCGCGGCGAGAGAGTGCGGGAGGGCGTGGCCCGCGGATGACTGCGCCTGCGCCTGCGACTGCGCGTGCGGGAGGGACGCCGGCGGCGCCTGCGCATGCGCGGGGGCGTAGAACGCGTTTTCGGGGCTCGCGGACGGCGTGCTGCTCGAGCTCGCAGACGACGGCGCGGGGAAGTACGGCGCGCCGCCCCTCCGCCGCCGCCGCCCCCGCCCCCGCCGTACCCGCTCTGGCTGGGCTGCGACAGGTGTGCGTGCGGGGGCGACCACGGGCGGTGCGGCGGCGCGGGCGCGTGCGCGGGCGGGGGCGGGGAGAAGAGCGCGGGGTCGGACTTGCGGAGCGGGGGGAGCGGGAGGGCGGGCCACCCGCCCCACGCGGGGGTGCCCGCGCTGTTGGACGCCGCGGAGGCGGAACTACTATTGCTGGCGCTGGGAGTGGGAGTGGGAGTGGGAGGGGGGTGTGGGGCGGGCGCGGTGGTGTAGAGCCCGCCGGACACGCTGTGGCCGTGGTGGCGGTACGGCGGGGGGTCTGCGTACGGGTGCGGGTGCGGCGCGGAGGACAGGGACGACGCGGCGCTGGACGCGCGCGGGAAGTCGTCGGGGTAGTCGTCCGGGAAGCCCGCGGGCGGCGGGTAGGCGGGGTCCGCGTCGGGCGGGTACGCGGCGGGCTCGGGCGCGTCCGCGCGGCGCTTCTTGCGCGAGTTGTTTGGGCGGCGGCGGTAGACGTAGTCTGGGTAGCGCGTGTTGAACGTCTCCTTGAGCCGCTTTGCCTGGTCGAGGTAGAACTGCTTCTCGGCCTGCAGCGCGCGGCGGGGCGGGCGGCATATCGTGGGGCAGGGTTAGTGTGGGGTACGGGGGGGACGGGGGGGAGGGGCGCACGGTGTTCATGGCGTTCCACTCTTTGGAGAGGATCTTGCTGATCTCGCCGGTGCGCATGGTCTGGTTGGCGGCGGAGACCTGGGGGCGGCGGCGGCGGGCGAAGATCATGAACGCGTTCATGGGGCGCTTGGGCGTGCCGTCCGCGTTGAGCGACTGGGTGGTGAGCTGGGTGTCCTCTGCGGGCGGTGGTCAGTGTGTGTGCGCGGAGGGGGGGGAGGGGGCGCACCGGGTGCGGGCGGGGAGTTGCGGCAGGCGGGGAAGGAGGCGTCCGAGTCGTCGTCGTCGGTGGGTGCGGTGGGCGGGTGCGGGTCCATGGGGCAGGGTATGGTCGGGGAGGAGGTGGGCGGGGTATTTTACGCGGGGGAGGAAGGGGCGGGAGGGAAAGGAAGGGAGGAGAAGAGGGCGGGGCAGGGGCAGGTCGTGCATCTGGTGATCGTTTTCAGGATGCGTCGCCGTGGCCGTGGGCGTGGCCGCGAAGGGCGCGTTGGCAGTCGCGTCCGATTGCAGTGCATCGGGGGCCCACAGGCACACGCGCCTCTGCGCTCGGTCCACCGCCGAACCGGTCGCGCGCGTGTCCACCCGATCCCATCTCGCGCGACGCGACGCTGCCCGCCGTGCCCCGTGGGAGCGCGCGCCGCCGGAAAGAGGCAAGCGGCCGGCGCGCGCGTGCCTAGATGCTCGCGGTGTTCTGCGGGCTCGCGCGCACCCCGCGGGCTGCGATCGATCGCGCGATGCTGTGACTCGGCGCAGGCGACACGGCGGCGGAGCGCGCGCGACACAGCGACCAGCAGCAGCGATTAGCGCGACTCAATGGCCCCCGCCCGAAGCAGCCCCAATATCAACCTTATTCTCAGATCCTCGCGCGGGTCGATCCGGCGCACCATCACCACGCGAGGGCCGAGGCGCGCCCACCGCCGTCGACTGCATCAGACGGCGTCTGGCGTTGGCGTATCCTATCCTGCGCCGTGTCTGTCGTGCTGGCAACAGAGGCCCTGCACATGAGCTTGTCAGACTCAGATGCAGATGCAGATACGCTTCGACGCTGCGATTCTATTAGATTATCGGCGATGACATGACGCTCGCCTGTCCGGATGTTCACAACCCGCATTCATGTGGAACGGAGGGAGGAGGACGCGGTCGTCACCGCCATGTCGTCGACCGTGCGTAGCATCGTCGCGCTACTCGCATCACACTGTCCCCCCGCGCGCGCTGGTCGACGAACCACCGGACGCGAACAGAACGCCCGCGCACGGATCTGCAGGCCAAGACGGCTGTTAGGCTTAATTATGATTTCAGCAGGGCGGGCGGGCACGCGCGGAGCAAGACGGACGCGTACGCGCAGCGCCCATTTGCAAATACGGGGCGCGCGTGGGAACCGCTGTGAAGCGATGGGCACAAAGTAGTCCTAGCCAGCAGTATACGTACCGGGTTACGACAGCGCTCGCAGCGCTCGCAGCCTCCTATCACCTGCATCGATCGACGTTGCAGCGATGCAAACAAAGTACTGCGCGGGAGCACAGCTGCAGCTGTACGTACACACTACTAGGCGCGCACCGCACCGCACCGCGTCCCGAGCCACAAGCATCAGAAGCTGACGATGCCCCGATCAGATGATGCGGGGTGCGTACCGTACAGCTGATGGCCTGCGGTTGGCCTGCGCACTTCCACAGTCGACTCGGTCGGCGTGACGCGTGACGAGCCGAGCGTGACGCACCGCGTCCGTCACTGTCACCGTCACGTACCCGCCATCGAGGGCCACGACGACGACGCCCACGCCCCATACCATCCACCCGCCCCCGCCCCCGCCCCCGCCCCCACCGCCCGCGCATGTCCATCTTCGACGGCATCTCCTTCGCCTTCTCCCCCTCGCTCCCGCCCGCCCGCCAAGCCGTCCTCGCGGGCCTGCTCGCCGCCAACGGCGCCGCCCCGCGCCCCGCGCCCGATGCGACGCACATCATCACCGACTCGGACGCCCTCGACGGCCTCCAGGACGCGCGCGCCGACGCCGTGAAGGTCACGGTGCGTGCGCCGCGCTCGCTCGCCCCCGTCGCGTATCGCTAATCCACCGCGGACCTAGGAGGAGTGGGTCGAGCGGTCGCTGCTGCTTGGGAAACGCCAGGGGTGAGTGCGCTCCTGCTGGCCCGGCGAGCGCGCGCGCTCACGCGCACGCCAGGCCGCAGTATTTCTCCCCGGACCCCGCGATGCTCTTCTCCGGCATCGTCGCCACCGCCACCGACGTGCGCCCCTCCCTCCCTCCCCCCCCTTGCCCCTCGCTAACCCTCCCCCACGCACGCGCGCGCGTCGCAGATCTCCCCCACGGACATCGAAGTGCTCAGCGCAGGCATCACCGCGCTCGGCGGGCAGTGGCGCGCCGGCCTCACGCGCGACGCGACGCACCTCTTCGCGCTCGCCGACACGTCCGACAAGTTCGCCACCGCGGCCCACTACCAGCCCGCGACGCGCATCAAGCTCCTCGCGCCGCACTGGTTCGACGACTCGGTCCGCCTCGGCATCCGCGGGCTCGCCACCGCCGCGTACGAGTGGCCCAGCCCGCGCGTCCTCGCCCCCGCGAATGGGGAGCACGCGGGCGCGGGCGACGGCGAGGTGCGCCCGCTGGCGCGCATCACGAGCACGAAGAGGGCGCTGTTCCGCGGCGCGGTCGCCCAGGAGGGGCGCGCGGGCGCGGTGGGCGCGGACGTGTGGGCGGGCCGCCGCATCCTCCTGTGCGCGGACCTCGAGCTGTCCGAGGGCCGCCGGAG
The DNA here is from genome assembly GCA_019914985.1 of Auriscalpium microsporum. Classification (NCBI taxonomy): domain Eukaryota; kingdom Fungi; phylum Basidiomycota; class Agaricomycetes; order Russulales; family Auriscalpiaceae; genus Auriscalpium; species Auriscalpium microsporum. Next base: position 82,557 of record JAHLMG010000010.1, on the reverse strand, counting down.
CGCCGTCGAGGCGGGCATCGCGCGCGCCGGCGGCACGCCGCTGCACGACGCCCCCGCCCCCGCCAGCGACAACCACAACCACAACCACAGTCAGCCCCACCCCGCGCCGCAGCGCGAGTTCGACGTGCTGGTGTGCCGGTACCGCTGGGGCGCGCATTACGTCCAGGTGCGCTGTGGGCAGTTTCGTCCGTGCGTGTGCGTGGGGGCTGATGGATGGTGTGCGTGTGTGTGTGTGGCAGGCGGTGAGGAGCAAGAAGCTGGTGGGCAGTCTGGCGTGGCTGTTCCACGTCGAGGCGACGGGCGCGCTGAGTGCGCCGGCGAGCCAGCTGCTCCACTATCCTATCCCCCGGACCCCCATCCCCGGCTTTTCTGCGCATGTGCGTCCTTGTCTTCCCTTCCAAATTCTAAATTCCCTCTGCTGCGCGGGCTGACCGCGCCATTTCTTTTTTTTCCGGATCGTGATGTGCAGGAGATCACGGTGACGAACTACACGGGCGAGTCGCGCGAGTACCTGAAGCGGCTCATCGCGCTCATGGGCGCGACGTTCACGCCGAGCCTGACGGGGAAGAACACCGTTGTGATCGCCGCAATGTACGTCGCATCCGTCCGTCCATCATTCCCATCCAGCCGTCTCGCCTCGTCTGCTCTCCTCCCGCGCCCCGCTGACTACTTTGATCCCGCGCCGTCCCTCCGTTCGTCCGCCCGAAATTATCCCCCACCGCACCGCACCGCACCGCACCGCCGCCGCGAACCAAACGCCCGCACGCCCGCACGCACGCACGCACAGGCTGGCCGGCAACAAGACGCACAAGGCGCGCAACTGGTCCATCCCGATCGTGAACCACACGTGGCTCGAGGACTGCTTCGTGCAGTGGCGCAATCTGTCCGTCGGGCTCGAGAAGTACGTCGCGTTCCCGCCCGGGCTCGACTTTGCGGAGAACCTCGGCGAGCGCGGCGTTGCGCGCGCCGTCGTGCTCGAGGGCGTGCATGAGCTCGCGGCGCTGGACGGCGGCGGTGACCCTGCTGCGGAGGAGGAGGAGGAGGAGGTCGAAGAGGTCGAGGATGCGATGGCCGCGGAGCGCATGGACGTCGACGCGGCGTCGGCACCCGAGGAGGATGCGCACGACACGGCGTCGGACGCCTCTGACGATGATCAGCCCATGGACGTCGACGTCGACGACGACGTCTCGCCCTCGCCGGCGCCCAGGAAGACGACGACGGCGCGGCGCAATTCCGCAGCAGCAACAGCAGCGCGCGCCCCGCCGCTCGCGAAGCGCGGCCCGCCGGGGACGCGCCGCGCGCCAGACGCGGCGGCGGGCCCGCGGGCGCCCGTGATCGAGCTGTCGGACGCGTCTGCGTCTGACGACGGGCCCCAGAAGAAGAAGAATAAGAAGAAGGCAGGGCCAGCGCCAGGGTCGTCCGCGCGCGGCGGCCCTGTCCCGGAGCGGACGCCGAAGAAAACGGCGGGCCCGTCTGCGCGCGCGGGCAAGGCGACGCGCGATGGCCCCGTCGAGCGCGCCGACGACGACGACGGCTCGGACGGCGGGGAGTCGGTGGCGCAGTCGCCGGGGAAGAAGACGAAGGCGGGCCCGTCCACGCGTGCGGGCAAGGCGAAGCGCGACGACCCTGAGGCGGGTTCGCCGGTGGAGATGGAGCAGTCGCCGAAGACAAAGGCGGGCCCGTCTGCGCGCGCGGGCAAGGCGAAGCGCGATGGCCCCGTCGAGCGCGACGACGACGACGACGGCTCGGACGGCGGGGCGTCGGATGCGCCGGTGGAGCAGTCGCCGAAGAAAAAGGCGGGCCCGTCTGCGCGCGCGGGCAAGGCGAAGCGCGATGGCCCCGTCGAGCGCGACGACGACGACGACGGCTCGGGCGACGGGGCGTCGGATGCGCCGGTGGAGATGGAGCAGTCGCCGAAGAAAAGGGCAGGCCGAGCGGGCACGGCGAGGCGCGACGGGCCCGTCCAACACGACGACTCGGACGACGCGGAGTCGGCGGAGCGGTCGCCCAAGAAGGCGGGCCCGTCCACGCGAGCGGGCAAGGCGAAGCGCGATATGCCCATCGAGCATGACGACTCGGACGATGACCGAGCGCGAAGCTCCCCCAGCAAGGCCAAGTCGTCAAAGAAGGCAGCTCCGGCCAACCGGGGAGGGCGTCGCGCCCTCGATCCCTCTGACCACGAGGACACCCCAGCGCAGAGCGTGTCACCCGCTAAAGGCAAGGCCAGTAATAGGGCCGCCCCGTCTAGCCGGGTCGGGCGGCAGGCCCCCGCCAAATCGAGCACGGCGCGCGCTCCGTCTATCGCATCGTCCGACACCGAGGACAGCGACGAGGAGACTCTGCCGCGTCGTCTGACCGTGGGCCCCGCCAGGCGCGTCACCCGGCAGTCCGTTAGCACGCCGAGGAAGGCGTCCAAACCTGTGCCGAAGACGACGCCCGCCGCCACCGCCGCCACCCCACGGCGGACGCTGTCGGTCGTGATGCCGCCGCTGGGCACGGGCCCTGCGCTGGTGAGCCCCCGCCCGCCGAAATCTGGGGCGGCGAAAAAGGCGGGGACCTCGGCTGCGGAGGAGACGCCCGGTGGCGCGCGCAAGGCCCCGCCGGCGCCATCTGTGGCGGACTCGAGCGTCGACGTTGAGCACGAGATGGAGGTGCCGGCGTCCGTCCGCAAGACGGCGCGGCGGTCGGCGGCCAACAAGGCGACGCAGAAACTGCACGACGTGCTCATGCCGGACCTGCTCAGCTTCGAAAAGGAGATGCGCAAGGGCAGCATACGGGATCCCGGCCCGTCGGCGCGGGCGGGGCAAACACGCGGGAGAAGGAGGTCGCTACGAAGAAGAGGCGGTCGTCTGCGCGCGCGGACGAAGGCGAGCTCGAGGAGGAGGAAAGCGGTGCCCGTGATGCGAAGAAGAGGCGGCTTAGCCAGGGGAAGGGGAAGGGCAACGCGAACGCCCCGGACGACGACGACGACTCAGAGGAGGCTCCGGGACCGTCTGCGCGCCGGAAGAAGACCGTTGCGCAGGTGGAGGAGACCGATGATTCGAGCAGGTATGTATCTATCTCCGCCTCGTTTCGCTCCGGCGCACTGATCGCCCCGGCGCGTGCAATTTCCAGCAGTGATAAGCCTGTGAGGTTTTTGACGACGCAGGTTTCTCTGAGCGACGATGTAATGAAGGCAAGCCCCCCATTTCTTTGCGATACGTGCGACGATCACCAACGTACTTGATGGCAGGCTCTCACGAAGTTAGGCGCCAAGACTGCGGTCAAGGCGAATGAGTGTACGTATTTGATCGTCAATAATGTCGTCCGCACCGAGAAATTTCTGTGCGCGATGGCGGTGGCACCGCACATTGTCACCGAAAAATGGGCAACAGCGTCAGCCGCTGCGAAGAAATTGCTACGTGCGTTGCCCTCTCGTCCTAGCGGAGATGTGCTGCTCAACCGATGACATTAGCGCCGGACAAGTACCGCTTGCATGATGCCGAAAACGAGCGCAAGTACGACTTCAAACTGACCGACGCCCTCGTGCGCGCCAAATCCCACGAGGGCCGTCTCTTTGCGGGCATGGTGTTTTACGTCACGAACAAGGTGCCCGTCGACAAGAAGCTGCTCAAGACCGTAGTCGCTGCGCACGGGGGCCAGGTCAGCTCCTTATTTCTCGCTCCTTCCTTCTGCTCACGCTGCGTACGGCGGCAGGTTCGCACGCAGAACCCGACGACGCGGATTTTCGCTGGGAAGGAAAAGCATTACGTTGTGTCGTGCCCGGAGGACGCGCCGGTCTGGCGGCCGCTCGCGCATGCGCAACACCCGATCTACACGCAGGAGCTGCTGCTCAACGCTGCTCTCACGCAAAGCATCCGCTGGGACGTCCCGGCACATCGCGTCGCCCAATAGCGCTGTACTTTTCATGTGACATATTTGGTTTAATGGATCTTGGATTGGATTGGCCAGGCGATCGAGGTACAGATGAAATGCGTCCTGCCAGAATGGGACCCCAGCGGGTTGTTATCTAATCCTATCCTATCCTATCCAGAAACCCCAGAGGGAACTTAGTCTCGCCGCGCCGCACGTCGCCGCTCCTTCTTTGCCTCGCCTCTACATTTCCAATGGAGCTGACGGCACGCAGCGATTGTCAGGTGAATTTCGGAGCACTCCCCAGTGTTGCTGACCAGGTCGTTCTCTCAGGCACCTGCTCGTCTCTGTACGGATGTGATCCGGTGCCATGGCGGCCAAATGGGCGGTGCGCTCGCGCTTGCGTTGCGGGCAGGCAGACGCGCCCGCGCCGCTCGGTACGTGCCTTGTGGAGCGCCGATCGTGTCACTGTCGGCGATGCACTGGCATCAACTTCCACGTCGTTGCTAGCGCGGACGTGGAACGCAAATTCTGCGTCTGATTGCAATGATATTTCGGTTGCCCAATAGCAGCAGGTGCGGGGCCGCCTGATCAGCTCCCAGACCTGGCTGGACTGACTCCTGGTATGCCCACTCGTCGGTCGCCGCTAAACTTCCTTCCATTCATCATTGTCCTTTGCGGTCCGATTGTGGCGAGCTACGAGAGTCGGCGAGGGTGGGCGCAGTTTGGGCGCGCTTTCTTTAAGAACCGTCCACTCGCCCTCACGAAGAGGGGCGTTCGGCTGCGAGTGCGAATAGATGTCCACTCGCAACTACTGGGTCTGTTAGACAGGCTCCGCGCGCACTATGTGGCCGCTGTCGTTACTCGTACCCCGAACTACATAGTGCCAGACATCGAAGCGTCATTTGGAAGTTCATGCGCCGACACGGTCACCGGACGAGGGGCCTTTGATGCCATGCCACGGTAGTCCGAGTCGCAACTGAGCTGAATATGCAGTGGGTGTCTAACTGTGGCTGGCATATCTGAACTCGGATATCTAATCTAACAGCTCCAATTATATCTATCTACAAGGCTAGTACCAGCTAATCTATAACTCGACCCAACTTGCGTTGTTTGACCAGCCGTGTCAGAGTCATCAACGCGCCTTCTGCCTGTCGCTCCACATTTCTCCGTGTCCCTCGACTGCGATTCACCAGCTACTCGAACTTTGTGCCTCATGAGCAGAGCCGTGGGAAACGCGGCCACTGCCAGTGTCGCGGCGCGGCGCCGCTCCCCGCCGTCATATTTTCTCCATCTGCTCTTGCGTTCAATGTTGAGGCTGCAAGTGATGAACGATGTGGCCTCAGCTAACATCCCAGAGTGCGTCTTCACCCCTTTCAATGTTTCAATGCAAACAGGCCCTCCGCGACACACTGGCACTAGGGAGCCACTAGAGCGGCGGCGTAGGGCCGTCGCGTTCTGGGACAATGTGACTACAACTCGACTGGGGATCCCCCAACCCACCACCTCATTCTCAGAATGCAGTCCTACGACCCGCTCTGACTTACTGCTTTGAACGAAAGGAAGACGCCATGCTGCGCCCACTTCAAAATCGCGTGTGCGTTCTTCTCCGAGTCGGAGCGGTTCGTCGTCCAGCTGAAACCATCGTCGACTCCATATTTTCTTTACCATCACAGCGATGCCTGTCGACGGGGATGTATTTTCTCGCGATGCCCTTCCAGCGCTGGCGCAATGCTGCCTGACATGTCCCTATGGACTGACGTTGACACGTACCGTCAACGAAGCATTCTCGCATCAATCCTGGCAACATCCACCGCAGTAGGCTTCTCTGCATCTACCGCCGTCCGCAGTGGATGTCTGATACTTTGAAGCAGCAGCCGAAGCAGACCTGGCACAGACTTCCTTCGTGGTCGCGCACCGCAGCTGCGTTGTTTTCGATCACACATGTTCACTCTTACTCCATGGAGGTGCCTTGATCATACAGTCGTCTTGGATATCAATTGCACGTATGTCAAATCCGCCTCATCATCCTATGTCAACGACGTTGTCGCGTGCCTCGAGAGGATGACACTGGGACGATAGCTCTGCGGAAGCTTTCTTGGTGCGAAGGCTTGCCGGCTGCTGACTTCCTTTCCGACAATTCGGAGCGAACGGTCGTCTTGCTGCCGATGTGTCCAGCCGGCGGCCCGCTTCTCTCCTGCGTTCACATTCTCAGACATATTGCGTCGACCTAAATCGCTATCCTTCTCCGTTTCCCCACACGCTCCGAGGAGGGTCTCACGACGGCGTTCCCCGACTCATTCCAACCTGGCTCTCGCGGCGCGCCCCATTCACATTGTCGGCCGCGTACATATTGACTGTGCGCCCCAACGGAAGCCCCAGCAACAACAAGTACATCAATAAGGAGGCTTGACCGTCACCCTTGACGTCGATATTGAGCCGCCAAACTCTGGCGCGCGGACTCGCGTGCGGGATGCAGTCGTGACCATTTGTTTCCAGCAGTCATCGACGTCTCAGGCTCTCTCGTGGCAGGAGAGTGGGTGCCCGAGGCGTGCTACGGCGTCTTCGCGTCGCCATACCTCACTCAGCTTGCCCTTGTTGAGCGACGTCTGGATCCAGGAGACATGGCGGGAGATTCTGCCCCCCGCCGCCCCCCCCGTGCTCGCGTTTCGCGCAGCGGGCCTGGCTTCTGCGATACTAGGGCCTGTGTGAGCCGCAGAGAGTCGGCGCAGCCCTACAGCGCCCGCACTCACATCGCTCGGCCTGTCACCGCCGAGTGGATATGATACCGTCAGCGAGTTCGTGAAGCATCTCAGAATGCTGCCGCCCTTGCTGACGCTCAGCGCGGGTATGTACTGTGTGCGCCATAAAGACCTCGAGGTGTACGCTGATATTTACTACGGAGACGCAGCGTGGTGGGCTGGTGTGGAAGATGCTGTCAACGATGCGCGGAAAGACTGCCCAGGCGGGGGAGACCAACTAGAATTCCGCATACTAATATAGTTGACTTGTATCCAATCTCTCTTCCGAACCTGACATGTCATCTCCAATCAATTGCCCTTCATTCAATGCCAACAAATGGTTTCCTTTCAAATTGCGTCGGAACTTGTTTGAATGTGCCTGCTTTGAGCTTGGAGCAGCACTTGAGAGCTTCGTCGTATAACTCTCTGACTGAAACGACAAACATGATTAGATATGCTGCATGCCTCAATCCGGGAGTCTGCAGAAAGAAAGGAAGGAAGCCTAAAGCTAGCGCAAACTGTGAGGGCGAGCGAGCGCACAGCATGACGGTGACTCGGCGTTGGGCGTCAACAGTTCGATAAGATAAGATCCTTGAACCATTCCGCCAAGAGTTCCTCTTCCGCAACCTTCAATTCGCTGTATCGTTTTCTGAATCCGCACAATGCCACAAACCCCACGACTATTGAGAAAATGCCGTTTTCTGGCATCACAACGGCCATGCTTTCCCTGGGAACATCTGCCAACGACTCCAGGTTCGAGGCATGAGGCCTGACGTTCCCGCTGGCACGTTCAACAGCTCCTCGACGAATGCATATGCACCATCTGGATGGCTATATCGCTGATATACAAGCCGTTGAACTCAATGTGGCATGACAGAGGGCTTCTTTCACTAGTGCTGTAGTGGTCCAGAGCGGTACGCAGTCGTTTTCTTGTAACCGCTCACAGTACTTAATCTGACACTTTCTCTTCAAGATGCCCTTCGCTGTAACAAACATAGCCTCTGAATGTTTCTTGCCTAAGAATGACCCGGCCGGGCCTTTGCTCATCTCGATATACCGTCACCGCTACTCGCGGAGCTGCGCCTCTCGAAAGTCCCGGGACTACCGCCCCTACCGTCGTGGATGTCAAATAGGATATCCTCACAAGGGTGCGTAGCGAAGCTCTAATATGCACCTCCCCGAGCTCACACGGCGCAACAGACAACATTCTCGACACGGGTACGCACGCGCTTGGCGTCTCATCTCGATCAGCACTCATCGTGCACGCTTTTTGAGTATCTTCGCGAAAATATTGTGTCGAGTCAGTGTCAACGTCGACAGCTGATACACGTTTTGGTTAGACTCCAAGGAGCATGTTCTCTCTTGCTTGGAGACAGTGGATGAAGTGCGGCCTTTGTAAGCGCGAGTACGTTGAATTACGGTATACATTTCTTGCGGTATCCCTCCGCGCTAATCGTGCTTCTCAGTGGTGTCGTATCCTCCCGATTTTGCGGCGAGACGAAGACCGAGAAGACTGCGCCACAGACGGGAGGTACGTCGGCCGATTTTATGTATGCCGCGAATAAATTATTCTGATCAAACCTTTGCGGCGTGCACGCCGTCGTTATCAGGACGAAGCGAGCACTCTAGTCCGTAGACTGATTTTCTACCGGGTCCAGGCTCGGAGTCTTTTCGGGATATGCGACGAACCGCCCTCGCAGTGTGCACATGGTCTTTGTCGTGCGCATTTGTATTGCTGAATACCACAGTCATCTCGGGCTACAATTTGAATGCAGTCCGCAAGTTCGGGTTCCTAGGCCCGTTTGTCCGATCCGAGGCGTGAGGACCTCGCCGCGATCCACAAGAGTATATCTCGCAGAAATGTCGCGCGGTTGCCACTAGCCGCCACTCCGATATGAACGCCGACCCGCACACGATACATCTTTAGTGATGGGATATTACCCGGGAGCAGTTAGTGACGCGCATTCAATTCCAGATCGTCCCCAACGTGTCGGGTTTTGTATGTGCTTCCCAGATCGCGGGCGGAATCTTACTGACGAACCTGCTCTATTAGCGACGCTGGCCGGGTCATCTTTGAGGCTCTATGCGAGATCTCATCGAAGTCAGCCAAATCCCCTTGATCCGCTTTCATTTCGCCAGAGCCGACAGTTGTGGAGGCCCAGCGACGAGTTCCCTCCCAGCTTGGGTTTCGCTCTGGGGTCAAGGCGTGCTTGTTCCGTCAAACGGAAAGTGTTATCGGAGCGCGTCGGAACCCCCTCGTTAGATTCGGACGCACAAAATCAAAAACTGGAGCGTCGACCGGGCTCCTGCAGGGGGGAATCGGACCAGAGAAATCAGAGGTAATAAATCAATTGTATTCGATAATACATAGTGATACTCGATCCCTTCACGATCTTTCACGGTCCATTTAGAACTCGTCCGCCGGGTGCTCGAACTCCGCGTTTTCGAAGGATCAGGCACGTTGAAAGTTCGGCCCCGTCGCTCTATCTCCGATACGCCTCTCGACGCTCACCGGCAGCTCGAGAATTGCTTGGTAGACGTGTCAGGACGTGGCTTTGAAGTGAGCTCCTCTGCTCGAACCCCATACACTCACTGCAGCGAACTTCGGCACCGTCGCCTTCACCGCCGCCTCGGCCACCACGGGCTCAGGCAGTGTCGGCCCCTCCGGCGCGATGATCCTCGATATCAAGCAGAGTAACACGGTCCTGACGTCCGTCTCGACGGGCTCGTCCTCCGTCACAATCTCGTACGTTTGAGCATCGGAAACGAAAAGGCGCGATAACGGGGGGAACGAGGAAATGATTTAACGTGTTGTATCTAGCATCGCGATCTCATACGTTTGTAGGAATTGAGGTGGTGGAGAAAGGTGGATATGGTGTAAATACTTCATGAGTTTGTACTTACTACTGGTCATGGAATGCAATTGGACGCAAGATTTAGTGGTTGCGCCTTGCAGTAGTATCTTTATCTTATCTACAAGGCATCAGACGCGGCAGATCTATTAAGCATAAGTACATTGGCTGTCTTTGAACTGCCACCCGCCATTCGTTCAGACTCATCGCGCAGACGCTCCGACGACCAATTTGGCCTCCGAAGCCGGAGTCAGCCATATATATTCAGTATAACTATGTGGAGTCTGGGACTCTGAAATGCAAATCAAAAAGGTCGAACGCCCTGGGTCACCCGCTTCCTGTGCCCACACACGCCAGATGTCCATATTCCCACCTGGCGCTAGCAAATGTCTGGTGTCGTGATGCGATCGACGTCCACCGCAGAACCGCCCATGTACCCAATTGTAGTCTCACAAGAGTCGTGCGGCGATATGCAATAATATCATGTCAATTCTCCTGAGTACATTGCTGGAGAATATCCGCAGGTACCTGCGCCTGCAGCAGCCCAATGAAATCGTCCATCGGCACCCACTGCAGGGACGACACCGGTGAGCCCTCATGCAACACGCGCACGAACTGCGCGCTGCTCTTCCCGCCAGTCTTCCACACCTAGAGCGTCAGCAGGTTAGCTCTGCTTCGCGCGGGGCTGTGATGCGGCATACCTCCATGACAACCTCCGACCCGAGCGCCGGCCAGCGCAGCGGCGCGAGCTTGCCCAGCCCGAGCCCGGACGCAAGCCGGACCATCGAGCCGTCATGCCCGACGTGCAGTCGCACGCGGTGCGTCTCGGCACCCGCGCGGAAGGCGACGAAGTTCTGCGCGAGCTCGCCGAAGAACACGCCTGTAGACATCGCCATTTTCAGTTCCAGGAGTGCGACGGTGTGCGAGAAAAGTACCGAAGGTAAGCTGGTTGTACGTGGTTGAGTTTTGTGCGGCGTTCCAGATGTAACTGCCACGTGGAATAAGAGGTGGTGCGACATTGTGAGGACATGCGAGACGTACTTGTACTCGAAATCGCCTATCGCGAACACGCGGTCCGCATCCTCCTGCGAAACACACGCGCCTGTCGAATTACAAGGGAGCGCATGCCCATTACACGTCCTTGACGCGAACGTGTCGAAGAAGTGGTCATCTGTGTGTAACATCAGGGTTACTGCCTTTCGCAATTTTGAGCAGGGCAACGTACACCAGGACGACCAATCTGACAGCCCCACTGTCCCAAGAGTCGCGTCCAAACGCGCCTTCAAGTCAGAGTTTTGCTGGAGATGATCGGTCCACGAGGGCACGGACTGATACGCAGCGCGAATCGCGTCTGCCCCTGGGCACGGGTAGCTGGGCACCAGCGAGTCAATCTTCGTCGGTGATATATCATCGGTGCCGCACGTGTGTGAAGAGGATACGAACGTACCGTCGACGGCTGAGTGAACACGGGCCACGAGTGCTCTGCAGTGCTGGGGTCCATGCCGAACAACATTCCGCTCGCAACATGCATCGTCCTATCTTCTGTCGACGTGCGTACCCAGATCTCGCTCTGATCCACGCTGCGCAGGAAGCCCAGTTTATGGTGATAAACCGCCCAGAAATCCTACATACACACCCAGCGTTAGTAACATACTGGCAACCAAGAGGCGCGAGCGCGAACCTTCCCGTGCTGTACCGCGTCGCGCAGCCCGCCGGCAGTCAACTGCCCCTCATCGCACGTTCCATTCCACATCTGGTCCAGGAACGGGTGCGACGCGGGGGCGAAGGTGCTGTGGTACACGTGCGCGCCGCCGCCGCCGTAGTTGAACTGCAGGAAGTCCGAGCAGTCCCACCCCGCCGCGGGGTTCAACGCGTTCTCATCGGGGTACAAGTTGTCGGGCGTGCGCTGGAGTCGCAAAGGGGTCTGAGACGCGTCGACAGATGAGCGGACCAACACACCTTGTGATGCCGCATTACAACGTTCAGATAAACCAGCTCTGCTCCTGCGTCTGCACCTGCCGGCCTGGTGTAGTGTGCGGCGTTGATGTGCGGCGCGTTGCAGTAGTTGTACGTGTTCCATGGAAGTCCGACCGGTGTTTTCGACGAGTTGTACACGCCGGTGGTCGCGGCCCGGGAGGGCACCGTTAGACCAGCGACCAGGATATATGCGAGTAGCAGCATGGCTGCGCGCAGCTGCATCATGGTAGTCATGTACGTGTAACGCTGAGGTGGGACAGGTCATTGCGGCGCGGATTTATATACGCGGAGCGACGCACCAAATATTCGACCAACGAAGGTAGGACGACTAGGGTAGGTCGGTCCAAGGCTTCCATGAATTTGATAGCACCAGGCGTACGAGACGCTGGTGGTAGGAGACAAGCAGCGATATGAAGTGTGGCGGGCGACGACGCACGTGTCGACGGGGCTGAGCGTTTGTGATTGGCTGATTATGGACCGCATTAAAGCCGCCGACGTGTCACGACGAGCATAAGAGCTGGCCTGTATCTTTACAAAAGCAACATGGTCAGAAAAGTCCGAACAGGAATGCCTCAGATCGCTCGCACCGGAGTTGAGGCTCAGCGCGATTGTCCACGGACACCATCTCGGCCGGTTTGTCATACAGAGCTGACAGCAGCGATACTGTGCGCAAATCTCTGCAAAGGAGAACGAGGGTTTGAGTGCCACGACAAGAAGGTATTGTCGAGACCCATTTGGCCACATTTGTTGTGCTGGTGGTCAGGTTGTCAAACATTTAATCAGAGTTTTCAGAGCTAAAGTTCACGCACTCGGAAAAAGTTTCTTGGTAGAACATTTCCTGACGACGCGCGTTTTCATTGCACAACTTGGAGATGTGTATCGACCTGTTGTGATCGGTGAGTGAGTTAAATCAGGTCCCAGGGTCGTGTTACAAGCGATGGCCGTGGGCCGTTTGCAGGCGATGGCCGTCGTTCATGTTGTGTGACGATCGAGGGATGTTGTCAACCAGTCAGAGGTCAGCTCCTCATAGTGAAAACCGTTCGCCAGAAAAGACAGACAAGATGAACGAGGTCGCCATGGGCTTCAGTCGCAGAACGCGGAACGGCGAGTCGCTTAACAGTATCATGAAAGGTGCAATTAATCGCGGAGACGGGCAAGGTGCAGCTGGAGATAGCACAGGTGTTCGTAACGCTCTAGATACATTGCCCGCGCCAACAACACGACGCCTAGACCTCATGAATAAGCGCGGAGTATGTTGAGGAGAAGGGGAACTCACCATCACCCGCGAATCTCAAGGGCGCATGAACCTCCCTAACGCAGCTTGGCGAACAGTTTTGGCGCAACTTCAGTCTGTCAAACTGGTCAGCCAGGTGCGCATTTACAGCAATGGACAGCGCCTACGTCTGTGCAGTGCATCATGCTGTTGGTCCAGTCCAACGTCAGCCAACGCAGGGAAGCAACTATGCATATACGCACTGGACTAGAGAACGCGCGAAACGCGACGGAAGGGGGCGGGTCAGTCAGTACGGCGTGGTCATGCGAAAGTTGATAGCTGGCACATACACCTACGACAGAGCCATTATGGTAAACAACGGCAGCAGTGAGATGTTGAAAGGGTGTAGACTCACATCTCCTCGACGCAGTCTTCGTGCTTGAAGCCTTGCCCGGACTGCACGCGCTCCTGGCACTGCAAGAAGTGGTGCGTCAACGTCTTGCACTTTGCCGATTCCTGAGCCTCCTCGCGCAGCGCCGGATGGATCTGAAGGCCGTTCGTCAGTCCTTGGGCGCGAAGAAACTCGCACGCGACGCACGTCCTCTGGTTCCTCTTCCTCTTCTTCCTCCTTAGCCTCCTCCTCCTGGGGCTCCTCTTTGGCCTCAGGCTCCGATTTTTCCTCAGGCGCGTCGGCGTGCACGACTCCAACGAAGGATGAGAAGAACGAAGACAGGCTCATGTTTCGGGCGGACAAGTGGTTGGTGTGTTGGCAGTAGGCAAGTTCGCGAGCTTTCGGAACTCATATTTGGCTGTGTTTACGGCACCCTTCGGCAGTTTGCGAAGTGACGGTGAAATTTATTGAGTTATTCTGCACAGTGCTCCTCACCGTCGACATATTCAAACTTTCCAGCTAGGTACTGAGAAATCAATGCGTTGTGTCGCATTGTAAAGATCTAGAGCGGGTATGACCACCATTTGATGCGAAAACGAGGTCAACGAACTACTTAAATTTGTTCGAAAAACAGACCGGCAAAGCTTTCAAGGATGTCAACGCCGCTTGTATGTTCCGTCATCTTCTTTTGCATTTTCGACCACTGAAGTTTGCCACCTATCAAGTCTCCACCCTAGACCAAGATGCTCAAAGAAGGCAAAAAGCGGCTCGAAGACATCTGGCAGGGCTTCGTGGACCTCGAACGATTTTGGTCGGACTCTGAAATCAGCCGTGTGCAGACAGCCATCCGCAAGAAGCGCCACCTTGATCGCGAGGATGCCAGGCGATGGGAGCGCTTCAAGGTTGACCTAGAATGCGCCTTGCGACCATCTACCGTGAGTGTCTCCTCCGCTCGCTTCTGACGAGCCTCTAACGCACTTTTTGCTAGACACATCCCATGCCGCCGCCCCTCGCTGTTCCTCATGACCGGTCTGTATGTAGCCGCATCTCCGTCCGACTGTTCGCGCCGTTCTGACCTCATCTCTCGACAGGTACTCAACGTCGGTACCATCTCCGTGCGGCTGCTCCCGCAGCTTTCCTGCGCGGAAGCGGTGCTCGGCGGGTTGCGCCGCGATCGCGGTGCCCGATTCCTACCTGCGAAGACACAGGCATCGCTCAAGATGACCAGCCCGGGCCTGCGCAAGGGCGCGGTGCTCGCGCGCGCGCTCGTGCGGCGCTTCCTGGCATACGGCGAGGCAGTCCTGGCGCACTGTGCTACACTCGCAGCCTTTGCAGCTGATCCGTGACTTAGAGATCTAGAATGGGACACTGGGTTCTAAATTGCCACAGCCCTTCTCTGCGGCATCAGCTGTCCACGGGCAACACGTCCATCATCTCTACCTAGTGTACAAGTGTGCCGCCTTGCCGACCTCGTCAAGTTTTTGACGACGCCGTCCTCGCGTCGCCGAACATCCAGCGCCCTCCGCAACCGCACTCACGCGATGTCGGCGACGCGCGGACGCGGTGCGGACGCGGTACGACGCCAAGTAGAGCGGTCAATGGGCGCATGATGGCAAAGCAGCGAGTGCAGACGCCCACGCACCTGCGCCCAAGGTCAGTCGTGTTCTCTTTGAAGTTGTAGGAAGGTCCACCTTTACTTCTCGTGTTCAGCCGGCGGTCCGCCACAGACGCGACCCATCACTTTTGGGTTTCGCGTCGCTCGCAGTGGCAGCGCGCCCGCGCGCGTTCACGTCTCGATCAGCCCTCTCTCACGCTTGCGACATTCATCTACAGCTGCTGGCAGGCCCTCGATGGTCGAGTCCGAAGCTTCCACCCAGTGATCCAGCACGCTCGTCACGGTGTGTATACTTAATCAACTCTGATTCGGACTGACGCTTAACGCATGATCGTGCGCAGCGTCGATGGGATCCTGGCGCCTCATAAGGCAGCAGATCTGGCCCACCATGAAAAATCAACGGAAGCTAGACAGCAGAATATCGCGGGGAGAGCCGTCCGGTTGGTAGTGGTGTCAGAGGAGATACGTACGCTGAACTTGGACAGCAGTATGTGAGCAGTACTTACTGGCCCGCTTCTTACGTTTTACTGCACCCATACATCTTCCATTTGTCGACGACGTTGTCGTGCATACCTGTCGACTAAAATGTCTGACAAGATTGAGTTTTCCTCCTTGCTGTGTGCTCGCAACTCCGGCGCGGCTCTTCCCGCCCAACTCCACGAAAGCAGCTCGCACACGGCGGCCTCATGTTACCTTTTGCTCGCGAAGAACCACAGGTGCGCCAACGTGAGCGCCTTCCCGTTGACAGCTGCGCTTCAGCGCAGATAACGTTGAGGATAGGAGCCATCGCTGTTGCAGAGGAGGTGCCCCGAGCCGATATGGCATAGGGTTGACCGCGCCCGATGCAGGGGCCAAGATATTCAGTTGGACAGATATATCCGCCCGTGTAACTTCACGGGGCCAGATATATCTGCCCGTGAAGTCACACAAGCGGGTCAAAGCCTGTGGAGACACAGTCCTTGAGATGCGCACCGATATCCAAGCGCACTGCCCCGATATCCAAGTCCACGCGTGCGCAAATATCGGGACCCGATATCTGTGTCCCTGTCAAAATATTTAGAAGCCATCAGTGAGATTTGAACCCACAGTCTCTACAAGGAATAAGGACAGTGCGTTAACTGCTACGTCAAGTATCAAGTAGATGCACAGACACAATGTAATCCCTCAAGCGGCTCGCGTGCGCTCTCACGCTAAAAGTATCTCTCGCGAGTCGCGCCGCAACTCTTCCTCACCTCACTTCATGATGCCCTCTCCTGCGCGCGATCGTTGGCCCGTGCGGCGGCGCCGCAAACCTCTCCACCATTGGCCCGTACGCCAGCTTCTAACCTCAAAGGCAACGAGCGCGCGATACCCGGTGCGGCGCAGGCAGGCGGATTGGCAGCAGCAGAACAAGGAGATCGGCAATGGCGGGGCATGAAAGCGACGGTGCGTTGACTCTAGCGCACGGCCGCACAAACGTCTTCGTCGTCCACGTGGCGTGCGAAGACCCCTCCCCACGTCGGCAACATGTCGGAGCATGTCGTCAAAGTAACCCGCCGACGTTCAGCTGCGCGGCGGTCGCACCGCGGCGGCTCGGACAGCCTGAGTACATGGCGTACGCGGTAGCGGGGCCGTCAGCAACCCAAGCACGCCAACTGTGCGTACGGGCCGCATACGAGGCGTGGCGGGGAGCGGCGGGGCGACGGGGCAACGGGCAACGGGGCAACGGGGCGACGCGCGGCCTGGGTGGGGCAGGGCTAATTCGTGCTAACTCGCGTGTGGGTAGGTTGTCAAAAGTGTGCTATAGATTTGCTGCTTCATCTGCGTAGTCATGACTAGTTGGTGCAGCGGTAATCACGCCCATCAGTGGCGGGATGTGTTGTATGTGCTAGGTTCGAATCTCGCTCGTGGAACTATTTTGATATGGGATGTCTTCGATATCTGTGTGCCCCAAGTGCTTAGATATCGGTGCCCAGCTAAATATGTGTCCCTTAACCCACCCGTGAATTTTCACGGGCAGATATATCTGTCCCCGTGAATTTACACGGGCAGATATATCTGGTCAACTGAACTGCCTCGCAGGGGCACCCTTCCGCCTAACAAACCCAAGGGCTTACAGCGGCGTGAATACGTTCACATTATCGAAATCAATACTTGCAATGATGATGAATCCATGGGGTATCCAGTGAAGGGATCGCGTAGATAGGTATAGGGCCGGGAGTATGCGGCTCGAGCGTGGAAGAGACGGGCAGTTAGAGAGCGTGCCATGGATCAGGAATTGGGGTCTTCTTCGTCAGTATATAACCTGCAGTGCGATATAGATAACCCCAGGCCCGGAAGAAGCCAACGAGGCCAATCTCGTTGCGCGCAATCATTCTCGAGCGCAGCTTGCGTGAGCTCAGCGATTTGCGGATCTCAGCAAACCTGGCGACAACCTCGTCGATTTTCGGACGCTTCTCTGGAACTTCCTGGACCATATCCGCGACCAACGGATAGATGAAGTCAAAGCCAAGATGTTTCTACTCATGGAAGTCAGCGCGAGCGGCAATGGAGGGTATGAAAAGCCTACGTAGATGAACCTCTCGCGTATGAGGTTTCCTAGATAGTATATGTCGGTGAAGAAGGGGTTGCATCGTTTCGTTGGGTCGCGGTGCTCCGGGGCTGTCTTGTCGCCGCCCTTGAGAGGCTCGTCGAGAGGTGGTCCCGCCGCAGGATCGTAGCGCCGCGACAGCCCGAAATCAATGAAGATATATTTTGAAGGCCGCTGTGTGCGCGTGTGATACTTTGCCTTGCCTTTGAAGTTCTTGTTGCGGGTGAGCTTCACGGGATGGAATGAGTCGGGGTACATTGACGAGGGATCGAGCATGATGTTATTCCTCGTACAATCTCTGACGGATTCGTCAAGGGCCGAGCACCGAGGGATCGTAAAGTCTCACCGATGTGCAATATTGCGCTCATGCATAAACTGCAAGCCCTGAGCGACGGTGGTCAGAAGAGGGTGCGACTACGCGGCAGCTCAGCGTCTGACGTACCTCGAATATCTGGGTGATGAACGCGACAGCCTCTCCAAAGGTTTCAAACTTGGGTTTATCAAAAGGCCGCAGGAGCGGCATCACCATGATCTTGTCGCGTTCGTCAGTCGGCAGCTCGATGACCTCCAGCAACGGCACAGTGTGATTTCGTGGGTCGGAAATGAGTGCCTCTGACGAAAGGTATGTGACTATGTCGAGTTCGTAGGGTCCCTCCTCGCGTACGACCTGTTTCATCATAACCTGTTTGCCGTCCGATATCCGCGTCGCGTCCAGTGCGACCCGTAACTTGCGAGTTAATGAGAGGTTAAGAGTGCGGCGTTTGGGAAACACATAAACAAGCCTCACAAAGCTGGCAAGACCGTCTTCCTGGTAGGTGTATCGTTTCTTAGTACCGCGCCAGGACGCGACCCAGTCCTGGCGGAAGCGGGGACGCAGCCTGTAGCCGGCTGCTTCAAGCAGCTTCTCCCTCTTGACCCACCAGTGTTCACTCCGTATGCGTCGCCCCGGGTTGGTGAAATCAGCTCGAAAGCTTTCTTCAGTGCCTAGACTTTCCTCTGAGTTAGCCATGGAGAGAGAGAGAAAGCGATGTCTAGCAAGGGCAACTCAACGTGGTCAAACAATGGGCGGCGCTGACGACTCTTTGTCATCCATGCCTCTTGCCAGCACACGCCGGATGGTCTTGAACGTTTCCGAGTCAACGTTCACGTTCAACAGTCACCGCCTCTCGTTACCACGCACCCTCTGCAAATTGTGCCGTCTTCGCTCTTACATATGGACCCCAAAGATTTTTAAGCTGATTTTCTTGGGTGGTGCGCCGGCAGCGCTGGTTGCGCCAGGTTACTGTGACTACATCCCTCTCGGCTACTTTTCTTATTCTACTAAGCTCATATCCCGACCTATCTAATGGTTTCAAGCTGTTTCTATTGGCCAGCATGCCGGAGGGGTGGGCGCAGGGCTAGGCCGCCACGCCTGGTACGCGCGTTGACCTATACTTATATCTCGACTCGCTCGTCTCTAGGCTCACGTCTATCCTCACCGCGACTCGGACGCTGTCCTACTCCCAGCTTTTGTATCCATCTGTCTCAACTCATACACCCTGCCATGGCCGGTTCTGCTTTCGTCAACGACTATCTCCCACAGTTCGCTGGCGCAGTGTGTGAGGCTAGTGTCGACATCCCAACCAAGGGTCTCGTACAATATCTATGTCGCAACATCCCCTCGAACCAACAGCGGGAAGCCGACCAATGCATGGAGGCAAGTTTGTCGCTCCTCGAATGCTACATGGCCGGCATGGAACCCCACGAACAAGCCGTCATGATTCATAATTATGACCGGTGAGTGGTCAGGCTCGTCCGTTGGCTTCAATATGTTCCGACTCAGGAATCTCATGTTTCCGGACAGAGCGAAGGAACAGCAGGAGTTTATGAGAACCGGCAACGAGCTTCACCGCTTCTTCCATGCACATGGTTATAGAAAAGTCGCGAAACACGCGTATAGAACCATCAAGGTACTCCAACAAGTCACCCAAGTTCCATTTGCTGATACAGGGACGAACAACAGTTGGCCTCAGAACGATCCAGAGAGCGCATCCTCTTCAACCTATTTGAGCAGCGAAATTGTAAGGTATTCGGACCGGTCGTCCCAATAGGACGACCAAAGCATGCGGGACCGCGGGTCCCAGGTAACGTTCGGAGCTGGGCTGAGGTGAAGAGGCTGTTCCTAGGGAACAGCCTCGGATCAATGATGGGATGGGATTACGTAAGATTAGAATATATATATATATATCTGTCCTCTCCTTAGGAGGGGACATCTTTTGTACTTTCAACTCGCGCCCCATCGAATCATACTCAGCCCACGTCGATATACGTGGGTACGATTCTACAGGCGTGATCACCTAAGTACAAGGGTATCGACGTTACACTTTTTTGAATCCCACCGGATTTAAAAGCGAATATATCGACCCTTCGAACATGGGACCCAAGCGATCCATCTCCACCGGAGAACCTCGTCGCTCGACCCGAGTGACGAGACTCTCAGGTGCCCCCAACTCGCACCACGAGCGAGGGGGAAATGGCGCGGGCGACACTGTAACGAGCAAATCTGCCCCCGTGGTGGCGGGCAACTCGGCCTTGATGGCAACGAGTAGCTCCGCTCCCGCGGTAGTACCGGAGACAGTGCCCCCGGACATACTCCCCGACCCCGAGGATCACCGTGATCCCCGGGAAGGAGTTGAGGTATCGCCGCCCCCGCCCGACAAAGGCAAAGGGCGCGCAACTACCTCCGAAAACGAGTCTGAGGACTCAGGGCCGGTCGAACCGGAGGAGGTCGACGTCGCATCGTTCGACGAAGATATCCTTACGGCCACCCGTAACTCGTTGAATGACTTCAACAACCCGTACACGCGGTTGGGTAGCCCCTCGCGTTCGAGGGCACCTCCCCGACCGACTCCGTCGGGCGGATCAATGACCCGCTCCGAACGGGAAGTTGAAGCATCAATTCGCCCACCTCGCACGGCTGCTCCGTACTCGTTCGAAATGGACAAACTTATGGGCACCGTGCGTGATCAACTGCAAGGCAGTGAAATGTACGTGCAGCAGATGGAGGAGCTATGGTATTCGACACGCGAAATCATACGTGAAACCTCCACCAGCATAAGCAACGCGTATGCGTCACTTGCGGCAATCGAGTCGAAATTGCAGGACGAGACTCCTCAGGAGTATCGCCCCGCGCCCGCTCAAAGTACCGAACTGAGGTATGACATGACCGACGACGATGCGGGCAAGCCCCCAGTCGACTGGGTGGGCCCGCCGCGTGACCTGAGTGCGACGGCTAATGAGCCGGACGTGCGCGCTCGTGCTGCCGCTCGCCTTGACCGTCATCGCCAGGAAGTGAATAATCACTTTATGCCACGCACACAGTCGACAGCCACACCCCGACGTCACATACAATTCGCGGACCGTCACTCTCCTGAGGAGAATGACAGTGATGACCGTGAGTTCCCTGAAGGAGACGGTCTCTCATACGCGACCAACGAACCTGTCAGCGCAATGAGCGCGCGTTCCACGCGTTATGCTAGTCTGGAACCACAGAGTGTTCGCAGTCACCACATTGCGTGACGGATAGGTCAATCCGAGCGTAAGGCAGGAGACCCGAGTCCCCGGGACTCGGCACTATTACGATTCCCTTGGATCGTTTCTTATGTAAGCACCAGTCGCGCTTTTTGGACCCCCATGCAACTTTCATCTTCGCCCCCATATATAGAGATTTGTTCACACGGTCTAATCTCACTAGCAAACACATTTTCCCCTCTTCGCTGATCAAAAGACTCCCGTTTCAGACAGTATTTTGCATTTTGTAAGCTAACTAGGATAGATATGCATATAATTTCTGTCACTCTGAAGTCAGAAGAAAATGCTCTGTAATTTCCTTTTTTGGTAAAAAGTTCCCACGGTCGACGTGAAGCATGACGTAGTTTATAGCAGGTGCTCCCGGAAAACTACGTCATGCTTCTCCTACTCCGGCTAACATAGCCGGAAAATACTTATAATTGGAAAAGTGTCTTTAGTAAGATTTGAACTTTAAGCCTCTAGATCTCAAAAGGCACAGAGCATTATTACCACTAGACTACGCATGCATTCAAAATGCATCAGGAAAATGAGATGGAGTTTGGTTCCCCCTCTTCGGTCTTCAAAAGACTCCCGTTTCAGACAGTATTTCGCATTTTGTAAGCTAACCGGGATAGATATGCATATAATTTCAGCTGCTCTAAGGTCAGAAGAAAATCATCCATAGTTGCTATTTTCGGTAAATAATTCCCACGCTTGGCCCAGAGGAATGATGTCAGTCTCGGATGCACTGCACAGTGCATCCGAGACTGACGTCATGTCTCTCCGCTCTGGCTATCAAAGTACCCGGACTCAAATACTTATCTTTTCAAAAGTGTTTATAACAAGAATTGAACTCCAGATCTGAGTCACAAAGAATATAGCGCAGTTACCACTGGACTACACAGCCATTTATACTATATATATAAATTTATACCATATACACTATCTGTGGACATTTTTCACAGCCTCTCAAGTCTCTCACCTTGCCATTCATGCATGTGGAAATGCTCCAGGCAAAGTACTGCTCGGACTGAGATACTTTTATGTTCAGTAGTGTTTGCATCAGAGGTTGAACTGCAGACTGTGCCCTCAATCAATACCTGGCAGCCTGCACAAGCTTGCGAGCGAGGCTGGCCAGGTATTGATTGGGGCACGGTTGGATCTATGTTTTACGGAGCAATGTACAATGTTGTTGGGGAAATCGGTGATGGACACAACCAGATAAAATGGTGGTACATAGTAGAATAGACACAACCCTAAATCGCTGCAGGGGTTTTGTGAATCAGTGTGCAAGCGAGCGTCAGGGGTCCTGGAACAGGCATAGACCGTCTCTGATCAAACGTTGATGGGCACCCACAGGTAGTAGGGCGGTAATGTGTGTGATACCAGATCCCTAGAGCGCTGAAGAGTGTACCGTTGATGTGTGCGAGTGAGTGTCAGGGTCCCGAAGACGATCGGAAGTGCGTCTCCGATGAGATGTGTGGTCGGAGGGCCTGGTCGGAATGCGCGAACACTTGGATAGTCGTCGATGAGGGTCCGAAGATGGGGTCGCGTGGTGCGAGCGACTGTGCGCGACTGGACGCGACTGCGAGCGACTGCGAACGACTGCGAGCAACTGCGAATGACTGCGAGCGACTGCGAACGACTGCGAGCGACTGGACACTGAGTGCACGTTCGTTGAAGAGGATGTGAGAAGGGTGGCTCCGATGAGTGACGTGCGATTCAATGGGCGACATGTGATGTTGTTGCGAGGTGGTCGGAGCAACTGCGAGAAGTGCAGGCAACGACGCTGAACCGTTCCGATCGTGTGTACGTTCGGACGAGTGGCGACGATGGTCGGAATGTGAGAACGAGTGGCGCGAGTGGTCCGATTGAGGGTGCAACCGCTGCGAGGCGATAGACGCGACACTGCGATCTCCGATGTCGCGAGACGGTCGGAGCAACGATGAGTCGTGCAGGCAGCAACGCTGGACCGTTCTGAATGTGTGAGTGGTCGGAGGAGCTGGGGCAACGGTCGGAAGACAAAGGTGAGTCGTGCGAGCGATTCAGTCGACAGTGCGACCGCTGCGGGACGGGAGCGGTGCGACTGCGATCGCCGAGGTCGCAAGACGGTCGGAGCAGTGAAGCGCGAGGGCGACGGCTAATGGGACGACGATGGAACAAGATGAGAGTGAGGAGAGTGATAAACTGAGTGCGAGAGACAACGACAAAGGCAAAGGCAAAGGCGACGAAGCTAGCCTCGAGCTAACTATACAATAGAGACGAAGGTGTGAGCTCCGAATGAGACCTGAACCGCGAGGGGGGAACCGAATCTGTATTGCAGCATGTGTCCGACCGCTATTTATACGTTCCGATCGCTATAGTACGAGTCCCATCGAAAATGCAGTCGGAACAAAGGAAACCGATCGGAACAAAGGCAAACAACGGTGCACAAGTCGCACATGGTATGGATAATGGAGGGGAGTCATGTGAACGTATATGAAGGTCTGCGAGGCTGTAGAAAACAATGTAGAGCAAGTGATCAGCGCTGTCAAGAGGGAAGTGCAGGCGCATGGAAAAAGATCTGCGCTGTCAAGAAGTATGAGAGCGAATCTGTATTGCAGCATGTGTCCGACCGCTATTTATACGTTCCGAAAGCTATAGTACGAGTCCCATCGAAAATGCAGTCGGAACAAAGGAAACCGATCAGAACAAAGGCAAACAACGGTGCGCAAGTCGCACATGGTACGGATAATGGAGGGGAGTCATGTGAACGTATATGAAGGTCTGCGAGGCTGTAGAAAACAATGTAGAGCAAGTGATCAGCGCTGTCAAGAGGGAAGTGCAGGCGCATGGAAAACGATCTGCGCTGTCAAGAAGTATGAGAGCGAATCTGTATTGCAGCATGTGTCCGACCGCTATTTATACGTTCCGAAAGCTATAGTACGAGTCCCATCGAAAATGCAGTCGGAACAAAGGAAACCGATCGGAACAAAGGCAAACAACGGTGCGCAAGTCGCACATGGTACGGATAATGGAGGGGAGTCATGTGAACGTATATGAAGGTCTGCGAGGCTGTAGAAAACAATGTAGAGCAAGTGATCAGCGCTGTCAAGAGGGAAGTGCAGGCGCATGGAAAACGATCTGCGCTGTCAAGAAGTATGAGAGCGGTGTCCTACAATGTTGGACAAGACAATATGACAAGAACAGGGGACAATGGCGACGTGGAGAGCAAGGGAATATGCTCCGATGTGCGAGGGGGTCGCGGGCGAGCGTTGCGATGTTGCGACTCTTCAAACGGTCGGACAAATGCGATATTGTGCGTGCAATGATCGGAGCAATGAGGCGATAATCGGAGTGCTGAAGCGACCACAGAACAATCGGGATCGGAGAAATACGGCGCAAGCTCAAGACCTGAGCGGGACAATGGTTGGAGGACAATCGCGCAACTGTGGAGGTACTCGGAGGTCGCAGAGTCGTCGGAGCGGCGTGGCGCACATGTTCGAGCGATGATCTCGACAATCGAAATGTCTGACAGAATTCCGCTGAGTTGCGACAGCTGTGGGAGACGTGGCGCTCGAAGTCGCGTGGTCACAGTTGGAACAGTGTGCGAGTGGTCGGACGACTGCGTAGATGGTGTGCAACTGGGTCGATGGTCCAAGCGTGATGTCCAAGGTATTGTTGCGATCACGCGACCACCCTGTGCGACTCCGACGATCGGAGCTATGACTCTGGTCTTGCGATCGGTCGGAGAGACTAATCGAGTGCGAGAGACTAATCGAGTGGTCGGAGCTTGTGCGCTGTGCTTGTTGACTTGTTGAAAGTGCGAAAATTGGCGAACAATCGCCTCCCAGCGCTGCACCAGGCATATCAACGTAAAGTGCTCTGATCAAGAGCACGCAGTAATGAAGGCATTCACGACCAGCACGAGTGCTCCGACCGATCAGAAGACGAGTCACCGATGGAACAAGATGAGAGTGATAAGAGAAGAGGCGACGGCGATGGCAAAGGCAAACGCTAAGGCTAAGGCATGAGAGAAGTCAACTGATGTTGACTCTTATACGATACGACGATGAAGGTAGCACATGAATTGTGCTCGGAGCAATCAGGGGGGAACAAAACTTGCATTGCAGTGAGTATGCCACAACTATTCATATGTTCCAACGAGTATACTGTACCATTTCAATTGGTTCACCGCCCTGGTGTGACCGTGAAACAACTGGCAAAATTTCAGATTTGCCACTCATGGGGTGTGACCGTGACCTCAGCAGCATTTCGCCTCATGAAGAAGTTCGCCGCATCTGAAGAGAGTGAGCTGCAGGCTGGTCAACTTGACCGGACTTAGGTCCATAACGTGAGCTGTCAGTCTGCAAGTCCTCCATCCTGAATCATTCACTGTCCATTCATTGGGTAGGTACAATGCACCACTGCATGATTTTGTTGCTGTCATGCCACTGTGCTGTGCAGGCTAGAGCTCTGCAATTTGATGTTGTTTTGCTGCCCTCCCGGTGTCATTTTTGACGCCCTTGTAAAATCCTTCAGACGGTTTCGCCACCCCGCCGTGTGACCTGTGACAGCACCTATATTTCAACACGCCGGACACCCCCTGTAACGCGTGACCGGCGAACCAATCGAAATGGTACAGTAGTACAAGTCTGATCAGAACAGTGCTCTGTGGTCGGAAGACAAAGGGAAAGATAGTGGTGTTGTAGCATATGGCACGTACAATGGGTGGGAGTCATGTGACGGTTACGATTCCTACGATCGTTGCTTATGTCATCCATATACAGTGTTTTTTCGACCCCATGCAATGATCATCTGTGTCGCCTTTTTTGGAAATCCACTCCCATGCTATGTCAACTCACGACTTTACCCCTCCTCATTTGCTCCACACAATATACACAAATGATTGCCTAAATACGCTGATTACTAGCAACATATACAGAAGTTGCAGAACAGTGATGTTGCGACAACTGAGTTGCACCAGACAACACAGGCAGAAATACGATGATGTCACTCTGGGGTTTTAAATTACAATTAGAGCCCGAAATGATGTCATTGCTCTTGATATCACAACAACCACCTCAGCTGCAGCTGTACACCCAACTTATGTAAAT
Source organism: Auriscalpium microsporum (assembly GCA_019914985.1). Lineage (NCBI taxonomy): Eukaryota > Fungi > Basidiomycota > Agaricomycetes > Russulales > Auriscalpiaceae > Auriscalpium > Auriscalpium microsporum. The sequence continues at coordinate 56,702 of JAHLMG010000010.1, read as the reverse complement.
TGTAATGCCCTCCAGTGCACAGTACTGCCTACCATCACTTAAATTTGGTACCAGGGCCACTCCTAGTTGCGTTTTAGTGTCCAGTAGTGTCTCAAGACTATTATTTGAGTATATATTTAATTATGTAACCAGAAACCCCCTCAGAGCGGAATCGTACTGCCGCGCTGCGCGTCGGCCCACTCCCAGCAAGTCTCGCATTGGGAGCGCTCGGATCCGCAATGCTACCGCATACACTATACAACGCCTGGCAGCACTTATTCGAGCCGTTGCTATCACCCGGACTAGTTCAGGCTGAGTAATTAGTCTGATGTCAAATAGTTCATGCGCTACCGAACTACTTCAATATGACTATCAGTGAATATACTTTTATACTGCAGGATCCAAATAGATTGATAGCGCGTCAGTCACCAATGATCTAGTTCACGATGAAATACTTCAAGGCCAGTAGCACAATGATCTAGTTCACGATGAAGTACTTCAAGGCCAGTAGCACAATGAGCTAGTTCATAATGAAGTATTTCAGATAGGAGTATGAAATGATCTAGTTCATAGTGAAGTATTTCAAAGGGGGAGTGCGAGAATGATCTAGTTCACAGTGAAGTATTTCAAAGGGGGAGTGCGAGAATGATCTAGTTCATAGTGAAGTATTTCAAAGGGGGAGTGCGAGAATGATCTAGTTCACGGTGAAGTATTTCAAAGGGGGAGTGCGAGAATGATCTAGTTCATAGTGAAGTATTTCAAAGGGGGAGTGCGAGAATGATCTAGTTCACGGTGAAGTATTTCAAAGGGGGAGTGCGAGAATGATCTAGTTCATAGTGAAGTATTTCAAAGGGGGAGTGCGAGAATGATCTAGTTCACGGTGAAGTATTTCAAAGGGGGAGTGCGAGAATGATCTAGTTCACGGTGAAGTATTTCAATGGGGGAGTGCGAGAATGATCTAGTTCAAAAGAGATGACAGTGAACTACTTCGATGTCAGCCAGGAGACTACCCAAAACAATGGTTCAACGCACAGGTTGTCATTGACCGCGACCGGAAAAGAACAGATCGAAGACGTCCGGGGGTGCTGTATGGTCTCGACACCATACAAAAAGCTCGGGGACATCCGCCGGCTTGAGTTCAACATCCTGTACGACGTCACGAACCCAAATATCAGCTGAAGGGTCATAAACCCATATCTTGTCTGTAGGCTTGACATCTAAATGCTCGTAGTCCTTCCAATGGTCTTGGAGTCGGAAAGACCCGCCGTTCCACGACAGTGTGCACGCAACCGGGTCTTCGTCGTTCTAAAAAGAGTCAGACCTTGTTGGCGGCTTGAAACAAATGCGCTTACAGCGATATACGCAATACTAAGAAGTTGCGTGCGGCCGGGGACAGGTCCAAGCCTTGGAGGAAACAAAGTGCGACGAACGGGTTCCTCCATCGGCAGCACAGCATCGACTGTTGTTCGGCCCCGTCGCGAGCGTGCAGGGGAGCTTGCGACCGTTCTATCGTCACCGCGCTGTTGACGAGACCTGCGGCGTACAGGAGAGGACGTAGCATGGCGAGCTTGGAACAGCGACATGCACTTGTCGAATATTTCATGGTGTTGCTCATCTGAGAGAGTTGGCGTGAGGAAATTGATGTCTCGTTTTTCTTTGCACTGTGGCAGCGTAAGGACCATCGCATGACCTTGACAAACTCGCGACGTACCACGGTATAATAGCGACCAATGTTCATGTTGATCGACCGGTACTGAAGGTCAACAGCGGCAACAGTGTGATGCGGATCACAAAGTGCAACTGTTGGCCGAGGCTTTCGACCAGCAAGACGAACTATAAAGCTTTTCACCTGCTTCTGAGCACTTGGGGGAAGGGCTTTCAGCATTCTTCGGTATTCAGTGTCCGAAACGTGCAGCATCATGCGGAAAGATCAAGGCGGGAGGGAGAGTGGGGGCGGGGGGGAACTACGGTGAAAAAGGCCAAGGTACCGACTATTTATTCCGGCCAGGAGTCTTGGCCCGTCTTAGTCACATGGGACGATAATGTCATTGTTCGATTCAACTAGTTTGAAAGGACGGCCACACCGTCGTAATCTATGAAATTTCCGGCCACACGTCGTCAGCTATTGTGTAACGGACAGAACGAATACCAGTACAAGTTCACGTACAAGTCGAACGCAAGCAACTCTTGTTAATTGGAGACTGGATTATTGCAACAACATAACAAATATACTACTACTTCTTCGTCGTCTTACGCCGCTTAGCTGCCGGCTGACTGTCACCGTTATTCTTTTTCCCTGCCATTCCCCCCCGTGTTGACCTCCGCTGTGCGCTAGTTGCTTCATCAACTGAGGCGCCTGCTACAGGAACCCTTGATCCCCAAAAAACAATAAGTAATCATTGACGAGAGATGATTGTTAGCTTAAATACGTACGGTTCTTCATGGACCTGCGCTTGTGTATTACGACGACCTGAACGACGAGGTTCCTGTGGAGCGACCTCTGCTACCTTCCTCTTGCGACTGCCCTTTGACTTCGAACTTTGAATGAGCTCGACTGCAACATCTTGAGCGGGTACGCCATCCTGAGCAGCCGTGGCCACTTCCTGAGCAGCTTCGGCGTCCTGAGCGGGTACGCCATCCTGATTTGCAGTAGGAGTGGCCTGGTCCCGATGGGACGCTTCGCCTTTGTCTGTGGACAACGATGGGCCGCTAGGGGGCATGTCTTCGGGAACGTCAAGAGCAGGAATTGCGGCGGGCACGACTGTGGATGGCGTGTGATCTTGACCAGCGGATAAGGCCTCAAAGACGGGGGACAGTATCTTAGGTTCCTCGACAGCCGGACCACGCTGCGAAGGGCGCTGAGGAGTAGACGACGCTCTCACAAAGCGCCGAAAACCCGTAGAAGGGGTGGCGGGCGTGGCGAGGCGTTGGGGAGTCTGTGGAAGCGGTGGAGCACTGTCATCGGGTGACTTCGCTGATGCCTGTTCCTCAGCAGTCGGATCCTCCATGCTTGGAAATACACGGGTGAGACACTCCGTCATGGCCGCCTTGAAAGATTTGTCGCTTCGCTCGATTTCATCCGCTATGCCAAAGCCGTCCTCGCCAGACGGATCAGAGGCACCCCTGCAAAGATGTAATCAGACAATCATCACTTCAGCGGACTGAATGCGCGCACCACATCAATTGAAGGCCACCGACTTCGTTGAGAGTCCCGACCACAGTCAAGATAACGCAGTTCGTCTTCTGAGAATAGTCGGCGCGAATGTTTTGCAGGGTGTAGTCGAGATTGCGTAACATCCTGCGTACCGCTGATGAGACAAAAATATAGCTACATGGAAGAATAGACGTACGTTCGCCGAGCGGCCATCGCTTCCTCCGACCCCTCCGCTGCATCTGATGGTCCGGCCACGGAGTCCTTCGCCTGTTTGCGTCTGGCAGCCGCAGCCGCCTTCTCCTCTTCACTCAGGGCACTGTACTTTGCCACGGCCTCCGGATCGGCGCGATACGCCTCCCCAACTGCCTTGTTGACGTGCGCCTGGAGTTGGCTTTGAACGATCTCATCTCCGCTTGCCTTAGCGTTGTCGATGAATGTCTGGCGGGCCGTCTGCGCAACGTGATGGTTTTGAGGGTCGGCACGGAAGAGGTCGAGAGCACTGTGAGCACGGCCACCGGTGGGCACGTCCGTGAGTTGGAGGAACTTGGGAAGGGGTTCGGAGGTTGGAGCGTCGCCCGCATTCTTGCGAGCATGGTTGCTGATCCATTGCCTGACTTTCTACAAGTAGACGTGAGTTAGAGATGGGGAAATGGAGACAGTCGCACACGCACCTCCTTGCGCGCAATCCGCCTCTGTATCCACACCTCCGTGTCCTCCCGCACGCCGTCAACTACCTTTTGCTCGACGGGAAACCTCTCGCAAAACGCCTCCACCATAGTTGACCGAAACGTCGAGGCTTGCTTTTTAGTGAACGATAGCTTGCAGTGTGTGCGGCAATACTGGATTAGCCAATCCCATTCTTCCTGTGTAGCCCAGCGAGGATTCGGCATGAGTTGACGGTGAGTGCGTGGGGTGGAAAAAATGTCAAATCTGGGAGTGGTGGAAAACGACGTTGAATCCACGAGTGGAGAGTAAAAGCAGGTCCAAGCTGTGTCCAGGTTCGAGTCTGGAAACAAAAGACAGTCAGTAAATACACATACAAACAAAATATGCCGACGGCACCTGTGACGGGGGGAGTGTGGCCGTCTTCGGCTAGATCAGTCACCATTGTTAGTGTGCGGACTTACTGCTTCAGTGGTGTTTGCTGTCGCACAGGGAATCAGTGTAGAGATTCAGTACAAGCATCGTAGCGCAGATCATGTTACAGATACATAATTAAACATCAGTCAACGACTCAAGGTCCATCTCTGCCATGTGCATAGAACACTTCCACTCCGTGAAAATGGGACGCGGCGTCCACGGTGAAGGATACCAGCCAAAGGTCACCATGAACGCTCGGACATAGCACGTCAGGAGCTGGCTCTCGACTCCAACGTAGACCTCCCGCGAAAGCGTCTGGAAAGCAAGGGCACGCATCTCAGCACCTGTGTAACCGCGCCATGGATAGCTGTCGAAAACCGGCCATGGACTGATGATTTCCCTCACAATGTCCAACCACTCTTTCCGTCGGTCTGGGTTGGTAATCTCCCAGCCATGAAGTGAGTCGGGACCGAATGGCCAAATGAAACGAGTGACTAGCTCGTCGAAGGAGCCCTCCCTGACAAAGCCGGGTGTGGTGCGATGCGTCTCCTCCAGTGCATGCAGCTCATCGGCAATCGAGCAGAGGAGAGACTGGGCAATCACAGAGTATCGCAACTGGTCGCTCGCAAATAGGTCAGACGTCACAGGGCATCCGCAGGCCATCGGCTGAATAGGATTGAGGGCACCAGCTATGATTTGCCCATGGACCTGGTCACCAAACAGAAGGCGACCTCCATACCGATAGAACGCAGCAGGGTCATACGTCGTTCCTACGCTTTGAAGTGGCCAGCACTTTTTCCAGTACGTGTCACCCAAAATCTCCCGCCAGTCTTTTGTGTCAAGGCCGCTGAGCCCTCGCACGCCGTCGGTGACATGAAGGTGACGATCACGGATGTAGGGGAAGAGCTGCACGTAGCGCGTGAAGTACAGATTTTGCTTTTCTGCCGACTGAGCGCCCCAAAAGAGATAGTATGGTGGGTGGGGAAAGATACGGCGCTGGCGGGTCACGGACTCGTCATTGCGCAACAAGCTTGGAGGATTTGTCCATTTAGCTGTGAAGTACAGCATGGAGATGGGAGGGAAGTAAGATGGGCTGTCAGCAATGTCCGACGATCGACGGATCTCCTTCAGATGCATTAGTCTGTCACGATTTTGCGTCACTGGGATCTCACATGAGCCAGACACCTCGCAAGTAAAACATGAAGACGCACCGTGGCCACGCTTCTGCTTGGGACCCTTCACGATCTCTATGGATGCTTTGTATTCGTCGGATGGATTGAGGCTGTCCTCCCGCGGACAATGGCCCCTGGCTGCCGGCTCGAAAGACCTAACATGCACAACGTGCGGTGGGTAAAACCAGAGGGGCTTCGTATGTTTTTCGGTGAGAGAACGTGGGCCTGTGAGCCGTCCACGATCATCCAACGGTGAAGGAGGGCTCCGACGAGAAGCATGGAGATCCCATTCTCCCGCACGGACAATCATGTACACAGCAACGTTCATTCGATGGTAGTCATGGAATTGCGCTATAGTCGTAACAATGGAGCCACGAGTACTAGGGCGAATGGGAGGGGCGGACCCGGCGGGCTTCACGATGTCATTCTTGATGTCTTCCCACCAGTCGCGGAACGCAAAAACCTCGAGAAGACCGCGTTGGACAGCGCGAAACAGATCCACGAAGTCATCCCATGAGTAGACCCCATCCTCAAGACGATAGTAACCATCTCGCGCACGGCGCAGGGCCTCCTCGGGGATTGTCACGTGGGCAGCGGGTTTATGACGGCGAACCTGGGGGAAGATGACATTGGTGACCTTCCAGGCGTCATTCAGCCTGGTGTGCAGCGACTCTCGAACATTGTCTGACATGGTTCGCATGTGCTCGCCGTCTTTGCCGAGCGGCCTCCACATTGTTTTATCACAGGAGTCCGTGAGGATGTCATTGGCGCCATGGTGAGGAACATTTATGTATGCTAAGTACGGAGAGGAAGCATCATAGCATTGGGGTATGCGCGTCCACTCGTATATGCCCCACAGGCCGTTGCTTTGAACATGAACAGATTGCGGGGGGTCGGGAGGCATGGGACAGGGGAAGAATGATGTGTTGGCTGCGATGAGAACGGTATCCGAACCGTCAATGGACGTCCAGAACGCTAGCGGGAATGGGAAGGGCTTCATATTTTGACAGGTGACCTAGAATCCGCGATTAGGATAGCACCAGTCTCATGTACAAACAAATTAAAACTCACGTAGATAAGCCCGATGTCGACTACAACGGCCAAATGCGTGACAATCGTACGACGAACTTTGAACCACGCGCATACAAGCCGGCACATTAGCGTCATAATTATAAGCATAAATGTTGAAATACGTACATGTGCAGTCTGAGTCCTACACCGGTGTCTTGCAGCCAGAGGTTTGAGAGACGAGAGGATGGCCCAACGGGACCTGCAAAAAATGCTGCCTTTGCGCACAAAGACCCAAAGGTTGGAGACACCGAGCGGTACTGCGCGATCGGAGGAAGCGGAGACGTGGGGGAGCACACACAGCTCGCTCGGAGTAGACGGCACGTCAAACTCTCTGCGGACTGTGTGCGCTGTACAAAGGGTAGGACGAGAGCGTTAGTGTATGAGCGGGCGGTAACTGCCCGTTACAAATCATTCAGCACGAAGACAAGTACGAGAGCAAAAAAAAAACCCACCAGAGCAGCCGGCGTCTGTCGCAGGAAATCCAGGAAGGCAGAGACAGAATGAGGAAGGACGAGGGCGTAGGGTCTGGGCGGGTGGCGGCTGGTGCTGTAAAATAACAAGTGAGCACAAATACAGGGATTCAGCGAGAAAAAACACACCGAAAAAGCCAGAGTGTGTCGCGGACTGTCCAGGAAGGCAGAGACAGAGCAGAGGGTGAGAGCAAAGTGGGGACACGCGCACGAGGCTGCCTTCGCTCACGGAGACCCGGAGGTTGGAGACGCCGAGCAGCTCGCACGGTAGGGAATAAAGCAGGGCGGCGGGGGGTAGCACGTACACCACGCTCGGAGTAGACGGCACGTCCGACTCTCTGCGCGTTGCACACACTAGGGGTGGGGGTGGGGAAGGTGAAGGGCGGTGGAGGTGGGTGACGTGTCGACGAGTCGACTTCACCGGGACGTGTGGCTAGAGTTCAGACTCCGACTTGCAGCTATACACTTAGAGTTCCGGCGACAGTTTGCCGGTCGCAGTCTGAACTCTAACCCACATCCCGGTGAAGTCGACTCGTCGACACGTCACCCACCTCCACCGCCCTTCACCTTCCCCACCCCCACCCCTAGTGTGTGCAACGCGCAGAGAGTCGGACGTGCCGTCTACTCCGAGCGTGGTGTACGTGCTACCCCCCGCCGCCCTGCTTTATTCCCTACCGTGCGAGCTGCTCGGCGTCTCCAACCTCCGGGTCTCCGTGAGCGAAGGCAGCCTCGTGCGCGTGTCCCCACTTTGCTCTCACCCTCTGCTCTGTCTCTGCCTTCCTGGACAGTCCGCGACACACTCTGGCTTTTTCGGTGTGTTTTTTCTTCTCTTCTTCTGCGATTTTTCTCACTGATTGTTATTTTACAGCACCAGTCGCCATCGGCTGAGACACCCACACCCTCCTCCTTCCCCACCAGCAGAGAGTCCGACGTGCCGTCTACTCCTACATTGTCCTATCCCCTCCGCACTGCAGCGCACACAGCCCGTGAAGAGTTTGACGTGCCGTCTACTCCGAGTGAGCTGCAGGTGTTCCCCCACGTCTCTCTGCTTCCTCCGATCGTCTCTGTGTCTCCAACCTTGGACCACGTGTCGCAAGATGTGTTCACGGTACGTCCAACTTCGTAGCGATACTCTGCGCTTGCTCACTATTTTTGTTCATAGCGCGCCAACCCCATGCGATCCGTACGAGTTCATCCCTCCCCTCCCCGCCAAATACCAGCCCCCGTCCCCCATGGCCACCATCTCCGGTCCTCCCGTCGCTTGGCATCCGTCTTCCGACTTCCGCAAGGCCCACAATATATCCCGCCCGTCCGCACACGGCGCAGTCCCTTCGGTGCGCATCCCCCGCACCCTCCTTTGTTCTATCTATATTCATCTTCGCTTCAGTCGGCGAGCGATCGTTAGCACGGCCATGAACCGACAACCAAACTCTGCGCCCGCTTCGTCTCGCACTTGTTTGCTTGTCCGGACCTCCCTCCCCTCCCCGTGCCCCCCCACCAACGCCCCCAATCCGGGGCTCGAGCACTTTATTGCCTATGCTCTGCACCGCACCCGCCTCCACGCGTCCGTCACCTTCGCCGCTCTCTACCTCCTCCAGCGCCTCAAGGCTCGCTTCCCCGCCGCCAAGGGCTCTTCCGGCCACCGTCTGTTCATTTCCGCCTTCATGATCGCATCCAAGATCATCTGCGACGACACATACAGCAACAAGAGCTGGTGTATCGTCGGGCAAGGCATGATCGCCCTCTGCGAGATCAACCAGATGGAGCGCGAAATGTGCAGTTACTTGGAGTGGCAGAAAAACGTCGACCCCACGACATTGAGATCCAGGTGCGCCGCGACTTCGCCGGCCCGGGCCTGTACCCTCCCATCTCCCTCCCGGTGCCCGCGCGGTTGCCGTTCACACACCCGCGCCAGTACGGTGTCAAGCATCCCGGCACTTGGGCACCGCGCGTCGCCCGGCGCCCCGCCTATCATCCGAACCCGACGATCACGTACCCCTCGCCAGCCTCGCCGCCCGACACCCCCGAGACCTCGCATTCCGCGTCCAAGTCCCACGTGTTCTCCCGTCGACCCCGCTTGACTCTGCAAGGCGAGGAGGTGGTCATTGTATGAGCCGCGGTTGTGTTCAGCACGATTTCGGCAGACGTGGATGTTCTCGTCGCACCCAATAACCGTCTATTGTATCATGGCAAAGGCACCGTGCACGCTGCCTTCTACCCCAAAACAAAGGCCGCGTGCACCCAGTTTGCTTACGCTACAGTAACAATCTTCCTTGCTCATGTGGTCATGCTGGCCTGTATCTGCTTGCTCTTGCCTGCTCCCTCCTAACGGCAATTTTACTCATGTATTATATGACATGTATATCCTGTTCGCGCTTGTCCAGTCTCTCCCCAAAATGTAGTTGGACTTCGTATCATAAATCTGCGTACGATCATGCGTTTTCCATTGTTCCTGCCAGTGTGGCCGGGCAGGCGCACGTGTGCTTGCTTGGACCCGTCAGTACTTTCAACACTGACTTCATTCTCTCACTTCGCTTTTCTGCTACAGTCTTGCAATGGCCCCTTCAAAAAAGCGAAGATATGAGCCGTCGCGTGCAGCCGTACTGGACGAAACCCTCAAATTAGTTCACCGAAGTCGCAACGGTGATGTTGACAAGCGACAAGTTCCCCTTGTCGTCCGCGGCCTCGCTGCCAGGCCCGAAAAGCCAACCATCTCGTATCTGCCGACAATTGAGGAAGAGAGTGAGATGGAGAGGGCGGCTGAGGAGGAAGCAATGGCTCCTGCATCAACAAGCAGATATATTGTGAGTGTGGACTACATTTCTGACGCCTCGGTGTTCTAACGAGACCTGGTAGCCAACGCACACCGTCAACAGCGAATGGCGTACTGAGTGGGCCCCGAAAATGTTGGAGGCTATCTTAGGCTACGAGGCTGCAGAGGACCTTGGCCGCCCTTGCTCCGCCGCTGGCTGCTCAAGCACCGCAGCTGACATCCGTTGTCGTGACTGCTTTTATCGTCGAATGCTTTGCAGAGACTGCGCCGTCAACACTCACCTCGATAACCCGTTTCACCAAGTGGAGGAATGGGTTGGCACGTACTTCAAGCGCAGAGGACTTCAAGAGCTAGGCCTAGTCATCCGTCTTGGACATGGGGGCGACACCTGTCGCTTCGCCAAGGAACCTGTTTCGATGACAGTGACCCATGTCAACGGGATTCACACTTGCAAAGTCCAGTTCTGCGGCTGCTTTCCACCCGACAAGTATAATCCTGTCGACGTCCCACTGCAGCTGGCAAACGCAGGGCTCTGGCCCGCGTCATATAAGAACCCCCGATCGGCGACAACTTTCCACTCAGCACGGGAGTACAGTCAGTTTTCCCTCCAGGCCAAGGTGAATGTGATGGACTACAACCGTGTCAAGCTGCGCATGACAAACAACGCTTTTCGTGACGACGTACCGGTGAGTTTATCTTGCGCTCATCATGACTGTCGCCCATGCTGAGCCTCGCAGGATCGATACAGACAGCTTCTCACAAGCCAACGGCAATTTATGTTCATCCAGACGCTCAAGCAGTTTGGAGCGAGTGTACAGGATCGATACGCCGCCGGAAGTCTCGTCGTCCTATGTCCTGCCTGTCCTCAACCTGGGAAGAACATGGACCCCGGTTGGAAAGACGTACCACCCAAAGAGCAGTTGAGTACACTCAAATATATCAGAGTTCGCTGTCTGCTGACGCCGCGTGCAGATACATCCATGCACTGTTTTATGCAAAAGACGGGAACTTTCAGCTCCATCAACACATGAAGAAGATGGATCTTGATGACGTCGCGTTCACGAGGGGCGGTGGTTATTATGTTGATGATGTTGAGTGTGCGAATCACCTCAAGATCATGGACAACGACCCGGATAGCAGCAAAGAGGTACGTATGCAACTGTCTACAATTGACAACGTATCTTATATATCGTAGACGTCGACGTGCAACAAGTTCTTTGCTATCAATGGCAAGCGAGTCGACGGCAAGCGCATCACGGGAGTGGTGTCCTTAGTATGCGCACCGCACGGGATGATTATGGGGTCTTCAACGGTTGACTTGACGAAAGGCGAAAGGTGCGTTGTTGTCGTCCAATCATGTGTTTTGCGAGCCTCACCTATTGAGCTAGATTTGCCCATGTGGACCTTGCGACGGTGTCTGCGACGCGCCCATACAAAGATCTCAAGTTACACATCTCTTCATACGATATCAATTGTCAATACGGAATTAACTTCGACACACGCATGGGCAAATTTCCGTCTGGTCGTCCAGACTTCCCCCTCACCATACGTGTCGTTCCAAAGTGGCACCTGATGGCGCACAAGGATGACTGCAAGTTTCTCAATTCGCCGGATGTCACTCCTGGGTGTGGCATGACGGAGGGCGAGGCGCCGGAGCGTCGGTGGTCCGTGCAGAATTCGCTCGCACTTCAGACACGAGAGATGGGGCCAGGGTACCGCCACGACACACACAATGTTCACAACGGAGATTTTAACATGCAGAAAATCTTCACGATAGGTGAGTATAACTCCTGCGTATCTTCTGTTTGCTGCGCGCTGACTACTACAATTAGCCAAGTTTCTTGCACAAAAGCTGGACCAAGCAAAGTCTGCCTCGGCGGAAGCTGAAGAGCAACATGAACGTTGCGAAGCGACCTTCAATTTCCGCGGACGTCCATTGGACGAGTGGCGGACTGCCGAAACCGAGTTCTTGACCACACTTGTCGACGGAACGGCACGAAAGGACCAGCCAAAAGTCAGTCCGTATGAACCGGCGAGTGACAAAGGTGTGAAGTTGTTTTTAAATCTTGCGCTCACTTGAACTAATATGTCTTAGCACCGACCGAGAAGGAAGCATTGCTGATTTTGGAGAAGGAGTTTGACGTTGAGCGGGACACAGCAAGCGAGGAACGTGGTCGGCCAAGCCTCACCGCATTTCTGAAGCTTGGGCTCGACTTGGAGACGCGACAGTACGTCTTTCTTGTATCACACTTCAGGTATTCCCCTAACATGTTTGAATAGGTACGATGTGCAAAGCAAGGCAAAGCAAAAGGAGCTGTCAGTTTCCGAAAAGACCGCTATCGAAGACAGCCGATCGTGCCTTGACGCTCAGATTGCACGCTTCGAGGACCTTCATGCTGCTATCATGGCCCCGACAGTCCTCAGGCTTGAAAGTCCAGAGACGAGCTGGCCGGCACCGCGTTCTGACCAAGATGTCCTAGCCGAGGACGTCCAACTTCGCTTGCCATCGACATACCCCATCGACGTCCGGCAGAATTCCATATTCAAGTCTCTTGCGGAGGCAGAGCTCCTGCTGCGAAAGGCTCGGGCTTGCGATCTCCTGCGGGAGCTACGCCTCAAGATTTCCTTGAAGTCCTTCCTGTGGAGGTCAGAGAAGGCGTCGTATGGCCAAGAGGCGAAAACACGCCATCAGAAGACGGTCACTCGCGCTTACCAGGCAACCGGCCGACTTCGCCATCTATACACTACGATGCGGTCTAAGATGCTCACGCTAGGGCTGCAGGAGGACGACAAGAACTATCGGCCGCTGACGGAACATGACTGTCGTGTCGTGGCCCTTGTTCATGCCGTTGAAGACCACGACACATCATCGAAGGACCGTGAGCGCTCATGGCTCTGGCGCGATGGTGAGTATTGGGCTTCTGACTCGGATGATGCTACAGCAAAATGGGATGAAGAGCGTGCGTCGGTTTTATCATTTGAGCTCATCACCCAGCTGACAGCATGCTAGTTGACCGTCTCACCTGGTTCCGATCGAGTGCGAAGCAAGCTCGCTGGCAGGAGCAAGTCAAGCGCCTGGAAGAGTCGATACGGAGGACACAGCGGCATTGGTATGATGAGCAGCAGGTTTGGTTGACGCGTGCAGGAGCACAGGGGAGCTCTTTAAGTGAACGCGGTGCTGCGGCATATGCTGCAAGGTCAGTCTCTTCATTCATATCCTGACAATGAAGTATCTAACATTCAAGCTTCTGGGAACAGGAAAGCTGCAGTCTTCCAGCGTCTTCTCTCTGATGCAAGAGAGCTTTACCCAGAGTACCTGAGGCTGTTGGATACTGAGGTCAGTACGTCATCACCATAGACACTTCTGACTTGCTGATCTGGGAGTCCAGGTAGCATTACATGACTGACAAGCAATGGGCGTAGTTACTTTGCTGAAGTAGTTCCACCTTACATTACGTTGTAATAGTTCCACGCTACATTACGTTGAATTAGTTCGACAATACAAATGCAAACTAGTTGCCCATAAAATTTGATGGTGAAATAGTTCACCATCGAACTAGTTCGTATTCCTTTTTTCCCTCAAGGCTATCCTACTGGTTAGGGTGCAGAACAATGGTAAATACTCGACCGATATAGTGGGCGTTGAACTAGGTCAACGCCCAGTAATTAGTCATGTGAACTACTTCAGGTGTCAGCATGTACTGCTTATTCGCGAACAAGTGGGTGAACCCACATCCACGCTACTAGCGCAAGTAGCCAAGGCGTATAAATTGCCTATGCCGAGCACTTACAATGGTGTCGATGATATCGACACCTTGGAGCTATGGCTCGGCAAGGTACTGCGCTGGATGCGATTGTACCACGTAACGGGGCCTGACCGTGATACCGAGCGCGTAGCACTGCTTGGGTCATTCCTGGACGGAGAGGCGGCTCGTTGGTACACTCAGGAAGTAGAATCCCCCACGCGAGCGCATCGTGTCTGGACATTCGAGGAGGTCATCGCATCGATGTACTCCCGATTTATCCATCGTGCCTCAGCACAGACAGCTGCCTCGCGATTTATGTCATCGCGCTACTCCCGGAGCAAGGGGATCGCGGGATTCTTCAGCGAGTTAAAAGAGCGAGCATCGCGCATGGTAGAACAGCCTGATGAATATACATTCAAACGGCTGTTCCTCAGCGGACTCCCGGAGGAATACAACGATGTGTTGCTACGAGTGCGCGGATTATCGGCTGAATATTCCGATATGAACGAGCTACTTGAAGCCTCCCTCGAGATCGAGGAGGGCAGCAAAATCATGAGCAAGTTCCGCGATAGCCGGGTGGTCAATTCGACCTCCCGCAACACCGATAGAGCGGAGGAGCGCACGAGGAAGTCAAATACGACCCCAAGCGCACCCGCACGAAGGACGAGACCGTCCCGAGGACAGTCACGACCTGCTCGAGTGGCCAACACCACTCCGCAGACACGAACAGGCGATGCGGGTGACAAGCCACGCGCTGAAGTTGCCCGTACTCAGAAACTCCCTGGACGTCCCGGTGGACAACCACGGAACGCCATGGGTAAAGACGGGAAGCCCGTAACGTGTTTCGGATGTGGGCAGACGGGACATTACTCCACTGACCCCATCTGCCCACAATTTGGCAAGCCCCGCATGTTCGCATCTCGAGTTGTGGATGACAACTCAGAAGAGGATCAGACGGAGAACCCCGATGATAATGACGATGAGTCGTCCCATGGGGATAATGAACGCTCCAATGACGACAAACATGTTCCTGAGGAACAGTGGGCATCGTCTGAGGAATACGTTGAAGACATGGAATACCGTGACCCGCCGTCGACCGACGACGACGGGCCGGCGATCCACCTCGCTAGTATGCGAATGTTCTCAATGAGAACGGCGCCACTGAGCGAGGAAGAAGACCAAGCGTCGTCTGAATCGGATCACGACGACATACCTGGTCTCATTGAGCTGCCGCCTCGGCCCACTCAACAGGCGGTTGACCTAGGGCAACTGCTGGGAGAGGACACTGTCCAGCATCTGCAGCAGATATTGCCGATGGGACTACCTGGTCCCGCGTACCCAGTGCCAGGACCATCACGCTCAGCCCCAGGACATCCACCTAGGGCCAGGATGCCACGCCCAGGATCACGCTCCCCTCCCGATTCCCCGGGAACCGGAATAGAGAGCATAGGGTTATGGGGCATCGTAGGGTTCAGTAGGGTTGATTGAAAGCTACCCCTACCCACCATTCTGTGCACCCAGTATGAGTAGGTGTTGCACAACAGAGGGTACGCACATAGCACACCACCCGCGCAGAGCAATCAGGAGAGCAGTGATCGTCCAGGACGAACACACCGCAGCACATCCTGTTGCATCGCGCTGCTAGTAGTTGCATCGCTGAATTCAAGCGCTGTGCTGCAGAGCGCTGCCAGCACTCTGTAGTGTTCGTCCGGGACGAACACACGCAGCGCACCACCGGCGCGGAGCAATCGGGCGAGGAGTGATCGTCTAGGACGAACACACCGCAGCACATCCTGTCGCATGGCGCTGCTGCAGAGCGCTGCCAGTACTCTCTAGTGTTCGTCCGGGACGAACACACCGCAGCGCACCACCTGCGCGCAGAGCAATCGGGCGAGGAGTGATCGTCCAGGACGAACACACCGCAGCACATCCTGTCGCATGGCGCTGCTGCAGAGCGCTGCCAGTACTCTCTAGTGTTCGTCCGGGACGAACACACAGCAGCGCACCACCTGCGCGCAGAGCAGGCGAGGAGTGATCGTCCAGGACGAACACACCGCAGCACATCCTGTCGCATGGCGCTGCTGCGGTCGTTGTGTCGCTCAATTCGAGCGCTGTGTTGCAGAGCGCTACCAGTACTCTCTAGTGTTCGTCCGGGACGAACACACGCGACGCACCACCCGCGCAGAGCAATCGGGCGAGCAGTGATCGTCCAGGACGAACACACCACAGCACATGCTTGTCGCATCGCGCTGCTGCAGTAGTTGCATCGCTCAATTCCAGTGCTGTGTTGCAGAGCGCGGCCAGTACTCTGTAGTGTTCGTCCAGGACGAACACACGCAGCGCACCACCCACGCAGTGTCCGTCCCGGACGGACACACACGGCGCACCACCCATGCAGAGCAATCGGGCGAGCAGTGATCGTCCAGGACGAACACACCACAGCACATGCTGTCGCATCGCGCTGCTGGAGTAGTTGTGTGCCGCTCAATTCGAGTGCTGTGTTGCAGAGCGCGGCCAGTACTCTGTAGTGTTCGTCCGGGACGAACACACGCAGCGCACCACCCGCGCGAAGTAAGCAATCGGGCGAGCAGTGATCGTCCAGGACGAACACACCACAGCACATGCTGTCGCATCGCGCTGCTGGAGTAGTTGTGTGCCGCTCAATTCGAGTGCTGTGTTGCAGAGCGCGGCCAGTACTCTGTAGTGTTCGTCCGGGACGAACACACGCAGCGCACCACCCGCGCGAAGTAAGCAATCGGGCGAGCAGTGATCATCCAGGACGAACACACCACAGCACATGCTGTCGCATCGCGCTGCTGGAGTAGTTGTGTGCCGCTCAATTCGAGTGCTGTGTTGCAGAGCGCGGCCAGTACTCTGTAGTGTTCGTCCGGGACGAACACACGCAGCGCACCACCCGCGTGAAGTAAGCAATCGAGCGAGCAGTGATCGTCCAGGACGAACACACCACAGCACATGCTGTCGCATCGCGCTGCTGGAGTAGTTGTGTGCCGCTCAATTCGAGTGCTGTGTTGCAGAGCGCGGCCATTACTCTGTAGTGTTCGTCCGGGACGAACACACGCAGCGCACCACCCACGCCGTGTCCGTCCCGGACGGACACACACGGCGCACCACCCATGCAGAGCAATCGGGCGAGCAGTGATCGTCCAGGACGAACACACCACAGCACATCCTGTCGCATCGCGCTGCTGCAGTAGTTGTGTGTCGCTCAATTCGAGTGCTGTGTTGCAGAGCGCTGCCAGTACTCTCTAGTGGTCGTCCGGGACGAACACACCGCAGCGCACCACCTGCGCGCAGAGCAGGCGAGGAGTGATCGTCCAGGACGAACACACCGCAGCACATCCTGTCGCATGGCGCTGCTGCGGTCGTTGCATCGCTCAATTCGAGCGCTGTGTTGCAGAGCGCTATCAGTACTCTCTAGTGTTCGTCCGGGACGAACACACGCGACGCACCACCCATGCAGAGCAATCGGGCGAGGAGTGATCGTCCAGGACGAACACACCGCAGCACATCCTGTCGCATGGCGCTGCTGCAGAGCGCTGCCAGTACTCTCTAGTGTTCGTCCGGGACGAACACACCGCAGCGCACCACCTGCGCGCAGAGCAGGCGAGGAGTGATCGTCCAGGACGAACACACCGCAGCACATCCTGTCGCATGGCGCTGCTGCGGTCGTTGCGTCGCTCAATTCGAGCGCTGTGTTGCAGAGCGCGGCCAGTACTCTGTAGTGTTCGTCCGGGACGAACACACGCAGCGCACCACCCGGGCGAAGTAAGCAATCGGGCGAGCAGTGATCGTCCAGGACGAACACACCACAGCACATGCTGTCGCATCGCGCTGCTGCAGTAGTTGCATCGCTCAATTCCAGTGCTGTGTTGCAGAGCGCGGCCAGTACTCTGTAGTGTTCGTCCGGGACGAACACACGCAGCGCACCACCCACGCCGTGTCCGTCCCGGACGGACACACACGGCGCACCACCCATGCAGAGCAATCGGGCGAGCAGTAATCGTCCAGGACGAACACACCGCAGCACATCCTGTCGCATCGCGCTGCTGCAGTGGTTGCGTCGGGAGACAAACGTCCGCGACGTCCGAGCTTGGGAGAGATCGGCCGCAGCGTATGGCATACAGCTGTTGAAGTTTGTTGACTGTATTTGGTCCCCACCCTCCACGTCCTTACCCTTGGTCAATAGCTAGACAACTACAGTGACACCGCTTTGCATGTACAGCCGTGGGCTAGTTCGCAGGGGTTTGTCAGACGTGGAGTCTGTCTTGGACGGACGGACAGCCAAGCTTATTCAAGTTCTTGCCGCCTGAACCAGGTGCCAGCGATGATTGACATGGTGTTGCTTGGCTAGCCTGAGAGACTTTGTGGGCAGCCGTGCAGGTGTCCGTCCGGGATGGACAGAACCTGGTGTTAGGGCCGGGCATGGAACCCTGACACAGGGTCAACTTAGGGACCCTGAGACGGAGGAAACTGTGACAGGGTCGGTTAGAAACCCTGTGTCAGGGTCGGTCAAGGCCCTGCAAGTAATGTATATGATTGGCGGGAGATTGTTGATGGCATCACCCAATGTTTCATCTGTCTTGACATACCGGGCAAAGAGGCTCATATAAATAAGATGTGACTAGGTTTTCTTTTGGTGCAGCTGTTGAAAGCCCCAGTCACGGTAGGTCTTCCAAGTCTATAGCCCTTTTCAGCGGTGATGCTAACGAAGTGAAGTAGTGATCATCGATCAAGAATGACCTCTCGTCTGGCAAATGAAACGCTGGCACAAATATTCCTAGACTTAAGGATGATCCGTTCATGGGGTGAGAGTTGGACGGTCGTCCGCCTCGTGTGCCGGCATTGGAACGCCGTTGCCGTCAATTACGCCGCACTGTGGGACACAATCTACACCCGACATGGTCTGGGTCCGTTGGCGATATCCCTCGAGAGGACGCGTCGCGCACCGATCACCCTGGTCGTGCAACCAGTCAATGGGCGCAGCAAAATATCAAAGCAGATCGTCAAATCAATCGCATCATGCCAGGACCGCGTGGAAGCCCTCAATTTCTTTGTAACTCCGGATATTTGCAACGTGTGGAGTGGTTTCTCAAAGGAGATCCTTGCCGGGCCATTGAAGTCACTTGTTCTCTCACGCCGTGTGGGGTTCGCGAAGGTGGACTTGCGCATGCCGGATTTACTGCGGTTCTGTGGTGCCTTCGCTGGCCTGACGTACCTTGGAGTGCACGTTCACCTTCAGCCCAAAGGCCCCGTGCCGACCATCACCTTACCGGGACTGGAGACCCTGATTGTTGCGGCACAGTACATGGCGGAGGTCACCACACTCATCTCACACATCCGTCACCCATCCACCTGTCAACGCATCTTTGTATGGGACGTCCACATGTGGCCAGAGGCCTACCCGAGAATATCGGAGGAGGCATTCATCCGGTTCATGGTGGATCCCCCCACTGAAATGGGAAAGGTGTGGTTCAACTTTCTTTTTTTTGCAATTCATTCAATGAATAATAGAACCTCTTTGACAGGAAAATGTTGAAAACATCCTCTACGATGTTTTTATTGCGCCAAGCAAAGACCCCAGCAATATGCAAATCGATGTAACTGCGCGCAAGCACTGTGGCGAGGTTGCGGTCTGCATCATCGTTGCCCCGTGGGACATCCCGATGAGTCCTCGTCTTGCCCACGCTGCTGTCCCTGCAATGTCCGGGCTCAAGATGGATCAGCTGATATACACGATGGGTGACACGTCAACAGATGAAGATATGTGGAGGGAATGGCTCGCGTCGGCCCAACACCTGAACGTGGTGACGGTCGACGGACACAGCGCGATTGCCTTCTGCAAAGCGATGAGCCAGGCGCCCGTGGATGGGTCGTACCTGTCCAAGCTGGACACGTTGATCATTGAAGAGGTGAACTTCATGAAGTACCCCACTGCGATTTTCCCTCAGGATGTCGAGATGTGGCGGACGAGTCGGGATCGGCCTCCATTTTCGGTCGAGGTTGTACGGTGCACGATGACGAAAGGGATACTCGCGGCGTGGGAGGAGGTAGCTCCAGGGCTGAAGAATAAGGAGGTCGCACTGTAAGGTGGTACAGGTGGCTTAGGTACAAGTGGATGAATGCCTGTTTCAAACGAGTGTCGTCGCACCATCATGTCAACCAGGCAGGGTGAACGTCGAGCACGGGCTGCGCGCGCGGCGACATATAATAAACATAGCGCAACCAGAAACCAGAAAAATTGTACACTTTGCCTGAAACATTACGGGTAGGGCGAGACCTTGCCTGGGTAAATTAAATGATTCTACCACCATTATTCGTTATTGCAACACCTGGAGAGCGGTGGTTGTTGCTGAGGTGGGGCATTGGGAATGCTTCATGGGAAGGGTGCATAGGTCGCTCACAGGCGCGTCCGTCCTGGACGGACGCCACCAGTGCACTTCACACAAGTCACGTGATTGTGCAGGAGCACAGCAAGCGTTGCCCACATACCCCACTGGCATGATAACAGGCGTTACCTAAGATGGCGCGGAAAAGGGCTATCATAATGCATGCTCTCGAGAAGTGAACACTTTGTCGAGGTCGCTATGAAGGGGTGGAGGTGTGGGCGTCCGTCCCGGACGGACGCTCCGAGTCCAAGACAACCTCACACAGGTCACGTTACCGCACAGGAGCGCCGCGAGAGCCGTCCGTCCGCGACGGACACCTGGTGCCCATACAGTTTGGCTGCGCTCCACTCGCATGAAACCAGGCTCCCCCGGGCGTAAAAAGTGTCATCGTAAATACATCCTGTCGAGCTCGCTAACATTATTGTCACATCCTATGGAGGACAGGGCGCGTCGGCACCGACCCGTCACAGATCCGTGGCATTTACATGCTCATCGCGAATCAATCGAGGCGGACCCGACGTGTGCAACACAGCCAGGGCATGTATTCAAGCATCACATATCCAGCATGAATCTGTATCTACTGGTATCATGGCACATTTGGGAGGTCTGTGAACACAAGTAGGCGGCGGGGGTGGTCGAAACCCTTTCGCGCGCAACCACCGCCATGCGTGCTCTTCGTGCATAAAGCCCGCCGCAGGCTTTCTGGCAGCCTTCAAGCGGTCTCTGGACCAAGGGTGAGATTTTGGCAAGTGTGGGCGCGTCAAGACGTACCGATCGTGGGTCACATAAGAATCAGAACCATCCCAGACCCCATAGACCTCCCAGCCTCCTCTCCGGGGCTTCTCACCGCGGAGCTCGTTGAGAATCCAGCTCACCAGGCGTTCACCATAAAGGCCCAGTGGTTGCGGCGGGTCCCGATCGGGGTCAAAGTCGACGAGGGTGGGGTCCTCGTACCATGCAGAGTCCGCGTATACGGAGGGAATGGGTGGGTTCACAATGCCCTGGCTCATCAGGAGGAGTGATGCGTGCTCAAATGTATCGCACTCCTTCCAATGCATGCCTGGGTCCAGATTGCGCAGTGTGTCCACCGCGGACCTGTGAATGGACGGTGAGCATGAAAAAGCTCGGAGTGCTCGACGCGTTCGCTACCTGACACAGTACACCCCAGCGAGATCGGTGTTCCAAACAGAATAGTAGCTGCGGATGTCGTGGCGGGCAGCCGTGACATGGGCGTGCAAGATCGCCACGAGATCAGTGCGGGAGAGGGATTGCATGACAGACGGAAGAAGGAGCTAAACTGGGTGGGGGGGGGGGAGGAATGTGCAGGCGCCTTATAACATGGCGGACTCAGGTACAGCGAGATGCGATCAGCGTGGGATGCCATATGACCAACAGCATTCTTAGGGCACACATCAGAGAAACGGACGAGCTCAATGGAAGCCTATTTGTAGCTTCTATTGAGTCCAGTGAGCCCCGTGAGGATTGCGCTTCGTGTTGCAGTCAACTAGTCACAAGCGGGACCCCCCGGCGTGTCCGTCCCGGACGGACACTTCGGGTGAGTGGACTGCGCGAGCGCAAATCCAATGCCCCTCACGCGGCGTGTCCGTCCTGGACGGACAGCTCGGTGCGCTGAGTGTGCTACCACCTGCCCCTGCAGCAGCAACCCGGTTCGTAGCCGTGTTTTGGCACTGAGGTGAGAAGCGTTCAAGCGATGCGCCAGAGCGGGACGCGAGCGCCAGGGAAGAGCTTTACCCAAGCTTCGCAGCACTGAGGCTGTTCTGGGAGAAAGAAGAAGTACAAATATGAATATGTGCCTGACTCAATTTCGAGTGTGGGAGCCCGTGGGGAGCGAGGTCATTGCATAACATGAATGGTGCTTTATTGAAGCCAGAGGACAAGCAGAATACAACCAAAATTGTGCGCGTGCCAGAAAAACACGCAAAATCCAACGACTGTCATCACTCGAAAAGCGTCGCTGCGGGCGACAGCTACCTTGCCATTTAGTCTCCGTGGCTGACCTTGGCGCAGAAGATAGTGGTTCAGTTGTAAGACCTTGCCATTGTCCATTGTCCAGCCGTTGCGCGCACGGTGACGGCAAAATAAATACAAACATATGCGAAAGAGGATGGTAAATATGCCTGTAAATGTGCCTGACTCATTATGGGGAGCGAGAGACCTTGCCAGGGCAAGGTAATACTGATTCAAAAACTTGTGTTATTTGGGAGCAGGAAAACTTAATCCTTGTAATGTACAGAGAGAACATAAGAGAACATAAATGTACAACGATTGCAAACCACGCATATTTTCAACCCGACCAACAATCAGCAGCTGACACCGGTCTTTCACCATACGCTTGCTCCGCCGCCCGGCATCGCTTCCCACAGACTCCCACGATCGCGTCAGGGCGGGCGGGCCGGCTACTGCCGGTGGTTTTACTGGAGTGCATCAGCAGGTGCTCTACGTGGGAGCCGGAGGGGACTAACCTGGCCCTGGACGGGCTCCTCGTCAAGAAGTGGGCGCCCACCAGTCCATGTAGTCTAATAAGTATTAGTACCGGTAATTACCGGTCCATGCATTTTTATTACAGACCGGTAACAAATGGATTATGTAAGCGACATATAAAATGAGTCGGGAGGTAAAAAATGTCGCGATGCTATTGGATACGGAAAAATCGGCTAAAATCGGATAAAATAGCAAAAAAATTCAGTCTACGTTGGTTCCCACGGGTACAGGACCGAAACGAATCATTTTAAATGCTTTCCAGCACTACGAATAGCTACCCGTAGGGCTTGAACAAATAGGGATAAATATGGAGAAATCGGAATATATTCGGGGGCACCGATTGCTGGCCGATATCCCTTCCCACGCATCGATATGTTCCCACGGTCCCAACAAATGTCATTTTTGATCATTCGCGCTGGTATATAATCCTTCCCGTAGGGCTTAAATAAATAGGGTAAAATCGGAAGAAATCGGAATATACTCGGGGACATCCATTCCCAGCCACAATGTATGCCCACGCGTCGAAATACTCTCATCGTCCCAAGAAATGTCATTTTTAATCATTTGTGCTGGTATATAATCCTTTCCGTAGGCCCTGGGAAAACCCATTGATAACATTATAGTACATGTATGATGTAGACTTAGAGGTTGATAGTATATAGAGACTGTTTTAAGCTCAGTTCATCCAGCTGTGAGCTGGACGGAACCACAAACCGAGAGAGTATCTGATAAGGAATATCCTGCAGGCATGATCTTCTTTACCTAAGCTACCAGAATTTGTACATAGATAGCTCACAATACTTTAAGACTTATAGTATTTTTTCCATGACCCAAGCCCCCCTTCAATTCTTCTCAAACACAAATTCTTTAGTATTTATGCTGTTGAAGTAGTATTGATGCATACATTTTGACTACTTATGTACACATTTGGCATGGTCTGACTGCTGTAGACACCCATTCAGAGTGCACCTAGTATCTAGCATTACTTTCTATATTTACCATGTTATTCCTTGAAGCCATTGGTAGGCTGCATTCAACACATATATATTCATTATTTATATGTTTTAGCCCAAAAGAATGGAGTTTGCTGAATAGCCCCCCAGGACTTTGTCAATAAAATCCCCAGATACTTTATAGCACTCACAGACTATGCCCCACCAACTGGTATAAGTATTGAAATGCTACAAGGACTTGGTAGATGGTACTGTACTTCCAATCTGATGCAGCCTCTACAACTGTCCTTGTCCCAGATGCATGTGCCAACAGTGGTGACTGCCTAAGTAGTACTAAATGCTAGTAGAGTAGGGAATGTGAAGTAGCTAATGCAACTACAATATAACTACTGATAGTAATTACTCCACAGCAAGGCTAGTAGGCCTAGGGAGTGCTGTATCTATGTAGTAGTATATACTAGACTATTACTCCGAGTTTACTTTCATTCTACTAATTACTTTGCCCTACTAATTACTCTGCCCTACTAAATACTCTGTCCTACTAATTACTCTGTCCTACTAATTACTCTGTCCTACTAATTACTCTGTCCTACTAATTACTCTGTCCTACTAATTGTTCTGTCCTACTAATCTACTGCAGCTCTACTAAATACTTCAGGCTGGTTGTTTGTACCTGGTAGATATTAGATTACTTCTCTAATAGATTACTGATCCATTAGATTACTGGTTATCAGATGACAGAGAACACCTATGAGCTTGTCCTTTAGGGTACCATAGAGCATCTAGTCTGTGTTGTACAAATCTCCTAGCACTTATCAGGCTAGCAATCTGTGATGCATGTATTATGCGCCTTATCTATTGACTGATCATTTGAGATCATACCCAATAGATAATGGGCTTATCTGTTGGGCCATATTCAGTAGATAACCGAGTAAATCGAGTAGATGACACTAGTGATCTTGTAGGACGTGCTATATGACACCCTGCGTGCACTTCTGAGACCTCTGGATCCCTTTACACATCTTATCTATTGACTGACCCTTTGAGATTACACCCAATAGATAGCATGCTTATCTATCAGGTCACATTCAGTAGATAACATAGTAAATCGAGTAGATGACAGCAAAACTCTTGCAGGATGTGCTACATACGCCCTTTATGCACTTCTGAGACCTCTGGATCCATTTACTTACCTTATCTATTGACTGACACTTTGAGATTATACTCAGTAGATAGCATGCTTATCTATCGGGCCACATCCGGTAGATAACAGAATAATTGACTTGTGGAATTGGCTCGAGACGTAGCAATAGTAGCAGTAGTAAATACTACTCGACTTAAGAGAACCGCGCCTCACAAGGCATCATTCTCACGCAAGCAGGCACAATATTATTAATGCTCCTACACAAATGTCTACGCTTCTTCGTCACTCGCTGATGACTCCGACGACTCCGACGACTCGGAGGACGATGACGAGCCTTCGTCACTCTGCACATCATCTACATAGCTCTGGAGACTGAAAGGGATGGTGTCGAGCGTGGAAACGGCTGGCGGCGCTGCAGAAGTTGATGCGAGAGGAGATGGTGGTGAATCGGCGCTACCCAGCCATATGTCAGCAAGCCCGAGTTGCTGCAGCGTGGGCCGCCATATGGCGAGCCAAGAATTCGCCAGCTCGTCGTAATGGTCGGCTTGACGTAGCGCGAAAGCTTTGAGGCCGGACAGCAAGTCGTGTGCGACGTCTGTCCGACCAGCAATTCTGCCTCGCCACCATTCCGCGCGGCTGCGCATGAAACGAATGGCGCGCGCCATCTCCTCCTGGACCAGCACAATCTCCTCCTCCCAGCGATCAATACGTGCCTTGGCAGTTGTCCAATCAACGCGCACGCCTGTGGACCAGAGTCATCAGCCCGTACAAGTGCACAATGCGTGCGCCCGACTCACTGACGTTCACCTCGTCCTCTGTTGCCTGCTCGCCAGGAAGATCGCGCACGTCGGCACGCAATGTCTGCCAGATCCAGGATACCTCGTAGTGACCCTTGCCGAGCTTGTCACGCTCCATTCGCGACGGGCGTATGTCCTCATCCTGTAGTTTCAGTAGCACCTTCGTCCACTTACCACCGGGATCGAGGATCCCCAGCGCGTCGTACGATGCTCGATAACGCTCGATGTGACGCTTGAGCTTCTCGTTGAGTCGATCGATGTGGGCGCGCGCGCGCGTGTTTGCGTTTTGACCAGGGCCATCGACGTGGATGTGCTTGTAGTGCACCATGCCAAATTTGATGCGGATCCCGCGGCGTAACTAGAAGACTTGTAAGCGCATATCGAGTCCGATAGCAACAGAACGCACCTGGTGCAGCGCATCTTGCGCTTGGCCTTCACGCAGGCGGCGCTCCTTCTCGAGCAGTCCCGGCACACATCCTGACTCGCGCAGCTCCGGCGGGATTTGCGACGGCAGAAACAAAGTCTCCAACTCAGGCGCGCCGACTTTGATCAGGACGTCGTCGCCGGAGGGATCGGGGGCCTCCGACGGCAGCAGTTGGGGGAGACATGGGACATACAGAAGTTGGATTTGTCACCATGCGGTGATGCGACGACGGAGCGTGTTCTGTTTCTCCTTGAAGGCAATTACATCGTTCGTGAGAATCTTCTTCTTCTTGCGCTTCTGCCGGCCATTGGCGTTGTCCTCGGCGTTGTCGTCGGCAGGTTTCGGCAGTTTCTTTTGTAGTGCTCGAAGAACGCGCCTGCGAACGGTCAGTCTTTTGCGCGATACTCACTCATTAAACACGTACTGTTGCTCTTCGAGGTCGAGTCCTATGTGGATGAAGACACTTGCAGTCGTCTCGTGCGGTGATAGGTGCCCGCGAGCCGCTTCGAGCGCTTCTTCGTTGACCAGTTCGAGGCGTACGTCGGCAAGCGTAGTAACTCCGGTGGAACACAAAATTAGGTTTTGATCGCAATACAAATGGCTGTGACTCACCTGCGTCCGGCTCCTTGTACGGGTTCGGCTTTTTCTTATCCTTGTCGTACACCCGCATCATCTCAACCCACTCATCTCGCAAGGCCAAAGGGATGTGCTCCGACATCTCGTTGAATTTGGGTTGGTGTTTTGCGAGCGCGTCGATGGCGCCTTTCAGGGACTTCTTCAGGGCTGTACCTAATATGATATTCCATCAACGCGGTTACTTATCATCAATACTCCGAGACAGCTTACCAATTCTGATGGTCTTTCGCCAGTTGAAGGCGCCCAATATGTCATCCAGGGACTCATGGCGCGACGGACCGCCCATTTCGCGGGTACTTAAGGCCACGGGATTGAGTTCAGCCCATCCACCTTCTACGGTTTCGCCATGAGTACGGCCAACGCCAAACATCTCGTTGTATGAGTACTCCTCCTGACAATTCTGACCGTGGGCGATGAGATGGAACTTCGGGACAGCCCAATTGATGTCGATGGCACTGAAATTGAAGTCGCGCGCCTCAGGGTAGCGGGCCATCCGGGTGTAGAAGTTGCGTGAGAATGAACACACGATGTCGTAGGATATGTAGAGCTTCTTGATGTCCGGCAGGCTCAGCTTCAACGCGCCGAGCAGCATGTAATCCATGCATGAGTACCTGCCAGGTGTAGTTCAGTGGAAAGCATACAGCCGATGTTGAACATATCACGCACCGTTCACCCTTAGACAAGTCGCCTATGGCGTGCCGAAGATAAAAGCAGTGCCGTGAGCAGACGACAGCGCCGACGCCGTTGACACTGAATCGCTTCAGTGCCGGCGTGTTTGCGTGATCGATGGCGGAGTGGTTGGAGTCGCAGTATTTCATCTATCACGGTGAATATTGAGCATCAGAAACGCAGCGGAGCGGTGAGAACGACGCGCAGGCACACCTCCTTCTCATCCGCGTACTTAGCAACGTGCCTGCTGTAGTCGGCTTGCTTCACGAAGTAGCCCCAGCCGGGGGACAGCTCGATGTCCTTCACTCCGCGATTTTTCATCTTCAACTTGAAGTTCGCATCTACCGCCAGATACGCGGCATGCTTCCATCTAAGACACATAAGTAATGCATAAATGTCGACGTACGTCGTGCTCACCTCTCGTCCTCGGGCACTGATTCCCATCCTTCAGGCATGTTCTTCCCGGGATGCGGGCAGAGCGGGCATTCAACTACGAGTTCCCCTGGTGCTGTCGCGTCGATCCCAGCCGCATCGTGGCCTCTCCCAGCGCGCTTGAGCATCCGCACGTTGCGAAAGCATCGGACCGAGCGTAGGAATTCTTTGTACCGGTACTATGTCGACGTCAGCAAACACCGCGGTCCAATGCTACACGCGCGACGTACCTTAGTTTTCCGCGTACCGAGACCGTCCGTGAGGCGCTCCAAGCCGCACCAGAAATCATATGCATTGATCTTGCCCTGGACTGTGAGCGCATGAAATGTCTTGAGGGCGATAAGAGTGATGGCCGTTTGCGGGCGCTCGACTGTTGCAGGCCATAGAGACGCGCGCAGGAGCTGAACGATGTGCCGAGATGAACCGACCCGCGCGCAGTCGCAGTAGTCGACTTGGATCTCGTGAATACCGGTGATGTCGATAACCGTCAGCGCGGCGTCCTTCTGCAATGGACGGGGGCATGAATATCCGTCATGGCCGACTTGAATACGAAGACCGGCTTCTCGGAGGGTGTACTTGTTGAAAAAAGAGCCGTTCCACCGCTGCGCGAGTCTGTCAGACAGCTAGAACTTAGAAGCTCCGTAGCAAGACAAGACTCACCTGCAGCCTATGGAATGGACTGGTGGTGTGCATCATGACGATGCACCCATGGCACATCATCAGGCCGCCAGTGCAATCCATACACCTCACGTCTCCGGCCTCCCCGCTCTCACATGTTGGGCTGGCGCATGACGTCAAGACGTCCTGGTCTCCAAGACCCTCGAGCCTGATCATCTCATCCACATAGACCTCACGGAAAGGCAACCATTCCACCATTGGTTTTGCTTTGGACTACAGTTAAGTCAGCTCGCGAGGAGGCCGCAAAAGCACGCGACGTACCTGTCGATAGCGTCTTCGCCGTCGCTTCAATTGAGGGACCTCTACAGGAATCGAGTCTTGAAAGCAGTCGTCGTGCGCGAGGGTGTCGTCGGGTGAAGAAGGGGCGGCGGGTGGATCAACAGTATCTTGATAGTGACTCGTGGACTGTTGGACGCGCTGACGTGCCCGGCCTGGACGAACAGCGATGTCGATGTGCTGAGACCACACGGGAGGTGGCTGGTCGTCATCGTCGACCATCTTTCGGGCAACGGCCCCGCGAGGGGCTCTGCGTTTCCCCATGACTTGAGTAGCAGTACTTAGACCTCAGAACGCGTCTCAGAGCGCGTCAACACGCTCAAGCTTACGTAACAAGCCATGCACCAACTGGCTCAAGTAGATGTATTATATTGTAGAGATGTACATGGGGCGTGGTGTCTAGGCTCAGAAGCCGTATATGCGTTTGAAAACGAGGCTATGTACTCTGGCAAAATTGATGAGTGAATCTAGCCTGCCAGCATAGCGAAGGAAATGAAAACTCACTGTCGCCCGGTGAAAATATGCGCGCACTCCTCCAGTGCCCAATCATGGACATCCTTCCCCTGCATGCTGAAGTCTATTTCTTGATGTAGGCCGGCAACGAGACGTCGATAGCGATGGACCTTGGTGTCTATCTGGGCAGTAGGATGAGACAGCTCGGATGCGCCTAGCAAGTCGTCCACGGTGCCAAGGATGCGGTCAATAGCACCGCGCACACGGTACGCGTATCGTGAGTGCCAGTCGAGGGGGTATTGATCCATGAGGGATCGCCGGAGGAGGCTCCAATACTCAAAAACTTCGTGTTCGCGCGCATGCATGAATCGAGTCCGCTTTGCGTCGACACTTGAGGACTTGCACGCAATCTCGTTTGTGTAGGTCCTGGTGGGGCAAAGAATGATAGAATTAGATGCGCTGTATACAGTCTCAGAGGGGCGTACCGTCGTAGACCGCTAATCATGGCCCGCCGTCGGAACTCCTCGCGCTCCCGTTCGACCTTGCTCACTTTACGCCGGCCCACGCGTTTGACATCGTTGTAGGCTTTCTGATAGGATATCCGCTTGTCTCTGTGCCTAAATAGATGTTAGATACAGAGCCAGGTCACGCAGGTCAACACACTTCAAGTAATCGGTTGTTGTCCCAACCATGGCTCAGAACCAAAGTCGGCACTGCGAAGACAGATGGAGCTGTTGCAGGATACCTGGAAGCATATAAGATGAGGTGGAGAGTATATTGAATGGTGGGACAAGATGAATGATACGGAAGGCAACTGGGTTGGCGGCAGCGATGTGAGGTTTGAGCTGAACGAGCGGTGTGCGCGTCTTTGGGAAGTCACAAATGGCACGGCTCGAAGTCCCAAAGAACCGCGTCATCTCCCGCATACGTTATATTGTCTCGCACCCCGCAAATCACTCCCTCACAAAAGTTCACATGCTACAAGGGGCACATGTGCACAAGGCCACAGCGCTTTCCTTTTATTTACCAAGAACAAACCGAAGGACTGAGAGCCCAAACAAGTTGTTTGAGGTGTGTACGGCCCATGTGCACAGTCGCTCATCGGTTTGCACGTCAGTTATGCACCATGTTGCACAAAATATGTCGAATACATTCTTCTTACAGCCTTGGATCACACATTCAGAATGCTATCACAACTGCATTCGATGCTTTTTGCATCAACAAGAACTGTGCTACACATGCAAACCAACGCGCTGCCTACGCCGCCGGGGACACGTCCTCGCCAGCGTCCTCGAATGGGTCGATGAGGGCGAAGGTTACGAGGGGGTAGCGTTCGTTGTACCAAGCAATCCAAGCCTCGCACTCCTGTTCCGTACGGAACCCTCGAGAGACGGCATGGGGCACGCCGGAGGCGTACCGATCGTGTGCCCGAGCTCTGAGCCGCCGCTGCGTGAGCACATTATACATGAAGCACCGAAAAAAAGCGTACGAGTTGGGGAAGATCCCCGTTCGAAGACCCCTTGCGATGGCGAGGAAAGGCCAACCACCTCGAGGGCGAGAGCCTCGAGCCGCAGAGACCGGATCTAGTAGATAAGATGAGACGAGTAATATTATATAAAGATAGAAGCGATCACCTTCTTCCCCAAGATCGACAAAGCTGCCTTCAGACACGGCAGCAGGGCCAGAAGAGTCGGCAGACGTGACGCTCGACAACGTTGGAGATGGCGGGGGACTGGCGTCGGCAGCGGCCTCCTCAAGAGCATGCTGCAAGGCATGCGTCTCGAATGGGTCGGCGGCATCTTGATTGGCGGCAGGCGTGCCTGGGACGGCGGCGGCGGCGCCGGGAGCGCCGGGAGCGCCCGCCGCCAGCTGCTGCATCGCAGCAGCAACGAGCTGCTGGGCAATACCGGCATGCACGAGCGAGCGATGGGCGTCCTCATAGGTAGGGTATCCGGCCCATGTTGCGCCAGGTATGGTCCGCAGGAGGGGTCCAATAGTAATCCTGTATACGCATTAGCTCCGACTCGATGAGCAAATATGAAGGCCTACCAGTTCGTGTGGACCCCGTCGAAAGGAGTGCCCTCAACGGCGTAGTACTTGATCACACCAGGAACGGGAGCTGTGGTGTGGCTGGGCAGAACGACGGTGGGAGGGGGCAACGGGGGCAACGGCGCTGTTGCTGTCGATCAGGGTCAGATCTGTCCGTAGGTGTGGCTGATAGAGAACATCGGACAAAGTAGAGAGTACGCACCAGGGAGCAGGGCGAAATTCATAGCGGGGAGACTCATCGCGGTGGGGAGACGTTCACCAAACGTATCACTACTGCGATGGGGAGAGAAACGAGAGGGTCGCCTAACGGTTAGTCTCATATACCCCGCTCGATCACTTGCCTTATCTGGTCCGCTGCCACCGATCTACTTTCCCTCGTACACTGCAACCTGAAGTGAATGCAATGCACAGAGTAAATACCATCAAATATTGCACGGCGGGTAAATACTCACCGCTAGTTTTTTCCCCCGAACTCGTCGCACCACCTACTAGCCTGTTGCCCGCGATGTGGGCTAACGGCGATCAACACAAGTTCCTTCTCGTCGAAACCTCGAACTATAAAGCAGCTCGCGCTGGCCGTCGTCTTCCAGAGTACTGGCCGGAGCTGTATTCGCGGTGGCTCGAGAAGTGGCCTGAGACGGAGGACAACGACAATCCGCCCGAAGGCACCGTGAGCATGAGAACGGTCTTCAGTATTTTCCTCCTCGCTTTTGAAACCCACTTACCCCTTGCACACAGCGCCTACGACAGTGGTTCAACAACCACACGCGCGGCACGCGCGGCGCCGACACGGGCTTGACTAAGGGCCGACGTGGCAAGACGCTCGCGTTGAAGACCCCGCGCAAGCTTGCGGGCTATCAAGCGTACCAGAAGGTTTTCAAGGAGCGCCTTCGGCCAATAATGAAGGCCGCGTACGAGGAATACGTAGCCAAGCTGGCACCTGGTGAGCCCAAGGAGGGTAAGCTTGTCTTTCAGAACAAGAAGGCTCGCACGATGCTTGAAGAAGAACCGGACGACGTCAAGGCCATTGTCGAGAAGGCGCGTACGAGCTACAACAGCGACGGTGACGACGAAGGCAGCGACGATGACGTCGACGAGGAGGAGGCTGCGCGTCTTGCAAAGGCGCGCCGATATCAGTCGTGAGTGTTCTTTTTCAATGACTGTACACGTTGATTAATGAATATACGGCTGTAGGGCAATTGATCTGTTACCTGCGACGGCCATGCAACTGGTGTCTGAGATTGAAAAGCAGACAGGTTGGATGACCACGGTCATCTTCGGAGGGCCGACGCCAAACGACAATGGCAAGGTGAATTCGTACGCGTGAGTGATGTCTTTGTCGCGACGGAGATTCGTCTCACATTGTGCGGCCCTAGCATCCATCGCGCAATGCCCGACGGGCAGACGTTCGGCACGGTCCACAAGACCTTCAAAGAAGATGTTGAGAAGCCATTCCGCGAATACCTGAGACGCGTCTTCCGTGAGTCGCGGTCACAGCGGTAGCGTGTCATATTGGCTTACCCATGTCCTGGCAGCTCCAAACATTCGCGCAGAACGGTCCCTCACGCCTCGTGAGGAGACTCCAGCAGGGCCGACAGCAGGTCCTGCAGTCAAGGAGCCGACGCCCGCCGTTGACGACCCGTCGCTCGCAGAAGATAAGGACCGGGGCGTCACTAGTGAAGACTCTGTCGACGCACCCGAGGAACCTGCAACGGCCACCAAGCCTGCTCGTGGCCAACCACCTGAGCCCGCAAAATCTCCCTCACCTCCCAAGACTCGCTACACGCAATACGAGTTGGCGCGATTTGCGCAGATCGAGGCGCTGAATCAGATCAAGAGGTCGCTCGGCTTGGACAAGCCGTTCTTCACGCCGGAGGAGAAAGCCGCCATCGCGGCGAAGAAGAATCGGCGGCGGCGCGGCCCCAAAAAGCCTCCAGGACCGCGCACGAGGCATTCAGCGCGACTGTCAGGAGCGAATGATCAGTAAGTCTCGTATGCTTGAGAACTCGAAGGAAGCAACGACTTACCTGATGGGCAGGAACACCGGGCAAGTTGACGAACAAGGCGACCAAGATGGACAGGAGGAGGATGAAGAAGAAGAAATCGAGGAAGAAGATGAGGAAGAAGACGAGGCTGAGCAGTTGGGGGAGGAGGTTGGCGAAAGCGCGCCAGGCGCGAATGAAAAAAGCAGCGACAGCGTCACGGGTAACGCGCCTCTTACTCCTTCACTGGCGCCGGCCGTGGCTGCCCTCTCTTCCACCGCTGTGCCCTCCTCATCATCCACGACCGCCGTGCCTCACATCCTTCCACTCGAGCTTGGCACACAGGTCGATGGCAGCCAAGCGAAGGACTTCAGGTCTGTGCAGTCGCCGGAAGGTCCCATCAACTCGCACGCATTGCTAGCTTCGCTTGCTTCGCCTGCTTCGCCCACAGGTGCTGCAATCCTTCCAGGTATGCTGTAATTCACTGTCTTTCCCCCTGTCACTGTTGATCTCAAGCTTCTTGCACGCAGATTCGTCTTCATTTGGGGCTCGTGAGCCCAGTAGTGAGGCGATAACGGACACCGACGCAATCACATCCAATACTACGCTCCCGCCGCCTGCCACCATCCTTGCCCCTGCTACCTCGTCTGCGCCCATCGCCACGCCGCCTGGTCCCACTGTGCCGTGTGCGCCTGTCACCTCAACACCTGGCCCCGCTGCACCCTCGGGTGGCTCCCCGACTGTCTTCCCTTCACCCACCACCGTGCGGGCTCCCATCGTTCACGCAGACCGACCGCCGCCCACGCCGACGTCGATATCGATCAAGTCCGCCGCCGCCCCCGTCGAACCGGAGCCAGAAACGGAGCCGGCCAGTGCCGGACCGGCCGGCGCCGCCCTCGGCACCACGTCCGTTGCCATGGAAGACGCCTCCGCATTGCCTCAGTGGTTTGCCAACGACCACCCGCATATCTCTGAAGCGATTGCGAGCGAAGACTGGGCAGCCCTCGTCAAGAGCTGGGGTGTATTCGAAGGGTTGAAGGGGTACGAGAACGGAACGGTGAGTTCGCGCTTCTCCCCAGGCACGTCTACTGACAACATGAGTCACAGGGCAAAAAGCTTCAGCTCGCAACGACCGGGCGACCAGCGGAGGTGCCGTTTTGGACGAATCGCAAGCGTGAGTTCGCAAAGCCGCCATCCATCGACGATGCGCGCGCGTTCGGCAGCAAGTGGAGGACTTGGTGGACGGCGCTACAGCCGGAGTGGCGTGGGACCGCTTGGCCTCTGCTTCGCAGCGGGGGCACGCCGTCTGAAGATTGGGCAGAGACAAGCAAGAGCGGACGCAACGGTTTCGAGCTCTTGCTTGTCTCTCTAATCTGGTGGTATCGGGCGGCTGGTGATGACGCGGCTGCACGGCGCGAGTGTGAGTCCGCCATCGAGGACGTTCATTGGGTGCTCGACCAGATGGTCGAGCATCTCCGCAGCGACGCAGAGGCTGGCTCTAAGCGATGCGCTCACCGTGAGCCAGCGGGAAAGCCCGCGAGCAGGACGTGCGTGCTTTTGTTCCTGCATGATGTTGATTTACTAACACATCCATAACAGCTCGAAAAGGAGAAAGTAGGGCCGCCGTGGTCGTCTCATCACGAAGTAGGAAAGTAGCCCGTGTTTGCCGGTTCGTAGTAGATTACACGTAGTAGAGTATATTCAACATGTACCGAACATCTAACGCAGATTCAACATACTGCACAATGGGAGGCACTTGGTTCACGTGGATAGAACTAAGAGATTCAGGAGCGGCAATGCTCCGTAGAAATATGCTAAGACATTGTAGTAAATACTACAGGCTCTCTAGGAAAATGCACTAAGTTGCGTAGTAAATACTGCAGCCTCCATCTGCCGAGGAAAATGTTAAGTCGCGTAGTAAATACTGCGGCCTCCATCTGCCGAGGTTGAAAATGCTCGTAGTAAATACTGTAGCTCTCCCCTGCCTACGGATCACGTGAAATGTACTAACAAGGAACTTCCACGGCTGAAGGAAGAGGCTCGTTTGCTGGCCACAGGCTGACAAGGCGGGGTATATAGCACATGTCCCGACGAGCGGGGTATACAGCAAAAATGTTCATTGTTGGTTTGCTTACAAAGCATTAGGTAGTACGGTAGAAATAGTAAATACTACAGTTCTAGTAGCTGAGTAGGGGTATAGTAAAATCGCCTACAGGACCTAATAAGTAAGTACTACGCTTTCCCTGCTACTACTGAGTAAATACTACACTTTTACTACAGACATGGGGCTAGTAGGGGTATAGTAAAATCGCCTACAGGACCTAATAAGTAAGTACTACGCTTTTCCTGCTACTACTGAGTAAATACTACACTTTTACTACAGACATGGGGCTAGTAGGGGTATAGTAAAATCACCTACAGGACCTAATAAGTAAGTACTACGCTTTTCCTGCTACTACTGAGTAAATACTACACTTTCACTGCAGGTATAGTAGTATACAGGAGTTTAGTGATAATTGCAGCAAGAGAAGTAAAGTAAACCTGCAGTTGCATTAGCTACTTCGAAAACGCTACTATTGTAGTGTTTTAGTTACTTAAGTTACCACCACGGCTCCATGTGCAATGGCACATGGGTCCTTTCTTTTTCCACTGAACTATGACATGTGATATAAGCTTAGATGAGAATAAGCCTGGGCTTACTGAGCACAAGGCCATTCATATGTACTTGTACAAGCCTGGGACCATTCTATATATTGGATTAGAGGGCATGTCAGAGTGAAAGTACAGTATTACCTACCACATTGTTGTACAATTTTGATACTTTCTGGGGCCTGTGGGGCATAGCTTATGAGTCGTCTGGAATATCTGGGGATTTTATTGACAACATCTGGATGAGCTATTCAGCAAACTCCATTCTTTTGGGCTAAAACATATAAATAATGAATATATATCTGTTGAATGCAGCCTACCAATGGCTTCAAGGAATAACATGGTAAATATAGAAAGTAATGCTGGATACTAGGTGCACTCTGAATGTGTGTCTACAGCACTCAGGCCATGCCAAATATATACAAAAGTAGTCAAAATATACTGCTTCAACAGCATAAATACTAAAGAATTTGTGTTTGAGAGGAATTGAAGGGGGGCTTGGGTCATGGAAAAAATACTATAAGTCTTAAAGTATTGTGAGCTATCTATGTACAAATTCTGGTAGCTTAGGTAAAGAAGATCATGCCTGCAGGATATTCCTTATCAGATACTCTCTCGGTTTGTGGTTCCGTCCAGCTCACAGCTGGATGAACTGAGCTTAAAACAGTCTCTATATACTATCAACCTCTAAGTCTACATCATACATGTACTATAATGTTATCAATGGGTTTTCCCAGGGCCTACGGAAAGGATTATATACCAGCACAAATGATTAAAAATGACATTTCTTGGGACGATGAGAGTATTTCGACGCGTGGGCATACATTGTGGCTGGGAATGGATGTCCCCGAGTATATTCCGATTTCTTCCGATTTTACCCTATTTATTTAAGCCCTACGGGAAGGATTATATACCAGCGCGAATGATCAAAAATGACATTTGTTGGGACCGTGGGAACATATCGATGCGTGGGAAGGGATATCGGCCAGCAATCGGTGCCCCCGAATATATTCCGATTTCTCCATATTTATCCCTATTTGTTCAAGCCCTACGGGTAGCTATTCGTAGTGCTGGAAAGCATTTAAAATGATTCGTTTCAGTCCTGTACCCGTGGGAACCAACATAGACTGAATTTTTTTGCTATTTTATCCGATTTTAGCCGATTTTTCCGTATCCAATAGCATCGCGACATTTTTTACCTCCCGACTCATTTTATATGTCGCTTACATAATCCATTTGTTACCGGTCTGTAATAAAAATGCATGGACCGGTAATTACCGGTACTAATACTTATTGACCTACAGGGACGCCTGGGGCGCCCGCCCGGGCCGCCGGACGCGAGCCTCCGTAAGGACCGCGTCAGGGCCTCTACGACTGGCCGCCACGTCACGCCGTCGTTCACCCCGGTGACGAAGACTGTCGACGTCCAGTGCTGGCCATTGTTGTCGGAAATACTGTACACTTTCCGCCCAGAGCCAACGAAGGTCTGGGACTGGGGGGTCTGCGCGATCGCAACGCTGACACGAAAGTAACGTGAGCTAATTATGAGGGGGGACTGTGGAAGCGGGTACAGACATCATGTCGCCGACGCCGACGAGGACGGGGTTGATGGAGACGAAGAGCGACTCCATGGCGTCACCGTGGGCCAGGGACTCTTCAATATATTCCGCACACCGGGCAAAAGCAGAATCGGGCAGGCGGGACATCGGTGTTGGGAGAAAGGAGCAGCGTGATCCTCAAATCGCTTCAGGTTCCTTAAGTACCCTCCATCTATTATTGTAAGGTTTTCCAGCGGAGCCGGAATCTGAGTGCAAAGCAGAGATCTTGCTCTGAACTTAGTTGGTCACACATCTTTGTTCTGCCCACCATAACTACAATGCAGCCATACGTCTGGCAGGATGATCAGCTCGAGGCCCTTGCAAGGAGACGCATCGTATTGACCAGCAGGACAGTGGTGAGGCAGTTTATACGTTCTCGACTGGCGGAACCACCTGACGTGTCGTGTAGAACTGGGAATCGACAGTTGTCTTGGTGGACGGATATGAGGGCGAGGAGTATGTGATCAAGGTCATTGACCGCGAGTCGGAGGAGCTATCTGTCCTGCGCATCCTCACCCAATTGCCTCACCGTCATAACCACACAATCCCAGCCGAGATATTGGAGTGTGAATCCACGGCGATAATTGTCATGCCTCGAATGACGACGCAAGACCGAGTCATGTGGCTCTGGCGCGCACCCGAGTGGAGTTTTCTGAATGTCATCGAGCAACTAATCGAGGTATTTATTGGCTGCCCTGTTATTGTAGATATATCTGACATGGGGACCTGATCATTCACCTTTAGGGAGTGCGCTTCATGCATCACCACAAGATAGCTTACATTGTGGGCCTACTTCTGGAAACAACGGGAAGCCAGGGATTTCACTAATATTTTGGCCCACTAGGACATTGCCCCGTCCAATCTTGTGTTTGACAAGCAGGGAAACAAGGTCTTCTTCATCGACTTTGGGTCGTCCAGGTGGTTGCCTAACTACCGACTGGGTGAGACTGCAAATGCGGATGCCATTGTGGCACATTACCACCCCAAAGACAAGGCAAATGCTCGTGACCCGTTTCAGTTTGATGTATTCGCCTTGGGAAACACAGTAATGACAATGTTGGCGGTCGGTCCATTTCTTCTGTGCTCAGTCTAGCTCAGAAGATGTTAACACTGTTGGCACAGATTTCAGGAAAGACAGGTCCAGATATCACTTGCCTGAACACATTTGGCCATGCTCTGTCTGTGGAGGCAGCCAACAATCGTCCCAGTATGCGGGCAACTGTCTGGGGGTTCAGAGCTCTGAAATTTTGGTTAACTGCCACTGCATGGTTGCCATATGTTGCCACAGAGAGTACATCGTGAGTTAGCTCACTGCTGGGGAAGTCTTGTGGCTGATACCTCATACAGCGCGGGCATCATCGTGCGCGGTTGGAAGGTCATCTGGTGTGCGGTGCAGAAGTTGCCACTCCGATGGTAGGGGTTGCGCTTTGGGTGGCGGCATATACAGTATGGGTATTCATGACTGGAAAATCATTGGTCAGGACATACGTACGTGTTGCGACCTCCGAATTTCAGCACTAGCCCAAGCGTGGCGCGTGTCGTTTCCCCGCTGCGTTCTGTCTCATAAGTTGAGAGTATTCACGCAATGCAGCAATATCGGGTAGCTGCGGTACCACCCGAGTGTGTCCGTCCCCGGCACCACTGTGCGTGGGAAACTCAGGCCACCCGCGCGACGTGTCCGTCCCGGACGGACACCGTGGTGCCCGAGCGCAACCA
Source organism: Auriscalpium microsporum (assembly GCA_019914985.1). Taxonomy (NCBI): domain Eukaryota; kingdom Fungi; phylum Basidiomycota; class Agaricomycetes; order Russulales; family Auriscalpiaceae; genus Auriscalpium; species Auriscalpium microsporum. Next base: position 17,892 of record JAHLMG010000010.1, on the reverse strand, counting down.
GCACACCCTCGCAGTGGGGCGACAAGACACGCTTCCTCGCCGCATTCTGATTCTTAGATTGAAAGCGTCATGTGATAGAGTGTTCACGCGATGCCGCAATTTCCGGCCTCTGCGGGATCACCCAAGCGTGTCCGTCTGGGACGGACACCTCGCAGGACAGCACTGTGCGTGGGAAACTCAGGCCGCCCGCGCGACGTGTCCGTCCCGGACGGACACATTGGTGCCCGAGCGCAACCAGCACACCCTCGCAGGGACACGCTTCCACGCCGCATTCTGATTCTAAGATTGAAAGCGTCATGTGATAGAGGGTTCACGCGATGCCGCAATTTCCGGCAGTTGCGGCATCACCCAAGCGTGTCCGTCTGGGACGGACACCTCGCAGGGCAGCACTGTGCGTGGGAAACTCAGGCCACCCGCGTGACGTGTCCGTCCCGGACGGACACCGTGGTGCCCGAGCGCAACCACACCCTCGCAGTGGGGCGACAAGACACGCTTCCTCGCCGCATTCTGATTCTTAGATTGAAAGCGTCACTTGATAGAGTGTTCACGCGATGCCGCAATTTCCGGCAGTTGCGGCATCACCCAAGCGTGTCCGTCTGGGACGGACACCTCGTAGGGCACCAACCACTGTGCGTGAGAAACTCAGGCCGCCCGCGCGACGTGTCCGTCCCGGACGGACACAACAGTGCTATAGCACGCCTTGCTGTGACGTCATAAGTGTCATCGCATGATGCTCTCAATCTGGAAATCAGAGTGCCTGAGAGCGGTCGCGCTGCACAAGAAATAGCAACGCCATATCTAGACAAAGTTCAGTTCGGAAATGAGTGCTGACATGGCAGAGAAGGCCGCTGCGAAGAATCCCGTTGACAGCAGAAAGTTTGCTATTTGAAATGAAGTGAGGATATAAGTCAACCGCGAGAGGTCCATGCATGGGTAGCAGACGAGCTCGTCGGTGTATCGCTGATTGTGAGTGAATGTCCATCCCAGAGCGATGCATGTGCTTCGCTCACAGCGCGCTCCCCCAGAATTCCCGTCATGGTCCTTCAGAACCAGCCCGTTGAGGTCATCTCGAAGATATTCCGGTATGTTGCCGACGAGGGCGACCACTCAATGAGAATGTTGCTCACGCTGAGTGGCCTGAACCGCTATTTGCGCGAGGTGGCATTACACGAGTGCGACCTGTGGACACGTATCGACATGGGGTATGGCCCGTGGTGGACAGCAGAGCTGTTTGAACGCTCAAAAAACGCATTGGTCGACTTCATCGCCCGCCGCCAGCTCGATCATGCAACCTGTGCACTCCTCATCAAGCACCAGGGTCGCCTGCGGCATGTGGATCTGCGACAAGCTGGTGACACTTATTCACTGCTGCAGCGGATGACTGGCCCGGCGGACGCGCTGGTAGCCATCGCGCTTGCTACCCCGGTCGGCCGCCATGAATGGCCCACCGAATTCCTCGCCCATGGATGTCGCAGCCTCATGGACATCTCGCTGGGTCACCGAGTCAGCTTCGGATTCATGGACGGCAACGACTACTCAGTACCTCGAGCGCTGCAGCCCATTCGCACATTCCAATCATTGCAGCGCCTGGCGTTCGACGTTGATTTCCACATTGGTGTAGAAGTACAAGCCGTGACGTTACCCCACCTCCGCGTGTTGCGTCTCACATGCCGTGGCCCTCCAGACGGGATCCGGCAATTCCTCTCCATGGTGACAATCCCGCCCACCTGTAATAGGAAAATCACCCTTAGCAGGGGTCGCATCGATCCGTTCGAGATGGGAGGGTTAGCAGCTGCCCTAGCATTTCCGGAGCACAGCGTATGTTGGTGATTTCTCCTTATGAGCCAACGTTGTTCATTGTCCATGCCACCCACAGCCTACTCTTCCGACACCGACAACAGTCTCAGTGTCCTTGCGCAACAATGGCAGAACCTGCTGTGTCCACATTACGAGTGATACAGAAGATGCGACGATACTCGTCTCCGTGTATCAGCACCGTACGGCTTGGCTGTCCGCTTGCCTGCAGCTGCTCAGAAGGCGAAACACACAGGCGTTCCGGTACCTTGGTGACACCATCAATCTGGATTTTCGGGACTGGAGGGACATCATGGATCCCCTACACCAGCTCACTGTCATCACCCTCAACGAGGCTGGTGCTGATGGATGGATGAGAGCCTGCGTGGGTGGTGATCAGGGCGGGCAGTTTCTACCCCAACTCGCTCGGGTCACCATCCACGACTGTGAACGCGTCAACCTCTTCCACTCCGGGGCTTTTCTGGCGGAGGCGAAGTGGGGCAGGGCGGAACGCACGGTGGTATTTCAGAGATGTGTGCTACAGGACCAGGCTCTTGTGCTTTGGTCCAGCAGGGCGACCGCTGGTACGGTTGTGAAGTTGGATTGCTGCTACTGGGTTGATCGGTACCATGATGCAGTGGCCGCCCCAACGCCCCCTGCTGCGGGCTTCGAACTTAGTAATGATATTTTCTGACTGCTGTATGTACTCGAAACTCGCCCCAGGCGGAGAACTTACCTATTGCTCGAGGTTGTTGTGGGCATCCCAGCCAAGTAGAAATCAACATATGTGCCTGACTTAATTTCGGGCGGCCAGCAAGGTATTTAGCATGAGTTTGTCCAGCACCGCAGCCGGGGCTGTCGAGTAGTTTACGTTAGAGAGCGGAATGCAAGCAACAACTTACCGGCTGTGTTCTTCAGAGTGTCCGTCGTGGATGGACATACTGCGAGGACATCCCTGTAGAACTTCCCTACAGCTCGTGCCCCCCATCCGTGCGACGCCGCGGCGCTGTCGGAGAGCAGGCGAGTAACCCCTCGTATGTGCGAGCGGCATCCGTCCGGGACGGACAACGCGTGCGCCCAGCACCGCCCACGTGGGCGCCAAACGATTGAGCCAGGCCGCGAGGTGTCCGTCCGGGACGGACACGCACACATGTTGGGTGGACACACAATTACCTGCTGATCGGGTAGCACGGGGTCTGAACTGCCGATGGGGTGACATGTACAGATGTTCAGGCAGCATGCTCTGCATAGCCAGCTATTACGAGAAATGAAGAAAAAAATCGTCGGAGTCACAATCATCCCAATACAGTTTTTCCCCAGTAAGTTACCTGTATAAGTAATACCGGTATAATACCTACCCTATCCTGGGGGCCCAATGGACCCGGTAAAATACCCCCAGCACGTGATGTGTGTCGGCCGGGCCGCCGTCAGTTGGCCGTCGGATGGCTGGCCTCAGTCGTTCGTGCGTCTGTCCAGATCGACGAGCTTCAGGCCTTGTCATAAATTTAGGTACGGCAGCCAAAATGATTATCATGATACTCCAGCGTCCCTGTGATTCTTTCTTCTGCGTGGCCTAGAACATACATAACTAGTCTAAGGATTAGCCCGGGGCCAGCGCCGCAGGCGGGAAAAAACTGACGGTAGAAATCCGAAACCACGTGCCTTTTCCTCCGGTAAATAATATACCGGTTTGATACCTCCCCAGTTGGGAGCCCATAGGTAACTTACCGGGGAGATACTGGCCGGAGGTTGTTCCCGCAACACTAATCGGGGAAGTCCTTCGGACCAGAGATGTACATAAGGCTGGATGGAGGACAGCACGGGAGGAAACCCTCTCTTCCCCCACACCCAGGTATGTATGCTATATTCACAGGTTCATATATGTGTTTACTGGGATCCGAAGGTGACATGGTGCAAATAACCATCGACGACCTGGCCCCCGAGATTCTAAGCACAGTGTTCCGGCATCTTGTGTGCGATCGGGTCGACGTGTCGTCCTTGTTGCGCACAGCGACCGGCGTCTGCCAACGATGGCGTAAGATCGCGTTGGAAGACCATGAACTCTGGTGCCACATCGATGAGCTCGATGGCGAGGACTGGGCGATCGAGTGTTTTGCGCGAGCAGGGGCCTGCCCGATCGAATTTTTCGGCACAAGCTACATGGGCCCACGCATCTCAGCCAAGCTGGTCGAACACCAAGCGCGCCTGCGGACGCTCGAATTGTGCTGGACTGCGGAGTATGGCGAGGCAACTCCCCCACTGTTACACCAACTCACTGGACCTGCACCATTACTGGAGTGCCTTACCATGGGTTGCGCATCGGGCTGGCCACTTTTGGAAAGGGTACGACGTTTGCCCAGTGGCTTCCTGTCACGAGGAACGCCCCTTCTCCGAAGCGTGACCTGGGTCGACTTAGTGTGGCCGCAATCTGTACCCGCCTCCAGCCAGTTGGTGTCATTCCGATTGCGGTCCGGAGGGGAAGAGACATGGTGTGGCGCACCAGTAACCCTGGACCGTGACGCTCTGCGCCTCTTGCGGGGATTCTGCCACTTGGAGAATCTTGACATCGAACTCCACCTTGCAGACACCGCCACGTTCGGGGTGAGCGATCCAGTGATATTCCCTCGCCTTTCCACACTTCAAATATACGCGCCGAGATTGTATGATCGGTCGGCCGGTCGGACCATCGTCCAGTTCATGGGCGCCATCCGCTTTCCCGTTACGTGCAAACGATCATTTATTCTGGAGGGGGTGCACGGTGAGGCGGAGACTCTGGCCGCAATGGTGTTCCCACACGACATGATTGGGGTATGTTTATTGAGTACCATGAGCAGGCGGTTCACTGACATACACTGATACAGCAGGTTCCCATGGGGTTGCCCATGACTGTCCAATGCTTCGAGTCTGATATCCGTGGCCGCCACATCATGAAATTAGGAAGTGACTGCGAGGAATGTATCATCAATTTTCCGGACGGGATATCCTCTTGGCCATGCCTCTGTATGGGCCTGCTAGGAACCAGGAACATATCAACCCTTCACTATCGTTGGCACGATGTCGGGTCTGTCCCCTGCCTTCTCAAGTCGCTTATAGCGGGGGTGGGCGGGGGCCCATGCCTTTCGTCGCTAACATTGGTGACCATTGAGGACTGGATACTGGGCAGCAGGGGATCTTCGGCGGTGTTGGAGTGGCTGAAGTCAAGTGATTGGGGAGCACCAGAACGAAGGGTCATTTTCAAAGGCTGCTCGGTGAACGGGAGAGATGTCGAGGAGTGGTCCAGCCTTGCCGCGGATGAGGTAAAACAGTTGATGTTTGTAGATTGCGATCTCCACGGTCCGCCTGTGTGTAACAGTTCTCGTTTGGTCGTACATTCTACTCCAGCGTAGTTGACAGGTATCGTTTGCATTTATTTCGCCGCTCTGGTTACGCCGTGGTTCAAACACGGTCGTTCAATGAATTGTCACTCTCTTTCACATGGAGAGATCCCGCGGTAACCTTGCGGCGAGTGCATTGGCGAATGTGCGACATGCGCGCTCGCGCCCGTCCAGGACGGACATGACCGTTTTTGGGGTCGATTTGAGACCATTAACATCATCACGCAAGTCTGTGTTAGGGTCACGGGTCACCGGTCATCCATGCGAATAGGTATCCTGCGCGCATACGTCCGTCCAAGACGGACATCACCGTCCCTCAGGGTCGTTTTGGGATGATCATCATCACGCATGTCTGCTTGCGACGAGGGGGCGTGCGCGCACGCGTCCGTCCGGGACGGACAAGAATCGTCCCTCAGGGTCGATCTGATTCCCATTGACAGCATCACGCAAGTCTGTGTGAGGGTCACGGGTCATGCCTAGTTACCCTGAGCGCATACGTCGTCCAAGACGGACATCACCGTCCCTCAGGGTCGTTTTGAGATGATCAGCATCACGCATGTCTGCTTGCGGCCAGGGGGCGTGCGCGCACGCGTCCGTCCGGGACGGACAAGAACCGTCCCTCAGGATGGATTTGAGCTTCTTCACCGCACCACGCATGAATGTGCCAAGGTCGCCGGGTGATCCATGCGAATAGGAACCACCTGCGCACGCGTCCAGCCCAGACGAACATCACCGTTCCCCAGGGTCGATGGGAGATCCTTGACCGCATCACCCACGTTCGCTCGGGGTTGCCAAGGGTTGCTAATTCACCCGTTCCTGAAGTGCGATTTTGGGTGTTAACCGCTGCACGCATGTGCGTGTCAGAAGTTTTCAGATGGGACCTCCCGGCGTCAGGAACAGCGTGTCGAATAAAAGTGGTGTAAAACGGTGTACGTTCAATTCATGACTTTATATCCCCCGGTCACGGTACGTGCACCCAGAAATTTCTCCCTCCGAAATGCTGACAAAGGTATGTATCAGTCGAAAATGGACTTGCCGTCACGTCTGGCGACGGAAACACTTGGACATATATTTCTAATTTTGAAGGCGGCGGTGGATGAATCGGAGGAAACGAGTGCCAGTTGGACGACCGTCTTGCTGGTATGCAGGCGATGGCACGGCATTGGTCTTGCCCTCAAGGCACTATGGGCAAACGTCGACACCCGGCGTGGGCTGGCCTCGGTGTCGAGCCACCTCGCAAGAAGTGGTGGCGCATTAATCACTATGAATGTAGAGCCCCACCGCGGAGAATGCACACTGGCGCCCGAGATGGTGGAACTGATTCGATCCGCCCGGGAACGCCTGGAAGTCCTCACGTTTTGGGTTGATGACGCTGCCGAGACGCTCGACCTGTGGAGTCGTCTTTCGATGGAAGCTGTGCTGGTGCCGTTGAAGTCGCTCACACTTCGAGGGGGGTTCAACCCGGGTTTGCGGATGTCGGACGCACTGTGGTTCTGCGGTGCCTTCGCAGGCCTGACAACCCTACAAGTCGAAGTTGAACTTTCCCTTGATATCGCCAGCGACAACAGATCGATGCCGACCATCACGCTGGCGAGACTTGAGGTACTCGAGATCGCATGGCAGAATTCTAGGTCTCTCCGAATGGCTTCCATGCTCATCTCGCACGTCCAACATCCCTCTACCTGTCAGCGCATGATCCTCATTCTGGATGATGAGGTGCCGGAGAATGAGGCGGCCGAAGAGTTTGTGCGTGTGTAGTGATATGCACGGGTATACCCTCGGGTTTGGACTATCAACCCATACCCTTACCCATGGATACCCATACCTGTCATGACGGGTACAACCCGCGACGGGTAGTACGGGTTGTACGGGTGCGGGTATGTGCCGTGGGTAATCTTTATTTTTGTTTTTGTTTACAGTACTAGTGTAGCGTGCGAGCTTCGGAACCCCTGCCGCCCTCACTGCCCTCCACGAACTGAGCGCGACGCCCGCACAGAGCCGCGCGAGAGCCCCACGTGCGCGAATGTTGAATGCCTCGTCTTGTCAAGGCGCGGTTGGCTAGAAAAGTGAGCACAGAGGCAGCAGTGAGAGGAGCAAAAAACGGACGGGTTGTGCCGGCCGGCCTTCTTGCATCTGCGAGGGAGCACGGGCTTGGGGAGGCTCGGGTGTCACGCTGGAGAAGACGGAATCAGTCGCAACAGGCGGGTGAGACAGAAAAGTACACGTACTAGGATTGCGGGGACGGCACGCAGCCCATTGCCCGCTCGAGCACGCGTAGGCGGCACCCGATCCGGCGACGCGCTGCGCATGCGAGGCGCACTGCTAGAGAGAAAGAGAGAGGAACGGGCACACCTAAATGGACGCGCACAGGCACGGTGTCGCGCATGCTGGATGGTATCGTGTACGCTGTGGGATCAAGCGTGAGTGCTGAGGCAGTGGCTCACGTACGAACGACGGTGCGTACATTGTGGAAGCCAAGGCGGCTCCACGCTGGCGGTGCGCGAAACGGGGCGACTGCAGTGCGCCCGAGCAGCACGGATGTTGACAAGGCGACGGCACACGCTGGGGTGGCAGCGCATGAGCTGGGAGGACGGTGGTGCGGTGGTGCGGCAGCGGGCGCGCTGGGACGGCGTGGTGGGTGCGGCGGCGGCGGCGGGCGAGCTGGAGCAGCGCAGGCGAGCTGGGGCGGCGTGGGCGGCGTGGGAGTTGCTAGGGCGACGGCGCGCACATTCGGAGGACGGTGGTACAGCAGCGGGTGCACTGGGAGTGTGCGGAGGGTGGCGGTGGGCGAGCTGGAGCGGCGGTGGACGAGCTGGAGCGGCGCGGGCGAGCTGGGGCGGTGTGGGTAGCGTGGGCGTTGCTAGGGCGACGGCGCGCACGCTCGGGGGATGGTGGTGTAGCAGCGGGCGCGCTGGGAGTGTGCGGAGGGTGTGGCAGCGGCGGTGGGCGAGCTGGGGTGGCAGTGGGCAAGTTGGAGGGGCGGTGGGCAAGTTGGAGCGGCGGTGGGCAAGTTGGAGCGCCGCGGGCGAGCTGGGGCGGCGTGTGCGTTCCTAGGGCAACGGCGCGCACGTCGGGGCGACAGCGCATGAGCTGGGGGGACATTGGGGCGGCAGCGGGTGCGCTGGGAGGGTGACGGTGACAGCAGGCGCGCTATGGTGGCGGCGGGCGATCTGGAGCCGGGCGGGCGTTGGTAGAGCGACAACGAGCGCGCTGGGGCAGCAGTGTACGAGCTGGGGCGGCACTGCGGCAGCGTACAAGCTGGGGGGACGGTGGTGCGGTAGCGGGCATGATGAGAGGGTGTGGTGGGTGCGGTCGCGGTCGCGGGCGAGCTGGAGCCACGCTGGAGCCACGGTGGGCGATCTGGAGTCGTGCGGGTGTTGCTAGGGCAGCAGTGAGCACGCTGGGGCAGCAGCGCATAGGCTGGGGGGTTGTTGGTGCGCTGGGAGGGTGTGGTGAGTGTGTGAGTGTGTCACCCGTCGGTCAGACCGCGCCAAACTCTCTCGGGGCACGTCTGCGCAGCCAGGAGGCGCCAGGTTTGACACCTTGGCAAGGCTGCGCAGGCGCAACTCGACAGGACTCAATTTTGAGGATAAGTAGGCTACAGTAAAACCGCACAAGCTACAAATCAATGACATCCCAATTTGCCTCCAGTATGTCATCTCCTTCGACCTCTGGCAGCGCAGCAACTGCCCGGAGGTCTGACTTATGAATCAGCCCATGCCTACTCCAGTCTCCGAGACACAGTAGTGCGCGCGTTGATTGTGCAGAGAGTCGGTTTCGGACATGGGGAAGGACGAGACGGCCTCGACTGAACACGCGTTCAACATCAGTCGACGTGCCTGCAAGTGGCCATGCAAAGACAGGTAAGGATAAGACAATGAGAGTAAGAAGACACGCACCTGGGATAGATAGATAGTCCAGACCCATCCGCGATAGATGCGGATACGTTGTCTGCTTGCCATGCCACCATGCCAGCGCGTCCTTGACTGTTGGGTCCGGTTCAGCGGCAAGATAATGATCAAGCTCGTCTTGAAGAATGGCTGGTGCAGAAGTGGAAGGAGCGTTGAGAAGGGTGTCAAACATGTTGTTGGAGCTCGAGGCAGTCTGTAAATGTAGCAATAATCAGCTCAATGGCAACAACAAACGAGATGCATACAGAACGCACCGGAGGTACCTCAACAACATCGCCTTCGTCTAGCTGCTCGATGACCTCCATGTCCGCATACGAGCGGTCAAACTCATCACGCACAATGCGCTCGGCGACATTGATCCACTCGGGCTCCCATTTGGCTTGCTTAAAGTATGATAGCTTGTGCTTGGGGTGTAAGACTGGAAAGCGCAGTAAGCAGTGATCACAATCCAGATGAAGACACGTACCCATAGCGATACGATACAGCTCCGAGTGGTCCGTCTTGTCGTAGTAACGGTTGAGAGTTTTCTTGCCGATGTTGAGGGCGGCACGTATCGAGGGCTTGTATGCACGGTTCAGCGAGTCGGTGGACAGCCGACTGTCAAGGATGTCCATGACAGGGATGACATCGGCGAGGTTGGGGACATCACGAGAGAAATAGGTTGTAGCATCGTAGAAAACCTGGAAGACAGGTAAGGTATGACTCCGGTCACAGACGTCACAACTCACCTTCAACACGTCTCGCAGCTGCTTTGCGATCTCCCATTCCTCATCCCCCATCTCATACTTCCTGAGGTCCATTGAACGATCCTCGGTCATTGCGTCTATGGGCTTCTGATAGTCCACTGCAAAATCCAGCATTGTGTATGTCGAGTTCCATCGTGTTGCCACATCTCGGGGCATCTTTCGCTCTGCTAGCCCGCACTGACGCTGCGCTTTGAACCATGCAGGGAGCAGCTTTGTCGGCGAGTTGATGATTGAGAAGGAGACCTTGCGGAGCTGAGAGAGCTGAGTAATGGTGCGTAGTAACAACTGAATGAACACACCTTGACCAACACTAGCTTTACAGGGAGGACTGTTGCCTCGAGCTCACCCCGTGCCCAGTCATCCAGCCCCTCGCACTCATCGATCCAGCCTTCGACAGATGAGCCCACTCCATCCTCCTCCTCCTGATCTTCAACATCGCCGACATCCTCGAGGTCAAGACCCTCAGCGAGTTCAATGAGAGCGCGCTCCGCGTCGTCCATTGCATCCTCGGCTTTCTTCTTCGGGACATCAAACGGGCGAAGGCAGGAATGCGATACAAGATTAACGGTGTGATTGAAGCACCTGCCGCGATTGGCAGGTCCAGAGTAATTCGGGATAATTATGGTGAGCTCATCCGTCATCGTGTCATTTGGTGACGCATTGTCAGCAGTGTGCCCCAGGGTCTATCAAACTGGTGAGTGCTTAAATAATTGTACGAAAATTGTGCTTACCTTGTCTAGGACCTTGAAGCCGTTCACTGCATTGGTAAAAGCACGCGCAAGGTTCTTCCCGGTGTGCGACTCCGGCATCTCGATCAAGTCTAGCAACAGGTGATCTGGTTTACCTTCTTTCTCGTAGTGGACATTGACAGCCATGAAAGCGCGGTGGTTCGGCGATGTCCATTCGTCTGATGTGTAGTGGAGTCGGCCCGGGTGAACCTAAGGTACATTTCATTGAGTCACAGTTATCTATTGGCAATCGTGCTTACCTGGAGCTGTTTGGCTAGGTGCTGCCGCGTGCGCGCAAACACTAGACGAACATCACGCGACACTGTGCTCGGCGATGGCACCCAGTACTCAGGACGGCCGGTCTTCATCAAACTCAGAAACCCACGATCCTTGACAATATTGAACGGCCGAAGACTTTCCGCTACCCAACGGACGACCTCGATCCTGTCAATGTGTAAGCAGTGGAATATAGGGTGATGGCAGATGACGTGCCTGGTCTCCGTGCGTGAGTGCTGGCGTGTAGAGTACGTGATCCTCCCTTTCCCGGTACGTTCAAATGCGACACTGATGTCTCCCGACCGATGCCACTTTGACAGGGCATCACGCGCATCGTCTACGCCGTTTGTCGCATCGGCGGCTGCAAGGACCTCGGAACCCCAGCACTTCCGTACGTGCTTCCGCATGTTGCCCGTTGATGTCATGTCGGTCGTATCCAGGTAACGGAGAATCTTTGTTCGACAGCCCTTGTTTGCACAGTGAAAAGCATGGACCCGACGTGTCTCCTTCAGCTCAATGGTTACCTCAGGCTTGAAGAATGCGTAGGCAACAGCTGTCCAGTCCCGCCGCATCCGTGCTGTGAGGAGGTAAGCAGGCTGTTTTGCATGGGATGCTGAGGCAACTCACCTAGTTCTTCCTCCGGTGTCTCGGACTCCTCACCGCTATCCATCGCAGATTCCGACTGTGCATCCATCTCTCGGGCGCCATCTGCAGGGTTGACAAGGATGACATCGTCATCAGAGGCAGGAGCCGGCGCTTCCTTGCGCTTCCTTTTTGACGCATTAGACGACTTTCCTTTGTTCTTTCGCTTCAAAGGCATGGAGATGTAGTGATGGGCCGTTTCCTGGGGCCATTGTTGCCTTTGGCAGATATGTAGAATTCATTTTCCGCACACGGGTATACCCGGGTATAACATTTGTACTCAGCAACCCATACCCGTACCCACAACACCCGTACCCGTGACCCGCGCGGGTACCCAATACCCGTGCATATCACTATGCGTGTGCTAGCTAGACCACCCACTCAGATTGAAATGGTAAGGACGGATCCAGTTATTGTTGCAATGGATCAACAATTGAAACACTGTTCACAGGAGACGACGGCCCAAGAGATCTCCTACGAGGTGTCCATCGATGCTGACCGCGCGAGTGGGCGCCGCCAGTGGAAGATCACAATCCGCGCTCTACAGATCGGCCACAAGCCCTCCATCATCGTGGTCCCGCCGTTTTTGGATCGTGGGATGGTTCTGCGCCTTGCCCACGCCGCTGTCCTTGCCACGTCCGCGCTGAAGATGGTTCACCTTGGGTACAAGATCAGCGACCCATCAGCTGCGCCGTCGACATGGAGGACGTTGATGGTATCGGCTCACGCTCTGCGGACAGTCGAAGTCATAGGCCACAGCGCGATTACTTTCTGCGAAGCGATGACCGAAGCGCCCTTGGACGGGTCCTACCTGCCCAGCTTGACGAAGTTGATCATTCTGGAAGTCGATTTCACCACGTACACGAAGGCAACGTTCCCTCGGGATATCAACAAGTGGCGGAAGAGTCTGGCGCGGGATGATTTTTCGGTCCAACTTGTGTGCTGCAAGATAACGAGGGGGATCCTCGCGGCGTGGGAGCTGAACACTCCAGGGCTCGCTATAGAAAGAGCGCGGGGCAGTACGAGTATTAAGTGGCGTAGATACGACTAAAATGGGACCTGTTGGAAGCGAACGTGTCGCCCAATCAATGCGAACGCTTCAGCCCTCAGGCCTCAGCTTTGACCCTCCTGACTGGGTGTACAAGAACCATGTCAATGCAACAACTGCCAGGGTGACGACAGATCAGGGGTGACAACTGGGCCGATTGTCATTCAACGACGAATTCCCGAAGCAGCATAAGTTTCAGCAACATCCCCGTGCGCTCAGAGGGCCAGTGTGCCTGCGAGACGCCACGGCGCGCGCGGTGTCCGTCCTGGACGGACACGTCGGCGCAGAGCGAGCCGCTTGTCGTGTTTGGAGTGGCCTCGCCACAATATGCCACGGCGCGCGCGGTGTCCGTCCAGGACGGACACGTCGGTGCAGAGTCAGCCGCTTGTCGTGTTTGGAGTGGCCTCGCCACAATATGCCACGGCGCGCGCCGTGTCCGTCCTGGACGGACACGTCGGCGCCGAGTGAGCCGCGTCTCGATCTTGGAGTCGGCTCGCAGGTTCGGACGGTCCGCACCAGCGATGCAACCAACCGTCCACGACGGACGACTTGGAGCGGTGTGCGGACAGATGATGATGCTACGAGCGCCGCACGATGATCGCTGTCTGTTCGCTTCAACAGTCCCGACATGGACTCCGGGTATCCGTTCCGGCATAGGGGCTGCCTCGCCAGTGTCCGTCCGGGACTGACGCCTTCAAGACTCCACGATGTGCTCAAGTTTTCAGCCCATCACATATGTCGGAGGGAGTGGTTCGCCGTCAATGCCCATGTGGAGAGCTGTGCCCCCAAAACAGGAAGTAAGTTTTTAGTAGCCGTGCGACGGGTTTTCAGGGAGGCGGGTTACCATTTTAGTCCTGAAACATACGCCCAACGACCAATTGAGCTACACGATCACGGCACTTCCTCATCTGGGCCGCATCGCCTTCCTCCGTGGCCGCGTGCCCGTCCGCATTGCGCCTGCCCTGAGTCATGCGCTTATTAATAGATTCTCAACGCGGTATATAACCAGCACCAGCGGGTCTTAAGACCCCCTCCCTTTTGCCCACCATGCCCACTTTGTCGTACATGCTCGCTACCGTCTGTCTCCCTACCAAGCTTTTCCTCGAGAGCGAGGAGTGGAAGAGCCGCACTGAGGGGGATATTCCGCCTTGGGCCGCCGAGGCGACTACTGAAAACGTCCCCAACACATCGCAGGCACAACTGGATGCTGCGCGGGCGTTTGCCCAGCATGTCAGGGGCGACGACCTTAACCCACCAAGGTTGCTGACGGTCCAAGAGACAAAAGCAAAGGCGCGCGACAAGCAGTACAGTGAAGGCCGGGTGACCGCACAGACATGGCACGCCATTGTCTGGAGGAGGTGGAAAGTGCCGCAGACCGTCAGGCAGCTCCTGGAGAACGATTTCGTCCATCCGAATGAATATATGACTGCTATGGGGAATTCGGAAGTAAGTTGCCTACTGTCCTCGATAGTTCCTTGCTCACGGGGGAAATAGTGGCCGTCTCTCACCGACGTCTCCGTGAGCCACGACCACGTCGCCACCACCCTTTTTGGCGACGATGCCTTCGTGTTCACCAGGTCGGGCGCGGCCCTCCTGATGCCCGAGGTACGCAACGTTGTCGGTTGCCTGCTCAACAATGTCTGGGATGCCATGCGGACCGGCCATGGACGCACGAAAAGAACCCGAGCGAAGTACGAGGAAGAGCTTGATGTGGGGTGGGAGGGTATGTGGGACCTGACTAACTCACGGTTTGCTCTTGCTGAACCCTGTCAGGCATCCGCGCGGGGAACGCGAATGCCAAGGGAATTCGGAGGTTCTTGACGACGCTCAACAAACTCATGGCGATCACCGTCAGGTGCCAGGACGGTGACGCAGCAATGAGCTTGGCGGCTAGGAAGGAGCAAGTGCGTGACATATTGGCGGGGCTCCAACCTGATGACGCGGACAGGACTGCTAGTAAGTGGCAGAGCTATGGAGCAAGCAGACCGTCTGACGACAAGTTGCAGAGCTCCCGAAACTGATGCGCGACGCTTTGAAAAGGTTGACGAAGGAACCACGCGATGGTGACCTCATCCCCTGGGCGCTTCATCTCAGTCGAGACGTAGACGCCGACGAAGAGGCACCTGACCACGAAGTACCAGTGGCAGAGGGGTCATTCGTGGGCGACGACGCACGGTGGACCACCGGCGTCGATCAATACAAGGACTACACCGTCGAACAACTTTGGAAAGCGCTCGGGATCACGACGGGCCAATTGCCGTTCTTCCATGCGAAGGTGGACATGGAAGGCAGCAAGTTGCCATCGGTCGATCGAGATTGGTTCAACGAGAAGGGCAATGGCGTGCCGTTGGTGCCCCACTGGCATCAACTCGTTGGTATTTGCAAAATGCTCGATTGCGCCTTCGACGGTAAACCAGTCCTCCTCATGGACGACGTGGGTCTCGGCAAGACCCTGCAAGTACTCGGTTTCTTCGCGATGCTCGCATGGTACCGGGAGGAGTGCCGGCAAGGCAGGCCCTACCCAGGTCAATATGGTGAGTGCTGTGACGTGTTACGTGCAGCGGGCGGTTTCTTATCCTCAGCAGAAGGGAAGAGGTTCGGGGGCCCAAACCATCAGACCGGACTAATCCCCGACGCCCCGTTTCTGATGGTGGTTCCGCCCGGCCTCGTCAGTCAGGTTGCTCAGGAGGTCGGGAGGTTCCTCCGCGCCGACTCGATTGCAGTCCAGCCAATCACCGGGGTAATTGTCAAGCGCCTAGGTGCTCTGGAGGAAATCAAAAAGAGGACAGGAAAGAGCTACAACAACACGATCTTGCTGATGTCGAGCTCGGTATCGTCGACTTCTTCATCCCCGACGAGCTGAGCTGACTGACCCCCAACAGGCTGCAGTATCTGACTTCCGTTATGTCATGGAGCCAGATCCTAGGGTCCACAAATTCACACCGCGTTTTCAAAAGAACATCGAGAATCGGCTGCCTGACACCATCTTCAACGAAACGTTCGCTGCGACGGCACTCGACGAAGCACACGCTATGAGGAGGGTGAATTTCATGTACATGGCTGGTCGGGCTATCGGAGCAAGATCGGGAGTCTTCGTTGCCATGACCGCGACACCCGTCCAGACCGACCCAAAGGTGACCTCTACACCGCCAATATCACGCAGTGCTCTGACCCGAAACACAGGATTTGTGTAATCTTGGCCGGGCACTCGGTCTTGCAGCGTTCAGCGACGAATGTGAAGACCGCATCAAGCAATGGATGAAGACCATCAATGCGGGGGCTGCACTGGACCGTAAAGACACGAGGAATCAAGGCCCTGCCAAGGACGTACTCACGAGGACCATCACTGGCCAGAGGAGCGTTAGCTACGGCAAGCATGCCCGGGAGGCGGTTGAGGAAGTCGTCGAAGAAATCAGGATTGGGTACGACGGTTGTGTGATTCGTCGCACGGGTAAGTCGATCGGATCGAACGGACGGCCGATCTCCGGCCTGTACCCATATCGTGAACATCTGGTCGTCCAAAAGCCCCACCCTTGGGAGATGCGCGTTCTGGAGCGAGTCGCAGTCGATCAACTCACGAATAATGCGGGAATCAGGAACCCGGCGAAACTTGTGAGTGTCATCTTAGCTCCAAATTGTCCGTCCCAGACGGACGTCGTGTGGCGGCTGGACTGGGTGGAGAGGCACCAGGGCAGACACGAGAGCCCAATGGCAAGATCGCGTCTGTCCGTCCTGGACGGACACCACGGCGCACTTTCCCCTAGGCGCCCAGCGTGCAGCGCCCCCGTCCGTGGCTTTGTACGTCACCGTCGGTGGAGTTTGTACAGTGCGTTGTAGCACACGGTGACGGCGGCGCCCACATTGTGTGCACTGGTCGGGCCGTGAGGTGTCCGTCCCGGACGGACACTGCGCGCTAGGGGAAGCAGCGCACACTAAACAAGCTGCTCGATGCCCGCCCGCATGGTGTCCGTCTCGGACGGACACTGTGCGACGCCCTCTGCGAAGGCGCTTTGCGCTCCTCATGCCACATCTCATGGCCTGGACTTATCATTTATCTATTCCACAGGATTTCTATCTCGACCTTCGCATTGCGAGCACGCACCCTGATTCTGTTGATGGGGGCCAACTTCCTGCGACCATGCAAGAGTACGAAGAGCGCCCGTCTCGGAAGCTGGACAATATGGGGGAAATATTGCACCACCATCTCCAGGACAAGCACGTCGTAACTGGGCTCAACTATGCGCAACCGGCGGGTATGCAATTGATTGTCCCTCCTTGGCCGTCACTGACATTTCTGTAGCCGATGGGGATTCTGAACCGCCGACCATCGAAGAACCACGGGGAGACGAGCCTGTCACGGACATGAGTCCCGACAAAGTCGTCATTTACTCGTTCTTCATCGTCAACCACGCACGCATCCAGAATGTGAGCTCCCCACCCCATGTTTTGTTGTGATTGTGCTCATACCTGAACATGCTAGCAACTGAATCTGCTCGGCGTGGACTCTCTCTTGCTGACCGGGAGAATGACGATGGAGGCCCGCAACAATGTCGTCGAAAAGTTCCGCACCGATCCGAAGATAAGGGTTCTGCTCATATCCGAGGCGGGAACAGTTGGCCTCAATCTTCAGGTGGCCAATGTTCTGATTATCGTGGTATGCAACGAGTTCATTTCATCTCACGCGCTCAATCAAACAAATCCGCCCGCAGGATGTGATGTGGTCCGTCTTGTCCGATCAGCAACTCATCGGACGTCTCTGGAGGCAACCACAGGCAAAGGCGGTGCATGTCTATCGTCTCATCGGACACCAGACGCCAGACGTGTGGCTGAACAACATTTCGTTCGCTAAGGGATACATCCAGGATGTCTTTACGAGCTCCAAACCGGCGTTCCGTGAGTGCCGCTGCACATGTCGGATCAATTTTTTCCCACTAAGTTTGGAACAGAGGAATTGGTGAACGCTCGTGAATTGGAAGATGACGACGAGCCCGAGTCGGAGGAGGAGAGCCCTCCGGTCAAGGCCCCGAAAGGCAAAGCCGTCAAAGCCGTCAAGCCTGTCAAGGCTCCGGCTGGCAAGAAACCGCGGCGCAAATCGCGCAAGGCAGACAATTCGAAGGTTGTCGATGGCGAGGACGACGCCGAGGAGGAGCAGGGCCCACCAGTCAAGGCTAAGAAATCCACGCAGCGTAAATCACGCGGCACAGACACGGTGCAGCCACCAGTTGACAAGCACGGAGCCTCTGCCACGGGCGGCACAAAGTTCTCGCATGTGGAGATCCGGAGTCCCCCCAAGGCGAAGTCCAAAGCTACGACTTAGGGTTTAGGGTTTAGGGTTTAGGGTTTAGGTTTTAGGGTTTAGGGTTTAGGGTTTAG